>CM057004.1:102771828-104228495 GCA_029891345.1 Dryococelus australis
CATGCAATTGTGTATGCGTACAATTTACCCCCGTCACCAGGCGATTCAAGTTTGTATTTTAACGCGCCAGCTTTCCATTTTAGATATTCTTAGAGCATTTGTAAATATAACCGTGATTTAAGGTCTTTGCTAATCTAACTTGTCCAAACCAATTACGTACTGTAAAAAAGGGGGGGGGGGTGGGTAGTAAAAACTTATCTTTAAAGAACCCTAAGCAAACACTAATTCTGAATTTGAGAATATCAGATTTTCCTCTATCAGCTAAACATATCTGAATAGATCCTGAAATCAGTTCAGGGAAATTTAACCGATTACCCAGTAAAAAACTGGCATTTTCCACTATTTTCTCCGTGGTTTATTTTTACCGATTGAGCAAGTTTCTCAAGCGTTTCAACTAGTCCGTCTATTTCAGATTTTTACGGATGTATCAGTTAAACTGTAAAAATGGTCGTGAAATAACTAACAAAAATCCAAAACCCTTTCTTAATTGTGTAGTCTTTCAAAACGCCATTTTATGAGTTAATAACTCAACGAAAGGCTGTGTTCATAAGTATTTGGAATCCACGCAATTTTCACAGAGTTTTGTTTGAAGATTTAAACTTTAAAATAGTGTAGAGTGCACGCTTATGTTCTATTCATTTTAACGATCTTAACGGTACCAATCAAACAAAACACTAAGAGCATAAAACTTCAAACGATTTCGCAGCGGAACTATACGATAAATTTCCCTGCCACCATTCCAACTTTGCGTGGTAGCTCAGGCGTCAAGGCAATAGACTCGAGTAAGGGCGCACGAGTTCTCCCAGCGATCTGCAAAACTACCACCTATTAATTACCGCCGAATGCACTATAAATAGTAAACTATCGTAAATGTTTATTCCACGTAATCTACTAGATTCAACAAAAGTAATTCGCCACTGCAGTTTGCAGTCGCTTATTCAATCAGTGAAAATTTTTCCCCCCGTCATTAATTCAATCTATGAAATTACGTCCGTGAAACGTGGCTTTCCGCCGATTCTAAGTGAAGCTATTTTCACCTATAATAGTTTCACTGCGAATCAGTGGTTTTCCACCGATCTTGATTTAGAGTTTAAACACTTTCATATGTAACCGTTCACAAAGCTGTTTAAGAACTAGTATCTACGCATCAATTTAGAGTTCACAGAACGAGGCATAGTGAAATGCAAACTTAATTTAAGGTTATGATTAGATTGATGAGAAGAGGTTCAACATTAATCTAGCAGGATTGAAAGTATCGTTGCAAGAAATACATTATGTTTTAGATTGAACAATTTCGTTAATACATGGCATATTTAAATTTTACGTATGCTTTAGAGCATTGCTCCTACAATGGCAGTTTATGATTAATCCAAAATAGTTCTATTACATCGCAAAAGCCGGAGATGAATAAGTCAGTTTTTCCAAAGCGAAGAATTAAAGTTTAATGTAGGAATTTTGGAAGTTACATATGCCACAATTTGCGGAAAGTAAATACTGGGGGTTCTCATTTGAGAGTATGCTAGAGTAGATCTAGAAACGAGATATTTGAAAGTATCTGCATTTCCATCGAAATTTGTTCCCGTACCAGTTAGAATGAGGATTATTTTATTATTGGTTCAACGTCTTTTCCCACGTATAGCGGAAGTTTTAATTTTCATCCGAGAGTTGATAGTTTTGGCAAGTTATATTACGGATTGTATCAGACGTCCACGCGTTACACGCTTATTTGGGGTCTAGACTTAAATTGGGCATCAAATCCAACCTCACCCAAACTACTAGGTTACAATTTAAACTGCTCTTACAGTATCTTCTACCGTTTTCGTAGGCCTGTGGGTATTATGCCCGTGTTAATAATGCTAAGTTCGTATCTTTCCCGCCGTATACATTATAAAGACTTAAACATCAGTCTCCAGTTTGACTGCAGTCTAGCAATGTTCATGCTTGCGCTGCGTATGAAGTGGCTTTGTTCGGGATCGCGCAATATCACACAAGCACACTGGTAATTTACAACTTCACATTCTTTAGGGAAGTATAGGCCGTTCACTGTAAAATTGGCACTTTTCGAAGCCCCGATCACGATCTAGGTTTTATACAAGTTGTCTGGTTCAGCCTTTTGTAAAACTAACACTGTCCTGGGTCTGATCAAGTGTCAAGTAAATAGCATCTACTCATTGTACACTTCGATGTATTAAATAAACTAACAGAAATTTTAATTTGTCACAAGTGGTTACCTAACACTTCATTTGACTAAAGTATGCAACTACTTTCCTCCATTCATCATTGCTAACTTTACTGGGCGAAAGTCTTCAGTGCACCCAGTAAAATAAATGCAAAGGCAGAGACTTTTCCAAGTTGGATTTCCAAAGTGTTCACATTACCGTGAACAGCCTGTACTAAGATTTATGGGGCAACCTTAACACTAATAGAATTTCAATCCGAGATCTTGCCATTTGTTAAAAGAAAACTTTCCAGGCAAAGTTTTAACCCAAAACCTTCGATACAGAATAGCCGCAGTGAGTCATTAAGATGACAAGGTAGGATCTAAACAAAGGACTTCCGTTAGTTCAAGAAAGCTGCGTAAAATACGCAGAGATTTATTTCTGCGAGTAACCAGTACTTTATTTTTTGAAAATCAGGCAACATTCCTTCAACAGAGCATGGTTCAGGGTATACCGAGAGTAACCTACAAAACTACCGTATCGCAATACGGCTTACGAAAGGCACACTTTTGTAAAGAATTGGATCCTGCGAGTTTGATTAGACCGAATTCGTAAGCCGGGATTGTAACCATATTTTAATCAACCCTAACTTGCAGCGCACTTGCCACGCTTTTGAATTTTACGCCTAAAAATTTACACCTATATTCAATTCATTCACAATGCTAAGTAATGACTACCATTGACAACCTGAAATAGGCAGTACAGAGCACTTGTGCAGCGATTCAATGCTTTGAATAAAATTGTAAATATAGTTTTCGTAACTTTCTCAAATGACAAGATTACGATCCGGAAAAATGCAAGTAAGCCGAGATCTTTAGAAATAAGCTGCACGTATAAAGTTAGGCGATTACCAATGTCTGGCAAACCGATGCCTAAACCATTTAAGGCATTTAAATACCTTATGGGAAAAACTAAACCTGAACTTTAAGTCTAGTTTTTCCAGATTTTAAATCTGAGGTTCACAATTCAGATAAATCTGAATACCAATCATTTAAGCTTAGCAATGCTTGAGGAAATTTTTTCCTGGCACGGATTCACTGTAAACCGAGCACTTTTAAGCTTTACACAAGGATTGTTCTTCCGCTTTGTGCAAAATTAAGATTGCTATGGGCTTAGTTACTACTCATGCGCCGACTAAACGAAACAAATTAGAAGAGTTTTCATTCAAATTAATTTTTTTTACACTGCGATGCATTTAAAAACACAAAGTTTTAAGTTAGCACAAATCTACTTAAAATTAACTCAAGTTAAAACATGGAACCATTTCACCCTCCCCCCCTCCTTTTTCTCAACTGGGTACAAGTCACTACGAGCCCGTTAAAATATAGGCACTGCACCAGTGAATTTACGAAAACAAGGTTTCAAAAGTACTCTTATTACATCGCCAACAAGCTGCAGTATTTACCTTTATCTTGCAACCAAGATCTTCATCGCTGTGGTCTTCGCAGTCTGGATGTTTGTCACACAACCAGTTCCTCAGGACGCACATGCTTCCATCCAAGCACTTCCATTCTTCGTCTTTACACTTCAGAGGACCATGTTCCTACGAGAGAGATATTACGGTAATCTAAGCGGAAGCAAGAAAGCACTGCAGAAAATACCCTAGCCGTAGAAGGAATTTCAGATAAAGCATGTATCGAGCAAAGGATAAATCTGCCCGAGTGCATTAGACTAAGCTTCAAACAGTATGCACTGTTTAAAAAATTTGGAGAACCAAGATTTTACAAATAATGAAACTTCTGAAGTTTCACCACGCTTGGTCACAAATTCACTGGATTCTAACAGTTTTTAACACTGGTCAGCTTCGTTAATTTCCATTGGCATTAAACAGTCAGACAATTGCGGAAATAACAGCAATCTAAACCGCACCAAGCTACGCTATTGAAGGGTTAGAAGGGCGTAAGCAGACTCCGGAATAGAGACTGCAGGACAATGCGGAGTAAAGAGCACCCACGTAAAGGCAAGCAGTTACATCTGAGAATATCTCAAGGGAATACTTACAAAGTGTTCACAGCCGAATTCATCCGACAAGTCACCACAGTCATCTTCGCCGTCACAGCGAAACGCAAGAGGTACACAACTCTTGTCATGGCACTGGAAGTAATCTTCCTCGCATGTGGCTCCACCTGGAAAGTCAATAGGAATAGTCTGTCGCTCCTTCACAAAATCAACACTGGCGAGAGAATCTTGTCGAACGTGGATTTTATAGCATAAATAAAAACCTACATTACAAAACTTGCTGTAACGTTTCATTGTATGTACTTTCTTCCCCGTGAGAAATTTATTAAGTGTGTGCAATCCGGGGTGTGCGTTTACACGTCTAGTAAACAAGCTTGATCTATTGTAATCAAACTTCTCCAATAGCTTTGTATAATCTTTTAATTAAGGATTAGACTGGCTCTAAAACCACTATTTAAGGTAGTTTATACTAAGTCTTAAACATTTTAGAGTGTACATTAAGTGAAGTGGGATAATACTTACAAAATATTCTAAAAATAAAATAAGGCAAAAATGCTTTTTTTTTTTTTTTTTTGCATTTATGCAAAATTTAAAATCTGTATCTACAAGATATAACTCCAATATCAAATTGAGATTTAAACTCAAAATGCACAATTTAAATTGTTACGATACTGTTTAAGCTTTTGACATTTGTTTGTAGACCTCTTTAGTAAAGTCTCGTTCCTAATTGTTAAATCTGGGGTTTTACTTTAGTTATTACTTTTATTATATGTTAATATTTTATTTATATTGACATGTCCTCTATCCCGAAGCCTTTCGAGTGAACACGAGATCAAAAGAACTCGAAAACCTTTAAATTCATAACACGCGAGTAAAGGATCAGCAAGTGTAAATTAATAGAGCAGTCCAGACATTACTTAGGAACGTAACTTTCTACACAATCTTGACCGTTCCTTAGTTTAGAACTTGAATAACAAGGCCACGACAAAGCAAATTTCATAGAAAGCCGAGGAATACAAAGCGAAGCAAGTTTGCTGACCAGTACATTCAGGAGAACCCACAATTCGCATTAGGATTCACTATCAGAATCCTAAATTTTTACAAGTTGAACGTGAGGACACGTGAGGACCAAGAGTAATTTTCCCGTACGGAAATTTCTTAGGCCGAAAACTGCAGCCCCGATTACGTACAAATCTCGGTCAATTAGGGGGAAAAAATTTTTTTTTTTACAGTAATAGCCAAGGCAATTTCAGTCTTAAGATTCCAGCTAGGGTAACGAAGTTGAAGGCTGGTCGATACTTTATTTCAAAGTTAACTGAAATAATTAGTGTAAAACAAGAATTTGCATTCCGTGATGCAAATTTAAGAGTAGTTTTAAACTATTCTAGATTCTTTTGTTTTCCTTCTAAGATAATTACTCTTATTCAGTAAACTGGTTCTCCACCACAGTTTTGACAAGTGGGACTAAGGGGTTGCTACTTACCTGGTGAAAAGTTGATCATAAACCATAGCGCAGATAGGAGAGCTGCGGCCCCAGTAGACCGCCACCGCATTCTGCTTTTAGAGAAACCAGCAGGTACCTGAACAATACATTATATATTTTAACGTTTTCTTACTGAACCAGGTAGTACATCTTTGCATCTTTTCTACATTTTCGGATCTCCCAAGTCCGAAAATCATCCCAAACCAAGAGCTCCGGTGTCCAGGAGGTAGTCTCCGGCGAAATTTACACTATAGCCACCAATGTTAGGCGCCTAAAAAACCACTAGAGTTTTAAAAAGCCATTGCACAGTTTTTAAGGCAAGCAGCCAACTAGTTAAATATATCCGTTATATTTTAAATGAAACTAAGTTAGCGTGTACCTCAGAAGTAGACATTTATTCTAACACGATTTTTCTGCTTTACCAAACGCATGTACAGTCTTAAGTTACCGTTAGACACTTACAATTTAATTTTGAGACTCAAGTTTGCTTAGTTTTGAACAGGCTCTCATCTTTTGGCAAGACAAAAATTGCTAGCTACACCGAGACATTTAACCATAAAAGATTTGTTTGGTGCAACCAAAATCTTTACAGGAGCAGTCAAATTTTGTTGACTAAACAGTTTGGTACTTTTCATTGTCCCAAACTGTAAAATTTTGTTTATGCAAGTAAAGATACGTTTAGGTCGACAAATAAGAATTCAAAATTTGGACAGATTCGGACCCAGACCATCTGCGTCCGCGCACTAGGCCTTTATTTTCAGCTAACTGGAAAACTGATAACGCCGGAAAGCTTTTAAATAGACTACTGCAAATATTTAGGAACTTTTGCAAACAAATATTTCTAGTTCCACAGCTTTACTCGGTTTTTTTTAATGTGTGTACGATTGTTAAAAGTCAATAGATTCACTAACCCTATTTTAATTTTCACGAAAAATTAAAACTACTATTTTCAAACTAAGGAAGTCAAATAAAGTGGCCAAACAAGTATGTACAGTTTAAATAGAATTTTTAGTAGAAAGATTTTTGGCCCAACCAGTGATTTTGTATGAATAAAAAGTAATTTTCGTTCTCTTTTTAAATTTTGTTTACTCCAAAACCTTTCGTTAGGGCACCTAAAATATAATTTTGACACCATACATACATTTTGATAGATTTTATTTCAATATACAAAGTTACGACATCCCGCATTTTAAACATTATCCCTTACCTTAAAGACGACAGTGCGATAAGGATACACTTTGCTAAACCACAGCTAAGTAAGGACACGTTTAACCTACTCAGCGTTTATATAGCCCCAAATGATCTGCGCCTATGAAGATATTCCACTTTACGTTACATAAACATTGGACATACAAAATTTTTCGAACAAAATATGAACACGTTACTCAATAAATTATTAGAATCAAATTAGAAAAATTAGCAGTTTCATTAAATATATGAAATTAAACATGATTAATTTCTTTTCATTAATTAAATTACCGTCACATTTAATGTCTTTGCTTCTCATACTCTCAGGGAATTTTCCTTGCTGACCCCGTGGTCTGTGTAACACTCTAGAGCACTGAAATGTTCACCAATTAGGCATGGTGATCATATACTATAGTCGATTCTGAATATGATCGTGGCAGGTTTCTGGTTATTCATGTACGTGTTATCCGAATTATCAATTTTATATAATTTGGTACGTTAATAATATGGGC
The DNA here is from genome assembly GCA_029891345.1 of Dryococelus australis. Taxonomy (NCBI): domain Eukaryota; kingdom Metazoa; phylum Arthropoda; class Insecta; order Phasmatodea; family Phasmatidae; genus Dryococelus; species Dryococelus australis. The sequence continues at coordinate 102,779,190 of CM057004.1, forward strand.
ATGAGGTTAGCAGTGCACAGTTTCTCATTTAAAAAAATTAACTGCAGGTAACTCTGGCCTATATTTATTAGGTTGTAACTATTCTGTCATTGTGTGGCAACGGTATTAGGGCGCATTTACACGGCGACAGTAATGTTCTATAGCTCCTATCGCGAGAGCTACTCTCACATTACTATAGCCGTGTAAACTGCATGATAGTTACTGTCTCACCGTCGCGATATCAGTTCGAGCTAGATAGTGATAGTAAATGTCGTGACGGAACATGCAACTATCGTAGTGTAGATCATGTAGCATAACTATCATGATAGTACGGGTCACAAGTTTGCACATGTGTTCACTTTGATAGAAACATTGCCGAATTATTGTTAATATCTGTCGCTGTTCATACACTACGTGGCGGTATGACAGGACGTATATTATCATATAGCTATGACACGACAGTATAGATTGCATATTTATTGTCTTATAATAATCTACGGGAACATTGTATGTTTACATGTCGTTGATATCCTGAAACGATATTTAACTACCCCAATAATCACCAACCTCTTGACAAATGGATATTAATGTAGAGTCTATCAATATATTTACACAAGTGTTGCCGGACATATCACAGCATGTTTCGATCGTGTGTGTAAATAGGACCTATCGCGGCAATTACTTTCACACACTTTAGTGATAGCTACTATCATGGTAGCTACTATCGCCGTGTAAACGCTCCCTTAGTGTCGGAACTCTTGAAGTCCACAACGTGACCTCGAGTAGAAGGAACATAAATCCTCTACGTCAATGGATTCCTTTTGACTGTAAGGAAAAAAAACTTTTAATTTACATAATTTAATCATATCTATCAACTTTTCAGGTCGGAATAAAATTCCCTTCCTTATTAATGACAAGTCAGTTCTCCATAGCATTTCTTTATTTTGTCACGTTTTGTTTATGTCGCGCTTCGTTCAGCAGCATATCATGAAATGTCTTTCAGAGTGCGTAAATAAGGATTGGCCCAACTGAGTTTGTGTATTAGACTTTGGCTGAAACCGTACATCAAAGAGCAGTGTTTGCAGTTATTCAATACCCTCAGTGGTCACCAAAACTCCTTGCCTGTACGCGGTCCTACTTCTCGTGTTTAACAGTTCACTATAGGTTGTTCACAGTAAAGTGAGCACTTTTTAAGGTCCTTCTAAATATTTCCCTTCATCCAATTTCCATCTTCCTGCTGCTATTTAATATAAACTTTGCAATGTGACCAATAAACACAATGCATGCAATTCACCCCTTCAAGATTTAATGCCTGAGGCTACAATAAGATATATTTATTAGTGGTTAATGCCTGTTGGAAGGGCCTTAAAAAGTGCTCACTTTACCGTGAACAGCCTTGGTAGGTTAGTATGCGCCGTCGTGTACGGTTCGTATTTTTGGACCTCGACGTCACAGTGTGTTTGTGCTGTTTGACTTTTCTTCAAGTTTAGTGGACCTTCGAATCGTGGATTTTACGAGTTTTTGATTATTTTCTGCCGTGAATACTCCCGTTTTTGTTGTTTCGACATTTTTTGTATTAGGAATTAAATGGTTGCATGGCTGTACGGTTAATTCCAAGGCCACGTGCTTTTGCACGCTTTAGATTAGATAGATAGAACAGTTCACCAGAGAAGACGTGCGAAGAGACATGGTTCTGCTGAATCATTTGAGAAGGTGTGTTATTATTAAAGGCATTTAATTTTGTAACGATAAAGTTGGAGTGAGTAATTATGTTCATTCTCACCTAAAAGTGTTCTAGTTAATTGATTATAGGTTATCTAATTGCCAGCACAAATTATTTAAATGTTTACCTTAAACATTAATTTCAAAACATTTCAGGGAGTCTGTAAACATGATCAAAATATGAAGTTGTGTACTGAGAGGAATGGTAAATTCAAACAAATAATGTGTGCTAAGGCAGTTACTTTGAAATACCTTCATTAATGAGAGAGAAGGGCAAGCTTGTGTACAGGATTTGAAAATGTGAGCGGATCGTTCTGGTAGAGACAAAGCTATTTTATCAACTCCCTCTACAATTTCACATTGAACATAATATTCCGTTACATGCCAGTTATAAAAATATTCAAGAAATAACCAAAAAGCATCACGTTTTAGACGATAATTAAAACTGAGATACACAGTTTTTGTATAACTTTTAGAATGCTATTTAATTTTGTCTTGTCTTTTGCAACTCCATGAGAGAGGTTTAACCTACGGTAACCAGGCGTCCTGCTTTTCACCGGACAGTATTTTTTTAAGCGTTGTCCTGCAGGCTGCAAAAGGCCAAATAGAGACATGAAATGTCCTCTAGCCAAGTATACTGCGAAAAGTCCAGCTTTTTACACTTAAATTCCGTCTATTCCATCTCCATCAGTAAATGACCACTAAATGTTATATTATTTGTAGTAGACCTGTAGTGAGCTGTATTTTTTATTCATTTTATTTATAGAAGCACCTAGTATATTAATATTTTGAACATGTGTTCACTGAATATAGGATTTGGCACGAAAATTAACAATGAATAATAACGATTTTTACCAAATATAAAAAATTAAATTAATAACAGTTAAAAGCGCATAATTTCACCATGACTATGAGATTACACAATTTCAAAATTAAAAACAGTAAACTACATATAACTTGACTAATCGCATATACAATTATTATCAGTTATATATTAACAATAAATTAAATATAGGAAAAAATATAAATAAATGTTTTCAAAGTATAAAAAACATACGTTATCGTCTAAAAACTTTGTAATTAGTCTTCAATTTCTTCTATATTATAGAAACTTGTATGCTTAAAAATCTTGTGAATTTTTGTAACACACTTGTTTATGCCCTTTTCAGATATCACTTCTTTTGGTAGCATGTTAAATAATCTAATACCCGAGTTGTAAAGATATTATTCGAATAAAAATTTGTTTGCTGCATCACTCGCAGCTTATAAGCATTTAGAGTATCGCGTCGATGAACATTTTGATTTTTGTAAAATCCATATACGTATTGTTTTACACATTTAATTACATATATAATTTACAAATTTTTTATTTCCTAGGTTTTGAAAAAAGTTTACAAGAGGTTCTTTTGTTTTTGGACCAAGAACATATTTTTTTCTAGGACTTGAATTTCCCCAAAATTAAATTGCATAATTCGTTGCAGAGTGAAAAAAAAAAGCATAATATATAAGTAGAGTTTTTTCTCTAGTATTATACTAAGAGCTCTTAACATATTATAACAAATTGTAGAAAGTTTTTACTCTAACTTCTTCATATGTTAATACCAAGTCAATTTCTTATCTATTTGAAAACCTAAAAACCGAGTTTGCAAAATATCACTTTGCTGCGTGCCTATCAATCAAATGAAAAAAAAAAATTGAATAAATATAAATGTAAAACTGTTCTACTAGTGTTTAACCTACAATAAAATTGCAGTAATGTTTTTGATTTACGCCCATTAACATTTTCGATTTCGTCATCGTTATATCTGCAGTACTGTCGTGCCTGGAAATTACGCGCATTCATATTATCATAAATTAATCGGTTCTTATGGCAAATGCCCTGGTTTACCCACCCTAGTCCAACCCCCAGAATCGCTCCCTTCGCACGACCCTGCCGAGGGGTTTCACCCTCTTGGCATTCCTGCAATCGCTCAGCAGGGCTCACAGATAGAGCCAAGTTGTGGGAATGAGCAATTTGAAGCTCAGATGCTGTGTGCAATCCTCACTTCTCAAGCGCAGAGAAAGTGGGTTTCAAACACCGCCCTATTCTCCCCACTTTTTTCACGTTTATTTTGCGTATCTGCAGATAAATCGGATTAAAAAACCTAGATAAAATAGTTAATTAAAAATAATTTACGTAGTTCTTAAAAGGGCTAAAAACATTTTGTTCAAGACTATTCATATAATTTCAGTCTTTAGAAGAATCACGTCAGTGTTACTCAGTCACCGAATTTCTTGTGAAAGATACACGCATGCTCTTATAAAGTATTAGTTTATAAATATTAGTGGTATTACTAGTTCATTTATCGTAGGTATTTACCAAGCTTATCCACAAGCAACAGGAGTATGGTTTTAACTGCTGTGAATAAGGGTTGACATTTTTTTGCAGAGTTAGTCATTTTTAGCCATACATATGTACGCAATAAAATAAACTAAGCATATAATTATATCTACGTGAATTAATAGAGTAGTGTGCGTGGTAAACGTCTTACTAGATACCAGACAAAACCTTCATACGTTTGGCAACACAATAACTAAACCTGTAGTGAAAGGAGACAAACTTTTTAAGTCATTCATAAAAGCCATCACATTCTTTGCAAGCCTGTAGTTTTATATTTAATCGGATATATTTTTCTCTGCAGTGACTATAAATCAATCTCTAAAGCACTATAAAATTATATTTTGATAAATTCCTCATTCACGATTGTGTATCTGTTTTGTATGCAGGGGTTGTTCAGTGGGGTTCCTGTGCATATATGTATTTGTTAAACTGACACTTTTGAAATATTTGTTATTATCGCTATTGAAAAAAAAACTTGCTACGTAAAAATACACGTCCTAACACATTCGCATATGTAGATTTATGTATTTAGTTTACGTGTGTTCCCGTTTATTGGGAATATGAATTAATTTTAATGTTTTTTTATATATACTGACAAGATTTCAAAGCACTGAGTAGAGCAAATTATTTTGTACGATGGTTATTTGATATCGTTATCGTGGGACTGATATCGTAGTTTCGGTTGGATCAGATACAAACACCTGAAGAATACTTTTCCAAATCAAATGTTGCTTGGCGCGTCTTCTTGTAGTGTCACTAATTAATACGAGATGTTCTCGTCTTTTTTGTAATCTCATTTTATTGTATCAGCAGTTAGCAAGCTGACCAGGTGAAAATATGGAACATTCATTCTATAATGGCCGGTTTCACCACGCGAGATAATGATAGTTTATCGAGATTAACTGACAAATAATCTCGATTATCTGTATTTTGTGTTTCATCATGCGAGATGATAGTTTATCGGGATTAACTGACAAGTAATCTCGATTATCTGTATTTTATGTTTCATCACGCGAGATGATAGTTTATCGATATTAACTGACAAGTGATCTCGATTATCTGTATTTTATGTTTCACCATGCGAGATAATGGTAGTTTATCGAGATTAACTGACAAACTATCTCGATTATCTGTATGTTATGTTTCGCCACGCACATTAACATAGTTTTTATCTGAATATCTAGATAAATATCAACCCTCGGATTTCGGTGGTGTGTCACATTATCGAGATTAAACAGTAAAACATAAACAAGTACTTGGGGAAGGTGACGAGAGAGCAAAGTTGTTTCATAGAGTATAAAGAGAAAATGGCACAGACAAGGTACAATTTAATTTCTGAAAAGGGACGACGAGAATTTTATTGCTCTACGTCCGCGATGTTTACGCGAAAGAATAAATTATTTTGAAGATTTACGATGAAGAGGATTATGAAAGTACACTTTCGCCTTACGTCAAACACTTGATTGTCTTTTTAAGTCGAACACATGGTTGTCAACCGACTTGTATCGCCTGTTCCAGTAACTATTCGAACACGGTTCGCCTGCGTGTTTTTCGCGTATATTATTTTAGGTTATCCCACACCCTCTTCACGAGATGTATTATTGAAACTATTCACAATCATTTGCCACTGTTTCGCTTTATTTTGTTGTCACATGAACAATTTTATATATTTTCGTATTCTGTTATTAACTCTAGCAAAATTACTGCTTCACTCTTTCCTTACGACCAAAATACCTTCGCGATTTGCCATAATTTTGTCGAAATGACTTCTCCGTACAAGCTCAAAGCAAAATCTCTAATGTTAACTGAGAGAAAATAGCGATTAAGTCGGATTATCGAGATAACTTTAACGAGGTATTCTTTACAGTGATTAAACCTGGTGAAACACACTCGACATTATCGAGATTGAAATCGAAGTTAAACCTCTCCTCTGGATAAAATTATCTCGATATTCGAAAAGTTAATCTTCGTTGGTGAAACCGGCCCTAAATAAATTAGTGCTAGTAGCATAACAAAAAAATGTATGTTTAGACTAACTGTGTGCATGCATTTACCATGATGAAAAATTGTCTACTGGTTTTAGAGATAGGGCTCTAAATATTTGTCTGAAGGTAACTTCTTTGTTAGTCAATATTTCAGCAGGGATTACGTATTCAGTGATTGGGAGAACTGTGACTTTAAAGGGCACATCTTGTTAAAAATTATACTGCAAGTACTTATTCCTGATTTTACTGTTTTCTGGCAAATACAGTACCGTACAGGGATTTCTTATAGGCGTACGCTTCATAACATTAATAAATTGGCATAATCTGGTATTTTGTGTGCACTGAACATAATGTATGTTAACGGTAAAATGAGCACTTTTGAAAGCCCTGCTTAATATCTACTTGTATACACGTTGTGTGTTCTTCCGCCTTACGTAAAATTGACATTGACCTCATCACTTTATTCATGCGTTGGCCAAGTGAAACTGTGAAATTATTGGAAAAGTAAATATTGTACAAATCTGCTCATTTTTACACTTCAATGGATTAAAAAAAATACAGAAAGCCAGAGAAATGATTTAAGTTATCACAAATGATAACCAAACACGTTTTGTTCGATGTTAATATATGGAACTACTTTCCCCTCCATCATTACCTACTTTACTGGACATATGTCACTCATTGCACCCGTTAAAATTTGTGCAGGTAGGGGCAGTGACTTTTTTCTAAGGTTGATTTCAAAAGTGCTTACTCTATCGTGAATAGCCTTTAGAATGTCTGTATTTTAGGACAAATGAAAATGAACCAAAGGAAGTTACAAATAAGTAGGTATTGTTTACAGAAAGATACACAGTATGTAGTGTGGCCCTACCACTTAGTCTCTTGTTAGCACAAACTTTTTAATTTACGATTTTTTTTTTTTTTTTTTGTTATAGCAACATTTTCTTGGGGAGAAAATTAAAAATGCTTATTCTAGTATTTGGAGATGCAAGTTTTGCTGGAGTCTGGCATTTGCTTAAAATCTAAAACGGTGGGTATAATAAACACCTCTGCCATGGCTGTCGATTACACGCTTATATCGCATTTGTGCACATTACGCGCGCAGTCGGTTCCAGCGCAGATTTTAAGTGGATCACGAGGCAGGTTCTCGGATTACTACTCCAACTGAAATGTGGCGCGACCATTGCCAAACGCTTCTCAAGTATTCGCGAAAAAGAGGACTACAGAAAATGAACTACGGAACAGGACGACAGAGACCTACAATAAAACTGACCTAGCAGTCGTGGAAACGCTCACGACAAACAAGACCGTAAAAAAAAAAAAAAAAAAAGCACAGGGTATCCACACACGGGGAAAAGTCAGGGAATTTCATGTGACAAGGAAAAGCCACGGAAATGTTGGAGAATTTTCACCTGGGTCAGGTAAAACGTAAATTATTAATACTCTCCGAAAATTATGCGAATACACGATAATGTAGGCCTATTTGTGAGCACCTGCGTTTCAAAATATAAATTGTTTAATTTTGTGAACTGGCAATAATACACGTATGCCAAGTGACTCGGGGCTCATACATACTGTATGTATATTAAGTAGTGCAGTATCCGTCGTCGTGACTCGGGGCTCATACAGACTGTATGTGTATTAAGTAGTGTAGTATCCGTCGTCGTGACTCGGGGCTCATACATACTGTATGTGTATTAAGTAGTGTAGTATCCGTCGTCGTGACTCGGGGCTCATACATACTGTATGTGTATTAAGTAGTGTAGTATCCGTCGTCGTGACTCGGGGCTCATACATACTGTATGTGTATTAAGTAGTGTAGTATCCGTCGTCGTGACTCGGGGCTCATACATACTGTATGTGTATTAAGTAGTGTAGTATCCGTCGTCGTGACTCGGGGCTCATACATACTGCATGTGTATTAAGTAGTGTAGTATCCGTCGTCGTGACTCGGGGCTCATACAGACTGTATGTGTATTAAGTAGTGTAGTATCCGTCGTCGTGACTCGGGGCTCATACATACTGTATGTGTATTAAGTAGTGTAGTATCCGTCGTCGTGACTCGGGGCTCATACATACTGTATGTGTATTAAGTAGTGTAGTATCCGTCGTCGGGACTCGGGGCTCATACATACTGTATGTATATTAAGTAGTGTAGTATCCGTCGTCGTGACTCGGGGCTCATACACACTGTATGTGTATTAAGTAGTGTAGTATCCGTCGTCGTGACTCGGGGCTCATACAGACTGTATGTGTATTAAGTAGTGTAGTATCCGTCGTCGTGACTCGGGGCTCATACATACTGTATGTGTATTAAGTAGTGTAGTATCCGTCGTCGTGACTCGGGGCTCATACATACTGTATGTGTATTAAGTAGTGTAGTATCCGTCGTCGTGACTCGGGGCTCATACATACTGTATGTGTATTAAGTAGTGTATTATCCGTCGTCGTGACTCGGGTCTCATACATACTGTATGTGTATTAAGTAGTGTATTATCCGTCGTCGTGACTCGGGGCTCATACATACTGCATGTGTATTAAGTAGTGTATTATCCGTCGTCGTGACTCGGGGCTCATACATACTGCATGTGTATTAAGTAGTGTAGTATCCGTCGTCGTGACTCGGGGCTCATACATACTGCATGTGTATTAAGTAGTGTAGTATCCGTCGTCGTGACTCGGGGCTCATACATACTGTATGTATATTAAGTAGTGTAGTATCCGTCGTCGTGTACGGTTCGTATATTTGAACTTTGGCGTCGTGGTTGCGACGTCCTGTGTGTGTGTGTGTGTGTCATTGGGAGTGATAGGGGCCTCGGTCCCGGGGCTCGAAGAAGCCCTGACGAGTAGGAGGGTCTCGGCGCGAGCCTGCCTGGAGCCGCCGTCGGTGCAGATCTTGGTGGTGGCAGCGCTCGCGCGCCGTTTGACGATTTGGCGAGTTTCATGGACTTTCGAATTTTGGATATTTCGCATTATGAGGAATTTGAGCTTTCGAGATATATTCGATTTTTGTGGTATTGACTGGCTGTACTGGTTACATCCTAAGGCTAGGCACTTTTGCGCCGCATTAAAAGAAATTAAGTGAGAAACATACTGTATCTGTGTGCAAAATAGAGTATTTGTGTGATTCGTAATGGGCACTCGTGTGAAGTTATAGGCTGTTCACGGTAAAGTGAGCATATTTTAAGACCATTATAAATTTTTCCTTTCATCCAATTTCCATATTTCTGCTGCTTTTTAATACAAACATTGCAATGTGACCAATAAACACAGTGTGTACATTTCAGCACCCTCAAAATGCATTGCCTGAGGCTGCAATAAGATACATTTATTAGTGCTAATGCGTTGAAAGGGCCTTAAAAAGTGCTCAGTTTACCGTGAACAGCCCATAGTAGCGTTTATAGCGAGAAATATTAATCTGCTGAATAATATGTTGACCCTGCTTGCTTGGTCTGTTGCAGTGCAATTGAATTCGACGTCACTGATATCATATTCGTTCTGCCAGTGGTGGGAAAATATGGTGGTGGAAGGTTTCTGTCCTGAAAACAGGTTAGGAAAATTGGTAAGATTCTACCGGAAAACAGGGAACAGTCAGGAAATTCCAAAACGGAATTTCAGTAGACACCTTGTAACATAAAACTGCAATAAAACTACACTCATTTTAGTGATTGGTCTTCATTGTGGTATATTTATCTCATTAGTTTCTACGATCTGCCGTCGATCTATTTCTGTAGCCACTAGCTTGTGTTTCACACGTTTCATTTTATTTTAATTACATTTGACCACGCGCACAGTTCATTTAAACTCTCACAATAATAATTCTGAAACTGTATCATTAAACTTCCAGGGTAATACGGCGGTCCCGTTTTTTTTTTTATCTTTTAATAAACCCGTGATATGGCAATGCACCTGGCTACAGAATAATTTATTATGATAAAATATAGTTTATTCACAGTCTGTGTTTGTATACATATATAAATGTATATATCGTGGAGCAAAAAAAAAGGGGGGGGGGGGTTGATTAAGCACTCTTGTGTATAAATATTAACACTATAATTACGGCCGTTAGTGTCTAAAATTATTTTCCACATTTTTTTTGCGTATTAAATTTTCCCTTGTAAACTATTATAATGGAGTAAAATTGACTTTCAAAGGGACGAATGAAACAAGATTAATGAATTTCAGGTGTACATATTTTACCTTACAAATCTCAAAATGGAACAACATTAATACACCAGGCTACAATTCAAAATAATTGCACACGATGTTAGAATGTGTAGGAAAGAAGATTTCTTGGAAAAATTGAGAACATTTTGAGAAAATTGAGAACATTTTGAGAAAATTTAAAGTCAAAGTAGCAAGAAGTCAAAAAATGTATTGGAAGTGTTGGATTTCAAAGAAACTACAGCATACCACCCCAGTGTCTCAGTGACTTACATTAACACTTCATCTGAAACAATATTCTGTTAAAATAACTTTCTCTTTTAATTTGTGCGAATTAAGGTTTTAAACTAAAATTCTCATTCATGCCAACAAAAAAAAAACACATAATATATGATATTTTTCATATTCTGGATATTTTTATCAAGTCGTCACCTATCTCGAACCCACAATATATATCCTCGAAATCTAGGGAAATTTTTTTGGCTCGTGCGTAAATTGTTGGGAATATTTGGGAAAGCTTTATTCTCGTTTTCCTTAACCGACATCACTATTTGACCGAATTATGATTGAAAAGAAAGTTTATTAGTACAGGCTGCTTGCGAATAATCGATAACTTCTCAAACGAACGTTTGTTTGAAAATTGTCACTGTCTTTTCCCGCATATATTTCTAGGGGACACTTGAGTGCCGTACTTCCAGTTTGGTAACTACAGAGGGTTAGGTAAATATTTATGAATACGGAAATAATTTATTTTGCTTTGTTGATGCAATACACACGTATATGTATGAATTAGCAAATTTGTAAAATATATCCTTTCCTAAAAATTTCACAATTTCACTTGTCCGACGCATGAATAAAGTGACGAGACCCATGGCAAAGCTAATGTTACATATCGCGGAAGAATACACAATGTACATACAAGTAGAGCGTATGCAGGGCTTTCGAAAGTGCCCAGTTTACCGTGTGCAGCTTATAACGGGGATGGTAGGAAAATTGCAGTCACCAAGAGGAGATAGGTGGGGCGGGAAGCTACAGTAGCTCTCCCATATTATAGGCTATTCACGGTAAAATGAGCACTTTTGAAAGCCCTCTCATTTAGTTTAATAGCCAATAAATACACTTTAGTTTCGCCTAAAACGTTAACTTCCGAGTGCGGTGGAATATACAGAACGTGTCTGTTACTTACATGGCAATATTTATTTAAAAAGGTGGTTAAAGAATAAAAAATGGCTGATACGAAAAAGTCACTAGGTCCTCGAAAGTGCTCACTTTACCGTGAAAAGCCTATAATAATTGTAGCCCAAGGTTTTTTAGACCTTTTTGAATCAAACCTTTGAAAAATCTCCCCATGTATGACGTGTTTAGTTATTTCCGACGTATGCGTTTTATACTTGTGTTCGTAAAAGTTAGTTTTTTCCCTGTTGAATAGAAATGTTCTTCATATTTTACCTATAAATTATAATACTTCATTTATAAATAATTTGAATAAAAACCAGGGAGTAAATAGGTATATGTTGGTAGCGCCTAGTAAGAAATTGTTCTTGTACAAAATACTGTTACACTTTGTGCGAGCGAATGTGGTGCGTTATCCTCTGGTGTAATTCTCCAGACTTAGTTAAGCTTAGTTTGCACGAGGCGGAGGAATATCCTGGAAGTAGAACTTTAGCAGGGCTTCAGAAAAGGCTGAAGTAACAGTGAATTGATTATATGAGTCTTTTTTCCCCAGTGTGCCTTCAAAACTTTAAAATTTTTTGACCTAGGAAGCATGGTTCCCCAGATATTAGTCCAAGAAGAAACTCGACATTACGTACACAAACATAAAAGTAAAAATTAAATTAAAAACAATTATAAAATAAGTAGAACGAAGTATTAATGGTGGTAGGGATATAAGGGACAGGAACGCACATTTCATGCATTTTGATGTAGGAATCCTAGTTTTCGAGTAGTTATAAAAATAAGAATATCAACAACAAGCACCACGACATAAGGGACGTAATAGTATTCATTATTCAAATAATTCAAACTACGAAGGTTTTTTTTTTCTTTATGAGAGAGATTAAGCTTTACGATGTACCTACAAGAATTATTTATTTTATTTTTAATAAGAATTCTAATATTTAAAAACTGCCTACCTGTTCTTATTCATAACGGCAAGCACGTGAACGCTCATATTTTTTATCATTTCATACATGCATCGATAAGTAGTTTTTTTTTTTACATGCGTATCCAGGCTTAATATGTTACATGCAGCACACAACCGGACATTTCTTTGAGAATAATTCGAATATGGCATAATGAATTATACACACTCATTCTAACGCCTGGAGTTCCACTCATACAATTTCCATATTAGATTTTTATAGACGTAGATATGCATTAAGGATTTTAAAAATATGTATTTGATGTACGTACTATATTTCAAGACATGTCTCTCCAAAACTGATTCGTACATAAGGTTAAACTGATCATTCTGCATGTATTTACGAATAAGTTATGCAATTAACATACATTTATTTTGTTTTAAAAATTGTGGAAACCCAAGTATATAATATGATATAGGCTGTTCACGGTAAAGGGAGCACTTTCTAAGGCCCCTCTAAATTTTTCCTTTCAACTTATTTCCACCTCCCTGCTGCTTTTTAATATAAACATTGCAATGTGACGAATAAACACAGTATATAAATTTAACAACTCTCAAAATGTATTGCCTGATGCTGCAGTAAGATATATTTATTAGTGGTTAAAGCCAGTTGGAAGGGCCTTAAAAAGTGCTCGCTTTACCGTGAACAACCTATATACGTACAGACGCTCGTTTTTAAGGTAAATACGAATATGACGACACAACAGCTGATTATGCACCATTTTATAAATAAAAATTATGTATTTAATTTTATTTGTTTTAAAAACTTGGTAATGTAAGAATACCGTGTGACATACAGTATGTGCAAACGTGTATATTGAAGGGGTTACGAATATGAAATCGTATCGGAATATGCGATTACGCGCCTAAATTTTAGGGCAAGCCAGATAATAAGGCTGTGCGAGACAGTGTGGATGGCATGTCGTGTTAAAACTTCAGTCAGATTTTGTTACGAGTAATGGGTACATGCAGGAACCTGTATACTGCTGGCCAGTTTTGTACGATCTCAACATACAGTCAGGAGGTAGGACCATTTGACTGTCGCAGACGTGACCATATCACGTGGCTTTCTTGTCTACCATCAAGTGGCATAAGGCAGCTTCACTAAAACTAATGTGGCAATATGAACACTCATTATTCGACCGTGTTCTGCACCGTTTTGGATTTTCTAAAGGCATTGGTGTACTATTATTTATTTTAAAAAGTAATTATGGCCAGAATACGTAACCAGTTCGTTTGGAGAATATAGGACAGTTGTCGCCTTTCAAGTCATGTTATAAACATAGTATGCTCATGTGAACCCCACCAACTTGACTTGGAAGTCTTTCAGCAACTGTTGCAGATAGATAAGTGTTTAACGTATAACATATTATATCAATACAAAGCCCAACGAATGTGATATGGTCCATTACGCCCTTTTATAAGTATAGTTACCCGTTATTTAGGCACTTATTGAGATGGAATAATCAAATTAATACTATAGTCAACACTCACGACCTAAAACAGACTGAAATGTTTTACTATACCTTAAGCCCTTTATAATCATAATTGGCAGCTATTTTCGAAGCGTTTATGTAAGGAGCACATGTTTTCAGGACTGATTCATATGTCATCAGAAACTACGTTAGACACCATGTTAAATTTTATAGTACTTACGTTGTACTTATATTGTGTTCATACTTTACTACACCGAACTTTAAAAAGTAATCCTCGTCGTAAATATAACCAAATTCACTACAACATATTGTATACTGCATAAAATATTTTGACAATTAATTTCCTTACTTGTTTAAATAAAATGGCAAATATTTATTTATTTACATGCGATGCTTAGCATGCAAATGGTAACGTACAAAGTAAAGACGTACTTATTAGTTTCATCGCTCACACGTTGAGAAAGCGCTTCCTTAAAACACCATAGCGCTTACCTTAATGGGGCAAGGGGAAAGGATTGCGACATTGGACAAAGGCGATGCTTAGCATGCAAATGGTAACGTACAAAGTAAAGACGTACTTATTAGTTTCATCGCTCACACGTTGAGAAAGCGCTTCCTTAAAACACCATAGCGCTTACCTTAATGGGGCAAGGGGAAAGGATTGCGACATTGGACAAAGGCGATGCTTAGCATGCAAATGGTAACGTACAAAGTAAAGACGTACTTATTAGTTTCATCGCTCACACGTTGAGAAAGCGCTTCCTTAAAACACCATAGCGCTTACCTTAATGGGGCAAGGGGAAAGGATTGCGACATTGGACAAAGACGATGCTTAGCATGCAAATGGTAACGTACAAAGTAAAGACGTACTTATTAGTTTCATCGCTCACACGTTGAGAAAGCGCTTCCTTAAAACACCATAGCGCTTACCTTAATGGGGCAAGGGGAAAGGATTGCGACATTGGACAAAGGCGATGCTTAGCATGCAAATGGTAACGTACAAAGTAAAGACGTACTTATTAGTTTCATCGCTCACACGTTGAGAAAGCGCTTCCTTAAAACACCATAGCGCTTACCTTAATGGGGCAAGGGGAAAGGATTGCGACATTGGACAAAGGCGATGCTTAGCATGCAAATGGTAACGTACAAAGTAAAGACATACTTATTAGTTTCATCGCTCACACATTGAGAAAGCGCTTCCTTAAAACACCATAGCGCTTACCTTAATGGGGCAAGGGGAAAGGATTGCGACATTGGACAAAGGCGATGCTTAGCATGCAAATGGTAACGTACAAAGTAAAGACGTACTTATTAGTTTCATCGCTCACACGTTGAGAAAGCGCTTCCTTAAAACACCATAGCGCTTACCTTAATGGGGCAAGGGGAAAGGATTGCGACATTGGACAAAGGCGATGCTTAGCATGCAAATGGTAACGTACAAAGTAAAGACATACTTATTAGTTTCATCGCTCACACATTGAGAAAGCGCTTCCTTAAAACACCATAGCGCTTACCTTAATGGGGCAAGGGGAAAGGATTGCGACATTGGACAAAGGCGATGCTTAGCATGCAAATGGTAACGTACAAAGTAAAGACGTACTTATTAGTTTCATCGCTCACACGTTGAGAAAGCGCTTCCTTAAAACACCATAGCGCTTACCTTAATGGGGCAAGGGGAAAGGATTGCGACATTGGACAAAGGCGAGCACCGCAGCGGAGGGGAGACGGACAACATGAGCGCAAGTCTGATATCAATACACTGCATTTTATTAAGATTACAAAATTGTTCAGGAGATTTGTTTCCTAGTCATAAACAGTACTGAACAACGTTCGCGTACAGATGCGCAACGAAAATAGAACAAATCAACCTAAGGAGAAATGCAATCGCGTACGTGTGCATAGTGCACAGTTACTGTTGGGCATTAGGTCTGTTCATCACACCATGTGCTCGATGTGTTTACTATCTACAGCAATACACATTTGTGCAGGCTGTTCACGGTAAAGTGAGCACTTTTGAAGGCACTTGTAAATTTTTCCTTTCATCCAATTTCCATCTTCCTTCTGCTTTTTAATATAAACATTGCAATGTGGCCAATAGACACAGTGTATACATTCCACCACCATCACAATTTAATGCCCGAGGCTGCAATAAGATATATTTATTGGTGGTTAATGCCTGTTGGGAGGGCCTTAAAAAGTGCTCACTTTATTGTGAACACCCTATAAAAGCACATGTAGCGAGTGACGAGCAGTCCCTCCAGGACAGGGACGTGGGCTGAGTGGGCTCCAGCCCCCCCCCCCCTCCTCTCTACCAACGAAATGACTCATTTTTTTAAAACCATATTATCAAAATGTCAATCTTTATATTTATATATTTGTTACTACCCACAAGACACACATTTTTTACACCCTATATTAAAATGGCAATCATTAATATTTATTTATATGTTATTAACCACGCACGCTATTACATCTTATACATCAAAACTTAGTTTTCTGAATAAACGGGGGGGGGGGGGGGGGGGAGATAGTCAGCCCCCCCCCCCCCGGAAAAAATTTCTGGTTACGCCTCTGCGCCAGGATGAGTCACGGCGCGTGTTGCTTGCTACAGCTGCGAGTACAGGTCGACTGTCCCATGCTACCGGCCCACGTAACAATCATATTTGCACATTATTTCTTGACGTTTCTGTGTTATTTTCCATCGCATATGCTATAATCACTGAATTCCTCTTTGCACGTCCTTCCAGATGTCGTTGAAATTAATGTATGTTTCCAGGGGAAAAATCATATGTGGTTAAATTATTTATGCCAATGCACGTGTTACGAATAGTCACTTTCAGCAAATTACTTGCCTCCGTACGTGTTCTGCAACAGTTCCGGAGATTTTGTAGGTATCAAAGTTAGGCGGATCATCCTGTATATTCCACCGCTCTCCGGAGTTAACACCTAAGGATAAAATAAAATGTATCCGACTATTATTCTAAATGGCAGGGCTTTCAAAAGTGCTATTTTTGCCGTGAATAGCCTATACTAAGAGTCACTTAAGGGGTTTGTATTGTTTATTTGAGTATAATATCTACATTTTGCTTTTGAATAGCCTTTGTTTTAGCCTGAACTTATTCGATGATACGAACGCAGAACTGACAGCGCATTGTTAGTTTGCAGAAGTATTCGTGCTTGTCACTAGATGCCACTGTTGTTGTTTTATTATTGCATTTACTCGACATACGTCTGTAGCTGAATTCTAAATGTGCTGGAGAGGAATTCAGACATTTTAATTGTTCCAGCAGTCCTGTGTGTGTGTGTGCGCGCGCGTGTGCGTGTGTGTATATTTGGAGTCTAAGTTGAATTGTTGTATTGTATTTCAAAAATTATGATCAAACTTGTGTTCATGAGAAAATTCGTCAACTTGCGAATTTCAGTCTCCTTTCTATGTTCAGCATATTTTTCAAGAACAGTGGAGTTGTTCAAAACACAAAACTCGCACATAAGACACGGAATAGTTTTGGACTAGTTTACTATAGGAGAGTATCGATCGAGTATAATCGCTTAGAACTTTTTTCTCTCTCGTGACTAGGTAGAGCGCGTTAGGGCGCGTTTACACGGCGATAGTAATGCGCGATAGTTCCTATCGCGAGATCTTCTCTCACATTGCTATCGCCGCGTAAACTGCATGATAGTTACTGTCGCACCATCGCGAAAGCACTATCGCGATATCAGCTCGAGCTAGATAGTGATAGTGACTGTCGTGACAGAACATGCAACTATCGTACTGTAAACAATGTAGCATCACTATCGTGATAGTGCGAGTCAAAATTTTGTACGTGTGTTCACTTTGACTATGACATTGCAGAATTATTTTGATTCTGTTAATATCTGTCGCAGTTCTTAAACTATGTGGGGGTATGACTGGCGGTATGTTATCATATAAATATGACACGACAGTATTGACATATTTTTGTCATATAATCAACCACGGTAACAATACATGTTTACATGTCATTAATATCCTGCCACTATATTTAACTACCCCATCAAATACCAACCTCTTGACAAAATTATATAAATGTATGGCCTATCAATGTATTTACACAAGTGTTGTAGGACATGTCCCTTTTGAGGTTAACTATCGCAGCATGTCTCGATCTGGCGTGTAAGCAGGAGCTATCGTGGCAGTTACTTTCACGGTAGCTACTATCACGATAGTAAACGAGCCCTTAGTGTCCAGAAGACACTGAACTCAATCGCGTCATCTTTAATGGTGCGATTGGGCTGCATAAAAGGCTGGCTGCAAGCAGGTCATCTGAATTAAAATTACATTTAAAAATGAGTACAAAAAATAAGCACTGGTAGGATTCTTCGTCACAGGTCACGCATATAAATTCTTGAGACGGTTTGCGTTTAGTAGTGGGCTCCGAACCACGTGATGAAGCGGTGCTCGACAGAAATCAGTTCCATCAACTTGGATTGCAATTTTTCGCCACAACTAGTATGATGCATCAAAAACTTTGCGTTTCACCTAAGCATCGACAGAGCAGAGGGTTTTGCTTTTCGCGCGTTATACAATATGTATCGCTTGAGTAATGTTGTTGGTATAATTTCTATACGCTGTTCGCGGTAAAATGAGCACTTCTGAAAGCCCTGCTTAAGGTCTACTTGTATACACACTGCGTGTTCTTGAATCGTGTGTACAATTGACGTTACTATGGGTCTGATCACTCACGTCGGCCAAGGACAACTGTAAAATTTTCAGAAAAGTAAATATTTTACAAGATTTTCTTTCTTACGCTTACAAGTATCACAAAAACCAAAAGTAAAATAAACCATTTTAGCATTCACAAATATTTACTTAACAGTTGGCATTTAACGTTAACGCATGGAACTATTTTCTCCCCGTCGTTGCCAACTCTACTGAGCGCGTGACAGTCAGAATGCCCGTTAAAATATATGCGTATAGGGGCAGTGACATTTTCCAAAGGTTGATTTCAAAAGTGCTCGCTTTACCGTGAACAGCCTTTACAATCGCCCAGAAGAGAAAATTTACCGATTTATTTCCGGCAGTAACTAGTCGATAATTAACAAACGCACAGCAGCTGTACCAATTAGGTAGAGCTCGAGAAGCTGTTGTGCACGCTGTGTTATGCGAACAATTTTCGTTAAACGTTCTTAAATGAAATTAAGGGCAAAAAAATTGATACATTCAAGATGGCGGGGACTGATCGATCCTCCCCCCGCCCCTCTTTTTTTTCTTATCCTCTGTCTCCTTAAACTGGATCGTGCGGGAAACTGGGTGCGAAAATTTACCGGCCACCGTCTCGTCGCTAAGCTATTGTCACACATTTGCGAGCACCACGCCCGAAGACCGTCGATTTTAAACATAATATAATAACAAATAATTACTTCCTTCTTAACAGCATGTTATGACCGTGGCGTGCCATTGGCCACGAAGAACCGACAAAGTTGTCTACATTTAAGTATGCTGCAGTGTTATAAATCACGACTATTTCGTTAAAGTAAAAAATTCAATTAATAAAAGAAACAATATAAGTGAAGAAGCAACAGAGAGAGAAGTATTTAAGGGGGAAAAAAAAGGTGTTAAAAATGGAAGGATTCCAAGGCAGGAAGGAACAGAGAACAGGCTCGAAATGGTCCGAGGAGAGGAAAAAGATACACAGTGAGAAGATGGAGTGCTAGAGAAAGAAGAATGAACAACAAAGGACTAAGCATTTAAATTGGCTCGTGGTCCCGGGAAGACCCTAACGGAAAAATAAGAAGAAAAAATCATTATAAAACATTTACGCACTATTTTATGTAAGTGAAGAGATGTGGGCGACTCTTACCATCGAGGTATTGAGAGCCGACGAGGGTGAAGTGAGGTCGAGTTTGGAGCAGCGCCGGAATGACAGGGCGGGGGAAACGGGAGACACCCTCCACCCCCAGGAGAACGCGCCGACCGGTGGCATCGTCCGCCACGGTTCCCACTTGCGAAATTCCGGAGTGAAACCGGCCGGGGATTGAACCCTGTTCGCCTTGGTGGGAGGCAAGCAGTCTAACCATTCAACCACCGTGGCCCCTTATTTTATGAAGTCGGGAATTTTTCCTATTTCTGCTTATGGCCTATTTTTCTGTCCTTTATTTTTATCCTTCCGCTGTGTGTAGAATTCACTGCGGAGTAGTTAGGAAGGTAAACTATAATAATGCACACAACTAACAAAAACGATTCTTCAGTGTCTAAAATGAATTTAGTGATTAAAGAAAAAAAATTCAGTAACTGCGAATTAAAACGTATGAAAAATTGTCCTGCAATGCTGCCAACTTTACTGGCGGCATGCCAGTCATCATGTCTGTTAAAATACATGCAGTTACGGACAAGTATATTTTCAAATGTTTGTACAGTACGTACCAACACACGAACACAATTCTGCTGCTAGATGAAGACGACTGAGAAGAGTATTATTGTAAACGTGTTGGCATTTATAGGAAACTAAGAGTACCTACGTAGTCTCATGCACCTAAAATAACTCTACATATTTCACTGGAAAACTAACCTTATCCGAGAGAAGTCCGAAGTGATTCTTGGAGCACAGAATGTGTGTAGATGAACAACCAACATTTTTAAAGCCAAGTTAGGCCTACTCAGTACAAGTTACCGAGAACACTATTTATTTATTTTGTAGCTTACACTCGTCAGAAAGACTTTGGCCCTTATTCTAGCAAGACAAGAGATTACATTATTTGAACAGTGCCATGACGTTTTCATTCCCTGTCGTCAGTTTGTCAATATTGCATTACTCCCGTTAATCATTTCCCCCAACATTGTCCAAACATGTGGCTGATCATGCAAACGAACGAAGCAGGTTTTCATAAACGTGATAAAATACGACTTAAAAAATTCATACGGTAGTGTATGCTCTCGAGCATAATCTTGGTTTAAATTTTAATATAAGCGACCGAGAATAGAAAAGAAGGGGAAGTTTACTTAAACAGCGTACATATGTAACTGTTTATTATATAACTACTGAAGACTTTGTCTGCATATAGGTTTTTATAAAAATCGCCACA
The DNA here is from genome assembly GCA_029891345.1 of Dryococelus australis. NCBI lineage: Eukaryota > Metazoa > Arthropoda > Insecta > Phasmatodea > Phasmatidae > Dryococelus > Dryococelus australis. The sequence continues at coordinate 102,800,058 of CM057004.1, forward strand.
GTTTTCATTCTCACTGAAAAATCTAAACCCATGTTTCAACAAGTTAACTGAAGAACTATTTCGTTCATCCCTCAGTTTGCTGTTCATGATAAATTTTTGTATATCAAATACATATTATAATTGTTTCTTTTCGGGATGCGAATAACCCATAGTGTAATCGAATTATTGGAATGTATTGTGGGGCATGAAAGAATAACATTTGTTCAAATGATGGTACGATTATAATCAAATTTTGCAGTTGGATCAATTTTTCTCACATTGTGCAATGAATCTTTTAAAACATCATTTTTTAACGCACTGTTAAAGACAAGAGCAATATGCGGGGAAAAATGTTCCAAAGCAATTGTTCAGGGGAAATAGTACATTTGGCAACCATGGAAATGGAGTGACATGCTGCGTTCAAGTTGGCAATATGCTAGGCGTGCACGACATGCGGTCGAGCAGTACGATCTATTTACATACAGTCCGTTCACGACTGGAACAGACTTTCTCGGAATCTTTCCTACTCCCATTTTTAACCTACAGATAAAAAAAAAATACGCTAAAATATTCAAACTATATTCTCTCTCCGTGCTGCCGAGCTAACTGTACCCGTGCCAGCCACTGTTTGTAGTAACGATGCATGCAGCTGACGACTAAGGTGTTGTTCAAAAGGTCTGCTCCAGTCGTGAACCGACTATACATACAACTGTAGTCTCTCGAATTAAAAAGGGAGGTAATTGGTAATCAATGGAATACGCGGCACAAACACAGTTTCTCCCTGAAAATAGTGGCCTCGACTTCATTGCGATGTAGAGATTTGACTTGCAGCCTAGAGCCATTACATAGTTTCGGTGGCTTCAAACGACCATCTACTATACAAACTTAGAACCTCTATTTCGCCTATTTAGGGGCTGAATGTTAAAATAAAAAAAAACCCTCCTTAGTGGCTGCTTACATTACATAATGAATGTTCCTCCAAATGTCATGTTTCTAGGACCAATGGTTGAGGCTGAGCGTTCATGCGTCTCTCAGTCAGTTTTCCTTTATATTGTAATATTTAATTAATAATTTATACGAATAAAGGATAACATAGGTGTGCTGCTACTACCTAGTAAGAAATAGTTACGCAAAACATTACACTGAATGCGCACAAATGTGCGTTGTCCCTTTGGTGTAATTTCCTACACTCGGTTGGGCTTTGTTTTCATTAGGAATTCTTCTGAAAGTAGTATTTTAGCAGGGCTTTAGAATGAACTGTAGTTCTTGCATTCCTGAAGCTCAGTCTCAGGGTTGCACGGGGGGGGGGGGGGGGGGAGGCGAACACATACGAAGGATATTAAAAACATAATGCAATTAAGAGAACTATAGTAGTGGGCAAGGGATATGTGACCAATGTGATGTAAATGTTATTCCTGCTAAAAAGCATCGGAAACTATTATCGGCAAGCAAAAGACGAAATCAAGTTGACGTTAATACGAGTTATCGTGTTTCTAACCATGTGATTTATTTACGAAGAAGAAATATTTCAGTGATACCATTTGCAGAGAATAAGCTGTCTTCAGTAAGTTTTGTTAAATTTACTCTTAAAATAATGAGACTTATTAGGAAGGCATCAGATGCAGATAATACTACGAGATGATCAGGGAAGAGAGGCAGAAATAATTTATTCAATACAATAAGACTATTATAGAGTTTTCATTGAAAGGCTATATTTACTATAAATATTGATTTAAAGTTTTGTTTTTAATTTTCTTGAAATGTTTATAATTTTAACATAGTTTCTTTGACCACCCTAAGCAATAATTTACATTTGTTCTAACGTAATGCTTAGCAGTAACTGTAAACCACCCATATATTTTCTAGGTATAGGATTTTCAGCAATTTAACCTCAAAACATAAATATGGTTTTTCAAAAAAGTTTTTATGTTGTAATTTATTTCCATTTATTCTTGTGTAATTAACTCTTTTTCAGTTTTATTTTAATTTAGTTTTTCGTTTTGCGATTTTTAGGTTTTTTATTTTTATTTTTCCGGAAGTTCCGGTTTTTATGCCGGAATCACATAGCCCCGACGAGCACAGCACGACACGAGAAAAGCAGCAACCACGACCATTTACAATGTGCCTGCTCGAATGTACAGCCCGACAGTTTACTGACGCGACCCGAGTGAAATTTTTCGGACCCATTTAGAAGGCGCTGATTAACTACGTTAGTTTCAAAGGCGGTGGGCAGACGGGAAATTTGGAATATATGGCAATGACAAAATTTTTATAGCTAATGCATACAAAGTTAAAATGATTATTTATAGGATACAATAATTTTCGTAATTTGTTTTCTTTTAAGCTACGTATTTCCCATTGTAAGGAAAGCTTATCGTACAATTTCATTTCGCAAGGTTGTATACCTGCGCGTTGTGTCGCACGGCACGGCGAAGAATAGAAATAATTTCTAATTCAAATTTGACGGTTGGGCGACAGAATTGTCGGCCGTGCGCCAGATCTAGCTTGTATTTCATTGGTTGTTTCGTTTTAAGTGTTGTGTCGTGCTGGTCGGGGCTATGTGATTCCAGCATTATCGTTCTACGTAGTTACCAGAATTCTTGTTTCTGTTGGGACTTTTGAGTAAGGCGGCCGCGAATTAATTCCGCCGGGGATTGACTCTGGTCAAACCCCAGCCTCAATAATTAATTTTAGTGTGGTCCAAGGAGTAAGTTTATCGGATGTGAACGCCGCGCCACGTTTGAGAATAGGGCGCGGGCGTTATTGCCGGGATCTTGTAGTGGTTCCAAACACTGCCAGCGCCATGTTGGTGAGGGCGACGCCAACCCTTGTTTGAAGCCCGCCGAGGGAGGGGGTCTCACATAATCGCCTACAAAGCACTTCAATCGATCGTTTGGAAAGGCTACGTAACTTTCCTACAGTTTTCTGAATATTTCATATTGACATTTTTATTGCCTGTTACAATCCAGTGGTCCAACCCTCTACGGACTCGAGTGAGTTAGTACCCAAGCAATTTAATCAGTTTTATTAACCCTGATAAACTTTGGAAACAGATGCATTATTTATTTGGATTAAGAAATTTTAATTTTTGATTGACTTTTGTGGAGTCGTCGAAACAAGTGACATTCTATTTCGTGAAGCTGTGAAGTTAAACTTTGATGTAGACACGTGATAATTAAAAACAGTTTTAATTAGTAACACTTTCGTTTTACCAGATAAGCAGCACAACGATTTTCAATGCCCCCCCCCCCCTTTTTTAGATTCTTACCAACTTAAATAAACTTTGTAAGGATGGTGGTTATTTGAAACCATTAAACTCCTTAGTTTGAGTATAAATTTGAAACATTTCAGATTTTTCTGGTAGTCAGCATATTGCATTTTCACTAAATATAATTTTATTATCTGACATTCCCATTATATAAAATCTCAGTAAAATTCGCCATCCTTCTTTTCTTTCAGTAGCTGAAGTAGAGAGTTGGGATTATTTCAGATTATTTTATTCTGTTTTGCTCAGTGTTATCAAGGAATATAATTTGAGTGTTCATCTGTCTCTTGGAGTTTTAAGACCCTTACACAATTGAAAACTTTAACATTTGACTTTACATTTGCTTTCCGACATGTTGTTTCTTATGGAGCTTGACACAATGGAACTGCCAAAGGTAAAGTCAAGTCAAGCACTTTTGACTTCACGATTTCGAAAAGTTGAAATTTATGAAGTCAAAGTCAAGAAGCCATTTTGCCGCGAGGTTATGTGGAAAGTGCGTTATTTTATTGTAGGGCGATGTAAAGGGTTAATTGTTTAATTAGGCGAAGGGTTAAATTGGTGTTGAAAGGGTTAATTTTTTGGTAATGTTTAATTCGATAAATGGTTGATTACAATTGGTGTTGAAAGTGTTAAGTGTCATTGGGGGGGGGGGCCATCGGTGTTCACCCTTGGACGCCTGGTAGGCAAATGAGGTGTGAGGGGTGGAGGCACTTATACCACTCTTGTCCCAAGATATATATATATATAAACCTTGGGACAAGAGTGGCATAAGTGCCATTTTGGGGGGTAAGAGCGGTCTAAATTTCATATAGAGTGAGTTCTGTGTCTGGCCGAGGGAAAGGAGGGGGTGTCGGGAGCACCAAGATACATCCGCCTTGATTGCTGTTTGGAAGAAGACTGAGCTGGTAGCCTGGGTGAGGGGAGGGAGGGAGGGAGCGAGCGAGCGTGAACACGTCCCCCTTGTTCATTGTCTGAATGAATACCGAGTTTTAGATATGTGAAATGGCGAGCGACTGATGTTGGAAATGTAAATTTATAAATCATTGTTGTTTTTAAAACAACAAAATATATGTAGCACTGAATTTATCCTGCACAATCCAATTATTACGAAATACGCAACAAATTAAACAAAACACCATGTCAAAAATGACATATTTTATTTAAAATCAATTAAATGCAAAGCGAAATGAAAAGGACTTACTGTAAATTATACCTACTACTCATAACAAAATATTAAATATTCACAAAGTCAGTATACCACCCCTCCCAAGCAAGAGACGAAACTAATGGAGCACGCACAGCATTACGATCTACGTAACATTACATTATTGCGAAATATGCACAAAAAACCATTTACGAATGAAACACATAAACGACTTACTTTTAAATACAGTTAAACAAAAAAAAACTAGGCACCACACATAAGCAATCAGAAACAATTTCGAGCCATAAGTAACGATACCACAACACAACTAAGAACCACACGTTCAAAATATTAATAAAGCACCACTTTACTATATCACCTTGTATAGCGTTTTCCCTAGCAAATAAATACTTTATGATGAACAGAAACAATTACATGAAAAACTACAACGCACACTTAAAATTCCAAATACGGATCACACGAAAATCTGACTTCCACTTAACTTAAACACGAGAAAAAACGATGTAACCTCAATTACACATCTCACACACGACTACATGAACCACATGAAATTAAATATTAACCTTGCACAGAAGTCATTTTAAAACCAAGAATATAAGTGTTTGGTAAAATAGCAATTAACATACTCGTCACACGCAACTCGTTTAAACATAGTGTGCCTCCATCATCAGCTCTGTAATGCATCATGTGTAGGGCCGCAGCGATCCCTTGCGCCGGACAGGGCCCGACCCCTCGCTGCTCCATATGTGACTCGGCACAGCCCAAACTCGCTTCACCCTCATCGACTCTTACTTCGGCGGTATGTCACACATATCCCGCTATCCAAACTGCAATATGGCTTCACACGTTTCATTTTATAATAATTAAAAAAAAAAAATATTTTGCATGAGAGAGGATCTATTAACAAAATATTATAAGGCACGGCGCATCCCACCCACAGTAAAAATCATAAATGAAACCTAGGTCACTGTAAAATATATCTATATACAGTATATAAAATTGCATGCAGTCTGTATGTTACATAAAATGCATTAATAAGGTATTTGTAAATTTCAGTGCGGCCAAGGTAATAGCAGCCATTTGGGTGGAACAGCCTGTCCACATCGTAATGCCACGTGTCGCAAGACCCCTCCGGGAGGGGGAAGGGGGCGGCAAACCAGCTGTCAGCATGAGATCCAAGGGGATGCGGCATTGTGCGTCAACAACACGCAAGTAACAAACCTGCATTAAGGATTTTAACATGCCAGGTAACATCCAACATTCAATATCACACATATTATTACACACTGTTGGGACCACAGATGGCGTGCAGTTTGAATGGCAATGCAACGTGCACACTCGCAAATCCAGGCCGTGTGCGAGCCACACGCCAGGAGAGGGGAGTTGTGGAGGTCCGGGCCAGCAACAACCAACCTACGTCAGGAGAGAAGACTTCAGTATAAATAGGGCTGCAAACTGGCTGCTGCCACCCACTCTCTCTACGGTCCAATATCGGCGACGATCAGAAGACTCATCCAGAGGTGACATCGACGCGAGGTGCCGCTTGTCCCTGGGTCGCAGGTCAGCTGGTTCTGATTCCTATCCAGGCTGCTATCATCCACTTCAAGAGACGTAAACTCGCACCACCACGTCTCCACTACCTGACATCCGGAGGAGCGTCGGTCGATCCGATCTGAGCCAGTGGTAGGTGTGCTTCCAGTAGGGTGCAAGGTAGAGCGATACGGAAGTTACGCGATTAAAAGAGAGAATTAAAGTAAAAGATAAAGTTAATTATTTACAGGACAACCAAGTATAATTATATGAATATTGTTTGTATAGCTGTATATTGAAAAGATTAGTATTTCAATAAATCGTTGTTCGTACTGTTTGTTGAAGTTAATAATTACAGTAATATTAGAATACCCGTAATCAACCCCAGTGGAGTTGAAGATATACTAAAGAAATATAAATTAGGTGATCTTAGAGTTGTGAAAGAGAGATAGAAGTAAGTATCTCTTGCAGCTGTTGGAAGCTGGGACACGTTGGTCACCTTGCGTCAGCCAGGTTTGGTGTAGTCACCAGCCTTAGAATTCAGTTACCCAGTGATCAAGTAGTATGGATATCGGCTGACTAGGCGAACGCAACAACACGCCCGGCCGGGATACACTAACAAGCCGGATACACAAGTTTACATAACATACTGTACACACACACATGTGTAATTAGTTTCAAAGCATTTTGAACAGATCGTAATGAAATTATGAAGCTTATATGTGTGTTTTAACATGCCGGCGATCTGCAAATGATATAATTAAAATAGAAAGTAATAATTTTAAATTCAAAGGCTTTTTAAAAAATCAATGTCAATATATGAGAGAAAATAATGTATAATGTTTTACTAACACCAGTACAAAGTTATCTTATCTTGTGAGTTAACTTGGTACCGTAATGAAAACAAAAAAAATCAAGGGAATTCCACACAAAAATGTGTAACTAATTTTAATATAAAAAGTGGTATAACAAATTATTGTTTCAACTTAGTACACACTTGTTACCGTATTGAAGATGTTATATAATATTAACACATTAAAAATAATATTTTGTATTATAAAATACTGTCACATAGTTGCACATTGTTGTAGCATCTTGACATCATCATTATTACTATTGTTATTATCATTGATAATATTGTTGATGCATATAACTGAGAGAAAGGGTATCAATGCCTAATTAATAATATAATTCTATGAATGGTATTGCATGAATTAACAATTTATATTATGTCAAGGTTATAGGTATATATGTAGTAATCTTGCAGTAGTAATGCAAACATATTGGTGTTAAAACAATGTATTGAAACATAGTTTACTATTAAATTTTCTAATTTTCCTTGTTTTTATATTTTTTAATAACTATGTTTCTATACAAAATCCTTCCACATCCAACTGTAGTGATGTCACATAGGATAAGTGTTAAGTCTAGTTAACTTATCATATTTTGTTACATGTTGTTTGTTGTGCATTGACACTGTGTAAATTGTAAATAATTTTTCAACATAATATTTTGTAACGGAGGGAGCTATTTGCTATATAGTCATTTTACAACATAATATGTCAATTGTTATTTCAACTTAAGGGTTTAAATGTATATGAAAACTTCAAATTTTCTTCTAATTTTACTAGTAATTAAAACTTGTTCAGCCACGTATAATGCAGGGCATTGAAAACCTCAAGAGAGGCTGAAGGTTCGGGACCACATGCCATGCGCGACAGCCGTGAATCGCAAGCAAGATATTCTGCATGCTCCTAGCAAAAAACAAAGTTCAAGGCCACGCGCCGTTCAGTACTCAGCACATATGATGAGCTGCCTGACACGTTAAGATGTCAGTGGCAGTTCCTTATACATTTTCCTTTGTCAGCATCCCTTCTCACTTTAAATATACTATCCATAGCGAAGAGGACTTCACCCCGTCCATTATACTACTGCCAGAAGATGAAGTAAATAATTAACTGGCCAGTAAAATATTAAAATAAACTCATATTACCACCATCCATCATGCATGATGAGGACACCATGCTTATCAAATTAAGGGGTCAACGTTATGTGCAGAAAAAGGCATGCTAGCCTGATTGCGAGAGCACAAGAATACTACGCTTAAAACCAACCCCCTCCAATGAATTGAATACAGGGCTGGTTGTCACTAAATAAAAGCCAAATATTACTGCTGAAGGAAACATGGCGAACGAGGTCTTTTTTGTTGAGACACACGCCAGGAAGACGTCCAGAGATGGGTGCGTGCCATTTGCCAACTTAACGTCTAGTTATCAGCCTTCGGCATCATGAATAAGATGACAATGTTCCTTAGAAACTACTTAGAGTGGCGTGGCTTTAAGGTAAATAGGTAACTAAACAAAATAATAATAATAAACACAATGTAATCAATTAATATAATTACAGTTTTTCCAAGTTAAAGGCTAACTAAAAGGTTTGTAAACGAGATGTAAGTTATACGATTTCAATATAGGGACGATAAAGAGATAAATAGTGTCACCATTGAGTTATGCCTAACCCCAACTTGTACGTTATTATATACTAAAAAAACCCATCGTTTTATAAAAAGTAACAACATGATGCCATTCAGTATTGTTCCAGAGTCCACAGACATGTTCTGCACGACTGTAATTTACAATGAACTTTCAGTGTAGTGATATTGGTTTATGTGATTCTTTCCCATGGAAGTGCAAACACTTCTCATTACTTCCAGATGCAAATCAAAAGTTTGTGGCCGTGGTTTGTAATGAATCTTTGCCGGTTTGACTTCATTGCACGTCGAAGTGCAATTTTCTTAGCTTCCGTCGTTAAGGTTGTGGTGCTATAAATCTCTGGCATTTCCGTTTCATACGTAAAACACCCACTGTTGAATGTGGTTATCTGAAACTTGCCAGAAATCTTATGTCTGGACTGACAGAATCGGTGTGCACAGATAATTATGCCCCTTTCACCCTTGCTCAGCTCTTGTCACATGTCCTCTTCAATCACTGCAGTTAGTAAATATTTTCACAGAATGTTCATGGCTTTATATAGTCTCATAATATGCTTGTGTGACATATGGGATTAGTCTACTCACCTTTCATGAGGGCATCCGGTCATTATCTACAAATCAGTGTACCACCTTATACACCCTACTGGAGGTTTAAATAGTTTTAATTATTTTAACTACAGTATATGGAGGTTATAAGAATTGTCGTAAGGAATAAGAAAATTACCATTTATGCAAACTTTCATTCTTTAAATATAAATAAAATTATATTGTTGGCGAGACTGAACTTGCAACCTATTTGCATGTAAAGAAAATTGTAAATCCTAATTTTTAACAAAATTTTCTATGAAAGGGATATTTTATGTACACCATTCTTGGAAAATTTTAACAATGTAAATTTCTGTGCAGTTTAATTTAAATATTGTTGTGTTAAATGATGATGTTGATTTAGCATGGTCCATCGTAATCAAACCTACACTGAGTAAGTTAATATTCTCAGCTAAAAAATTTCCTTGGAGAATATCACATTCCTATTAAAATTCTTAGCAGAAAATTAGGGCAACAGGGTCAAATTTTTAAAAATATGTGTTAACATCAATGTTACCAATGTTTTATGTCTTACTTAAAGATTAAAGAGGCTGTGGTGGCTGAGTGGTTAGCCTGCTTCTCTCCCACCAAGGCGAACCGGGTTCAATCCCTGGCTGGGTCATTCCCGGATTTTCGCATGTGGAAATCGTGCTGGATGATGTCGCTGGTTGGCAGGTTTTCTTGGGGATCTCCAGTTTCCCCCACCCCTTCATTCCAGCGCTGCTCCATACTCACCCTCATCGGCTCTCAAGACCTCGTTAAGAGCCACCTAAATATCTTTGCTCACTCTTTTATTCATTTGTATCAAGGCACTTGCATATGTATTGATTTTATGGGTAATAACTGTTTTTCAGCATAAATTGTCCATTAACAAAAATTACCGTTCATGTCACTACGACTACTATAAATGTAAAGTTTTTTGCAGTTATTGTATTGTATTGTATTGTATTGAATGGTGATATTTGTACAACTTTTTTTTTGCAAGCCTGTGTGATTGTATATTGTTGAATATTTGACATGTTATGTTCCTCTAAAAAGAGATCTATAGTATTCAAAATAACGGTATGAAAATAAAACCATTTTTATTTTCATTTAAAATTTAAATTAATAATCTCTACCTTTAATTTTAGTGAAAAACTGAACCTGAATGATGTAAACTGAAACTCTCTGCACAGTTTCTGCCCTTTATTAACCAGGTTATTGTTATTCTGGTCATTGGGCTTGTCCTGCACACAGTAACACCCAATATATCACTTTAAATGAAACCTTTAAAAACATTTTCTTGGACTAGATTATGAATTCAACATGCTGTGATGTCTTATCAAATAAATGGTTAATTGAATTGACAATAACCTAATAATCACTCAAAAGCACTAAATCACTAAAATGAGAAGGAATAAACCCCCATACTGTTGAGGTATTTTGTATCTTTTAAAGCCAAAATATTCTATATGTATGTTCAAAATGATGAAAGCATTTTTGTGTGCATGCAGCAATTATGTTTTTTAAAAAAGATCCTCCATGTTACTTTGTCCTCATTAACATTACCACAGAACAGAAATTCCAGTTTTTTTTGCAATAGATAAAATGCCTCATTTTTGTTCACGTTCTCACAAGATAGTTTGTCCAGAACACAGGGATATAGAAAAGGTCTTAAGAGTTAATTTTAGTTCCGCTTCATTAGTACAGATAATACACATGGCTACCTGTACACATTATATCTGGCTTGGAACATGTAAACACTACACAGAATATTACTTACGAGCCACTAATTAATTACTCGTTTTTACTTGTAGAAAAAAATATTTGTATTCACGGAATACAACGTTGTTTTCTTTGCTCTCTCCTGCTTCACTACGGGTATAAATTTATTTCTCCATAATATCATCATAGCACTCTTTAAAGCTCTTATATTTATCTCCTTGATAACTGGTATGACAGAGGATGGTAGATAATAATACAAAATACTGATTGATGTTAGTTTCGTTTTGCTCTCTTCTCAGAGGTCATGTCAGTGATGTGCGAGCAGGTACTAGAAAGAAAAAGTTCTTGCAGTGACATTCATGGCTGGCGAACTATGTACGTATTATCATTGTACAGTAAAAATCACAGCAGCAACTGATATGTGCCAAAGTAGCTATCACCAGTGGAGGAACTTGTCTTCTCGCTGGGCTCACAAGTTTTTCACCTTGGTCGGAAAATTAACACAATCCAACTCTCTTATATGTCTATTCACAGTTCCTTCACACATTTTGAATCAAACCTTGGAAAAATCACCCCATGTACAATGTGTTTGGTAGTTTCCTAAATATGCTGCGTATCACAATGGTTTTATACCTGCAGTAACATAAATGTGCCTTACTTTGGGTAAAATTTACCTTTTACTTATATTTTATCTTAATTAAAAATTAATAAATTGAGTGTGCATGAATGTGGTGCATTGTCCCTCTGGTGAAATTTTCTAGAATTGGTTAATCTTTGTTTGCATGAAGCGTATGAATATCCTAAAAGTAGAACTTTACTATGGCTTCAGAAAAGTTGGCAGTAACATTGAATGGACTAAGCACTCGCCACAGCACTCAATGCAGTCTCACTCCTGTAATTTCAGCTTGCACTTCCAGCTTAGTGTTATTTGGCAATTCTGATGTGATAATGTTTTGATATTATTGCAGATGAATGATGCTGCAGCCTTTCCAGAGTGTTCTACATCGCACTCCGGCTGTTCTGGTCGTTCGGTCGGGTGACAAATCAGCAGCCTGAAGAACATCCCTCAAAGCATCTCAGATGGTGTGTGGCTAGTGGATTGTGTAAGAAATGAGCGATATGATAGAGACTAAATGTGGGCTTTATAGTAAAATTTATAATACTACAATTCAATATAATATTCTCAAGCTGATTTGGTATATGCAGCTGGGGTTAAAAACAATGTTTTGTGTAGTTGTAAACAAAGGATGAGGTAGACATATTATTCATCTTCTGTGCAAGTGCCCAGCATTGGCCTACCCCAAAGGAACACAGCTGTCAGTCACATGGTCAATAGTTTTTATCTCAATTTTCAAAAGACAAGCACTTTTATATGAATCAAATTCTTTCACCAATTAGTATTTAATGAAACTGCATTACAAATTTTGTTAGAGGAAGTATACATACATCTCAAAGCACTTGTATACTAATCAGTGTTCTAACCTCACATCCAGTCCATGCCATTTTTGCTAGATGTGTTGGCAGAAAAGCAGTTAAATTTGGCAGACAGAAAATGGTTGTGCACAGCCAATAAGACCTGTCTATCTCATGTTTAGGCTATGTTAGTTGTGCCTTGGAATATATTTTCTCATTGTCACTCTTCCACAGCGAGTGAACAATAAAATTTTTAATACATCATAAAGATAAGGTAGACTGATTCATCTTCTCCGCATATACTCAACACTGACCTACCCGAAACAATACAACTGTCAGTCGCCTGGTTAACTAACAGTGATGATTCTAAATGTCAAAAAAGGCTTGATTTATTTCATAACGATACAGGAGTATGTTCAGTTTGCATGCATATGGACCCCTTGTATGCCTAAATACATACATCTGCAATTAGTGAATGTTACGGGCACATCCTTTCCGATGTGTTACATTCCCCCCTCCCTCCCCCTCTCAGGTTTGGCCTTTACCAACACGACAATATGCCTTCACACCACTATAACCCATTTACTGTTACTACCAACTTTACTGAAGACTTACTAAAGTTATACTTCCAGAATACTCTACCGCCTCATTCAAACAAAGCTTAACCAATTCTAGAAAATTACACCAAAGGGACAATGCATCACATTCATGCACACTCAGTTTGAAAATACTTTGCACGAGATCTATTTCTTACTAGGCATTACCAACACACCTATTTTCTCCCTGCTGTTATTCATATTAATTACAAACGTAATATTACAATTTATACATAAAGTAAACGTAAAAGCTCAGTTTAACCAAAGCTAAGATGCTTTTAAAAGCACATCATACATAGGGTGATTTTTCACGAAAGTGTGATTAAAAAAGTGTGAAGAAACTAAACTGTGAATAAACAATATCTGAGCCTGCAAAATCCTGATGACAGTGGAGATTAACCATCTTGAAATATGAAATACTAAATTAAAAGGTCATTTTTTGAGGAAGCATGATGTTCATTGTCTACAGGCTACTGTGAAATGTTCATGGAATCCATATGCAGTCATACTCGTGCAGTTTTAAAATCCACAGGTGGACCTACATCATATCTGCTGGGAATTCTGGATTGCCGACTCAGTATGAATGACACGAGTTTTTACCTAATATGTAGAATCTCAAATTCATTGCTTCGGAACACATGCCCAAGCTACAATAAAGCTGTGTTTGAAAATGTCATAATAAAAACATAATGTGTGTGTTTTATGTAATAACACTTGTGTTAAATGGTATTAAAAACATGGTCAAACAAAATTTTTACAGAAATGACCGAATAAACATGAAGTCTTGTAGATCTTATTATATAATGCGAGGTTGTTTCACTGGAGACACAGTCAACTCTGCAGTCCATTGATTGATGGCTCCCACATTTCCTGTTGGCGAGGTCCCTGACACCATACAAGCAATATCACCTAGACACAGTTCTGCTGACACTTATAAAAATGTTACTGTTTTTTAAATAAAACAAACTTAATTGGTTATAGAAAATTTAACAAGGGTGGCTGAAAGGACTTTTCTTAGTTCATTTTGAGGTATGTTTAGTGAAAGTTATTTTACAAAAATTCAGGGGAAAAAAAAAAAAAGCAAGAATTTCCTAATTTTCAGCAATATTAAAAAAAAAAAAAAACTACAAAAACATTTCCTTATGCAATTTCCTAGATGCCTTGGAGTAGTTCTTAGCATCCTCTTTCAGTATGAACTAGTATCTCGTTTCTGTATGTTAGTTTTGACGCGTGGTGCATTCCCGCATCTAGAATGCGCATTCTACTTTATGACTTAACCCCCATCTTTGAGCGCAGTGTTCATACAGGGGCAGGTTATTCAATCACAACAGTTCTGACGAAGTGTGACACGTACCTACACGGTACCACATGCCACACGTCACTACAGACGAGTGATCCTAGCTTGTACTGTGTGCCCAGAAACAGTCACGCCAAAACCCCCCTGCCGAAGATTGCACTGCCCATCTGAGCCACCGCTACCTCCAATTAAGGCCAAGATAGTGTCACAGCCTGAGGTCGAGATAAGGGATGATAGGACTGCCTCAGCATCCTACAATTCTCAACCTCTGCGGCGGAGGCTATCTTCCCTCGCACCCTTCATCACAGAGCACCTACGAGAGATACAGTAAGTATAAAGGGGCTGGCAAGGCCAATGCTTATCAGTCTCTGCATCTCAACCGCTCGCAAGGACCGAGGTTTCCATCGGGGTGTGTGACCATTGGGACTTCCGGAGATCCTGCCGCTCGCACGTGCCGGGATTTTGACCCAGCTGAAGACATCAGTGACCAGAAGCCAACCCCCGCTGCAACCACAGCAAATTCTAGCACTGCTGGGACATTGGACACCCTCCAGAGGCTCTGGAAAGCCATTGGATACGTTAACGTAACAGAAACTATTCTAGCCAGAAGTAATCGCTTTCACTTGACTTTTTCTCCAGGTCGCCTTCACCTGGCTGTCCAAGTTAGGCTTAACTTCCGTAAGCAAGCTGTATTAGCTTGGGAGTTAGTGCAGATCCACAGCGTTCTATTACTCTTTTCATACAACTCTTATTTTTCAATCTATTCTCTGTATTCTAATTTTCTTGAACGTACTAAGTTGACCTTTCGTAGACGCAACACCCCCAGGGAAAAGCCGGCAGACCGATCAGCACAAAGTTAAATCCACACACGTTGAGAGGCCACTCAAGCTCTGCCAAACTGGTAGAGTTCGAAGGAGTCCAAAGCACTAGCAACTCCTCCACCAGGTTGACGCGGCTCTCTCGTGTTATGTGGTTAGAATGCTCACTGCCCTCCTGCACTCTGCCTGTGATCCTCCCGTGGTGTGTTCTCTAATTGCATTATTTGTTTTGGCCCGGTGGGTCGTGGTTGGGTCACGGGGGTGCCGCTTAATGGAGAGATTACTTCTGAGTGGAGGGGAATCAAACCTCAGAGGGATTTGAACCATAATTGACTCTTGCCCAGGGAGTGCAATCTTTCTCACCAATAAGGCTGCCAAAAGGCAGGATGCAAGCTGTCCTGGGTTATGTATCGTGGGTGTTAATTTACTACAATGGTGGGGGGTAGAGGATCCCATCAAAGGGATGTCTCAATCCGCGTCGGCCGACGACTAGGAATGTAATTTAAGGGAACGGAACTTATACTGGGTTTAGGAGTGGCCTTTGGATGTAATTTAACCCTGATCACCTTCCCGGATGCGAGAGATCATACACGTGTTCTGTGGACTCTTCCCCTTGCCTTTCCTGGGAGGGGATACAATTGCAGAAGGTGAAGGAGTTTCCCGCTGACAGTAGCTTACGTAATCTAAGTCTGGCCACGGCCAGCATATGCCCAAGTAAGCTTCAAGCTTGGAGGCGTGGTCAAGTGGGATGCTGGAGCAAACTGGATGCGGGATGACCTCGGGTTCGGCAGTGGGGGTGCGTCTTCGCAACTAGATTCTACCACAAGCTGGGTGATACCTTGTCTGCTGTTTACACCTATTTCAGCTCTGAATCCCACCTCTCTTATTAGAGATTCAAATCTTTTTTCTTTCTTTCTGCTGATGTGCATTCGTGGGGGGGGTATGCCTTTTTCAGACACATCCAAGGCACTGACTGTGTTGATGTGCAGTAGGGAATTGAGGTGCCATTGCAGGTAGACGAGAGCGCACCGTAAACCCAGGAGTAGCGACATGTCCATTTCTGAATTAAAGCCTTATTCAAGCTCCATCTCCTGTGGAGTTCGGCACGTTCACACCTAATCCCACCAGGGTTTTAGATTTACACAACCACCTTTCAATTACAAAACAAAATGTGAGGGGAAATAAAATAAGGTAGTCAACAAACGTAATATTTATTAACATGTCTAGTAGACAGTGGAGAGTCCCGGTTTGATTTTTCATGCTAAACATTGTATCTAACAATAATTACGTGATAATACTCAAGCAAAGGTGAGCCTGGACAATGAACTTGTTATAAAATAAACTGGTCTGATAAATTAGTTACGTTGCAAAATTTACGTTATCCCCCGAGGGGTGGTTTTCCAGAGGGCACATCACAACGACCTGCTACCGCGGGGTCAAAGGAGTGACTGGTGTAAAGGGGTGCAGGAGTAGGATGTCAAGGTTACCCGTGGAGCATCATGCAGGCTCTTGCAGTCAACTGGTGCAGGAGGAGCCTTCTCAAGCTGCAGGAGAGGTCATCTTGGTCAGACCAGGGAACGCTCGCTGACCTATGCGGCCGGCGAGCTCTGGTTAGAAGCGTTCTTGTGCCTCCTTATATAGTCGAAGATCTGTGCTTCAGGGCTCTTCTGGGGGAGGAGGAAATGATAGCCTTTCTCCGCAGGGGCTAGTTATCATAGGGTTGCGGCGGTGTCACACATTCCTTATCACCCTGCGTGGACGCTGCTGACAAGTTTACAAGCTCCACTCAAGGATTGACGGGTGTGACGTCACGAGGCAGCAGGCGGAGGGGGGGCTGCGATCTGGTGAAATCTATCGGAACTTCCTACTTCGTTATCTCTGGGTAGTGGCTCGTCGGGTAAAACAATCTTGGTTCAAGGGGGTGACTGCATGTCGGATTCTGGGCGGGCAGTACAATTTTATAATCAAAATGCGTTGATTATGATTGTGTCCGAGGTTGTCCAATGTGTGAAGTCAATTCTATTGGCATATGAATGGTAAACTGCCACTGTTATGACTTGCCCCGAGCTCTTCCTAGCTTGTTTGTGGGGCAAAGTCGCCTGTAGGGTGGGCAGGCGTGCTGCGCAGCAGTGTGGTATGCGTCACGTTGAATAGACCAGACTGGGTATTCCATACTCTGCAAGCTGGAATAACCATAATTACCCTGTGGATACCAGTCAGGAAGTGACTTGAGTTACCCAATGTTCTGTCCACCGTTTGCTAGGACCGGACGAAAGGAACATGAGGTGTTGTCTCGTCACAAGACTGGGTATCCAGAAGTACACAGTGTGAACGTAAGGTATCGGTTTAACTTCTGCGGGCTGTTTTGTTAATTTCCTCATGCCATACTCTCAGAAGGGAGGTGTACAGAGAAAGTTGAAAAAGGCATTAAGTGCCTTGGAAGGTAATACAGCTTGCCTATCACTCCCTTCTACTGCTTTCAGCAGAAAATTAAATTAGCAGGGCAGAGTTCTAACCACCTGCAATACTGAGAGGTTTCACCCCTCAGCACTCCCATAACCTTTGTTCCCACCTCGTGGGAACTTCCTCGTAAGCCTTACCCCATGGTTAAGGCCATATTAAGAGGAGAGGAAGCACCCCCTGGGTCTTGTCTGCCTTTGGTTGAGGGCCCACCAACAGGCAACCAGAACATCTACACCACTGCACGTCTTCCAGAGCCTGCCACTGACCAAATGCCCACCAAGTCGCTGAGCCAGCCATTGAGGAGAATCAACCCCCCCCCCCCCCCCTTTTCCCGGCAAACTACAGGTAAAAGGTCAGACAATACAAAGGGTTATGACAGAGGCTGTAGATTTCATGTCCAGACAAGCCACCAGAGCAGTCTTGCATACCAGCCGGGCATCGAAGATACATTAAGGACCCTGTCTCCCCAAATATTTCTTGTGATACTGGCATCGCGATATAAAGCAGCTAGTGCGCATGACTAAAGCCTCTTTTCTTAAAACACATTTTGCCAAGTTTGGTATTGTGTTTAAACTCCCCAGTCATTGGTCCAAGCCTGATGCAAATAAGCCCAACGTATAGAACCTCATCACAATCTGGCAGGTGCCAGTTTTCATTATTAATACATCTCTAAAACAATGTGCTAAAAACAATTGTGTGTGAGCAAAGAGTAATTGCTGATAACATATAAAAGTTGAACTGTATATGGTATAAAAATAAAATAAGGGTGTTGGCAGCAGGAAAATTTAAGTAATTACAAAATACTAACTTCAAAACTTTGCATAAAAACAATCTCAGCTCTAAAGCTCCAGCAGCGGATGTGCTAGCCAATAACGAACATAGCAAACGTAGAGTTTATGCTTATGTCTTAATTTTGGTAAGCAGTATTAGTGTTCCTACCATGGTGTATAACACTAAACTATAGCTTATCTTGAATACGTGCAGCACGCAATATTTCCATGACTGATTGTGCTGCTTCAGATACAGCAAGAACAGTAGGCAACCGATCTTCCCAAACTTTGGTGTGAGAACATGAAATACGTGTGATTCCCTACCTGGGGCAGGCTCATGTATGGGTAAGAGGAGGCCGGTGCTAAGGCGAGCCAGCTACCCTACCAGACAGGGACACCTGATGCTCTGGTCAGCCTCGATAAGGTAAGAAGATATAGATTGTGCATGTGGAGGAGTAAACAGGGGAGCTCCGAGAAACACTCCCCCACAGTCGATTAAATTTCCGGTCCGCCAAGGCCTGGGATCGAACTGGGAACTTCGTCCATGGGAAACCAGTGACTAACGGAGGTTTGAACTTTGACATAAGAAAGAAAAAAAAAAAAACACAGGATTCAAAACCTAAATCCCCAACATGAAACTTTCCCTATGGTAACCATTAAAGTTATGGGAACACAGTGGTAGAGACGAACAATCCACCTAATGATGCTGTAGTGGCTAGTATTTACAGCATAACTTTCATCTATCAGACTGAATTGAATCACCAAGTATAATGGCACTGGAATTTTTTCTTCCACAAATTTCCTTGCAGCTAATGGTCACAAGCCTGGCAACTCCTTCCTGTCTCAATCTGTGCCAAAGTGGATGCCTGGGGAGGGGGACTAGCCACTCATAACTGAATTGCAAAGGTAACACTAGTTTATCATGTAAATTGTAGCATACACCTGCCAACGAAAGGCAATTATAATTTTGCAAAGTTTATTTCAAAAACAAAAATTACAAACAACACAAGAAAAACTTTATTAACAGCTGTATCTAGTAAACTTGAGCACAAGAAGATGTTCTCCTCTAATCTTCCTGTCTTTTAAAATGGTCATCTCAAAACCTAAACTGGCCATCTGCTCTTGGATTTCCAGTGGCTTGTTTTCCATGATTACTAGTAAGTAA
This sequence comes from Dryococelus australis, assembly GCA_029891345.1. NCBI lineage: Eukaryota > Metazoa > Arthropoda > Insecta > Phasmatodea > Phasmatidae > Dryococelus > Dryococelus australis. The sequence goes on from CM057004.1 coordinate 102,819,299, forward strand.
AACACTCCCTGCTCTGAAAGGAGATGAGGCACATCTGGAAACAAGCAATCCATCACCTAAAACAAAACAATTGTTAGTGCACTGTGTACACGCAAAAAAAAAAAAAAAAAAAAAAAAAAAATTCCTATTATACTCTAGTAATATTTTTACAGTACTTTATCTACTAGGTTCAAAGCAAACTTCTTGATACCAAATAAGTTAGTGCTTAGCTTGCAAAGTTGAATTTAACATACAGCCTGAATAAAACAATTTTGTACTATGTGGCACCATACTGTACTTGCGGCCATAGTCGTACATTAACTGGTTATGGGGTCGTAGCTTATAGATGAATGATTGATGGTAGAGCACGTTGTTAATGAGGGGTTTTAATCATGTTACACGAGACAGTAAAACAAACTTGATAGGTATGTGATTATTTTTTTCTTAACCAATGAATAATTAGTTTGGCTCCACAAGTACACTCTTAACTTGGCATCTTGATTACAGCTCTGTTTATCTTGTTGTTTCACAGACTGACACTATTCACACAAGCAACTGAAGTTAAGTTTCTGTAGTAATTTATTTCTTCATTAAAAATTCCAAGCCTACTCGTAGCTACTGGCTTGAATCAGGCAAATATGGTGCTTAGTATGCTTATCACTGGAACAACCTTGAGGTAAGTTAAGTAAAATTTGCCCTCTTGGTGGTAGCCATGGTTACCTACAAATAAAAATAGCGAGATTAAATCTGATGAAATTTGATTGTACAGTCTCTTGAAAAAATAAACCCAATAAAGCATGCCAAATTCATGGACTAAGCAATAACCTTAAAATTTATCATGTTGCTGTACTATCTCACGCATTCATCCTAGTGTGTTTGTGATTTACCGTGAAATTGAACAGGCAGCAAATGGAGACATAACCTTAAAATACCCACATTGCCAGAACTGACTTTTACTGTGTAAATAAATCGGAGCAATCAGCTGCAAATAATGTAGAATTATCCATGAGAGTAACAATGCATTGTGTATAGTTTAAGGGATTAATAAATATGTTGGCAAGATAAGAATTAGTATAGTTAATTTCCCATCCTGCATATATGCGAACAAATGAAACTAAGGGTGCAAAGAATTGTGGTAGTTCTTGTAATTCTGACGACTTGTTTTGTAGAAATTAATTCCAGAAAGTGTTTAACTAGGTCAATCATGTAAAAAAAAAAATGAAAGGAAGTTTTCCATTTTTCAAGTTGGAGGCCTGGTTTTCATGCCACCACCTTTAAGGCAGCTGCCATGTTCTTACCCACTCGCCGGCAAGGTATAATAGCCAAGGGCTTGGTAGGACAAGTCAGTGTGCATGTCGGGGAAACACCCAGGTGGAACCCCTGCTTCCGCACTCTCTTAAGTCACCCACTCATCTCCAACCAAGCAGGGACAGAGGGCCGAAATACGCTCAACTGCTGGGTTCTCAACCTGTAATCTACTACGTCAGTGGGGAAGGAGTGCTGAAATGTGCACGACTGCTGAGACCTTCTCCTTCCCGACCCAACCACCAGGGTGCAGAGGCACGTGGAAAGTTGGGAAATTGCCCCATGATCCCAGAAACGGAACCAAGATGTCACGTCCATGGTATTAATTTTTTAGCAACTTCAACACACAAACACGTTGTCCATGACATACGTAGTCTCTCTTATATTTTAACAAGGGTATTGTGCGTGAACCTGAACTAGGGTGTGCATATACTTCAAGTGGCTTAAGGTTGTTTCAATTTAATAAGCTGGAAACTGTTTTTTTTTTACGATTCATTGTGTAATGTACCTCGTGCATCAGACAGTTCCAAGTGCTTTACACAGCACTTTGAGTGCCCATGTATACTGTGTCGTGTATTGTACCCAACAGTGAGTGACAGCAATAAACTGCTGGAACTGAGAAATTTCTCTCTCCACATCTCCCTCCCAGCATGTTAGCTCTATGTAAACGGCTAACGGAGAAGGCTCAGGCTACATGCCAGCATGCCGCTTCACAGCCGAAAGACATTCCATAGTTATTCACCAACACTAATAACTGCCCACCATCTTGTTAGAGCACATCGCCAGGGATTACGTACGAAACACCCAGTGCACCCCACAGGTACATTGAGCGCACGACACTGGCTTCACCAGTGTCGTCTATCAAGACACCCACAAAACCAGAGGGGCCAAAGCATCACCATGTGGACCAGATCCTCTGGGAACTATTCTATACCGCTCTCAGCGCTCCTGATCATGGTAAGTCAGACACACTAATTTCGTCACTGCCAATTATTGAACTTGTGCGGCGTGTGAAGATACCCTGGCACTTTCTAGTAGCTGTGGCTCATTTCAGGTACTTGCCATGTTATACAGGAAGATACGGCTATCTAGACATACAGTCAGGCCACCCAGTGTTCAGCCTAGACACATAGTTGGCAGAGTGACAAGTTTTTTCACTAAACATTAAATTTACAGTGATTTGGGGGTAACTTTGTATCATCAAGGTAGCATTGCACCACCTACCTAATTTAATTTTAAGTGAGGGCTCAAAAGAAAATTCTTCACATTACCATGTTCCCTGAAAAAAAAGTTAGCAGAGATGTACATTAAGGTGGTGGGCTGTAAATCTTTTATGAACAAAAATGTGTAGTAAAATGTTACCCTTAATTGGTACCAAGTTACCCCAAATGATTGTACTGAAATTCTGTATGACTTTATTAAAAGTACACGCACAATTCCTAAAATGGTGACCACAACTTGTGGGTAGAGTTGCAGCCATTATATAAACATACATTAAAACACGATTCACTGGTTATCGCCACATATTTTTTTATAGGTTAGAGAGAGCGTCAATTCTAAAATGTTCAGAGACCTGAGTTAACACATTCAGTACTGTACTAGGAATGGTTTAAAAACTATTTCACAGAATATGACTGAAGTTGTAAGAAATCTAAAATACTCACTGAATATTTGTGTTTTTTAGTTATCACATTTTCATTCAACATGGAGTTTTCTTAGGCCCGTTCTAGAATGCACAGATACACATGAAAACTGACTCTGAAACGGAATAAGCAGACGATTCGGGATGAATTTTAACCTTTCTACAATACGAAGAGACATAGTCTTGCAACTTACGAAATCAAAAATACTCAACTGTTGCAAATTACTGATACATGTTTCATAATATTAAAATATAATTTTGTATATTTTTATGGTGTGTAAATACTAATGTCAAACAATGTTCACTTAGTTATTAAAACAAAAATTATAATCGCCACGGCAAATTGAAGCACTTGTTACAGGGTATATAGTAAAGTGAGCACTTTTTAAGGCCATGCAAAAATTTTCCTTGCAGTCAATTTTAATCTTTTCGCCAATTTATAATACAAACATAGCCATGTGACTAACATATACAGTGCATATATTTCCCCATTCCCAAAAGTTAACACCTGAGGCTGCAATGAAATTAATTTTCTTAGTGGTTCATGACGTTACTGCCTTTTGGAAGGGCCTCAAAAAGTGCTCACTTTACCGTGCATAGCCTATATCCGTAGGTCATCCACGTCCACATGCATGTCATTGTAGATTGAAACAGTATGTGTTACATGTCCACAATCTGTATCCGCTATGTAATTGCAGAACACACCTTAAAGCTTTGAACATCCCTACTTTGTGGTGTATGATATCCCAACACCACATCTGTAATGCACGCTATGCTTTGAACAAATGGAGATGAAAAAAAGTGCATGCATGCTTACATACACAAAAAGGTTTCCCAACAATGTGGGAAGTAAAACTGGGATGTGGATAGTTCTCAAATGGACACGTGTTACTGGCCTTCCAAAGTCCTGTTTGAAGTGTTAATAGCCACACTTGACATACAATACTCCTGGTTTGTGTGGCTGCAGTACTACCTTTGTGCCAAGAATGATGCACCACTATACAAGTTATCAAGTTGCCCTACAGCAAATACATGTTGGCCATTTCATAATTGGAAGGTGCCCTCATTATTACAATTAATTGTAAAGAAAGGGAATAGATTTTAGGTGGTAGTATTCACAGAACTTGGCCTTTGACTTGAATTGGATGTTCACAATGAAACACACACTTCAATTTAAATAATAAAGCAGAGGTAGTGATGAATATAGGACATATAATATAGGGAATGCATGGTTTTGAGGCGTACTACCCACACCCCAAATAGATGGCAACATCCTATATCTAGTTTTTTTTATCTCCTTTCATCAATAAATTTGTCACAAATGATTCCTACTCCTGGTGGCAAATCATTGGTACACCTTAGTAAACCCTCACCTGCCGTCCGTGGGCTCCACCTGCCCAGGCCCGACTCAACATGTCTGGGCCAGACACTACTTCAGTCACAACATAGGGGGGATTGAAAACCAGCACATCCACACGCCGATCCTTGACTAGCGCGGAAGCCAGGTCGCACTGCACCACCTCCGTGCAGCAGCCGTTCTTGCGGGCCGTTGCAGCCGTCTTCTCGCACGCCACTGGGTTGATGTCTACGGCCAGGCAACTGCAGCTGCTGCCCAGCAGCCGGGCCAGAGCGGTGACCACGACCCCTGACCCGCTGCCCACCTCCAGGCACAGTGACGGCTTCAGATGCTCCAGGAACTCTACATCCTCTTCCAAAGCATCCAGGAGGAGGAATGTATCCTCTGAAGGCTCGTAAATGTGATCAAAATCCTCTGGTGTGAGGTGAGAATAATCAGGTGTCTGCATTCTCACAAAAGAATAACCACCAACACCAGTCTTAAACGTTGTCTTGCAATAACTCACTGAATGAATTATGGTATCCTCAATATAATAACAAAATCGTTGTTTAAATGTTTTGATACTTTGCTTTCAAGAATATCACTTGCAACATACTTTCTGAAATTTCACAACATATTCTATTATAAATAGAAAAAGTCTCTTGTGATGATAAGCTCATTTAAAAGTGAATAATTAATATTGTGTTTATAGTCACAAAACATAACACAATATATTTATGCATTCAACATTACAAACTGTAAAGTCTGTACAAATTTAATGGACTTTTGCCTAAAACAAATTTACACCAGAAAATGATTAAAATGTAGTGGTTATGACAATCCAGTCACTGTATAGATGGCTGTGATGCTTCCAGAGTTATTGGTTTTGTTGATGGTTCCAATAATGCCTTGCGCTTCGCAGCTTCTTTAGCAATGTTTGCATGGACTTTGTTCAGGCGTTCCTGTAAACACACATGTGCTCTGTGGTATGTTCAATGATAAATAAACATGGCATAAGCTATAACATATGCATGACGTCAGCACTGAGAAAATTGGGGGAAAAATAAATAAACATTTCAGAAGGGTTAGCTAACTAAATATACCTATATTTCTGTGTGCATGTATATGTAAAAGAGAGATTATATATCTGAAATGCACTGACACTAGAGATAAAAAAATTATATTTTTAATTTTTTTTTAAATATACAAATCAACAAAATTAATTTTTACATTCCTGCACAACTTGGTAATTTAGTCCTACAGTAGAAAGATGCTTTGCACGAAACTACACATGCATATGACTGTAAAAGAAATTGTATAAATAAATATAAATTAATTTAAGTTTTGGTAACAAATACATTAATACAGTGGCACAATTTAGGTAAAGTCCATTCACGCTTTCTTCGGCCTTTTGGAATCGAACCTTTGAAAGATCACCCTAGGCGTAACTTTAAAGTACTGTGTTCTTCAATAGCTTAAAAATCTATTTTGTATCTTCTATAACTTGTAATATTAATTTCGTAATAAATACAAATTAACAACATCGAGAGCAGCGACGTGTTGGCAACGGCTGGTAAGAAATAGATCACAGTTACAATATTTATTTATATTTGTATTGTTAGGTAGCACTGATGGAAACATTTCATAGCTGCAGTTAAAAATATCAGTGCACGTTACCGTGCCTAGGCTCTAGAGTGACACTGCATTTTTTTCCCCACAAAGGTTCAATAAGCGAAGCACAGCATGTGTGTCTCTCTCTCTCTGGAAGTTTGTACCATCTGTGTAGCAGTAAAGGTATACATTTTGTTATTTCTAATTTCAGCATATTTCATACTAATTACAGCAACAAAAATTATGTTTGGAAATTGTAATTTACAACTAAAACAAGATTTTATTGTTTAAATAACTATTATATGTTATTTAGATGCAATGCGATGGCACGATGCTTACAAATCCAGCAGGTTGGCAGATGTGGTGTGGAAGGGAGAATCTAGAATTTGTTCACCTTTCCCCTAGACACACGTTTATGCCAACATGGCGGGCAATTATGCCCAGTGCCTTACGACTGGCAGTGATGTGGCGACATGTCAACGACACGGCGTGTTTCTGAACAAAGTGTCAAGTTCGTACTGGTGTGTTTTAAAACTTCCTAGGCAAGTTACAATGCTGTGATAAATCTGTTTTTCCACTGCAGTAATAAATACAATGTTACTTGTGTTTCATTAACCGCTGCTTGTGAAATGGTGTGGGCGTTGCTGCATGGTGGTCATTTGGCTCGCCCTGTGTTTGTGTGCGTGATTTCAAATATTTAATGTGCAATATTTATACCCTTTTATCTGTGAACTGTTTTTTACGATGAAGTTAATTATTTATAGCAATGTCTGTTCATTTATCCCAACATTGTACCTTTGCACTAGGTGTTTAAAACACAGTTGTGTAACGAGCTCATGTTTCTGTAATTTGAATGTCTGCCACAAACACTATAAAATACTAAGCCCAACGAGATAAATTTAAATAAATAATAAAATAAACCTAAAAACCAGTAAGTACCAATGCATGTAAATATTAGCAGAATAACCGGTATGGTAGACCTATATGTTTGCATGTTCACCACTATCTTTTACGTTTGTTGATGCTTCAAACAATAAATATGAGACACAAGTTGCGTGCTTGAATGTACTGTGTCGTTTTGTTGGACTGGTTGTCTCTCCATTTTAATTTTTATTCTAAATAAGGCCGTCCTTTTAATGAAATAACCCAACACACATTAATAACAACAGGTTAAATACTACTGCTGTTTCCGCCACAGTTGTAACAAACACCGTCGTGGCTAAAAATGAATGTGTATTATGTGCAACGTCCTGTATCGTGTGTAACAAATAGTTATAAAGCCGACCTAAATATTGTTAATGGCCTAAATTGTGAACATTCACAGGAAATATGACAGCATTCTTTGAACAGCTGTAAACAGCAACCAACGCATTTGACAGTTATAAAATTAGAAGTCACATGGCAGTGTTTACGTATAGCGGAAGGATACGTAATCAGTAACCAAAAGTAGATATTAGGAGGGCTTCAGAAAAGGCCGAAGTTATCGTGAATCAACTATAAGTACTGTTGTACATTCAATAGTTGGTATAAAAACTACCAGAAAAATTTAAAAAAAAATCAATGTAACTTAAATGTTAATAGATATTCTGCGATTTAAATTTGATAAAAAAATTTCCAGATGCATAAATCCTTGGCACTATATTTGCCTTTAACCAAAGCTGAAAAAATGGATAAGAATGGCACACATTACATTAGTATGTGGGTTTTATCAGGGAACTCCTGTCCCCCCCCTCCCTTAACATTCTAGGGTGGCCTTGTCCAACTTCATCCATATTTCAAAAAATCAAAAGAACCGAGATATATGGGAAAAGTGTATTAAATTTTTTATGCTAAATGCAATAGTCCATTTTATGTACAGATAGTGTAGCTACATATTCTGGAACTAATGGTATGTAACAGTTTCTTGTTATTACAGAAAATAATCCTCCTAAACAATGCAAATTAAATATAATCCACTCACGGATACATCCAACTTTTCTGAAGCCCTGCTAAAGTTCTAATTCCAGGCTATTCCTCTGCCTCGTGCAAACAAATCTTTTAGTCTAGAAAATCACACCAAAGGAATAAGGCACCACATTCAAGCACACCCAGTTTAACATTAATTTGCATGAAAACTATGTCTTACTAGGTATTACCAACACACCTATTGTCTTCCTGTTTTTATTTACATTTATTATAAAATAAAATAAAAATTATTTTTATAGACAAAATGTAAAAGACCAACATAACAAAAAAAAAAAAAAAAAAAAAAAAAACACATTGCTGTTATAACAGAATTACACAACGCTTGTGATACGTGACATATTAATAAAAACAAAACAGTTGACACATGACGTCCTATGAGCAACTGAGGTACATCACTGCCCCAACTGTTTTGATGGATGCTAGGGCATACGCACCCAGAGCGAGATTGGAGTTCTAGTTGCTGCGCAAAACTGGAGCCTGACCTGTGTACAGGACTGGCCGTGTGGCTTGTCGGCAGGGCACGAATTCGGGGACAGCTAGTACGATCTTTCGTTTAGGCAGTACCACTTTCATGGGGATGCCTGGGTGACCGGCAATGGCTGCTGGACCTGTGGGGGTTCAGATGGAGGAGCGTTACGGTTGGCTCTGGAGCTGAGTGTGCAGGTGATTGTGGATGCTGACTGTCTCCGAGGTAGGTTCGGTGATTGAGATCCCCAGAACCGTGGGTCAGCTATCCCGTACGAGGTATTTTGACTACTCAGGTAAGCGATGAAGACTGGTGAGTTTCTCCATTGAGTTTGGTGGGTGGTGCAAAGAGTTCTGGTGTGGGCTATGGCGATGCTGGTGTCTCTAGGCAGAAGATAGCTTGAGTTCTCTCCCGAGCCAATGACTGAGGTGTGCGAGTTCGGCTGAGAGGTGGCCAAGCTCCTGCTGGTACTTAGTGATAGTATCTGCCCTTTTATTCCTCTTACAGATACCATTTCGATGGTAGAAGGGCATGAGGAAAGAACAACTAAAACCAGACTCGCAGAGGTGGAGCAGGCGACATGGTGGTCCTATTTGGGTGTACTTCCACGTACTGTCTCCGCCAACCCAATGTTGTCTCCCTATCTCAGTACCCGGCACCAGAAGTGCGGTGGATACTGAGACTCGGGTATCAGGGGGTCTCTTCTCGTTTCCCCTTCCAGTCACCCGGCTTTACGGGGCAATCTTGGTTAAAGTGTCAGCCGGTACAACACAAGCATTTTGGTAGTGTGGTGATGCGGGGAGTGGTTGGATGCAACCGTGTCTTCTTCCCTTCTCCCGGCTCCTCCTTGGTCTACATAGCAGGGAAGTGGGGTGGCAGGTTGTTTACAGAGGCGGGCGTGCTACCTGTCATTCTCGCTTCCTCCTTTCCCCTCTGTCTGCGGTCTAGCTCATCCTGCTCACAGTAATTGTGTTCCTCCTTTGCCTGATCTATCAGTTCTTCCACCATCTGTGGTTTCAGACATTGTAGGAAATTCCTTAGCTTTGGTAGGAGTTGGCTTGTAATATTGTGTACGCAATTCTCTTTGTTTCCGTCTTGGAAGATTCTGCGAAACATTTTAACATTGCAGTGAACATATATATCTGCCTCCTTATTCGGGGTTTGTGTACGGCTGTAGAAGTCTATTGTAATATTTGCTAATACCTCTTTTCTAGTGAATTGGGTGGCAAGTCGACCCCATTTAGTAACAAACTCACAGTACTTGTTCCACCAATCAAGTGCTTTGCCTGTGCTCAGCTTACCCACTACTTGGACGGGATGTAATTCATTATTTAATTCCTTCTCGCATTCCGCTACGAATACAAGCGAGTCCTCATGCAGGCATCCCGCAAATTCGGGGTTTTGGGGTTCTCCTGTGCCTCGGGCAGTGCTGGTATCGGTGGCTGGCCCTGGATTGTGCAGTGTCGGTATTCATCTGTGTGCTGACATACTTTGCAGTAGTAGACTATGCAGTGTCTGGCTACCCTCTTATCGCACCCAATGCAGTTGTGATGGTAGGGTTCCGCACATAGTATACAGCATACTATGTGGGTCCTGTATCGTTGGCATGTTATCCAGCTACAAAAAGCTGTTTGTTTGAACTGGCATGCTTCGCACCAGTATTCCAGTCCATCTATATATCTCATTTTGTCTGCCCAGCCTAAGCAGAATTTCTTACTTATACTTTTATAAATATGTAAAAGGTTTGAAGTTCAAGTACTCACAATCTAGTACTTGTCAACAGGCACACACAAAAGAAGGATGACACATTTTTCACATGGTTGTGACAATTTTTGGCTAGGTCAGCTTCATTGGTCAGAGTGTGCCATACAATGTGCCACCTGATGAAGATGATTTAGCCAGCAAAATATTGTGATCATGCAACCACGTGAAAAATGTGTCTTCCGTCTTTGTGTGTGCATGTGCACACGTGCACACCTGTTGAAAAAAACTTGACAGTGAGTTCTTGTGCTTCTGCCCTATTATATATTATTGGTAGTTTAGTGGCCTACTTGTCGCCATTTAGGTTACTTTTGTTGACCAAAACAGTTGAAATTATTCACTTGCAGGAAAAATCTGAGGTGGTTTTGGCTCAGAAAGGTACTATAAACTTATTCAAACATTGAACCAATGTGAAGAAATATGACGTGTGGTCAGAGAGTGCAAGAGAGCATTAGTGAGTACACAACTTCTTGCTCTCTCTCTTTCACGCTCTCTCCGACGAATTGAGACGACCAGAGAGCACTCTATCTAACATCACAATGACAAGGTCGTGAGAGCACGAGACGAACATCTGATTCCATTTCATACAGTAAACACCTTTATGCTGGTATTTGAACCATTGCCAAGATCTACTGGAGATAAGCATGCAGTAATCACAGTAAATAAGTTTAATAAACTAACCATTTCAAACAATTTCATGCATTCCAGTTTTAACATCACCTAAATTGTAAAGGTTCACGAAAATTCTCTTTTTCGAAGTCTACTCAACTTTGACATTACCTGTGCTGTTTGCAAGATGTTACTGACAACCGTCACTTTTAGCTTGGCGTTCATAAGTTTCCGCACGTATGCGTCCAGCTCCAGCGGGCATGACTGGCTCTCCGATATTTTCTTCAGTTCTTCTGACAACCCATCTATCTGCTGTTTCAGCTCCACCTGGCTAATTCTGCAAAAAAAAAAAAAAAAAACACACAGTTTTATAGCAACATTATAAGAAACATTTTTTGTTTAAAGCTGTACAACCAACCGATTATAATATGTTAAAAACTACTCTTATTGAATACAAAGTACTTTTAACACATCGCATAGATTTTGCCCAATTGTTAATTGTGACACAAAAACTGAAATTTCATTAAGAACACAATTTCACTAGCCTATGTTGACCTGGAATAAAGTGTTTCGTTCAGTCCCTTTGTGACTGTTGCATGTTCGGTCACATTTTTAGAATGCAACAACTAGAATGAGATATAACGTGTAGTGGGGCCGCAATTGGTGCAGTGGCTAGAACACACTCCTCCCACCAAGAACGCTGGGTTCCATTCCTGAGTTACTAGTATGTACTCGACTCCTGTCCTTTTAACTCTGAAGAAAATTAAGTTTGAGATCGGCGATCACGTTTGGCTTTACAGGAAATTAGTTGGTACTACTGATAATGTGCATATAATGTCAGATGAAGTTGTATATAATCCTCGAGTAATTAAAAAATGGTATTAGTTGTTGTCTTTAATAATTTTATTTATAATGCATCCATTTTTGACATTATTTCTTACGATTTACTCTACTACACATACACAGACTTGATGTCTGCAATAAACCTTCAGTATAATACTGTGATCGTGAGTGAACATCCTTAGGGAAAACGTTCAACATAACACAAAGAGACATATTTATACCCATGTACACACGCACATGCGCACACACAGAGACTTATAGTAATATATGTACCATTTTGCAAACAATGTGAGTGTTGTCGAATGAGGAATAGTGTGGCATTACATGTTGGCAGAAAATGGATATGTTTAGTACAGGCAAGTGTTAATATGTTAAATTACTAATGTGTGTATTGGATATAATTAACTGTGTTGTAGGTAGAAAATGTTAGGTAAGGAATCTGTAGCAGGTACCTAGTCTTTACCATTTGTAATTAATAATTGGATAGGTTTGATGTTTGTAGTGACATATAAAATTAGGTTGTTGTAGGTAGGTCATGTCAGGACAGGGGTAGTATGTTTAGGCAGTATTCGATACAGGGAAAAGTATAATATAGCAGCAATTGTATTTAATTATACATATAGAGTATACCAATGTGTGTGGAAATAATCCTTTTCAAGTGGTTGAAATATACACCCATTACAGTGACTCACAGACACACAACCCATGATAAACAAGGTGTGGCTGAAGGAGCGAAAATTGTGAGTCGTCGTTTACAAATCTCATGTTAGTTTAGGCGGCAAAATAGTAATTTATTGACTATGATCCCGATGTGGTATATCACGTAGTACACTTGGGCAGTTGGGATCACGTGTACTACTCGATACCATATGTGGTATTGGGTCGTACACTAGAGTGGATGGACTCTAGTGTACTTCGCAATACCAATGTCTATAAATACTGGAAGTGTCCACGCACAAAAACCCTCACATTCCCGTGGATGCCCTGTTAGATTGTAATAGGTAAGGGATGGTGCAATAGTAAAAAAAACATATGTCATTGACGCCATATAGGTGATGTCATCGGGTTGTACACTAGAACAGGTTAAGTTTTCTTACATACCATTCCCCGGAATTACTACTGTTCACAATTAACTACACACATTCACAATGTTAATATTTTAAACAAATCCCTGTGCGACACCTACGAGTTGGGTATCAGCAATATTTCATACCTAAAATGCATTTAAATGTAATGTAAGTTCATACACAATACACAAATTTATAGAAGTTTATTTAAGGGTAATCACATGAGTCTAAAATCTTAGGTACAGCACAGCCACCTACGTTAGCGGCCTCTAAACAGTTATTCATTTAAAAGAGAGCATGAATGAAATAAGGATGATTAGGTTACCACTGAAAGTAAATTACAGACCACGCATCATTGCTACTGTATAAATATTGACAGAAGTCCAGTCCCTAGTTCGTAACTAACAGCAGCAACTGATGCACCGGTCAACAACACATTGGTCCACCTTTCTCCCTTGTCAAGACTTAAAAAAGAATGTTTGCCTATTTGCAAGACTAATTTAAATTACGCTGTACGGTTTAAAAAAAAAATACAGTAACACGATGAGAAATGCAAGAAAACAAATTTTTAAAATATATTCCATTTTCAAACGTGAATAGTATTGTCTGACAACCACCTGCGAAGAGGTTATCTTAATAGTAAACAAACAATACACCGCACCTTACAGCCCGAACTCTGTCATCTAGCTGATCAATTGTTGGTTTCAACAAGCACATTAAACCCTCTGCTAATGTGTCTCTTGTAGGATTTTCTCCAAAATCTTCAGTTTTATCATCTATTGACGTTGTTGTACTTTCCGTGTCAAGATCCATTGTATATAAGTGGTGCCAACATTCACCAACACCAAGTACCAGCTTTTGTTTTGTGAAAATGTTTAATTAAATGTCCTTTCTAATAATTCTTAAACATTTTTTATATAATAATGTCGAACGAATTTGCTTTTTGCATCATGTTTATGTAGTCTCCAATTTATTTTTAACATTAGGTTTTTTAAGTACGTCATGTCTCGTGTTATCCACTGTCACAAATAGTTCGTACTTCTCACACGAGAGAGAGCATCTATGACGTCATGATTCCCGCCACGCCACGAGCACAAGGTTTTGTTTTTCTCTGTTATTCTGTGTGGAACGGGCGGGCAAGTTGTCTTTGGCTGGAGCCGGCAATACGAGTAGTTTTGGTTCTTGGTGCGCACTGAACGTTTGCCTTAACGTCGGCAACTGTTGTTCCTATATTGTTTGTTTTCGTGCTAGTCGCATCATGTCCGTGGAAGGAATCGAATACGATATGATAATTCAAGATGGGCCAAAAAAGGTAAACAGGGCTAATATGATTTTGTAATGCATGATTAAGTTAGTGCGTGAACTGAACTTTGTTCGTACCCACAGTGCGTGCAACATATGCCATTATTTTTGTAAACGCTGTTGCATGTGTTTGTATTGTATGGTAAAATTTAATTTATGCCTAAAGCACTTTAAAAAAATATTTATTTTTGTTTAAAAACTATTAGGCAAAAAAATTTCCCACCTCGATCCATCCTAGATTACAAGTTTTAATTTTATATAGTATTTTTTGTTTTTAATGCAATAATTTTAGTGGTAATACTTGTGGGTGTAGTACGTACATAGCCGGTTTTTCTGTAGCGATCGATTTTTGTACCATAGAATGAGTCACATTAAAGCGATAACGGTTTAGCTTGTAAGCGTGTGGGCTACGTAAATTTTCGCGCAAATAGCTTATCGTTAATAAGACTGTCAAAATACAGTATCTCTCTGGACGCGAGATTCAAATTTCCTGGCAAGATTACATTAATCGCATATTACCAATATGTTTAGTTGTTGCCACTCGCCAGATAAGAAGAGCTATGCTAGTCGTAAAAAAATGTCGGTAAGATACGGAAATAATTTATTGGAGTGATGAAAATTCTCCAAAGTAAGAGTCTTGCATGCATTTACTTACCCACCAACAGGCCCACCAAGAGAAATTCCGGGCCCCTAAGCAATGGGCGCTGTTGGTCCTCTCTACCCCCTTCCCCTGATGAATCGACACTTTAAAACGACATAAATATTCGTCATCCATGCAAGAAAAGTTAATAAGTTTGAGGGTCGAAATTAAATTTGTACGTAATACTTCGTTTTGTAAAAATAAATCATTTAAAGAGTCGCCCCCCCCCTTTTTTTTCTCGTGGACCCGGGCCCCCTGAGCATTGAACCACCTGACACCTCTCCCCCCCCCCCCCACTAAGGCCCTGCTATATTTTTCCTTTAGACCAATTTTTATCTTTCTGCCACTTTTAAATATAAATATTGCCGCGTGGCTAATAAACACAATGTACACGTTCCACCAACCAGGCTGCAGTAAAACGTATTATTTATTAGTGGTTAATGCCTCTTTGGAGGGCCTTAAAAAGTTTTCACTTTACCGCGAATAGCTTATAAACAGTCTGTTCACTTTTCTTAATTTAGCAATAGTGTATAGGTAATACGTTGTGGAACCTCATTAACCTCGAGGACACATTCACATGTTTTATATGCATTTAGAAGTCACAAATATTTACAGACCCCAAACGTGTAACCGATCAAAGACCTAGTTATAAATAATTACAGTAAATAAATAAAAGATGTCTATCGGGCCTAGAGACCTGTATTTTACGTTATTTTGTGCAAAGTCCGTTAACTCGTGAATTCAATACGCAACTCTAGACCAAGTGGTACTAAAGTAATCGAGATGATAAACTGCGTAGTTTTGCCGTGTGGCGTTGCAAGTGATTTGTGTGCTTCTGACAAGGGAAATAAGATGAATATGGAAAAGCGCATTGACTGGCGAGCAAGTAGCATATTCCGTTACTGATGACTTATCACTGAACTGTGGCATCACTTATGATTCATCAGCGCTTCTCAGCAGTAATGGTACCATATACTAAGAGGTAGACGCTTATTCGTCTTCTGCGCATGTACATTGACCTACCCCAAAGGAACACAACTGTCAAAGTCACATGGTCAACAGTGACGAACGTGTTTGTTTATATCTTAATTCTTAAATGACAAGCAGTATTATTCTAATGAAATACTCTTACCAGTTTGAGTTTAATCAAAAAGCACTACAAATTGATAAGAGGGAGTATAAAAACATTTCGAAACATATTTTTACCAAACAGTGTTCTAACCTCATATCCACGCCATTTTTGCTATGCGTATAGGCAGATAACAGTCCAGTGTTGGAGTATGGAGATTGGGTGTGCGCAGCCAGCGAGTCTGTCCACCTCACCTTTAGTCTATGAATGGTACAGTCTGCAGTTAACAGTATATTTTTTTTTTTCGTGGGTTCTTCACACATTTTGAATAAAACTTATGAAAAATCACCTTATGTTGGACGGGTTTGTTTTTCCCCCCCTAAATGTATCGCAAGAATTTTATAGACCGAACAGTGCCTTGCTTTGGTTAAATCGAACGTCCTTTTATGTTTTGTCTATATATCACTTATACTTAATATGGATAAAAACAGGGAGAACATAGTTATGCTGGTAATGCCTAGTAAGAAATAGTTCTTATGCAAAATATTATTACATTGAATGAGCATGAATGCAGTGCGTTCTCTCTTTGTTGTTAATTATCTAGTCTTGGTTAAGCTAAGTTTGCACGAGGCGATGGAATATCCTTAAGTAGAACTTTAGCAGGACTTCAGAAAAGTTGGAAGTACCATAACAGTGGATTGACTATATATTTTTGTCAGTAAGTTGGTATAGGCTGTTTACAGTAAAATCAGCACTTTTGACAGCCCTGCTTAAGATCTACTTGTATACACAGCATGTATTCCTCCGCCTTATGTAAAATTAACACTGCTATGGGCCTCGTCACTTTATTCTTGCGTCGGCCAAATTAAATTAAGTTATTAAGTAAGTAAATACTTTACAAATATGCTCGTTTTTACACTTAGGTGCATTAAGAAAACAAAGTGAAATAATTAGTTTTAGGTTTTCACAGATGGTTGCGAACACTTTATTCGACGTTAAGATAAGGAACTACTTTCCATCAATCGTTACCAACTTTACTGGACGAATGCCATTCGGTGCGCCCATTAAAATATATGCATGCAAGGGCAGTGATTTTTCTCTAAGGTTCAATTCAAAAGTGCTCACTTTATTGTGAACAGTCTTTAGTTTCAGGAATAGTGTGCCTTGTTTAATTTTTTTTTGCTGTATTTCAGGAGTAGATTATGTTTAATGATTTTGCCTTACGTATCTTTGTAACTATTTGTATTTAGAATATGCAATCTTGTATTGCTCTTTTTTTTGCAGTATTTCGGGACTACAGCAGGGCTCAACCTTTTCAGGCAAATGCCTCCTGTATATACTGTTGTATAAGGGATCTCCCCTCCTGTAGCAAAATTCTACGTATAGTCCATTCACGGCAACTTCCCAACTTTTCTGAAGCCCTGCTTGCAGAATATTCCTCCGCCTCATGCAAAGAAATGTTAACTGAGTGTACAAAATTTCACCATATGAACAACGCACCGTATTCATGCGCACTTACATTCTGCACAAGAACTATTTCTTACTAGGCATTAGTTTTGTCACTTTACTTATTTATATTTACTATTAATGAAATATAATTTATAGGTTATATATAATATAAAAGTTTTATATAACCAAAAATAACGTACTTTTATTTTGGCACAAGTACAAAACGCTTGTGATACATAGCATATTCAGGAAACGACTAAACACGTCATAACATGGGGTGATTTTTCAAAGGTTAGGTATAAAAAAAGTGTGCAGAAACCGCGAATAGACTATATGAATATAACAACATAGAACTCCCAGTATTGCTTCGCTGCGAACTTACTCGGGTGGCCCGCATGCAAACGTGCTAGTGTTTTTTTATGGTCGATACCAAATGTGTGTTGAGCGAGTGAAGAAGTTTGGGCTGCTCTTAAGAGGAGTGTGAACCTTCGCTTCCAAAGTCAAGAAGCGAGGGAGCGATGCGTGCGACACTAACACGCAACCCTAGTGCCTCATCGCCCCTACGCGCAAGTCGTGCAGTGTTTCCGTCGTGGACCTGTACTGTGCAAATTAGATCTGTAACAGTGGAGTTTTATTACACGCGATGAAAGACCACATGTTAAACTACTCCTGTATATTTGTACTTTTCTCTTGCTGCTAAAGGGAACTGCATTGGCAAGCTTTAAAAATTCTATATTTGAATATTTTCGCTAATTTTTTTCTTCGAGAATACACTAAATATGTTAAAAGTAAAAACATAGAGGCATGGATAATTTTTTTTTTTTTTTTCCCTTTTCCAGCAAAACGTAGTATTTACAGAACATATATTCACCAAGATAGGCGAATACGCGCAAACAATTCACAAAAAAAAAGTTCCAGTTCACACTCGTCTTAACAGCGAGGTCTTGAGAGCTGATGAGGGTTAAGCGAGGTGAGCATGGAGAATCGCCTGATCGAAAGGACGGGGGAAGCGGGAGATCTCCGAGAAAACCCGCCGACCAGCGGCATCGTCCGCCACGATTCCCACGTGCGAAAATCCGGGAGCGACCCTGCCCGAGGATCGAACCCGGGGTCCGCCGCGGTGGGAGGCGAGTAGTGTAACCGAAGTGGCGAGGGATCGCGAGAAGAACAGTGGTGAGTTAATTTTACTGTAGAAGATTTCGCGTGACGTGTTTGAATGGTGTTTGTGGTTGGGGGGGGGGGGGGTGGTGGTTATACCCGCTACGTAACGCTCCGTCTCTCCCGCGCTATCTCATTTTCTCCGGGGACACGCGATCCTTGAGCCTTGGACTGAGAAATAATGACAATCGGCATGGACTAGAGAAACAAGTCTCCGACATGACTTTCCTTAGAAATATTCCGTCTCTATAGAGCGTCTCACTCTTATGCCGTGTCGGAAATGAATAATTTGCGGAATTAGGTTTTAGGAATTTAGGACGGATGGTTTCGAACGGCTTGTAACAGCGTTACAGGTGACAAATTTGGAAACTACAGGCTTGTGGAATTTCGACGTTATTTTGTTTGTCACACTGTCGATAAATAACTTACTCCCAATCATTTTTCACGTCTTATAAATAACTGATATATTTCTTTCTGCCCAATATAAATCTTATCGTTATTTCATCGCTCCCTGCAATTAATATTCCATTTCAAATAACCGATCGCCCTTTTTTAAGCAATTTTAATACAACATACGAACTTTTATTTTCAAATGACGTCATACAGATCCCCGATCTCACATTTTTCACGTGCATGTATTGTGCAGAGTTTCAAGAATAGTAAATACCGACTTTTCCAGGACAACGCGGGAAATAAAACGTAAATAAAGAACAGCAGACGATTTTACGGACCTATTTGGGGATTTAGTGTACTTACTTCACCTCAGTAAATTTTTACCCTAAATCCCCAAATATTTAGGGCCTAAAATTGGTCACGTGGTCGATTTAGTAACCTAAATCATGGTCTCGTAGCCGTTTTGGCCACGGCTTTAGATTGCAGTGTGCGGTGTAATGGACATTCACTCTCTCTTTCCAATCCACAATGGTTTCTGTCGTTAACGCTGTCCTTGTTCCTGCGGGCGCTGTTTCCTGATAAGTTATTTTTTTTTGCTACTTCGAAAAAGAAAACTATATCTACGTTGCTTGCGCGCCGTCCAATCACAATGATGTGGTTTCTCACAGGCTTCAGTTTCAAATGAGCCGCTTGACTTTGCGTCCCAGGATTAGATTCGTTTAAGAATCTGCAGGGAGGTAAACAGATAAAAATTCTCTTAATCAGGCCGTTTCCTTCACCCCCCATTTGTTTCTCAGCTTGCCAGTTACTTCCCAAAGCTGAAGCATTCTGGCAACAGTGAGCGCTATAAGCCCTGTGCTGCATTCCAAGCGTGAGACTGACTATACACCTCGACAGACGTAATAACTAAGAACTCTTGAGATCATTGATTCGGTTATGGACAAGATGGAAACTTTTTAAGTTAGTGTTGATCATGTATATAACATACAACATTTTTCACATATATTATTTTGAATAAATGTCACCGTTAATTACTACATAATTTATCCCGGTCGCCATTGTCGTCATGCATTTTAATAAGAACTTATATCCCATCATCGACGGGGTCGCGGTGGAGAAGTGGTCAGACCACTCGCCTGCCACCAAGGCGAACCGGGCTCGATTCTCGGCGGGGCCGCTCCCGGATTTTTGCACATGGGACTCGTGCCGGAGGATGGCGCTGGTCGGCGGGTTTTCTCGGGGACCTCCCATTTTCCCCGCCTTTGCATTCCGGCGCTACTTAACTCGCTTCACCGTCATCGGCTCTCAAGACCTCGATGTTAAACATCCTCTCGAACCTCTCCACTACTTCTCTCATTCCTCCATGTGCGGTGATCCGCACAAGACAGTTTCCAGCGCGGGCCTAATCCTAAAAGCAATGATTTTCAGCAACGGGGTTCTCGTTTATCACAGCCACTGTACCACAGAGATGCCATTATAGCTGCGTTGCTATTCGACTGACAGTTTTATGGCTGGACCTTGACATAGAGTGGGGGTGGGGCGTGGAATGTCCATTACGCACCAGAAGTAAAAGTCATCCAGTTTGTTTTATGAATTCAAGTATATGATGAGCGTAGTCGAATTGGTGTTCAAACCGCCTTCTTGAAAACCAAGGAATGTGTGTCAGTTTGTCAGTAATCTTAAGGAAAAAAATGTTAAGGCTGTAAACCTCGGAAAACTGAATAGGTATATGTGTGTTACTTTCCGCCTGAGAACAGTCGTCAGAGGCAGATTTTCAGAAGAGATATGTGTAGACGGTAGGAGCAAGCTGCATATATTTTTGTAATAAAATGGATGGATGTCTTTGTAATGCTACGCAAGTATTTTGTGGACTGGTGACATCTGTGCTCTCTCTCTCTCTCTCTCTCTCTCTCTCTCTCTCTCTATATATATAATATATATATATATATATATATATACACATACACACACACGCATACCTAATAGTGAAAACTCCGGAGAAAAAAAAAACTAAATGTTGCTATTAACATACTTCTACGGTGCTATATACGGCGTTTGAACTACAAATGCCACTTTATACTTTTTTTCTGCACAGAAAAGCCCTAAATGCTATTCTTGATCATTTTCACTATTTATTGCTGTTTTGAATATATATAATGGGATATAAAAGTACAGTATTGTTGACTGTATATGTGTGTGTTCTGGGATCATTAATTTGCTGAGACACGCGTATCTGCCCAGACACTGATCTTAGAGACAGGCGCGACCGGGGTGTAAAGGAACTGTCTTGGTATTCGCCTGGAACCAGGGTGTGCCTTGTGGGAGGGGTGGGTGGTGCTCCCCCTCTTAGAATCGCTGAAAGAAGCCGACATGTATAAGGCAAGGGGCTAAAACTGAGTGAGAATGAAAGGATAAATAAACATAAGAGAAGAGGTCACGTGCAAGTTGTTACTACAGTATTTTTAATACACGTCGTTGAAGTTATGTTTATTGAATAATGTTGTGTGTATAGTGATAGAAATCATCTTTGTTCTCGGTGAGGGAGGGAGCGTCAAGAGGCAATGCAGTCCAGAAGGCCCAGCCCCATCGTCTAAAAAAAAACCTCGAGGTGCAGACGCCTCTTGACAATTCAGTCAATCTCATACTGGAATCTGAACTGCCAGAAGAAACACTAATAATTTCAGGCTCATCAAATCTCTCACATTTTGTGGTAGGCCTTCTTTCGCGTTCCCATAATGGAAGCCTGGCTTCTACAGCACTAACTCTATTAATAAACCAGTCCTTGTGTGGAGGAGGGTCGAATACGTTTCTTCCGAGATACTACTGTCTCCAAACCCCCTTTTACTGGCAAACTAACTGGCATTCCTTCATATAATCTCTTGATAAAACTCTCGCGGTGCTACTCGGGACACTATTCCTCAGAAACAATTAGTACATCATAATTATCGTTCATCCAAATCCTGGAAGGCGAATTTCCCAACATCGGGATAAAAATTTCGTGCCCCCTCCCCCCCCCCCCCCAGCAAAATACGATTACAGCAACACTTGTCTTGTATGCTGTACACGGCCCTGCCCGGAACGATTTTGCGAGAACCATGATAAAAACTATAGGCTATCAGAGTGGCGAGATCGGTAATCGAACCCACGACCTCCCGAATGCGATCCCAGTGTGTTACCACAGCACGACGCTCGGTGTAATGAAATGCTAAGGGCGTTGAGGAATTTAATACGTACTTTGTTACAATGATAAATCCCATTTTTTTCGATTCCTTCCGCTGACAAGATAAAAAAAAATAGTCGCCTGTACGACTTTTAATGGTAAGATACGTAATTGAAATGTTGTTATGCGCGGTAGGCCTTGAGATGCTGTGAATAGACTAACCAAGATATAGGTCATACACTGTTACTGAACACTTTTCTGAAGCCCTGCTGAAGTTACACTTTCAAGGTATTCCTCCGCCTCATGCAAGCAAAGCTTAACCGAGTCAAGGAAATTTCACCGAAGGACATGGCAGAATATTCGTGTGCACTTAGTTTATTATAAATTTTGCATGAGGACTATTTCTAATTAAGCATTACTAACACAACTATTTTCTCCCCGTTTTCGTTCATACAGGAAAAAGTAAAAAATTTTTGTTATGTTAACACACGTATAAAACACCTGGGGTACCTACATGCCGCAGGAATTTAGGCCATACATGGCGTGTTTAGTCATCAGTTTGCTTCAAACAGTGTGAAGAAACCGCGACTATAGGCTATTCACGGTAAAGTGAGCACTTTTTGAAGCCCTCTCAGTTGAAATAATAGTCAATACATACTATATTTTACTGTGGCCTTACGCGTTAACTTCCGAGTGCGGTGGAATTTACATACTGTGTATATTACTTACATGGTAATATTTATTTTAAAATGTGGTTAAAGGATGAAAAGAATAGCTGAAAGGAAACGGTAACTAGGGCCTTATAAGTGCTCACTTTACCGTGAACAGCCTGTAGACCAGGGGTTCCCAAACTTTGGTTTATCATGCCTCCCGTTACTACGGCCCCCGAGTCACAACTTCATTATTATAAGGGTAAAACAAAAACGAATAAAAGTCTCAAAGGTTTTATTTAATCATTAAATTTTAATGCTTATTGAACACAAATGGTGGTGAAAAAATCAATGAGACGGATGAGCTTGCATATTTTTTACAAGATTCTCAATTCTTGGTTGAATAGAAGACATTGTACAGCGTAAATCACTGCCAATATCGAATTTGCCTCTATACTTAGTTTTTATTGCCTATACTGCTGAAAACGCCCTTTCATACAAACGGGTGCTTGGGAAAAGGTAAATACAATGGCAGCGCTTGCTCTGCTATGTCGGGATAAACTTTGAAGTACTTGACACAAAACAATGTGTTGTCAATCTTCTCGAAATCGTAATTCTCAGCAGAATAATTTCAAACGCCTGTTCTTGAAGCGTTATACTTGGTTTTGTCGTAGCTCTAGGTAACTACACTACAGTACGATTAAAAAAGCCTGAATTCTATGTACAAATGATTAGCTCGTCGCTGGCGCCTCCCCCCGCATGTCGTCACTCCTCCCTTGGTGAGCATGGGGGGAGGGGGTTGACCCCCCCCCCCCCCACTTTGAAAATCAATGCTATAGACCAGGGCTGTCCAACTTGGAAGGGCTCGCGGGCCTCAACTCAAATTCCAACAAAGTTGCGGGCCGTACCGCATAGTTGTGGCAAATTTCTTATATTGTACAAAGATAACAAATTATTAACTTAGGCTAGGCCGCTAGGCTACAGTTTAAATAAAGTTTTTATTGAATATTATTATCAAAAACAATGTTCAATAGTTTAATTACTGAGGAATCAAAGTGGGTAAATATTTACGTACCAAATAAAATAGGTAATACATTAAGTAAAATGTTTATTAAGTTTGTAAAGCCATCGCGGGCCGTACAGAAACGGCCTGCGGGCCTTCAGTTGGACAGCACTGCTATATACTATATAACCTGTGACGGGTCGCTTCGTGCGAGAGCCAAGGGGACTGTCCCAGAAACGCGCGTGTTTTCGGTAGCGTGAGGCGTCGAGCTAGAGCCACGTCGCGCCTCAACCCGCTGACGTTATCGGCGAGACACCTGTGTTTATCTTCTCCCCCCCCCCCTCCACCTTCAGTTTCGCCGCGGGAGCCCATACCCGCCCGCGACAAGCTGGCTCGTGCCACGTCGCCCACATATTGGCTGTTCACGGTAAAATGAGCAATTTTAAAAGCCCTGCATAAGATCTACTTCCTCCGCCTTATGCAAAATTAACATTGCTATGGGCCTCATCACTTTATTCACGCGTCGGTCAAATGAAACGGTGAAATCATTAGAAAGTAAATACTTGTTGAATCTGCTCAATTTTACACTTCTGTGGATAAAAAAAAAAAAAAAACAGATAGCTAAAATCCCCGACACTTTTTATTCGACGGTAAGATATGGAACTACTTTCCATCTATTGTTGCCAACATTACTGGACGAATGTCACTCAGTGCGCCCATTAAAATATATGCATTCAGGGGCAGTGACCGTTTTTCTAAGCATCATTTCTAAAGTGCTCGCTTTATCGTGAACAGCCTTTACCTATCATGCGCCGCTGTCGCCTTCTGCAAAACTTGTACTCCATTCTCGTTGTTACTTCCAATTTTCCTGTTGATAAAGGGGATACCGTCATGCTTAAATAGAACGCGATAGCTAGTGTGTGTTCGAGTAGTTTAGTGTATTTTTAGTTCTACATTTGGTATCAGCATGACTGTGTCAAAATTGCTAGTTCCCTGTGACACCATGAACATCTAACGAATTTAGCTTTTGCTTGTGGGAGTTAACGTACGGTTAAAGGCTGTTCACGATAAAGTGAGCACTTTTGAAATCGACCTTAAAAAAAGTCACTCCCACCGTCTCCATATATTCTAACGGGTTCACTGAGTGATATGCGCCCAGTAAAGTTGGTAATGCTGTATTGAAAGTAGTTCCATGTATATATTAACGCCGAATCAAAAGTGTTAGGTAAAGATTTGTGATAATTTAAATTATTTATTTCTCTTCTGTTTTTTTAATGCATCGAAGTGAAAAAATTACCAGATTTGTAAAATGTTTACTTTTCTAACAATCTCGCCATTTCACTTTACCGACGCTCGAATAAAGGGACGAGGCCCAAGGCCATCTTAACAATATACAACGTGTATGCAAGTAGATCTTAAGCGGGGCTTTCAGAGGTGCTCATTTTAACGTGAACAGCCTATAGAAAGAAGTGCTCTAGGTATGACCTTTTAATAGGTATTGGCCACCTGGAGGGGAGGTTTGGTGAGGCCAGCGCCTATTCCACCGGGAACTTAGCACACCTGATGCAGTTCTGCAGGCGAGTCCTTTAAAAGAGGCCCCATGGGACATGTGTGTAACGGAGCGAGGGGATGAGGAAATACAGCCCAGTGTGACAACAAAATATACCTAGAGTAGGTGCTGGAAGTGGCCGCCCCATTGACCTCGAGGCTGGTGTGCAGACGACACCAAAAGTTGTGAAAGGCACGGGCGAAGACATGCTGCGGGCACATGTCCCACGGGGCCTCTTTTAAAGGACTCTTCCTGTACTTTCAGGTTTATTCCTTTGCCTCTTACAAACGAAGCTTAACTAAGTATAAAAATTACACCAACACCAAAGGGACACCACATCGGATTCTTACACACTCACTGTGATATTTTCCATAAGAACTATTTCTTATTGGGCATTACCAACACACTTTTTTCGTTTCTGTATTTATTCATTATAATTATTAACAAAATATTGTATTACACACATAATATGTCAGTTAATTTCAACAGAAAAAAAGGTACTTTTATATATAACCTAAAACGCTTTAAATTGTGTGACATTTTTATTCAAGAGGTGTAAGATTCTCCGACCCGTTTAAATGCTTCTAGTATATTCCCCTATAAGGGGTAGTAGAGGGTAGTACGAGTGTACTCGCTCACTGGCTAGGTCATTTAGCTAGTCTTGTGTGAACGCTCGAGGATTAGTAGATGGACCTTGTCAGTACCTGGGATGATTATGTGACTAACTGGTATGGATCTGCTACTGACCCACTTTCAAGGTCAGCTTACTGGGAACGTGTAAATGGACCTTAAGGATTATTCCACTCATGATGGGAAAATCGATGCTGATAGTCAAATAAAAACTTAAGGTGTTGCATGTGTGCATTATTATCTCTGTTCTGTGTCAACGAATGCGATAATTGCAGTTTGGATAAATGTTCAGAACCTTCCAATTTGTATTGTGTTAGTACCTACGTAAAGAATAAGCTTTGTCCTCCGCACTAGAATGGAAATGCAAGGAAACATGTCCACATGTTGGAGGGGGGAGGGTTGGCGTAGTGGTTAGACTACTCGCCCCCCGCCAAGGCGAACTGGGTTCGATTCCCGGGTTTTTATGTGTGGGAAACGTGGCGGACTCTGCCGTTGGCCAAGGGGGTTTTCTTGGGGCTTTCTCGTTTCCCCACCGCTGCATTCCACTGCGGCTCCATTCTCAGCTCATGTGACCCTCACTGGCGCTCAAGACCAACCTCTCATGTCCACACATTGCTTATCATCACTTAATTTTTTTTTTTTCGCAGAGTTTGCTCGTTTACTATGAAGCTCAGACACCCGATAGAGACAAGAAACATACAGAGTGAGTGCTAAAATGGCAGCCCGGCAGGGCACGATGGACGTATTAAATGCAACAGCTTGCTAGTTTTAATCTGCTGCAGTTCACGGTAATTACTATGCTATTTTTTTTTAAAGTCTCAGGTCTGTGCGTTTCGACATTCAGTCCCAGGTATCTGACACAGCTCAGTGTAAATTCAAAATCGTGCCCCTCTAAACACGCCAGTTTCGTTAGGAAGTCATAATCCCTCCCACGAGGGGCTGCGGTGGTGTAGGGGCGGGAGCTCTCGCTTCCCACAAAGGCGAACCGGGTTCGATTCCCGGCGGGGTCGCTATCAGATGTTCGTACTTGGACTCCCGTTTCCCCCCTGCTCGTGCGTTCCGGCGCTGCTCCACGCTCACCTCGTTTCGCCCCTCATGACCTCGTTGTTGCGAGCCGCCCATCTGTTTCCACTCCTTTCCCTTGTATCTATATTTACCGCTAAACGAAACCAGTATTTCTCCAGGAACATCCCGTACCTGTGCCAAGTCGATACCTGTTGCTAATACCATTTATTGAGAATACCTATAATGGGTAAGCATTGTGCTAGACTGCGTTGTCCCACTATTTCACGTGGTATTCACTGCAGAGCAAGTACAGTCGGGCATTATGAGTGTCCTACCAGGGAAACATGACACACGAGGAGGTATACCTCCTCGCGTGTCATGTTCTCTTGGTAGGACCATAGACTAAAGATGAGGTGGACCGATCTCGCTGGCTGCGCACAATCTCCGTGTCCCAACATTGAACTGCTTTTCTGCCTACACGTCTAGCGAAAATGGCGTGGATTGAGTTTGAGGTTGGAACACTATTTAGTAAACAAGTGCTTTTGATATATTTTTTTACTTCCTCTGATCAATTTGTAATGCTTTTTGATTACGTTCAAACTGGTAAAAGTATTTTATTAATATAATAGTGTTTGTCATTTAAAAATTAATATGCAGACAAACACGTTCATCAGTTTTGTCCATGTGACTTTGACAGTTGTGTATGATTGGGGTAGGTCAATGTTGGGTACATGCGCGGAAGACGAATAAGCGGTCTACCTCATATTTAGTCTATGGATAGGACAGTGACAATAGTTTCCCGGTCGCGTTTGGGAAAGTGGGGGAGGTATAAAATGATGTTAAACATTTTACAGTATTCTCGCCCGTAAATATTATTGGATTCTATTAGCAGCCGGTAAGAACAGGTACGAAATGATATCGTACGAGTGTCGAGTAACAAGCGAGTACGTGTGATTGTTCCTGCTTCAGTAGCAGGTACCTCTATAAACTAGGAACAGGCATCGACTGTCCTCGCCCAATACCTGTTGCTGATAACAGGTATTGAAAATATTCCCCATCTCTAATCTGTACCTACCGCTGAGCTAAAGACGCTTGCGTCGGGAGGTCTGAGTTCCTATGGACGCCATCTGCAATCAGAACTATTCGACCTCTAGTCGCGCCGTGTTGCTAGTGGACTAGCGGAACGCCATTTCGAGCTGTAGGTATTGGTTGCCTCTCTGACTGAACCACTCGTGCTCGACGCGTGTCGCGTCCTTCTTGCTAATGATAAGGCGAATAACTAGGTCGGCGACCCCGATGCCACGCCGTCCTTGGAACCATCAGACTAACGCATTGGCGTTCCAGCCAGTGGTAAAACTCGATCTACAAGCGAATGTATTTGCAAACTTTAAAACTGTTACCACTGTAGTCCTATCTAATCTGTGCTTAAAATTCGCTTATTGTATTTTTATACCAAGAAGTTTTATACTTTACTAGCAACAGCCAGCCGACGATTAACTTAAATTTCGTTTTCAGACTGAAAGTGAACCCCCCCCCCCCCCCCGTTTTTTTTTTTCCGCTGCTACGCTCACCCAAGATTTTGAATTTGTCACCAAAATTTCTGTGTGGCTGGTCAGGTCTGTTACGCCCGCCCGAATTTCAATTTTCAATCAAATTGGTGCTTGAAAAACGAGTTAGTGGAATTCCTAGTGACGAGATGCAGAGATATATTGGAAATGATGCAGAATTCCTCTCATTTTATTTGACACATGGTCGATTATGACAAGGGAATACCTTGTGGAGAGGCGGCGGTGGCTGAGCGGTTAGACTGCTCGCCTCCCACCAGGGCGAGCCGGGATCAGTCCCCGGCCGGGTGTCTCCAGATTTTCGCCAGTGGGGATCGTGACGGACGATGCCGCTGGTTGGAGAGTTTTCTCGGGGATCTCCCGTTTCCCATCACCCTTGCACTCCGGCGGCGCTGCTCCATTCGCACCTCATTGCACCCTCATCGACTCTAAACAAACCTCGTTAAGAGAACTGCCCAAATCTCAACTCGACAAATACCACATGGAGCTCTGTCGAAACGTAAATTGCAGCGTGCATGCTTAAATAAGTTAATTGTACTGTTACGGTACTTTATAGGCTGTCACGATAAACTGAGCACTTTTGAAAGCCCTCTCAAGTTTAGTAATAGTCAATAAATATATCTTATTTTAGCCTTAGACGTAAACTTCCGAGTGCGATGGAATATTGCACCGTGTTTATTACTTACATGACAATAATTATTTTTAGAAGGTGGTCAAAGGATAAGAAATGACTGATAGGAAAAACTAACTAGGGCCTCAAAAGTGCACACTTTAGCAGGAACAGCCTATACCGTCAATTACGATCTGAAGGGGGCTTCAATTGAAGCATATATTATGTATTAGTTTGGTATTCGTAAGCATATGTGTGTATTTTTCGGTACATTGTAGGCGCGTTCTGGACGTGTGCAGTTTTGAGTTCTGCCAATTGTGAAGGCGGCCACACAATGGGCGCTATCGTTCGTTATGGCCGTGTGGCGAAAAGCGCCGTTGATAGCTCATAGAGGCCCATCTGAGGGATGACTCAAAATTAAAGCAAAGGATCTGTAGACAGCTGGGCGATCCCATCATTTTCCGTCTGAGAACAGTCGTCGGAGGCAGGTTTTCAGAAGAGTTTAGTGATCGGTGTAAAGAATAGCAGTCATGAACGTTTCCTAAATCTTGTTCAAATATGTTCTTCTGAAAGAACTCGTAGTTATATCTGTATCTTTATTTCCTCTGAAGCTGGTTTTTTTTTTTTTTTTTTTTTTTTTTTTTTTTTTTTTTTTTTTTTTCGTGAGCTGAAACATTTTTGTGATAATTTGGATATTTTTGTAATTCTACGTAAGTATTTTTTTTGTAGAAGCGAAGCAATGTTATGACTACTTTCAAAAGAATTGTGGTATTTAAACCAAGATTCTTCCGCTAATGGTAACTTCTCTGCTAATGGTAACATCTGCTAGTTAACTGAAATTTTTCGCCACTAAGTAAGCGTTAATGTCGCATGTGTGTAGGATTTTTTTGTTCTATTTTCTACGTCAAAAAACAAAATAATTGCAATAGTTATAAATCAAATATAAAATATCTTCATAACTAAGTAATATTTTTTTGTATAGCTTAAAATGTTTATTATAAGTGACCATTTTGGAAGACTGCGCACCTAGCGGCGGGAATTGTCCCTATGTCAAACTTTCCCATAAGAAAACCCGTTTTGTTCCCAACCTGAGTAGAAATGCCCTTACTCGGGCTAACTGCTTAGAACTCTATCCAGAGACGGCCTGCGACAACAGTGTTAGTTACATTTCGAAAAGAGTTTTGAAAAGAGTTTAGATTACAATTGTACAGAATCTTTTATAACCAGACGATCTCTGTCTTTAATTCTTTAAAGTCCCTTGGAACTCAACAGAAGTTCTTCAAATATTGCAGAGCGAATCCTCAGGGTCAAATGCAGGTAAAGTTCGAATCCCAGCAGGATCAGATTACGAAATCATTACCTTTGACCCGAAAAACTCATTTTTTAATCACTTTTTTCCTAGATGAAAGTTTTGTATTAATACATAGAGATTATTGTATGGAGATATGAAGGTAATGGAATATAATTTTTGTTTACTTTAAATGCCTCGCTTCAATGTTGAGATAATTTCCAAGTGGGGCCACAGCGGATAGAGCGATTCCAAGTGGGGCCTTAGTGGCTCAGTGGATAGAGCGATTCCAAGTGGGGCCTTAGTGGCTCAGTGGATAGAGCGATTTCAAGGGGGGCCGCAGTGGCTTTGTGGATAGAACTATATATTCAATGTTTAGTTAGTTTCACATAATTTTTTTTCAGTCTTTGTACGATAACAAAAATGTGTAACCTCGTAACTTTCTAGGCACGTGACAATACTAAAAAAAAAAATGTCACGGGCTGGGTCCCTAGTATATTAATGTCCGAGCATAGCAGCACTCTTGCAGTGGTTTGGCGTGGCTACATTCGTGAGGGGTGAAGCTCAAATACCTGGTTGCACCATCGTGGTTCGAAACTCGAACCGAGATCGGATATAAGATCGACACAGAAAACTGTTACACCATTCGAGTTCAGAGCTGGACTGGAGATCGAGATGAAGTTCATTTCGAACCGCCGAAATTGGTGGTTAGAAATCTCGATCCGAGATCAGCAGTCATCGTTGACAAATGTAGTTTGCAAATATAGCAACAGATAGAACCACGGTCGATTGTTTTCTTGGGAAATTAAAACAACACTATAAGCACTTGAATATTACTCAGTAAAATTCGTACAACATTAATACACTTAAAACATATAAAACATCGCACATCTAGTTTTATCTATAGTGAAAAATACGTATACTTCCATGACGTAATATATTAAGAACCAATGGCAAAATTTGTCTCATACTTAATAACGATTTCTCATTTTAGAACCGAGATCGACGAATCGGAGATCCAGAATCATAAAATTTCGTTGGTGGAACATTTTTACATTCGAACCAAGATCAAACTGGATCCTTTTTCGGAAATATGATCATTTGATCTCGGATCGGGGAAGATAATGGTACAACCGGGCATTAATGGTATAAATGAGCCATGTTTAATAATTTCCTCATTCATGTGCAGTGTTACGAAATGTCCGTCTTTCACAGCGTTCTATAACTCACTATTGTACAGTTCTTAGTGAAAATAATACACTTTTTGCGTTAATAATTTAAATAATTAGATTAGTCCTGACAGTGAAAACTAAACAGTCCAGTACTCTAGAGGAACGCATCCCAAACACTTTTTGTCACGACCCTCTCAATACACGTTTATTTATATTATCTCTGCCAAGTATAGAAGCAAGTGTATTACATAAGATTAGTTTTGAATATCTGATCAAAACTTGCTGTTACAAAAAAATTTGGAGAAAACTATTCAGACACGAATGAAATGGGGAAGATACAAAAATATGACATTGTTTTCCTTTTTGATGTACAGTTCGTTGTGTTAAAAATAAAATTCAATTATAATTTAAGTTTTACTGCTTACATTTTAAATATATGTACGGGGCCACCAAAATCTTGAGTACTTAAGGGGTTCCAATGGTCTTAGTCCTGTCCTGCAATTCTTTACGGATTACTAGAATTGTCAACGAGGACTGGTAACTATAGTTCTTTCCGAATACTTTGTTGATAGTAAAACTATAAAGGTTGGGGCATAAGTCATGGCAACTATGTTGCAGTGTGAGAATAAGACACACGACAGTACAGGTACCAATGTTTCACATTCATTGCAGCGCACATACCCCGTTCTGAAGGCCGTCGAAGTAGTCCCCTGCAACGTTCTGCCAACGATGTGGGAGGCGCCGAATACCATCTGGCACGGCGGCCACCGGATAACTTGAGTTTCGCATCGCTCTCTGCTAGCGATGGGCGGAAAGTAACTGCTATTCAACTGTAAATTATATCGAGCAAAAATTACGCATTGAGTATTTGCGTGCCGTGCGTATTATCATCATCATTATAATAGTGCCGTAACCTCTCTAAGTAGCCTTTTAAAAACGTGTACCGAAAGTCTCTTCTTCTCGACTAACGCGCCACCTAACGGAACTTCTAGTAGCGAGTAAGGAACTTCAATAACTATTCCTTCTTCACGGCCTACGTGTTTTCTCCCGAAGGCCCGGGAAAATGTAACTAAGTAACTATTACAAAGTAACGAGTTTTCGATTGACTAGTAACTAGAAGTAACGAATACTGGAATGCAACTAAGACTGCACGCCCCTACTCTCTGCGCTCGTACAGGCCAACCCTGCGCCGTTTGACACTGTCAGCGCGCACTAGGATTGCCTGTCTTCCTCGCAACACACACGCCATTACGTGCACCGAGATAGCAGTTCGTCACGAAATTTACTAGTTGCCGTGACTTGTGTCCCAGCTCCCGTATAAATGTTATAACGTTGCCTGGAATTTGTTAGCCGCAGTTATAAACAATGCAAGGTACCGCCTGGCATTTGCAAGGCTGAGTGCAGCGGCATTGTTGCTACTCTGGGCGACGGCAACAGAGCAGCAGTTTATATTTCGCTAAATGAATGTTGTTTCTTCAAGGGTCGATGTGTTCAGGGACATCAATCTCTGGTACCCTTGAGGCCTGAGCCGGTCTGTTAACTCCCTAGGTTAGAGGACTTATGGACTGAGTGCGACCCTAATTTTTCATAATAAATATCCTTGTTGAAGGCTGTTCACGGTAAAGTGAGCACTTTGTAAGGCCATACAAAATTTTTCCTTTCCGTTAATTTCTACTTTTCGGCCACTTTGCAATATGACTAATAAACACAGTATAATTCCCTTCACTCTCAAAAGTTAACGTTTGAGACTGCAATAAAATATATTTATTAGGGGTTGATGCCTTTTGGGAGGGCCTCATAAAGTACTCACTTTACCGAGAACAACCTATACGTCCTGTGAGGCCGTTACCCCACTCGTGAGCTCCGCCGCGTCGCTATCTTGCCACTTGCAACTTCTCTGCTAAATTTCTACTTCCAGAATATTCCTCCGCCTCATGCAAACAAAGCTTAACCAAGTCCAGAAAATTACACCAGAGGGACAACGCGCTGCATTTATGCGCACTCTGTTTAATAATACTTTGCATGAGAATTATTTCTAACTTGACTATTTTTCCTGTGCATTTATTCATATTAGTTATAAATAAAATATAATTTAAAGGTAAAGTGTAAGTACCAGCTCAATTTAACCAAAAAGTAGACACGTTTATGAAATACTAGCTGACCCGTGCGTCTTCGTTCACATGAAATTTAGGACTTTTTAAAAATAATTTTTGAAATAGAAAATTTCGCTTCGCTTAGGTTTTGTCAAGTTATTAAAATAAAGCCCACCATCGTTTCACCAAGGTTTTATGTTTAAAATAGTAATATTTCTTATTTCATGTTTAATGGAGTTATTAAATTACACCCTGCCATCGCTTCGCAGTGTTTTATGGTTTTAATGTAGTAGTTACCTATATACCTAGCCACTGATCCACTGCGGCCCCACTTGATATATAGTCCGTTCACGACTGGAACAGACTATCGGAATCTTACCTACTTCCATTTTTAACCTGTAGATTAAGAAATACGTTAAAATATTCAAACTATATTCTCTCTCTGTGCTGCCGAGCTAACTGTACCCGCGCCAGTCACTGTTTGTAGTAACTGTGCATGCAGCTGACGACTAAGGTGTTGTTCAAAAGGTCTGCTCCAGTCGTGAATGGACTAGAGATCTATCCACTAAGCCACCCACTACTGCCCCACTTGGAATAGCTCTAGCCACAGGGACACTACTGCCCCACTTGGAATAGCTCTAGCCACTGGGCCACTACGGCCCCACTTGGAATAGCTCTAGCCACTGGGCCACTACTGCCCCACTTGAATAGCTCTAGCCACAGGGACACTACTGCCCCACTTGGAATAGCTCTAGCCACAGGGACACTACTGCCCCACTTGGAATAGCTCTAGCCACAGGGACACTACTGCCCCACTTGGAATAGCTCTAGCCACTGGGCCACTACTGCCCCACTTGGAATAGCTCTAGCCACTGGGCCACTACGGCCCCACTTGGAATAGCTCTAGCCACTGGGCCACTACTGCCCCACTTGGAATAGCTCTAGCCACTGGGCCACTACTGCCCCACTTGGAATAGCTCTAGCCACTGGGCCACTACGGCCCCACTTGGAATAGCTCTAGCCACTACTGCCCCACTTGGAATAGCTCTAGCCACTGGGCCACTACGGCCCCACTTGGAATAGCTCTAGCCACTGGGCCACTACTGCCCCACTTGGAATAGCTCTAGCCACTGGGCCACTACTGCCCCACTTGGAATAGCTCTAGCCACTGGGCCACTACTGCCCCACTTGGAATAGCTCTAGCCACTGGGCCACTACGGCCCCACTTGGAATAGCTCT
This sequence comes from Dryococelus australis, assembly GCA_029891345.1. Classification (NCBI taxonomy): domain Eukaryota; kingdom Metazoa; phylum Arthropoda; class Insecta; order Phasmatodea; family Phasmatidae; genus Dryococelus; species Dryococelus australis. The sequence goes on from CM057004.1 coordinate 102,853,858, forward strand.
AGCCACTGGGCCACTACGGCCCCACTTGGAATAGCTCTAGCCACTGGGCCACTACTGCCCCACTTGGAATAGCTCTAGCCACTGGGCCACTACGGCCCCACTTGGAATAGCTCTAGCCACTACTGCCCCACTTGGAATAGCTCTAGCCACTGGGCCACTACGGCCCCACTTGGAATAGCTCTAGCCACTGGGACACCACTGCCCTTGGGAAGGAAAGGACAGCCTATGGACACAAAAAAAAAGATAGGAGAAATGACAGAAATTTTTTTTAACAATGCATTTTTTATGCAGTTAGAAAAGGTTAATCCAGTACCTATGTACATCCCTGATCACTATCATATTTTCGGAACTGTTTGAGATATCTCGATGAAACAGACTATGTTGGTTTTGGGGTTATCTATAGTCTGTGTAAATTTCATGTCAATACATTCAGTGGTTTTTGAGTTAAATCCGGTCGGACAGACATACATGGAAGAAATTGACATTAGGTATGGCTTAGTAATAAATTGTACTATATGAAATAATAATTATTAAAAGTGGAAAATCACAGACAGGCACGTTAATTTTATTTATTTTTTGTATAGATCGAGATACAATGGCATGTTTAAGGAAAAAAACCAAACTCGTCATACATGATGTGATTTACCAGAGGTTTGATTCAAAAAGGCGTGGAGACACTGTGAACAGACTACAGAAACTGTGGAACAGTCCAGCCACAAAGTGATTCCTCTCACTGCTCGGACATAGAAAGCCACGGGAGTTTTGTGAAGGTATCTGTAGTGCGCAGAGAAGATTGTTCTCTCTACATTTTTGATAAGTGGTCTGCTTTGAGGAGTTCAGAGATTCTGACGGCACTTAACGTCGTGGTCGTGAGAGCCGATGAGGATGAGGCGCCGGAATGAAAGGGGATTGGCGGGGGTTCAGTTTAAGGTACTTTTATGTAAAGGAAGTCACTGCCTCCTCAATGCATATATTTTAATGGATGCACTGAGTGAAGTTGGTAACTATGGACGGAAAAATAGTTCCATATCTCGACGTTGAATAAAAAGTGTCGGGTAACCATTTGTGATAACTTAAATGATTTCTTTAGCTTTCTGTTTTTTTTTTTTAATGCACCGAAGTGCCAAAACGAGCACATTTGTATAATATTTACGTTCCTAATAATTTTACAATTTTACTCGACTGACGTATGAATAAAGTGATGAGTCCTAGCAATATTAATTTTACTTAAGGCGGAATAATACGCAACGTGCATACAAGTAGATCTTAAGCAGGGGCTTTCAAAAGTGCTCATTTTACCGCGAACACCATATAGCAACGTTGAAATTCAGTTTTTCTCTTATAAGCTGTTCATGGTAAAATGAGCATTTTTGAAAGCCCTGGTTAAGATCTACTTGTAAACACGCTGAGTATTCCTCCGCCTTATGTAAAATTTACATTGCCATGGGCTTCATCACTTTATTCATGCGTCGGTCAAATGAAACTTAGAAATTATAATAAAGTAAATACTTTACTAGGCTGTTCATTTTTACACTTCGATGAATTAAAAAAAAAAAAAACAGAAAGGGACAGAGATAATTTTAAGTTATCACAGATGTTTACGTAATACTTTTTATTCGACGTTAAGATATGACACTACTTTCGGTCCATCGTTACCAACTTTACTGGGCGAATGTCACTCAGCGCGACTATTAAAATTTATGTTTGCAGAGGCAGTGACTTTTTTCTAAGATTCATTTTTAAAGTGTTCACTTTACCGTGAACAACATATAGTAGGACTGGCATGAACGACCTGGATAAGTTCGATTATAAAATCTGTAAAAGTTGTGTTATTAATATATAGTGGCTCGTCTTTTGGAAATTAATATATAAACAAACGCGTTCGTCGCTGGTAACCTGTGTGACGTTGGCAAGTTGTATTGGTGTGGGGTAGGTCAGTGTTGAATACGTGCGCAGAAGATGAAGGCTGCGGTTTCACGGGATGCAGAACAACTTCACTAAAACAAGTCCAGCTATTGAAGAGGTTAAATTACTTTCGAACTAGTTCCGATTGCAGTTGTTTCTCGTTCAGAGTGGACAGTTTTTGCAAGTAGTTTCAAATGACTTTGCGCTCCTATTGGCTGCTTGGAAGTAAACAAGCAGTGCAATAAATATTGCTGAATTTGGCGGGAATTCGTGCACTTGGGCTTAAGGTTGAATGTACTAATACCCAGCCATTATGCCATTACAGTAAAAGTGTAGGTTTCATAACAATAAATATCAACAGTGATAAATGTTGGAGGCTGTTATAATTAAATATCTAACATTTTAAGTTCCATTCTGTTGAGGTTAGAACTTCCATTGATTTCATTCTGCTTCGGACGTGTGGCCGCGAAAACACGTTCTGTTTTTTTTTTAAACTTGTTCAGTCATGTCTACCGAATGTATTGAAGTGAACGAACGTGTTTAATAGCACTCGTGTAACCGCGGCGGAAGAATCGGCGTGCTTCATCTTTTAGCATGTGGTCGAGACGCGTGAGTCATCAGCGTTCACCGGCCGCCGGTCGGGGAAAGGCAGCGCTCGCGACAGCAAGCTTGAGTAACTGCAGCAGCACGTTCTGTCCCACTTACTAGGCAGCAGGACTACATTTACCCCGGTGAGATGTACTGCTGTAGGACGGTAACTGTTACTTCCAACTGTGACAGCAGGACTACATTTACCCCGGTGAGATGTACTGCTGTAGGACGGTAACCGTTACTTCCAACTGTGACAGCAGGACTACATTTACCCCGGTGAGATGTACTGCTGTAGGACGGTAACCGTTACTTCCAACTGTGACAGCAGGACTACATTTACCCCGGTGAGATGTACTGCTGTAGGACGGTAACTGTTACTTCCAACTGTGACAGCAGGACTACATTTACCCCGGTGAGATGTACTGCTGTAGGACGGTAACCGTTACTTCCAACTGTGACAGCAGGACTACATTTACCCCGGTGAGATGTACTGCTGTAGGACGGTAACTGTTACTTCCAACTGTGACAGCAGGACTACATTTACCCCGGTGAGATGTACTGCTGTAGGACGGTAACCGTTACTTCCAACTGTGACAGCAGGACTACATTTACCCCGGTGAGATGTACTGCTGTAGGACGGTAACTGTTACTTCCAACTGACAGCAGGACTACATTTACCCCGGTGAGATGTACTGCTGTAGGACGGTAACCGTTACTTCCAACTGTGACAGCAGGACTACATTTACCCCGGTGAGATGTACTGCTGTAGGACGGTAACCGTTACTTCCAACTGTGACAGCAGGACTACATTTACCCCGGTGAGATGTACTGCTGTAGGACGGTAACCGTTACTTCCAACTGTGACAGCAGGACTACATTTACCCCGGTGAGATGTACTGCTGTAGGACGGTAACCGTTACTTCCAACTGTGACAGCAGGACTACATTTACCCCGGTGAGTGTAGGACGGTAACCGTTACTTCCAACTGTGACAGCAGGACTACATTTACCCCGGTGAGATGTACTGCTGTAGGACGGTAACCGTTACTTCCAACTTTTCTGACGCCTCGCCAGTGTTCTACTGTCAAGATATCCCTCCGCCGCACACGAAACTTAGCCAAGTATTAGAAAGTGACACCGCACCACATTCGTGCGCACTCGGCGTAGTGATATTTTACGTAAGAACTGTTTCTTACTAGCCGTTGCCAACACACCCATTTTCTCACTGGTTTTTGTTCACGTTAACTATAAATCGAATATTATAGTTTATGGACTGAATACCAGTAAAAGGTCAGTTTAACCTAAAATAAGGCAATTTTATGTTAAAAAATATATAGCTCTTGTTATACATTGCATATTTAGGAAAGTACCTTGCACGTCATATGTAGGGTGAATTTTCAAAGGTTTGTTAAAGAGTGTGGAGAATCCACGAATAGACTATATGGCTGGATCGAAGTTTATCAAGCAATTTTGAAATTTATACGTGAAAAAAGATACCGCTGCATTTTGTTGTATATATAGGCTGTTCACATTAAAGTGAGCACTTTCGAAAGCCCTCTCGTTTTGGAACAATAGTCAATAAATATATTTTATTTTAGCGTTGCGGTGGAATAACACTCTGTCTATTACTCACATGGAAAGTTTTATTAAAAAGTTGGTTGAAGGATCAATAATGGCTGAAATGAGAATGTAACTAGGGCCTCAAAAGTGCTCAATTTAAAATGCAGTCTATAGGTATTTAACAAGCGCACTGACTGGCACACACTCGGTGTAGGTTAGTGATGATTTAACCGAAATAGTTCCGTGTATTATTGTTGACGTTCAAATCTGCGTATACCGTATTTATTTGTACATTTCCTTTTTCGTTTTACGCACATAATAAAATTATTACAATGAATTTACGTTCACAGGAATTTCTAAGTCTTACTTGATCGAAGCATGAATAAAGTGTATATATTATTGACAGCGATAATTTTACTTATGGCGAAAGGATACACAGCGCGCATACAAGTAGATCATACGCAGATCTATCAAAAGTGCTCAGTTTACCGTGAACAGTGTATACGCGTAGTTATAGGATGTGATTTTTCAATGTTCTGTTTGAAAAGTGCCTTGCGCATTTACCGTGAGAAGCTTGTACAGGCTGTTCACGGTAATATGTGTACTTCTGAAAGCCCTGCGTATGACCTACTTGTATGCACGTTGTGTATTGTTCCGTCTTGTGTAAAATTAACTTTGACATGAGCCTCGTCATTCTATTCATACGTCGGTCAAGAGAAACTGTGAAATTATTAGAAAAGCAAATATTTTACAAATCTCTTAATTTTTACACTTCATTGATTAATGAAAAACCAGAAATCTAAATAAATAATTTATGTCATCACCAATTGTTACCTAACACTTTTTATTCGACGTTAAGATATGGAATTACTTTCCATCCATCGCGACCCTACTTTACTGGGCGCATGTCACTCAGTGCGCCCTTTAAAATTAAACGCAGGAAGGTCCGTGACGTTTTAAGGTCGATTTCAAAAGTGCTTACGTTATCAACCTTTAAAATGCTGTAAAGTATGTATAGGCTGTTCACGGTAAAGTGAGCATTTTCCGAGGCCCTCTCATTTGGAATAATAGTTGATAAATATATTATATTTTAGTCTTGGACATTAACTTCAGAGTGCGGTGGAATATACACACTGTGTTTATTATTGGCATGACAATATTTATTAAAAAAAAAAAAGTGGTCAAATTATAACAAAAGACTGAAAGGAGAAAATAACTAGAGCTGTAGAAGTGCTCACGTGTGTACAGCGTTGTGTCTGCGTGCGTGTCGAGTCCCAGGTCCATGCCGGCGTAGCTGAAGATCAGTGCTGCGTGCGGGCTCCAGCCTTAAAACGAGGTGTCGTTTATGGAAGCCGACGAGCAGCTGAGCGGATCCTGGATCCGTGTCCTTTTACGGCGTCTGTGCCGCTAATTGGGGCCAGTGGACAGGTTAATGGAGCGACCTCCAGCTCGTAGCTCCATTTAGGGTATCTGGGTGATGGCACGTAGGACGCCGTATGAGACAATTCGGGCCCACCGTTATTGTCATCTTCTGGAACGAAACTGACAATGGGCGAAGATTTTTCTCTTCGACGTTTATTAACCGCGTAAGCTTTCGCTGGGCGGTTAGTGTTAACCGCCCGCCAAGGCGAACCTGGTTCAATCCCCGGATTTTCTCAAGTGGGAATCGTGCCGGGCGATGCCATTAGTCGGCGGGTTTTCTCGGGGATCTCCCGTTTCCCAGTCCCTTTATTCCGGCGCTGCTCCATATTCACTTCAATCACCCTCATCGGCTCTGAAGACCTCTTTAAGAGCCGCTCAAATCTCTTCACTCATTCTTTGGTGTCTTTAATGCACACACTTCAGCTTTCGCTGAGGCCGCGGTGTCTAAGCGGTTAGAGTGCTGGCCGCCCGCCACGGCGAACCGGGTTCAATCCCCGGCCGGGTCACTTCCGTATTTTCGCAAGGAATCGTGCCGGACGATGCAACTGGTCGCCGGGTTTTCTCGGAGATCTCACGTTTTCTCCCGCCCTTGCATTCCGGTGCCGCTCCGTTCTTACCTCATTTCGCAATCATCGGCTTTCAATACATCGTTTTTAATAGCCGCCCTGATCTCTCAACTAAAATCCAGCTTTATCGGTGAGAGGTGTCAAGAGTTCGAATCTATCGAGAGTAAGGTTTGGGTGTGTGGCATTTCGGGCGGGTAATTTCATGTTTAATTTTGCGTGTAAACCACCCACCTGTGCTTATACCGAGACAAAGTGGGCGCTTTTAATAAGCATAGGCACAATCACATGTGAATTATTTGAGGGTGGTGGGTAGAGGGAGGAATTAATTTTGATTCAGTGCCAGGTATTTATGGGAGAGTGTGTTTTTCGCCCATTATCATTTATGTTAACAAAAAATCTTAACAATCTTGTTCATTATGATTTTTCCTGCACAATAATGTTTATTTATATGTTCAGATTCCTGGTTTACCGATACTAGCAGAATTTCATCACTTATTTATTTAATGAGGCGTCATAATTCTAACTTTTATGTTGTCATCAAAATACAGTTAATTTCTAGTTTCTTACGATTGGCTGAGAACATAGGACGAGTGCATTCACCATGACGACTTTTTTTTATGGCAATTTTCTGTGCGTACAGACGTATCTAACGCATACGTAACTGATGATGAATATAGTTTTCAGCAGGTGTGCGGAGTCTGTATATAGTCTATTCGCAGTTTCTTCTCCCTTTTTGAATCAAACCTTCGAAAAAATTTCCCCACGTATAACGTGTTTATTTATCTCCGACATATGCCATATTCACAAGCGTTTTATACTTGTCCATTTTTTTTCTGTTAAATGAAATTGTTATTCATATTTTATCCATAAATTATGCCTCAATTATAAATAATTTTAATAAACGGCGAGAAAACATGTGTTGATAAGACTTCGTGGTAAGAATTAGTTCTTATACAAAATACTGTTACACAATAAGTGCGCCCGAATTCGGTGCGTTGTCCTCTGGTGTAATTATCCAGACTTAAGTTTAGTTTGCACGAGGCGGAGGAATATCCTGGAAATAGAACCTTGGCCGGACTTCCGAAAAATCTGAAGTAACCGAGAATGGATTACAGCAAACTTTGGACTCCGACTTGTCAGTTTTTCCACTATCGGAACTGGACGCCAAACCCAAAACCTAGGATAAATGTAATAAATGTTTTTTAAATGTAATAAATGTGTTATCCCCTTGATCATGGAAGCATATAGCATTTGTGGTTCCATCTCTGTATATTAGCCCATTGGTTGTAAATCATTTTTTAACTAATAATTTTTAATAGTATTTTATTTATTTATTTCAAATTTAGGAATTTATGCTGGCGAAGTTAAGGCTTCAATGCGTTCTCTTACACTTAACCAGGTATAACGTAAACCCAAAGAAATTCGATATCTCAAATAGTATTAAATTTGAAATGATCAGTGGTTTCATATTATGTACATATCTTGAGCAGGACTAGAGACAAGGCAATGTTTAAAGAAATTGAAATTAAAGTAGCACATTATTGATGTACAATAACACAAAATTTGTTTCATAATCCTTATTACCAACCATAAATGTAAATGTGCATAACCTTTAAAGTACCTGAGAGGAAAACAACATAGTGAATCTCAGCTCATTAAAATAAATAAACAGTTCTATAATAAGCACTTGCATATATAATCCATTCATGGTTACTTCAGCTTTTTCTGAAACCATGCTAATGTTCTACTTCCACGATATTCCTCCGCGCCTCGTACAAACCAAGCTTAACAAGTCTGGAGAATTACACCAGAGAAACAACGCACCACATTCGTGCGCACTCAGTTGTAATGGTATTTTGTATAAGAACTATTTCTCACTAGACTATACCAACATACCTATTTTCTCCCTGTTTTTATTCAAGTTATTTATCAATGAAGTATTATAATTTATAGATAAGATATTAACATTTCAATTTAATAGGATAAAAAGTAACCTTTATGAAAATGAGTATAAAAAGCTTGTGATACAGGGCGTATTTAGGAAATAACTAAACACGTCATGCATGGGGAGATTTTTCAAAGGTTTGATTCAAAAAGGCCGAAGAAACCTGCATGGACTATAATGAAAATCTGATGCAGCAACATATTAAAATAAATTGAATGGACAGCAACAATTTACACACTGAGCAAAGTGAATGTATAAATCAAAAGGTGTAGGTAAAGTATACAAATAGTTCAAAAATATGCGTTGAACCCCTCCTATCCTCCCCGCTGGCTACGCACCTGTGGGTAACGTGTGGTATAGGCTGTTCACTGTAAAGTGAGCACTTTTGAAACCCTAGTGAATTTTTCCTTTTGGCCATTTCTTATAATTTAAATACCTTTTCCATTAAATATAGCCATGCAAATAATATACACAGTGTATATATTTCTCCGCACTCTAAAATTTACGTATAAGGCTAGAACGAAATACATTTATTGACTATTATTCCAAATGAGAGAGCTTTCAAAAGTGCTCACTTGACCGGGGACAACGTATACCAGCTGGCGAGGCGTTGTAGGGAGAGTTGATGGTCGGCGCGAGCACTGGCTGGTCGTGTGTGGAGCGGACCATGGACTAAATGTGAGGTAGGCCGCTTTTCTAGTCTTCTGCGCATGTACCAAACATTGACCTACCCCAAAGTAACACAACGGTCAGCAGTGAGGAACGTGTTTGTTTATATCTCAGTTTTCGAACGAATACTTACACCAATTTGAATTTTATCGAACTGCATTACACATTGGTTAGAGGGAGTATGCACAGTGGTCTAACCTAAAATCCAATCCGCGCCATTTTCGCTAGGCAAAGCAGTTGAACGTTGGGAGAGGGAGACTGGTTGTGCGCAGCCGGCGAGATCGGCCGACCTTGTCTTCAGTTTGTGGAGCGGATACCTGGGAAGACTGGTCGCGGGTTCGACGGCGGCCGATCGCGAGGCTGGCTGTGTGCCGGGTCGGGCGGTCAGGAATGCGGACCTGCAAGCGGCTCCACTCCCGCCTGCAACACTTTGCAACTGCAACTGTAACTGCCACGTCACACACTCTAACAGTCCGCTCGTTATCTCCGACTTCATTCCGTGCGCTGTTTAAAAAAAAAAAAAAAAAAAAAAAATCTCCTTCATTTAGCGGAAAAGTGCTGGTACAAATTTATCCAGAAGTGTCCGTCAACTCTCCTTAAAATGACGGACACATTGATTTTTCAGAAACGCACTTTCCGTCAATTTTTCGGAACCTCTCCGTTGATTTCCAAGTTGGTTTTCTGTGCTTTCCGCTTAAAATAAAAAGCGATGATGAAAATGTCTGTAATTTTCGTTGTGTGGGTGTTCTGCCGCGTGTAAAAAATTATATTAAAAAATTAAAAATGTTTTTTACTTAAGCGAGGTTTGAGTCCGTGTCAAAGAATTAGAGTCTACGACTTAACCATTCACCTACAATTCTCACTTTAGATTTGTGGTATAATTTTTTATTTGTATTAAAAAGATAAAATCAAAAATTCAGTTTCTATTAACTTCAGTGTATTTTTAGTGTTGCCAAATGTTAGACGCCTGATGTTATTTTATAATGTCTGAAAGAATAGGTCATAGTCGCGTGGATAACCTTAACTGCTGCAGAAACTATAATTTTCTTGTTACGGTGGCTAAGAAAGCTTCGTGTAGAATCGTCATTGTTCGTCCCCGTAACTCGAAGCCAAAGGGAATACGGAAACTTTCCGTATTTTTATTTACGGACTTAACTCCATTTTTTCGTCATTACGGATTGCCTTTCCGTATATACACTGTACATTTCCGTAAAACATTCCGTAAATGTACGAAAATTTTTAACAGTGTGTGTTGTCCTTCCATTCTCATGTTCCGTTGCTGGCTACCTGGTCATTATCTTTTATTCCCTGAACGAGACTAAAATACCCGGTTGCACCAACTTCTTCCCCGATCCGATATCGAATGATCCTACGTTCCAGTTTGATCTTGGTTCCAATGTAAAAGTGTTGCACCAACTAAATTTAATGATTTTGGATCTCCGATTCGTAGATCTTGATTCCAAAGTAAAGAGATCGATATTAAGTATGAGACAAATTTTGCTATTGGTTCGTAATATATGACGTCATGGAAGTATGCGTATTTTTCACTATAGATAGAACTAGATGTGCGGTTTTTTTTTTTTTTTTTTTTTTTTTTTTTTTTTTTTTTTTTTTTTTTTTTTTAAGTGAATTATCGTACGAATTTTCCTGTATAACATTCAAGTGCGTATACTGTTATAATAATTTACCAAGAAAACAATCGTAGTTCTATCTGTTGGCGTATTTTCAAACAACATTTGTCGACGATGGCTGCTGATCTCGGATCGAGATTTGGAACCACCGATTTCGGCGGTTTGAAATGAACTTCATCTCGATCTCCAGTCCAGCTCTGAACTCGGAATGGTGTAACAGTTTTCTGTGTCGATCTTGGATGCGATCTCGGATCGTGTTTCGAACCACCATGATGCAACCGGGCGTAAGTCCCATCCAGACTGAGGGACCGGACCTCGACGAGGTCACCAGCAGATTGTATTGAATGGATGTGTGTATGTGTGTAAATGAGAACCGTAACGAATGACGTAACGAATGTGGTTTGACTACGCCCTTTGCACATGGTGGCGGGGAATGATTGTGGTGACTGGTCATTCCCTAAAACTTAAGTCTGTACACACTCGAGTGCACTGGACTGCGAATGCAGATAATGGCGCATCGTCATACTTAAATTTTAACGTGAAAGGACAGAGGGCGGACGGGGTAGTTGGTTGTGTGAGTGAGTAGTTTAGTTTAGTGCTTAAATTTTTCCGACAGCATGACGATTTCAAAAATTGCAAAGTTCCCGGTGGACCCTGAAGATCAAAGAGCCGCCGATGTAGCTTTTGCTTTGCGAGGATTAAAGTAAAGATTAGAAAGTAGTGCTCTTGGTATGGCCTTTTAATAGTTATCGGCCATCTAGGATTGAGAAGTTAGCGCCGGTTCCACCGAAAGCTTTGTTATTTCCAACTTTTCTAAAGTTCTGCTGAAGTTCTACTTCCACGGTACTATTTCCGCCTCAAACAGTGGTGCGTGTAACGTCAGCTCGATTCTGCACCTACCCTGTTGCTTGCCAAAGGCCGTTCACAGTAAAGTGAGCACTTTTGAAGCCCTAGTTACTTTTTTCTTTCAACCAATTTATATCCGTCCACCACTTGTTAATGCTGCCATGTGAGTAAAAACGCAGTGTATGCATTCACCATACCCGAAACCAAAAGTTCGAGGCCATAATGAAATGTATTTATGGGTTATTATGTCCGATCAAACAGCTTCAAAAATGCTCACTTTACTGTGAACGGCGTATAGTGTACACTTCCATCCCCAAAGACGTAGCTCGGTAGCTGACGCCACAGGACGCGTGTAATGGGTCCCTTACTGAGTGGTCGGAATGCATTCACTTTCCCTTGGCTGCACTGTTGAAGGGTGTTATGTACAAATATATTGTTCTTGTTTGTGACTAGCGGCTTTAAAAGCTGCAAACAAGTAAATCTTCAGAACACGTAACTAGATTTCTCATGTGTCACGAGGCCGCGGTGGCATGTGAGGGACGTGGCGGGCGTTGCCCTTGTTTCCAGCGGGTTATCTCGAGGGATTCTCCATTTCCCATGTCCTTGCATTCCGCCGAGCGCTGCTCAATAGTCAACCTGGCCGGCACCCCAGATATCGCTGTCAAACGCCGGCCAATCGATTTTTGCGCGGTCGCAACCGAAACTTCACTGGTTCGGTTAAGTAGATATATATTTTTTTTTTTCTCTCGGCACTGGCCAGCGAGAGCTCACGCGTAGTTCGGATTGTTCGAATCGCCTGCCAGTCCTAAGATGGACGGACGCCAACCGAGACAATGAGCCAGCCAGTGTGTTAACAGTCTTTAATTGCAGCGGACTGCTCTCTCTGTACTAACGCCGTATTGGGTATGGCGAAGTTGGGAGACTTCTCACTGGCGAAACTCCTTCAGTCTTTAAGGTCGAGTTACAACTAATGAATGTGATAAAGCCGTGGAAGTAGCGGAATGATACAAAGTCTTGTAGGAACATCCCGAATGTGTAGACAATGACAGTATTTTATTTCGTGTCGTGTACGCAAGTCCCTCAGCCAATAGAATTGAAGTGGAAACGAAGCGGAAGAAGTAATATACTCCGTTAAAAGAATATCTTATTTATAAATAAAACGGTTTTTATTTTCCTTTACTCGTTAAAAGAAATTCTCTTAAACTGTATGTAATATTCCCTGTACAGTAGATAAGACAGAATAAGAATGAAAATGAAATGCTATTTGCTAATAAATCACTACTTCACGCGAATAAAGTTAATGTATTTTAATTTGTGATTTGCTGAACATATGAGCACGGTCGCTATGAACCACACATTTTTGTAAACTTTCTATGCAGTCGTCTCGTATGTACCCGAAATTGATCGTCAACTTATATTTCGTTTGGTCCCATTTGTACTTTGTTCAGGTTAGTCAAGTTCGTGCTACTTAACAATATTTACACTCGAGTTCAAATTATTGTTTACAACCGCGCATTCTTTAAAATTATTACTGACTGGGGTATTTCATAGCAGTCTCGGTGGACGAATAACGAAAAGTAATTCCATAGATTTAATATATATATATTTGACGATAAGAAAATTAATATAGATTAATTTTTTATACACATTAGAATAATAATTTACATAATTATGTTTTTATAAACATTTCTATAATGTTATATTCTCTCTTACTGGATTCTAGCTATTTGGGCCCATAACAATGTGCTTAGATACATGTAGCGTAGGGTACAAAATTAGCTGAAATAAGAAATTAAGCTGTTTTTTTTTAGTGCAGACTAAATTGCGAACCGAGTGTCTGTGACGTATTATAATATGCCTTTTTTAATGTGCTGTAATGGAAATTTATTTGTTGTTTCTGCAAAGCCGTCTGTTGTTAGTGGTTACAAAATACGATTAATTTGGTTGTAATAATTCGAATATGTTTGGGCATGTTATTACGTGTCTATCGTGGGTCATTATACCAAATCGTGCTCTTCTTTTATAAAAACTAAATTGTTGTAGTTGCCAACATTTCAGCAGTTATACAAGTCGGGGTCAGCATTAAACTATAAATATTTACCGGCAAAGTATTTTTTTTTCAAATGTTGATATAAAAAGTGTTGGATTTACCGCTAGCCAGCTATAATAATGTATTATATGCCTCGTGAGTGTACGTGTGTTAGTCGTCTAGCCGGGCGGCGCCAAGATGTCGCGTTGCAGAACGGTTTTATTGCCTATCTCTCTCCCGCGACAGCGCACTCACTGCCTGTTTATATTGGATTAACTCGAGTTCATAGACACTTCATTGCCGTCATCAGCAGCCCTTCAGTTGCTCACGGGGCGCCGACAGTCTAGTTATCTGCACGTTGTTACTACTCAGTGAGACGTTCACTCGTTTTGAGCGGATCTCGGAAAGTATCTTTCCTAGGGGACTATTCGTCACGTCATCGTTTCTGAGTAAAATTTTGGGGAAAATTGCAAAAATTGAACTTTTTAACGTTCTGATCAATGATATTATACCTGAATGATTGAGGGCCGTATGCATAGTTGTATGTAGTGAAGTCAAAGTGCAACTTTGGTAACCACAGTTCTTGCCGTATTAGATGTAGGATGGGAAGAAGAGTAGATGGAAAAAGAGGTTTCTAGGACAAGGACTGGGGACTGAGGATTAAAGTATTGTATCCGCCATCTTGTTTCCATTGGCCATCTTGTCTCCTTCCGCCATTTGGTTTTTCCACTTTATGCTCTTATCATTCCATCTAATTTTTTCATGTTCTATCATTCCGTGTTGTATTTTCATACTCTTATCATTCCGTGTTTTTTCATGCTCTCTCATTCTGTCTTGGCTTTCTGTCATTCCATTTTGTTTCTTCATGCTTTGTCATTCCATCTTGTCTCGCTATCGTGTTTGCAGTAGCTCCTTCATCGCCTGCTAGGAGGCGTTGGCGTGTGCCACTGTCATCCGCCATTTTGTGCACAGTAGTGTTTAAGTCGTCGAGCGACAACCAGGAGTGCTGTTATTTACTTTTTCGCAGAGCTCGAAAAATTTTGTGGAGTGTGGGATCGAACTGTCGGACCTTGCGGTCACCAGCATGGTTGATGGCCTAGCCAACTGAACTATCAGGGAATGTTTAGCGCAAATGTTTAAATTAAGTATATGTGATTAAATGTTTTAGGGAGGGTAGGAAATAAAAAAAGGTTGTATACTAAACATTTTTATGTATTTAATTTATATATTTTTTTAAAGGAACCCTACATTCCCCATTGCATAAAACAAAACTATTATATGTTAAAAAAAATGAGAATTAGGTTTAATAATAATAGATATTTATTAATAATTTACAAAAGACATTAAGATTATGGATTTGATATTTTAATCAATTTAATTTAACATAAATGTATTAAGCGATGTGTCTACAAACTCACATCTCCAAGGATAATTAGATTATGATGTCACAACTATCGATTAGGTAAAGCATAATTTTTAAAATAAAAGTTATGTATTTAATTAATTTTTTTTATTTAACGTTAAAATTTACAGACAGGAGTGTATTGAGCGACGTGTCTACGAACTTGTATTTTCAAGAAGAATTCGGTTACAGGATCACAACAGGCAAATATGCAAAGCATGATTTTACAAAATATGTTATGTATTTCATTTTATATATTTTTTTGAACTTTTACAAACAAGTATATCGAGTGATGTGTCTGCAGATTAGTATTTTTTTTAGATGGAAAAGAATGTCTTCATAAAGTATGATTACATGAATATGACCAGCTCTGTACTGTATTTTATAAGCATATAAATATATTAGAAAATATACCAAGTGTTACATATTTTCGGACTTGTGTTTTTCAAGTCGAATGCTAAAATAACATTATGTACTTTAATTATTCGCATTTTTTCGACACACTATTGAATTTAGTAGGCATAGGGCGATTTTTTTTATTTTAAACTAATTATGTAACTAGTCCGGGCCTACAACCAGAAAAGAAAATGTCTATGGTCCGACAGTGGTTATTTTTCTAAATATCATTTCATAGCATTAATTCACTTAATGGAATTTAATTTTTCATTAATTATAAGTTATGTTCTAGTTTAATACATACCATTTTTCAAAGTTAACTCTTCATTTGTCCGTCAAAAGTTGTTCTTGCGGCTGGAGTGTGATCGCGATGAGGCGCTACGGCTGCTGTACCCTGGGAAACTCTCCCGCACATAGCCGATATCAGTTGCGGCCCGATCTGCGGTTGTATATTCTACGATAGTCAATACTATTTTAAAATTTACCTCGAGAGTCGGAGGTGGGTGGTGGTCGGGTTGAGGTGAGGTGGGATGCTCGCACTTGGCGCTACTGCTGTGCAGTCCTGGGAAACTCCTCCGCATCTAGTAACCAGATACGGGTTCTCTCTTCCTCTCCCTCTGCCTTACTCTTCTGCTTTCTTCCTCTTGCTCTTTCTTGCTTTCTGTTTCTTCCCTGCTTTTCTCTTCTCTCCTCTCCTCTTTCTGTCTTTCTTTCTCCTCTCTTTCTATTCTCCTCTCTTTCTATCTCTCCTCTCTTTCTATCTCTCCTCTCTTTCTATCTCTCCTCTCTTTCTATCTCTCCTCTCTTTCTATCTCTCCTCTCTTTCTATCTCTCCTCTCTTTCTATCTCTCCTCTCTTTCTATCTCTCCTCTCTTTCTATCTCTCCTCTCTTTCTATCTCTCCTCTCTTTCTATCTCTCCTCTCGTTCTCTCTCCCTTCTTCTCCTTCTCCCCTTCTTTCTCTATCCCCCCTTCTTTCTCTCCCCCCTTCTTTCTCTCTCCCCCTTCTTTCTCTCTCCCCTTCTTTCTCTCTCTCCCCCTTCTTTCTCTCTCTCTCCCCCTTCTTTCTCTCTCTCCCCCTTCTTTCTTTCTCCCTCTCTCCTCTCCCCCTTCTTTCTCTTTCTCCCCCTTCTTTCTCTTTCTCCCCCTTCTTTCTCTTTCTCCCCCTCTTTCTCTCCTTTCTCTTCCTCTCACACTTTATCTCTCTTATCACTCTTTCTGTTCTGATATCTTAGGAAATCTGATATATAGCCCACTCATGGTTACTTTCAACTTATCTGAAGCCCTGCTAAATTTCTACTTTCAGGATATTCCTCCGCCTCGTGTAAACAAAGCTTATGTGAAGTCTAGAAAATTACGCCAAGGAGCATGGCACTGCATTCGTGTGCATTCAGTTAAATAATATTTTTGCACGAGAACTATATCTTACTAGGTATTACCAATACACCTCCTTTCTGGTTTTATTCATATTAATTATAAATGAAATAATATAATTTACTGATAAAATATCAGTAAAAAAATATGCGTCATACATGTGATAATTTCAAAAGTTTTATTCGGAAAGTGTGAAGATAACGCGAATAGACTGTGATAAAATTGTTGATTAAATATTACATCTTAAACGTAGCAATGGCCGCCAGACAGTGTCTTGCTTCATAACTTCTCATTCTGCTCTGTTCAGTCCGGGACAACTGATGGTGTCTGCGCTAAAGTTGAACGATTCACAATTCGCGTAAGTTTTTTTTTTTTTTTTTTTTTTTTTTTCCCAGTTCACGATGGAAAGCCTAAGATATCGAGACATCTAAGTCCGGTTGAAAATGAAGACATTAATACGTAAGATGTGTTCGTCATTGGCAATAGTTCGCATTACATTTCTGCCTAAAGAAACACTGGCCAGAGCAAGGGCGATGTTGCAAC
The DNA here is from genome assembly GCA_029891345.1 of Dryococelus australis. Classification (NCBI taxonomy): domain Eukaryota; kingdom Metazoa; phylum Arthropoda; class Insecta; order Phasmatodea; family Phasmatidae; genus Dryococelus; species Dryococelus australis. The sequence continues at coordinate 102,870,735 of CM057004.1, forward strand.
CGAGCAACACGGGAGCGCGTAACAAGGACTTCTCGACTTAAAAGTAATTTTCCAAAGGCCCTGCCTACGAGGGCAATAACGGGAAGACCTTGTCAAAGAAATCGAGACGGAGGAGGGAAATGTCAAGAATAATTTCCCCTTCGCGGGAATGGCCGCCTCACAAACTACTCTGCAATTGGAGAAGCACAAATACCGTTTTATGAAGGATGCACGCCTTTCACTTGCAAGTTCCTCATTCGAGCCCTATGACTAGGAGCTAGTTGAAAAATGAACATCGCGTGTGGAACAATGTCAAACACTTGTTTCCTAAGCTGTCGATCGAATAAAGTTCAAATAACAATTGCAGGTTCGCTTCTTCGTTAGGTAACCGTGCTCTGGGCTATTCACGGTAAAGTGAGCACTTTTGAAAGCCCTCTCACTTGGAATAATAGTCGATAAATATATTTTATCTTAGCCTTAGACGTCCACTTCCGAGTGCGGTGGAATATGTACACTGTGTTTATTACTTGCGTGGCAGTATTTATTTATAAAGGTGGTTAAAGGATAAAAAATGGCTGAAAGGAAAAAGTAATTACGGCTACAAAAGTGCTGACTTTTCCATGAACAGCCTATATAGCTAAGCTGCTAATGGTTAATTGAGCACTTATGAAAGCCTTGCTAAGGATGTACTTTTATTCTCGTTTTGTATTCTTCCGCCCAAATCTCTCCACTTTCGCCATTCAAGTGAAACCACGGAATTTCGTAGAGAAGACTTGTTAATAACATGGAAATCCCAGTTTTTTTTTGTGTATTAAACATAGACTTCAGTCACCACATATTCAAACATTGCACTCGGTCTCTATACGTCAAAGCGTGGAATTGATTTTCTTAATACTGCTGTCAGTTTGCCGCGTGCATGCAGGTGTATTATGTAAGATTATGAACAGCGATTTTTTTTCTCTAAAGTTGATACCAGAAGTGTTTACTTTACCATGAACAGCCTTTAGGCACACATTTTGTGTGCGCCCGACACAGTTTGGAAATGTTTGGGAATTACCCCTTAAATTTCAAAGATAAGTATAGGTGGACTTCTTTCTGCTTTACATATATTTTGGGCAACTTCGTGCCATTTTCGGGTAGTATTTTCGTTTGCAATGAAGCCCCCATGTTAACGGGTTTATATGCAAAGAGTGTCTTGCAAACAGTCGAAACAGAGTTTTTTTTTTAGCAGAACAAACGTAGTTTAGTGTCGGGATGTAAGGGCGGTTACTGTGAAACTGACATCCACACTCTACTCCATACTCTTCTGCGGTCGCCAGCAAGTGTGTCGTGCAAAATTTAGCACCTGAGGTCACCGATGAGCTTTTTATGGCTTGGCGCAGTGCGCTACCCGCCTTCTGGAGGTCGTGGATTCCATTCCGGATGACTGCGCCGACCCCAGGTAACTTTCATCACCACTCAAGAGAAATGTAGGTATGGGCCGTTCACGGTAAAGTAAGGACTTTTTAAGCCGGCCTTTGAAAAAAAAACCGCATATATGCGAAGTAACAAAGACGTCGTATTGCGAGTATAATTGATGGCTTATAAAGTTGGTAGCAAAAATATAAATATTAATAACGCATTTATGTTGCATACAGTTTCACGTTTTCGCTCGACCGAGGCATGAGTAAAGCGAGAAGGTTCACGGCAATGTATAATTTTACATATATCGGAAGGGTACAGAATGAGAAAAGTAGATCTTAAGCATGGCTTTCAAAAGAGTCCAGTTTACCCTGAACAGCCCATATAGTTCTTTTCAAATATACCCTTCCGGTTCCCTACCGCAGAAAATTGCTGGCTTGTAATCGGCCTATGGGTGTTGCTACTAGTTTTACAAAATAAAACATCGCATATGTATAAAAAAAATGTACTATGTTGAAGTGCAGGTGCAGTGGCAAAAAAAAAATCTTGACACCATCTTGAATTTTACTTTTCTGTCATAGTTTTTGTTTTAAGAAATGGTGTACTGCGGCAATGTGTAAAAAAAAAAATTGCGTTTGCAGCCACAATAAAGATTTAAGTCCTTGTTTATTATTTTCTCTCTCACATGATAATATGCAGGCTGGAATGGGTCCATTCTGGTTTCAGAAATTGTGCAAAGTAGTTCTACATGTAATAATGCTTCACTTTTAATATTAAATATTAACAATTGATTTTAAAAGCTTTAAGTTCATCGTACGTTGTTCGTTAAAATAAATGGCATTAAATATGTGGGATTAGAAGATAGTATATTCATTTCGTTTCCATATCATGTATTTGAAAAAAGAGGACAATTAATTCTAAATTACACCAGTGAGGTAATATTTTTTTAATTGCAGACTCTCGCTCAGCTATAATTTACAAACGTTTATGTCAACAGGAAACCTTAATAGTCATAAGTTCGTTTGTAATATGCCGGGGTTCTGCCTCATAGGTCCTGAGATTGCCTTATGTCCGGTTGCACCATCGTGGTTCGAAACTCGATCGGAGATCGGATCTAAGATCGACACAGAAAACTGCTGCTCAATTCGAGTTTAGAGTTGGACTGGAGATCGAGATGAGTTCATTCCGAACCGCCGAAGTTGGCGGTTTGAAATCTCGATCTGAGATCAGCAGCCATCGTCGACAAATGTAGTTTGAAAATACGCCAACAGATAGAACTACGTTAGTCATATATTACGAACCAATACCGATATCTCACTTTTGAACCAAGATCGGCGAATCGAAGATCTATAATCATTAAATCTTGTTGGTGCGACGCTTTTACATTGGAACAAAGATCAAACTGGATCCTCTTTCGGAACTAGGATCACTCGATCTCGGATCGGGGAAGATGTTGGTGCAACCGCGCGTTAGTGACGAGTCGTGGAAAAATGGTTTTACTTGGAGTAGTAATTCAAGATAAATTTACGATCGAGAAATTCCGTTAACTCCTGTGATAACAATAAAATTACAAAATGTATGTAAATAAACACAATGTGGTGAGGATATCGCCTTGTAGTTCAAACATAGTGCAGTGCTTAGGCCGCAACTACCTGCTGGCTCTTGAACTGCGTTACAGAGTGGTATAGGCTATTCACGGTAATATGAGCACTTTTGCAAGTCTTCTCATTTGGAATAATAGTCAATAAATGTATTTTATTTCGGCCTTAGACGTCAACTTCCTAGTGCGGTGGAATATGCACACTGTATTTATTATAGGCTGTTCACGGTAAAGTGAGCACTTTTTATGGCCCTGCAAATTTTTCCTTCCAACCAATTTCTATGTTTGCGCCACTTTTTAATATAAACATGGCTATGTGACTAATAAACACAGTGTATACATTTCACCACTCTCAAAAGTTGCAATGAATTATATTTATTAATGCTTAATGCCTGTTGGAAGGGTCTTAAAAAGCGCTCACTTTACCGCGAATAGCCTATAGTATTTTTTTTTTTTTTGCGAATCTATAAAACGCGTGTCTAATGTGCTGATCTACGAAAAGAACACACTTTTCAGACGACGGTTGTTGAGTGCTTTGAAGACGTCACGCACACTAGAAACATCATTTCAGAACACTCCAAAAATTGCTTTAAAAAAAAAATGGCTTCTTCAAAGTGTTGTATCTCAAAATATACGCGTCAGATAAATACAAAACTACTCAAAGGTCGTGCATTCAAATCTTCTCATGATTTCTCACACTGGAGTTTTTTGTTTCAAGTTTATATCTTCAAATCTGGCGTCGAAGAACAGAATTTCATTAACGTGTAATTCGGTTGGTGCGCCGCCGATCTGGGGTGCGGGATCCTCTGGGTTCGAATTCCGGGTAAGGCATGGGTGTTAATTGAAGTTAGATTGTAAGCTAGTTTGTAAGCCGTCCCCTGCTAAGCTTTCAAACATAATACAATACAATCAACATGTATTTCCCTGTACCAAATTCTCACTGCTTTCAAAACAGGCAACCGCATTAGTCCTTTCACACGATTTCTTCCAGCTTTTCTGAAGCTCTGCTGAAGTTCTACTTCCAGGATATTCCTCCGCCTCATGCAAACAAAGCTTTAACCGAGTCTAGATAATTACACCAGTGGGACAACGCACCGCATTCGTGTGCACTCTGTCTAATAATATTTTTGCATATAGTCCATTCAGGTTTCTTCGACCTTTTTGAAACAAACCTTTGAAAAAATCTCCCCATGTATGACGTGTTTAGTTATTTCCTAAATACGCCCTGTATCACAAGCGTTTTATACTCGTATTCATAAAAGTTACTTTTTATCCTGTTAAATTGAAATGTTGTTAATATCTTATCTATAAAATATAATACTTCATTTATAAATAGTTTGAATAACAATCAGGGAGAAAATAGATATGTTGGTAGCGCCTAGTGAGAAATAGTCCTTACACAAAATCCTGTTGCATCGAGTGCGCACGAATTTGGCGCGTTGTCCTGGTGTAATTCTCCCGGATTAGTTAAGCTTACTTTGCACGAGGCGGAGGAATATCCTGGAAGTAGAACTTTAGCAGGGCTTCAGAAAAAAAGGCTGAAGTAACCGTGAATGGAATTATAATAACTATTACTTGCTAGGCATTACCAACACACCTATTTTCTTACTGTATTTTAGTGATATTATTATGAATGAAATAATATAATTTATGGATAAAATATAAGTTTAAGTTTAATTTAACTAAAAAGAATGTTACTTTTATGTTAACACAACTATAAAACGCTTGTGATTCATGGCATGTTTAGGAAATAACCAAACACGCCATACACATGGTGTTTTTGTAAGCGTTTGATTTAAAAAGTAGAAGAAACGGCGAACAGACTGTAACGCGCTTCTTTTATACGTAAAAAAGCAACTGCATAGTTTTGTCTGACAATACAAGGCGATGATCAACAATTGTGTTACTCCCATATGCTTGGTCCAGGGCCTGCTCGCGGAGGCTGGGCGTGGTTGCATTCCACTTGATACTGACAGCGTCGACCCGTAGCACACCAAAAGGAACGTCATCAGTAGTAGAACCAGGTGGAACACTCGTCAACAGCGTTTTCAGCAGGAATAATGGCGCTTGCTATGCATGGCGAAGCAATGGCAGGCCTAAAGATGTCGACAGGGATGGAATTTTCTTTCCATTCATTTTCGCCTGATTCGACTCATACATTGATGGTGAGATCAAATAATGTGAAATTATACTTTCCACCTTCATCTTCTGCAGATAACGACGTAACTTGCTCATTATTCATCGCTGCCATGTTGCGTCGTCTGCTTTTACTGAGACTGTCTGACCCATAGACTAAAAGTAGACCGATTATTCGTCTTCTGCGCACGTACTCAACACTGACCTACCCCAAAGGAACACAACTGCCAGTCGCATGGTCAACAGTGATGAACGTGTTTGTTTATATCTTAATTTTTAAATGACAATCACTTTTGTATGAATAGAATACTTTTACAAATTCTAATTTAATCAAAATGCATTACATATTGGTTCGAGGAAGTATACATACATCTCAAAGCACTTTTATACTAAACAGTGTTCTAACCTCAAATCCAATCCACGCCATTTTTGCACGTCGTATTGGCAGAAAAGCATTTCAATGTCGGGACACGAAGATTAGCTGTGCGCAGCCAGCGAGATCTGTCTACCTCATCTTTAGTCTATGGTCTGACCTTCTGCACGCCAGTAGTATCAGCCACAACACAGTTCCTCAGTTACTGATCAGTATGTACAGGAAGGCTCGTCAGTGATTCAGCTGCTGTCAGTACCAAGTGGAACGTGGCTATAGTGTGTCTGAGTTCACAGAGCAAGTAAAGTAGAGAGGCGACAATTCCATGTATTACGTCGAGCTCGTATTTTGAGCTTCGAAATGTAAACAGACCGCAGCTATATAGCCAATATAAGAGCATTCGTCAATACACATCAACGCGAATGAAAAGCTGTGAATTCAGATATTGGCTACCCTGATTAGACAATCTAGGGAATCCACCTTCTTCAAGGTAAACATTGTTTAGGTAACGCTATTTTTCCTATTGTTCAAAGTGGTATACATTATTTCAGAGATTGACTTCAATCCTTTCTAAAATTAGGCATTGAAGACTGACAATCCTCATTTTTTCAAACGCCTTTGTATTTTAAACGTCCTTATAACGATGCAAATCGAAAATCAACGATCTCGTCTATGTAAACATAACACAGCGCGAGTCACAAAGCTTCAAGCGGGACAGAGAAGCAACTGTGCAACTATCTATTGAAGTTACAAAATTGTCGTTGCGTAATTTGCTATGTATTAAATACGAAATTATTTTTCTGATTATTTCGTAGTTACAAACTGAGCACAGGTATAGGTTGTTCACGGTAAAGTGAGCACTTGTTAAGGCCCTGCGAAATTTTTCCTCTCTGTCAATTTCTGATTTCCCACCACTTTTTAATATAAACATTTCCACGTGACTAATAAACAGTGTGTATACATTTCACCTCTCTCAAAGGGCCAGCGGTGGCGTAGTGGTTAGGGCGCTCGCCTCCCACCACGGCGATCCGGGGGCGATACCCGGTGTGTTCACTCCTGGATTTTCGCACGTGGGAATAGTGCTGGACGATGCCGCTTGCCGGCGGGTTTTATCGGGGTACTCATGTTTCCGCCGCCCTTGCATTCCAAGCGCCGCCCCATTCTAAGGTCTCATTTCATGTCATGTCCGGGATGAAGGGCACCTACTTCTCGAGTTTTTTTTTACCTGTTGTGAATACATTTATTTGGGGAGGGCCTTAAAAAGTGCTCACTTTGTTGTGAACAGCTTATATTTTGGTTGTTTCTAGTTTGTATTTTTTAAACATGAATAAGTTTCCATTGTATTTATGTTGTTGGCGGCACTGCTGCGATCCGAGAAAATAGTGTATCGGAAGGGAGGGCCTATCCCCCCCCCCTGATCGAGTTACAGGAAACACACACACGCCCCCCCCCCCTCCACCAACCCAACGTGTGCGTAAACATCTTCCTGCCAGGACTCCTTGTTGCAGCAGCCGGAGACGACTGAGGCGAGCAGGAAACTCGACCCGACTCGCACGTCTAGCGCGCCACTGCACGCCCCGCGACTTTTCACGCTGTGCGGACAACGCGGCGAAGTCTACTGTTACATCCGCCGTGGGATAGGCCTGTCCATGGCTGTGACATCCTGACGCGACGTTATTTCTGCCCAGTGCTCTGAATGTCAACGTGCAGATATTCAAGCGAGCGTGGGTAAACGGCGGGAGTAACTACTGTGCAGGAAGTGAAAGATTACATCAAAGAAGACAGGGTTATGAGACTGCAAAATCTCCTTGGAGTATTGGGTAACATGGAGACAACATGGCATATTCAACACCTTATTGATGCTGTTGAATCTGTTGATCAATGTGTTTCAAGAAGTGGTTGTAAGATCAAAGAGGTAGTTCCTCCCTTGAAGAATGGTGTAAAGAAAAGGGAAGAGTATCTCGCAAGTAAGCTGGGAGATTAGAGTACGCTAAGTATCAGCAGTTATGGCGTGTGGATCGTGGCTGAGTGGCTAAGAGTATAATTCAAGGTGAGCATCCTTCCCCTGAAATATACAGGACGTGAAATGCAATGAAAACTATCCTGGTGTATAAAATAGTAAATAAAATAACCTTGGATTCAAACTTAGACTGTGTACGCTATTGACTTACAAAGCAAACTCCTACTTATCTATATTTTGAATGACATACATTGGTATAAGACTTTTAGCTGATCACTCATGAGCATGGACACTGCGCAATGTTTCCTACAGATATTTAGCAACTATTTCTTACAATCGAGTTCGCTATGTATTCCCAGGTTTTGTTTGGAGGTTTAGGGTTAAATACGCGAAGTGAGGCAGCTCACCCCGAGGGGACAGGGGAATGGTAGGCTAACCTCTTCCAGGGTGACTCTGGCCTAGGAGATATGGAGGTCTTGGAGGCGTATGTGGGAGAATCGTATAACCTTGGTCACTAGTGCTCAGAGGAATAGGTAGCCAGAGCAATGATTGGAGGTCGGCCAGCTCTAGTTCCCGATGGGATCAGTGTGGCTGACTGGAAAGGGGTCCCTCTGCAGCTGAAGGTAGTTATCTTCAACCAGGCTTTGGTGGCGGAAGCTTTCCCGCTCTGGTTGTATAGCTCCAGAACGGTGTTAATTCCTAAGATTAGAGAGCCCACGGGTGCCAGCAGAGTTCCGACCAATCTCGATAACGAGTATCATCCTCCGGCACTTTCATAAGCTTCTCAGTGCCCGGATGGTTGACATTGCCTGTAACTGGGTGGCAATGGGCCCTTGTAATGGCAGATGGTATGGCGGAGAACTTGTCGTTGCTGGTGGAGGTGGTGCACAAGCCGACGACAAGACGAGCCCCGCTCTACATGGCAATATTGGATGTTGAGAAGAAGGCATTTGACTTAGTGGCACATCTTACGGCATGTATGTGCCGTATATGGTAATAGCCGGACGGAAATACAGACACCTGGTGATGTGATTAAATATATCATGATGGCGAAGGGGGTCAGGTGGGGCGATCCCCTGTCTCCGGTAGTCTTCAATTTCATCATTGATGAAGCAATCAAAGGTGTAGATATGAGTGTGGGTTTCGATCTATGTTCGAAACTAACATGCCTTGCCTTCGCCGACGACCTGGTTCTCCTTGCCTTGTCAAAAGGAGGATTGTGTCAACTTAGAGGGGGCTTCTGAGAGATTGGTGCTTTTTGGCCTTAATATCTCGCCAGAAAATTCGTGCACCCTGGGCATTGCTCCTGTAGCGCACCAGATGGTGTTTAAGGTTATGATGGAAGGGGAGTTCCGTATTGGGGAGTGCGGTTTAGACCTCTAGACATTGGTGAGACATGGAAATATCTGGGCATCAACTTCTCCGCTAGAGGAGTACGACCTGTTAAGGCCTCGGTGAGCGAGGTCCTAGGAAGAATATCGAGAACTCCCCTGAAACTATACCAACATATGGAGGCGCTAAGGGTGCATTACTTGCCATCATTGGCGCATCAACTCTCATTTTGTAGGTTAACCAAATGGTACCTGAGAGCTGTTGATGTGCTCTTGAGAACCGCAGTGTGTGGCTGGTTGAGACTGCCTAAAGGCGTTGCATGTACTTTTGTACATACTACGGTAAAATATTCTGGACTGGGTATTCCATCTTTAGTGAGGAGTGTGCAGGCCTGGATTTTGTCCAGGTTGGAAAATGTTACGAAGAGTCCTACCAGCCAGCATACGAGCTTGTGGAGATGTCTCTCTTTGGCAAGAGAGTAAATTGGGTGGAGCAGGCCGCCACCATGGAAGGTAGAACGGTGGACACTCCAGCGAAGGTCAAAATGTACTGGAGATATAAACTTAATGGGTCGGTCGATGGAGCTGACCTGTTGGGAGCACAGAAAGCTCCACCATCTACAGAATGGGTTCGTGGGAGATAAAATCTGATGGTAAACATCCGAAGTGCAGAGCGGAGTGTGTAGACACTGATACTGCATATCACTGTGTCCATCACGAAGCCACGTTGGAGAGAAATGACCACCTTGTCACAGCTGTTGCCGAACATCTGCGAAGAACTGGCTGATCTGCCTTGAAAGAAAAGTTGTTAAGAACATAGGATGGACGGCGAAGGCCTGACCTCGTGGTGATCAAACCTAACACATATCAAGCTTTTGTAATTGATGCCCAGGTTGTCCAACCCAAGGGAATGAAGTGGGCTCATAACAGGAAAGGAGATTACTATGCTAGGAATGTTGACATTGTGAACAGCATTAAGAACGAGTTCGAAGTGTCTGAAGTGGAGTTTGTTCCCCTCACACTGAGTTGGAAGGGGTTATGCCACTCTTCGTCCTTGTCTGGTCTATTACCTGTTCTAACTAGCAAGGAATTTCGATACTCGTTACCTACGAGAGTGCTATATGGTTAATTACTGTGCTGGAGAGAATATGATTCGTCTAAGAAACACATCAGATGATGATGGGCTGACTGTGTTGGAGTTATTTTGTTTTTGTATCTAAATTATGTTTTTTTGGTGTCATGTTCGTAGACGAGATCATCGTCAACCTTGGAGTTATAATAATTAGAGGATTTTTGCATTGATTTGACTGATATGCCTCTTGAAGCAGGTGAGTGTAAACCCTCTGAACTCGCCCTGGGTTAGGGGTGGCAGACCTGGACCCAGTGGTCATGTTCTTAATTGTACAGGAAGTGAGAGACCTGAAACAGAGTTGAGGCCTTGGTCATCGACCTTGCTCCTCCCAAAGGAGGATAGATGGCAATTTTAATTATTTATGTATGCCTTCTTGGCAAGATTTATACTTAGGCTATCTCGCCTTCCTGTTTACATATTTTATGTTGAGTTTTGGAGAGTTTTATACTTCAAAAGGTGAGAACGCAGTACACATAGCCAAGTGCCTCGTCATCTAATTAGTGACACGCATGAATGTATTAACGAGGTTCTCACTGTCCCTATCTACTATCTAGCGAAACCACTGCTAAGGGAACGGGCTTGGAAATTTCAGCGGGGAAAGAATACCCTGTTGAGCTCGACTCTAGTCTGGCACTGTAAGGAGGCATAAGTAGGAGATGGGTTTGCCCCGTCGCTGGTGAAATACCACTACCTTCAACGTTTTTTTACTTACTTGGTTGAGCGGAGCGCGTGATGTCGGGCCTCATGCCCCGCATCACAGTTTTTCTGATACCAAGTGCTCTAGAACCGACGGATGCGACGAATGGTTGTGAGTCTAGGTTAATTTTAAACACAATTTGTCACTGCCCCTACCTGCACATATTTTAACGGGAACATTTGTGAACACTGAACTCATTTATTTTGCGTTCTATTTTTTATTGTGTACTAGCAGTCCGCCATCATTTCGCTCAGGTTTTATGGAGTTATTGAAATATGTACCTATATATGCGACTACTTACGACTACCCGCTACTACTTACGACTTCCCGCAACTACCCGTGTCTATCCGTGATTACTTCCGACTACCCGTGGCTCTCATTGGATTTGAAATAATAGTCAATAAATACATTAATTTTATTATAGCTTCAGATATTAACTTCAGAGTTCGGTGGAATATACACACTGCGTTTATTATTTACATATAAATATTTATGTAAAGAGCTGGTTGAAGGGAAAATAATGGCTTAAAGTAAAAAGAAACTGGGGCCTCTAAAGTGCTCCCTTTGCCGTGAACAGCGTATAGGTACAGTGATACTACTGCGAACCTCGGGTGCGTACTATACAGCGTTTTTCCTGTACGTATAGGTACAGTGATACTACTGCGAACCTCGGGTGCGTACTATACAGCGTTTTTCCTGTACGTATAGGTACAGTGATACTACTGCGAACCTCGGGTGCGTACTATACAGCGTTTTTCCTGTACGTATAGGTACAGTGATACTACTGCGAACCTCGGGTGCGTACTATACAGCGTTTTTCCTGTACGTATAGGTACAGTGATACTACTGCGAACCTCGGGTGCGTACTATACAGCGTTTTTTCCTGTACGTATAGGTACAGTGATACTACTGCGAACCTCGGGTGCGTACTATACAGCGTTTTTCCTGTACGTATAGGTACAGTGATACTACTGCGAACCTCGGGTGCGTACTATACAGCGTTTTTCCTGTACGTATAGGTACAGTGATACTACTGCGAACCTCGGGTGCGTACTATACAGCGTTTTTTCCTGTACGTATAGGTACAGTGATACTACTGCGAACCTCGGGTGCGTACTATACAGCGTTTTTCCTGTACGTATAGGTACAGTGATACTACTGCGAACCTCGGGTGCGTACTATACAGCGTTTTTCCTGTACGTATAGGTACAGTGATACTACTGCGAACCTCGGGTGCGTACTATGCAGCGTTTTTCCTGTACGTATAGGTACAGTGATACTACTGCGAACCTCGGGTGCGTACTATACAGCGTTTTTCCTGTACGTATAGGTACAGTGATACTACTGCGAACCTCGGGTGCGTACTATACAGCGTTTTTCCTGTAGTATTGATGTTTTCTGATGAATGCTTTAATGTTGGCAATAATCGTAACATGTTCACCGTTTTGCAGCGTAACATAAGAGCTCGACGCGATACATGCAAGTGTCCTCTGCTTCAGTTGTTCTGCCTTCGTCGGAAAACGCCCAGCTGCGCGCCTCGTCCCCTCCAGCCGCCAGAAAGAAGTGCACATGGCAGTGAAGGGTGGCCTTGTGTATTTGTATGCATCCAGGGACGTAGCCGAATAGGGGAGGTTCAGTTTTCGAACCCCTTCCAGGGAACGAGGAACACGAAGGGAGAAAAAAAAAAGTCAGACAATTATAAGTTTTTTTTCTGAAGCGTGTAGCAATTACCGATTTCGTGGCGAAGCTTGAAGGGCATAGAAGTATATTTTTCTAGTTGTGTCTATCTTTAAAATTGTTTTTTTTTCTCTTTACGGTATCATGCATGACTTTTAGGCCAACGTCCGTTGGCAGAGTATTTATTTCAGTTTAAAAAAAAATTACTAATAGGCACAATTTTATTTATTTCCGTAGATTCTTAGACTGCTGGTATATGCTGCTCACGGGAAAATTATCACTTTCGGAAGCCCTGCTTAAGATCTAATTGTATGCACGTTGTGTATTCTCCAGCCTTATGTAAAATCAACATTGCCATGAGCCTCACCACTTAATACTTGCGTCAGACAAGAGACACTGTGAAATTATTAGAAAAGTACATAATTTGCAAATCTGCTCATTTTTGCACTTCGAAGCATTAAAAAAAAAATATATATCGAAGGCAATAATTTAAGTTATTACAAATGGTTACCTAAGCACTTTCTATTTGACGTTTTGGGTATGGAACTACTTTCCATCCATCGTTACCAACTTTACCTTTTACACATTTGATTTCAAAATGTCGCAGTAAAAAAAAAAAAAACATTATTTACGTTTAACCTTGTTGACTCAAAAATTAAATTTTCGACCTTAGTTTAGAATATTAAAGAGATGTTACATCATAAAGTACATTACTGTTTATTTACAAAAATAAAAGATTACTCCTTACATTGTGTGGATACGATGTATTTTCCTGACCTTGTTGACAGCCAGGGCATTGCTTTTCATAGCAGTGTATTTATCGCAGTTACACTTTTCGTGATGCTCGCCTCTTCTCGAAAACGTAACTTAAAAAATGTTCGGTACTAAAGTAGAAGTAAAAATATCAACTACTCTGAGTTACAGTAATAAAGAAACTCCTAAGTATGATTCATTGTTCCGTGGGGGTTATCGTAATTCCAGAACGGGTCATTATAACCCCAGGGGGTGTCCGGACCCTTACGATTACCGTGGTTTATATGCCTATTTTTGGCCTAAATAGTGATAGGTTGGGTTCCGTGAATTATTATTAGAAGCTAAGGCCCGCTGTGGTGTAGTGGTTACGCTACTCGCCTCCTGCCTAGGCGAACCGGGTTCATTTCCCCGCCGATCAGCGGGTTTTCTCGGGGATCTCCCGTTTCCCTCGCCCTTGCATTCCGGCGCTGCTATATACTCGCCTCAGTTCACCCTCATCGGCTCTCGAGACCTCGCTGTTAAAAGCCGCCCAAATCTCTTCACTCCACTCCATTATTAAAACCTCCCGCAACGTGTCCATACCGTGAAGTTCTGTCAAAAACCATGCCAGTGCTCATTACGCTATGTATAGTCCATTCACGAACAGACGTATGAAACGTTTGAAAATCAACATTTGAAAAAACATCCTAGCCATTCGCTATGCATGCAGCTAATGGTTAGGATGATTTTTTTAAGGTCGATCTTCATAAGTCTGTTCCAGTCGTGAATGGACTATAGTGGTTATCGACTCCGAATTTCTTGCATTGTCGACTTTTTGGCAGTCGTATTTTCGATAATTGCTCATGTAAGGACTAAATTACTTGCCTTTTTAATGTAGCTGTTGAAGTTCGTGACGGCAGAAATTCGTTGAAGGTCGTTGGATAGTATTTGCTAGTGAAACAGTTCTTATTATAAACAGTCGAAATAACTTTAACATTATTAAAAACTGTAGCATGTAAAGAACTACTGTGTCCTGATTAGTGAAGTGTGTCGCAGACGTGCTATCAGAATAGAAGTACGCAAGCCATCATTTGCCTCCTCACAGATGATCGAGATTCACTTAGCTATTTATGAGCAAACGTTGGCTAAGAGATAACGAGATGTGTGGCGACAATTTTAATCTGCCCTAGGACGTACTGCCCAAAGATCAGAAAACAGCGATTTTGACATTTTCCGTGTCTTCATTTCGGGGGAAGCAGTTGACTCCCGTCACAGAAACAAATCTCTGGTGCGCCGCTGGTGCGACCACGCACGAGAGAAACTGCTGGTGTTCCCACGCGCATACGAATTATCATCGCGCGTGGCCCGCTTCGGAATGCGGCGCATCCAAATGAACTTTGTGGGAACCGGGTTGGCGAGCTGCGGCGTGTGGGGTGGAATTCTGATTCTTCCCGTCCTGTCGTACAACTAGCGCAAGCGGAGAGGTCAGGCGGTTTCGTTTTGTACATTTTTACCCTTAGGATACCATGGTTGAAGTAAGACGACTGCCTATGGAGCACTGCACCCGACTATACTATCCGAAGAACTCGTAAAAAAGTAATAGACACCATAACAATTGTAAAAAAAATTCCAATTTATGGTACATATGAAAGAAGAATGTATATATTTCGCAACACCATAAAATATTTTACTAAAATGTACTTTTTAAATGTAAAAAAAAAAAATCGATTAAAATAGTATGTATTTTTAACAAAATTCTAATCGCATTTCCATTCTGGATGCTTCGGAAAGCAGAATTCACAAGAAAATCATCTTCAAGAAAGATCATCATAATATTTACTGTGACAATGTGTAATAAAATCATAGTAATAATGTATCGTTTGAATTTAAAATTAACTTTATTTACGTCAGTTTCAGCCATGAATTTTTGTGACAAACGGACGCACATAAAAATAATTATAAAAATTACTTCCTGCATTATTATTACGATTTTCTTACACACAATCATAGTGAGCATTATGACGCTATTCCAGCATACAGAATGGAAATGCGCTTAAATTGTGTTAATAATACAAACTATTATAATCGATTATTTATTTATATTTAAAAAGTATATTTTAGTAAAATATTTTATAGTGTTGCAAAACATATACATTCTTCTTTCGTATACAGCATGAATGGCACTTTTCTGACAATTTGTATGGCGTCTGTACTACTTTTTTTTTTTTTTTTTTTTTACATTGTGTAGCCGGGTGCAGTGCTTCAACCTTGAGGGACTGGAGGACGGGTACCACCTCACAGGTATCGCTTTCTGTCTCGCAGTTGTTCCATCTCTGCTGCCATTCAACTAAGGTGTCCGGAACGACGACACACTTTTCTTGCAGAAATGTGCGAGCTTTAAGTCGCCCGGTCAACTCGATCAGGTTAAAAAAATTTTACTCGGTGCGTTCGAACTGTGATAAGAGTTCAAGTTAACTCGCGTACGGAAAGTCACGCGGGCTAACTCGATCTGCGACTCGATCAACTCTGGCCTAACCCTGCTCGACAGCAGGGTGAACTTGGCTCTAGCAGACGACACGCGTGAAATGGCGCGTACATGTGTAAGCACTGCAGCGACAAAAACAAACCAGTAAACGAAAATAAGTTTTGAAATCTGGAAACGATCAAAATATGCAAAACAATGCATATTTAGCTGCGTTCGACAGTCGTTGTAGACCGGATATTAAGTTTTATATTTAACCGAGACTGAATACAAAGGTATTGTATTATCACAATACTGCTTAACGCAATGCTCTTTTTGCGTTGTTTGTTCATAACATAATCTAACAAAAACTTCTTCATAGTCATCATCGTCATCTAGCACAGTATTTAATAACTGCACTAAATATTCTTTGAGTTTCCGCCATCTCAAAACCAGAGTTACTCTAAAAAAAAAAAAAAAAAAAAAAAAGGTTCAAAGCAACCTGGTTAACCGCAATGTGATCGTGTAAGCCTGGTCACGTGACCGAGTTAACCCAGTTAACTTTACTAGGTTACTTTTCGTGAGCGCCTTTAGTCTGTGGGAGCGTCCGCAAGTCGGGAGAGTGTTCTCGTATACGCCGTTCACGGTAAAGTTAGCACTTTCTAAGGCCCTTCCAAATTTATCTTTTAAGCCAGTTTTTAATATCAGCATTGTCACGTGACTAATGAAATATGACGTATACTTCCACCTTTCTCGAAATTTAATACCTGAGACTGCAGTAAAACATATTTATTAGTGGTTAATGCCTGTTGGGAGGGCCTTAAAGAGTGCTCACTTTATCGTGAACAGTCAGAGCAGGGATGCGCGCGAGCTTGGACGGGCGGGATCGTGGAGGTATTAGTCTATGTAGTGGAAGCCGAGACACGAAAGTGAGGCCGGTAATGAAAAACAAGGGCAGGGCTAGGAGTGGCAGAAAGGTGCACGTTTTACATTGCTTGCTTGCTATGTAACTTTTGCCACTCATAATATGGCGACTGACGTAAACAATCTGTCTGCGCATGCGCAGTTGAAAGAAGTCGGACAAGGCATCGGCTCCACTTGATAAACGTGAAGTTAGGCTGTTGCCACTCCATCTATTATAGACTGTTCACGGTAAAGTGAGCACTCTTTAAGGCCCTTCCGATAGGCATTAACCACTTATAAATATATCTTAGTGCAGCCCCAGAAATAACATTTTGAGAGGTTGGTGAAATGTATGCACTGTGGTTATTAGTCACATTGCAATGTTTATATTAACAAGCTGCAGGAAGATGGAAATTGGATGAAAGGAAAAATTTAGAAGGTCCTTAAAGAGTGCTCACTTTACCGTGAACAGCCCATACCTCCATGGGCGGGATACGCCACGTGACACGGAGCAAGAGAGATTTCTTGGAGGCTCGTTTCGCCGTGCCGCCGGCTCTCTTAGCGGAAAGATGATTACGTTAAACAGCGACCGTAGAAAGTTTTTAACGGAGCAAAAGCTCTGCCTTCCATAACTCTTGGCGGGTCTGCGTTGTCCCCTGTTGCGACGCTGTTTCTCTCTCTCTCTCTCTCTCTCTCTCTCGTTAGCCACGGGTGCGTCCCACGCCTCTCTTCTCTGGCCTAGTTTCTTGCCGGTGGTCTTCGTAATTATGTGTTTGCGTCGGCGCTCATTTGTCGAGCCCACCATTCCCTTCCCAGGTGAACGTTCCGAGAGCGAATGGGATACGAATTAACGCTTATCAACGTTAATGACAGAAAACAGAAAGGGGACGTCGTGGCTAACGGAGCCGCGGTGGTTCAGTGGTCAGATCGCTCGCCTCCCACCAAGGCGAACCAGGTTTGATTCCCAGCGGGGCATTTGGGGAAACGTTGTCCGGCGGGTTTTCTCCGGGCGCTCCCATTCGCGCCGTTGCTGTATCTTCGCCCTACATCATCTTTAGCGGCGTTCTAGAACTGGCGGTTGAGTCGGATGGACTCCCGCGTTTTTTTGTGATATAGTTGTTTGCGGGAATACGCTTATCTCGGTAAATAAATGTTCTGTAAATAAGCCTTTTTGTCAGAAAAGACAAAAAAAAAACTATTATCTATGCCTTTTTTTTTTTTTACTTTTGTCATATTAAGTGTATTCTCGGAGAAAAAAAATCGTGAAAATGGTCAAATATCGCATTTTTTAAGCTTGCCTATGCAGTTACCTTAAGCGGCTAGAGGAAAGTATAAATATGCGTAGTTTAATCTATGGTCTTTCATCGCGTGTAATAAAACCACACTGTTAGAGATCTAATTTACACAGTACAACGTTACGGCGGGAACACTGCACGCCTTGCGCGTAGGGGCGATGAGGCACTAGGCGTGCGTGTTAGTGTCGCCCGTATCGCTCCTTGACCTTGGACGTGGGGGTCCAGCCCACTCTTAAGGGTACGATTTAGATATATTTGACACGGCGGAAGGATACACAAAATGGCATGGACAGTACCTCCGCAGGTGGGTTTTCGAAAGTGGCTCAATACCCGCGAACAGCACTACAGTTAATACCTAGATCGTTTAGGGTATTATCGTGTGGGTAGAAACGTCATGTTGAGAGACTTCTGCGACTAATATTGCCTCGGCGTCGCACTCACGTGTCGGCAATGCACAGGATTGGGAACTCGAGCATCAAGTTTGAAACCCACTACAGTCCGGATAGACAACTTCGCGACCTAACATCCTGCACAATGCAAGGTCGTGTTGTTCCGTGCCCCCGCGTGTGTGCAGCGCCTCGAAGAAACGGGAAATGTTGTTCCTTTTGCTCAGTGCGTGAATGGTCGCAAGGGAAACGTGTTAGCTATCACGTGCTGGTGGTTTCGGCCTTTTTGACTGTAGGCTGTTCACGGTGAAATGAACAGTTTTGAAAGCCCTGCTTAAGATTATCTTGTACGCACGTCGCGTGTTCCTCCGCCTCGTGTGAAATTATCATTGCCATGGGCCTCATCACTTTATTCATGCGTCGTTCAAGTGAAACCGTAAAACTATTAGAAAAATAAATATTTCACAAATCTGCTCATTTTTACATTTCGATGCATTAAACAACCATAAGGTGAAATAAATAATTTAAGTTATCACAAATGGTTACCTAACACTTTTTATTCGTCGTTAAGAAATGGAACTACTTTTCATCCATCGTTACCAGCTTTACTGGGTGTATGTCACTCAGTGCACCCCTTAAAATAAATGCAGATTGGAGCGGCGGATTTTTCTAAGGTTGATTTCAAAAGTGCTCACTTTATCATGAACAGCCTTTATGCATTCAGGATGAGGCATCAAATGACAGTGCAGTGTTGCCAGATCTGTGGTTTTCCCACTAGATTTCTTTGGTGGATTTTTTTTTTTTTTAACTCCTGCAGTTTGAAAAAATGTCTCTCTCAGGGGTTAGTTGTTTTTCTGGTTGTTTTCAGCGGCAGAGGCAGTTCAATTGTTTAATTCCGGTATTTATTTAGAGTTGTTTTCTTTTACTTTGCAGTACTGTGAATCTCTGCCAAGTAATGCCCGTCTGCTTCGTGGTATCCATTTCATACTTGCATATTTGCCTATAGGCTGTTCACAGTAAAATGAGCACTTTTGAAAGCCCTACTTAAGATGATCTTATATGCCCTTTGTGTATTTTTCCGTCTTATGTAAAATCAAGATTGCCATGGGCCTGATCACTTTATTCTTGCGTCGGTCAGGTGAAACTGGAAAATTATCAAAAATTTAATATTTTATACTTCTGATGCATTAAAAAAAAAGAAAGCTAAAGAAATAATTTAAATGATCACAAATGGATTACCCAACTCTTTTTATTCGACGTTAAGATTTGGAACTACTTTCCCCTCCATCGTTACCAACTTTACTGGACGAATATCACTAAGTGCGCCCGTTAAAATATAAATATGACGTTAGTAGTAGTGACTTTTTTCTTAGGTTGATTTCAGAAGAGCTCATTTTATCGTGAACAGCCTTTAACATTTTGAAGTTCGTGAGTGATGGAGGTCTTAGTAAAGATGAAAGAGTAAGTTTTTTACTGCTTGGCGTATTTATAATGGCATAAAAATACACACAGCTATAGTTTGCAAAATTAAACTACCTGTCCCTACTATTAACATTTAGTATACCCATCCGTGAGCAAAATTGTTCTCCCGATCTCAATTACAAAGGTCAGGTTTGTGTACTTACTAGCTATAGTCACTTAATATTCTCGTATTAGTTACACATATTCGATCACAGTGTCCGCTGCCATACATTTATATCATTCCAGATGTATCCCACTCCCGCGTATAGTGTCACTTTATTACAAACCAGCCAGTCAGCCAGCATCATTGTCTTCTCTCCCGGAGGTTCAACTCTGCAAATTATTATTTTCCTATACAGTTTCGTGACTTTTGAAAATCAGTGTTTGTAATCCTTTGTGATGTTTTTATGGCATCTAGTAGTGGAAATGAAAGCGAAGACCTGGCAACACTGCTGAGGACGCGTTCGCTTTCTAACCTGCAGAGACCTGCACAATTCGCGTTACTATTTGAGGACACGTTAACAATTGTATCTTTGCAATACGTGTCTTATTGGGCCATACTTCGACACGCCCTGGGTAACAACTCTGCGCCAGTAAATGAACACTTAAAAATTGTGTGCCCCAATCACACTCAGTTCGGTCACGAGCCAATGGGAAAACGGCACCGGCTCCGGTATATACAATACTGTGAAGGTCAGCCTGATGCCATATAATAACGCGAAATTTGCATTTCTCTTTTAAGCATAGACGTAGAATGCGCCGAGGTATGGTAAATAAAAGAAAGATGGACGCCCACTATGCTTCAGGTTGCACCATCGTGATTCGAAAATTGACTCGAGATCGGACCTAAGATCGACACAGAAAACTGTTGCACCATTAGAGTTCAGAGTTGGACTGGAGATCGAGATGAAGTTCATTTCGAACCGCCGAAATTGGCCGTTCGATTTCTCTATCCGAGATCAGCAGCCATCGTCGACAAATCTAGTTTTAAAATACGCCAACAGATAGAACTACGTTTGATTGTTTTCTTGGGAAATTAAAACAACATTATACGCACTTGAATATTATTCAGTAAAATTCGTACAACAATAATTCACTTAAAACAGATAAAACGTCGCACATCTAGTTTTACCTATCGTGAAAAAACGCCTATTTCCATGACGTCATATATTACGAACCAATAGCAAAATTTTTCTCATACTTTATCTCGATCTATTACTTTGGAACCAAGATCGACGAATCGGAGATCCAGAATTATGGAATTTCGTTGGTGCAACACTTTTACATTGGAACCAAGATCAAACTGGATCGTGTTTCGGAACTAGGATCATTCGATCTCGGCTCGGGGAAGATGTTGGTGCAGCCGGGCATAAGGTCTTGCTTAAACTTCTTACACAATAGAAAACTTTAACATTTGACTTTCCTCTGACGAAACCACCAATACACAATACAATTGTAAAGCCAGATTTCAGACAATTGAACATCGGTTCTGCGAGCTTCGTAAAAATATGTGTATCTTGTTATGAAAATAATTATATTATCCAGGAATGCATTTTACGTACCTTTAAAAAAAAGCCTAAAATTTATATTAAAAGTTTATTTCAAAACAAAAAAAAAAACTCGTTTCTTTACTTTATTAAAATATGTCAATTCATATATTTCCTCTTCACATTATATTTGTTTGCCATTTATTTAATTTAAGACGACATTTGTTTAATACACCGAGATTAAAATCGCCCTACAATAAAATAACGCACTTTCCAACAAACCTCACGGTAAAAGGGTTGCTTGACTAACTTTAAATTTCAATTTTCCGAAATCGTTAAGTCAGAGAGTGCTTGACTTTATCTTTGACAGTTCCATTGCGTCAAGCTCCATAAGAAACATGTCGTAAAGTCAGAGAGTGCTTGACTTTATCTTTGACAGTTCCATTGCGTCAAGCTCCATAAGAAACATGTCGTAAAGTCAGAGAGTGCTTGACTTTATCTTTGAGAGTTCCATTGCGTCAAGCTCCATAAGAAACATGTCGTAAAGTCAGAGAGTGCTTGACTTTATCTTTGAGAGTTCCATTGCGTCAAGCTCCATAAGAAACATGTCGTAAAGTCAGAGCGTGCTTGACTTTATCTTTGACAGTCCCATTGCGTCAAGCTCCATAAGAAACATGTCGCAAACAAACGTAAGGTCAAATCGTAAAGTCAAACGTTAAAAGTTTCCAGTTGTGTAATGGCCTTTAGTCTGACAATTGAAGGCGGTAGTGTCCTTTCTGCATGGTCGTGGACGTGGCGGTGTGGAACCCGGAAGGCAGCTGGGCCGTTGGAAAGGACGTTATCAGTTGATCCTCGGCCGAGATAGCGTGCGGAACACGGCTGCAAGTAGCTGTCGTAAATCAGCTCGGTGGAGCTTTACGTGCGCCGTCGGGTGCATTGAAGACGGCCCGGATGCGTCCGTCGCCCGTCTCGGGGGGAGAACTTACCATATAGTCTATTCGCGTTTCCTTCACACTTTTTGGATCAATCTTTTGTAAAAATCCCCCTATGTATAACGTAATCTAGAAATTAAGTGGGCTATATATACCAAGTTCGTTAAGGGATGGAGGTCTTAATCAAATCAAAGAATTAATTATAACTTCCTTCATTTATTTACAATAACTACAGCAAAATTCTGTGAACTCAAATTCTTACAACAAATTGAAATCACTTACTGTTAATAGTTGACACCAATGAATAAAATTTATAATTACGACAAAGAAATCAATGAAATGATATAATTAAAGATCAGCCCCAATAGACAGTGTATCAACCTATTCGATTATTTTATAATTTATGCGTCCATATTTGACAGTTTGAATACTTACAATGAAATCAGTATTACACTCCCATTCAGTCCCACCTTAATTCATTCCATGTCCCGCCAGTCGCAATGTTCTAAGTCCTCGAAGCGCCCTCACGCACAGTAGGCTTCACTCGTCGGTTTCACACCCTCTCGTCCATTCAAGCCACGAACACCTCACTCGCTGTCGTCCCGCAATCTCCAGTCTTCGTCTACGCTTCTATTCGCTCGCGCACACTCGGCCAGGCGGCCTCCGTCAAGGACTGCCGGCCGCTGGGTTGCGACAGTATATATAGTCTCTTAGAAGCCACCTAGAATCTTCCACAACTCGCGTGATGCGTCGCGGAGGGCTGAGGCGCCAGCCAGTCTCACCAGAACATTCTTGCGTCGTCGCTAAACGTATCGGAAACTATAGAAGGCGAGAGGAGGTCTGTGACGCCAGCAAGTCTCGCCGCTGTCGGCATTCACTGGATTTCCAGAAGGTGGGAATCAGGAGGCCTTGAGCGCATCGTTCCAGGAAGAGGGGAGAGCGAGGTGGGTCTCCGATTACGGCGCGGGGCAACAGAGTCGGCGCCAGCTGCAGCACGTAACAATATGTATATAATGTATAATAAGCGTTTTATGCATCTGTTAACATAAGTATCATCAATTGTGTTAAATTGAATTTTTATAGTCTATTCGCCGTTTCCTCACCTTTTTTGAATCAAATCTTCGAAAAATCTCCCCATGTATGACGTGTTTAGTTATTTCCGACATATGCCATGTAGCACAAGCGTTTTATACTTGTGTTCATAAAAGTTACTTATTTTTCTGTTAAATTGAAATATAATTCTTTTTTTTTAAATCTATAAATCTTAATGCTTCATTTATAAATAATTTGAATAAAAACCAGTGAGAACACGCGTGTTGGTAGCGCCTATTGAGAAGTAGTTCTTATATACATAATACTATTACACAGTTTAGTGCGCACGAATTCGGTGCGTTGTCCCCCTGGTGTAATTTTCTAGACTTAGTCAAGCTTAGTTTGCACGAGGCGGAGGAATACTCTGGAAGTAGAGCTGAACTTTAGCTGGACTTCACTGAGCCGCGGTGTGTTTGAATTTCCCCCGCGGAACTATTAAACGTTCGTCCAACGTCTTGGTCTACGATGAGAACCCTCGCTCCTTTTGCAGAGATTCTTGGTTTTTGTGTCATAACATCAGTTTCTTAGATATTGTTGAACATGTTTGATTGCAGAAAACTTACAATTTACTAGTTGTCTAAAGCCCTTGCCACACTGTCAAATTTTTGCCTTCGACTATATTTGACAATCAAATTTGAAGACGAAATACGGCCATCAAATTTTTCCTTTCGACAAATTTGATCAACTCTTGAATGTGTTTGAAAATGTGTCGCACTGTCAAATTTCTTTTACTGGGAGAATCTAATTTGAATTATTATTTAAAAACTATTTTCACAGTGAGATATTGCTTTTGTTTTTCCATGCGGTCTATTACAGGAAGAGATGTAAGCAATATTGTAGATTATTTTCGTTTCTTCACCGAATTAAAATTTTATTTATAAGATATGTTTTCTGCACAATGAATTATCTCCATAACCAACTTCGTCTCAAGAAATTGTTCGTTGAAGTTTCTCGACGTACATATTTGTCGTTCACGATTCTGATTAGCTGAGACCGCCACACACAAAAAAAAATTTTTTAACCGTTCCAATTTTTCAAATGTTTAATGGAATTTGAAGGCATCCGACTTTTTTCAAACAAATATGGCGGCATTTATGACGTTTCGATGACGTCATAACTGTCCAACCTTATTTTACCAAATTTATTGGAAGCAGTTTGACAGAAAAATTTCACAGTGTGGCAGGGGCCCAATAGGTTTGTAGCGAATTAGCGCTGTGTGTAATTTGCTGCTTGCAAAATGGCAGGAACTTATTAAAAAAATGTTCTCGCATATTCACAACTAGCAGATAAAACACTATATGCAGCAGAAACACATTGAACAACCCGTAAAATGTGAATTTTCTATAATCTTATATTGTCAGTAATTACTGTGAATCCGTAATTATGTCGCCGAAACAAAGACACGTCGCACATATCAGAAACACTATTGACACTCCAAAATGACTAGTATTTTTTACGTAATTTTTACTGCGCGTCATTTGTTTGGTACTTTGTAAAAATAGAAAACTTGTTAATATTTTTAATGCCATATTAATAGCCCAGTCTTTATATGTGTAGACTACTGCAGGAAAAGGCAAGTAATTAAGGCGTTATGGTTTTTTTTATTCGTTGCGAAAACTCATTACCAAGAAATTCAAGAACTGAATGTAGCGGATGAAACTTAACCTCGGTGAATTCAAGACGGCTTACGTTCTAAACTTAAGTACAGGTTGTTCACGGTGAAATGAGCACTCTTGAAAGCCCTGCTTAAGATATACTTGTATGCACGTTGTGTATTCTCCCGCCTTACGTAAAATTAACACTGCCATCATCACTTTATTCATGCGTCTATGAAGCGAAACTTTCAATTTATTAAAAAAGATAATTTCTCACAAAATACTACTTTTTTACACTTCTATAAATTAAAAAAGGTACAAAGCGAAATAAATAATTTAAGTTGTTACAAGTGGTTCCCTAACAATTTTAATTTGACGTTAAGATATTGAACTATTTTCCATTCATCGCTACCAACTTTACTGAGCATATGTCGCCAAGTGCGCCCGTTATATATGCAGGCAGGGACAGTGACTTTTTGTAAGGTTCATTTCAAAAGTGCTCATTTTTATCGTGAACAGAGTTTATCATAAATATGACGTATACCTTGCCCAGGATTCAAACCCGGAGTCTCGGCATCGTGATGCAGCTGGCTATAGTCTCATCCCCTCGCCCATTTGCATTATTGGCACCCATCGAGGCTATTAAAGCGTGTTTTGCAATTATGGGCCGTAAATCGCGTAAACGGAGACCGTAAAACACGCGTACATTGAAAATTCAGTTTTGAAAACGCTTGTGTGTTGGCAGCGTGAAGGTGAAACTTTGTCGCACCTGGAGGGAAGTTTACGGCCTGCACGTGACGTGCTTGCTTCAAGAGTTCATTGCTTGTAGTTCGGCTCTTCGCCTGTGCGTCGCGCTGTAAGCTGCCCCTCAGACGCCTCAGAACATACGCAATCGTTTTGGGAATGTAACTGTACCAGGGAGCGTGGGGGGGGGGGGAGGAGCAAGTAATTTGCTGTCTTTGCCGGTTTGTTTGTTTGCTCACGCCCATAAAATGTTAAAAAAGACGCCGACAAAATACCAGCCCATTCCTATCGTGTTGATTTTCGCATGTGGGAATCGGCGGGTTTCCTCTGGGATCTCCCGTTCCCGCTTCGGACTTGCATTCTGGCGCTGCTCCATACTGACGTGCTTCGCCCTCATCGGCTCTCAAGGTCTCGATGTTAAGAGCCGCCGAAATCGCCCCACTCCCACTCCATTTTCCTATTGTTTTTTTTTTTCAGCTGGCCATTGCCTATATTTTCGTGTCCATGTGGAGTGTGCGAATGTATTATAGCTATACGCTCATTCGGATGTGTTCCATTATATTTACTCGTATTTTCATTACTCGTAAAATTATGTCGTTAATAACACGCTAACGTGTTGATAAACGCATGCTGATTTGGTATCTGGGCCTCTCCACTGCTCTAAGGCGTTATCTCTTCCCCCCTCCTCCTTTTTTCTGTACCTCTCTTCCTCTTTCTCCCTACTATTTACCACAGTTTGGAGACTCATTATGCTTTTTGAATACCGCGATTCCATAGCACGTTGTCAAGCCGTTAACATGATTTCTGACCATTTTCACGAAATAATCTACATCTTTATCATTACTATCCAATGCAAGGATAGGTGACAATAAATCTATAAACTGTTATATGTTACACAACTAGTGACACGAAAAAAATTGTACCCGACAGTCTTATTTTCAACATCTCTGGAGTTGGCTGAACGGCACATCAGAAAAGGCGCGATTGGTAAACACGTAGTAAAAAGTTGCCCATGATTCCATAAACATAGCTAACTTTATATTTGTGCACACATTATATTAATATATCGTACGTTGTTTAACATTTTAATTAACTGTTTTTAGCCATAATTTATTTCTATTCGCATATTCATTCACTAGTTCGTTAGTAGTTGACCATTATTTATAATGATTATTATTTAATTTTTCAGTTTCTCAATAACTTTCAAATCATTCTTTATTTATAACTTGGTATTAATTCTCTTGTTTGCTCTAGTCTAGAGTGGTTAAGTGTAAGAAAGGGCGTACCGTCCTAACTTCACCATATAAATAAAGACGATAATAAATAAGTAAATAACATAATAACATTGCGGTCAGTCTGACAACCTGCCCAGGAGGGGAAAGACTTTGGTTCGCACTTCACAAGACTCCCGTCATTGCTCGGCGCGGACGGACGCAGCTGCCAGTGGTCCGATTCCATCCCGGAAGAACTAAAATAACTGGGAAGCTGTTGCTATCTGCACGGCGTCAGGCCTGCGAAGTGTGGCCAGCAAGTATGCTGCAGTCCAGTACGAAGCGAAGTCATTTTAACGCTGAACAGAACAGGATCCAAATTAACCCCCCCCCCCCTTTTTTTTTTTTCTTACGTGCTACCACGACGTTGTGTGTGATGAGAAAATGTCGTAAATAAGTAATACACCCCAGAGTGATAGCAATCATACTGACGACATTTTTTACAGTATACGAAAATAACAATTTACACTCCTAATCAATTTTGAGCTAAAGTATTTAATTTTTCCCCCGATAGGCATTTGAGAGTTATTCTGAATAGTGTAACTGCAGACACTGAAGTATATTCTACATTTATGTAAGTAAATAATGTATAGAATCTAAGCCCAGTTCAGAAAGATTGGAGTTAGTAATCTCTTTCGGAGGTTTATCAGATTGTGCGTTGTACTTAAGGCTATGTGCTCTTTCAGATTATCTTGCGCTGCGCGGTATATATCTCGATCTGTGCAGGTGATAACGTAATCTAAACTGTTATAGTCTGTCGACGTTATGGGAGTATTTCTCCTGTTCTGATTGGCGAGCAGGGACATCCAAGCAGCACTTGTGATCGTAACGGTGCGTCAGAGTTTTAGGTCATCTTAAAGGTAAGCCGTAAAATCCTGCGGGACTTACAGCACAAAGTCTCAAAAAGAATTATCACTTTAGTAAAATAAATAAAGAATATTTATGTATTGAACTGATAACTGTGGCATAATTATTACAAGTCACGTTATATTCAGTATACAGTACTTGCTTTTATCGGTTGGGTATTGTGAGCCCATGATTTTTGTTAAAATATGACTCCCGACATTTACTCGACATCGCAAATGTTTCGGGAACATAAAATATCAACCCTCTCCTCCCTTTCCCAGTTAACAGTGGACAGTAGGCGACAATTTGCTCACTTCAATTGAAGACGGCTTGGAGACAAGTGACGTTTAGGTTATTCACGGTAAAGTGAGCACCTTTGATTGAAAGCCCTTTCTTTGGAATACAAGTTAATAATGCTGTGGTATATACACACTGTGTTTATTACTTGCATGGAAATATCTATATAAAAAGTTGGTTAATGGATAAAAAAAAATGGCCTAAAGAAAAAAAGTAACTAGGGCCTCAAAAGTGATCATTTTACAGTGAACAGCCTACATATGTGACGTACATGTAGATGAAATAAAAAGAATGTAACATAAGTTTCATGTAAAATATTATTTGGTATCAATTTATAACGGTTTGTGATAAGATATTTCAGAAATTTAGTGGGCTTAGTATATGGAGTAGTATTGAGTACAGTACTTCAATAAAAAAAATCATGGTCTATCAGGACTTAACGCAAGCTTGTTGGACCTTAATTTGCTTAAGTTAGCAGATTGAATCCATTACATTGTGACGTAGCACGTTTCGTTTTGCGTATTCTTGAGTACGAGTGTGTGTAGTTCCATATGTGACACGTTCGTAGTTTTCGCCATTTTCCATACATCGACAACACTTTTCAAGCCATTGCATTGATATAATACCAGTTGCAAAATTCTAATCTCTATCGAAGGACCTTGCACTCCAAGTATAGCTGGAGATGTGATTTAGCTATGGGAATACCAACACGATAAAGTCTTAATGAAAAATACTTTTACTCTTACAAAAATAGCGGTGTATTCTTTCGTTGCACCAAGTGCAGTGCATCGATAACGAGATTTTATATCACGCGTATCTGTTAACGGTATCTTATCGCAGCTTTAAAGTATTTTCGGAATGTCGTGCATGTAGAGATAGATGTCTTGTGATTCACTGAAGTGGGTGGGAGCTGCAATAATCTTTGGTGTCTCTCTGAGACACCCATCGACTCCCAGCGTTCGTGGATTTAGATAACGGCTATACAATTGTCTTCAGGTTGCAACAAATTGGAAAACATGCATTCTGCAACTGTAATGAGCCTAACCACTCGAGATAGTGAAAGGGGATATATTAGTAGCCGTTCGGTTTATCTCGAACTGCTTCAACACTGCCTTAAGTGGGGAAAATATTGACGATTGAAGAGATAATTTTCCAGTATTTTTTTTTTCTTTCTTTTATTGTTTTTTGCGAGGTACACATTATTCCCCGCACACTGACAAGAGTGAACGGCAAACGTTTCAAATGTCAGGTGTGACGGTTACAGCGGGGAGAAAGGAATATTCTTAAATGCCACGCGTACGTCTAGTTTTCACATGAAACGCTCAGCACTGTTTCTAGGACTCTGCACAAGTGCTGTAAAGTTTGGTTTGTCCATCTGTACTTAATAGTCTTGTATAGTCATCTCGTGGTTACTTCCCATTTTCCTGCTAAATGTCTACTTTCAGGATATTCCTCCGCCTCGTACAGACAAAAGAATGCTGGCACATGGAGATTGGTTGTGCGCAGGCAGCGAGCTAGGTCTAGGCCGTGTCCGAATTCAGGCGTATACCTGCGTCCTTGCATCCTTCACTTACCCGAGGTCCAAACCTGATGAGTTCGGACAGTTAGTCTTGTAGGCTTCGGTGCCAGCTAACCACTTTAAATGTTCATGTACTCAGACTAAGAATATTTAAATTTTATTTACATTAACTTTTATTGTCTTGCACTATTGTATGCAAATGCACTTTGGATTGCGTTTTTTATCTTCGCTTCTGTAGGTTAGGAACATGGGCCCAATACGAATTTATTGCTTACACCTTTTTTAAAGTGGAACTTGCGATAATTATTTACTCAGTTCAAAATTCTATGTCTACGAAGTAGTAATGTTGCCCTATTAAACTTTAAATCAAACTATGTCGAAAATCAATTGTAGCCTACAAATTGCTTCTCAGAATGGCGACACATATTCCCCAAGTATGCGAGAAGTATACAACTTCGTTTAATTGTATACTTGCGTACTTCGCTTGCAGTTCGGACAGCACTTAAGTCACTTTCTGGGACAGGTACGCACACGTATGCACTTCAGGCGAATTTGGACACAGCCTAGTCTACGGTATAAAGTATGTTCGTGTTGTGTGGAGGAGCGGTGTTGGTGACGGGGATTACGGGGGGGGGGGGGGGTGCATGTGACTGGAGGATGCTGGCACAAGCTCGGCTCCTCGGGCGAGGTCCGTGCTGCAGCATCACGTAGCTAACGGGACACGTCGCCACGTCAGGGGTGGCCAAACTGCCGCCGCTACTCAGTTACACTGCATCTTGTCCACCCCTATCCACATTTCCTTCGCAGTCCATGCGGCTAGTGCTGGATTTACATTGGCGCGACGCGACGGAAGCAATGTTCCACCTAATCACAGACGAGTATTTTGTGACAGCGCGACGGATTTTCTGACTAGAAATGAAATTTCTATTGTCGCGTCGCGGACGCGACAAGCGTCAATAAACGAGTGTAATTTCTTGTTGCAAGAGTGGTAGCAATGTTAAGTTGGCCACATTTGTAATATCATGCGAAGATATTGTCTTGTTGGTTGCTGTCGGAATGTTTTATCTGTAGTTAATTTTTAATTTGCTTTCTTTAAGCATAGTTGGGTGTAGGTACCGCTGTAAGGTGTTTTCTTGAGTGAAATGTAATAATCAGCACGTATGTACTGCTTCGTAAAACTGGTTTCAGGAAATGTGTACAGTGTTGATTTTACTGAACGATTCTGCAAATAAATTATTTGATGCTAGTGACGAACAAACGTGATTTTAGTGAAGTAAACTTGTAAGGATTTCCATAGTAAAACATGTGTTTAAAGGGTTGCGAATTACACAAACAGTGCCTGGAATAGCTGCACTTTCAACACCTGTAGTGTGTAAATATTATTTATTTATTTACCTGTAAGTATCGTGAATTCAACGAGAGTAAGGTTAACACTTAGGACAAAGTGTGCGCTTGCGTGCTGCATATGTACGGATTCTAACGGCGACGTATGTATCGCGTTTTGTTTTTTCATTGAAGTTGAAATTTTTGAAGTCACAATAATTTAATGTTATTTCCATACGAGCAAAATTCTTCCACTGCTCCGTCAAAACAATATGCAACTCAAATGCCACTGCCGCCTCACAAAAGACGATAAACTAAAGCCCCCATCCCTTCATTGTTTCTTTTTTTTTCTCTCGAAATGAAATAAACAGAACTTAAAAAAACGCAACTCGGCAAACTAAAAACAGGATGTAATGCCAACGTAGCTATAATATCCTACACTGATATGGTTAGGCCCATACTATTTTTTTTTCCGGCTGGTAAACTATAATTAATACATAAAGATTAATGTGGTTGTGTCATAAATTTTTCTTCTTCAGTCCATCTCTCAAATATGCAGGTGGCCTTCTGAGTCATTTTAGTATTTTCAGCCACGAGTGGTAAAAACAGTGTTTTTTTTTTTATGTCGCGTCGCATCCCAGCCATATATACAGTGACGTCACACCTATCGCGTCGTATGTGTCGCGCCAATGTAAATCCAGCATAAGGCCCGTTCTGCAATCCACGGGTGCGTATGAAAACGGACTCAAACACGTAAACGGAACAAGCGAACAACTCAGGATGAAATTTCAGCTATTCTACAATACAAAGAAACATTCAGTCCTGCAACTTCAAAAATACTCGGCTGTTGCGCCTATAGGTTCTACAATGTGCACAGTTCATTTGGTGTATTTTTACAATGTGTAACACTGCATAAACACTACTCACAACTGATGATAGCCACTGCAAATTCGCGCACTTGTAGCCGTGTATACTACAATGTCCACGAAAACGAATATCAACGAACCAAATACTCGATTCCTATTGGTTACGCGGGTACACGTAAGAGTTGGGAGTTGCCTTTCTTTCTTACGTGTATCCGTACGTTAGCTGCGTACGCATGCGCGTCATTGAGTTACGTGATGCGTATCCGTATCCGTGTAATTGTAGAACGCGCCTAATACCGGGATAACGGTGACCTGACTTTAATGTAACACGTGCCGAGCAACAGGTCCACTGGTGCTATACCGTGACTAATGTGTTCCAAGGAGACCTATTACGATCATTTCACGTAAGGTTCGCGTAAGGAAGAGCTTATCAATGAATAACTTTTACGCGATACGTAACTGCTCCACGTGATCTCGCTGGCCAATCACAATAGGGACGTTGTTGTGTTATCGTTGCTTTTTCATGGGCTTGTTGTTATTTCCTCGATGTCTTCTGTTCACGTGTTTCTAATTCATATACCGTCATAAATCAGATGTTGGGTAATTCGTGGATACGGACTGCACCACACGAATCTGTGATCAAAACTAAGTAGAAAATATGCTTCGGTAAAAAAGCGCAAGGCTCTTCATTTCACGAGGAAAACCACATTAAATGGTTAAACACAGCATACAAAACGTCGAAACGTCATAAGAGGTGTTCGAAGTTTGCTCTTCCCATAGCTATGCATGCAGCATGCACGGAGATTGGCCGCGGGATGTATCCTTGACCATTACCATTTCACAATACTCGTTGAAACAAACTCCATGGCCTATTTGGCACTACTGAGTCGTATTCCTTACTACCGACACACTAGTTGCAGCATTGCCACATCATCTCACCTTTATCTAATTGGAATACCACATGTTTGCTACAATAGTTTTTGGGCCTTTCATGCCATTTTTCTCGTAAGCGAAGGGTCCTACGCATTTTTACCAAAGAGTATATTATTTGTTTTGCAGCCCTTACCCGCGAATTACCGGACGTCTTGTATAACTTTCTCCCGTAAATTAGGACGAAAGTGTAGTAAAAGTTGGGCTAAAATAATTAATTTTTTAATCCTTAAAAATTTAGGGAGATTTACATTGCCGCAGTTTATTAATTATATTTCTCAAGAGTTGTAAAAATTAAATACAGAATGTTTACCTTTAAGTTCGGAAATTTTAGTGTGCTTATTATGTTAAACAAAATTTTAATTTTCTCTGCAGATCAAAGTGTACTAGATAAGATTTATTCCATGTATACGAAAAACATGCCTACATCTCCCAAAGATTTTTTTTTTTTTTTTCCGACTATGTCCTAGTTTCCAAAGTTTGTGTAAATCATGAATTCCATATTTGAAACTTGTTCTTGCCACATCAATATTAAAACACAAATAGGCCTGTATAGTAAGAATGTTAGGTTTTCAATCTGAAAAGCAAGAAAATTTATCCGCGACATTTTCCTGCGATGCACAAAGGTTACGTTTTTTTTTTATTGCATCCGCAAGATCTTTGTTCAATACATCGCCGTACAAATATATTGGACAAGTCAAATTACAACATACAAAATTTGTACACTGGACATAGCAAACACACACACACACACACACACACACACATAGAAAAGAAAACGAGAAAAACCGGAACAAGAAATGTGTACAAAGACATGTTATGCAATAATTTCTTGATTACGTTACGTGGTTATGCGAGGCATTATAATATTCTGCTCGAAAATACCAAATTTTACGCACACTTGGAAGTGTAGCGTGATACGTGTTACGTATGACGTGAAGGCATCGTAGTGCCGGCTTAAATGCGGATTAGCAATATCTTTGTAACGTACGTAGATACGCATGTGTGTCTTTATGTTGGCAGGCATGCAAACAAAACCGCAACTTTGCGAAGCAAGATTATTGTGTTTTTTTTTGTTTTCGCATGCTTTGTGCAAGAAAACAGAATTTTTTGTATTGATGACTTAACCGCGATAGCTTTAGTTAATATAATTTATTATTGAATAGGCCACTACCTACGTTGAAGTTGAAAGTTGAGCTTCTCTCTCTCTCTCTCTCTCGCTCTCTCTCTCTCGCTCTCTCTCTCTCGCTCTCTCTCTCTCGCTCTCTCTCTCGCTCTCTCTCTCGCTCTCTCTCTCTCGCTCTCTCTCTCGCTCTCTCTCTCTCTCGTCTCTCTCTCGCCCCCCCTCTCTCGCTCTCTCTCTCGCTCTCTCTCGCTCTCTCTCTCGCTCTCTCTCGCCCCTCTCGCTCTCTCTCTCCTCTCTCTCGCTCCTCTCGCTCTCTCCCTCTCCCTCGCTCTCGCTCTCCCTCTCCCTCTCCCTCGCTCTCTCTCTCTCTCTCTCTCTCTCTCCTCTCTCCCTCCTCTCCCTCGTCTCTCTCCTGCTCTCTCTCCTCTCTCCCCTCCTCTCCCTCTCCCCTCCCTCCCCCCCCCCTCCTACGTACGCGCGTACAAGTGTGAATGTGAAGGAATGAGTGTATACCGGGTTTATCTAGATTCGACCGACAAACTTCGGCTGCAGTTTATTCACGAAAAAATAAGCTGGAAACATGTTCGCGACTTATAGTCTAAAGTGAATACTAAAGGCTGTACACATCTGTGCAGTTGGGCGTGAAACACTTGTTTATTGGAAATATTGGTGAAATTATTTAGGTTGGAACGTCGAGTGTTTGGGTACTGGGTAACTGAACAAAGATCTGCAAAAAAAAACCGCATTTCCCGATGTCATAAAATTATTTCATGTAAATAAACACGGTCACTACCCTTATTTGTAACTTACCTCTATGACGCAGATAGCGTATTTGGGATTTAAATGGTGGATTATAAATCCGCATGTCGCAGTTAACGAAAAGCATCGCCCATTTTCCAGTAATTCGAGTGTACTTCAAAATTGATAGTTACCAAAACCTGGCAGGTGGAGAACGCACAAACTCAGAAACACACTGTTGCGGATATTAAAGAGAGGGGACGATTCCAAAGAGAGGCATGTAAGCGGCACTGTATTAAACTAATTGTTAAGTTCCAACTTAAAAAAAAAAAAATATGTGTTACTCCCTTAGAATTCATCTTAGATCGTAGGTAGTATAGGCCTATACGTTTTCAACAACTATCGGGCGCCGTTGATGGTTGCATGTTAGGTGATGGCTACGATTTGGTAACCTAGTATTTGAGTAGTAAGTTTCGCTACAGACTAAAAACTAAAATAACAAATCCGTCATCACTTTGACTAATTGTGATCACGTAACCTTTCAGTAAACTTAAGTGCTAATTCGAATATGGCCCGAAGGAGAGAATTCAGCCTCTATAGTCCCGTGCATCCGTTAGGTCGTACGAAGAAGGAAGAGTATCCGGTTGCGGATCGATAATCCGTGTTTCTTTCATTTCATTGTTGCCACGCCCTCTTTAATTACGTGTCGTTAATTTACAAGCTTGAGAGGTGGCAAGGGCCCGATTGGAAGGGGGGGGGGAGGGGGCTCGCTTGATTGTGAGGAACTATCACCAGGGCTACCAACCTGTAGCGTACCTGCAACCTTACCTTTGTAACGCGAGCCAGTAATGTAACTGCTGTACCTTCTTCCATAAAGCACAATCTGCTTATCCATTTTGGTGAAGCTCGGAAGTAATATTATGGTGCATTTTCAATCTGAGTGCTGTTTAACTTCAACTGAACGTTTTTGAAAGCTTTGCGTTGGCTATATGTTTATAGCCCATTTGCGGTTTCTTCACAATTTATGAGTAGAACCTTTGAAAAATCACTAAACATATGACGCGTTTGGTTATTTTCTAAATATGCTACGTATCACGAACGTTTTATACTTGTCTTAACATAAAAGTACTTAACATAAAAGTAAAACATGGTTAACTTAAACTTTTACTAATATTTTAACTATAAATTATATTTCATTTGTAGTTAATGTGGTTAAAAACGGAGAGAAAATAGGTATGTTGGTAATGCCTAGAAATAAATAGTTCTTGTGCAAAATATTATTACACTGAGTGCGCATAAATGCGGTGGGTTGTCCCTTTAATGCTATTTTTCTACAGTTGGCTAAGCTTGTTTCTATGAGGCGGAGGAATAACCTGGAAGTAGAACTTCAGCAGGACTTCAGAAAAACTAGAAGTAAACCGTGAATGAACTATACTTCTCATCGTGTGATTTTCTGCCGTATGTAAAGAGATTTGGGCGGCTCTTAACATCGAGGTCTTGGAGAGATCCATGTGTAAAAATTAACACTGCTAAGACCCTGATCAGTTTATTCGTACGCCAGGCAAGTAGAACCGTGGAATTATCATAAATGTGGATGTATTACTGATATACAAATTCGTGTGTCGGAAAGAAGAAAGCCACGACTAACTTAAGTGGCTAATAATTTAGGCATTATACTCGAAATAACGTCAAGTGTTAACGACTATTTTTATGAATTTGCAGCCAACTTAGTAGAAACCTGCGTATCAGTGTGTAATTTGGTAGTATGTATAAATGTCATGTAAGTACACCAAATTTTGACAAAGTGACCAACCCACACAGTATGTAAACAGTAATTGCACCCGTTTCCAAATTATTAAATCAGGTGACGAGTTGTTATTGGATGTATACTGTTATGTTGGCGATCTTGGTGACCACGCAAATAAATATTACTTGTAGTTAAAGATTATAATTTAAAACTTTGATTACACTTACATCATTTATGGCATCAAATATGTTGTTTAAAGCAGTATACAATTTTTTTGAGTTATAGGCAGTTGGGTTTAAAAACATTTAAAGCAATTGTGCTAGAACTTGCGGACACTACGATTAGTGAAACTTAATGGCTGTGTCGGAATACTTTATTGGCAGGTAACTATTCTTGTATTTTCTTTTATGAAGTATAGATCGTTGTAGTTGCCTTTTTAGAGTGTTTTCGTGAGTGAAATGCAATATTATCTGCGTATGTAAACCGCTTCATAAAATGGTTTGGTTCGACACACACACACACACACACACACTATATATATATATATATATATATATATATATATATATATATATATATATATCGTTCCCGAAGTTTTAAGTTTGATGGTTTCAGGAAACAAGTGAAGTGGCGTATTTACATA
This sequence comes from Dryococelus australis, assembly GCA_029891345.1. Lineage (NCBI taxonomy): Eukaryota > Metazoa > Arthropoda > Insecta > Phasmatodea > Phasmatidae > Dryococelus > Dryococelus australis. The sequence continues at coordinate 102,907,412 of CM057004.1, forward strand.
ACGGTTCTGCAAATAAATTATTTCGTATCAGTGGCATAAATTGATTTATGTGAAGTAATCGTCCAAGGATCGACAAAGAAGGCGTGTGCAGGAGTTGCGAATACGAATTACAAACGGTGAGTTAGTATGTTTTGCAGATAATGTATTTCGAAATAGTTATTACAATATGTTTAATGTACGTGACCTAAAGAAACAGTTATTTCAACTCTTTATTGCTCAGTATAAAATTAAACGCGTGTTTATTATATGGAGAATCCGAAGCGTGTAAGCAAATCACTACCATCCGTACGAACTGCGACATATTTTCTCCGTTTGTTTTATTTCGCTAAACTTAAAATATTTAGAATGTGACTTCCGTAGCCTACAAGCAAAATTGTGCCCTGCTCCATGAAAACAATACGTACCTAATTCAATACGATACCGTCTAGTAAGAAGATCCTCATAACAGTGCCGTCTCATGAAACAAATTAAATTAGATCCCCATTTCCCGTTTTCCTACCACATCCACCCGCAATAAAATACAAACAGCCCCAGCAGCACAACTAGGCCATGACAGAAATAAAATATGTTGGAATGGCAACCTACATTAATAATATCATTTGTTTACAAACATTGTTTCCTTCAGTGACAGAACAGATGTGGCGGCAGGATACATTGTAACCACGCTACTGTTCTAAAGCTGTCGAAATCTAGTGTGCTTACTTTAAATGGAGCATACGTATGTAGCAATGAGCAGTTTTTTTTCCCCTCAGAGGATTGTTTCCAAAAACTTTTTACTTTACCGTAAACAGTTTATAGTCGTGTGAAATCGTCAATGGAATTCTAATTGGTTTCCAGTATATGTATTTACTAAGTATCCTATATCGTGACGTTACGTATAGGGTGTTCGTGGTTAACTAAGCTTTTCTGAAAACCATGCTTAGGATCTTCTTTTATTATTCTCTATCCTTCCACTATATGTAAGATTAACATTGCCATGGACCTGTTCACGTTATTCATACGCCATACTAATGAAACCGTGGAATTTTTTCGCAAAGTAGATATGCAAATTCGCTGTTATTTGTTTAAAACAAACACCGAGTCTTGGATCTATATTTATCAATTCGTTGCCAACTTAACTGAAAGTCTGCGTGTTAGTGTACTGTAGCCATTTATTACACAATGTGTCATTGTTCTCAAGAGTTTAAGGTAATGAACTTGCACAATTTTTACATGGTGTTTGTAATGTAAAACATTTTAATAAAAATAACTTTAAAATATATCCGTTTTTTTTTTTAAATTTTGGTTTAATATTTTTTAAAATTAAATAAAAAAGATTACACATTCCACTATAAAAACTTTACAACACATGCTATTTTCTGTACATGCTTTGGGCATGTTCTACAATGCATGCATACTTAAGTAAACGGATACGAATCAAGTGGAATAACTGGGATGAATATCACTTGGCCTACAAGAATAAAGATGTCTTAATGCTACAGGATGTTCTATCGATCACTGTAAACATTTATAGAACAAATGCTGTAAACAGTTAAATAGTGTGTTGAGTGGCACGTAGGTAAAAAAAAACTGTTGTAAAATAAAAATTATGGTCCTGGTTGGGTGATCTTAAACTTTTGGTATAAACTGTAGTTATGGTTATGGTAAGTTTTTTTTTTTTTTTTTTTTCCAAAGGTTGATTTCACAAGTGTTTAATTGACCTTAAACGGCCTTTATTTGGTAGGGATTAGCAGTGTCTGTAGTTGAAACTGGTCTTCGGCGCGTGGCGGCAGAGATTTTCCACACCCCTGAGAGAATCCAAGGCCTTTGACCTAGCCGGCCACGACGGGCCAAGCCGGCGAGCGACGTGAGTTCGATACTCCGTTTCACCAGGAATACGGGACTGGCCCGGGTAAGGTTGCACCGGCAGTTATCTATAACCCATTCACATGTTGCTTCTCACTTTTCTGAAGCCCTGCTAAAGTTCTACTTCCAGGATATTCCTCCGCCTTCTACGAACTTATCTTAACCGAGTGTGAAGGCTGTTCACGATAGAGCGAGCACTTTGGAAATTAACCTTAGAAAAAAGTCACTGCCTCTGCATGCATATATATCAATGGCCGCACTGAGCGACATTCACCGAGTAAAGTTGGCAACGATGGATGGAAAATAGTCCCATATCTTAACGTCGAATAAAATGTGTTGGTAACCATTTGTGATAACATATTATTTCTTTCGCTTCCTGTTTTTTTTTTTTAATGCATCGAAGTGTGAAAATGGGTAGATTTGTATAATATTTAATTTCTTAATAATTTTAGTTATTGTCCATTTCATGTAACTGGTGTAAATTTTGACCGTTCTAGAGAAGTAGCACGGCCAAAGTGTATCCACCGACGCTGTTTTGTCACGGAAAAAAAAGACGTTTGTAAAGAAATGTTCGAGTCCAGTGCACACTTGCATTTTCCTCCTTCGTCGTGTGCCCTTTCATGGCAGGCACTGCAAGTCTGATCTACGTTAGCTAACTTCAGTCCAGTAATTAATGTAGGATATTTATTATAGCTAGGTTGTTCTTCCAACCTGTTTTATTTTTTTAATTACCGGGTTAAATTTGTTGGGGTTCTGCCAGAGATTAGTAGGTTCTGTTTATTTTATTTCGAGGAAAAACGGAAAAGGTGAAGGGGGGAGGGGGGTGCTTTAGATTAACGTCTTTTGTGAGACTGGATTATTTTGATCTTAAGAGTGTGTGGCATTTTGAGTTGCATATTGTTTTGATGTATCATTAGAAAATTTTGCTCATATCGAAATAACATTTAAATTATTTAACTTCTAAAATGATAACTATAATGAAAACACAAAACGCGATACATACGCCGCTGTTCGTATTCGTACAGATGCAGCATTATTAACACGCACACACTTTGACCGAAGTTCACCCTTGCACTCGAATTTACTATGTAGTCAAACAAATATTATCCACTCACTACAAACGTGTGGAAAGTGCGGTTTTTTTCAGGCCATGCGCATTTCAATGATTATATTAACGGCTTACAAATACATTTACAAAACACGCAAACTTACTATTTGTAATTTGCAACCTCTTAAACGGTGTTTTTCTATGGTAATCCTTGCGAGTTTACTTCACTAAAATCACGTTTGTTCGTCACTAATATTAATTAATTAATTAATTTGCAAATTCATTCAGTAAAATCAACATTGCGAACGTTTCCTGATGCAAACAGACTTATAAACTTGTATACGAAAATTATATTCGTGTCACTTCATTGTGGAAGGCGGTAAGGAAAATGGCGGAACGAGCAGTTTTAACAACGTGCCGATTATTACATTTCACTCAACAAAACGCACTACCACGGTACCTACGACCAACTATGTTTGAAAAAAGAAAATGGAATATTCCGACAACACCAATAAGATATCAGTATAATGAACACGATGAGTAAAAAAGCAGACGCACGATGGCCTTCACCGGACTGGAAACAAGCATGGCTAGCCATTGGCTGGAAACGTTTACTGTATTACAACTTTTAGTTCCGAGTACTATTTTCTTCCAAAGCCATCATCAAAATAGCCAATCCAACAACACGGATTCCGCAGCAGTTCATCAGCTGATACAGTACTGTATGAGCGAGAGCATTTACTGTTTACATATTGTGTAGGTTGGTCACATTTTCTGCCAGATTCCACCCCACTTATATGACATGTAAAATATGCTTGACCGACGCATGAATAAAGTGACGAGGCCCATGGTAATGTTAATTTTACATAAGGTGGAGGAATACACAACGCATTCAAGTAGATCTTAAGCAGGGCTTTCAAAAGTGCTCATTTTACCGTAAACAGCCTATAGAAAACTGCACTAAAGGACAACGCACCGAATTAGTGCACTCAGTTATATTTTGCACGAGAGCTATTTCTTACTAGGCACTACCAACACACATGTTTTCTCTGTTTTTATTCGTATTTACTATAAATGAAATATTATTATTATTAGTAAATTAAACATAGGTAAAATTTCAATTTAACTAATTAAAAAAAAGAAGAAAAAAAAGACACTTGTATGTTAAAACAAGTATAAAACGCTTGTGATACATGGCATATTTAGGAAATAACTAAACACTCCATACATGGGGTGATTTTCCAAAGGTCTGATTTCAAAAAGTGTGAAGAAACCGCGAATAGACTATAGAGTGATTAATATTAATAATGACGCTCTTTTTACGTTTACCCATAAAATATTCTGAGAAATGTTTGACGCGGCGTTTATTTGTTTTTTTTTGTTGTGTGGGCAGAGTTGCCATAGGCTGTTTGTTACCTGTTATTTGAGCATTCACGTAAGCAAGTAAATCTACACTGTTGAATCGAACTGTCGCGAAATATTTTGTTGCGTTTCGAATTGGAAACTATTGAAGTCAAAAGTTGTACAGGAGTATCTACAGTGTAGCTCGATAGCAGCTAAGAAAAGATTTCGCAAGTTTGGCGTCCGTGATTTATTCAAATTCGGAAAACAATTATATGGTCATAAGAACGAGAGTGAAATGCGCCTGAGAGACGTAGATATGTAATTCGTGCATGTGCGCATAGATCGCGAGATCGCGCACTGTAAGGAAAAAATTGAATGGTTTTTAGAAATTCGTATAGTATTGAAGTTTTTAGTTTTATGATAAACGTTAAGATATTTTGCTTAACATTGTATACAATTTCCGGCAGTTTATAAACCATATAAATACTACCGAGCTTACAGATATGGTAATCAGCGTTAGTATCTAGCGAGTTGTTCATCACCTAGGAGCAATTGTGTGTTTTATCCTCACTGTAAAAACAAATAACGACACGTATATAACTTGCAGTATAGATAGTTTTCTAAACAGCTGTCGTTAACTTTCCTTAATTTCCGCGTTATAAAAAAAATTAATTTCTATTCACGGTGTAGCTTCAGTTCCTAAGTTCAGTTTTCCATTAGTCTTCAGTTTTGAGAGAAAAGGACAGTACATACGCTAGGTTAAATACGCGAGACGACATGGCAAATATGAAAATAAAACCGTAATATAATCAAACTTCGTCTCTATTGAGATTGGCCAGCAAGATCACACGGCACAGAGTCGCGTATCACGTAAAAGCTTGTGGCATTGTCAAACTTCTGTTTGCTTAAACGCGAAACGACTGTAAATAGACCTCATTGAAACACGCCAGCCAAGTTCTAGCCTGTTTACGTGAACTTTGTTAGTTGCGGCGTGTTAACGTGAAGTTATCGTAATCCGAGCCTAACTGAGAACCGAGAATGTTCTGTTGAGGAAACGCCACGCTTGTTGACAGAGCTCGTGGTCCCCGAAGGAATGACCCTAATGGGGTCTGGCATTTCTCTCGGAGATCAACAGCCTTGCTATCAGCACCAGATACAGCTGTCTCTCTGTCAACTGGAAACTATTGGCATCGGCCTCTAAAAATATATTCCTGCCGTCACTGCGTATATTTTAACGGCTGTTGGCGTTAAAATGAGCACTTTTGAAAGCGCTGCTTAAGATCTACTGAACGCACGTTGTGTATTCCTCCGCCGTATCTAAAATCAACATTCCCATTAGGCCAATCGCTTTATTAAGGCCTTCGGTCAAGTGAAACTGCGGAATTATTAGAAAAGTAAATACTCGTATGCTCATTCTTATACTTAACAAGCTTTTGTAAAAAGAGGAAAAGAAATAATTTCAGTTTGTATAAATGGTTGCTTAACACTATTTATTTGACGTTAAGATATGAAACTATTTCCCATCCATCATTACCAGCTTACTGGACGCATGTCACTCAATGCGCCCGTTAAAATATATGCAGGCAGGGACAGTGATTTTTTTCTAAGGTTGATTTCAAAAGTGCTCACTTTATAGTGAACAGCTTTTACAGGAACTTTCCCAACCGATTAAGGAACCTACTTTATCAGATTATTTCATTTCCTGCTGATTTACGTTTTAGTGATTTAAATAAAAACAATACTAGAATATAAGTTTAGTTACTTGATTGACTCTGCAATATATACATGAAATTAAAACTATCTACGTCAAATTTGGCCACTATAGCGTAATATAAAATTTAAAATATCACTACGTGCCTACGTTTCTATAATTACCCAAATAGCACGTATAGTCCATCTACTGCTACTGCCAACTTTTTTGAAACCCTGCTAAAGTTCATCTTCCAGGATATTCATCCGCCTCATGCAAACAAAGCTTAACCGAGTCTATAAAATTACATCAAAGGGACAACGCACCGCACTGATAGTTGTGGGAAAAGGTTTATTTTATTTAACACTTATCAAATAAATATATATTTTGGAAATGAACCAACAGGTAGCACTATAATTTATAATACTTTTGAAAGTATAAAACAAAATTCCCGATTCTTTATAAATTATTTACTTGAAGTTCGTAGCGTAGTGGAATTAATAAAACATGGCAGAAACTTGACAGCGTCTAGTTTGTCGTCAGTAACTTACTTTGGAATCTTGGTATTGGCTGTTCACGGTAAAGTGAGCACTTTTGAAAGCCCTCTTATTTGAAAAAAATATTTAAATAAATATAGTTTATTTTAGTCCTGGACGTTAACTTCCGAGTGTGGTGGAATATAGACACTGTGTTTATTACTTACATTCCAATATTTACTCAAACAGGTTGGTTAAAGGATAAACAATGGCTTAAAGGAAAAGTAGCTAGGGCTTCAAAAGTGCTCATTTTACCGTGAACAGCCTATATTAAAATAACGAGCGAAACAGCGTGCCGGTCGTAAACATTCTGTAACCAAATGGCAAAATGGTGACGTAGGAAAATTTGCTTCCCTGTGAAAAACCATAGTCTCTCTCTCTCTCTCTCTCTCTTTCTCTCTTTCTCTCTTTCTCTCTCTCTCTCTTTCTCTCTCTCTCTCTTTCTCTCTCTCTCTTTCTTTCGTTATTCATAATTTGTATTTAGCATGTTGTGAGGTTCAGTCGGAACACCACAATATTCAACTGTCTTAGCTGCTATTATTTTGGTGTTATAATGATTCAGAAATTTAAGTCCACGAAGTCTCACTATAAACAGTAATTATCTCCGAAAGATTTTGGAAGGCCGTTTGAAATTTAAAATTAACAAAATAAAACAATTATGATGTGAAATCTATAGTTAAAAATCGTGTAATGTGAAATTACCTTTTTCAAGACTATTTCCGCGACTTACTTTGTAGAATAATTGTTTTGTACAATACGCATTTGTTTATTCCAATAACCTCGCCTGAATCTATATTTAGATGTTTCAAACAGGCAAAACTAATATGGCAGGGATTTGGTAATTTGTGTTGTGTAATTTGTCAGCTTCGAAGCTGATAAAAAGCGGATTACAAAAATAAGTCACAGATTTTGTAGACAAAATGGGTCACGTGACCGTTTTGCTAACGAAAAGTGACAATCTGAACGCGTTCCGAGAATCCTTGGGTTGGGGCAGGGACTTCTTGCAGCGCATGCATCCATCCGCGCACTTAGGACACGGCCTCCACGCGGATGCGCACAGCAGCAGTTAGAAATACGAGTACGAAACACAGTCCGTTCGGCGTGGTCGGCGGAAATGCGAATCAAGCTTAGTGCTTCCAAACTGGACGCCAAAACGGTAGTGCAGAAGATCTGTCCACATGTGAAATGTGAAGAGCTGTAGGCTTAGTCCGCCAAGAAGCGAGGGAGTGATACGGGCGACACTAACACGCCCGCCTAGTGCATCATCGCTCCTACGCGCAAGTCGTGCAGTGTTTCCGTCGTGATGCTGTATTGCGCAATTCAGATCTGCAACAGTGGGGTTTTATTACACTCGATGAAAGCCCACAGATTAAACTACGTCCGTATCTTTGTACTTTTCTCTTGCCGTTTAAGGAAACTGCACAGGCTAGCTTTAAAAATGCGATATTTGATCATATGGACATAGATAATCTGTGCGGGTTTGAAACACTTCTGGCACCCGTCTTAAATATGCGAGGAAGATGGCATGGGGTCAGTGAAAAACGTACGCGAAGTGTATGTCTTTACATTTTATTTACACATTACACACTAAGGCTCGAATGCAGCGACCTCCACGAGGCGGGATTTTATTGCGTCTCAGGGCTAACCCCTTACGCCTACTAGGAAGGAAAATCCTGCAAGGAGACATGCATCGCGGCAAAGAGGGACTGGACAGCCATGGCCTGCTCTTCGGGGCCATGGCTACCTTCCTTAAGTGTACTTAGAGCTAGTCTTAACTATGACGAGCAAGGGAAAAACCGTCAAGAGAGACGTAGAAACCCGTGCGATAGAGAAGTAAAAAATTAAAAAAAAACATTCATGCATAAAATAAAATAGAATGCTACAGGAGACAGAGTGTTTGGAAAACATGCTCTTGGTTAATAGAGTTGGGAAGACTAGTTAAGTCCCCGCCACACCTTTCACGCATGTGCACGACGGGTGCGTAACGAGTTGCATACCCGCACAGGCGTTGGGCAAGGGCGCTCCAATCCTTCCGATATTCTTGTCGCTGTTTCTGAGATGAACGGTAGGCCGAAGGTTGTGTTATTAAGGCAACCTTTTTTGTTGATCTACGCATGTTATTTCATTAACAACCATAAAACTACGATACAACTTTGTTACGAAATGGCATGCGATCGAAATCACGCGATCCCAATTTATTGATGACTAGGGATGACAATTACCAACCCTACGTGGTGTGGTATGAGGTCTTCTATCGACCAAACCATATCAAGAACATTGCTTTAACTTAAGCATTTTCTGATATCTGTAATTAAATCCATTCTCAAGATTTATTTTCATGTGTTGGTACCTCTCTTAATATATACTTTGTCCACATTCTTAATTGTATACTCTACCTAATTTTTTATAAGGAAACTCCCCACTATGTTGGTCGAATTCACTCATCCTGTAGACATTACTGGTATGATCGATACAGTGGACAAATGCGATTATGAATATGCGTATCAGTGTTGCTGGTTTCTGATATCTGGCAGTGATAATGTTGATAATATTACCACTAGTAAAATATTCCTTTTCACCCATTGAATTAGTTTGTTTTCAAAATTGTGAAAAGAAAAGTCATTGATATGTGAGATAATGTCACTATTTCCAATTTTGTCATAAATTAGCCGATATTAATATCTATACACTGAATTGTTGGTACAGTAGTCAGAGTATTCGCCCCCTACCAAGGCGAACCGGGTTCGATTCCAAGCGAGGTAATCCGTATTTTCGCATGTCGGGAACGTGGCGGATGTTGCTGTTGGCCGGCTCTTATCTTCACTTCGCTTCTCTATCACTGGCGTTCAATACCTGGCTTGTTAAGGGGGGCGCTTACCTGACGCGACACGACACTGGAGCGAGTGAACGCTAAGGGTGACACTGGCACGCGCATTAAGTGCCGCATCGCCACTATGCGCGAAGCACTAAACTAGTGCGCAAGCTTTTTGTTGAGCATTTTTTTTCTATGGGACTTTAAGTGGTGACCATATTATTTTACTGATGAAAAGTCTGTTGCAAAGTTCAATGCAGGTTTGTATTTGAGTTTCATGTATATCCGGTCAGCACATTTGGATATACGGCAGTCTGAAAATGCTGTTTTTAGCTATGTTGGAGGGCTTGGAAATAATGGTTCTGACATGCGTAGTGTCATGAAAGCGACATCTCGCCATCGCCTGAAGTTTGTTTTCTTTTCGCAAATTAGCACATTGGGCGTACGTGGAATAGTTTAATTAAAAAAAAAAACCGGATTTCCCAACACATTTCTAGCGCCTAGTAGGCAGCCCCCTTAAGCGCCGACTAAAACCTCTCAACTCATTATCGATACTTCGAAAATATCGAGAAATTATTGGCCGTAGTTTGGTACTACTCCGTATGCAAGTCGAAAACGTCTTAGCAACGAATCGACGATCCAGTGGTTCGGAGCCTCCGGAATCAGGAGGTCAAGTCGTCGTCAGTCTCTTGGCACTAGCGTGTGACGTATATCGTTACTTTCGTGTTTCTTTTTCGGGCGATCCCCGTGAACAGGTTTGCGCAAGATGGGTGGGTGTGGAAATAAGGCGGGGGGGGGGGGGGGGGGGGTTAAAGAATGCGTGTCGCTCGGTCCGGTGCAGTGACTCACCGGGAAGTTGGCTGACCTGACACCTGGACTCCCCTTATAGTTTCATTAGGCAACGTCGCCTGTTTGTTCGATAAAGCCCACTTTCCCCCGTGGTGATTCCCCGTTACAGGCGCGACCTTCGCCGCTCCTCTTACCATTATTATAATGAATGACTTCATTTTCGGCCACTGAAAAAATTATAGTCATTCGGGGTAACAGACAGGGTCGCTTTGTACCACTGTAGTGGTTCACTATAGCAAGTGTCGTTATTTATATATTTTTATGAATGTTAATCATATATGTTTTCGACATTAATATATTTTTATTTTTGCATTGTTTGGTGAATATTTCATTTTGTAACCTCTCTCACATTTATTTGCTGTAAAGCAAAAGTAACCTAATAATAATAATAATAATAATGTAAACCACACATCCGTTTTTATTTTCAGAATTCTATGCTATTTTCAATAGTATTGAGGTATGGCATACCTTAACATCAATATCTTAAAAATTAAATTTATGTTGTATTTATGTTTTTTAACCAGGCCTGATGCTCTTTCAAATGGTCCCTTCCAGAAACCCGACTTCCGGCGACTAGCTGTCTTAACTATACTACATGGAGAATTACTTCCGGTAGAAATAAATAATAAAAGAACAAAAATATTGAATACAATAAAAATAATATAGAGAGGAAATAATTAAAACTCAAAAATAAATATTAAAATATATATAAAAATATATTAACAGATACATTTAACATTTAAGATAATGATGTTAAGATATACCATATACCAGAATACTATTGAAAATAGCGTAGAATTAATAAAATAAAAATGGATGTGTGGTTTACTCTATACACACAGACCAATTTTTTTTTGTGTGTTTAAACGACATCCAAGAATACGAATTAAAATCATCACAATGCACGGTGTTAAATATATATCTATAATATGTTGCGCTGTTATTATAACTGAGCATAGTATAATTGTACGCATAGACATTTTTTAAAATACAGTTTAAAAAGCAATTAAATCTTGTAAACTTACTTAATTCAACTATGTATTGAGAACTATTTAGTATAAAATTAAATATGAACGCTAGTGCAAAGTTCATTCGGATACTATGCAAGTACTTTAGAGAGCTTTTATATGTTACATTTAGGGTGTAATCAGGAGATTGCGAAGACGTTAAACATGCCTAAGCATTTCGTGAACAACCTATTGGAGCTCGCTATTTATTTCCGCGACAAGAATTTATTAAAATTGATGTCGATTTCGTTAATCAAGAAAGCAATTTATAATGTTTGCAGATAACCATTTCTTAGATTACGATAAATGGACAGCGAGCCGGGTAGCAATATTTTGATTTAATTTATGTACTATATGTATATTTTGAAGTGCCAAGTCTGGCAATTAAAGTTCTGTATTAAAAATGCTTTAAATTCGTATACCACGGTGGCTTATCATACGTTAATATAAACATTGTCTTCCTATTCTGGTATAAGTGAGTGAAGTTTCCATGGCAAGGTTATAAGCTGTTCACGGTAGGCCTGGTTAAATTTTCCTTTGAGCAATTTTATCCTTTAAACACATTTAAAAATAAATATTGTCATGTAAGTAATAATAAACATAGTGTATGTATTCCACCGCACTCGGAAGTTAACTACTACGGCTAAAGTTAAGCATACATATTTGACTATTATTCCCAATGAGAGGGCTTTCAAAAGAGCTCACTTTACCGCGAATGACCTTTATTAATGCTTTGCTGTGGTACTGATAAAACTGGGAGAATGTAAGCGAAAGCACCAGGTATTCATGATCAGAAATTAATCTCGATTTTAAGCCAATCGTAACCTTTCAGTATGTTTTTGTAGTCTTTATCTTTTCCTTTGCTTTACATGGCGATAGCGAATATCATGCTTGCACACGTATCCATACTTTGTCTGACAGTTACAATAGCTTATTTGAACTTCGTGGAAGCAGATGGAAGCACCCGCAGTTGAAAGAACATCTATGTACCTTGAGAAGTATCAAAATGTTTGCAATGTCAGCAACCGTCTTCAATAGAAAGTCCAATCGACGAGTTAGCCTCGTTTCCAAAGAATAAAAAAAAGGCTTTTGAGATCTCCTCCCTATCTGTGTGTGTGTCAATATGTGTTCTAAAAAAGTTCGAGCCGCTGCAAAATATTTCACGGAATTTACGCGCGCGCGCGCACACACACACACACTTGCTAGTGAGGACGCCCGATTATTATTATTTTTACTAACCTATTTTTAGACTATGAGAAAGTGGATGAGTTATCTACATGAACTGTAAATAAATTGAATGGTAATCCAAAGTTCCAGTTAAGATCCTTTATATAGATTTGCGACAAGTAGTTAACAGTGCCTGGTTAGTTAAAAACGAGTTTATGTGACAACATTTCTACGTTTTATCACTGTATTAATTCCTTAGCGTGACATACCTGTGTCACGACCTATTCAAGTACAAGAAAGTAGGCTATAAGTTTTTCTCAGAACTTCTTTTTTTTTTTTTATGCCTGATTACGAGTATTTTTTTTGGGAGTGTTTGATAAGTGAACATATATTTACTTGAAATACAAGTTATCTAATTCTACCTTACAAATAATAGGCTGCCACCCCATGTCACCAGCTACCACTACAAATACACCCTTTTAACAAATACAACTTCAGTGAGTAAATATCTTTTAAAAAGAATCTTGTTTATTGAAACTATACGTAGGACAAGGAAATTCATAAAACGGTAATATTATGTGTAAGCGATAACTTTATTTCTGAAACACTTATACAATTTATATTTGCTAGCATATTGTCTCTACTTCGCCACAGCAAAATTAAGCTTACATAAGTAAATTAAAGAACTTTCATATATTATGAAACGAACATGAAATTGAGAATTTAAAACAAAGTACTGACACATAATTATGTTTCAGAACATTTTACCTACAATCACAGTATAAATATGAGGTGGTAAAGTTAATAATTTAATTCTTAAATTTACACATGATTGACATTTGCACTTAAAAAAAAAAAAAAAAAAACAGAAATTTGCGTCTCATGGAGTGCTACATACGTTTAGTCATTTCCTATCCTTGTCATCGCAAGGGAAGATTTATTAACAATTCAAACATGCATAGACATCCGGACAAATGATATCTGCGTGAGATTACAATTGTGTTGCACCACGGCGAACTTCAAACTGCATGATATACACGACAATGCATATATAACCACACAGTGTTTTAACGTTACCAATCACATGAATGAAAGAAAAAAAATAACGATATTCAAGATTTTTCCAAGTGAAATACAAAAAAGGGATCAAGACACTTTTGTACAACTTATTCTTGGAGCTGGATAATGTTTCATTTTTTTTTTTTAAACACAATCTGTTCTTTTAAAATTTGTGCGGTACCGATGCATTACGCAAATACGCAAGTTTATAAATATCGAAACAGTCCTGGCTATATAGCCAGAGTTTTTCGAACACGAATTCAGTTAATAGATTTTTCCGATTTTTTTTGCAGAGAAAACCTAAAACACCACAATTGACCCAAAACAGGCTTTTACTCGACGGGACTATTCAATACAGTAATAAAATCAAAACTGTAAAATAATGGTACCATGGCTATTTTACTAAGTCAACCTGTACTAAAATGAATTGGTCTCGCCGGATTTAGCCGCCTTCGCACTGTTATAGTGTCCCATGTTCCCTTGTAGCAGCTGCGGTAATGTGATCCACCGATGTTCGCACACTTAACTTCCCACTTGCATAATCCGCCGGCCCCACTCGCCACTCTGCATTTCTGCTGAACACAACACATTCTCGTGATCTCTACTGATATACGTTTAAAGAATACTCTTACGAGAGAGCACTGGCTCGCCTTCTCTCACGCTCTCGCTCAGTGAAAGTGACGCGGCCACACTCTCGTTCGCTTCTCTGCGACGTCACGCAAAAACAGACAGCCGATACCAAAAGGCGGGATATCATGTTAAGCTAAAATCTCGGTCATTGATATTGATTATAATTTATATGTGTTAAAATAATTCGCCGATAATTATAGGACTGCTAGAATAATTATTATCGCATAAGATACCACCACTTTTGTCACACACTACCGTCATGTTGCAGCAAAGTGACAAAAAATAGACACACTTTGTGAAAAATCCTTATTTATATTTGTATGAAAAAGCGCTTAGTAAGTTATTACGTTGACTAAAACAGTTACAGTTTGTGCGACGTGGTTTTGGCCCACAAATATACTATAACCTTATTCAAACACGGAAATAATGTGAACAAATATGGCGTATGGTCAGAGAGAGAGAGAGAGAGAGAGAGAGAGCGTCAACGAGTTCTCCCCGACGTCGATGACGTGTCGCAAGAGCACGAGAGAGCGCTCTCTGAGCCAATTGAGACACGGTCTAAGCAACGGGCTAAACGGACTATCAAAGGACATTACGTATGGCGTAAACTGCCAACACTTCAGTGAAGCGCCTAACACCGAACATTAAAAACGAGGAAACAGCTTGAAGTACTTTAAATGTTTTTTCTACGTATTCAAAAATTACATTTGGCTGCAGTAAAGTACAGATTACTAACAAAAAATTCTTCCTACATTATTTACAAATGGTAACTTGGCGAATTAGGTGAGGTAGTTTTCTAAAATCATAGCCGCGTCTAATATACTGTATTTATTGTTTGAAGTTTCTCTCTACTTATTTTGACTATGCTAATGTGAAAAAAACTCTCTTTTCTACATATCTAGTTTTTAAAACTTTCCATTTTTGGTGTTAAATGTTATTAAAACTAATTTAATGGCTGTGATAATTTTTATCGCCACTAAAGAATGCTGGCTTACTTATGTGGTGAAAGATGCTAGCAGTGTTTTTATTATTTGAAGTCGGTAACTCGTGCCACACGTGTGCTTCAGAATACATCGCAGTATTCCGATGTTTGCAGAACTTAAAGGGCTTGGAGATGGCACGCCATGTAAAACGCGAGAATATATATTTTTTTAACATCGAAATGCGGCGATGTGCGATCGTTTTTCAGTTCCGAGCCGGTATTCGAATGTTTGCGGAACGGGCAGTAGGTTCCGGAACAGGTATGTTTCCAGGGAGTGGGGAAACCCGAAGGCCGGCCTGAGAGGCGCACGCCGTCGGAGAGGGGACAAGCTAGGAATAGAGTGCCCACCCTTCAAGACGCTTGACGCCGACAGTATATGCTAATGTACGTGTAAATCTCATGCATGTTTATAATGCAGAATGTTGCGTTCAGCATGACAAATTTATTTGTTGGAAAATAGAAGAAAAAAAATTGTCAGGATTTCATGTTGCGTACATTCGGTTCAAAATGCACGACATAGTTAGGCCTATATAATGTTCAGAGATAGAGAAAAACTAGATAATAACAGGAGGGAGAGTAATTTTGGTTATGCAAATCGGAGGAGCGTGGGCATCAACTGTAGAGAGGAAATACGGAGATAAGAGAGAAATTTAAATGGCACAGATAATTTAAGGGTGAAGAAGGGATGGTGGGCGGAAGTAGACGCAACGCCACGGAAACAAAACGATGGCGCGATGCAGGAAAACCAAAGTCGTGAGAGAATTATCACATGCAGCTGTCAAGAGCAAATCGAAATATTTGTTCGGTCTTGTAGTATATACATGGTTAATTGTTTTCGACGCAACGCTTTGGGTTTTACAAAAACTATTCGTGTGTAAAACATATAGCGTTTTATTGGCACGGGCCCAATTGTAGCATTATCATATCATTCCTCTGAAAGCGACGGATTGTATCTAATACATCATCATTTATTTTTCTAACAGCCACGTTCAACGTGTATCGGCAATTACATACATTTTAATTACGGTCTGGAAATAGTTTCGAATCGAGTTGTAGGGAGCTGTGGCTCAAAGGGAGTGCGGAACGTATTTTACAGTTTTACAGGCAGCACACAGGCTTGCTCTTTATTTTTGACCCTGTCAGTCGTCCCCCCCCCCACCCCAACCCCTCCGGGTCACCTTGGAGGCCATGCTCCTATACTCTTAACTACCGTGTGCCGAGCCTGTTCTTCCCCCCTGGCAGCAAGCGGTCCTCGGCAGCACACGACCTAGATCCTTTTTTCTTCAGATGCTGAGCCATACCGCTCCAACTGCGCTCCCTCGCCGAGGAGCGGAACAAGCAGAATTAGTTTCTCTAGTAGAAGATGCGTCAAACAGAATGTTAGTTTATGTTTCTGCTAAACTTCTTGTCCAAATGACCAGAATTAGTTTCTCTAGTAGAAGATGGCTGAAATTTCCTTGTAAGATGCGTCAAACAGAATGTTAGTTGATGTTTCTGCTAAACTTCTTCTCCAAATGATTAAAAAAAATAATAATAATTCGTATTCGCAATTATATTTTGCATGATTCTATTTAAATTTTTGTGAAATCCTGTCTTCATTTGCTGTAAATAAATTCTTGCTGCAGTCACCGCACGATTGTTCCATAAGAAAAGCATTGTAGAAAAACTTTTCTGCTGTTGGAGTCAAATTTTTAATACTGCTGTTCTGTCTACTGCTACAAAAAAAATTCAGGCACAAAGGTGAATCCATATATGGGAAAAGTATAGTTCGATTTCATTATACACGAAGTGTTTTCAGCGTAAAAAATTATATTCTAAAAGGGCGACGAAAAGTGCGTCCATGGCCTTCATTCCGCCGCCGTCCTTTACCACATCCTATCTTCTGGCTGGCCCAAGTGATGTTTTTCTCGAGTAGGACAGCCGGCTGGGGAGAGGGGACGTGACGCTGTCTATTGATCATGGGTTTCCCAGAAAGGGTGGTCAGGAGAGAACGAGCGTGCCAACCTGATGGAAGAGCAGGGATGAGGTGGTTCCAGCCTTCCGGCTCCAGGTGCAGTGCGTAACAATATTTTCTTTTCTTACAATTCCACAGTTTCACCTGGCGGACGCTTGGATAAAGTGATGAGGCCCATGGCAATGTTAATTTCACATAAGGCGGAGGAATACACAACGTGCATACAAGTAGATCTTAAGCAGGGCTTTCAAAAGTGCTCGTTTTACCGTGAACAGCCTATACGATAACTGCGAAGCGAAGAACCAGGAGAGTACTGTTTTCCTACATTCACAGCCAACTTATCTGGCAGCCTGATTGCCATTGTTTACGGCAGAATATATGCAATTAACAAAAAGTGATATGTATTTTTTCAATCAATGGTTTAAGATGCTACCAACCTCGCCCCACACTTACACTACATGTAATGGTACCACCCCTATTTATTGTTTTTAATTTCCTTTCTTGTTTCTTGATGTATTTTCCTCTTGTCCTTGTATTGTCCCCTCAGTACTCGTGTTATTTCTGTTATTCCACATCATTTTTAGGGGTTATGGACATTTCTCCCCAATTATCGTTTAACTTTTGTTTGTTCCAGAAATTTTTTCTCTCTCTGTTTTTCCACTCCATTCACTTCGACAGAAGAGCATTTTTTTTAATATTTTTAATTTTTATATTGTACAGGGTGTTTGTCATTTTGCTACCGTGTTTGTCATTATTAATAGACATTTAATAAATCAAAGTCGGAAGTGCTGACTGCACCGTAAACATCCTATACAGACTATTCCCAGTTTCTCCGCACTCTTTGGATCAAACCATCGAAAAATGACCCCATGTATGACGTCTTGGGTTGTTTCCTAAACATGTAGTGTATCACAAGCATTTTATACTCGTTTTACGCAAACTACATAATTTTTGGTTAAATTAAATGTATTTATTTCATCTATAAATTATATTTTAATTTGTAATTAATATAAATGAAAACACTACGAAAATAAGTGTGTTGGTAATGCCTAAAGGCTGTTGGCGATAAAGTGAGCACTTTTGAAATCAACCTTAGAAAAAAGTCACTGCTATTATCTGCATATTTTCTAATGGGCGCAATGAGTGACCTGGATCCAGTAAAGTTGGTAACAACGGAGGGGAAAGTAGTTGTATATATTTACGTCGAATAAAAATTGCTAGGTAACTATTTGTGATAACAAAATTATTTCTTTCGTTTTCTGTATGTTTTAATGCAACCTAGTTTAAAAATGAACAGACTTGTACAATATTTACTTTACCAATAATTTCACTGTTTCACTTGACCGACGCGTGAATAAACTGATGATGCCCATGACAATGTTAGTTTTACATAAGGCGGAGGAAAAAACAACGTGTATACAAGTAGATCTTGAGCAGGGTTTTCAAAAGTGCTCATTTTACCGTGAACAGCGTTTAGTAAGAAATAGTTCTTATGCAAAAGATTGTTAAACTGAGTGCGAACGAATGCGGTGCGTTGTCCCGGTGGTGTTATTTTCCAGACTCGGATAAGCTTTGTTTGCACGGGCGGAGGAATATCCTGGAAGTAGAACTTCAGAAGGGTTTCAGTAGTGTGAAGTAACCACGGATGGACTATACCAAGACTCGCTGTATACAGCGTTTCAGTCTTAGATTGCTGTGTGCGGTGTAATGGACATTAACTTTCTCTTTCCAATCGTTAACGCTCTCCAAGTTACCGCGTGCACTGTTGCACGATAAGTTATATTTTCTTTCAGTCTTAAAAAAAATATATGCTATTTTGGTTGCGTGCGCGCCATGCAATCACAATGATACGGTTTCAGTTTCAAAGGAGCCGCGTAGCTTTGCATCGCAGGATTGGATTGTCTGTTAAGAGTTGCCCGGGAGGTAAACGGGCCTTTTTCCTTCGCCACCCAGTTACGTCGCAAAGCTGGAGCAATCTGGCAACAGTGCGCGCCATTCGACCTGCACTGAGATCCCGTGTTGCGGTGGCATTGTATCGGTAGGCGATACCTCCGAGGGGGGGGGGGGAGACGATAACTCCCGCAATAAACCGCCAGTGTTGCAGCTCACCTCTGACTTTTCCCGTCAGCCGCGTTTTACACGCCTCCACCTGCAGTTCCAGAGAATGGACGCGAGAGCGCGCGCGCGCGCGCGCTCGCTCGCTCCGCAGCAGCAGGTGGCTTTTGAAGAATCGCGCGCTGTCTTATCTTATCTAATCTACTCGGCTTACAATGGCGCGGGCTGTCTTTCGCATCGCAATGCCACGCACTTGTACAGCAACGCCAGCCCCACCGAACTGTCGCACTCAGTGATGCCATGAAAGTATCGATACTGGGATTGAAACAGGAATCGCGAGAATGGCATATACTCTTTTCGATACCGATATCACAAGAAAAGTATTCATACCACTATCATATCAGAAGAAAAAAAAAATCGGTCTTCTATTTTTCTTAAAATATTTTTATATTTATACGTACTTAATTATATTTTTAATAATCTAATACTTGGATTGCTTTTTTTTTCCCCTTATTCCTAGATGCGTAAAGAATTGTTTTTCTTTTGTATCTGTTGTTTGCTTTGGAAAAATACAGAGCGCAGCACTTGCTAGTATTAGTTATATTTAGCTATAGTTCTAATTAGAGGACAAGTGTAAAATAGTGACGTGTACTGCTTTTAAACTTATTTTACGGAGCAAAACAAATCTTTATATTTTTGGGGCATTTTGATAGAAAGGGTTCAAAATTACCAGCTAGAAGAAATTCCGGAAAAAATAGTATCGGTATCTAATCATTTACTGATATGATAATTGTACATTATCGGAATAAAAGTATGGATTCCGAAGTACCCGGAATCGGGAGGAAGGAAAGAATCGATATCAGTATCATATCCGTAGTATCGCAACATCCATACACACATCACGCTCATGAAGCCTACAGTATATTCCACGATGGAAAATTCCATGCATGGTCGCTTGTATGGATGGTTCTATGGAAGATTTGACCACCTGCTGGGCGTTTTCACGGACGGTTCTGTCATTGGTCGTGTGGAATTTTCGATGGAAGGTTTCCTACAAGTTCGAATGTCTAGCCAATCAGAGAGGATTTGTTTATTTTATTTTCAGAGAGAGAGAGAGAGAGAGCAATAAGACTGTTAAATTTGAATAAATATTAAACAAAAAACACGAAAGTGTTAACTGATTCTAAAACAGCCATGTGCGAATATTGCCGTAAACATTCGTGTTCATTTCACACAAAACTTCCAGTTGTAGCGGCATGAAGATATAGGCTCTGCGCATGAATACATAATGCTGAAGTCGTGAGTGAACACCTTTCCCGAGCCGAAGTTGATGTTGGGGTGGGGGGGGGGGGGGGTAACCTCCGTAACAGCTTGCATGTAGGCTCGGGTAGCAAGTCCTATGGAAGCTTCTGTAAAATGGTATCGTGGCATACAGGCTTCATTGGCGTGATAGCTGCGTCGCAATGCATTTGAAGTAATACGCCTTTAAGACGAACCACATAGTATGTGATCTGTTTCCTTACGTGGCGAGATTACAACTTTATTACAAAACAAACTTCCGAACCCTACACTCTAGCCAGGAAAGGTATACTCTTAAGACAGCTGGAAGAGAACAATACTTGAAATCCTGAATTTAATTTTTTTTTTTTTTTTTTCGCAACGTGGTCTGTTTTAGCATTGTGTAAACTTTTTTTTTTTGGGGGGGAGGGGGACGATACAGCATGTAGCTTTCCGAACTTCCAGCTTCGCTGGCTTCATTATTTCCTGTAATCTGTTCTAGCCAGTGATTTGTGCAGACAACTGCAGACGAATTCATGGCAAATACTCGGTGCTTTATGAATCGGCATACTCTCTAAATTCAAGACCAGTGGATATATGTTTCCCTCAACATAAATGTATCCTGATCGAGCTAGGTGGCGCAGTGGTATTGTCCATTTAATATAAAGTAGGGTCAATTTTGACAGTTTTAGAAAACTAGCGTGATCACAATGTATAATAATAATGGGTAATTATTAATAGGTAATTTTTATATATGACAGGTTCAATATTATATTTTTCACACAATTAATTTTTTTTGCGGCAAGATTTATTTATTTGTTTTGAAACATAGTCCATAATATTTATTTTATTGTAACAGTATTTTTATTTTGGCTGCATATTTATATGTTTTTCTATTTTTACGTTCTGTGCGTGTACATACAAGACCAGATGACTATGAATTTTGAACATTGGTGCAGTTTTAAGTGGCAGTTCGAATTATTTTAAATGGGAACCCTCGTGATTGGCCAGTATTTAAAGAACTGTGGGAAGTTCAGATTGAAACGATAAACGTCTCTTTACGCGACGACAGGCAGCCAGGCCGGGTGGGCTGTGCACGAAGTGTTTAATGTAGATTTTTACTAGGGAAAGGCCAGAGTTTGCACCCCTGAAAGTACAGGCCGTCTACCAGAGACGAAGACAGGGGGGCGTGTTTAAAGCAACGAGTAGGCCTGTACGAGCGCCCTCCGCGTAGCGTTCGGAGAGGTTAGCTAGAAGTAGTGAGACGTTCGTTAAGGTACAGTATGTCAGCACAGTAAGCCGTGCTCTTACATATAGGGAAGACGACACCCAGGGGGATGCTGCGCAATCGGAGAGATGCCCCGTCGGCGTACCTGAACATCAAAATTCTACGTTCGAACACCGATTCCAGCTAAGAAATTATTAATATAAGTTTTTCACAGAACACCGTTAATTTAACCTTCTAGAACATTTTTTCACGCCGCTGTGTTGTTTTTCTGTCCGTACACGAATTTTCCCACATTTACTACAGCAAACCTGAACTCGAGTCCTTGCTCTGCCACTAGCTAATTGCAAACGTTTTATTTAAAGTAATTATTTTTGGAGGGACATTAAGAATTTTAGCGTAATTTATGAATGTTTTCAAGTATTTTGAATTTCTAACCATCACGAGGCCACTGGTGTTTAAAAGCAGAAATATTTCAATTATAGGTTAATATTTTCCGAGCCACAAATAATCTGCTTATTTGTGTTGCCATCAGGATGAGTTACCTTTTTTTTCGTAGAAAAGTAAAGTTATTTAGAGTATAATTAAAATCAGAGATTTTTTTTAAACACAGTCGCCCATTGTTTTCATTTCGTACTAGTAGCAAGATTTTTCTCCTACTGTTCCTGTTTGTGTATGTGCTTATTCTGTCCCCAAGTATTTTTACTTCCAGGCTGCTATGTTGCTGGGTGTATAAATGGTAAACGTTACTTCAGACTGGTAAGATCGTGTGTATTCCTACTTACAGTCTGGACGGGGCCAGGCAAAAGTAACTCCTCGGACTGCCTTCAATATTCACCAAGTTGTATCAAAATTCTAGTTCTCACAATGTTTTGTGTTATCAAAAAGTTAAAGGGGCATTAATTTTTATTTTCAATAAGCCCACCCATTCAGTGCTCAATATGGACGATCGTGACTGTGCAGCTAGGGTTTCCACTCTACCCAGAAAATTCGTTACTTGTTATGAAGTGATCAGGCCTTAGGTGGACGGACGGCCTACCTGATCACACCTTGAAACATTGATCCAGATCACGAGCGTGAATGAAATAACACCTTGCGAAAGATAATTGCAGAAACCCCTTTCACTGACCAGTAAACGTGGCCGAAAATTTGAACAGCGCCCGATATAGGCCAACGTAACACTGGGTAAAAACCAACATGACGTTGATATTGTCGTTTTGTATTCTTGCTAACATCTGCTAGATACAATACACCACATTACCACGTACGTCACCATTTTTGTGTACAAAATCGGGTGACGTGATCATGTCAACAAAATCTGTCATTTCGAACACTGCGTCAGACGCGTTGGATTATTTTTTTTTTTTTCTCTCTGCTGAAGCTGTGCACACCGTTCGGCGGCCTACCCAGTCTTGTGTGGGTTGTTTACGCACTTTTGAAAGCCCTACTTAAGATCTACTTGTATACACGTTGTGTATTCCTCCGCCTTATGTATAATTAACCTTGTTATGGGCCTCATCACTATTCATGCGTCGGTCAAATGAAACTGTGAAATTATTAAGAAAGTAAATACGTTACGAAGCTGCTCGTTTTTACACTTCGACGCATTAGGAAAAAAGAAAGCGGAAGAAATAATTTTAGGTTGTCACAAATGGTTACGTAACACTTTTTATTCGACGTTAAGATGTGGAACTACTTTCCAGCCATCGTTACCAACTTCACTGGGCGAATATCTCTCAGGGTGCCCATTAAAATACATGCATGCAGGGGCAGTGACTTAGTTCTAAGGTTCATTTGTAAAGTGGCCACTTGGTCGAGAAGAGCCTCGTGGCTGCTGGTCCTCGCAGTGTTCGAGTGAGCGCTGTAGCCGCGGCGTCTGCGTCTGCGTCGTCCAGGAAGTTGGATGCGTTGAATGCGTAATTGCGCCACAGCCACATCCTGCCTCATCCACTCCTCATCTCCCGCCGCCGGCCACAGACAAAGCACCCAGCTGCATCTCCTTGTCGCTGCGTTTACAGTAACAAACATAGCGCGTTAAAGGGGGCGTGGGACATAAATTAACACAAAGTACGTCAATTGATGATTACTGGTTTTTGAAAGCCAACATAGAAAAAAAAAGTAAAAATGGCAATCCTAGATAATAGGTTTTGCCAACTTAACGACCAAGTATTTTGCCGTATTACTGTATCAATTTCACATAATGCCTTGCGCCACGAAAAAACACAAAAATTGACTGCGTCAGAAATATCTCGGCAGAATAACGTCACTCAGGTAAAACATTTTCTCTCGTAGTTAGTAAAAATTATTCTGTATGGTTGCCCTGCCCTTTCTTTGCTTTCTCTACCATAAAATTTGCTAATGCGATAAACCTCAGTGGCATTAATTTATGTCCCGTGCCCTCTTAAGAGGCCCGCCTACTAAGTGTTTGAAATATGTTGCAGTGTGCTTGGATATTAGTTTTTTTTTTTTTTTACGAAACCATTCCACGTGCGCCTAATGTGGTAATTTACGAAAAGGAAACAATTTTCAGGCGATGACGGAATGCCGCTTTCAAGACACTGCGCACGTTAGAGCCACTATTTCCAAGCCCTCCGACATAACTAAAAAACAGCATTTCCAGACTGCCTCATGTCGAAATGTGCTGACCGGTTCTACGTGAAACTCGGATACAATCCTGAATTGAACTTTGGACCTGACTTTCCAGCAGTAAAATAATATGGTCACCGCTTAAAGTCCCATAGAAAAGACGGTTCGACAAAAAGCTTGCGCGCTAGTTTAGTGCTTCGCGCATAGTGGAGATGCGGCGCGTACCATGTCGCTCAGGTAGGCGGCCCCCTTAAGAGTTACGCAGTATAGTCCATTCACGGTTACTTCCAACTTCTCTGAAGTCCTGCTTAAGTTCCAGTTCCGGGATATTACTCCGCCTCATGAAAAACTAAGCTTAACCAAGACTAGAAAATCACACCACAGGGACAGCGCGCCGCATTCGTACGCACTCAGTGTAAAGTCTGTTCACGGTGACGTGAGCACTTCTGAAATCAACCTTAGAAAATAGTCACTGCCCCTGCCTGCATACATAACAACGGGCGCACTGAGTGACATACGCCCAGTGACGTTGGAAACGATAAAGATAAAGTAGTTCGATATCTGAAAGTGGAATAAAGACGTGTTAGGCAACCATTTGTGATAACTTAAAGTATTTCTTTCGCTTTGTGTATTTTTTAATCCATCGAAGATAAAAAGTAAGTATAGCTTTATAATATTTCTTTCTAATCATTTGACAGTTTTTTTTTTTTTTTTTTTTTTTTTTTTTAAATAAAGGGACGAGGCCCGTGGCAACATTAGTTTTACGTAAGGTGGAAGAATACACTACGTGCATACAAGTAGATCTCAAGCAGGGCTTTCAAAAGTGCTCAGTTTACCGCGAACAGCGTATAATAGTATCTTTGTGCATAAGAACAATTTCTTACCAGGCATTGCCAACATATCTATTTTCTCCCTGTTTTTATTAACATTAATTATAAATGAAATGTTATATTTCATAGATGAAATATACCCCAGTAAATGTTCAATTTATTAAAAAAATAAATAAAATATTTTGGTGTTAATATAAGTGTAAACCTATTGTGATATGTAATATACAGTATTTCGGAAATAACCAAACATTTCATACATGTGTAGTGATTTTTCAATGGTTTGATTCAAAAGTGAAGATGAAAGTGAGAATAGGCTAACATCGGTTCTAGCATACGCACCTCCGTCCTCTGGACGTACGATTCGCAATTCACCTAGTATTTCTTGAGTACCGGCCAATGAAAACTTGCGACGAGCTGGGGCCGCGGTGGCTTAGTGGTTAGACTACTCGCCTCCCACGAGGGCGAACAGGGTTTCGATTCCCGGCCGGGGTCGTCGCCCTCCCCCCCCCCTCCAGCCGGGATTTTCGCATGCGGGAATCGTGTCGGCCGATGCTCGCTGGTCGGCGGGTTTTCTCTGGGGGATCTCCCGTTTCGATCTTGCATTCCGGCGCTACTCCGAGCCAGGAAAATATGTTTTCGTGTCTGAAAGCTCGACAGCGAGGATGGAGTTGATCCAGGTACGAACGTTCGTTTGTCGTGACCGTCCAAAAAAAAAAAGGAATGTGTGAGACGAAAGACCGGGCTACTTCCGACCAGAGGAACGTATTTCGTGAACTGTTACAGTGATTATCGTACGTTCGTCACTGGGGAGAACGTTACCGCAGGATGTGTTCGGCGTGAACGTGTTAACCAGTTGACGACGTTCTTTTCTCGACCTCCATTTCCTGGTCTACGGCTGATGTAACAAACCGTGCACAGTTGGCCATGCATACGTTCAGCTTACAATAGAAAGAAAATAATGAACTATGACTTATGCAGTTATTGACGATGGTGCACGCGTAACCCCGCCCTCGGTATTTAAAAAAAAAATCACTACCGGGGTTATTGTTATTAGTTCTAGCCAGTAAAAACAATCACGAGTTCTTTTGTTATAAGCTATCACAACCTTACACAAGTAACATCTTGATAAACTGAAATCCAGCTGTCACGCGATTAATACCACGTCTTTATCTGATTACCTGGAAATCGGAAGATATCGGCCGCGCAGAAACTCTTATCCCGTTTGTAATACTGCCCCCCCCCCCCCCGTGAAACGAGTGTACGTGTCTCGCGTTTAAAATGAGTCGACATCCGTGCTAAATTCATCTCAAGGTATTTATTGTTCTCTAACAGCTTCGAAAATCTGTGTATAGGATGTTCACGGTAAAATGAGCACTTTTGAAATCCCTGCTTAAGATCTACTTGTATACACGTTGTGCAATCCTCCGCATCATGTGAAATGAATATTGCTATGTGCCACATCACTTTATTCATGCGTTAGTCAAACGAAACTGTGAAATCATTAAGACAGTAAATACGTTAACAGATCTGTTCATTTTTACACTTCGATGCATTAAGAAAACAGAACGTGAAAGAATTAATTTTTAAGTTATCACAAATAGTTACGTAACGCTTTATACTCGACGCTAAGATATGGAACTACTTTATCCATCGTTACTAACATGACTGGGCGCATGCCACTCGGTGCTCCTATTTTAAATATATTCATGCAGGTGCAGTGCATTTTTTCCGAGGTCCATTTCTAAAATGCTCACTTTATCATTTGTGATGTGCAGTCACATTTTTTTGTGTTACACTCATTTGCAAAAAAAAAAATGATCACCGTGAACGAATTGCGCAAGTGGGAACAGGAGACTCACATCCGTCGGGAAGGTTCGGGTAGAGTGAGTGAAGAAATTGTCCAAATTTCTTCGCTCACTCACTCTACCCGAACCGTCCCTTAACATCGAAGTCTTGAGCCGATCAAGGTGCAGCGAGGTGCGTATGGAGCATTGGCGGGGGGAAACGGGAGATCTCCAACAAATTGGCCGACCAGCGGCATCGTCTGGCACGATTCCCACGTGCGAAAATCCGGGAGCGACGCCGCCGGGAATCGAACCCGGGTCACCTTGGTGGGAGGCGAGTAGTCTAATCACTACACCCACCGCGGCTCGTGTCGACCTGCAGGAAGGATCGTGTTTCATCAGGCGACAGGCTGCAAGCACTCGTCTTGCCTTTTTGTATTGCAACTGATCACGGTAGAACTATCCGACGTTAAATCCCAGCTGAAACTAAAGTTTGATCGTTTATGCCGCGAACGCAACTAAACTCTGGACACGATACTTAAGTTACAAACATAGGTTTCGAAGAACAACGAAACTCCACTTTTGCGTCGTTTACACAGCACATAAACTGAGCTATCCCGAAACCCAAGTTATGGAAACTCGACTTTCGGGTGGCAGGTGGCAGATGATGCTGGTGATCATTTACTAAGAGCGTCTCATTCTGATTGTAGTGTGCTGTGGAATGGACATTCACTCTTTCCAATACACGATTTCTGTAGTTAACGCTGTCCTCGTTACTGCGGGCGCTGTTTCCTGATAAGTTATTTTTTTGCAACTTCGGAAAAGAAATCTATCTAAGTTGCGTGCGCGCCTTCCAATCACAATGATAGGGTTTCTCGCAGGCTACATTTTCAAAGGAGCCGCTTAGCTTCGCGTCGCAGGATTGGATTCCTTTAAGAGTTGGCAGGGAGGTAAACAGATAAAAATTCTCTTAATCAGGCAGTTTCCTTCACCGCCCATTTGTTTCTCAGCTTGCAAACGTCACAAAGCTGAAGCAATCTGGCAACAGCGAGCGCCACAAGCCCTGTACTGCAATCTAAGCGTGAGACGGACAATAGCAATGCCAACGGCCTAGAGCGGGTCTTGCCAATTTTTCTGTGCTATCTAAAGTTTATGTAAATGCCAACCGTTATCTGCTACACAGAAAAAGAGTATAATATTGTTGCAACAAAAGTTTACTATTTAGGCATTTCTTTAATAAGTGTCATTTTTTTCCTTCTTCAGTAATATTTATTTTTGTGAGAAAATAATTGTACTTAATTTATTTTACACCTGAAATTTTTTGAAAAGCAAAGAAAATGCAAGAAAATTTTTTAACAGAAATGTTAACTTCTATTCAACACAAAATTTGTTTAACTGTAACATAAACTCCACCACCAGCACAGCAAGGAGGTAGGTAATGTTGTTATAGGCTGTTCACGGTAATGTGAGCGCTTTTGAGGTCCTAGTTACTTTTTCCTTTCAGACATTTATTATTCTTTAACAACCTTTTTAAATCAATACTGCCATGTAAGTAATAAACACAGTGTGTGTATTTCACCGCACTTGGGAGTTAATGTCTAAGACTAAAATAGAATATATTTATTGACTACTATTCCAAATTAGAGGGCTTTCAAATATGCTCACTTTACCGTGAATAGCCCATAGAAAAGTTACAGTAACGGTAACATAAGTTACTGACTGTTCGCAGATAACAAAACATTACTCTAGTAGTGACATTAATACAATTGGCACTACATTGGACTTTTATCTGCGTATATTGACTCCGTGATTTAATGTGCTATCTTTCTATGGCAGACAGGAACACAATTATCCAGTATCCAAAAATCACTGTTTTTAAATAATTAAAGTTTGTTCATGTAATATTGCCTACGTGAAACAGTCATTCACGTACCAAAAATATCATGTAGAGAGAGAGAGAGGGTTGCGTAATATTGCACAGGTGCGACGCGCGCTGCGCAGGGGTTGCAGCAAGCACTGCAGTTGGCCAGCCTGCAGCCCGCGGTAAATAGGTCGTTTGACAGGTGGCCAGCTTGACCCGGAGTCGGTCAGGGCCGCGCTCACACGTTGACCAAGGTTCAGGTAGACTGATTTTTCTTCTTTCTGCGTGGCCCGGATAGGGAGATCGGCTGCAATTACTGTGCCTGTTGGGCTTAGAGATCTCTGTCCTGTCCTCTCGGATAAC
Source organism: Dryococelus australis (assembly GCA_029891345.1). Taxonomy (NCBI): domain Eukaryota; kingdom Metazoa; phylum Arthropoda; class Insecta; order Phasmatodea; family Phasmatidae; genus Dryococelus; species Dryococelus australis. The sequence continues at coordinate 102,936,317 of CM057004.1, forward strand.
GCCAAGGCGTACATAACGAACAGGCTGCCACAGCTGAGATGCCCAAAGGTGTCCCATCCTGTATGTTACGAAAAATGACACCTCGGTGTAGTAAATGCTGTGCGAATTTTTTAACTTTTCCGTCTGAACTTTTTAGTTATATAGATTCACAATTTATTTTTCTGGGAGGGCGGCTGTTCGTCTGGGCGCCCGTAATTGAATCTACAAATTCTATTTCTATTCAAAAGCACCATTCACACTTCCTAGGAAGGTGGTGAGCTATTCTGCCCCGACCGAGACAACTCCCTGACGGGTATCCTTTCGGCCGCCCCCCGTTTCGCCGCCCCCGCCGGAACAATCCAGGGACCGGGATTCCCACGAATCCGCCCGCGCGACCAGACGCCGTCGGGCCCGCACACAGATAACTAGCCTTTCGGCCGGTCCGCCATGGCACCCTACGGTAGAATGGCCCTGAGCGATTAGACTTCTCGCGTCCCACCAAGGCGAACCAACTTCAATCCCTGGCCGAATCTCTCAGGATTTTCGCAAGTGGGAATCTTGCCGGACGACGCCGCAGCTGATCGGCGAGTTTTCTCGCGCATCTCCCGTTTCCTCCGCTCTTGCGTTCCGGCGCCGCTCCATTCTTACCTCATTTCATCCTCATCGGCTCTCGCGACCTCATTGTTGCGAGCCGCCCAAATCTCCCATATCTGTGTTCGAAGGACAAGTTTGGCATAGGTATGATTAATTTGTACATATTGTTTCGTATGTTAATTACATTACAAATTTTTTATTCATTAGGCTAAATTAAAATCAGTCTTTAAATTTATTTAGTTTAAATATTTGTTTGCTTTAAATACCGATAGTGTATATTAATAATCGACTGTGCGCCAGTAGTTATATACATTTCGGCTACGGATCTCCTGTGTCCTCGTGTTTGTTTCTAGGCTCTTTCTGCATAAAATATTGTTATTATACGAGACATCTCACGAAGGGACAAAATGATAGAAGTTAACCATAATCATGAGCGACACGATGGGACACAGGTCACGAATGGGCAAGAGGCATGACGTCAAACGGTTACGTGAACCAATCAATGTGCAGTGTCCGATGGAGGCTGCTTGGGGACAAGTCAGTTGTAGCAGGGCCCATACTAGCGCACGATCTGCGAGCAGTGCTGTCGAAATTGCGTGATCGAACAGTGTCGAAACGTTTGTTTACGTTGTGTTTCTCAACGAACCTGTTATTTTTTAACTGCTAACTTAAACCTTCATTTGCAGAAAAACCCAGAGTAATTCTGGAATCACGATAGCACGACAGACGCGACGCGATGGGTGCGACACGAATAAAATAATTTCCCAGCCTATCAGGATCGAGACTTTTGTGACGTCAACGCGACGAAGATTGCCCGCGTGACGAGATTTCCGAATATAAAAAATGTCTTAATTTGTTCGCGTCACGGGCGCGACGTGTGTGTAAATCTGTCTGAGCCACCAAATTTTCGGGTTTGGCGCTAAAGTTTCACTCGCGCTATTATTTGCCATATTAATAAGCAAAACAACGCATTTTAATGCCAAGATGTAATTACAGCGATATTTTCACGATCAAAGTACCAGCGGACATGGAAAGAATTTTTCGAAAGGAATGCAAAATAAGAAAATAATGGAAACATTAATGTCCATCGTAAAAGAGGTTAGTATGTAGAAGCAAGAAACTATTTATATATATAAAAAAAAGTATTTTAAGAAGTTGATCGCAAGGTGGTAAAATCTAGTGTTCACGTTAACGTGAATTTTGTGTTGTGTCGCGCCCTTCGCGTTGAATCTGTCGCGCTATTGTGATTCCAGCATAAATATAATAATTACTTAAGGGGACTGTCTAGCTGGCGCTTGCTTTGTGTTGCAGTGTTCGAGATACGCTCTTCTTCACTAAACTATTAAACGTGCTTTCAAGACGCCACGCACATTAGAAATGCCATCGAAGAGCATTCCAACATAGCTAAAAACGGCTTTTTCAAAGCGACATACAGCACACCAGATACCTACAGAAATGCCAAGGACTCTTCGTTGAAACTTGATAAGAGACATTTTTCCATCAATAAAATGATAGTGCCGCTGCTAAAACGCTGGAAGTAACCCGTATGTACACGCAGCACAAGAACACTGCGTGCCCATTCGAGAGCCTTGCGCTTAGAGGCGGTGGGTGGTGCGCCTGATGCACGTGGCAGTGTCGCCCTTATGTCACTCCTGCGCTTGGCACTTCCATCGGAAAGAGCGAGTGAAGAGATCTGGACGTCTCTTAACACCGAGGTCTTGAGAGCCGGTGCGGGTGAAGCGAGCTGAGCAGCGCCGGATAGCAGGGAAGGGATGGGACATCGTCTGGCACGATTCCCACGTGCGAAAACTTGATAATGACTCCGTCGGGAATCGAACCCGGTTCGCTTTGGCGGTAGAGAACTTCCTAACCGCTGCGCCACCGCGGCCCCGAAATTAAGTGACGATAATTTGTATTTAATGGCATGTCTCGCCTTTCACGCAGAAATAGTTCATTTTCCTGCCGTAACTCTTCATTAAGATATGTAATTTAAAATGCCTTAGTATAGAACTATACTACATTCTACGAGTTTGCTACATTTTTGGTTACTGTGTGGTATTTCGGAGTCTTAAAAAAATGATAGCGTACTGATATTTTAAAAATTTGTCGATAGACGTTCTCATTTCGTATACTGTGTCTGAATGGCAAGGTCTTTAAGAACCCAAGGCTCCAATATAGCATGCGAGGTCTAAATAAGACACCGACGTTAATGGCAGTTCGGCAAATAAAAAAAAAAATGCAATTCCGAGGTTGATAATGATTTTTATTAGCGAGTAATCTTTCGTCGTGTAATTTTGTAATAAATGCCTTTGTGATTGTGGCTGATAACATCTAGTAGGGCGTGGTACAGAATGCACACGTAGACACAGTTCCTTGAACTTAATCGGCATAAAGAGCCGCCTACACAAGTAAGTGATAAGCTGTTCACGGTAAAAAAAAAAAAACCCTGCTCAAGATCTACTTCCATGCACATTGCGTGTTCTGCCACCATATGTAAAATTAACATTGTCATGGGTCCCACCACTTTATTCATGCTTCGGTCCAGTGGAACTTTGGGATAATTAAACATGTAAATATGCAATTTTTTAATTATCATACATTTATGCATTGGGGAAAAAAAACCTGAAATCAAAAGAAACTATTTTAGTATTCAGAAATTCCTCTCCGTCGTTATAGGCTGTTCACGGTAAAGTGAGGCCCTAGTTAATTTTCCCTTTCAGCATTTTTTTAAATTCTTTAACCACCTTTTAAAAATAAATATTGTTTTGTAAGCAGTGAACACAGTGTATATATTCCACCGCACTCGGAAGTTTAACGTCTTTAGGATAAAATAGAATCTAATTATTGACTATTATTCCAAATGAGAGGGCTTTCAGAAGTGCTCACTTTACCGTGAACAGCTTATATAGGATATTTCACGGTAAACCGAGCACTTTTGAAAGCCCTGCGTAGGATCTACTTTTTTCTCATTCCATATCCTTTCACAGTATGTAAAATCAACATTGACGTGTGTCTCATTATTTTGTTTATGCGCAGTCCAAGTAAAATTGTGGAACTGTTGAACACGCAAATGTGTTTCTGATATACACATTCTATACTAAAAATTTCTTAATTTATTTACAAAGTTATATAAATACACACATGTATTATTTACAATATTGACTACCTGTTAACACTTAATGTTCCTTTGGGGTCGGGGTACTGTAGCGGTTAGACTACTCGCCTCCCACCGCCGCGAACCGGGTTCAATCCCCGGATTTTCGCATGTGGGAATCGTGCCGGACGATGCCGCTGGTCGGCGGGTTTCCTCGGGGATCTCCCAATTTGCCCCGCCCTTCATTCCGGCGCTGCTGCGTACTCACCTTACTTCACCTTCATCGGTTAACTGAAGACCTCGATGTTAAGAGCCGCCCAAATCCCTCCACTCTCCACATAATATTTCTGATCAGTAAGTGAAATATTTAATGCCATTCTGTACTATAATCAGTCCTTAACAATGTATTAATACTTGATACCGTCACTTAAATCCCCACGTATTAGTTACGCATATACGATCGATGTCAGTTGTACATTAACATCATCAATCCAAATGTCTGCTACTCACGCATTTCCTCCCACTTTGATACGGTCCGACGGTTCAAGGCTGTTCACGATAAAGTGAGCATTTTTAAAAACATTAGAAAAAAGTCACTGTTCTTATCTGCATATATTTTAACTAGAGTACTGAGTGATATGCGCCCAGTAAAGTTGGTACCGATGGATGGGAAGTAGTTCCGTATCTCAACGTCAAATAAAAAGTGTTAGGTAACCATTTGTGATAAATCATTTCTTTCATTTCCTTTTTTTTTATTTAATTAATCGAAGAGTAAAAATTAGCAGATTTACAAAATATTTACTTTTCTAATAATTTCGCGGTTTCAGGTGACCGACGCATGAATAAAGTGATAAGGCCCATGACAATGTTAATCTTGCATAAGGCGGAATAATACACAACGCACATGTAAGTGTATCTTATATATCTTAAGCAGGGCTTTCAATCATACTCATTTTACCGTGAATTGCTAAAGTGTGTGTGTGTCTCTCTCTCCTCTCTCTCTCTCTCCTCTCTCTCTCTCCTCTCTCTCTCTCCTCTCTCTCTCCTCTCTCTCCTCTCTCTCTCTCTCTCTCTCTCTCTCTCTCCTCTCTCTCTCTCCTCTCTCTCTCCTCTCTCTCTCTCCTCTCTCTCTCTCTCTCCTCTCTCTCTCTCCTCTCTCTCTCTCTCCTCTCTCTCTCTCTCCTCTCTCTCTCTCCTTTCTCTCTCTCTCTCTCTCTCTGGTCGCAGACGCCGCTCGCTACTTACGAAAATGCCGATGAGTTATGGATTTAAATATCGTAACGTAATATTAATAGGTTTCCTTTTTATTACATAACTATTTTTAAAGCTGAACTTCCGCAGGTATTTTCTACCGTTAGACGTAGTTTCCGGACGTAAGTACGTTTGCATTTTCGTAAAGTTTTCCTGTAAGGAATCGCCATCCAAAATCTGCACCGTAAGTTACGGAACATTCTGTACAGTTGAGCTGAAACTTCTTCGCACTTCGCGTCGCGCTGATAAGGACGATGACCAGAATATTCGCTCAGATTTTACCCTGGTTATATAAAAGTCTTCCATGTTCGGCTGTGGCATCAGTCTCTATAGCCTAACCGAGCGAGGTGGCGCAGTGGTAACGCTGGACTCGCATTCGGGAGGACCCGGGTTCGATTCCCGGTCCGACCATCCTGGTTTCGGTTCTATTAATTTATTTATTTAGTCAGTCTTATTTTTCCGTGGACGTGGTTTCCCGAAATCACTCTCAGGCAGGCGAATGCTGGGATGGGTTCCTAACAAAGGCCATGACCGATTCCTTCCCCAATCCTTCCATGTGCGATTACTTATCTCGATAGCCTTATCGCGGAACATTCAAGTGTCCCGCTGTCCGTTTGTTATTGTTTTATTAAATCGAACTTTTAGTTAATTTATCATTAATATTAATAGATACAGGTAGAAAGTAGTGTGTTGGTAATGCCTGGTAAGAAATAGTTATGTAAAATATTTTTACACTTGAGTACACACGAATACTGTGCTCTGTCCCTATGGTGTAATTTTCTATACTCGGTTAAGCTTTGTTTGCACGAGGCGGTGGAATATGCTGGAAATAGAACTTAAGCAGGGTTTCTGGAAAGTTGGAAGTAACCATGAATGGACTAGTGACTAACACACGAAGTATTCCTAATGGCGTGCATCTAGAACTGTAGTTATTCACTTCGTTACTTCCATTGCGAGAGTAATTCATAGACCATCAGTATATTAAATCTGATCTTAAATATTGTAACATTGCCAACGTTTGACGTCCTCTCCCCTTGCTCCTCCACCTCGGGCGTGCGAAGTGCAGTGCCACTCGGCAAGTGCATCGCCGGCGATCGGAGAAGAGCATGGTTGCCACTCATCTGGAAAACCGGGATAAGTCAGCGGATTTGAAAACTGTCAGCGAAATCAGGGAAACATGATATATAGAGCAACTTTGCAAAATCACATGATTATTTTGGTTTAAAGGTGTGTTATAGTGTAAAGGTGGCTAGCCTTAGAGAAGGGCTGTCCAACTGGCGGTCCGCGATGGCTTTACAAACTTAATAAACATATAAATTTTGCTTAATGTATTACTTATTTTATTTAGTACGTAAATATTTACCCACTTAGTTTTCTCAATAATTAAACAATCAAACATGGTTTTTAATAATATTTATCATTATTCAATTAAAATACGTTTTTTTAACTGTAGCTTAGCGACCTATCCTAATTTAATACTTTTTTTTATCTTTGTACAATATAAGAAATTTGCCAAAACTATGGTATGACACGTTACTTCTAGAATTTGATTTGTGGCCCACGAGCCCTTCCAAGTTGAACAGCCCTGCCTTAGAGTAAAAAAAAAAAAATGCTAGCAAAATGTCAGGGAGAAAAGATTATTTTTGTCTGGAAATCGGGGAATTATCGGGGAATTTTCCAATGAAAATAAAGGTGGCAACCCTGACGAGGAAGGCAGAGTTACGAACGGAACGCCACGGAATACTGACGCGTGTCGCGATAAGGCTACCGGAACTGATGCTGCTCCCGACCCGGGAACATTGAATCACTTGGGTAGACCCTGGAACATTGAATCGCTTGGGTAGTAGTTGCGGACATTTACTGGTCATCTTCCCCCTCCGCCTTCCACCCTCAGCGCGACTCATGAGGCGAACAATCCTCTGGGCCGGGTCAGCTCAGCTATATAAGCCGCGATGTGCCTTTAGGTTGAGTGTCTGGAGCCTTGTACTGCCATTCGCGCCAGGTGTGTGAGGAACGGCGATTGGACTGTGGGAAAATGGGACTGGATACATAGATATATGTGTAAATAAGTAAAGACTGTTCACAAAGTGAGCACTTCAGAAATGAACCTTAGAAAGACGTCACTGCCCCTGCATGCATATATTTTAATGGCGCACTGGGACATTCAACGAGTAAAGTTGGTAACGATGGATGGAATGTACTTCCATATCTTAAGGGGAGCGAGTACATTTTACCAGATGCAGGTAATTTAAATGGGAAAACAACTTTTATTCAGGTACAGTTATTTCAAAAACTACTGGTCGTATCAACTTGAAATTTTGGCACATTATTTAGCCTACCTCCTTGTACCATCCCTGACAAAATAATTTAAGTAGCTCTGTTTCTTCACAGAAATTTGAGTAAGTTAATATTTTTGTTTTCAAAAATTGACAAAAATATATTTTTTTAAATGGTAAAATGAAACTGATTTAAATGAAAGTGGTGAGACATACTCATATAGTAATAAGAAATATTTGTACCAAGTTTAAAGTCGGTAGCTCAAATAGTTTTAAAGAAAAATGTACCTTAAGATAAAAAACAAATCCTCCTGGACAGTAACTTTCGCTGTCCTCTTACTTCCTTTTTCCTAGTATCTCGCTTTTTATTTTCTTCTTGAACTTCTTTGTCAGCCTTTTTTCTGCATCTATTGCCTTGAGACTGTCCGTCATATATTTCCCTGGTTTGATCTACAATCTCTCAAGAACATTGGATTTGGCAACAGAGCCTTCATTGAAACGACCCACTGCGTCAGCTATACCAAGTCTCAGGCTCTGGAGCCCAATGTAGACTGTTTTTGGAAGTCTTTGCCATACTGTGCTGTTGAAACTCTCGTTGGGATTTTGAGTTTTCCCGCGGAGACACAGCTTCAGTAGGCCTGTTTTGGAAAAGTTATTGAAAACAGGTTTTATAACAGCCGTAACTGCTTCTGGCAGTGAGTTCTGGTGTGTGTGTGTGTGTGTTCATTTTATTTGTATTTTACTTTAGCCTGGTTGAATTTGCACCAAGAATCGTCACCAGATGGACAAAGGAAATTCTGACAGTTTGCATCTGTTGATATATTATGAAAATAAGTTCCGCACGTAGCTTTCCTCATATCTGCTACATTAGTCAGATTTTTCCTTATAGACTCGCCATAATAACGCTGCAATTGGTCTATTTCAGCGTCAGCGAGTCTTCCTTTTCCTGCAAGACCGCTACCATTACTAAATTTTGTTCTTTCATGTCCCGTTTCAACCGTCTAAGTCGAGTGCCAACACGTTTTTGCACATGTCGAGCACATTGTAGCTTGGTAATGTCAACATTATTGCCATAAGGCTTGTTTTGTAGGACAACAGCAAAACCTTTGGAGTCTCCATCTCCTAAATACTGGACATACGCAGGCCAAGTTTCTGTTTAGATCGAGCACACAGATCAGTGGCTGCAGCAACCCCTATACCACCACTTGAGCCATCGTAATTTGTTGCACATACTTTTTTGTGTTCTTCCATTTTCTCAGGATTTAGTACATTTATTTTATGAACACAGCCTGTTCAAAATCTGGATAAGCATTCAAAAATCTAATGCTTTGCCGGTGTCAACTGAGGTTACAGGCACCACTCCATTCATATATGTACCGTCAAAAGCAGCAGCCAAGTCTGATCTTTCTTCGTTCTCTAGTGCAACCTCTTTTGCTTTTGCTGCATGTCCCATAAATGCTTCACAAACTTCAGTGACAGCTGCAAGAAGCTTTGTGTTGTATTTTTCCAATTTTGTGTTTGGTGGCGACAAATTCATTACTGCTGAAAAAAATCTTCCCAGATGCCTTACCCCTGCCAGTGGAACGAAGCGCATATGCACATCTTGTATTTATCTCGAACTGTTAGTGTGTCCGCACAAGGCTGTTTTCACTACCACAAAATTTATACTTTACTATTGAATTTACTAGCTTAGAAATAAGTTCTAAATCAACAGTAACATTCATGCCAGTCTCTTCGTCGAAGTCTTGTGGAATTTTAGCCATGTTTCAGGTTTTCAGAACTAGAAGACGTATTGGGGCTTTATTTCACAGCGTCTGGACTTGTTGATGTGGAATACCTACTATTATATTTATGTTCATTAGTATGTTGACTGCCTCTGAAAGTCCGTTTTGGATTGAATTTGTTTATCCTTGCCACATTTGTTACCAGGTACAATATTCACAATATATAGTCCTACTAACCAGTCAGTGCAATATATAATTCATAAAATAATATAAAACTCACGACTGTTACACAGACATAAACAAACACAACAGTGAATGAATTCGTTGTTCGCAGAAACAAAAAAAAAAAAAACATATTTTGAAGTGCTGCCAACCTAGAAATATTACCAAATTAGGAATAATACCAACTTAGTAACAGAGTGTTGAGATAGGCAGGTGGAACTCAAACCAACAGTATTGGCAAATGTTTCGATGAACCGGAAAAATGGGGTGATGAGTGGGAGAATTCAGTCCGCAATATGGTGGCCGGATATTTCAAGTAGTCACATTGTTTGAGCGATTAGTTCTCTTTGTCCGCCAAACACCAGCTGATCACATAAACATTACCTGAGATGCGCAGCTGCCACATTGCAAACTGAAAACACTCCCCCCCCCCCTCTACTATAGGTCGTTCACGGTAAAGTGAGCACTTTTGAGGCCCCTAGTTCCTTTTTCCTTTCAGCCATATCTTATCTTTTAACCACACTTCTAAATAAATATTGCCTTATAAGTAATAAACCGTGTGTGTATATTCCACCGCACTCGTAATTTAACGTCTTAGGCTAAAATAAAACATATTTTTTGACCATTATCCCAAATGAGAGGCCTTTCAAAAGTGCTCACTTTACCGTGAACAGCCAATAAATGGCTACAACCCTCTTGGTTTACGTCCCAACTGTATATTGACTTATCTCTGCTTGGGACTAAGGGATAATGCTGATTTACAGACTAAACAAAAATTATTGTAGGGCTGCAGTCCTTCACTATCTTAAAATAACATGCAATGATTCAATTCAATTTTTGGTCAATAAGTAGGTTGCAAATTGTCATTAAGATAAAAAATCGATTGTTTGGAACAAAAACGGTACCCGCTCCCCTTAACGTCGAATGAAACGTATGAGGCAAACATTTGTGGTAACTTAAAATTATTTCTTTCGTTTTATGTTTATTTAATGCATCGAAGTGTAAAAATGACCAGATTTTTTAAGTATTTACTTTTGTATTAATTTTACGGTCTCATTTAACCGACGCACGAATAAAGTGATGAGGCCAGTGACAATGTTAATTTTTCATAAAGCGGAAGAATACACAACGTTTGTACAAGCAGATCTTAAGCAAGGCTTTCAAAAATGCTCATTTTACCGTGAACAGCCTATAATGATTAAGTGACTGCAGCTGGTATAAGGACAGTGATACGTATTTTAATTAAAACTTAGGCTGGTATCAAATATTGCGCTCAGTGATAGGATAATGAGTCAAATGGTAGAGATGTGCAGTTTGATGTTGGAAATAATACCTAAGTATTTTATATCATTGTAAATAAATTGAGAAATTTAATTTAGTTATTTTATTTTTATCAAAGGCGAGCATCCCTCACGAACTGCGACATTCCCCTGGCGACTTGTAGCAATTTGTTATAAAAAATCAGTATTGCCACTTATTTAAATATTGCAACTTAGAACCACGTTTCCTAATTTACTGCAACGCAATTGTAAATACAGTCATGGCCTAGTAGTACACGCGGTAGTGGGCAAATTTTTTTTTTCTGAGGTTGAATTAAAAAAAGAAATGGGTGTGGCTGTGTTGGGGACACGGCCGTTTGTTTTGCGTGAATACGTCAACGTTGACGCGCTCGGACGCCTTGATGTTTGTTGTATGTTCCCGGCACCGCCCCACTCGATCATATGGGGTTTTTATGGGTATCACTGAATTTCTTCTAAGATGCTCTGTCCAACCGTATACGATTACTGTATTTCGACTTAGCTTTTTGACGAGTATAGGCCGACGTTGTGTTAAGTTTTCGTAATTTTTTACATTAAACGCATACAAATGTTTTTTATAAACGCAATATATTGATCTTGACTAGAACTGCCGACTGAAACTTAAACGAGCGTCGTAGCGTTTCCTAGTCAAGAAGATATGGGACGCGGCGAAACGAACTCAAAATTGCGGCCCCCCGCTAAATCCCCCTCCCCCCGCCCTCTCGACGCTTCGCAGTCCTCGCTCAACGTAATATATTCTTTGATCCTTTGGAAATCGAGTGGTTTAATTGAATTTTTAATGTAGACGATAGATTCGGAGCTGCAATGCCAAAGTGTATCCCCCGATCTTGTAATAGTCGGATTTTCTGGATCGCCTCCTACTACGGTTGCAAATTTAAAGACGCATTCACGTCAGAGTATGCCTAATCCGTTCGTGAATTACGTATTGGAAGATACATTTCCAAAGTTGGCTATTTATTTCGAACGTGCTAACATATAACGGCAGGCAACGTCGTGGACACGGCTCAAATATCTTCAGGCGAATCACAATCGTTCGCAACTGTGCCACGTATCGCCGCATTGAAATTCAGCAAACACTCGGATCCTTTTTTTTTCCCCCCCCGACAGTCACCGTTACCGGACGCGAAGGTACAGCCGCCAGAGTGTGTTGTTCCTCTTGAACTTGGACACTGGCCGAAGTGTGACTCACCCCTGAGTAGTGTACTTACTCGCTGAGTCATAGACGCGGGCAGTATTTCTGTGGACGCGACCTTCTGGCCCCGATAGCCTTGAAGGTCATCCGCGGTCGTCCTTTCCCTCGGCTTGGCCCACGTAGCCGCAGCATCTACTGTGGCCGCATTCCACTTGGCACTGAAAGAGCTGACCAGTACTGACGAGCGTTCCTTTACATACTGATTCTGCTGACCAGTACAGGAGGAATGGTGTAGCGGCGTCTGGGTTGGAGGAGACTATACTTCCGGCTGAAACTACTGGCTTGCAGGTCAGGCAACCTCAGTAAAAGCAGACGACGCAACATGGCGGCGGTGGGGCGATGTATAACGAGGAAGTCACGTTGTTGTTTCAGTTCAGTACAAAACTGTACTGAACTGAAACGAGCGAGAGAGAGAGAGAGAGAGAGAGAGAGAGAGAGAGAGAGAGAGAGAGAGAGAGAGAGAGAGAGAGAGAGAGAGAGAGTAAAAACATATGCACGTGGAAAGTATATTTTCACATTCTTTGATCTCATCATCAATTGACGAATTTGAATCATACAAAAATCCCTGTTTACAACATGTTTAAGCCTATCATTACTTCAACACGTATACCAGGCACCATTATTCCCGCTGAAAACTGCTGACGAGTGTTCCACTTGGTTCCAGTACTGAGCTCTACTGGAGTGCGAATTTTTACTGATGGCGTTCCTTTAGGCATACTACTGGTCGGTGCTTTGAGTACCAAGTATGTAGCCTTAGCCAGGTTTCCGATGGGGGGGGGGGGGGGCTCACTCGCGCCATTTCCCTCACCAGAGTGATGTGCAAGCATAAAGGTGGGTTTACGATTAAAAACTGAAGAATTAATAATTGTTCTTAGTGATTCGGTAAGCACACGGAAAATGATCAATAAGAACATTTGCAGTTTATGATTTAATTGGCAACTGTTAAGTCTAGCCAATCAGAATCGTAGAAGACGAAAGCAGCCGACATAACCTGGAAATACGGACAAGAGTGAAGATTATTTACATATATTTAATTATTTGGGGTTACTGCTTGTGTAAACGTTTTGAGAAACTCGCGATATCTTATAGAAGGGAAAGCGGATGCCAACATTGGGCATTTCCATCAATACATCTGAAAAGGTTAATTAAAGCGAATTCAATGACCTCGTCCAAGAAATAAAACATGACCATGAACTGTTCTTTAAATTAAGATGATACTGTCTCTCGATTAAAATAATTGTTTGCACACAATTTCACAATATGACATAACCTGAATCCAAGATGTAAATACAGTTTTCCGCCAATAACAAATGTCACTGGTCTCTGATTGGCTACATCTTGACTTGTACTCAAGATAAAATATAACGATATCTTAAGTCACGTCAAGAACGCACACGACCCGTCAAGACAGTCATAAACTAATACCCTTGAATACATTGATTCATATCTTAAGCACACGGCACACTTATTCTGTTAATTCAGTCGTAAACCCACCCTAACTCTGGTTAAGGTGGATTCCCACCCGCCATCTTGGATCTATCGTTTTTTTCGCCAAAGCTTTTATTTCAGAAGGTGTATTGAAATTTCCCGCATGACATATTTTAAATAACAGTTTCCTAAACTTTATCGAACTGCCACAGCTTTGCTACGTTTATTCATTTTTTAGCTGGCAACTGTCGAGGCGAAACGCGAGATTATTTCTTACGGACGATTACAAAGGCGAGGTTATCAACAGTAGTCAAGAAATACTGAGCTTACACAATGCACTAGGCAATGCTTTGTGCTCTGCCGTTCCAAAAAACGTGATGCAAAACTGTATTTCTAGTGTGTGTGTCAGAAATTCCATAAATCCAGGATGGCGGGTGGGAATCTGCCTTAAGCCAGTGCCAATTAAAATTCAAAGACTTCCCGCCCCATCTCCACTGTTAGTTCTCTATCCACTAATAAAGAACAGGGGTCCTAATTATATCTCCTCTAGCATTTTTAAAAATTATTTCCTATCGAAAGGGTTTTTTACGTTTTCCGTGCCTGTTTTCCCCCTTTGTCTTCTTATTTATAGCAGTTAGGCTAGAAGTACACTCGGGGAGGTTGTAATGGCTTGCCCAATCCCTGCTGCAGCGATGCATGCCTCCTTGCATGGACAGGCACATGGGACCTAGCCGTGAGACGCACTTAGTTAGCAGTGAATTAAGTTAAATAGTTCTAAGTCGTTATGTGGTTCGGCGAGTGTAATGTTAAATTTTTTAGCAAATCGTGTTGCTGTTTTTTTGTTTGCCGTTAAACATATTAGAAATCGAAATTCGCATATTAATAACACATTTAAGCTCCCAACAATCTCGAAGGCCCATGGCGATGAAAATTCGACACATGGCGGAAGGATACATACCGAGGAGAAAAGTAGATCTTAAAGCAGGGTTTTGTGTTAACGGATGCTGTATAGCAACGCGAAGCAAATGTAGTCGCCCTCTCTACAGCATCTCCACCCCGTAACCTTGGCCAAGCCAACCTCCTTGCGGGCGCTCGAGGTGCACAGTGGCCAGTCCCGTGTCCCAGCACCGAAGAGCTTTCCTGCCAGTAAGACTGTCGTAGACGTGGATAGTATTTGAGATTAGAACACTGTTTTATTTAAACAAGTGCTTTTATTTGTTTGTAAACGTCCTCTGTCCATAATTAGATCAACTCCAAATCTGCAAAAGTATCTTATTCATATAAAAGGGCTTGTCTTTTAAAAAAAATTAGTGCACATACACGTTCTTCACTGTTGACCATGCGAGTTTGACTGTTGTATTGATGTGGGATGGGACAATGTCGGGCACATGCGCAGATGACGGAAATCGTTGTATAGGCTATTCACGGCAATGTGAGCACTTTTGAAGGCCCTCTAAACAGGCATTAACCACTATTAAATATATTTTATTGCAACCTCAGATGTTAACTGTCGGTATTGGTGAAATTTATATGCGGTGTTTGTTAGTCACATGGCAATGTCGATATTAAAAAGAGGCAGAAAGACAGAAACTGGCTGGATGGAAAAATTTAGCAGGGCCTTAAAAAGTGTTCACTTCACCGTGTACAGCCTATACTTAATCTTCAGTCTGCGGCATGCTGTCTGTAAGCCTGATAATCCTCCGGCAGCAGAGGTTGGTACGATTGGCTGTCTTACCCGCTCTCGACGTAAGTACAAGGGATTCTGTGTTCCATCTGCATTTAGCTTTTTTTTTTTTTTTAACGCGCTAAGCTACTGCCTAATACGGTGTTACTGCGTGCAAAGCGCAAATTTGTTTCGCTTTTTCTTTTTTGGAACACTGAAAATCGCTGCAATGTGTTGTCTGCGCTGCAGCATTACAATCTATATTCCATTCGCGGTTACTTCAAACATTTCTGAAGCCCTTCTAAAATTCTACTTTCATGAAATCTCTCCACCTCATACGAACCCAGCTTAAACAAGTCTGGAAATACACCAAGGACAACCCACCGCCTTCGTGCGCACTTAATTCAATATCATTTAGCGTTAGAACTATTTCTTACTAGGCTGTACCAACACAGCTATTTTCTCACCGTTTGTATTCTAATTTAATCGTAACAAAATGTTCCAATTTTAACTTAAAAATATAGGTATAATTTCAATTCAACCAAAAACGAGATACTTTTTTTAATTTTTTTTAATTTTAAGTATACAAAGCTTGTGATGCACTACACATGTACGAAACTACCAAACACGGGGTGATTTTTCAAAGGTTCCTGTAAAAAGTTACCCCCTGCATGAAGCGTTTGGTCGTTTCCTCGATACACCTTGTATCAAAAGCGTTTTGTACTTTAACATATCATATTTTCGTTTAAATTGAACGTTTAATTGTGTTTTTATTTATAAATGATATACAATTTATATTAATATAAATAAAAACAGAAAATAGATGTGTTGGTAATGCCTAATAGGAAGTAGTTCTTATGCAAAATACTATAGGCTAATTCACGGTAAAGTGACCACTTTTGAAAGCCCTCTCATTTGTAATATCAGTCAATAAATATATTTTATTTTAGTCTTAGATGTTAACTTCCTAGTGCGCTGGAATATCCACACTATGTTTACTACTTACATGGCAATATTAATTTAAAAAGGCGGTAAAAATTGTAAAAAAAAAAAAAAAAAAAAATGGGTGGAATGGAAAAGCAACTAGGGCGTCAAAAGTGCTCACCTTACCGTGAACAGCCTTTATTAATCTGAATGCGCACAAATGCGGCGCATTGACCCTTTGGTGTAATTTTCTAGACTTTCAGCTTTGTTTGCACGAAACGGAGGAATACCCTGTGGAAGTAGAACGTGAGCAGGGTTTCAGAAAAGTTGAAAGTAACCATGAATGTATTTGTAACATGGGGGATTGCCTCATGTACTCCACGCCGATGAACATGTGGTTGGTACTCAAGCGACCGAGGAACAGCAAACAATTGCAAAATGTCCAGATAGACTGGAGATGTGATGGCGCCCTCACTGGAAAAGCATGGTCCGATAATTTTGTATTTGGTTTTTTTTTTAATCATAACGTAACCTTTTCTTTAAAACTTTAACAAAATAATTTTAAGCCTCTGTTAAAAATTTAACTTGTTTTAAAATGCTGCAATACGACAAATTTTATGTTTCGACTATTTTCCAAACTTATTTTAAATTCAAGTAACTGAGACCAGTTATGGCCTTCGACTCGGTACAGGTGCCATTTTCTGTTCTGTTCTGTCAAACCACGACTTAGTGCTCTTGACGTCGGGTGGCATCTTTCCATAAGTTGTCTGAGAGTTCCATTGGCGACCGGGTGGCATCTTTCCATAAGTTGTCTGAAAGTTCCATTGGCGACCGGGTGGCATCTTTCCATAAGTTGTCTGAGAGTTCCATTGGCGACCGGGTGGCATCTTTCCATAAGTTGTCTGAAAGTTCCATTGGCGACCGGGTGGCATCTTTCCATAAGTTGTCTGAAAGTTCCATTGGCGACCGGGTGGCATCTTTCCATAAGTTGTCTGAAAGTTCCATTGGCGACCGGGTGGCATCTTTCCATAAGTTGTCTGAGAGTTCCATTGGCGACCGGGTGGCATCTTTCCATAAGTTGTCTGAAAGTTCCATTGGCGACCGGGTGGCATCTTTCCATAAGTTGTCTGAAAGTTCCATTGGCGACCGGGTGGCATCTTTCCATAAGTTGTCTGAAAGTTCCATTGGCGACCGGGTGGCATCTTTCCATAAGTTGTCTGAAAGTTCCATTGGCGACCGGGTGGCATCTTTCCATAAGTTGTCTGAAAGTTCCATTGGCGACCGGGTGGCATCTTTCCATAAGTTGTCTGAAAGTTCCATTGGCGACCGGGTCTCGTCGTACCAGAGGGCACACTTCCGATTTGTGAGCATTTCCGGTTTCCCTGGACACTGCAACTGCTACACTACAGCCACGTTACTGAAACTTGCAGCAAAAAAAAAACTCTGCTAGTTTTGGCCAACATAACTAGTACCAGTTTCACATATCATCGAAGGTTCCCTCCTGTTTAGTCCTGTATGATATAACAAGCCTTGCCTTTTAATATCAAGCAATTAAGTTTAGTTACGAAGATATTAAAACAAATCCAATGTGTGAAAAGGGGGAGGGGGGACTGAGATCTGTGTTGGAAGGTTTTTGTCTGCGCTCAAGGGGTATTAGTCCCCGTCATTTTGCCATTACTTACATGGAAGTTGGTTTAGCAAAATTTCTCGCAAGACAGCTTTGACGAGTTTCCACTGCCGTTATTCATTTTTAACTAGAAACAGCCAGGAAGAAATACGCGAATTTTCCATGCGGGTAACTATCAGTTAAACCAACCACCTAAGTCAAGAAATACTAACTTCAGCAAGTGTACAAAGGAATGTAATGTGTCCTGTAGCGTAAAATTCGATACCAAATCCATAACTTAGGTTTCGGCGAAAATTCTAAAAATTCAAGATGGCGGGGATTGATTCCCCTCAACAGTGAGGATTTGAGCGCCAGTGAGGGTAAAATTTAAAGATGGATCAGGTGCTGAATGCAAGGGCGGTGGAAAAGGGAGCGCTCTGAGAAAACCCGCCTACAAACAGCAACATTTGAATGTCCGGGCGACCTTGCCGGGAATCAAACTCTGTTATCCGCGGTAGGCGAGAATATTGACGTCTACACCACTTCGGTCCCTCGGAGATCTGTCCGCCTTAAATGAAGTCCACGATGTTTGCATTCAACTTCACACGTTATATTATGCAACTGAATTTGAGAAAGCACATATTCACACACAATTTGTAACCTGTGCCCTACTTCAGAGATAATTCTGTTTGTTAACCTAATATTTATCACGTTCTCAGCAACAGATCGCGTCATTGTGACGTCATTGCAGGAAGCAATTGTCCCCCAGAC
The DNA here is from genome assembly GCA_029891345.1 of Dryococelus australis. Classification (NCBI taxonomy): domain Eukaryota; kingdom Metazoa; phylum Arthropoda; class Insecta; order Phasmatodea; family Phasmatidae; genus Dryococelus; species Dryococelus australis. The sequence continues at coordinate 102,954,360 of CM057004.1, forward strand.
TTCGTGCAGTTGATGCGTAAGATCAGCCGGATATATAGTGACGTAGAGTTTACTCGGACACTCCTGGCTAAGTTAATGGAACAACCGTGCCGCACAGTGCGTGTCTTAGCCGTAACGGAAATGAAGATCATGATAACGCAAGTCTTTCGCTCACGCGTCATAGTGCTAGTTTCAGATTGAAAAATCCTTGAACCCAAATTTTAGTAATGTGGGCATAAACCTGTGACATTTACGAAGGCTCCGCTTATTGGGAATTGTTTAGATTTTATAATTTAGACTATGGGAGGTTTATGGAAACCATATCGTGGAGTTATATACAAGAATGAACAGGTATTTAATCTAATTAGCTCATTACTACAGAACAGAACATATTAAATTGCACCAGTACCTAGCTGAAGGCCATAACTGATCTTAGTTACTAGACTTTCAAATAAATTTGGAAAATAGTCGCAACGTAAAATTTTTCGCGTTATAAAAATGACAGAAACTTAAAATTGTACTTTGTTATAATCTTAAAGAAATTACGTTATAATTTAAAAATGCCACAAGTTTAAAATTGCTCTGCCGCCATCCTCTCCGGAGACAGAGGAGCCGACGGTTTTTTGTTGTTTTCGTGAGGTCTCCGTCGTGTGTTTGATGTTTGTGTCTGTGTTGTGATGGTGTCGGTGTAATGGTGTTTGTGTCTGTGTTGTGATGGTGTCGGTGTAATGGTGTTTGTGTCTGTGTTGTGATTTTGTCGGTGTAATGTTGAGCTCGAGACTACAATAAATGCAAGCTATTGGCGAAGGAGGTCCAAGTAGTTCTTTAGCCAGTCAGTTACAATATACGACTAACCTGAACGGCATCGTTGCCTTAGGCTGGATGTTACAACGGGCAGCGACGTGCGGCCACCACAAGCTGTATCTTCATCTTCATGATTGTTCTTCTCGACGTGGGTCCACAGCACAAGACCCCGTACAAAGTGTTGCCAAGTGTTTTTTTTTTTTTTTATAGATTCGTGGTGACGTAATTGTCCAGAATACCGTGCCGCCGTGGGTTGAGATCCGCTGCTGCCTCGCTGTTACGCTTTATAAATTACAGTTGTTGCGGATGTGTTTGGTATTCTTCGCCTGGCCTGGATACCGACGCGCCACTGCAGTTTGCTTGGTTTGTCCACGTTTACTGAATAATTACGTAATGCAGTACTGCTACACACGCACTCTTATTGTAAAGACCTGGTCCTGGCGAGCGCTATAGTCTCCTGTCAGTGATAGACGTGTGGACTTGACTCGCCAGGCTTGAGACTGTCTGGAAGGGTTGGAGATTTTTTACGTGTTAACATGCAAAATTCGCATTATTATTTGAAGTCAGGCTAGAAATCAAACACTTATGATTTTCTGTTGCCTCTGTAATTGGGCTACAGTTTGTTCACACACACCCAGGGATGTTTTGCACCAATAGGAAACCACTAACGACAGTCTGGTCCAATCATGCCCAACTAAGTCGGGAAGGAAAATGTGTCATCACAGCTGCAGAAGCCAATAACCAAGTGGCACCGACTCTAGTATGTATAGGGTGGTGAATTCTAGCGTACTGCCAGAAAATAACGCGAATTTTGCGGGTCCGAAGTTACAGACTATTCACAGTTAAGTGAGCACTTTTTGAATCCTTCTCATTTGGAATTATAGTCGATAAATGTATTTTATTGTAGCCTTAGACGTTAACGTAGAGGTCCGGTGAAATATGTACACTGTGTTTATTACTTACATGGCAATATTTATTTTAAAAAGTGGCGAAAGGATTAAAAAAAAATAGCTGATGGGAATAAAGTAACTAGGGTCTCAAAAGTGCTCACTTAACTCCCGCCGTCTCTTCGACTCCTCCAGGAATTCGCTGTTGACATGTTGCCAGAAAAAAATCTTCAGTTCGTATGCGACCAGCTGGTACATATTTCAGCCTTGAGTCTACCATAAAAAGGTAGGCAGGGTTTCACGTCTCGTCGACGGCGAGGTCGTTAGCGACGAAGTAAGTTTCTCGGAGAAGCAGGAACGAATCTGCCGCGGACTGTAATACGGGGAAACCGTCTCATGCGTTGGCCTGGAGTGATTTCTGGGAACTGCGGGAAACCGACATCAGGATACCGGATCAGGAATGGAACCCAGGCTCTCTTGAATATAATCCATTCACGGTTACTTCACACTTTTATGGAACCCTGCTAAAGTTCTATTTCCAGGATATTCCTCCGCCTCGTACAAACTAAGCTTAAATAAGTCTAAAAAATTGCACCAAAGGACAACGCGCCGAATTCGTGCGCACTCAGCTGTAATATTATTTTGCATGAGAACTATTTGTTACTAGGTGTTACCAACACACATGTTTTCTCACTGTTTCATACATATGTATTAAAAATGAAACATAATTTATAAATAAAATTTTGGTTAAACTTCAATTTAACTAAAAATAAGATAATTCTATGTTAACAGAGGTATAAAACACTTACATGGTATCTTTAGAAAGTAACTAAACTCGGTATACATGGGGTGATTTTTCGAAGGTTTGATTCAAAAAGTGTGACGAAACTGCGAATAGAATTCGCAGTTCGTTTACTGATATGAGAGACTTACCGGCGATGAAGGTTGGTGGGGACCGGCTGCCACTCGGGTTGATTTGAGGGATTCGGGCGTCTCTTCACATCGAGGTTGCTAAGAGCCGATGAGGGTGAAATGAGGTGAGAATGAAGCATCGTCGGAATGCAAGGGGCGGGGTGAAACGGGAGATCCCCGAGAAAAACCCGCCGACCAGCGGCATCGTCCGGCACGATTCCCAACTTGGCGGAAATCCGGGAGTGACCCGGCTCGCCCGTGGCGGGAGACGAGCGGTCCAGCCGCCCGGCCACCGCGGCGCCCTCTTCTGTTTGGCGTTCCTGTTCACGTCGCCAGCGCCAGTTGCAGCTGACGTCACGCGAGCCAGGAACAATGACTCCGCTTCGACTGGGCTCTTGACACTCGCAACACAGAGAGAGAGAGAGAGAGGCCTGCACGGGGTTCTCCGCCGACACTGGTCGAGCGTGTAGCCCGTGATCGGCGAAGGCAGTTTCACGCCATTAAGGCTCCTATGTACCTGTGCGTTCAAGGTCAAGAAGCGAGGGAGCGATACGGGCGACACTAACACGCACGCCTGGGGCCTCATCGCTCCTACGCGCAAGGCGTGCAGTGTTTCCGTTCTAAAGCTTTACTGTGTAAACTACATCTGTAACTGTGGGGTTTTATTACACTCGATGAAAGTACACAGATAAAACTACCTGCGTATAATCGTACTTTTCTCTTACCGCTTAAAGAAACTTCATAGGCAAGCTTTAAAAATGCGATATTCTATCACTTTCACGATTTTTTTCTCCATTAACACTCTTAATATGATAAAGTAAAAAGATAGCGATATAGACAGTGTTTTTTTTTATCCTTTCTGGTAAAACTTCTGTTTCCAGAACATTTAATTACCGAGACACGCGTTTAGGCGTACATAGGACCCTTAACGATTTTATTGAGTTACAGATATTGAATTGTTACGTCGGAATTGTGAAAACCTTACATTTTTGCAGCGGTATTCAGTAAATATTAAAGTGATAACTTAAATTTTTTACACATATATTTCAATTTAAAAACATTATAAATGTCGGCAATTTATTTGAAACGCCACAAATACGAAAATAATTTGGAAAAATCGAAACAAGCATTTTATTCTTATATGAAATAAATACATGTGGATTTTTGTAGCTTAATAATGTAAACTACTACCTACTTGTAATATTAATTTTAATGAGTTGTTAAATCATTATTTTAATGCATTTTGGTAGTTAATTGAAAATGTGCTAGGTAATGTGGTTCGTGGTTCCCCCTCAAAAGTCCAAAGACCAGTTACTGCCCTTCTATGGCGGTGTAATTTTATAAAATACTTTTACTGTTACGTGGGAAAAAAGTCTGAATTAAAGTTGAGAATAAATGTTATTGAGGAATAGCCTACTTGCCGTCCGTATTTTATATGCGCCAAGTTCGTACACCATTGAAATAAAATGGCTGGCTTTCTAGAACACCTCGGGAAGACTTATTTGCCCCTTCGGGAAATAACACCCACACCCTACCCTGGAATAAGCACTTCTTCTGTGGTCGTCTTGTTATTGTGCGGTTATGCCCGAAACTGAAAGATAAAACCTTTTTTCTAACGTCGTCTTGAAACGAATCTAATCGAAATGTACGCAGAGCCCAGCATCCATAGACGCGAGCTTTGGCATCGTGCTCTTGTGTCGTGTATGTAGCCCGCACTGGTTCAGTAGGTCACATGTTCAACGCCCTGGCCTGGGTGACGCTCGGAGCGCCTTTGAGGTCCGAGTTCAAAACGCGAGTGTGCTGCTTGATTGGAAACGTGCAGCTTCCGCCTCCAGCAAGTGCTGAATCGCGAGGGGCCGCGGTGGTGTAGTGGTCAGACTACTCGCCTCCCACCTAGACGAACAGGGTTCGATTATCGTGTGGGAATCGTGCCTGACGATGCCGCCGGTCGGCGGGCTTTCTCGGGGATCTCCCGTTTTCCCCCGCCCTTTCATTCCGGTGCTGCTCCGTACTCACCTCGTTTCGCCCTCATTCGGCTCTCAAGACCTTGCTGTTAAGAGCCGCCCAACTATCTTCACTCACTCAATCGCGAGCTGCCCACATGCATTCTTTTAAGGCTATACACGTTAAAGTGAGCACTTTTGAAATCAACCTTTGAAAAAGTCACTGCCCCTACCTGCGTATATTTTAACGGGTGCTCCAAGGGACGTGCGCCCAGTAAAGTTGGTAACGATGGATGGGAAGTAGTTCCATATATTAACGTCGAATAAAAATTGTAAGGTAACCATTTGTGATAAGTTAAATTATTTCTTTCGCTTTCTGATTTTTGTTATAATGCATCGAAATGTAAAAATTAGCGTGTTTGTAAAATATTTACTTTTCTAATAATTTCACAGTTTCACTTGACCGACGCGTGAATAAAGTGCTGAGTCCAGTGGTAATGTTAATGTTGCATAAGGCGGAAGAATACACAACGTATATACAAGTAGGTCTTAACCAGGGCTTTCAAAAGAGCTCATCTTACAGTGAACAGCCTATAAGGAGAAACCAGTCTCTAATATTCAGCACGCCTCCAGTCATAAAGACTCGTATTGCACAGGCGGAGTCAGTCGCCTGTACTACAAACAGAATATTCACAATGTCTGGAGTTGAGTGTAGAACACGCTGCCAATTACGGAAGTAAGTAGAGAGTTATGTATATTGTGTACCGGACATGTGCGGCTCGATAGGTTCCACCGCACGAGGCGCCGAATAAAAACTATTATTTGAATGAATATAACGTATGTAGTTGTACCGAATGACAAATGTGTAGCAAATCTAATGGCGGCATTTTCAGAAACTAAGAAACATTGTGTAACAGACTATATCGTCATGATCGAGTAAAGAACTACTGTAGTGCTAGTGGCCAACAGCTGGGCGAGGCGCATGGTCAGCGAGAGCTTCTGTTCATGGCTCGTTAGTATTGATTTTGTAACTAGAATTCATGTCACTCCTTAATTTAAAAAAAAATTCTAAAGAATTTGTTGGATAGCAGGTTTTTAATGTCTCATTTTTTTTTCGTTACACAAAATTAATGTGACGCTTGAAAAAGTTTTCTTTGTGTTTTAATAAGAGAAAAAATTCCTAGCTTACCAAAAATAAATAAGGTGAAAACCAATATTTTAAAGTTGAAAACTAATATTCGAAAGAAAAAAAATTACTAAATTTGGTATATTTTTTATTTTATTCACATTACTAGTTATTTCCAGGAGTAAAATACGAACTTAAAGTTTCATAATTTAGCATTAAAAAATAGCCGGAATACTGTCCTTTTGCTTGGTAATATTTGGCGTAATTTTCTCTCACCTTTGAAATTTTTAAGGGCGCCGCCTACTTGGATGTTTTTAGCGCGTTTGAGGTAGGGAAGCGCGGGACCGATAAGGACTACATTGACACGCGCGGCTGATGCCCCTTCGCTCCTACGCGCTAGGCGCCGAACTGGCGTGCAGTGTTTCCGCTGTGCTGCGTGTACCTATGGGACTTTAAGCGGTGACCCTATCATTTTATTGGTGGAAAGTCTGCATATAAGTCTAATACAAGTCCCTATAGGCTGTTCACGGTAAAGTGAGCACTTTTAAAGGCCCTCCTAAATTTCACCTCCCATCTAGTTTTTTTTTCTTCTGCTGCTTTTTAATATAAACGTTGCAATGTGTCCAATAAACACAGAGTATAAATTTCACCACTTTCAACATTTATCGCCTCTTGCTGCAATAGTGTATATTTATTAATGGTTAATGCTTGTTCGACGGGCCTTAAAAAGTGCTCACTTTACCGTGTACAGCCTATATAATATTTTTGCATGTTTCCAACCAATATATTATGAGCTGCAGCAGTGTGAAAAAGCCGTTTGTAGCTATGTTGGAGGGCTCGGGAATAGCATTTATAATGTACATGACTTATTGAGAGTATTATACGTAGGTACCTTGCCCGAAATGTATCTTCTTTTTATACAGTGGTATCATGGGGACACATTTAATGGTTTCGTAAAAAAAAAAAAAACCGCGGATTTTAAACTCGCTGCATTGCGTTTCCACTGCCAGGCAGGCGGCACGGAGTATCCTTCCTATCTTGGATTTACGTATTTTCCTCGTTAACTTAATTTCTGGAGTCGATATTTAAAAACCAACCACTTGACCTAAAACCAGCCCTGGTACCGGATGTATGGGGAAGGGGGGGGGGGGACACAAACAGGATAAAATATGTACCCCCCCCCCCCGACAATACTGTGAGATGTGTCTGGTAGGAGAATCTGTGATGAGGCCATCGACAGGGTCGTTCACGACGGAGAGAAACCAGCTTCTGACGCCGCAGCAAATTGCATCGTAACCGCAGCCGTCTTCTCCTACACGCTGCTGTGTCTACACAGTTGCAAGGCGGCGCCGGCGTTTCCTTTATTTTTCTCCTCCCGCATCTTCGCTTTCTGGCGGCTTTAGAAAGGCGATTGCTAGACCCGTGGTTTATGTGTCAGCGGCGTATGGCGAAGGTCGGCGATTCGAAAGCAGGCTTGGTCATCTCTGTGTATGAAGTCGGTTCATTTAGGCGGGGTACTTAACCACTTCACTGAAACACGTTCGCTCTGTACTTGCTCGAAGTAAACTGGCCGTGGAAGTGACGGGATTGTTTGTATTCGTCGAAATTAATAATTGCCATGTCAAATAGTGGCGTTAGTTATGCTTGTACGTTCAAGGTATTGCTAATTGCACAAAAAAAAATCTGAATTTGTTAGTGTTGGAAATGATTATAAATAATTAAGGGACCTATTAAGTTTCGTGGATTTCAACTTGAGTGTGTGTGCGTGAGTGAAATGTTGTATAGGCTGTCCACGGTAAAATGCGCACTTTTGTAAGCCCTGCTTAAAATCTATTCCTATGCACATGGTGTATTATTCCGCCTTATATAAAATTAACATTGCCATGAAATTACCGTATTATAAAAGTAAATATTTTGCTTACCTTCTCATTTCTACACTTCGGTGCAATAAAAAAAACCGAAAGGGGGAAAAAATATATAGTTTTTAAATTCAGCACATTCCCTATTTTACTGAGAGTAAAATTGAAGCACTGCCAGTTCCCAAGTTATGAATGTCAGAATTATTGCTTTTAGAAGATTTTAAATACTGAAATCACAAGATGGAGATGATGCGTGACGCCTGCAAGGCTGGTAATTCGGTGACCCACATAACAAGTTGTAAATGATTATCTCTTACGCCTGTCACAGAAGGCCACATGGGATGGGAGTAACATTAATTCTCTCTCTCTCTCCTCCCTCTTGCTCTTTCCAACCCCCCCCCCTCTCTATCTATCTCTGTAGATGATTACCTCACAGCAGGGTGGAATCTCCCTTCCTCCCTTTTTTTTTATACCTGGAGTGACAATCTGTCAGTTTAGTAATTGCAATACAAAAGTCTGCTGACTAAAAATGGCAGCAGTTGAGCCTCTCTTACTCAAATGGTTATCGCAAATGGTCACCTAACACATTTTATTCGACGTTAAGATATAGAACTACTTTCCTTCCATCGGTACCAACTTTACTGGTCAGGTCACGCATTGCGACGTTAAGATATAGAACTACTTTCCTTCCATCGGTACCAACTTTACTGGTCAGGTCACGCATTGCGACGTTAAGATATAGAACTACTTTCCTTCCATCGGTACCAACTTTACTGGTCAGGTCACGCATTGCGACGTTAAGATATAGAACTACTTTCCTTCCATCGGTACCAACTTTACTGGTCAGGTCACGCATTGCGACGTTAAGATATAGAACTACTTTCCTTCCATCGGTACCAACTTTACTGGTCAGGTCACGCATTGCGACGTTAAGATATAGAACTACTTTCCTTCCATCGGTACCAACTTTACTGGTCAGGTCACGCATTGCGACGTTAAGATATAGAACTACTTTCCTTCCATCGGTACCAACTTTACTGGTCAGGTCACGCATTGCGACGTTAAGATATAGAACTACTTTCCTTCCATCGGTACCAACTTTACTGGTCAGGTCACGCATTGCGACGTTAAGATATAGAACTACTTTCCTTCCATCGGTACCAACTTTACTAGGCAGGTCACGCATTGCGACGTTAAGATATAGAACTACTTTCCTTCCATCGGTACCAACTTTACTGGTCAGGTCACGCATTGCGACGTTAAGTTATAGAACTACTTTCCTTCCATCGGTACCAACTTTACTGGTCAGGTCACGCATTGCGACGTTAAGATATAGAACTACTTTCCTTCCATCGGTACCAACTTTACTGGTCAGGTCACGCATTGCGACGTTAAGATATAGAACTACTTTCCTTCCATCGGTACCAACTTTACTGGTCAGGTCACGCATTGCGACGTTAAGTTATAGAACTACTTTCCTTCCATCGGTACCAACTTTACTGGTCAGGTCACGCATTGCGACGTTAAGATATAGAACTACTTTCCTTCCATCGGCACCAACTTTACTGGTCAGGTCACGCATTGCGACGTTAAGATATAGAACTACTTTCCTTCCATCGGTACCAACTTTACTGGTCAGGTCACGCATTGCGACGTTAAGATATAGAACTACTTTCCTTCCATCGGTACCAACTTTACTGGTCAGGTCACGCATTGCGACGTTAAGATATAGAACTACTTTCCTTCCATCGGTACCAACTTTACTGGTCAGGTCACGCATTGCGACGTTAAGATATAGAACTACTTTCCTTCCATCGGCACCAACTTTACTGGTCAGGTCACGCATTGCGACGTTAAGATATAGAACTACTTTCCTTCCATCGGTACCAACTTTACTGGGCAGGTCACGCATTGCGACGTTAAGATATAGAACTACTTTCCTTCCATCGGCACCAACTTTACTGGGCAGGTCACGCATTGCGTCCGTTAAAATATATGCAGGCAGGGGCAGTGACTTTTTAAAGGTTGATCTCAAAAGTGCTCACTTTACCGTGAACAACTTTTAGAGGCCATGGCAGATAGTATTTCCGCTTCATCAGTCTATAAATGCTCTGCTGGCGGAGATACGTTAATCCAAACACACACATGAAAAAAGTGAACATAAAATAATTTATTGCTAAAGGTATTATATAAAAGCATTTGTTCGAAATCAGATGAAATAAGTATTTCGTGGTTTCGTGCAGATGTGTGAAAATAAAATCCTAACAAAAATACGAGTAATCCTTACAGCCTTATTTTGCAATAGTTTTATTATAATATGTTCACGGTTATTGAAGTACTTTTGAAATCACACTTTTGAAATAGTCACCGCCCCTACGTACATTTGTAAACATTAAAGTGATTTATTTTGCTGTTTTCAATAAATATGTGTCAGAAGCAGCAAATTTATAAAATAGTTACTGTTCTAATAATTTCAGAACTTACTTGGCTGACTAAATCAGGTCCATGGCAATATTAATTTTACATAGGGGGGAAGAATACACAATGATCGCACAAGATCTTAAGCAGGGCTTTCAAAATCGCTCAGTTTACCGTGAACAACCTATAAAAACATCTCACCTACAGCTCTTCGCCTTTATTTCCTAGTTTTTTTTTCTCCTCCAAGAACGAGGTATAGTGGCATCTATGACTACAATACGTGAGTGTGTAGCCCATGCGAACAGGGGGTGTAACATGATTATGCACGGAAAGGCTAAATTAAACGATTACTTCTGATTGAACTTTTAATTGCATTGGCAGTGTTGCTACAGAAGTGGAAAACCCGGAAAAGTCGGCGAATTTGAAATGGTCCTGAAAAACGTGGGAAAAGTCGGGGGAAACACGTGACATCCTGGGAATTCATGCCCGTAATACACTATAGTAGTTTTCTCTATTTTGCTAAACATTCTTAGTAAATATGGTGGGTAGACCCGTGAGTCGCCGGGCGGGCTGGGAATGATTTGACTGTTGGTTTGAACTAGCCTCCTCTCCGCTTACCTAGCCAACACTGATGAAAGGAGTTTCATTGTAGTACATATATACATATAATATATGTTAGTAGTAGTAGTAGTAGTAGTTAGTGCCACTATAGGAGGCATAGTTCGTAGAATTAGAATTCGCGTGATGTGTGGAGGTTGGTGGTCGACAGTTACACTTCCATACTTCGGAAGCCAAGGGTAAGCATATATATCCAGTGCGTGGTGAAATCCCTGTAACAAATGGGAAGACAGTTTTCAAAAATAATGTGGTCCGACAACAGAAATCCGTATACCAAAATAGAAGCATTAGGAAAATCAATTAAATTAAATGGTAACTTTATTCCTACAATCCCCAGGAAGAGTTCAGTAGTAGGGGGTGGAGAGGAGGTGGGTAGGTAGCTGGGCTTAACGTCTCGTCGACAGCGAGGTCATTAGAGACGGTGCAAGTTGCACAGGGAAGATGGAGTGGGGAAGGAATCGGCCATGGCCTTTTTGTAAAGGATCCCATCCCAGCATTCGTCTGGGGGCGATTTCGGGAAACCACGGAAAACCGAAATCAGGATGGCCGGAGCGGGAACCGAACCCGGGTCTTCCCGAATGCGAGTCCAGCGAGTTACCATCCCGCTCGGTGGGTGGGAGGTCCTGCACGCACGCGTAATCCGACATGTGGCTTGCCATGAAAAACAAATACGTATAGCGTGGACTGGTAGTCTCCCTTGTGGGGACGGAGGCGGGCTATCGTACGAACTTCCTGGTAATCTCCACCCTCGGCATGTGAAGAATATTCTGGACGAGGGCGCCCGCCGTCTGTAAATACCGCTGCAGCCGGAAGATGAGCAGTTAGGGCTACTGGGGGATCAGGGAGAAGCCGCCCAATAGCGCCACTTCCCCCACCAGGGAGGTGTGCATGTACAAGCCAGTGTCTCCCTCCAATTGCCAAGGCGAAAGGAAATATAGTTCCCATCCATATCTACTAGCTTTCTCATCTCTACTAACACGATCATGTTACATACACACACTCGCCCTATCTCCCGTAGGATTTCTGATTAATGCATGAATATTTTGAATTCTATCCTGTCGACTGGGTATTTACGGTGTCTATGCCGGTTTTTCCCAGTCTCTTCTAGTGATAGCTTAGCTATGAGTACACTTAGGGAGGTAGTCATGGCCCCAATTGCAGGCCATGGCTGCCCAATCCCTCTCTGCCGCGATGTATGTCTCCTTGCGTGATTTCCTATCCTTGTAGGCGTAAGGGGTCTAGCCCTGAGGTGCGATAAATTCCCGCTCTACCCACCGGGCACTTAGTTATAGGATAAGTTAAAAAAAAAAAAAAAAATCAGCAGTGGTAGTGATGGTCACATGGCGAAGTGCGACGAGCGGTGACGGAAGAAGTGGGACCGTTGGGGGGCGGGGGGGGGGGGGGGGGGGGGGGGGGTTTGACTGTGGCGATAATGGAAAAGATCGCTAAAATACCGCGGAGGGCGAGCTATAGTCCATTCACGGTTTCTTCGGCCTTTCTGAATCAAACCTTTGAAAGATCTCCCTGTGTATGACGTGCTTGGTTGTTTCCAACATACGCCCTGTATCACAAGCGTTTTATACGCGTGTTAACATAAAAGTTACTTTTTTTAAATGTTAAATTGAAATGTTATATTTTATCTATAAATTATATTGCTCCATTTATAAATAATTTGAATAAAAACAGTGAGAAAATGTGTGTGTTGGTAGCACCTAGTAAGAAATAGTTCCTATTACAACAGAGTGCAGTAAAGACTGGTGGTATGTGAACTGAAACAAAGTGGTATACAGACTTGACTTTAAATACTAAACTTGTCAGATGTCAAATAATTACAATTCTAACTGTGATTCATTAGCGGTTAGAAAACTGTTTTTAAAGACTGGTTCTCAAGTGTTGCATCGTGTTAATTTCTGCGAATTGATGGACGAGTGTGTAAATACTGTTTGTAAATAGTAAATTATAGCGACTTATTGTCGGAATATTAAGTCGAGAGTATTTTTTTGAATTGTTTGTAAATGAATTAGTTCGTTTAATACCTCCATCCCTTAAAGAACGGTGGCTCAACCCATAAAACTTTGAGAAATTATTACAATCCGAACCAATTTCACAGTTAGACTTGATCGGCACGCGAATGAGATCAACCGCAGGGGCGCACGCTAGGGGAGGTCCCCCCCCCCCCTTCCTCACCCACCTGTTGTGTTCAGAGGAAGCTAATCCGAACGACAACCTTGTAAAATGTCGGTGACCTTAGTATTGTGCAACTATATAGAGATTCAAAGAGCCAGTTAGGAATACTTAAGTAGAAATAACCAGCTGGTGTTTTGATTCGAAGTATGCCATAGTATTTATCCGCGCCACGTGGGCCCTTCCCAAAACAGAATCCCGTGTGCGCTACTGAGTCAACGGGTCCGTGGCAATGTTAATTTTTACGTGTGGTAGAATACCAAATAGAAAATCCTAAGCTCGGTTTCAGGAACTACTTGAAGTTGAACACGTGTGGACTTGGGACATTTTTTTTCCCGCGAATGCACTGCAAGTCTTTCCCGTCAGTCCATTGTGGTGGGGTCTCCGCGCATTGGCCACGCAACGGCGAAGACACCACGTTCAGACCGCAAATGTGCTCGATCGCCTAATGACACCGGTAATAAGGCGATAGGATATATAGGCTGTTCACGGTAATGTGAGCACTTTTGAGACCCTAGTTCCTTTTTTTATTTGAGCAATTTTTAATCCTTTAAACACTTTTTGAAATAAATATTGCCCTGTAAGTAATAACCAAAGCGTGTAGATTCCACCGCACTCGGAAACTAACGTCCAAAACGTAAATAAAGAATATTTATTGACTATTATTCCAAATGAGAGTTTTCAAGTGTTCTCACTTTACCGTGCATAGCCTGTAGCAGAATATGACGCACAGTCGGGCAGTTTCAGAATTAATTCCAAGACCTGACGGAGGAAATTGTGGAATTACATCCGAACAATTCTAATTTTCGGTGGTTCCCCCCTCCCCCCCTGGTTTGACGAGTACATTCCAGGCAGATGTCAGCGCGGTCCTAAAAGACGTCTTCCCCTTCCGCACTGAAAAAATGGACCGTTAGTTACTTCAGAACTTCATCCGTATATTACCAAGTAATTTTTATCGGGTTGGTAAACCTCGCTGGAGCAAACATTGAGAGAAAGGTTAGAGTCATGCGAGCTGCTATTCTTATATCTACGAAATAAGCTATCACTTTACGATATCTAGCAAATTGAAACAACTTTAGAAGTTTGATCATGGTTGCCACTCATCTGTAAAACAGGGAAATGCCAGGGAATCTCAAACAAGTTAGCTAAATGTCAGGGAATTCTGCTATATGAATGCTATACTTGGCAGTTCTATCATCAATCGTGCACCGTTTTCAGAATCTTAAAAATTGTTTCAATGATTGTGGACAAAATGCTTAGGCATTTTTGTTTGCAATTTATGTAGGGGGCAATTGTGTAAGACCAGAGAAGTATTTTGGTGTCAAAGTATGTTATAATACAAAGTTGTCAATCCGTAGAAAAGGGGGGGGGGGGATTTTTTTTTAGCAAAAGGTCAGGGGAAAAATAATATTTTTGTCTGGAAATCAGGGAAATAGGGAATTTTCCAATGGAAAAAAAGGTGGTGGGTTTGTGTGTTTCGAGCTACCTACAATCACTATCTGTGTAACAATGTCAGAAGTCTGCAGAACGCTATAAGAAGATTGACAGCAATACGTGCGTTCAAGTAAGTATTTACAAATTCAGTATTAATTTATTACACTTATTTGTTAAATACAAATCACAGGATGTGATACTGTCATTTTGTAGCACGGACTATCCTGTAAACTTCTACCATCTTGCTCAGCAGTTACTGGAAGATGCTGTGGCTCCGGTAAAGGCGTACTTGAAACGGGTGGGTGGTAGGTAGGTCTGGCGACGGAAGATGGTTTTATTAATTTATTACACTTATTTGTTAAATACAAATCACAGGATGTGATACTGTCATTTTGTAGCACGGACTATCCTGTAAACTTCTACCATCTTGCTCAGCAGTTACTGGAAGATGCTGTGGCTCCGGTAAAGGCGTACTTGAAACGGGTGGGTGGTAGGTAGGTCTGGCGACGGAAGATGGTTTATTAATTTATTACACTTATTTGTTAAATACAAATCACAGGATGTGATACTGTCATTTTGTAGCACGGACTATCCTGTAAACTTCTACCATCTTGCTCAGCAGTTACTGGAAGATGCTGTGGCTCCGGTAAAGGCGTACTTGAAACGGGTGGGTCGTAGGTAGGTCTGGCGACGGAAGATGGTTTATTAATTTTAAAGTTTAATTGCGCCGCATCCAAAATTGTTTGCCAGTTTCAGCCCACATATTTTTATCTAATTTCCTATCTCGATAGTTTGCATTCAATATTGCTCACGGTTCAGGATGCAATTCCACTGCGTCGATAAAATTATAGGCTATTCACGGTAAAGTGAGCACTCTTTAAGGCCCCCCCAACAGGTATTAACCACTAATAAATATATCTCGGTGCAGCCTTAGGTGTTAAATTCTGAAAGTAGTGAAATACATACACTGTGTTTATTGGTCACATTGCAAGGATTATATTAAAAAGCAGCAGGAAGATATTAATTAGGCGGAAGTTTAAATGTAGAAGGGCCTTAATTGCGCACTTTACCGTGAACAGCCTATAATCACCCTCTCTTGACTCCACGACTTACTCGGCAAAACCAAAGTACTGCATAAACCAGCACCTCGGAGTCGAACTACGCGAGCACAAACTACGGTAATATAGCGCCAGATGAACTGGCATGATTGCTGTGTGACCTATCTGCATCGGCAACCCTCGGCAATTTGTGGCTCGTGCCGAACCTTGCCGATGGTATAGACCAAGAAACGGGCAACTGTGGCCGTATTGCCTACAACAATTCTGAGTGTTGCTCAGTGTTAAGAAACACCACACATTGTCGGAAAAGTATTGCTAGTTTAAACGACCGTTTATGCAAGTTGCTCGTCAAGAATTAAGTTGTCTTTAAAATTAGATTTCGTGCACGTGGTTTAATCTGTAAACTAAGTTATATATATATATATATATATATATATATATTATATATATATATGTGTAAGGAAGAAACAGCAGTCACGACGTATGTGATAAGTGCAGCGGAGTTTTAAGACTGATATTAAAGTAGAATTATTCAAGGCTTAATTTAAACGGTTCACCACTGAACCAGGGAAATGCCCTTTATGTAGATTACACTTAGACGATCACATATATATTTCGTTGCTGTAGTAAACCTACACACAAATGCTACCTTATAACAACTGCACTTAACTCTAAAACGTGTAATTTTAAATCGATGAGTTTTTATAAATGACAGAGTAAAAGCGCAGTATTATATAATTAAATAACAACCATTAGGTCTGAATGTTAATTATTCCGATTTGCGGTAGAATAATGGTTTTCAAAAACGTCATTCAAACCGTAAAATATTGTCGTGTCTTCGGAATAGGACACGGCGCAATTGGTGATTTTGGTCGTAGTCTTCCGCACTGTTAGAATACTGAATTACTATGAACCGTTTCTCAGATTGCTGAAATGTTAATTGTTTGGGCCACAGGTTCGTTTGGACTAGTTTAAATTTCCCGCCGCCACATTGTGGCGAGACACTGGTTGCGCCATCGGCACTGGAGCGGCACTACCAGAATGTACAAGACTAGTTCCGTACCGGTAGGTCGCAACTCGAAATGTTTACGTTAAAATACAGTCCGCATTGTTCTCCAGCCCATACATTAATATTTGTTTGCTCAATTAATTGCATTTAATGGCCTAAATTATAGAATTGTAATAACCAAGAGGTGTACTTGAACCAAGCATCTTATGTGCTGCCAGGAAATACCACTTCTTTAAAAAGTGTGATGTGTTAATGAATCGTGTTACTTAAACGTTTGATTTCTTCATACTGGTGGATTATTTTAACGATGCTGAATTTTGGGTTATAATTTATAAGTTGCTTTCTATTCATGTAGAAAAGGCAGTAGTGCATTGCAGATGGCTCTCAGATGTGAAGCAACACGATCATGGTGAATAGAGCTGAAACTCGTATTCGTTTGAGGATAAACTTTAAGGTTATTTTAGTGGTATAAAGATTTTGTAATACAGTAAACCGGGCTCTATGGAGAAAACCAAACACACAATTATAGTACTATTATGTTTTAAAGTCGCACGTTAAAACTTGACAAATTTGATACCGTTGAAGAGCATTAAGATCTGTTATGAAGTGCTCCACACAACAGAAATCCCAATAAATGTACAGAAAGACGTAATGAAAATCAGTAACTATTCTACCAATTACGTTTATATAAATTTGGGCATATTTCTAAATATCATGGTGTTAAAGCAGACTTTTTCAGGTGTTGCATCTCTGTCTCAGATTGAGAAACTAGAACATATTTGTGATTACAGTATGCTTCTGTGATAATGACAAAATCATTTTCCGTTATACACGTACAGTACGCTAACAGTACGCTACAAAACAGCGCCAACGTATAGCAATACGGGAAAGGACTAGTTTACTGGGATCGCCTGAGATATAGGCCACATTTTGGCTATTGCAGGTGAGCTGGTTGCGGACAGCCAGGCGTTAAGCGGTTTTTGTAACAGAGCGGCGCAATGTGACGCGTCGCGTCCGACGCTTGTAGCCAGCAGCGAGTGTTATCTGAGTCTTCACAATAGAGCGATATGGCGACCCACACCGTGCTGCCATGTGTTATCTTGCAAGGAAGCTCGCAATGAAACGCTAAAAGCTAGTGAAACGCAGTGGATTTTCTTGCTATTTAGTTAATACAATTTTTATTTTTTATTAATATACACTTTTCTTTAATAAAATTATTACATTAAAATTCGAAATGATTTAGAACATGAACGACTTTTCAGGCATTATATATATCTTTTGACAGTTCCATAAGAAACATCATGTGGGAAAGCAATCGTAACCTCAAATGTTGAAGTGTTCTATTGTGTAAGGACATCGAGTTACAATTCTCCACTTGTATAATCCATTCACGGTCACTTCACACTTTTCTAAAGCCCTGCTAAAGTTCTAATTCCAAGATATTCCTCCGCCTCTTGAAAACTTGAGTTTTACGAAGTCTTAAAAAATGACACCAAATTGACAACGCACCGAATTCGTGTATTCGGGGGAATAGGCCGCTCCGCTCCGAGACTTAATATGACTGTGATGTACGGAGAAGCATCGAACCAAGTACCGGTAGCTACAACTCCTCTCTGGCGGCCAACGACCCGACAGCGCCCGCTAGAAAGCCCCTTCACTTCCGCGGCACACTCACATGGGGAGGGATAAGGGGGAAAATGCGACTGTATCGCCGCCTTTTTTGAATAAATCAAGACTCCGAGCGGCTTATGCCCCCTACTTTCGTGCGCACTCAGTTGTAATGATATTTGGCGTGGGAACTATTTCTCGCTAGGCGCTAAAATACGTTTTCTCACTGTTTTGTCATATTTAATTTAAATGAATTCTTATAATCTATAGATAAAATACCGGTAAAACTTCCAATTTAACGAAAAATAAAATACTTGGATTTTAACACAGGTATAAAACGCTTCTGATACATGGCATACTTCGAAAATAACTGACTGATTTTTTTCTTCTAACTACCCTATAACTAAGTGTTAAGCGAAAGCCTGGTTGGTAGGGCGGGAATTTATTGCATCTCAGGGCTAGACCCCTTACGCCTACAAGGATAGGAAATCATGCATGGAGACATGCATCACGGCAGAGAGGGATTGTGCAGCCATGACCTGCAATTGAGGCCATGACTACCTCCCTGAGTGTACTTACAGCTAAGCTATCAATAGAATAGACTGAGAAAAACAGGCACAGGCTCCGTAACAAACCCAGTCGACAGGATAGAATTCAAAACATTCATGCATTAAATAGAACTGCTGCGGGAGACAAAGTGTGCGTGTGTTGACTGTATCAGCAGGTGAGCAATGTGGCCGGCGTCACCTGACCTTGCGCACGCGGGCAAACGAGCCAGGGAGGGTTGGTAGACATAGGTTTAGGAGGATTGTGGAGGGAGGAGGGGGGGGGGTAAGAACGGCAGTTAGGTAACGGTCCCGCGGCCCGGCTGGCGAGCGCTAAGACGCGCCGAAGGAAGGAAGACTGCTCAGCTCAGCAGTGTACGACAACGCGCGGCCTTGATCGTCGGTGTGAAGAGGCGGCGGTAGTCGCTCGCTACGCGTGCCGCGACCATGACCAGGGGATGCTCCGCGGAGATGGTCGCCGGCAACGGAGAGATGTGGCCGCTCTGCCGACAGGTGAGTCCGTCTCCTGCCGCATCCCTCGATCTCGAGCCCCTGGTTGGCTGTTCTGTTCAAAGGGGACTGTGTAGCTGCGCGTCCAAGGTCAAGGAGCGATACGGGCGACAGTTACGCGCACGCCTAGCGCCCCATCGCTCCTACGCGCAAGGCATGCAGTGTATCCGTCGTGACGCTGTACTGTGCAAATTAGATCCGTAACATAGAGGTTTTATTACACGCGATGAAAGCCCACAGATTAAATTACGTCCGTATTTTTGTAATTTTCTCTGTCGCTTAAAGAAACTGCATAGGCAAGCTTTAAAAATGTGATATTTGACAATTTCAGCGATTTTTTTTCTCCGAGAATACGCTTAATATGGCAACAGTAAAAAATAGCCCCATAGACTATAGTTTCTTTTTTTTTTTTTTTTTTATCTTTTCTGACAAAAAGTCTTATCTCCAGAACTTTAATTCCCGAGATACGCGCTTACGCGCAAACAACGATTTCACAGAAAACGTCTCGGTTCATAGGACTCTTACGGGGACCGCCTACTAGGCGCTTGAAATGTATTGCGAAAATATTCCACGTGCGCCCAATATGCTCATTTACGAAAAGAAAACAAACTTCATGCGATGACGGAATGTCGCTTTCAAGACGCTATGCATGTTATAACCACTATTTGCAAGCCCTCCGACAGCCAAAAACAGCATTTCCAGACTGCCGTATATCGAAATGTGCTGACTGCATCTACGTGAAACTCAGATTCAATCCTGCATTGAACTTTGCATCAGACTTTCCATCAGTAAAATAATATGGTTCGACAAAAAAAAAGCTTGCGCGCTAGTTTACTGCCTCGCGCATAGTGGCGATGCGGCACTTGATGCGCGTGCCAGTGTCGCCCTTAGCGCTTGCTCGCTCCTGTGCCATGTCGCGTCGGGTAGCCCCCCCCCCCCTTTTAAATAGCGAGGTCTTGAGAGCCGATGAGGGTGATTGATATGGATATGGAGTAGCGCCAGAATGTAAGGGCGAGGGAAAACTCGTCGACCAATGGAATCGTTCGACACGATTCCCACAGGCGGAAATCCGGAGTGACCCGGCCGGGAATTGAACCCGGGTCGGCCACCGTGGCCTCTAGGCGGTTGGTGATTGGTGTTTGTCATGTAGAAAGTTGAAAATATTGAACCGTTTTACCACGAAACAACCAATATTGATGGACACCTCTGATTGGCTGTTGGTCACGTGATTGACGGGCGGACGCGACATGTTATTATGTTCCTGCCTTAAGGTGAGGTAGACCGCTTATTCGTCTTCTGCGCATGTACCCTACATTGACCTACCCCAAAGGAACACGACTGTCAAAGTCGCATGGCCAACAGTGATGGAACATGTTTGTTTATACGTTAATTTTTAATGACAAGCGCTATTACGTCATTGAAAGTACTTTTACCAACGTGAATTTAATTAAACTGCATTGCAAATTGGTTAAAGGAAGTGTAAAAACCTCTGAGCATTTGTTTAATAAACACTGTTCTAACCACAGTCGTGTTGGCAGTAAAGTAGTTCAGTGTTTGGACACGGATACTGGTTTCATTCACACTTTTCTGAAGTAGTCCTGCTTCCAGGATATTCCTCCCGCCTCGTGCAAACATAGCTTAGTAGGTCTAGGAAATCACACCGAAGGTACAGGACACCGGATTCGTGCGTACTCAGTGTAATAATGTTTTGCATATGGACTATTTCTTACCAGGCATTACCAACAAACGTATTTTCTCCCTGTTTTATTAATATTAATTATAAAATAATAATTATAACTTATAGATATAGAATATGTGACAGTCCATTTTAACTACAAAAATACGGCACTTTTATGTTAATACATACACAAAACGTTTGTAATACGTGGCATTTAGGAAACAAAACAACATGTCATAAATAGGGTTATTTTTCAATGGTTTAATGTAAAAAAAAGTGTGAAGAAACCGCAAATAAAATATACTAGGTCCTGCGCAGCCCAACGTGTGGCTCCAAAGTTCTGTTTAGAAAGGATTCTGGGTCTATCGGAGTGTCCTCTATATTGTGCGAATCAATTATATTATATATATATATATATATATATATATATATATATATATAGTGGTAGGAGGGGGGTGTTATACCGGGGAATTTATCTTCTTGTAAAATTTTTCCCTTGATTTATGAAAGTGAAGAGTAATAGTGCATTAGAATCAAATTAAATAATAGGGATTTGTTTAAATTTTTCTCAACCCTCGATAAGTTTCTGCTGTTATCGTTGTTGGTTATCTTATCGTGACTACCATCATTTGTACTACTATAAATCTATCGTTAAAGTAGCTTTCAGTCGTATGTCAAATGAGTGTTCATACCTTTACATCTGGACAGTGGCGTATGCAAGGGGGGAAATAGTTATGGCAGTGTGCTATTGAGTGTGGTACGTAATTACAACTTCATTGTCTCGCTGTCCTTGCATTATAAATATTGTGTAGTCGTGGGATTTTAAGATTTATAATTAAAATGTTGACGAATTTGTTTATAAACCTATTTACACATTTCGGCTCAAAAACAGATTAGTGTCAAGAGAGAACACGCGTGATTTTGTCGTTAATTAATTCTGATCACTGCTAAATTTTAACCTTTGAAATTAAAATTCCGTAGTGGAAAAAAAAAGGGGGGGGATGGAAACTACTCTGTACACGATTCCAATGAATATCTCTGTCGTAGTTTCGCATGTATCCGGTTCGTATATTTGAGATACAGCAGCCTTGAAAAGTCGTTCTTAGCTGTGTTGGAAGTCGTGAGAGTAATGTCTATCATTCCATCGTCTAGAATGTAGGTATTTAGGTACCAGTACAGGATGTCCTCCCACAGGGAAAACTTGGAAAACAAGGAAAAGTCAGGGAATTTCATATCACAGGGCAAAGTCACGAAATTTTCACCTGGATGAGGAAAAATATAAATAACTGCTACCCTGCGGAAATTGTTCAGTCGTGTTAATGCAGGATAATATAATTATGATCTTATATGTTCTAAGATTTCTATTTTTAAGTTCGTGGACTGGCAATAATATATATTTTCCAAGTGGCATTGGGGACTATACTTACAGAATAAAGTGTTTTTAATGGGCACTTATGTTTGTAATGAGCACTTATGTAAAGGCAATAGTGCGTATCGCAAGAAATTCTGATGAACCTAATACAACCTTGTTCCTGCTGGTTTGGCATCTTGTAGTGTATTTTATTAGACTTCACTGAGATCGTATTGTTCTGTCAGCGGTGAGAAATATGGTATTGAGTGTTATAGTATTCCTAAAATTAGGCCAGGAAAGATGGCAAGATCCTGCCGAGAAAACAGAGGAAAATTCAGGGAATTCCAAAATGGAGTTTTAGTGGACATCCTGTGACATCACTTTGATCGCTACGTGCATCATGATGATCACTGCTGTACTTTGATTCTGGTTGCGTGCATCACATTTAGGCATTCTCGTTACGTGCATCACATTTAGGCATTCTCGCATAACTTTTTAACATCTTTCATAGATTTGTTTAACTGTGCTAATTATAATTTATTCCACAACTGAAAAAGCCAGATTACAATTGTGGAAAGCCAAGCCCCCCCCCCCTCCTAAACTCCTCTCTGGTTGGAAAAGAGCGTCTGAAACTTTACCTGGCCATGACAAGGGATGGCCTACATGGAAGTCTGAATGGGCTGAGATCAGGAGTGCACAGGTCCAAGGTTAATCTGGCAAGATGGGGCTACGCTAAGGACAACATCAAGTGTGGCTGTGGAGATCAGACTTGTCCAACGCATGCTCCAATGTCGACTGTGTCCAGTCTCCTGCACGGAAGATGACCTATATATCATGCCTCGGAAAATGCATTGGAAGTGGCCAAGTTTTGGTCCAGTATTATTTGATTTTTGTAACTGTGTAAATATGTATGTTTCTGACGCGAGAATATTAATAGTGTGTTAATTTTCTTTACTCCCCTCAAACCAAGTTGTTAAATTTAACAAAAAGACCTAGTCCAAAACACTTATTTCACGAAAAGTGTGGTGGTAGCCAAAGTTTCGCCAAAGAGCAATTTTTCACGCTGTAGAGCAATTTCAGCGATGGAAGGACACGTTGTTTAGGAAAGTGGACTAAGTCGAGAAATTCACGAGTACTTCCCGAAAACTGAATGGCTATCAAAGGCGCAAAAAAGGAATGTTAACGCACTTTCTGACACGGCAAGGTTAACTCGGATAGAGATTTAGATAACGTATTTGCGATTTTGTTCTCCTGATAAAATTTAATCTCGTCTCTTCCAAATTCCTAGCAAGAACGTGTTTCCTAATCTTTCGCACCGAAGAGTCGAAGAGACTGTATGCTATACTTTGCCTGGGGACACTAAAACAAGATTTTTACTTCTAGTTTCTCCCAGTCCGCGCCAAATACCCATAGCAGTTCAGAGGCGTTTATTCAGCGTGTGCTCAGAAGTCAACATCGGCGTCTGGCTGTGTCTGTGACACATCCGTGGGTTTTTTTCCTTCGAGATGTGGAACGGAATGAAAGTAACGAGTATATACATGTCTCTTGTGACCTAAATCGACAGATCTCGTTACATTTCGTTTCGAACCAAAATCAGCGCGCCAACTCGGAAGTGATGCTCGCATTGTACGAGGAAACATTTATTTCAATCGTACGATTGGTCAGGACGTTGTAGTATCACCCTGTGAGCCTTACATCCGCCCTTGCGCCCCACGTGTTGGTAGAGGCTATAGGCTGTTCACGGTAAAGTGAGCACTTTTGAAATGAATCTTAGAAAAAGGCACTGCCCCTGCCTACATACACACATAAACGGGCGCACCGAGTGACATTCGCCCAGTAAAGTTGGTAATGATGGATGAAAGTAGTTCCATAGTTCAACGTCGGATAAAGGCTGTTCACTATAAACTGAGCACTTTTGAAAGCCCTGCTTAAGAGCTATTTACAAGTACGTTGTGTATTCTTCCGCCTTATGTAAAACTAACATTGTCATAGGTCTCATCACGTTATTCATGCGTCGGGCAAGTGAAACTGT
Source organism: Dryococelus australis (assembly GCA_029891345.1). Taxonomy (NCBI): domain Eukaryota; kingdom Metazoa; phylum Arthropoda; class Insecta; order Phasmatodea; family Phasmatidae; genus Dryococelus; species Dryococelus australis. Next base: position 102,978,315 of record CM057004.1, read on the forward strand.
GAAATTATTCGAAGAGTAAATATTGTACGAATCTGCTCATTTTTACACTTCGATGCATTAAAATAATACACAACGCGAGATAAATTATTACTCTTATCACGAATGGTTATAGGCCGTTCACGGTAAAGTGAGCACTTTTTTAAGCTGTTTCATCAGACATAACAAATAAATACGTTTCATTGTGGCCTCTGACTTTTTGTTTTGGGCATGGTGAATGTATACACTGTGTGTATTACTCACATGGCAGGGTTTACATTAACAATTGGTGGAAGGATATACAAAGGTTGAAAGGAAAAAGTTACTAGGGCTTCAAAAGTGCTCACTTTGCCGTCAACAGCACTTTTTGTTCGACCTTGATATATATAGAACTACTTTCTCCTCCATCATTACCAACTTCACTGGGCACATGTCAGTCATTGCGCCCTTTAAAATATGTGCGGGTAAGGGCAGTGACTCTTTCCTGAAGTTGATTTCAAAAGTGCTCGCTTTATCGTGAACAGCCTTGAAGAATGTATTCGCAGAACATTTGTTAACTGAGGTACGGGTAAACACTGATTCATGGACAATGTTGTGCCAGGGAGTGCCTTCGAAGACGTTTTCACGTCAAAAAATGAAAGCGTTGCCGCCCGCCAGTGTAGAAGTTATGGTCCTGACACGAATTACTTCCATCAATGATACACCTCGATAGCAGCACGTCTCGGCAATTAACTTCCTCTCGCTGCAAGTGGGTCAGCGGAGATGCTCTGTGGCACGTTTATTAGCAGCGAGCACGCAGCGAATGCCCTGTGTTCGTGCCGCGAGGCGAAGAGTGGAACTGCACGCAAGGCCTTCGACGTCGGCTCTGCATCGGCGCTGCACCAGCACTGCGCGAGGAAACAATAACTTTCTCCCTTGTGAACACCTTCCGTGGAGTGGAGTCGAGTTCAGACGTTTGGGAAACGCCTAAGGTGACCGTCTGGTTTAGGGAATTTTGCATGTCCGAGGCCTAACAACAGCGCGGGGGCCCTAGGGGCGACCGGGACATGCCCACCAACTCTCCCATCGCCCCTATGTGCAAAACACCGAACTGGCGTGCAATCTGGCCGTCGATGACGTGCCTCTGAGACTTTCAGCGGACACCTTGCCATTTTGTGGCGTAATAACAAAAGTGAAAATGTTCTGTTCGTCCCTATTTCTTTTTTAGTGTTTTGTACCGGAACGTTCGTACCTTAAATTGGCCTTTAAAACACCCGTTTGGGCCAGTTCACCATCACAAAAAAAAAAAAACATGCTTACGAGATAAATGAGCGAGTGAAGATATTTGGGCGGCTCTTAACATCGAGGTCTTGAGAGCCTATGAGGGTTATTGAGGTGAGTATGGAGCAGCGCCGGAATGAAAGGGCGGGGAAACGGGAGATCCCCGAGAAAACCCACCGACCAGCGGCATCGTCCGGCACGATTCCCAAATGCAAAGATCCGGGAGTGACTCGGCCGGGGAGATTGAACCCGATTTGTCTTGGTAGGAGGCGAGCAGTCTAACTGCTCAGCTCCCCCCCCCCCCCTTCCTTGTATATCTCGCCCCGTGAAGTAGTGCCTTAAAATAGAGCCCTAAACCCGACTGTACAACGTCCACATCTTTACTAAAAAGTAGTTAATACACTATCAAAATTGTCAGAAAAGTACGATTTAAGTTCCAAACGAAATAAGGTAGTTTAGACTTGTAACACTGAAAATATCTTTCTGGAATAAACTTATTAAAGGTTTTTAAAATCAGTTAGTAAATTATTTTGTTTTGTATCAAAATCAAGCGAGTTTTCTTTCTGGATGCTTTAGAAATCAAAATCTTACAAAAAAAATATAAGACCTGCTTTAATAGTATGTAATAAAATTGATGTTAAATATTTTTAATAATTCAGTTTATGCATATCAATTTGTTATAATAATGATAATTTCGGTAGCTAAAATAGAATAGTGAAGATGTTTTTAAAAATGTAAACTTTATTACTAATTTTTCGTTACATAAAATGATAGTAATTAGCGTAATCTTGCTTGATGAAGGGGCACACCGTTCCAACGTTTTAGTAGCACTATACAACCAACACTGACTCCATTTACTTGAAGGCTGTTCACGATAAAAAAAAAACAGGGCAATTTTAAAATGAACAGTTAACGTGCCTGCCTACCAAGCAGGCAGTCGCGAACTTCAAGTGGGGAATCAATGTCAAACGAAATTTTCTTTTGTTGTCAATTTTAAAAATAACTATTTCAAACAAAAACACGTTGGCGCGATTTTCTCAGAGAATATTGTGACATAAAATTGTTTTTGGGGGGGAAAAATTATCAGTCTTTTTTTTTCTTTTGTTATATGTAAATTTTAATATATACATTTTATAAAAAAAAAACCTATTAAACAACAAAATTACGAAATATTTTAACGTAGCATCATTCTTTAAGAAATTTCACGTAGAATACTTTTTTGTTTGAAATAGTTATCCTTAAAATTGGCGCAATGAGGACTTTCATGACATTGATTCCCCATTTGAAGTTCTCGGCTGCCGGCTTGGTAGGCAGGCCAGTTAAAAAAAATATCACTGCCCATGATTGCATATATGCTGCAGTGCACAGCATTGGCAGATTGGCGCCCAGAAGGTGCTAGTGTATTGATAAAAATAGTGCTATGTCTTGACGCGAGTACATTGTTTAAATGCATGACCTGTGGAGTTAAGTGTGTGTGTGTGTGTGTGTGTGTACGCAAATTCGTACTCCAATGCATGTATTAGTTCTACCACTATTACATTCGTAAAATATTTCACAGTTACAATTGTTCGGCGTATGAATGAAGTAGGCCTAACCAGGCTCATGGCATTACATATGGCGAAGGATGCAACTTGAGAAGTAAATTAGATCCCAAGCAAGGCTGCCAAAACTACTTGATTAACCGTGAACAGTCCATAGTTTAAAAAAGCACGGCCGTAGTAGACACTAGCTTGAAAAGTTGACGCCCTTATTGACCCTTTTAGTTCATGAACCCAGCCGCAGAGCGCTGCTACCGATAGGGAGGGGAATTGCAATTTTTTCTTAAAATGGGGAAATGACGTTCATATCTCTATGGTGTTATCCCTATACCAGCAATGCTAACAACACTAAGTTTGCTTGCAGCGATCTGCGGCTACTGCATGAACTAAATCAGTCATTAAGGGGGTCAATTCGTTAACATCGTTAGATAGGCGAGTGTCGAGACCTTTATTATACGGCCGGGGTTTATATATATATATATATATATATATATTATAATACTAAAGCTGCAGTCGCTTTATGTTTGAAATGTGAAATCTAGTTTAAACGAATAGCTTTCTTCACAACGCGAAGGAAAAGGGTTTTCATGAACATTGTGATATTGTATTTCAAACTTTTAATAATATGTTTTTTTAAAGTTACACATTCCAGTGCCTGTATTACTAGAAGCATAACAAAATTGGCTTTGAAGTAAAGTGTGTAACTTCTGGTGTTGCATGGTTCCCCTGAACGCTGGCGTGACCTAATACTGCCGTGTTACAATCGTCTTGGCGTTTCGCAGAGAATAACCGTGTCAATCTTTACGCGAGTACTAAAAATGCTATCTACAGTTGAAATAATAGAGACGTTATGCATCCGATAAAAAACGAGAACCAAAAATAATTAACAGCAATAAAGTTTTTTTTTTTCTTTCCCAGAACCATGATAAATCAGAAAAGTTCTATACGTAGTGCATTTAATGCGCAGTTTCCTTCACGATCTAGTTCTGCACTGGCTGGCTGGAAAGAGCGCGCTTGTGATTGGTCAGCATGCGTATCCACGGCGAGCGGGGAACAAATACGTCACGTTGTGTGTTGCAGCAATCGTAGCGTGTTAAAATAAAACTGGCCATCGTAAATAACAGCGTGCGCGTGCCAAAACGAGCTCCACAACTCGCCATGTTGTAATCAGTTACCCGCCCCTTTTTTTTTTGTGTAAAATATATCTGAATGTTTTTGTCATCGGCAGCAGTCGGTTGAGCTCTAGGCTGACGAAATATACCAACACTCGTCGACGAAATTCACTAAGACTGGTTCAATCCTTTACTGTAACAAGTTTTTTTTTTTTTTTTTTTTTATCTTTACCCTCGCGGTGTTTGTTTGATCATATCCTTGATTGGAGTTTTCACTCCTAAAAATGATTGTAAATACACCAGGTTGTACAATTATTTAAAAATTTTTTTGCAACGACTCCTTGTAGACTGAAATGGATAAAACGGGAAATAGTTTGTAGTATGAGGACGTGAAAAGTGCTGTCTGAAACAAAAGGTTTAAAAAAAAAAAAATTGTATAGTTCTGAAATATTAATATATTTTTAACACGGAAGCCTTGCGCTCATGGCGTGGCGGTTTAGGCGGTCGGAGCATACTGTTATGTGCATCCAGGTTCTAATTGGCTATTACCAGAGTGCGATGTAAACTTTCCTGATGTTTTTGTTAGAACCTGAGACTTTTGGAGATAGGCGTTCACCAACAAAGTGGCCGATATCTGGTGGCGGAAATATGCACTATAACTTACAGACTACAAACAGCAGTGTTATGTCTCCAATGTGTACTTGCTGGAGAACGCCATGTGCAGTTGCGCTACACCATGAAACCTGTGCTCTTGTCAGTCAGTACCTTAGTCGCCTGTAGTCTCGTGGGGGTTTCCAGCTGGTGCATCCCACAGGAAGTAGGCATCAAGCTTCTTTGTTATAATAGTTTGTACGAGGGGACGATTCGTCTCATCGATCGTCGTTCACTTTTACTCTTCGGTGGGTGGTGGGGGATCGCTTTCTCTGGCAGGGAAATAATTTTTCTTGATTGTGCCGGAGGGGGGGGGGGGAGTAATTTTGAGAGAGGAGAATTCCCTTGCAACAACCCCCTCCCCCTTTTTTTCCTTCGCCCCCTCCATTCAATCAATTCGTATACTATATCTACAGGCTGTTTCGTAACTTATGTTACAGACTTTGGGAGGTGATTCCTTTTAGAAAAAAACATAACGAAAATGCCAATTAACGTATGTCCGGAAACGACGTCTAAGGGGTGAAAACACCCCCCGAAAGTTGGTCTTTAAGAGTAGTTTTTTACTAAATAAAATGACAAAAAAGTAATAGTAAGTTATAATATTTAAATGTATTAAATTAATATTAATTAGTTTCCACTTTATTAAATTTAAATTAATTTTAAAGCCCAGCTTTTGGGATTTGTTTTCCACTGTTAGACGTCGTTTCCGGACTTAAGTCGATCTACATAAACGACCTGTATACATAACAAAGTCTCCCGGCCGCGTGTGTCTATGTATCCGGCTATGGCTTCTGAGCTACTGGATATATTTTGAGGCGGTTTTCATCAACATTTATAGAATTTATTTAGGGAGGCTCAGGTATATAGTTAATTAATATTTAATGTAAGAATAATAGAGGAATGTCGACGTTTTATAATAAAGTCGGAAAAAGTCGCTTTTCGGGCGCTTACAAAGCTTACCCTGATTAAACTATGCAGATCTCGGAAAGGTCTACAAAAAAGTCCGAGACAGCTTGTGTTTATCTTTTAAGGAAGAGCCACAGTAACCATGTTTGTCTTTTAGGGCTTCACTTAGGAAGACTTAGTGAACAACTTAGTCATTAATCCTATGTTAGTCATCTTAAGCATGTAGTGTGCATACTTGCTGTAAACCTAAACAACGCCATATTTGTAAATGGCACACGAGCGAGGCCGGTACGGGTTGCTGGTATTACATAAACCCACGCGACACAGTAATTCCTGTATTGTAGGAAAGTTCATCTGCGTATTAATGATCTTTTCGCGCCAAGGCCACAGTTAACAATAGTCGTAAGAACTGTGCCTTGTGTCAGCCGGTCTCGTGGTTGGTTGGCTCAGCTGGTTAGTCGCTGCCCCTGTCACTGCTGAGGTCCCAGGTTCGATCTCGGGCCACGGCGAGCGGGGAATTTTCGGATTCTCCTGTGGCGAGTATGGCGGGCACTGTCGTAGCGCGGGAGTTTTATCGGGGCTCTCCCGTTTCCTTTCGCCGATTTCATTCCGCTGTGCCTTGTCCCGCCTCGTCCTATATTTTTAATGGCCGTAGCGACAGGTAGGACAGCATGCTCCTATAAGCACCAGTCTCCTCTCAGCCTACGAGGAGCGCGTCTAGACTTTCGTTTAGTTCTGAGGGAGGGAGGGAGGGAGTAATTCCCTATGGCCCTATGGTGCAGGTGTAGACTTTCGAGCCATGACATGTTAAATTAATCTCGTGAAGTGGAAAAGTTTGGGTGGCTGTTAACGTCGAGGTCTCGAGAGCCGATGAAGGTGAAGTGAAGCGAGAATGAAGCAGCGCCGGTATGCAAGGGCGGGGGAAACGGGAGATCCCCGAGAAAACCCCGCCGACCAGCGGTATCGTCCGTCACGATCCCCACGTGCGAAAATCCGGGAGCGACCCCGTCGGGACTCGAACCCGGTACGCCTAGGTGGGAGGTGTGTAGTCTGGCCATTACATTACCGCGCCCCCATTAATCACATGAAATCATAGTTTCAAACACTAGTGATGCTTTTTCAGTTCAATTTTAAAATATTCACTGGGCACGTTCATGTCGAAGTGAGGGGTTTTTTTTTTTTTTTGCGGGGAGGGGGTGGGTCCATGACCATATGACACCCCTCCCTCTGGATTCACCCCAGGCGCGAACAATGTGTGACGCGTGGACTTACATTTTCACATGTCCTTCGCCAGATCAGTCCTGTCATCTAATACAACCGAAAATAATGTTAAGTATTGGGGGGAAAAATTCCCGAAGAAGCATCACTGATTGGCGAGCCAATGTCTGCGCGCGCGCACACACATCCATAACACACACTCACGTGCACGTATAAAGTTCGAATATAAGCTCTCTCCATCGTGGTCTGAAATTTGCGGCAATACTGCCATACTTTATCTTGTCTTGTTGTTGTTTACTCTGGGTACTCTACAGTAGCGCGTGTTAGTTCCTTCCCTTTCGTGTTTTATTGAGCAACAAATGCAATCAAAAGTAAAGAAAACGGTGGGCTGGCAGAGTTGTACACGAAACTGTGGTTTAGTTCGTGCGTTGAAAGTTAGTTTGTCAGCTTTTCAGCGGATGGACTCGGCGGCTTATTGTAAATCCCATAGAGGTTTAAATACACTGTAAAAAATCTTCTGGTAAACTTCCTAAACTGTAATTGAAGTTTTTAACCGATACAGTGTATGGAATTGGTACTACCTATCAGGCTGAAAATGTGGCAAAATATTTGAAAATTCACGCTGTCTCTGTACATATACACTGAAATGGTAAATTTACAAATAATTTCATAGAGTGCGCATGCGAGGTGCACATTCGCCTCTCTCCCTGCGCCAAAACAGAGAAGTCAATAGCAATATTAAGAACCTGGATAGGTTTTGAAGTTAGGACACTGGTTATGTAAACAAATGCTGTGAGATGTAGTAAAAGTATTTCATTCATATGAAATTGTAGGTCTATATTGAAAATTCAAACAAGCAAGCACGTTTATTGCCTTGGATCACGTGACTGTGATGGTTCTATAGGTTATGTGTGTGTGTTTAGGGAGTGTGTAGGAGACAAAACTCGGTCTATAGTAAATTGACCCAATGTTTTTATAAATTTTGAGAGGGGGCCGCGGTGACGTAGTGGTTAGAGTACTCGTCTTTCACCAAATTGAACCGGGTTCAATTCCCGACGGGGTTGCTCCTCGGATTTTCGCATGTGGCGATTGTGCCGGGCGATGCTGCTGGTGGGTGGGTTTCCTCGGGGATATCCCGTTTCACCGCCCCTAATTACGGTGATGCTCCTTATTCACCTCATCCTCATCGACTCGATCTCTTAAATCACTCTCTCACCCAACATCTTGAAGATATTTTATGGTTTCGTGACACGATATCGACGATAACTTTATTAAAATATCATATAGGGTCTAATTAAAAAAATAAGTTTTTTTTATGTAAGAATATTGATTCGTACATATTTCAACAAGTTATGTTGACAAACTATGGTTTCAACCAAAAGTCATACATTGAATTTACAAGAATCGCTCGTTTAGATTTCTTTGAAATCCGACTCTTCGATCACCTTCGTTAGACGTTTAACTTATAACATTTTTTACTTCAAAATTTATCTCATAAGTTATAATTGAAGTACGGACGAGCCGAACAAAATAACCCCAAGAAATATTCTATGCTAACGTATGGTTTTGTAAAATTCTTTAGATAGGTACGAAAAAATACATAAATTAAAAATTTCTATAGCTTGTTTAACACTCTAAAAGTCATATTTCTTTATTGTTATGAATAGATATTCTGAAAAAAGTATATCACCACCAAGAAGGATGTAATATACTACATATGTAGAAGATAATTGTAGACGTTTGACCTCAAACTTCGAGTCTGGTTCGGGGATTGTACGAGCAGATTATACGGCACGACTCGAGTAATGAGTACAGTGTCTATAGCTGAACTATTTCGGAACCCTGCACTAGAATCCTCAACTCTAGGCGTGGAGGCCACGTAGCATTTCTCCTTCACACGTGCAAGCGTCGCCGCAAAAACCAGTCATTGTAAACTTCCGCCGCTTGGTTCTGTTTGCAGTAGTTTTCTGTTTGGATATCAGAAACATTGCTTAAGGCAAACTACTTATTTTTTTCATTGTTTTCTTTCTTCAGTTGTTTTTATTTTGTGTTTCATTAGCATGCAGTTAAAAGAATAAAAAACAGAAGTGCTGGAGTCTGAACTCCATGCATTTTTTTTTATCGCCCCTCTCGTAGTTTAGTTGTGAGAATTGTATGCAAATGATATTTCGTAAACAGCATATTGCATTTACAATAAACGGCAATTTACGTGTGTACTGGAGATGACGTCGCTAACTCGTACATTCACAAACAGGCTTAGGCCGATTATGGTCAAGTGGAAAACTTCGAGGTTCTGGTTACTTTTTCTTTTCAGTTAATTTTTTATATTCTATAACCACATTTTTAAATAAAATATTTATTACCATATAAGTAATAAACACAATGTGTAAACCTATATTCCACCGCACTCGGAAGTTATCCAAGGCTAAAATATAACATTTTTTTACTGACTATTATTCCAAATTCGAGGGTTAGTCCTCGCTTTACCGTGAATAGCATATAGTGTGATTTCGTAATATAATAGCGATACATTTACTTCGATGGCTGTGTGTAGTAGGGAGTTTGTGCGAAGGACACATACTCGATGTCGCTAAAGTGGAGAGTTTTTGGACGTCTCTTAAAATTGAGGTCTTGGGAGCCGGTGAGGGTGAAGCGAAGCGAGTGTGGAGCAGCGCCGGAAAGCAAATGGCGGGGGAGAGCCCGGAGGAAATCCGGGCGCGATACCGTCAGGTATCGAACTCGGTTCGCCTAGCTGGGAGAAGCGTAATCTGGTCACTGCACCACCGCGGCCCCCCGACGTCGCGGAGCCTTTATGCTCGACAGTAGCTGAGAAAAAAGGTCTTCGGTGAATCAAACGACGAACCAAATTAATTGTTTGTAATGGGGAAGTGAAATACTTTGTTTACACTGAAGAACAACTGCACCTGGGCATGGGCACCTGTATTTTTTTACTGGTTTGTCATGCCGTTTTATTTACCGAATGAATTCCGGCGTGGGGGATAACTTGAGGCCGTATTTATACCGGCGGAGTTCTGATCTGAACTTTGTCCGCAAAGGTCGTGGCCGTTGGAAGAGGCGAGGCGACTGGCTGTTCGTACAAGCGGGCTGCTGCCTCCCGAATTATCGCCCCGTCGTGTTGCAAATGTTGCATGTTCATAAGTGCCGTCAAATAAAACTACTGTTTACCTGCACTGGCAGGAGCGTACACGGGTTGGTGTTCCGGGCTTAACTCCTCCCTCCAAATATGAACGGTATTAAAAAAGATTACGAGTGAAATATCGTTGGCTATCTGTCAGTTCAAGTGCATGAAACCACGTGATCAAAAGTTCCCCGCAGTATTTACGTACAGTATGTTCAGCTTCCATGTCGGGGGCGATGGTTGGCAGTGGCTGGTACTTAATCGTCGCTGGCTTTCCCTCGCCCCCTTTTACAACTTCGTTCACGACCTGTCAAGTTATTTTAGGAGGGGCCCTGCACGCAGCAGGGTTGTCCAGCGGCTCATTTCTTGCGTGGCTCCGTCTGCCCACACGTCAAGGGGGACCAGTCCACGCCCGCCATCTCGGATTCATCCATTTTTGTCATAACTATCATTTATGTTGGTTTAACGAAGTTTTTCGCACGACGCAGCATAAATAATACCTTCTCACGCTTTATCGAGTTCCCCCCCCCCCCCCCCCATTCTTCTCACTGTCTTTAGTAATTTTCGACTAGTAACAGTATTATTTTTCCTTGTAAGCTACTGCAAAAGTTTAATTATCCACCCAAGCCAGCCAATGCCAACTTAATAAAATGTACCAAGGATTGTTCTGTCCCGTCGTTCTGTAAAATTCAATACGAAATCCATAATGCAAGTTTTGTTGTGCGGAAATTCTAAAAATCCTAGATGGCAGGGACTGATCCTTCTCAAGCGCACTGCCTACCGGCTGGCAGATATGAAATCCAACGTTAAGGAAGTTTCTCCCCAGTGTATTAATTTCAAAGATAGGCGTTTCAAACAAAATGTGTGTGTTTAGAAGTTCCCTACAGCGGAGATGCTTCCGTAACATGTAAAGCCTGTTAACAAAGAATTTTTGTAATTTATGTTTTACGAAAAAGTACATACTACCTTAGGCTTTAGAGTTCAACTATTTTGAGTGATTCAGAACAGATCTTGCCTTCAGAAGAAAATCGTATTTCATTCAAATCCACTTACTATACTAGTTGGTCAACGAGTACATAAAGCTTGGCTTGTTTTGTGATCAGTACTTCCTAGTATAGATTGTTCATGGTAAAATGAGCACTTTTGAAAGCCCTGCTTAAGATCTACTTTTATACACGTTGTGTAAAATTAACATTGCCATGGCCTCATCACTTTCATGTGTCTGCCAAGTGAAAATGCAAAATTTTTAGAAAAGTAAATATTTTAGAAATCTGCTAATGTTTACACTTGGAAAAAAAAACAGAAAGCGAAATAAGTAATTTAACATGTTTTATTTGATGTTAATATATGGAACTACTTTCTATCCATAGTTACCAACTTTACCAGGTGCATGTCACTCAGTGCGCCCATTTAAGTATATGCAGGTATCGGGCAGTGACTTTTCTAAGGTTGATTCCAAAAGTGCGCACTTTATCGTGAACAGCCTTTAGTAACAGTCCATCACTAAACATTCTAAGCCATCGTGACTACTGCTCACAGATAAGAAATCCCTGCTGTAACCCGCTGTGCAGGTTCAGTTTGTCACATGTCACTTTACTCCTACATTTAACCCATCATATATGTACTGTATGTGGGTCCTTGGGACATATTTGCATTGTGAGTGGTGTTACAGCCCAACATGCACATAATCCTCAGGATTGCCTAGGACATCCCTTGAGGACGTCCGAGGCTATAACATCCCTAGGATACCCTGGAGATGTCGATTTAGGATGTCCCTAGGTCATCCCATTACACTCCATGAAAAGGACATAGCTCTGAACACATCCCAGGGAGCTCCTAGTCGGACGAACATGGGATATCTGAAGATCGTCTTTGTAAGAATCTCCCTTGGACAATCCCATTACACTCCTGGAAAAGTACATGGCTGTTTGCTCGTCCCAGGGAGCTCCTCTGTGGACGAACTTCGGATATTGCCGTGCCTCAAACCAAAATCTTGATTTGCATTTGCACAATGCGAAAATTACCTTCACCCATGTTCTTCCAAACAGAAAGTCAGGTCTGCTTCTGGCAGCTACATTATACCACAGTGAACTTACTGACATCAAAAGCTGGCAACAGGGGGAAAATATTGCTGTGAGTGAATTAAAGACTTTGTTATAGGCAAAATATGAATATTCATAATACAATTTTTTATGGGGTAGTAAATATGTATGCAAGTAACTATTTCTATTTCTTTAAATTAACCTTTGTACAAAAAAAGGTTGGGCAATATGAGGGGAGGAGGAGGGCCCAAAAACCAAACGTGTAATAGACCTCAAAATTTCTGGTTGCTTGCACTGATGATATCAACAAGATATTTTATCAACTGTGGCATGGGTAGAGGTGAAAAGGGAGTTGGTTCATGTTTTTAAAAAGAGGACGACAATAAACAGAGTAATCAAAATGTATGTGCATATGCTGAAGTTTTGTTGTTGAGCATTAATTTTCATGTTTATAAAGGTATAGAAATATCTCTAAAGGATAGCACAAATAACATAAGAGATAAATTGTATTTTTTTTTCTGTGCAGGCAGCCATGGCAACAAACATAAATAAAGACCTCATCCGAGATGCGTATGAAGAGGTTCGCTCCGACAACTCTACAACGGAATGGTACGTATCTACCTACCTCTATTAGTACACACAAAAACACGCTGTTTTTCAGAGCAACCTCCGACAAAATGAAGTGCTGTTTGTTGGGTTAAATCTCATAAAATAATGGTAGTCTGTTTTAAATATATGTAATAGACAGAGAAAAAGATGGATTCACATCACAGATAGTAAAACACATCTACCAAGTGTAACCTTACGTTCCTTTCTGTTGTCTTGATACATGAGCCTCATCACTATTCATGCGTAGGTCACGTGAAACTGTGCTATTATCAGAAGAGTACATATTTTACAAATCTGCTCCTTTTTACACTTCAGTGTATTAAAAAAACAGAAATCGAAAGAAATAATTTAACCTGCCACAAATGGTTTGCTAACTTTTTAATTCAACGTTAAGACATGGAACTTCTTTCCTTCCATTGTCATCAACTTTACTGGGCAAATGTCACCAGTATGCCCTTTAAAATATATGTATGCAGGGGCAGTGACTTTTTCTAAGGTTGATTTCAAAAGTGCTCACTATTATGAACAGCCTTTATGAACATTAAATATAATATCTCTTTGACACTCCCTCCCAATGTTCATAATGTAAAATCCCAAAGTCTACAACTTACTCTGAATTCTTCATCCCAATAAGACTTCAAGATTACGAGAAGATAATCTTTTTGCGAGTATATGTATAGCCTGTTCTTCAGAAGGAATGGTAGTTCACAGACATCCCCTCCTTCCTGACCATCATCCTCGCATAATGATATTTTGTTTCAACATGTTTGGATATTTCATGGAACATGGGATTATTCATAAGTTTATTGGCACTCTGGTTGTCTACCAGGAGTGCTAGTCTTGAGTTTGTATCAAGTGACCCAACCTCTTTCAAACTAACCATTTGGTTGCATCAGTAGCGGCAACATATTTCACTTCCATGGAAGAGAGAGAAACACATTTTTGTAGTTTACTCTTCCATATAACAGGCCCACCATGGTATTTAAATAGAATTCCACTTGTGGATCTCCTTGTCGCCTTGTACTATATGCTGCACTGCTTCAATAAATAACAATTATATCTTATGCCTCTCATAAGGCGTGACTTGACTTTAAGTGGTTGGAAAAGGGTCGGGGTAATGCCATTGACTTTTCTTGAGGGATTTAGACCTATAAACCTAATGAAATTTAATTGTCTGCGAAGCTGGTGTGGAAAGTCATTCCTTTACCACTCATTCACATGGGCCAGGCATTGCTTCATAGAGAAATTGCAATGATTATTCATATACCTCCCAATAACTATGAATATTGTGTATATGTGATACTATCGACCCGCCCCGACCTCGCTCGGGTGCAATTTACAAATATGGCGTTGTTTATGTTTACAGCAAGTATATACACTAAATGCTTAAGGTTACTAACATAGGATTAATACTGTGTGGTACTGATAAGTGAACCCCTATTTTTAACCAAATTTTAAAAGACACGCATTATTTTTTTTTTTTACTGCGAGTCATCCTTAAAAGATAAACATAAGCTGTCATGGACTTTTTATAGACCTTTTTGAGCTCCACAATTCTGTAGTACATTAATGTGGTGTATCTCTAATGGTTTAGTCAGCGTAAGCCATGTAAGCACCCAAAAAGTATCATTTTCTGACTTTATTATAAAACATTGACATTTCTCTACCATCCTTACATTAAATACTAATGTGTTATATACCTGAATCTTCCTCATGAAATTTTCTAAATGAGGGTGAAAACCGCATCAACAACCATCAAGTAGTTAAGAAGCCTTAGCTGAATACACGCGGCCAGGCGACTTTGTTTTATACTATGTATAGAAGAATGGCGCAGGATCTTGGTAATAGACAATTTCTAGCCTTTTCACAATTTTATTCCAAACACTTTCATGGTGTTAAATAAGAAAAGTGTCATTTTCATCTTTAAACGGGATAAAAATATCAAATGACAATTATGTATTAGTCGGATATGTACAAACAGCCACCAAATTGTCTGCAGGTGTAATGTCGAAATGGAGCGACTTCTCTTTGCATACTCTGAAGGGTGAAAGGTGGCCAATCATGGTGGTGTAGTAGTAAATAAATTACTCTATTCCCAACACAGCAACCAAGCTCAATTCCCAGTGGGTCAGTTTTCTCAGTGTATTTCGGTCCCCCACCCCCTCCTCCACAATTCATTGCTGCTCAATCTCCACCAGAGACTGCAGTGGTGTAGTGGTCGGACTACTCGTCTCTCCTCGAGGTGAACTGGGTTCAATTTCTGGCGGGGTCACTCCAGGATTTTTGCACGTGGGAATCATATCGGACCATACTGCTGTCAGTATGTTTTCTCACAGGTCTCCCATTTCCCTGCTCTTGCATTCCGGTACTGCTCGATACTCGCATCACTTCACCTTCATCAGCTTTCAAGACACAGATGTTAAGAGTTGCCCAAATCTCTCCACACACACTCCTAATCACCTGATTTTATGCCCAATAGCTCAAAGATGTCTGCTGTTAAGAGGAATTGGTCCCCATCATTTTGGATGTATGGAATTTTTGCCACAAAATTACATATTTTGTGTAAAGTAAGGTAAATATGTTGTGTACATTTAGAAAGGTTTACTTCCGTAATCCCCCGTAAGTGTAAATCTCTCACTGTATTTAGTTTTGACAACTGCCAGAAAGAAATAAGTTAAAGGCAGTAAACAACTTCATCAAGTTTGAGAATTTACTATTTATGCTGTGTCGACCATATACTTTTATTAAATCTGTTAAAATCATACTTATGGTGAAAAGTTATAAATCTAAGATGGTGGGGCTTGACCCTCAATAACGACCACTGAAATATTTTGCCTTAAGGCCAAAAGTTTTTCTCTAAGCGTGCTTTCCATTAATTAATTAACAAATTTTTGATTGAAAAATTTTATTATGCAAAATTCTTTTTAAAATGTATGTGCTTCACACTGATTTCCACTTGCCTGGTTACCCTCGGTCTTGGTTAGCTCAAATGTCTCTAGTTGGAGGTATTGTTCATTTTTGGGTAATCCATAACCGTAACTTGTAACAAATGACATCAGAAAGGCAGCCTAGCTCACAAGATGTTTCGAACATAGTAGTTACCCTGACAATTGTCTTCATGAATAACCTTTTGTTTGCTGACTTTACAGTCTCAGTTATCTTTAACTGTTGTCAGGAAAAGCATTATGAAAGTGTGGTCTGAGAAACTGTTTATCGTATACAGCATTAAAAAAGTGCTCCGTTGTTGCATTGTCTAAGGCACTGACCTATTGTCCTATAATTTTAATTGGTTAAAACTTAGTAGTAACTTCCGTGCAGGGTGCTGTACAAGTTTTGCAGGTATTCATGTTGTATCAAGAAACTTTAATAGCAGTTTGAAAAGGTCGTTCTTAGCCATGTTAGAAGTTTCATTCTGGACATTGTAATTTGTTTCTGTAAGCTGTAGTTTCACAAAACATAACTCAGCTAAACAAGGTTTACTGTTTTTCCTGTATATTCCTTGTGCAGGAAACTTGTAATGGCTTGGTGTCTCAGTTGCCAAGCAGCCTGCTGTGTGCACAAGATAACGAAGGCTCAAGGTTGTTCTAAGTAGGTTGGCGCTGCTGTGATGACTAACAAACCTTGCTAAGACAAACTTGCGAACCCTCACCATTTATGGCAGCGTTGTTTGAAACTCTATATGCACAAGATAACCTTGACGTGAGCAGCAGTATAAGTACCAAGTTTTCATCAAGATTGCAGTGGGCATTACATAGCTGAAGTTATTCTGTTAGATTTGCAGACATTATTGTAGAATCCTTATTTTCCATCTTGCTAATTTCCACCAAACATTTAACCTTTTTTACAATAAAATTTCAGTATTAATTACTTTACCTTAAGTAAATTTTTTATAGTTTGCCTCCCTTAAAGATAATAAATATAGACACTGAAATTTTGAATTAATTTAGAAGCTAGACTTGGAACACACATACATTTGATTGCGTTCTCAATTGGACTGTAGTTTTGCAGCCATGCCCTGGACGTGTTTGAGCTAAAAACTAACCAGCAAGGAAAGCAGAACTGAATTGTTTGCCAGCTAGGTACGTGCAAAGTATACAAAGGATTGTGGAGACTACCTGGTTGCAAAATCAATCTGTGGAATTTCCGGGACTCTAATAATAAACACTGCATGTGGTGTGGGGTAACATTACTTTCTCTGTTAGTGTTCCTTGTAAACCACTCAGTTCTCATAGAACCAAGTTGAAATAACATTAAGCACATATATAAAAGTTGAACTATATAGACTGGATAATTACCCAGTAACTAAAATGATGCAGTAAGTTACATTGTGTGTGATGTAAAGGTGATTGCTACCAATCACTTTGCTATGCAGTTTCTCAATGTTACAGGGCTGTGTTCAAGTTTGAAGGCACACACATAATAGTGTCTGCAAAAGGAGTTGGGTTTGAGGAATTCAGAGAGCAATTCAAAGATGATGACCGAGCATTTGGTTACATTCGCATCCAGGTGGGTAACAAAATATGCCGCATCTTACAGATGCTTGTGAGCTAGTCCTATTTGTAAAGATATTACCATACTTAAAGTCACAACTGGTTTTCCACTTGCTTTGATAGATT
This sequence comes from Dryococelus australis, assembly GCA_029891345.1. Lineage (NCBI taxonomy): Eukaryota > Metazoa > Arthropoda > Insecta > Phasmatodea > Phasmatidae > Dryococelus > Dryococelus australis. Next base: position 102,995,382 of record CM057004.1, read on the forward strand.
TTTCGTACATATTGGTGCGAGAAATTACATTCACTCTAATTTACTGTCATAAAATATAAAAACATATATTTCATTTTTCAATGAAAGGAAAATTGTTAATTTTTTTAACATGTATGAAATGAAAACTTTATTTTAGCCTATACAAATATTGGTTTCCAGGCAAGTTTATTGATAACTTTTAAAGAAATAAATTTTGGCCATGCAGAGGGAGTAAGTTCTTAACTAACTGTAATTTATAATTAAAGTTTTGATCAGTGGTACAAATTTTACCAAATTTTAAGAGATGTTTCAACTTGTTGTTTATTTACAGCTACTGCTTGGCTTTTGTATATTTATATAGTACTTAAAATTAGTGACATGAGAAATTAATGTGCTCATTGGCTCTTTGCTGTCAAAGTGGGACGGCAGCTCGGAGTTCTCTCAGATGTGCCAAATAGGTTATAGTCAAACTAGGTCAGTAATGCAAATGTGTAAGCATTTGAAGTCTAGGTTCTATGCAAATAAATTTGTGAATTTTCCAAGTCTACTCATAACTTTGTACTGCCATGCAGATACACATAATATTCAGTGTATCTTTTTCAAATCCACAGAAAAATGCTTCGACAAAACCTTTGTTACAAAAATACTAACTGTCAATGTTAATAAATCTGCAAGAAGTTTCTAACACATTCCTTGCAAAAACTGCAGTCTGTCACACACACATGCACAAGCTAGTTATTTCTAAACTTCATAGATTAGTGTGTGTTTGACGTGTACAGATGGGTGATGAGATGAGCAAGCGACAAAAGTTCCTGTTTGTGACGTGGGTCGGCCCAGCAGTGGGCGTGATCAAGAGGGCCAAGATGAGCACAGACAAGGCTATCATCAAAGATGTGATCGCAGTAAGTGATTTATTATATTTTCACTGTACTGAATGTAGAGTAGTGGTGCGTTTTCCGTGCTCTTCTGAATGCAGGTTTGTTTGTTAGGACAGATGTTTAAAATTTGTTGTAACAAGGTTTGAACTTAGGTTATCATGGTTTGTGCACAGCTCTGAACTGGTGCGCAGTATTATCGCACTGCGTGTAACTATTATCGCACTGCGTGTAACTATGGGACGCGTGACTCTGCCTTGCCCAAGGGACAGACCTGTAGCCGTGTGGGTTAGCCTGAAGAATGGGTGAGGTGAGACGAGACGGGGATGGAGACGGAAAGGACAATAGGGCGGAAATCCTTCTTAGTATACCTACAATTTGTAGTTAAAGGCTGTTCACCATAAAGTGAGCACTTTTTAAATCAACTTTAGAAAAAAGTCACTGCTTCCACCTGCATATATTTTAATGAGTGCATTGAGTGACATGCGCCCAGTAAAGTTGGTAACAATGGAGGGAAAGTAGCCCCGTATCTTTTCGCTGAATAAAAAATGTTAGATAACCATTTGTGATGACATAAATTATTTCTTTAGCTTATTACTTTTTTTTTCTAATGCATCAAAGTATAAAATTAGCAGATTTGTACATCATTTACTTTACTAATAATTCCAGTTTCACTTGATCGACGCATGAATAAAATGACAAGACCCACGGCAATGTTAATTTTACATAAGGCAGAAGAATACATGTAGAGCTTAAGCAGAGTTTTCAAAAGTGCTCATTTTACCTTGAACAGCCTATAGTTAAGATTGCAAGTACGCCGCTAGACTACCGAAGATATATAAAAAGACATGAATTTGAGTACTCACAGCGTAGTTAGTGCTCGTCGACAGACACACACACGAAGTAGGACTGCACATTTTCCACTGGGTGATGTTTTTTTTGCCACAATATTTCTGATGCTGCAACTCAAGATGATATGTTAAATAAATGGAACCAACGTGGCAAAATAACTGCTCATAAAGTTGGCAAAAATGGTTAGGCAGGATCTTAATTTTTTTTTTATTTTGCTTCCAAAAACATGTTTACTTGAATTCTGGTATTTGAAGTTAATTCATGTCTTAACACCCTCTTAGATTTCTGAATGTCCAGAGCACTGATATGTGCCCAACACTTTAACGTTGTTTGAATAAAATGAGCCGGTCCATGGCAATACTAATCTTGAATATAGTGAAAAAATACACAATATTAGGAGAATAGATCCTAAGAAAGGCTTTAAAGAAGTGTTGATTTGACCGCGAACAGATTGTAGTTGTGGATGAAGTTATGACTTATGTCCGCCGTATCACTGTTGTTACTACCTTCTTCAAATCCCCCTCCCATTGCTGCAGAAGTGATAAAAATACATCATCAAGGACACCACTCTACTTTGTGCGTTAGATCTTGCTGGACTTCCGCATATTATCACCCCCTCTTGTGCGTGCATATTGCTCTCACAGCAGTGCGATGGTAAGAGTGGACACTGTTAACACCTCCTGGCTCTAGCCATGTCCACAGTACGACTTTAAAGGAGTATGTGGATCTCTGAGAGTCAGTTGTTCTCCAGCCTACACGAGGGCCGTAGTGGTGTAGTTGTCAGACTATGTACTTGCTCCCACCACGGCGAACTGGGTTCGATTCTCAGCATGGCTGCTCCTGGATTTTGGCAACTGGGAATTGTGCTGGACGATGCTGCAAGTCGATAAGTTTTCCCATGGATCTCTGGTTTCCTCCACCCTTGCATTGCGGTGCTGTTCCATACTTGCCTCGCTTCACCTTCGTTGGCTCTCGAGACCTTGATGTTAAGAGCCACCCAAATCTCTCCACTCCAGCCCACTACCTTCGAAAGAAGAAATGGAACGGGAACCAAATGTCCATTAGAGGTGCCACAACGAATGCTTGCAAAATCATACAGCCCTCGGGTACCTGGATGCTCTGCTTACAACGCCGCCTGCCCCTGTGTATCAAGGGGACTGTGGCTTACCAGTCAATATCTAGCATTGCATAGAAAAGGAGGCAGGAAGATAGACCACATGCAAACAAGTTAAACTTGCTGAATGAATTCAATCACTAATTCACTCTTGAGTTTCAACTACTCTTTGGGGCTGGGAACCTCGGTACCCAACATGTACCCCAGAACAATCACAAGGTACAGGGAGGGCGCCCTCAGTGGCAAGAGGGTCTCCTGGTCCACAAACAGCAGTCACAAAAATAGACACTGAGCTGTGGATCGTGTATTTGTAGCTGTCAACTGCAAGAACATTTGACTTTACCCCAGATAAAATAGGTACCTCCCTGCATCTCTGTTGCACATCCTCAACTTCCATCTAACTATTTTTTTTACCTTGTGCCTGGAAAACAATAAAGATAAAATAAGTTGAATATAAGTATCAAGCTATGTTGTAACATTTTGTTACGAGGTCTGTTATCAGAGGTTACATTTTGTCACATACAGACTGTGATGTTGGCTGTCAGTTACGAAACTTACACGCTAACTTTTTAAACAAGGCTGACGGGAATTTTATTGGAGAGGAAAAGGGTTTACACGAAGATTTCTAACGTACCATAGCTATCCCAAAATTGAAACCAGGCATTTTGAGGTCATTAAATATGCCTCGGCCAAGGAGCTAATTTTCATGTTGTTAGTTAGTGTGTAGTGCTTTAAATATTTGTATAGCTTTAACACATTTCTGAAACCTACTTCGACTTTTTTATAGGATAATTTAAAATAGATAAAAGGACAGGAATTCAAGTACTCGCAGTGTAGTACTTGTCAGCGTGTGTACATGCATGTGCGCGCGCGCACACACACACACAGAGAGGTACTACACTGTATTTGAATTCCTATCCTTTTATATAGTAGCCTAGTGGCGTACTTGCAACACTAAAAGGATAATTAAGTACCCTTTTGAAACCATGCATATTTGTTCTAGAATTTTGCAGTGGAGATCCAGTTGGAGAATCTAAGCGAGTTCACCCTGGACTACTTCCGAGAACAACTGCTGCGAGCAGGGGGTGCCAACTATGGGACAGGGATGCGTGACCTGTAACCACCTGATCTCCCTTCTCCAGCACTTCGCAAAGACTGAACTGTGGGGCAGAACCCACCGCCAAAAGGCTGTGGCGTGCGATCTCGCAGGCACACCCCCACCAAGTGCAATCACAACAGTTTCCACTGGACACCTCAAAGTGCTGGGCCCTTGTTATATTCAACAGTTTTGCTGCAATATATTGTGCTGTTGTAGGATAAGTGTTCATACAGAAATCTTAAACCAGATGCTTTAATGGCCAGTCATATGGATCTGGACTTCTGGGTTGAGCCGTGTCTGTCCAAGAACTTGTCCCAAACGCACATCTTGTCACAGCCATATTTGAGCGAATGTTGAGACCCATAGTATTTTTCAAGTCAAAACGTTGAGACATGGTCTCAAAGATGGGACCTCAACCCAGAAGCTTACATCCCTATGTTCATACATAGTTTTTCTCTGGACTGTTACAATGTTGAGAATTTGCCAAAAAAAAAAAAAAGTTGTAGCAAATTATTGCGAGTGACAATATTTAAGACATTTGTGAAACTGAATTTTAAAAATGCATAAATTATTATTTCGAATATAAATAAATTTACACTATAAAAAGTTTGTTGTCATATTGAGCCAATTAACTATGTAGTAGATTTAAAGGTTTGATCAAAGTCTTTTGTTAATAGCATACTGTGTATATACTGAATTGTGTGTTTCAAAATAAAAGGCTTATTGTCGTTAAATTGTAATGGACCATTCATTGTATTGCAGCAGAATATCAACTTCATTTCCCTGGGTTTTATGACAATTAAAATTAAAAACTGCAGAACTTACAGTTCTTCAAAATAGCTCTCAATGAAAAACATTTTGTGGCAGTACAAAAAAAAAAAAGTTTTCCCATTTCCACTGGGATATTTATTTTGCATCAAGTTTGCATTTTGAAAACTGCTATACTTAGAGGTCAAATTCCAATACTGTATTAAAACTGACGCATGCCCGGTTAGACTGACATGCCTGTTGGTTAAGGATTTTTCCACTAGACCAAAAGCGGGGTGATTGGTTCGTGTTACAAGGCAGGAGGCGAGGAGTGTTGGTTGCAACGCTGTCGTCTTGGGTGTTGTGGTTGATCCGAGTTTCACCCAGTAGTGGCGAGCTCAATTCACTCTGAAGCGGTGTTTCCAGTTGTAGGCTTCACGGGTCCAGAAGTTCGGATTTGCCCAACCATACCCTATCTCAGTACGGTTTAACAACCCTCTTACCACAGAGTAGGTAGCCAAGAATTCATGTGTAAAATTCTCTGTACGTATTTCTTACGTCTGTAGCACTGGAAGTAGGAAACTTAGCGATGAGTCGTAGTCGAAGTTGATTAGTAGTAGGAGCAGCACGCATCAAAACCCCAGACTTGCAGTCCTCTTAGTATATAGTCAGTTCACGGTTTCTTCAGATGTTTTGAAACGAACCTTTAAAAAACAGGTTGACATGTTAATCCTAGGATAATTATTCATACATATTGTTGACATGGTGCAGGTGCAGGGCTGATGAGCAGGGTTCTCGCCCCCGCCAGGTACAACAGGCTGAGGTGAAAACTGGTGTTGCCCGGTGCCATAACTCGGTAGAGTTAATGATTGGGTCATGTGCCAACAGCCCTGGAGTTCTGCATCAAATTGTTTGAATTGTGGTGGGATTGCACTTGCCAACACTGAATTTACTTAAAACAACATGCACCAGATACTGCCTCTCGTAGTAGTTTTGCACAGGGTGCCTTCCTCTGTTTTAAGATAGGGTGTTACCTTACGTCTAACCCGTGTGGAATTAGGAGATAGCATCTCTATTATCTGTGTTAATTTCCTTAGGGTCAATAAACACTGATCTTACCAGATCTCTTGACTTTCACTCTGAGCTCCTTCCTTGTGTCATATCGGAGCTGGAGGACTCAGCAGGGGACAGGGTTTTGCTGTTCCGAACTCACTCGCAACATACCAGCACATCCTTGGAAGGCCACCCATTTTCTACCCCGGCAGTGAACGGTAGAGCCACGATACTAGGAAATCATCCCCTGGAAGTTGGCTTGCCAGCTCAAAGTCGCCCCCCACCTCACCACTCACTTCGTGGTGCCAAGGAGAGGATCTTCTTTGAGTCCGTGGAGACCAGTGACCACTGGACACTAACCTCACCAGTATTGGAAGGCCACCCATTCCTTGCACCAAGTGCGAGGAACGGTAGAGCCACGACACTAGGTACACTCCCGGTGGGATCAGCATGCCGGCCAGGGTGCTCAACTCTCACCGCTCACTGGTGGTGCAGAGAGGGTTGCATTCTGGTGCAGGGAAACCTATCCCCGCGGGACAACACAGTGCAGTTCCCGCAACCATCACCCCGTAGCTCGCACCTTCTCTACGTGGTAGAGGAGTCGAGAGTGAGGCGGTGTTGGCAGCAGTAATTTGCACCAACATGTTGACACGTGCCCAGAAGTCTGAATGGCACATTTGTCTAAGATTTTAACGTTAGTACAATAGCATGGTTTTAATTAGGCTTAACTGTGTTTGGTGAGAGGTGTTGACGTTACTGACTTACACCGTCGTCCTGGTGATGCTGTGTTTGTTTCACTCAGTGGCGGCTGGCTCGCCCCCAAGTGGCGATTCCAGGCAGACGACTCTCTGCTCCAGAAGTGTGGATTGGAACAGCCGTACCTAGCTTCGGTCTGATAAACTAACTCTCTCAGCACCGGGTGGTACTCCTGCCTGGTACGGAAGGATGGTTGGAAGTATACAATTATGACCGGAGCAGCTGCGACTGCTTGGCGTCCGAGTGTGGTGGCTCGGTCCCGTTTCGCCTCTCTTACCTACATAGGAGGTGGTAGTGCAGATCACTGTCTGGCAGCAATGTAAGCTTGGTATTGTTCCCTATGCTTGAGGCCACGCCTTACCTTGTAAGGCATAGAGTAATGCGGCTTAACAATTTGCCTAGTGCACCTTGACAAGAACAGTATCTACAGTGTTCATCCAATAGCTGCTTGCTGGCACCAGCTCGGTAAAAGTCTCCACTGATACCCCACGCTTTGTGGGCTGATCAGAGACGGAGAGCCATGTGGACCGCCAAACCTCTACTGGTTGTGCGTTCAGGCAAGGTTGAGCAGCAAGTCTCAGACAATGGTCACTTCAGCACTAACTTAGTGCTCAAAGAGAGGAAATAACCCCAGGCTTGTGGCCTTTCCTTGAATGAAGGTGTTACTAGTGGTAGGAGCTCCAGAACTGAATGAGTGCTTGGGTTACTGGAAAGAAACAGGTGGCCATCTAATGTGTTGCTAGACTCGTGGACCCCTTCAGGAGTCCGTAGTCAGACTAATTCGGTTAAGTAACAATCTCCCGGTTCCTGTCGGCAGTGCACGTCTTTTCTGCTTGATACAAGATAAGTACTCTAAAGAAGAAAAAGCTTAAGGATAGAGAACAATAGATGTTCATTGAGAAAACAATAAACTTGTGACCTGTGCCACCTCCTACCGAACAGTGGAGTGCTGAAGGCAATTGCATTCTCCAGGTGTAGGCGACCTGGTTCTAGGTTACAAGGGAAAAATTAAATTCACTGTGTATTCGTCAAGAATTATATTAAGTATTAGCGTGTTTGCTGTTCATATTACTGGTCGTCGTAGTTAGAAGCAGCCACTGGGGGCATATTTAAGATTTGGAAGATGTCTGTAGGTCCCAGCACTGAATAGTGCTCGAGATGTCGCGAGAGAAGAAACAAGAATGACTGCTCGCACCCCACTGCGCACAGACTTATATAGTGCTCAAGCCTAGGCTGCTGCAGCGTGGGAGTTGAAAATCTCTGGTCAGCAGTAGTCGGCAATACTGCTTTGTTCATCTTTGGTAGTGCTCGACCTTGCCCCGTGGCAGGCGGCTTGTAGGCTCTCAGGGTGTGGGGAGGGGGGCAGGCAGCGTGCCCACTGGTTGCGTAACCTTGCGACCACGTGCTCAGCTGCCTGGCAGATTCTCGGCGGCCGAGAACTCATATGAAGTGTTGTGTGCACAAATCTCATGTGGATGGTTGATGTAGACAACTTTACGTTGGTTGAAGTACGGGTATACTTAACGTAAAGAGCAATGAGTCGTAATCGTAGTTGATTAGTAGTAGGAGTGGCATGCGTCAACATGGATACACACGTCAACTGCCTACATCCTGCAGCTCTGATTTTTGTGCCTAATGCCTCACACCCATAGGGGTAGAGTTGAGAGACGGGCCAAGAATGTGAGAGCTATCCCCAAAAATCCACAGGGGTTATGTATCCTTCCTAGCAGGTTCGGGCTGCTTAGTCCACATGAGCAAGCTGCATTACTGAGACGTCTCGCTCTACCAGCACCCACTGTCATACCCGTGGACTTGTTCGAACCACCCACCAAGGTTGCGGAAGGATACTACCCTATAATGCAGGAGGCACTGTTCGGTGTAAGGTCCACCAGTACACCGGAACAGCAGCCAAGTACCACACCTTCACATACCACCTAGGGAACAGAAACTGTACCGGCACATACCGAACCACCTCGCCGCCCTACTTCACTACAACCTAAACCTGTGCCACGCCGCTTAAAGATTGTCGAGCCCGACTTCGTACCGAGTCGCTGACCCACCAGACCCGTGCCCAGATTTGAATAAACCGCCTTGATAAGTGACTCGCCTAGCGTCGAGTAAGTCGCCCAGGACAGGGGCAGTCAGTTAGCTGGGACTGTCGCACATCAACCACTTGGGGCCACGTAACACTAAAGAGAAGGCCAGCAGGTAAGGTGACGTCACGCACGTTGGAGACACGTCGGGCATTGTGGCGTGAACAGATCCGATGTTCCCACCAAATGCCAGTGCGCCTGACGGCTGTGACTTTCGTGGGGACACCGTTCCGAACCGCTTGGAACAAATTACGCAAGGTGGCAGCTTCACTCGCATAGTACCTGTTGGCAAGGCAGTGTAAGTTGCCATTCTTGTCGTCCTGCACTATCATGCTCGTGCAGATGCTCAGTGTGTACTAAATGGAATAGATGATTGCGGAGGTGCAAACACTCGTAGACCTCCGTGTTCACGTCATTGTATGCCACAAATATATAACATTTTGAATTACTTCAAAGTATTATATTATTTGAATAAATGAAACATAAGTTAGTATCTTCTATAACTTGTAATATTAATTTTGTATTCAATATAAATTAAAAACGGGGAGAGCAGTGCTGTGTTGGTGGCAGCTAGTTACGAAATAGTTCACAGTTAGAATATTGTTTTAACCTAGTTTTTTGGTACACTATTTGTAAATTAAATGTTGCCTGCTGGAATATTTAAATTTGTAGTTATCACCGATGGAAACATATTTCACTTTTACAGTTGAAAATATCAGTTCAAATTACGGTGTGTAGGCACTGGTAAAATGTTTGTTTTTCGTCCAAAGAAGGAACTTGAATAGGCAGACTGGAGCTTGTCGCCTTGCTCTCGGGAAATTTCGCAGCTCTAGTAATAGCAGCAAAATTGTATATGTATTTCAAAATTATTAAAGCAAAAGTAATAATTTTTGGAATTGTAGTTTAAAACTGAAACGAGATTTTATTGTTTGAATACATATAATAATATACTGTATTTAGATGTGATGGTGGGACGGTTACAAATCTGAGGCTGGCAACACTGACGTATTCAGACATGATATGGTGTGTTATTTCTTGCAGAACAAAGTGTTAATTTATATTCAAAAACTATTTTAAATTACCACATCAAGAATAAATATATTGTAACGTATGTCTGTGACCACTGAGTGTGAAAGGGTATTTATATTGCATCTCAGTTATATGCTGAGCCAGTGTGTGTGTGATTGTAAATAGTGCACCAGCAACATTTATATGTTTAAACCGTGTGTGTGTATGTGTGTGTGTACACACACACACACAGAGCGAGAGAGAAAAAATTAAGGACCTATGCAAAGAAATATAAGTAGAATAAAAGTTACGGTAGATCTATTTGTGTTCATGTTCGCCACTGTCTCTTTAAGTTTGTTGATTTCTACTTACAAAAAAAAAAAAATAAGCAACACGAGTTGTATGCTTGAATTACTGTATTTTTTGTTGTACGGGTTGCTCCTTCAATTTAATATTTATTCCATAAAATATTTATGCGTATTATGCCCAACGTATGCCACAAGTGCATTAACGAAAATAACCACAAGAACAATTGTCAATGCAGACCTTGTTAAAGAATTGTAAAGCTGACCTAAATATGGTTATAGGCCTAAATTGTAAACATTTGCATGTAATGGTTTTTAAAATTTGACAGAATTCTTTGGACAGCTGAAAACGGTAAATAAAGCATTTGACAGTTAAAATTTAGAAATTGCATTGTAGTGTTTTGGTTGCAGATTGTTTTTCTGCTACGTGAAATAGTAAAACTTTCTAAGGGCCTCAGAAAACTATGGAAGTGCCCGTAAATGACCAATAGTTTGAGTTTACTGAAAAGCTCCGCTCTTGAGCTCTTTTATAGCAAACAAATAGGTTTTTAATAGATAATATCAGGGTATCAAAGGTAATGTGTGTTCATATCTACAGTTCTGAAGAATAATTTTAACAGAATGTACACACCTTTTAAAGTATTATGTTGTTGTGAATAAATACGTACATATAATTAAAGTGTTTCATGATTAGTTGCATGTTGCTAAGACTAGTCAATGTTACTTTGATAAGCATTAGGTCACGCGTGCTCTGGTACACAATCATTGAGGCTGAGTGAGTTTTCTACCAGAGACTAATACTGGTCAGGTCTCCTGGGGTAGAGGTTCAACGACTGGGATCAGCAGTCTCCTGGGTGATGCTGGCCGACGAGTTGCCGTACAGTGAGGTACGGAAGTTCTGGCACGAGTCGGCGACTACACTGCTTCCACAATATGAGTTGGTAATACCCAACCTGGTGTCACTCCCAGTGACTAGGGCACAAACTGCATGGTGTATCTCGATGTCAAGCCTAGTGTGCAAGGGGAAATAAACAGGGATACTGGCTGATGACTACTACCTCTCCAGGCGACCTGAGCTTGTTCCCACGGGGTATCTCCACCAAATGCAGACGGGTTAGTAGAGCACACCTGCTTAGCAGCAAGAAACCTCTCTTCCCTTCAATCACAGTGCCTCTCCCCAAATGGCATAGAGGCAGTATTGAACTTAACTCACTTTCAGTTCGTAGCAATCAGTTGATGAAGTGTAGAGCCCAACAGCAGTTGACAGCACGAACCCTGTGCCCCTACGGTACTGCACCTTGGTATACTAACCTAGAGCGGTGGGTCGTACGGGCAGTCTTCCTACTACTGTCCAGACAAAATACCCCTGCCAGCACCCTGGTACTCGGGCCAGCGAAACACCCTGAGGTGGCTGTTAGATGTGTACTTAGTGGTTGGGGCTCCATCTTTCTGTACACTTGGTTCATAGAATGGGTGGCCATCGCTGATGTACAGATTCCTGGTCGCTTGCTTGCTCTGCGTAAGAGTGGAGTTCCTAGTAGTCGGATAGGAATGATCTCTAAACAGATTCACTGTCGGGACAGGATTAAAATGTATTTATTATGAATAATAAATACTGGCGACACGTACTCTTACTACTAAGCAAAGTGTAAATAGAAGTAGCTATGCTTAACAGGTGGAGGTGACCTGACCTGCTCCTAGGCTATCCAAGATTATAATGACCTCAATGACTATGAAAATATCACATTTACTCGTGTATAGTGCGACCATGATTTTTGCAACTAGTTCCAGGGAAAAAATTTTTCTAATAGAATTGCACCAAATATTTGGGCCTCAAACATGATTCGCTGGCCTCTGCCATGGAAACAGAGGGATGGCGGAATTATCAACCTGCAACATTCTGGGTGTTGTTATAAGGGTGTGGGGGCCGTAAACATGTGACAGCTCTGGTTTAGTTGGGGGGGGGGGGGGGAGCAGCGAGGTTTCGACCTACACATGACTGAATGGTCGCTAAGAGAGGAAGGGAGAGGAGTGATGTACGAGCGAGAGATGAGACGACACAGTCCCGCCACTCCCCCTCTGTCTTGTTTTTCCCCGTGTATAGCGCGCACCCTTTATTTACAGAAAAAAAAGATGCGCTATACACAATTAAATACGGTAACTCAGACGCAGTTACTCTACCCTGGGGTTGTTTAGGCGAGACTTTACTACAAAAGGAGCCACTACTTTAACGACAGTGGGTGTAGTTACCACTTACCACCAAGTAGTGGCAGTTGATTAACCAGGAGAGTCAATAGTAGAAGTGAAGGCTTGCAGGCTTATGGTGTTGAGGAGCTTCTGGTAGGAAATGGTAGAAGTCTCTGGTCGTTTGGTGGCAGCTGAAGATCTCTTGGAGAGGACCGTGAGGGCCTATGGTTCAGTAGAGCCCCGGCAAAGAAGTGTTGTGGCGAGCTACTGCAGAATACAATTGGTGCCTTCGGCCGTGCACTGCCTTATATTGTGCACTCAGCCGACTCATTCCTGGAGTGGGATGTGCGACGTTGCTCTGCGACATCAGCCTGGAGCGAGCGAGGTGGGAACAGTCTACCAGGTGCATTAGGAAGGCTGATGTGTTACTGCGGCCGCTTGGAAACAATGTTTATTTCACGTGCTAGAACCACCTACTAGGCTGGGAGCTATTCCGTTGCACTTGTGAAAATGTGTTGGGTTTGACCCTTCCTTGGAATACGTAGATTCTATGCGAGTAGTGTAAGAAAATTGGGTCTAGAACATCAGGAAGTACCATGTGTCTGTATCTGTCCCTCCATGGAAACAATCCTGTAGTCATCTATAGTTGTGGTTCCTGATATAATATTAACATGTTAGAATCAGTCGGTTTTGATAATGTAATTTCAGTAGGTTTTTATTTGCAACATTTTTCATAACTTTGTGACTAATCTTTGTAATTTTGAAACTGCAATACAATATCACAAACAATAAAGTACTTGTATAATTAATCTTCAGTCATCAGAACATTAGTCACTGAACTTGATCTTGTGTAATGTTATTTAAATGGCTAAAGCTTGCCATTTCCTTAACAATAATACACTTGTGTGTTCATATACAGTTTGACATGAATGCAAAATGCAATCATAAAACTATTTCTGCAAATGATAGCATCTGCATCAGCCCAGCAATTTGACTGCCAAGACTTAGACCCTTACCTTGCAAAAACTGGTTACATTTTCTGTATTTATGTTGCTCCTCACACAAAAAAAAAAAAAATGATTCCAATAGTAACTTCATTGTTTTAATTCATGTTTTGATGAAATAACCTATTTGTAGCAAAGTATATAAAAGGACAGGATTTTAATTCATTACTCATAATCTAGTACTTGTCGACAAGCATATAGACAAAATAGGTTGACAGATTTTTTACGCAGTTGCACGTTAGCGATGTTCGCTGGCTAAGCTAGCTTCATCAGACAGCAAATTATAAAAGACTGCAATATGGTTGGCACACTAGGGTCCAGCAGGAAGATTGCAAATATGCTGGTATAGCTCCCAGGTGTGCTTATCTAATACAATAGTTTGGTTTGCATTTGTGCTAAGTTGTAGCTTTGGATGAATCAGTTTGTTACAGAGGTTAGGTGGCCTTTCGAAGACCAATCTGGGTGATTTGGAGAGCAGATATTGAATGTGTTTGTGGTGAGGAAGCCAGAAGTAGAGAATGGTTGCAAGTTTATTTAGGCCTTCATGATATGGGGCTACAAGGGGTGTAGACCTTGGTTTGTGTTCCAGTATTTGAGATGGCATGCTGAATCTGTTTGTGGACGATGAGCCTGGGGTAGTCCCTGTCAAACAATGGTCAGTCTATTTGTTCACACTGTTTAGCGAAATCACTGTTGAAGCAGATATGTTTGGCTCTTGTGGCAAGACTGCAAGGTGGGTATAGCAGTTTTATTGTACCATTGTGGAGAGTCAGTTCAACACCCAGGTGATCTTGAGAGAACTGTGCCTGTTTGGTCATTCAGAAAGTGAATCGGGCAGTCTTCAGTGGAATATATAATGAAGATGTCGTCGATGAAATGCATCCAGCAGTGTGGTTGGCGACTGAGTTAAGTTTTCTTCTAACATGCTCATAAACAGATTGGCATAGGATGGAGCCACATGTTTAACCATTACCGTGCCTTTGCTCGAGGTAGTGTTCTGTGGCTTACATTCCATACGAATGGGGGATGTTGGTGTTGAGAGAGATATGTGACTTGGTGAATGGTGCATCAAGCATTCAAGGAAGAGGTCAGTGTTTTTGGCATAGGATGAAAGCTGCTGTACCCAAGGTGGGCATCTACAAGTGCTGAAATTGTATCTGGAATTGGCATTCCCAATGACAATGGGACGTCTCGGAGATGGCTATTGTTCCTTGTGTATCTTCGAAAGCAGGTATAGATCTTTGAGGGGTCCTGGGACACAAGGAATTGGTTGACGTGGTCGCAGACACTAGTGGCTGGGTCTTCTTGTAGATGTGTCATTAAGTTGGTTTTCTGTTTCTCAAGAATGGAGGCTGTTTTGTTGAGAATAACTGCTGTTTCAGGCAGCAGTATCATTATCTCTGGTGACTTTTCTCTCTGATGAGGTTATATTGTTATTGTTAGGCAATGAGGTGGCAAAATCAGGGTCTGGAATTTGGACCAGGATGTATGTGATAGACTGCTGAAGGGTCCCAAGTGGATGGGGGATGCAAACTTGGTTAGGGCTGGATTAATTACTGTTATGAGTTGCATGAGGAGGTTGTCAAAAAAGTGCTAGAGTCGAAGACTGCATATGGATCCTAGGACATCTTTTACAGTGACAAAGTGGTCTAACATTTTTTGGGGGAAAGCAGTAACTTTTCTTGTAGAATATAGGTCTTGGCAGCAGTGAGGTTATGGTTGGACAGGTTCAGTTAATGTGATTTGTTTTTATGCAAAGGAATGGCTTGGGCAGAGTTGGTGTGGTAAGGTTGAAGCAAGACAGTATCCTGTCTGACTGCTAGTGCACGGGGAAGGAGGGAGGGGGTTGGTTTGAGAGGAAAGGAGGTAGGCATGGGGCCAGTTTTCAAGGCTTCCATGTACAGTTGACTAAGTTTTACTAATTTGATATGGTGCCTTTTGTGTTATTGCAAGCAAGATTTTGTTGGCTTGGGCCAGAAGAGATGATTTTGTAAGGATGAGTAGCTCAATGTTTGATAATAGTAAGGTTTGGTGGTGACTTGTAATCCAGACGTACTGTTTATGGATGAGGTCTGTCATGTTCAGAGAATGCAGGTTTGATAACATCAAGGTTTCCTCCCTGACGCATAGCAGCACGGCAAAAAGTGGTGGTTTTTACGTTGGGCCTAGTGGGGATGGGCCAAACCTGAGGTAGGACAGAAGAAAACGTACGTGGTTCGAGGTGGCAACAGTTTTTTTGGCATGGTGCAAAACCTTTTGAGCCATTACTTGTGTATTTACATGATGTCAGACATGTTGCCAGACTTGTGGTTTTGTATATTCAAGGTTGGTGAACTTGTAAAACTTCCTGCACATTTCTCACAAGAAATGTGCAAGTAATGGCTCAAAAATTTTTAGCACCATGCCAAAAAATGTACCCTGCCTTGAACTAAGCAACTTTTTCTTCTGTCCTGCCTCAAATTAGGCCTATCCCTTCATGGCCTAGCCTCAAAACCACCACTTTTTGGCATGCCACCATGCACCAGGGATAAGGCATTGACATTATCAAACCTGCATTCTCGGACCATGACAGCCTTATACATAAACAGAATGTCTCAATTACAAATCACCATTGCACCTTACTACTACCACACATCAAGCTACTCATTCTTACAAAATCACCTCTTCTGGCCCAAGCCGACAAAATCTTACATGCCACAACACAGAAGTCTCGGCACCACATCAAATTAATGAAACTTGGTAAACTGTACATGGAAGCCTTGAAAACTGGTCCCTTGCCTACCACCTTGTCTTTCAAGAAACCACCACTTCCCCCTCAGCCAGAACCCCGTCTCGCTTCAACCTTCCCACACCAGCACACACACCATCTCTGCCTAAGCCATTCCCATGCATAACAAATGAGGAAATAACTACTCCATAAAAGCAAATCACATGTACTGAACCTGTCCAATCATAACCTCACTGTTGCAGAGAACAACATTCTACGAAAAGGTCCCTTCTCCCCCTCAAAATGGTTGATCACGTTGCCACTGTAAAAAATGTCCAAAACTTCATTCGCAGTCTTCAACTCAAATGTCAAGTGCTTTTTTTACTTCCTTACACCAAACCCTGACCAAGTTTTCACCTCCATCCACTTGGGACCCTTCTCTATCTCCCCCCACCCCCCATAAATTCAACCCTATTAGCAATTCATCACATACTCCTGGTCAACATTCCAGACCCTGATTTTGCCACCTCATTACCTAAGAATATTAATATAACCTCATCAGAGATAATAAAAACCCAGGCATAATGATACTGTTGGCTGACAAATTCACAAAAGTTATTCTCAACAAAACAGCCTACATTCTAGAAGCAGAAAACCAACTCAAGGTTTCATCTACCTATACAACGTCTACGAGGAGACCCAATAACCGGAATCTGTGACCATATCAACCAATTCCTTGTGTCCCAGGGTCACCTCAAATATCTAGCTGAGGGTCCAATTAAACTACTTACACCAAATATACCTACTGCATCTGTTATATACCTGCTTTCGAAGATACACAACAAACACTAGCCACCCACAATACATCCCATTTTGTCGGGAATGGACAGCTCCAATGACATCTCAGCACTTGCAGATACCCAGCTTTCATCCTAAATCAAAAACACTGACTACTTCCTTGAATGCACAACACACCTGGGTACCATTCCCCAATATGCATACATAGTCACCATAGATGTCACATCTATGGCCAGCCAGCCAGGCCAAAGTCAGCCAGCCAGCCTGGCCACAGCCAGCCAGCAAGCCAGCAAGCCAGCCAGCCTGGCCAAAGCAAGCCAGCCAGCCTGGCCAAAGCCAGCCAGCCAGCCAGCCAGCCTGGCCAAAGCCAGCCCAAAGCCAGAACAAAGCCAGCCAGCCTAGCCAAAGCCAGCCAGGCCACAGTTAGCCTGGCCACAGCCTGGCCAAAGCCAGCCAGCCTGGCCAAAGCCAGCCAGCCTGGCCACAGCCAGCCAGCCCGGCCAAAGCCAGCCAGCCAGCCCGGCCAAAGCCAGCCAGCCAGCCTGGCCAAAGCCAGCCTGGCCAAAGCCAGCCTGGCCAAAGCCAGCCTGGCCACAGCCAGCCAGCCCACAGCCAGCCTGGCCACAGCCAGCCAGCCAGGCCAGCAAGCCAGGCCAAAGCCAGCAAGCCAGGCCAAAGCCAGCCAGCCTGGCCAAAGCCAGCCAGGCCACAGTTAGCCTGGCCACAGCCTGGCCAAAGCCAGCCAGCCTGGCCACAGCCTGGCCAAAGCCAGCCAGCCTGGCCAAAGCCAGCCTGGCCAAAGCCAGCCTGGCCACAGCCAGCCTGGCCACAGCCAGCCAGCCTGGCCAAAGCCAGCCAGCCAGGCCTCAGCCAGCCAGGCCAAAGCCAGCCAGCCAGCCAGGCCAAAGCCAGCCAGCCAGCCAGGCCAAAGCCAGCCAGGCCACAGCCAGCCTGCCAGGCCACAGCCAGCCTGCCAGGCCAAAGCCAGCCAGCCTGCCAGGCCAAAGCCAGCCTGCCAGGCCAAAGGCAGCCAGCCTGGCCACAGCCAGCCAGCCTGGCCACAGCCAGCCTGGCCACAGCCAGCCAGCCTGGCCAAAGCCAGCAAGCTAGCCAAAGCCAGCCAGCCAGGCAGCCTGCCGCAAGCCAGCCAGCCAGCCAGCCAGCCAGGCGCCAGCCTGGCCAAAGCCAGTCAGCCTGGCCAGCCAGCCAGGCCAAAGCCAGCCAGCCAGCCAGCCAGCAGTGAAGAAATATGTGACTGGATCCAATAAGTGCCCTATAGGCGCAGGCACAATTGTAGAAATAAGTAATGTACAGTTTGGAGAGGGTGGGGGGTGGACAGCACCTTTCTGGTCAGATGATGCCAGAATTTGACCCTTCCTGGGGCCAGTGCGCCATACGATTGACAGTGATCTGCCCTAAAGTAACTTGTGGAGAGTCCCCCCCCACCCCCCCCCCTCCGATTCGCTCTGGGAGGAGTTGTGTGTGAGGGACATGACCAGAGATACCGATCTCAACTTCCACATGCGAGGCCCTTATAGTCTCAGGCTACAAGTCGGTTGTGCCACTTACAGAGAGTTATGGTGACCCACTGTGTTTGTTTTCAAGTGTCGGAAGCCCTTTCCACAGTGCGGCGTTACCAGCCGGTACTAAACGTTGGCATGAGGAAGGAGCACCCTTCAATGGGGACGTAATTAGTTTCTCTAACGCAATGGTCGTGCGTCCATCTGCTGGAAGTATTTGGGTGGATGTGCTCACAGACGACCCAGAGCGAAAGAGAATGACCGGACCACAAAAAGTTAACTGGTAGATAAGTTTTATTCCATCTGTAAGATTGTACAAAACATATCTCCGACCTACGCACGCTAACGTCTGATGGACAAGGGGCCAAGTTTGTCATGATTTATACAGCAGGGCAGTAATGAGACAGTCGGGCCAACAGTCTTAACGTTTGAGAAGACTCCGCGATGAGAGCTTCTACCATGCGTTGGAAAACATATACACTAACTAAAGCGGGACAGACTAACCTAATTGAGAACTGCTGAAAGCAAGCATTCACACATACTGTGGCCAGATAGTGAGCATTACAACTGGCTCTCTACCATCAATGCTGAGGCTGGCAACTACTAACTACCCCCTTCTGCTGGATGGCAGGTAAGGAAAACACATCTCTGAAGAGTAATGAGCGAGGGAACGGGACGCGGCTCCGTCCAGACTGACTACCCTTCAGGTGTGTGTGCACACACAATGGAAATTGTTTGCGTGTGCTAGTCACAATAACTGCTGTGTCTGAAGTGCATAAACTTTTATTTTCACATATCCTTCATAGACCAGGCCCAGGTACATAGTTATATTCCACACTGGGAAGTTTCACATTATGAAAGCAATGGAAAAAGTTTAAAACAAAATGAGTGCAAATCAAATTATTTTAATGGGGTAACTACACAGAACGACAGAAATCAAATGCGTGAATAATGATCATTTTCTGGTTAATAAAACTGAAGTAATAATTCAGTAAGCATGATGTACCTACAGTTTGTAGTTAGGATCAAGTCGCCACATTATATATATATTTTTGTTATATTACAAATTATTTCATCACTTTC
The DNA here is from genome assembly GCA_029891345.1 of Dryococelus australis. Taxonomy (NCBI): domain Eukaryota; kingdom Metazoa; phylum Arthropoda; class Insecta; order Phasmatodea; family Phasmatidae; genus Dryococelus; species Dryococelus australis. The sequence continues at coordinate 103,014,562 of CM057004.1, forward strand.
AACTCCACTGGCCACAGTGAGGAAAGAGCCGCAACACACCGCCCAGCGTGCAGACTCGAGATGTACGTGTCGGTGAGCTGATAACACCCGGCTGCTATTGGTGCATGCCCCGCTTCATCCTCTTGGCAGTGCTGCTACCATCAAACTCGTCTGAATCCACTTGTGGGGCCAGGGACTGCAGCATGGCATCGCTTGAGAGCTTCCCAAACAACGCCGGCAGAAGAGCCACTCCATACCCCGTAGCACGCTCGCCCTGCAGAACACATTGGTAACACGTCATATCCACACTGCAACATCAATTAAATATATTAGCATATTACCCTAACCACTCAAATATGCTTAATTTAAATTTACCATTAAAGGTAAATGGAAATCTACATGTGGTTCCTGTCCAAGGTAGGTTTGCATATGGATAAGAGGAAGCTGGTGCTAACTGAAACAAACTGCCATGCCTGTTTCTCCTGCCAGCACAAAAATGGATGCAGCGGAATTACGACAGGGGAGGAAACTGTAGCACCCAAAGAAACCCACCACAACAGTGTCCACTACTCTTCCAAATCCCCCCCCCCCCCCCCAACCATTATAAAATTTTGCACCCACCATAGCATGGGTTCCAACTGGGGACCTCAGCTCCTTAGGTTAGTCCCTAACCTACCGCTTCTAACTATGGGTCCTCTCAAGATAAATGTACTTCACAAAACATTAGGTTTACATCTGCAGTTATGTTAATTTATAGAACCAAAATTAGTCAATTGAATACCGTCTAACTACAATTTCAAGTGTATATTATGAAACTAAAGAAATAATATGCTATAATTTCTCATTTACTCAGAGAGCTATGTAATGAATATAGCAATTACCACAACTATTTCAGTATAACTTTAAAAAAAAATTATCATGCATGCATTCCCACACAACACCTCTCAACATTCAATACTACATAGTTATCCATAACAATAACAAAAGATAAAGAACAACCGTTAAACCATAGCAGACGAGAAAGCATGCAAAACAAACTGCCATACTCACCACATATGCAGGAGAAGCCATGTCAATATGTATCCAACTCCCCGGGAAATCGAAGGAGAGTTGTGCACCAATGAACAACCCAGCACATGAAGACAAGGCATTGCTGCGATCCTTTATAACATTCAAAAATGCTGTTAAAAAGCATTACTTTCAACACTTCTCTTCCTTGAACAAATTTTTAATAAATACAAAAAAAAAAAATCAGAAAGTTTGGGGCATCTCACAAAGACTGGCATTAAAGTTGCGTACACCCTGCTTTTAGAAAACGTACTCTGTACAATGCCATTCCATTTAACTGTATTAGTGTTGTGTGTAAATATGTTTTTTTAGAGGTTAAGAGTGCTTTTTGTCATGCCTCATGAGGTTTGTGCACCAAAGCGATTGTGAGTCGCATATTTGGCATCGATAATGTCAACCTTGAAATTATTCCACACCTGACATGTTTGCAATTTATCACTGTTCCCAACTAAATTTATTCCATGCTGAAATAAAAACGAAAATGCATGCTTGTGATGGAACTAAATAGTTAGGCAGTACAAAGCCTAGTGCAATGTTGCCAAGATGAAAATCTTTAACATACCCTCCTACAACGAATTCCCTTTTAAGTTCCAGCCTCGTACCCGCAAAATTTATTTTAGGTAGTCGGTTATTGTTGATATAGTGAAGTCTTTTGCAATATTGAAACATTTTTCCATGTTACATTAACATTTCTTGCTGCGATGCATCCTTTATTTTGCAAGCAAATAAACATTGAATTGTGTTTAAATACCGTCAAATTAGCCAACACACATTCAGCAAATCTTAAGAAAATATATTCTTTTGTGCAGCGAGTGATAAATAATGGTGCTCTGTATGCTGCAGGTTTTCTAAATTAAAGTACCAAACAGATCACCACAATATGTGTTTTAAAAGTTTCAAAAATCGCCAAAAACCAATTTACAACCACATGTCTTGTATTATTTGTCATATTGTACTCTCTGGCTGTATGGGCTACATCCAGGCCAACAGTGCACTTTTACTTTGGTGCTATGCGAGAATGTAAACAAACTACTGGCTGCGAAGTGTAACAACTCCACCACAGACATGGATACATTTAAATTAAAAAATTAATGCACGAGAGTATATAAATGTTGGTTTTATTTTTGTGCTGGACCGCAACAAAGCCGTAGCCACGCCATTCATATTTTCAGCAGCATACAACAGGAAAACCAGACAATTTATCAACGTTGTGTTAATTTCTCATTGAAGGGCCTTTTTAGATGTGGTGGTAGTCTCAATACGTGACTTGTACCATTGTTGCATTCAGGCAGATGTTTACTGCCCTCTCATAGCAAACAAAGCAGCTGTGTCGCAAGATGGTGTGAATGGAGGATGAGCACTACTGCTTGTGCTAAACAAGTACATATATTATGATGGTACTGTTAGCGAAGATTTAGATGTCATTTAGCACCGAAAATAAGAGTACACAACAACTATAATACAAATGTGAAACTACCTAGTAGACAAGGTACGGTTTGACTGATACAGAGAACCCGAAGTTACAATCACGCTTGTTCCGGTTCGGTTCCTCCGAGGAACCGATCGTTCCATCACCAAGTATATTAACGGGGGGGGGGGGGGGGGGAGAAAAAACAATGGCTTCCTAGTGGAAAACAGCAGAACAATGTGGTGCGATACACAAATTTTGAGCACACAACATTAAAATAAAATCTTACGGACTTTGCCTGTTGGATATTTTGTTATAGTATCTATTTAAGAAACATTTTACGTGGGGGGGGGGGGGGGGGAGAGCTTCAATTTATTATTTCAACTTCAAGGATTATTTTTTATTGGCACCAAAATTGCTCGAAGTGGTTTTTACAGAATGAGTTTGAAGTGCTTAATGCTCAATTTCCTCTACAGAACGTTAACAGTTGTCTATAGACACATATCATACTTTTACCTTTACAAGCGTGTCATAAAAATATAGGGTCACCACCTTAACATCACATTCAAGTGAATGTCACATGCTTGGAGGCAATGAGGCATGCGATGTGTCTGCCTTGCAGCTTATAGTTTGATTTTTATAAAAACAATTCTCTAAATGCTACAAACAGTACCAAATGAAAATTATGTTAGAAACTTACAGCAACAGAGTTCTTCATATCTGCAACAGCGGATGAAAACTCTGTAAAATGCAGCTCTGGACAGTAGACCAGGGGGAACACCAGGTCTCCAGATGCCTTCCCAGCATGGACCGCAGCATCTTCCCAGTTCTTGTCGTTCGTCAGTACTGCAGCGTGGTACTTCCCTGTAGCAGTCCCCTGTACTCATGCAACACCAGTCCCACTGTTGAACTTGTGTTTTCACAGTAGCTGCCATCACATGTTGCTTCCCTAATTCTTTAAACCTTAACAAACCCACTGTAACATGTGAACAGATTTGGGCTGCTCTTGACAGCCGATGAGTGTGATTGAAGTGAATATGAAGCGGTGCTGGCACGATTCCCACTTGCGAAAATTCAGTGACCTGGCTGGGTATTGAACCCGGTTCACCTTGGTGGGAGGTGAGCATGCTAATAGCATAGCCACTGTGGCCCCTTTAACATGTGTTGTGAATTAGACTTTTTTTTCCCCTTGCATTGTACTCAAGCCAACACAGGAGGCTACTTGTTTCCTTATCCCAACCAATGATTTCAGATTATGACTTTTCAAGAAAACATATCCTGCCAAGACTGTTTCATAAATTTCTGTGGTTTAATTACAGTATTGGTTTAAGATTGGATGACCTTTTTTTTTTTGACTAAGTTAAACTGTGTACAGGCGAATCATTGGCGCTGGGTATTAGAGCAGCAAAATTTACAACTAGGAAATAGGTTATCATACGGGCAGTAGCCAGTAATAAAAAAAATAAAAAATTTAAAAAAATGCTGCCGACATGTACAAAGGACAGTGATAATTGCCATGCACTCTGAAATAATTTGTGCAACAAATCACCATGTCTTTAGAACAAGCTACACAGTTTTCTATTTGGTGATAGTGATGATTACACACACCTGTTTTTCGTGGTGTGCAAAATCGTGAAATTTTCGCAAAATCAATTAATTTCAGCAAAATAGACCAATTTTCGCAAATCCACAAAATAATCAAAATAATATATTGATTATGTGGAGAAATATGCTAATAGAGTTGATTACTACATATTTGTGCGACTGGAACCTAGTGTAATGTGTCGTTCCTGATGGCAGTCGGTGACGATCGGGTGCAGTCGGCTGGTGGTCTTTGTCGGGGCTGAAATAAGGAGTGGGAGGGAGTTGGGAGGTAAAGCTTCTCCAGCTGGCGGGCAGCTTGAGCTCGTCCCCAGGAGGGGTTACACTGCAAAGCACAGTTAGGGCTGGGTTACAGCTACCATTGACTTCGGAGGCAGCAGCTGCCTTTCTATCTTGCCACTTCGTACCACTCCTGTGGATGTACGGCATGTATGGGTAGGTACTACAGTCTGCCACGGTAGGCGAGAGCAGGCAACAACGATCCTTATCTAGGTGTATAACCAGAGTCAAGGCCGAGCTAACCCATAACTGTACCCGTTTACTCTAACTGGTGACAGTTCAGCGCGGTGGTTAGAGCGTGGGTTTACTTCGAGTGTCCAACAAGACGTTGGGTGTGGGTCCAAAGGTGGGCACACCTGCAGAACCTGTCTAATGCTCCCTCTGGTGACAGTTCAGCGTGAAGGCTGGGCTGGCTGACTAGCTGCCTTGTGGATTGAGTTACTAGTGGTTATAGCTCTACCTTACCACGCACCAGGCGCACGGTATGGGTGGCCATCGACTGGGTGTGTTTACGACGTACATGCTACTGGTTAAAGGAGCCTGCAGTCCTACTCTAGGTTACTTAATTGGTTTGTCAAAGATGCAGTCTCCGGCTTTACCCTGGTGAGCGGACGTCTACAGAGGTTAAACGCAAGTCACCCTAGAATTAGTACTCAACAAGGTTTGAGAGGAAACGTTATGTATTCCGGGAGGAATAAACACAGTGGCACATATTCATTCCTAACTAACTGGTAATTGTACCGGACGTAGACTACAAGAGAACCAGGCTAAGGGGACCTGGGTCTAAACTAGACAAGAGTAGATGTGGCTAGGTAGCTATAATATACTAACTGACCCTAACTATCTCAATGCTGTTGTCCAGAAGGGACACGGGGAAGGGGGGGAGGGCCCTACCAGAAGGGTAGTGGCTGTTTAAGCACACAAGGTGGTGGATCGCTGGCTTCAATCACACATGAGGAGTCTGCATGAAGTCTAACATAAGAGCAAACGATCTTGGCTGACATGTGCCTGGTTGCCCCTGCAACTACAGGCGTAATTGTAGGTTCTCTTAGCAAGTTGTTTCGAGGTTCATACCCTGCCTGGGGTAACATGATGATACGTACAGCTGAGGCGAAGCTGTGGTTATATAAATGTCAAATAAATGTTGTGCATCAACCTCAAATATGCAAAACACATGTGCTCCTGCACTCAACCTCAAACATGCAAAACACATTCTGAAATTAAAGTGAATAATACAGTAAATGTTTTACTAACCTGAGCACCAGTGAGGGTGGCCATGTCGACAATTATATTTGCTTTTAAATCTTTCTGCGCATACGCTACTCCATCCGCAAGAACCAAACGTCCCTCTGCATCTGTGTTATTGATCTCTACAGTCCTGAAATACAAAAAAACATATAATAATAAAACTTGCACAACGCTCAAATCTTTGGCAGTGTTCATTTCTTAGAAACTTTATTGTTTACATGTGACTTCATCAAAGAGAAGATGCAACTCACTTTCCTGAATACAAGGTGTGTATGTCATCAGGGCGTGTAGCATTTGGGCCAACTGCATTCTCTGCCAGACAGAATATCGCATGCAGGTTCTCTGTGAACCCAGACTTAACTGCCAGGTAGAATGCTCCGAGGACACCTGCTGCACCTCCGCAATCTCGCTTCATGCCTGGCATTGTTGTCTGAAACAAACAAAATTATGTACATATTGAATTGTTACACATTAAAGACTTGTAGCAACGACTATCTATGGATTCTGTGCCACAGTATGTAGGAACTCTAGCTAGTCCTCACAATCTAGGATTTTAATATTTATACCCATTAAAAAGGGTCAGACAGATTTTTCTTTTGCAAGACACAGAATTAATCTAAAACATCTAAAACTTTATGAAATTATTACCTCTTCTCAGTGGAGCGGAGAAATTTGGGCAGATGTTAACATCGGAGGTCTTGAGAGCAGATGAATGTGAAGTGAGATGAGTATGGAGCAGCACAGAAATACAAAGGTGGGGGACACAGGAGATCCCAGAGAAAACCCATCGTCCAGCGGCATCGTCTGACATGATTCCCACGTGCAAAAATTTGGGATTAACACCACTAGAAATAGAAATTGGTTCGTCTACATAGGAGGCGAGTAGTCTAACCACTACACCACCGCAACCCCTACCTCCCCCATCCTTTATTATTTTTAGCTAGTCACTGCTAATAAGTAATACTTAGTGGTATAGTTGTTTCCTGTGGGCTATTACAGTGACGCAGTCGGGTGAGACACGAGACGAACGATGACACAAATACTTACAGGTAATTTGGACGCCAGCGGTGCTTCCCAATCACCGCACTATTGAGACTCTGGGTTCTCAGGGATGCTGTGGGTTCAGTGTGTCTGTCTCACCCGTGCATACTTACAAGCACATAGGCAATACTAAACTTTTTACTAAACATCACTGGAAATAAACACTTAATAAAACATATGGCTAGGACACTGTCACTACTGAACATAAGAGTTAAGTTCACTGTACGCTTGTTTTTATTATCATTATGCATACACATCAACGCGCCAATGAAGTATGATTATCTAGGTCATGACTAGCCAATTCCAGTTGGATGCTCCCCAGCCCGTAATTAATCTAGCGCACGGCTAAATGGATGATCTCACCGAGGTGGGTGAAAGCACAGCCTTCACAAGGGAAGAGGGCCGAAAGCCGCTAGGGTGAACTGACGGTCTTTCCCTAAAGACAGGACACAGTGAATTACAAATGGAACCCTTAATACATATTAACACGTGTGATTACGCGGCATCACTAACGCAAACTCGTCGGGGCTCGCCCTCCAGTACGTGGGTAGTGTGGTGATGGCCTATACACAGAGCCATGTAGGATGGGAATAATTGCACCGTACACTAATTACCAAATTACATAGACCCTTGAATGATACATGAAATAAGATGGGACACGAGATGAATATTCACAATAAACACATACGTGTGAAAACAGGTTTAGATGGTCCGGATGCCGGTGGATTAAGTTCATAGCGGACCATGAGGTGCAGGTGAAATTGCAATATTTCTGCGTGGAAACTACAAATTAAAGTCAGACAAAAGATTATTCTTGCTGAGAAACTTATTCTCTTTACGATTACAGTGGTTATAAGCGTGTAACATGCCTGATGGAGGTAAATTCAAACAATGTGACTGCGTGGTCAAGTACAAAAAGCATCAATTCATGTGAAAAATACATTGAACCCTGAATAAAAATGACATAGAACCCTAAAATAAATTATTGCACATACGATGTTACATAAATAAGCTCTCAAACACAACGATGGCGTATACAAAGACTTGGCATCGGTCGGCCACGTGGTTATACGTATTGTTGCCGTAAAACATCCAAACACGAAAAATTGTCCTCAAATACATACATAAAAACAAAGCCCTTAAAACTGTGTGTAGCAATAATGCAGAAGTTACAATGAAATGACATAAACATAGGCGGATGGCACCTGATTCAAAATGTGCGGGTCGTGTGACCTCTCAGATATCTTTCTCCTTCTCGATTAAGTTAAAAATGCCACAAGAGCGAAATAAATTAATAAAGCGGAAGCATGACGCTGGGGAAAATATCTGGCAAAACGTACGCAAGCAAAGATTAACCAGTAAACTAAATTGACTATGGAAACCTAAATCAGTGAACAAAAGTTGTAGTGCGTATGTGACAGTTTCTTACTTCGCCAGCTCTCCTCGACAGACTGTCCAGATACAAGTGTTGCACACACCTACTATGCCCGCCTACAGGGTTCACATAAGCGGAAGTGATATGCACGCTGAGTAAAATATTTAATTATTTAAAAGAAAATGGCACAAATTAAATTAAATATTGTTTTATATTTCTATAATTTTCTTATGAATTTCAATATAATTTTAGTGTCTCTTTAAGATGCCGTTCATGCCGGAATATTAAGTGTTCTTAATCTCTTTGAATTTTATAACCAAACAATTTAAAAATAGTAACAAACACTTGCCAACATTTTAAGACATATTAAACACTGCAAATACAATAGAACACGTTTTACACTGACAATATCATTTATACGAAAGTTCAAAATTATTGGCCTCTCTGCGTACGTGCGGGACACGTGTGTGGTGAGCGCCGTCATGCATTCTAGCACTGCTGGCTGTTGGCCTGCGTCAACAGAAACGCTACTAGCAACTGTAGTCACTTTAAAATATGCTCAAGGCAGCGTCCTACACTCTGTCACATGTTTAGAGATCTTTTTAGCGACCATGAGGGTAAAATAGTATACAGATGGTGCTAAAATATGATGTAAGGGGAGAAAATGGGAGTACCCCCTCCCCCTTCCACAAATACCGTGGTTAATAGTATCATCCACATTTCCCACAGGTAAAAATAAGGAGTGATGTTACTGGAAATAAAACCCAGTTTGCCTTAACGAAAGGTTGGTGTGCTAGCCAATTGGCCACTGCAGCCTCCTGGCATGATGGAAATTATTATGTAAAGTTGTGCAAACATGCCTCTCACTAAAACAAAAATGAAAAATATGTACAAGTTCAATTTTGTAACACTGAAATAAGAAGGCAAAAATAACTTCAGGGAAGCTCAGCCTTGATAAAATGTTGAGATTTTTGTTTAACTTTCATTAAGTTTTTTATTATTGTCGAACTAATACACATAATCAACAATGCTAATTCACTTTTAAATATGAAATACAAAATGGCACAATACTTAAAATTGTCAAAGGCAAGATTATATGGTGAATAGAAAAAAAAGCAAAATAATGCCGAAAATCAAGATAAATACACCGCCAACAACTAAATTCAAGTTAATGAAAACCGTAATACCAAAATTTTAGTTAAAACACTGACACATGACACTTTTTTTCTAACAATGGTGATTGAACGACTTCATCTCATTCCTTCCCATAGCCTTGCATTTGAGTCCTCAAAGGTGCATTACCATTTTTATCTCGTCACGTGATGGCATTGTACATTTACCATTTAGGCTGGATGTTCTAGACAGAGTAGATTGTTTTATTCACTGGCCCACCAAAACTATGCATCTAGAGCAGCGAGTACTTTTATCCACCACTAGATAGCACTTCTAGTAGGATTTTTCATTTGTTCTTTTTTCAATTTCCAGCTGGTCAGTGGCGTCACACTCCAGAGATATGATCCCCCCCCCCCCCCTAGACCGCAACTCACTTACGAGATGCCAGACAACCAGCGCCGAGTGGCGGCTCAAATTCTCTTACTCCCACTGCGCTAGCTGCCAGAGAAGGATCAAACTGCTCAGCTACCAGTCGTCTAGCGCTTGCTGCTCAGATGCTGATCAGTCTGCAACACCCAGTCTTTGTTCACGTCTTGTACACCTACCACATTAAACCTACGGTTACTCGAGCTTATCCTTGCTTCACTGCACCTTGGTGCCAGAGTGATACTCCAATCCTTCACGCCCTACACGAGGGTATTGAATAAAATATGTGGTCATTTTAATTGTAAACCTTGTGTGGTTCATTTTCCCCAGTACCTCATTTAATTTACTAATTGTAATTTTTAATTAATTATTTTCTTCAAATTTGGCTCTTTATTAAAATAACTGCTCATTGGTGGGTGTGGATGATCCGAACTTGCTTGAGTGTCCTGCCACCTGCATAAGGCTACAGTCTGCATAAGACGTGGGACTACCTAAGTATTGTCCTGGGCGTCCACCCCTCACGTGAGATTCAATCTCAATTATCCAGTATCACCCATACTCATTACCTCAGTTCGTCTGCAGAAGACTGGACCCAGGAAGGCTTGAGTAATCCTAGGTAAATTGAGAGTGCACCTAATGTGTTCCTTGTAATTGTCTCGGTGAGCCACTAGTTTCCTGTAACTTGAATATTGAGAAATTAAAATGCATATGCTTATAAACACGTTATGTTGTATTCACACAACCATTTTTGCAGAGTAGTTACAGTAGAACCCCTTTTTTACACCATTCAAGGGATCCAGCAAAAATGATGTAAAAAGCGGGAAGGTGTCAAATGTGGGAAATGCAGTATAGTGTTTCAAATTGAATGAAGTTGTAATAAATCAACACTGACATACCATTAACACTATACAAAAATATTTTTACAAAATTTTTTTTCCCAGAACATGGAAAGCTCTATCAAAATATATTACAGTACATTTACAAATTAAATATGCATAGCAAGAAAAGATATGTAACATTGACAACTATTGAAGACAGAAGAAATAAACTGACAAGTATAGGCATACTTACAAACTGCCTAGAACTTTCTTGAAAACTTCTGTCACACTTGTAATCTTCATAATAAATTCATAAAAATAAGAATCAAGGAAATACAAATTTAGAATGATTATTTACTAATGCACTACAACAGTTCACACTTTCCAGTTAATTAGACTTTGAAAAGAAGTGTGAGATTTTCGTCTCCCTTCAGCTGCTGACTGCTAACATGTTCAATAAGGACATTCAGCTGATTGAAAATACTGTCCTCGCAATTCGAATCCCGAGCAGTAGGTCCTCACAGTTGATACAGCTTGTAATGCCTTGGTCGGCATACGTACTTTTCCCTCTTCTTCACAATCTTCATCATCTTGGTTTTGACATTGCATGACATGGGAACTTAACATTATATTCAACTAACTGTTCTTCAGTAATAATCATGTCCGAGTCAATGTTGACTAAATAAGTCAATGATACATTTGGCTCAATTAGCTTCATCTTCATTGCCAACCGCTAAACATGGAAAAACCACCTTTCTTGAGTTGTTTTCTGTGTAACTTCCTTCCATGTATGAGAAATAATGTGGTCTGCATCCAACACGCTTATCTCCATGTGCATTTTGTCCACTGTTAATAAAGTAAAGAAAAAGTGTAAATAGTGGGAAACTAAAATATAGTGTGTTCTAATTAGCGGCAAAGATGTACACAGAATCAAATGGAGATAAAACGGGACCAAAAATAAATGGTGTAATTTGCAGGAAAATATAAAAGCAGTAATGCAAAAACGGGGTTCTGCTGTATTTACATTTTTTCTGATCCAGGTGAAAAGTCTCTGACATTTCTCTGCCACATGAAAACCTCTGACATTTCCCTGTTTTCCCTTTGGGTGGACATCCTGTAGTGATACTATAATATTGATGCATGACGTACTGTCGAATGGATACTTGCACACAAATAGAACTTGTTTTTTTTCAAGGCTAGATCAGTCATTCCTTGTTAGACAGGGTTCTAATACTGGCGGGGCACTGGTGCACGCCCGTTGTACAGGAAACGTCTAGTAGGATTTCGGCAGGGCACAAAGTCAGGTTCTTGCAAGACAATCTTGCATTTAAGGTTGGCTACCTTGTTGGGAATATCTGGGCAACGTCCTTTAACGATTCTGTGTCCAACAATGGGTTGAGGGTTAGATCGTGGAGGTACTGGTGTACGACGCTGTTGAGACGTGGGCCGTGGAGCTGGGTACCGGAACACTGAGATAAGATACGAGACGGCTTCGGTGGGTGGTCAGTCTGGCTGGCTGGCTGAAGTGGCCTGCCACCCACTATGGGAATTCTTCTGGGCCTGTGTGGACTGGTTCAACATACAATTACCTTGATATCTCTGGTGTGACTGGGTCCTGTAAGTGTCTCAGAGCTTGAGCCTATTCCCTGGGGGTAAGCTTGGCAATAGATGCTACTAAGACAGAGGTTACATCGTGCAGATGCCTAGAGGAGAGAAAGTTCCTTCAAACCATGGCATTTGGAATAGGTCATTCTCACATCCGTGGGGCAAAGGCAGGTTCCTTATGACTCTTAATAGCATGTCCACCACCTGTGGGCCATCGACTAAGTGGACACCCTATTTCAATACCTGGCATGGACTCGCAGTACGCACTGAAAATCAGGCCTCACCGTCTTATGTCACAGCACGTGTTTTGCTAGCAGAGTTTTCCCAACTCAGGGAACGCCTGTTTTTCCTAGCACAAAGGTGCAGTGGAAAAAGAGTGAGCACCCAGCTGACAGGCTGATATAGGAGCAGTGTACCCATGTGGGCTCCGCCATTCTACCTATAATGTAGATAGAAAGTTTGGTCACGCCAGGTGCTTGTGGGTTGGCAAATCTGTGTGCTGGCTCATTTGAGTAATTTCTCGGGATCACTTGCCTTTCCCTTCACGTGTGGAGTCGACTGGGAACTACATACTAAGCCCATAGGAAATGTGGTACTCAAGGGTCCAGTTGGCACACGTTTTACTTACGTATTATTGGAAATACACACTGTGACGTACTCTCACTCCTGCGCCAGCATGAGCTATTGCTGGGAAGCTACAATTACGTAGATGGCAGTAGAGACGACTGGTGTAGAATGAGCAGGGGCTGGAGGTGTGTAGCGTTATGAGAACAACATGTAACAAGGCAAACTCCCTATCCATTGTTGCCCATATAGGGCCCCTGGGTCTAATGTTACACAACGTAATGACAGAGACTGCCACGGTGCTTGGTTTACTAAGCAGAGCATGGTAGAATAAGGAATGGAGTTTCCTTCTTGCACATATATGCAGTGGAGGGGAAGGAGGGTGAGAGTGAGGAGCAAAGTTAAGAGATGACCCTGGCTAAAGCGGTGGGTATCTGAAAAACAGTTCTCTGAGGCAGGAATAAATCTCTGGTGGCTAGAGCAGTGAGATGAGAGGTTAGACCGATCAGGATATCCTGGCGACTAGTGTGGTGGATAGCTGAAAATCGCTTAGCAAAAAAACTGGTGAGAAATGGCCAGAGTCGAAAACTGCATCTTCTTTTATACTCCTTCTGCTGCCCGATTTTTATTGGTTCGCATTTTGTAGGTGAGGAGTGATCGCAGAGCGGGGGTGGCGAAGGCATATGACTCACTGATGTGAGCACCAACCAATGAGAAGCGAAGACAAACAAAAAAAATTACTAGAGGTGTTATCTAGCGGCGGGTAATAGTACTCGCCAGGAAAGCAAAATTACGATGGGCCGGTGAATAAAACTATCTGCAGTATCTAGAACGTCAATTTTAAATGGTAAACAGAACAATCTCATCACACGTTGGAATTAATGGTAATGCAAACTTAAGAGGACTCTGATGCAAGATTATGCATAGGACTGAGCTGACGTAAAATTACCATTGTTAAAAAGCACATGCATCAATATTGGCGCTGCCACGGTTCCGGTTGACCTTGGTGCTGCCTAGGGCGACACCTCGGTGGGAGAAGTCGAGAGTTAACTTTGACGTAACTCAGAGAATTGACCATCAAAGTAATCACGTGTTCATATCCATCGCGATGCAGTCAGGTTTCGAACCCAAAATCCAGAACAGGGAATTAGTCTTATATTCACTGACCTGTGATGATAAACATGTGCTTTGCTGTTAGTGGAAATGGTGAGCGTCAATAAAAGGTGTTGTGGTGCCTGAGCAGTCTAGGGCTGAGCACACACACTCAATAAGAAATTTTCTAAGTTAATTTAACACATTTAATTGAATCAAGCATGGAAACTGTTACACTTTTAATTAGACATTTACTTACTTGGCGATGTGGCGGAAGATGACATGGGAATTGTTAATATAAAATAAAATATGAACGTTAGAAGCAATAACATGATGTAGCCATGATGAAGGAGAGTGGAGTCTCAGCGCAGCTCAGGCGAGTCGTCCCAGGCGGTGATGTGCAATCTCTGGTGTCCTCTGCTGAAGTCTCCCTTCCTTAAGCCGTGCATGGCATAACAAAGCAACATGAGTGTAGTGGGGAGAAGTCGCCCTCCACCAAGAAGTTGCGCATGAGCAGTCTCTCACCAACGAAAAGTCATGGCGAGAAGAGTCGCCAACCAATGAGAAAGCAATGTTAGGGCGTCAACCAATGAGCTGAAACTTAGCACACAGCCCCGAAGTGTGGTATTGAAATTATGTGACGGGAAAGTAGGGTGTGATTCCAGGAGTCATGGGACGAAAATATAGTGAAAAACAGGACGTATTTCCTGTCAAAAGTGGTAAGCAATCAGTCACGCAGTGCTGAAATCACCGCAGGCAGTATTAGAGTGGATACAGCTTTCTGTCGCAGGCACCGCAGAACCTAAAAATTTGCGAAAATACTCACTAAAATGTTCTCTCTCTGAACTGGAAAACAAGCAGAAAGCCCACGGTACTACATCACTCCCTCTTTTAGAAAAGTTTTATTCGGGCTGAGCAAAACTTTAGAAAGATATGTGACTGAAGCAATATGTGAGTCGGTCATGAAAGTGAAGTTGGTCAAAGTATAGAGTCTGAGAGTGTAACAACAGGATGTGAACTTGCCAGTAACGGAAATTCAGGTTTCCGGTCGACCAACTAACAGTCTTTGGCGTAGCAACGATGTTGACACAGAAGTTATCTTTCTTGAAGCTTTATGAAATTGCTTACATACTCGCGGTCAACTGAATCATAAAAGTTAATAAAAGGGAATGAGTTGATTACTCAATCAAATAACTTTAAAATTAACTAAACTCAAAATGGGGAGTACCATGTCACCTTCCTCGTTATTTAAGTTCGCCTTTGTAATTTTCCAAAGTGTAACTGAAACAAATCTGGTACACAATATACATATTGGATAACATTGAACATCAGCACTTGTTATAGCTCTGTCTTGCATACCAAGACTATTAAATAGTTCGATCATCATTTATTTGTAATGTTCATGGAGTAATTGAACAAAGAAATATTATTTTGTGGAATATATATGTTCATAAAACAACGTATCTTGTGTTTATTGATTAATCTTACAATAGTTAAAATTGTTTTCATACTTGAGTTAAATTATCTTTAAAAAAAATCAATAATCATTGCATTACAATCAAACAATTGAATAAACACATGGGAACACTTTCTTTGTTGCTCTCTGGAATATCGGATTCCTAGCGTAATATTACTTGCTGTAGCATTAAATTTTCGTAATTCCGCACACTATACTCTGCTTTTCGCAGACTCTTCTTTAATTTTTGCCTCTGGGCATCAACATTTAATCATTTCGACGTATAATGGAATTCTTAAAGCAAGTAATGGCTGTCATACTCAATGTCGGCTGTGGGACTGGAACTGTGCTTGAAACAGCACACATCTCCATGGCATCTGCGCTTGATCCTCGGGAAGTTGGGCAGGCTCTGTGGTCTCAGCTACCTTCCGACGTGGGAGGCAGGCGCATGAACACCTGGCCAGTGTCTCACACAGGCGCCGTTTCAGGAACCAGATGACGAGTACCAGACATACCATCATAACAAAACCCAATTAGTGACTGTGGTGTTCAATGTGTTGACCCAGAATCTTTCTATGTTTTAAATTGTGAATGTCCAACATGAGATGATTCAATTGTACATCATCTTCTGTATTTAGCTCTGACAGATTAATATTGAAGTCCGTTTTCATGGATGCTACGAACACTTGTTCACTATTCGTTAATAAGGACTGAACCGGAGAGAAGTTGACACCATTCACTTTGTATTTTATGTGTTACATTGTTACTGTGTGGTAACAACGGAATTTTCTCATTAATTATCAGACAACTGCTTACCTGGGACATGACTCCCTGCGCCGAGATCCACTCCTCCACCACACGTGCTTCACTCTTTTTATAACACATTTTAGTAACTTTCATCTTTCCCGGTATTGAATAAATCCAACTATCACCATCTACTGATCTAATAAACACTGGTACGAATGAGTTACCTAGAACTTCTATTTTACATATTTTATAATCGTAACCAGGTTGTGACAATATTACATTCACTAGACAATTTGGAACCTTTATGGAAAACGTCGGGACGTTAGCTGGACGAACTATATTATTCCCGCCTTTACATTGACTCATGTCTGCTTCAGACATTAACGCATAAAACTGCCTGTTCTCTGACAGCGCGATATAAAGAGCATCTGACACTATCTGAATGTATCTCTCTAAATTTCTCTCAAACACGGGAAAAGGGTGAGCTCTATAAATTGTGAAATACCTATTCGTGGATCTCAAAGGAAACATAATTATCAACTGTATACTATCAATTGTAGCAATTGCATGTACCACTGTTACTTCATAATAATTGTAAACTTGATCTAAATCAGTTCCTGCTATCAAAGTCTTGTCCGCGGGTAATTTAAGAGCAATATCTCGAATAATTCCTGACAAATTTCCTAGAGCCAATAATGAAGTGGGTAACCTACCAGTCGCTATGATATCCAATGCCACTTTTATTTTTGTTACCTCTTGTTTATAAGACTGAAGAATTTAAGTGCTTCCCCATAATTGCTAATCATTAATCTGTGATTTCTTTCAATCATTGAGGCTGTTAAAGTATTCCAAGCAGTCATGTGGTTCAAAGTTTTTATTACTTTCGCTAACTCTTTCGCTAAAATGCCTACGTCCTTTGAGATTTTCTCTACTCTGGCATTCATCCCTTTCATGAAAGTTAATTGTTTCTCTACTATATGAATCAATTTTTCTTGTCTCGTCCCCAACTCACTAGTGACTTGGTGAATACGGACATAATCATCATTCGTAAGTGTAAGTGTACCTGCATCTATCAAACCTCTCTTTTCATGAGACCATTTTCTGGGTAATATCAAAGTTAAATCATTTACTTCCTCCTCTAATTCTGCAATTAGTCTATCAAGAACATCTATCTCTGAACATGGTTTTTCAATCTTCTTGATTTCCAGAAAACTTCATCCCTTTAATTATGTTCAGTTGGTTGCTAAATTCCTTATTAATACTCTCCAATGTCTAGCACTATTGTCCATCTGTCTCATGTTAATACAACGTACATTTCTTTGACCAGAATCACGCCAGCGCCTATGGTGTGATCTGCAATGCAAACCAATGTACCTCTTATTTAGTTTTTCGCATTGAACTCATAATTATCATTAAATTCTAGGTTACATTATACTCTGAGGCTACACATCACTTATTTCTGTTTCCTCCTCTTCCACTGAGGGGTTTCTTACATTTTAGCGCAAATTATACCAGACACTAGGTTCACCTACTTTCTCACAAATTTTTGCTTTTAGATAACGCGATGGTTCCCAAACGTCATCAGTTTCTACATTATAATAACACTCACTATCATCGAGGGTGCTTGTCATCCCTAGGGCATTCAAAACATATTTCCTCTACTTCACCTATTTCTGCTATAATTGGGCGGGACTTTGAGCCTGTATTTTCTTCAATATTTTCCTCACTTAATTCTTTATCACTTTCACTATCACAAAATTTTTCAACTGATTCTACTTCATCAATAATCAGCGGGGTTTTTTCCCTACATGTTGTGTCTCCGCCTAGACACGAGCTCCTTGGCTCTATAAATTTTTTAGACAACTTTAATCTATCACTGTGCACAATAACTTTTCTCAAAACTTTATGAGGTCCAGACCAAAACTTATGAAACTTAGATACTCTACCTTTCTTAACACTTGGCGTGTGTAGATACCTGTAATCACCTACCTCAATATCTGGTGATTTTGACTTCTTGTCATAATACTCTTTTTGTCTCTCAAAATTCCTTTCGCTAGCTACTTCATGTGCTTCTTTTAACTTATTACTCAAAATATCTTCGTGTTCCTTGGCTGTCATACCTCCCTCTAACACATTAGGCTGACTACTCAATTCAATTCACCTAAAGGGGGTAGCCTAACTTCTTTCCCATACAACAAATAATGTGGGCTATAACCCGTCACTGAATGTGGAACCATCCTATATGCGTGCACTGCATATGGCAAATATTCTTCCCAATTACTACCATATTCATATATGTAATGACATATCATGTCCGCTAGGGTTCAATGAGGTCTCTCAACACATCCGTTACATTGTGGTCTGAAAGGGGTCGTCTGTAACTTCTTGATTTTTAACACTTTGCGTCTCCAACATCAACCTACACACAAAATTTCTCCCTTGATCTGTCAGCAGGCTTTGAGGACAACCATGCCTTAAAATAATCAGCTGTACAAAATATTCCGCTACTGTCTCTGCTGTTTGATCGGGAATTGGTATCGCTTCAAAGTACATTGTGAAATAATCAATAAATGTCAACACATATTTATTCCCTTTCTCACTCATCGGTAAGGGACCTAAAAATTCTAGAGATACCAACTGAAACGGGGAATTAACTTGCGGTAAAGAACCTAACAGTGCTTTCGTCATTTTCACACTTTTTCTCCTAAGACAATCATTGCACCTCACAATATATTCATCTACAGCTTTATTCAATGTTGGCCACCAGTACAAAGATTTAAGCAGGATTTGAGTTCATTTCACGCCTTGGTGAGCAGAAAATGGAGTGACATGTTGACTAATTACTCTGGTCATGAGCGACTTTGAAACAACTACTAAACTTTTATCTTCTTCGCGTTTATATAGGATGCCTTCCCTATCAATAAAGAAATTTCCCTTATCTGCCTTATTAATTATACTTTGACATGTTTCATCTTCCCTCTGTTCTTTCTTAAATATTTATGTAGTTAAATCTTCTGAATTTATCGCATTCACCATTCGCTACTAACAATCTGCATTCGCATGTCTCTTGCCCGGTTTATGGATTACTTCAAAATCAAACTCTGCTAAACGAAGTGCCCATCGAGTGAGTCTCGAACTAGGGTCTTTCAAATTCAATAACCATCTCAATGCCGCATGATCAGTAATAATGGTAAATGTATGCCTGTACAAATATGCTCCGAACTGTTTTGTAGCAAAAACTAAAGCGCACAATTCTTTTTCTGCTGTACTGTAATTCCTTTCTGCTGAATTTAATTGTCTACTGGCATAGGCGATCGGTTTCTCGTGTCCGTTCCTCAACTGAGACAGGACAGCGCCTATGGCATAATTACTAGTATCTGTACTCACAATAAATGGCTGTGAAAAATCTGGATATACAAGAATCGGTTATGAAATTAATTTTTCTCTTAACATTTTAAAAGCTTCCTCTTGTTCTGCTTCCCAATTGAATGGTTAATTTTTATTAGTTAATTTCGTCAATGGTCTTGCAATGTTCATAGATTCATAGATAATATTCCAGCTGATTCTAGGTCGAATGAGAGATATATCGGACCATGTGTCAATTAAGAACGAGTGAGACTGGCCCTCGACAAGAACTGATACTATGGTCTCTTTCCCCCATACAACTGTAATTACCACCGTGTGGTGCCCAGGGCTGACACTCTGCTTCTCGCGTTTGGGTGATTACTACCTACATTCTCTCTAGTTTCTCTAATGCTGTGCCCTAGGTACTTGGGCTCGTTGTGGGGTTCCTAAACTTTCTCTGATCATGTGCCCAAAACGCCCGCAGTTAAAACATCTAATATTAGTTATTACCTTGTTCTTGTCTGTAACTCATGTTCTTGGGAGAAACACCTGCTCCCGATAGACTCTTTCTACTGTTGCTGCTATCAATCAAACCACAGTAACATGAGTTATAACATCTTCCAAAACATCTGTTAATGGAAGTATTTTTGCCACTTCTCGCATTACCCCGTGCCACACTTGTTTGCTGGGAGACTATGTTATACACCTTTCTCCTACTCCGAGGATCATCAAATTCTGTTTTGCGTTCCTGATGCGCCTTTGTAACCTCTAACACTATAGCCATGCGTTCAGCTTCGTCCATGGTTTGTGGTATCCTATAACTTAACTGCTGACCTACGTTACCTTGTAACCCGTCAGTGAAAGCTGCTGATATCTTTTCAGCTTCCTGATTCAAAATTTCCTCTTTCTCTGGCTCATCTAAATGCTGAAATGTTATCTCTCATAATTTACGACATCTATCTGCAAATATCTGCACATCCTAATTGTGTTTCTGCCTAACATTGTTCAGCATGTAATAATGAAATTGCAACGGCTCATTTTCCTTGAATCTGTCGTTCAACTTATCCTTCAACATTTTAAATGATCTGTCCCCTCTTAGTCGTGGACATGTAACAAAGCGCGACGATAAACCTTTCAATTTCATTTTCGCTGATTTTACTTTGCCCTTATCTGGAAGATTTCCTAGGCTCGCTGCGCTTTCTAGAAAGTCGTGTCCCGGTAACGAGCTTTTTTCGCCAGTCCATTTCTCTACTAATGAAATAACCACCAAATCTTTAACTTGAGCTAGCACTTAAGCATGCGCTGATATCACGGGAGCTGGTTGACAACGTTATTCGTCCTCCATGTCTACCTGAAAAGTGCTACAACTTATTAAAATTTATGTGTTCATTTTCGAAAGAGGAATCCAAGTCTTACGATCGTGAATCCGTTTCTTTGGAGTATCGTAATGCGTACTACTACTTGTATGTTTAGTTTCATGGATCGTATTCAAATTTTCTCTCTTAGGAATGGCAATCTGTTCTCAACGTGAAGAACTAGTAGTCGTTTGCTCGTGTTTTACGTTCGTGTCTTGCGAAGTCAAAGGCTCTGTGTTCGCAACTAGGCCAAGCCTTTCTATTTCGAATTCTGGATAAACACGATCTCGAGGTATGAACCTCTTCATTATACGAATTTCAATTTCCAACACTACCCGCCCAGAAGAATTTTCGTACTCGTATACTTTATATGCGGGAGTCGGAAAAGATTGCTTTTGGTTTTCCCTTGAAAGCTATTTCCAGTCCTGAAACTGTAGTTAATGCATTCAACTTAGCACAAAATGGTTCTACTTGAGACATGTCAAAAGATGTGTGCTTTTGAAAAAATTTCTGTTTCAATTTATATGAATATTCTTCTAAACCCTTCAATGCCTCAGTGCTACTAGTTAAAACTAAGTAAATTGTCAAAACTGTAAACTCAACTACTTTCCCTTCTTGCCTCTGAAAAAATAATAAGCACCTTAGCATAACGCTTTAGTGCTTTTGCAAAATACAGCAAAAAAGTGGAGCTGAATCCAGATAATTTCTGCAATATTCAACTCTAACCCAAGTGTGCGGTGTTATATCTTCCAAATTTAAGTCACAATCAACATTACCAGTTACTCTGTTATTCATAGGTCCGTGGACGTACTCAACATTAAAACGATATGATTTCCTACAGTACACGTGTTCGTTATAATCCTGCAAATCTCCTCATTCACGAACTATCGTATTAGATTCGTCAACTGAAATGCGCACGATCCTAAACACTTCAGGACACGTTAAAACGTCCCACTCAGCAACATTGCTCAGCTCAATTACTACTTCACGATTCGCATTCATAACACAACATGCGAATAAAATAAAACAACTGAATTTCAATTTGTCGGAGAAAAACCAAACACTGTTTTCAACGACCTATCACCTATAACCCTTCGAAGTGGGTTCAGTTACAGCCATCTGGAGTAACTATCCAAAACGCTGCCACCAGTTTGTGGTGCCCGAGCGGTCTAGGGCTGAGCACAAACACTCAATAAGAAATTTTCTAAGTCAATTTAACACATTTAATTGAATCAAGCGTGGAAACTGTTACACTTTTAATTAGACATTTACTTACTTGGCGACGTGGTGGAAGATGACATGGGAATTGTTAATATAAAATGAAATATGAACGTTAGAAGCAATAACATGATGTAGCCACGATGACGAAGGAGAGTGGAGTCTCAGCGCAGCTCAGGCGAGTCGTCCCAGGCGGTGATGTGCAATCTCTGGTGTCCTCTGCTGAAGTCTCCCTTCCTTAAGCCGTGCATGGCATAATAAAGAAACATGAGTGTAGTGGGGAGAAGTCACCCTCCACCAAGAAGTTGCGCATGAGCAGTCTCTCACCAATGAGAAGTCATGGAGAGAAGAGTCGCCAACCAATGATAGTGCAAGGTTAGGGCATCAACCAATGAGCTGGAACTTAGCACACTGCCCCAAAGTGTGGTATTGAAATCATGTGACGGGAAAATAGCGCGTGACATAGCACGCACATGATTCTAGGAGTCATGGGACGAAAATACAGTGAATAACAGAATGCATTTCCCATCAAATGTGTGGGTAATAAGGTGATATGCCGGTGTGTAAAGTAGGGCGGGTCACTTTTCGTGTGGGCACAAAATCAGGAACAGCAGGTTTAACCACTCGCCGACTCGTTACCTGTGGTCCAGTGGGAAGAGACATCTCCCTCTTCTCAGGCAGATGGCTTTACGGTGTAGCCGGCAGTGCAACAGCGGCCAACTCTGGTTGCAGTCGATACCGATGCTGACTGTAATTACTGGAGGTAGGTGTGGGGGTATGGTGGTGTGTGATTCAGGTAGGTATTCAGGTGCAATTCCTACTACGTGTAGACCAAAATAAACTGCCACCCAGTGTTCAAAGGGAATGAGATTATGTTAGTGTGGGAGATTCAAATATGGGTGGGTTCTCGGTGGTTCCAGGATGTGGTGAATTTAGAATCTGTTGTTCAACCTTCTTTAAAGCCTGGAGTAGGCGGAACTTCCTTCCACATCTGAGAGTGCATGGCACTGAGTCGTTTAAAACACAACACACACAGGATAAAACCATTTACTAGTTTGTGTATAACGTGTACTGCTAAGGTCTGGCTTGTCCTGTACTACCCTATGTAGAATTACAATCTGGCAATCTCCAGCCGAGAAAGAATTATAGAGTTTGGGTCTTGCAGACAATTAGGTGTTTGTGTTCTTAGCACAAAAATTTCTTGGTGTATTGTTTCCTGCTGTATGGCATAACACATGTATCAGCATTATGTAAGTAAATGCACTGAAAGGAATTAAATTCTTAACCTTATTGACCTACTAGAAGGGCTTACTATATAAATAAAAAATTAAATTCTGAAAGGTAGGTTTTAATGTTCCGTACAAAATTATTACAAAATACAACATTTACTAAGAACACTATATAAGAATAGGATACGTGAATAATTCAACAAGAGAATTCAATTATAACGAGCTACACGGAAGACGTGATAAAATTACGTTTATTTTTATGTGAACTGATAATTTTACTAATAACAAAATTATTAGCCTAGGTGCAGGCTCCTAGCTTTAATTAGGGGGATTCCACAAGGGATCCAAAATGTTTAAATAATGGATTACCTCACGCCAGTGGTGAAGTGGTGGCCGGGCTAGGGCCTTGTGAGTTTGGAGGTTGGGAAGGGTAACGGTGCTGGAACCTCAAGCGGACGTCAACGTGTCTGGAGCTGCTTGGGAACCAATAAAGATGAAGGCCTTTATGAGTGTCGAACCGCTGCGGGATGTGGTAAACACAGCCGAAGAAGTCGAGGGCCTTGTGCTGGTGTCCTCCGGAGCTAGACGGCATTGTCGACTCACACCATGGTAGCCGGCAGGGGTGAGGGCCTCTGCCCTGTGCGGAACCCCTTCGACTGAGGAGTGACTGTTCTGCTCTGACATTTATACTGATTTTGACAGTTCGTGGGCGCTTAGAGAGGAGCGGGAGGGGGGGGGGGGTTAGCCCCCCGCCTCTCCAGGGTGAAGCTTATGTAGTTTCTCAGGGATGCCTGTATGGATCCTTATCGCTGGTAGCATTAGCTCGAGGCGATGATATCTAAGGCAACATCTTATCCTTTGGGACGGCCAGGACTTCTCTCTGATTGGTCGCTGCCCTTAGTGGCGCACAGTTTAAAATGTGCGGGCTTCTCATGTAGAAGTGGAAATTCGTGGTTTTGGCGGTGTTCTTTGGGCTACATCGGGAGGGCGATTACATGAAGACGTGTAGCTTTGTTTTGGAGAGCAGTATAGCAAGGAACATGTGAGAGGAGGATTGTTGAGACACTGTCAATGTTAGCGGGATAACATGTCCTGCCTTCTTTACTGCTTGATTCTTGAGGTTAGGCCTGCCCTGGTGTACTTTGTCTTTCAGATGGGGCACAGTCAGCCTGTGATTGGTGCACTGCTCAAGCGCGGGACGCGTCATTCGTCAATATAAACAAATGGATACACAATGATTTTCATTATAATTCAACACAATGTACGTTTGACACACACTCTAATATTGATTTGCCTTGGAAATTTTTCTTCTGTTTAGACCATCAGTACCAAACTACCTTACAAAAAATGAATATTAAAACACTGATTTTTTAAAAATTATTTTGGAACACTGAATATTCTCAAAATTCTAATCCTATTTCTTGAACTAACCTTTCCCTTGATGCTAAGGCCACCTGTGTCGTACACAATGCCCTTGCCGACCCACGCAACAGTTTCTGTGGCTCCTTCAGGCATGTGTGATAACACCACCATTGCGGGTGGCACCACTGCAGCCTTGCCAACACCATAAATACCACCAAATCCCTTTTCACGAAGCTCTTCCCCACGGATCACAAGTCCCTTGACATCCAACTCTTTCTTCACGTTCAACAACTCCTGAAAAATATAAATGTTTGCTAACAACTGTAGAAATGCCATTTACTCTACTAAAACTGTTAAATTGGGAAAAACAAAATGCACTACATCACACAGTCTCCAACTCTGTTCTACTTTTTTGGTTCTGGTCTATATTTCACTTCCACAGTATAAATCTGCGAATACACATTGTGACCTAAAGAAAATGCAAAGTCACATGGTCAGTGGTGGTGAACATGTTTGTTTACATCTGGTTTTTCAACAGACCGACCCTTTTATATCAGTAAAATATTTCAACTAACTTTACACGCTCTCACAAAACCATGTTGTAAACTCTAATGCTATCCTCGTTTGTTTTGATAATGGTATTGGCAAAAAAAGT
Organism: Dryococelus australis; assembly: GCA_029891345.1. Classification (NCBI taxonomy): domain Eukaryota; kingdom Metazoa; phylum Arthropoda; class Insecta; order Phasmatodea; family Phasmatidae; genus Dryococelus; species Dryococelus australis. The sequence goes on from CM057004.1 coordinate 103,039,547, forward strand.
AGTCCAATATTGGTCGCACATAAAATGGTTCCTGTGCAGTTTGCATGTACGCACTACAGAATATTCCCTCTACGCTGTGCCATTTCTAAAGTTCTAAGTGTAATTTCTAGCACTAACTGTACATTTGTTCATTGCAAGTTGTGTATGAACATAAACCATGCTAATTACTGAAACAAACAGAATGATAATTTGATATGCAGATGCACATCAGGTAGCACAAGATATTTCCCACCACCATACGTTGGCAACTGGCCACGAAATAAAAGCCAGCTGCTGATAAGCAGAGATTCACTTGGGGGGCTCTCAAGAAGCGGGAAAAATAACAGTATTTTGGCCCATACTCTGAATTTAAACAGCAGCTTCCAAATAAATCTTGTATTGAATTTCTTTGAACCACAACCATTTTATTAAACTGTGACGCAGAACAGTTACGTATTCTCAGTGAATAAAAAAAAGGCACCAGTAATTTTGTAATAACTTCAATCAACCACAAATACTCTGCTGCATTTATGAAAATTTCCACCACGCCAGGCCCCTCACTACGTGGGGCCATGGCCAAAATGTAGCCAGTACCCACGAGTTGTGGATAGAGTAAAGTTCAAATGAGAAAATAATCTTTGCACAGCTTCGAGGAAGGGAACGCACGGGAGGCAGTGTAGGTCGCAGTTCTCCCGAATCCTTGCTGCTGAAGGGAGGGGAAACCATTTGACTCTACTGGTGCTATATGTACTAAACTGATACACTGTTCAATACAGCCAATGCTACTTGCATCTTTTCGACAGGTAATTTGCACGTGCAGAGTAGCTCACGCCTAACTGTACTCGGCCGTTGTCACTACTGAACAACTTGCCCTTCTCTCTCCCGATGTTGTTTGGTCTTCTGCATATTATTTTCTCACTTGGATTTCCTCTACAAGGGGAGAGAAAGGGGGAAATTCCTACTCCCACGTCTTTACCTTACAAGATGGTTGGTCTTATAATTAATCAAACTCAAAGCAAAAATTGACAGAAATTTGTACGAGTTCTTGCAAATTTAAACCTACGAATTAGTTTTATTTTCCATAGCTAGAAGTAATAATTTTTTATATTGCTGATGAATTTAGAGGAACTGGAATGCAAGTGGACAGACGTTTTAATGTCATAAGAATAAATAAAAACTGAACACATTTCCTTATCCTAAGACTATGCTCTGAATACGCTTCTGGCACCCAGGTCCCTTGCTTAGTTACCAGGTAGATCTGCTAACAGCTAGTACCAACTTTCAGTTGACAGTGATGCACTGCTGGTACGGAGTCCGCTTGGAAACACTAGTTTATAACCATCTAACTGTCTCTGTACGATATAGGCAGTGCATGTGATTGTAACAACTCCCACATGACAAATACACAAAGGTCAACATTTGAAGTAGATTAGGTGGCAGCACAGAATAAACAATACTACTAAATAAAACACGCAGGAGAAATAATCTCATGACTTGCAGTGGAGATAGTTTAACTTATGATGAAGTCAAAAGCTTTAAAAATTTACAGTACATACAAAAAAACTCTGCAATAAGAATACGTATGTGTTGTGTAAAAGCAATCCATGCATATGTCTTCCTTTATCATGTTGTTTCTTTCCTTGCTTTTGATCCTTTAATATGGAAACTAGGATGATTACTCCCCTATTAAAATAATAGCCTATAGGCTGTTCTCAATATGGGAAATCATACAATTTTAAAGTACATCACTAATATTTTTTGTAAAATTTATAATTCGAAGATGATCAATGAAGTCTATCAACATTTATGGTATATTTAAAAATAGGAATAACTGTTTTATAGGCTGCTCATGGTAAAGCGAGCACTTTTTAAGGCCCTTCTAAATTTTTCCTTTCGTACTATTTCCATCTTCCTGCTGCTTTTTAATATAAACATTGCTTTGTGACGAATAAACACAGTGTATACAATTTAATGCCTGAAGCTGCAATAAGATATATTTATTAGTGGTTAAAGCCTGTTGGGAGAGCCTTAAAAAAGTGCTCACTTTACGGTGAACAGCCTATAATAGATAATCACTAAAGCAAACAGCACTAGTAACAAACAGTAATATGATACACAAAATAAATGTACAATACTCTCTGGGATGAACCCACCTGTTATAATATTGACATTTTAAAATTACTTGAATCACAGCTTGCGCTGTTTAACAAATCTCTGGATACATACAAGGACATAATGGAGTAGTACTAACATTCTATTTGCCAGATAGGCTACAAACAAATCACAAAACACAAAACCATAACACATGAAAGAGAATCTTTTTTGTTCTCTCCCCTTCAAACTGACAGTCTAAATACAATACTGCACTGTATGTTTAACTGATACAACTTTTCTCGTAAAGTGTGTAAACCAACACAGAGTACTCATTGGAAAGAGGACAACTTCCATTACCTGTACAAAGTTGCTGACGTTCATCTCACTGCAAGGAGCATCCACAATTCTAGCTGCCAACCTGATCGCAGTAGCAGCGTTCTGAAACAACTGAACATCCTTGTCGTTCAGCGGCTCGACATCCTCAATGCTACCATTGGTGATTGTGCCGTCCTCGGGTGGGTCAGCGCTCGGCACCAGTACAAATTCCACTCGCACCTTCACCTGCTCAGTGTTCGCATTTGACTTGCGCGTGAACAGCGGGTAGGCTCGCGCCACCGCGCATGCCGAGGCATACGCATCCTGTCTCTCGCACACCAGCTTAAAACAAAAAGAGAAACCTCACTCAGTCCTCCGACCTTCTGTTTAAAAACATACTGCTTTGAAAACTGCATTCTAAACCACACATGACAGCATGAACAATAAAAAATGTAATTCAAGGAAGGGAAAATAATTTCACAAGACAGCTCAACATTGTCCTAATTTTTAAATAAACGAACATTCTAGTTTTTCCGCTGCAAATTAAAAAACTTCAAATGTTACCCACCATAATTTCTAGGTATCAATTTACTCTAATGCCTGAACCCAAATTTCAACACTTTCAAAATTCTCCACAACTTACTATCAAAGAAATACCTCCTAGTATGCCTCTATATGACAGAGTCATAGAACAGAAAAGGCAGAACCGACAATTTTCCCATGAATAGCAAATAATATTTTCATGTTAAAATAGAGGCAGTGAAAAGTTAAGAGATAAAATGGAAGTGATTAACAACAAATGAAACCAGCTTCCCAGGCACCAATAAACCACCTATTCAACCAGACATATACTTTCCTGAGAAACATGTCTGAACAGAGCAATTTATAATTTCTTTCATATTGAACAATTATCTTAAAATGTTTGAAATCTGTCATGCATTTCCTTTGGTCTTATCTGATGCCATCTATGCATTCCTGCATATTTTAAAACATTCCGTCCCACATTACTGGGATATGTACGTATTTCAGCAGACAAAACTACCCTGTTTCAGACAAACTACAGAGCTCCATCTTTATATAGCTTTCAATAGACCTCAATAGTAATTTAAAATAAAACTATGAAACACATCATGTAAGAGCAATTCCATACGAAACTATACATGAAAATGTTGAGATTCTCAAGGAATTCATAAAATAAAATTCCTACAATTCACAAGATGAATAGCAGTTTTAAGAAGATCCGACATTCTAATTAGTGAAACCATTCAACATTTTATCTACAAGCATCTTGTGCCAATGATGGAAGACAATTCCATCCACGCTCAGACTTTCCAGCAATATGCTTAATACTAGAGAAATTCCTCACCCTGATAGCGCAAGGCTATAACAATTTCAACTAATGGCACAATTGGGAGGAAAAAATTGATTTTTTTTTAATTTCAGGAAGAGTGTATTATACAAAGTATAGAGATGGGTGGTATAAAAATAGATACTGAATGTTCAAAAACAGGCATTAGACAAAACAAATTCCTTACGTTGTGTTACTGTGAATGGAAATCACTGTGATTCACACAAGAGTAAAAAATACCCACATTTATTTCTTACGTAGGAATATGTGACACACACACACACACATGCACACACACACTCAAATAAAATTTTACCTACGCTAACTGTTTGATCCAGCCACACACTTTGGCAAGCAGTTACAAAAAACAACTGTGAAACATTCATCCGCAGACACACTGTACACGTAACAGTATTAAGATAACCTAGAATTTACGTCAATTTCTACAGAAATATAAAAATCATTTTCTAACGCTGATTTATACAAATTCTATATCTTGCGGGCCAGACAGTAATAAAACAAAGCCATTCTTATACCACCACAATCCAAACAAAGTTCACTACAAGTCAGGGTGTAAAAAATGAGAATCGGTATCAGGCTTAAAGTAACATGACTGGAAAACCTCACCACAACAGTTTCATGCAAGCCGCAAGAAGCATTCTTCACATGCTTGGTGAGGGCGTGGGCCCGTGATGGTGTGTTGTGCCGACTGCTCTTGAAGGGCAGCGCAGCCAGAGTCGCCAAGTCTTGGAAGAGAGGATACGTTCCAGATGGCCGTAAAGTTTGAAGAGCTTTCAAATAATCCTGGGTGAAACAAATTACATACACTTCTGTGTAACTGTAGAACTATTCACCGTTACTTCCAACTTTTAAAGTTTCACAATATTTTGCACGACAACTATTTCTTACTACACATTACCAACAAAACTATTTTCTCCCTGTTTTTATTCATATTAATTATAAATGAAATATTATGTGTACATAAAATATAATTAAAAGATCAGTTTAACCAAAAATAAGATATTTTTGATACAAAACCCTTGTGATACATTACATGCTTGGAAAAGCACCAAACATGCCATGCATGGGTGGTTTTTCAAAGGTGTAATTCAAAAAGTGTGAATAAACTACAATTGAACTAAACATGCACATCATATTATTTTCAACTGAGTTTATGATTACTGCGAAGAATATTACCCCTTCTTTGGGGGGGACTAGCATTCTGCTAGGACTACACGTGACATAGTATATCATTAAAGTGTGAAAATGAAATTCTTCACAGACACTGTACATAATTGTACAGTTATAACTTCCAAACTTATCATAGGTAAATTGTTAAATATTAAAGCTATCCTTATCCTAAGTATTACCTTGGACACCCAGCCCAACTAGGCTCTATAGCATGGTCTAGATTTTTTTTCTGGGAATCTGCCATATTTGTATATGTTTTTGTATTTATATTTAATATTGTCTCTAGGCACTTACTAAAAGTCACCCGGTTAACTCGATCAGGTTAAAACTTTTACTCTGTGCGTTCGAAAAGTGATCGGGTTAAAGTTAACTCGCGTTCAAAAAGTCACCTGGGTTAACTCAATCCTCGACTCAATCAACTCAGGGCTAACCCTGCTCGACAGCAGGGTAACTTGGCTCTAGCAGACGACACACGTGAAATGGCACGTAAGTATGTAAGCATTGCAGCAATAAAAGCAGAAAAGTATACAAAAATGAATTCTGAAATCTGTAAACGATCAAAATTATAAATGTTTGGCTGCTCTGGGCAGTAACTGTAGCCTGGAAAATAGATTTTATACTAACCTGAGACTGAAAACAAAAATATTGTATTATCGCACAGGGTTGCCACCTTTTTTCCATTGGAAAATTCCCTGACATCTCCCTCAATTCCAGACAACAATAATATACTCGAAATATGTTGGCCACAACATTTGATTGGTTGCCAAACCATAGAAAACCCAGTAATACCAGATTTTGTACCAAATGTGTGAAGTTCCGCGATCCAGCCCGGCAAACCTATTCAAGCCAGACCGATTATAAAGGTGATCCCTGATTTATTAAGTCCCATGAGGGGAATCAGCATCTCAAATTGAGAAATTTAATTCATTAAATTTTTGAGACGAGGGACTAGCGCCAAGTGTGTAACTTATAATAAGTCACTTAAAAAAGACAGTAGGTGCTGTTAAATAAAACTCTGTCAAGTCTGTAGTCGTTAGCCATCAATCTTAATTCAGCAACTTGTAAAAGAAGTGTGGTAATTATATAGAATAGGTTTTTTTTCTTCCAAAAATCTGGAAAATAATACCTTCAAATGTAATCTATATGGTCATTACTAATCACACTATTAAGAATTTTATCGGGGCTTCACCTAATTTGCAGTAAATAGCATGTAATGTGTTAATAGAGGAGGGCTGTGAAGATCTGGGTGCTTTATGTGGTAAACAATATTTAAGTCCAATGTAGTTCTATCAGGTTCTATCATAGTGTTAAATGTAAGAAAACCTTTTGAAACCAAACCTTAATTCACAAACTGTGATTCACAAGGTATATTTATGGCAATGTGCTAAGGTTATACAGGTATAAACCACTGTAATCAAGCAGTGTTGGAATGTAACTTAATTCTGTAGAATTTCTCAAGGCTTACTTTGTCTACAGGATGATTCACTGCAACTCACAGGGCCTATTACATACATCATTTGGGGCAAAATATGTCGTATAAAGGTGGGTTCTATTTCCAATATTTACAGAGTAATTCAAAACATTTGAAAAATTATGAATAAAATAATAACCCTTTCATAAGTTAATAAAAGGATGTATTTTAAGACCATATTGTTTACAGTTGAGTATCTCAATTGCATCTAACAAGCTTACAAAAGGTGTTCAAACATGTTTCCGTCTACTTCCACACACTTATGAACCACACGTGTTGCTCTACGTAGCTGCACACGGCTGTCTTCGATTTCTGTAGCGGCATGCATTACACGCGTCCAGTAGTTCCTCACGTGCTTGTGCAATCTTTTGGTAAACAATAGCCTTCATCCATCTCCATACGCAATAATCTAGCGGTGATGGATCTGGCGATCGGGGGGGGCCAGGGATGAAAACCATAGAACGGTGGAAGTGAGGACGTGCACCATCCCGCTGGAAGATCACATGGCGTCTCGCTGCTAATGGGATATCCTCATGTAACAGCGGCAGTTTTTCTTGCGTAAATTGCAGATACACGACACCAGTCAAGTGTCCCAGGAAAATGAATCGCCCAATCAGATAACTGTGTAGGACACCACAGCACACATTGACACTTGACACTGTGTTGCAAACACTTTATGGTGGGTATGCCGATTGTCCTATTACTCTGTAAATAGTGGGAATAGGACCCACATTTATATGACATATTTTGCTCCAAATGTTGTAAGGAATAAGTTATATGAGTGACGTAACTCCTCATGAATCATACTGTATATTCACAAGAGGATTGTATTACGTCACATATTAGAAGTACAAAAATATAGGCCTACTTATAGTATACCATACAATAAGACGTTCACACATGTGTACAAACAGCTGACGTATATCGCCATGATACATTCGTTTGACCAATGATGCACAGACAGGAAACAAATGTGCATCTATTTTGGTTTACGTGACTGTTGTATGCTGGGAGAGAGTCTAATCTCAGTGTACAGCGTGAATTTGGCAGTGTGAAGGTGTGTGATGTACGAGTGGTAGGTATTAAGCGTGTATCGTTGCAATTCATTCAGTTTGACGTGTTAAATCCAATTATTGTACAAAAATACGAGCGTTTGTTCAAATATGGCCGTGTGAAGTGTTACAATATAATAATTGTGCGGGAATATAAGTGTCTGTGGAGTTTCAATAAATTTAATACATGTTAACGTGTCCTACACGTGCGTTATCAGCAGTAAAACTACAAGAACCTATAGACGCCGGTTTCATGGATGAGCAACATAATAAATTTGAAATTTTAGCATGGAATGGGTATATAGTGTAGTGAATTGTACTGTGTAGTATTGCATGCAAGTGTGGGAAATGAAAGACTTACTTACTTTTACCAACAGTCATACAAAATGCAGCAGACCTAACCAAATTCAACCTAACTTCAAGACAGGTGAATAACAGGGGGTGGATGAACCAATCCGAGTTAGCTTATTATGTACTTTGAAACACACTATCTTGTGTCAGCACTCTCTCCCCCTGTAATCACATATTGTGAAGTTAGGTTAGGTCTTCTTGCATTTAACATGTTTAAAGAAATTAAATAACATGTAATTTACATATATTTTACGTGATTTACACCACAATTTCCCTTATCTTCATAGCCCTCCTCACTATCGCATGTGGTAATACGTACTGAGAATATACTGACGCCCCTAATAAATTCGTGTTCTGTGTTAATAGTGCCGATTCATACAATTTTACCTAGGAAAAGGCACTATTCTACATAATTCTCGGAGTACTACTGTTTTCACCACCACTGCTTTCATCGCTCTGAAGAACAACGATAAGTTTTTCAATATGAATACATAACACTGAGAAAATCGGGGGGGGGGGGGGGGGGGAACTGCTGCCACTTACCTCATCGCTCACATAAGGTTCTAATCTTGACTGAACACTCGCAAAAGATGCTTTCTTCAGGTGTCGCACTTGTCCGACAATAATCACCGGCTGAGTTCTCAGTTGTGAACTTGACACGTTTTTGAAATATTCCAAAGTTACGTTACTCATTCTGCAGTACTTGGCAATGACACAGCTTGAAAAATCTTTAATTTATCTGTTAACCAAAGACAGTCATAAAAATCACACACAATGAAATAAATCAAAGATAAAATAAAGTTAATTCTACTAACACTCACCAGAAATATAAACTGATATTAATCTCTGTCATGCAGATGTGTGTTTCGCATCTTCACATTTTTTTTTAATGCGAAACCATAAACACTAACAGCAAGTGCAATGCAAGGTGGTGATACCAGGACAGTTATGAAATTGAAAACAAATTTGAGGGGCAACCTTGGCTGACAACATTATAATCCTAAAGCTATAGGGAATTCAGCTCAACTGTGACCATGATCACATATTCACTTTAACGCATATCTTCTAAAAATACAGAACATATGTTTTTTTTTTAACGCCTCTCTCCAAATGATTTGTTGGATTTTGTATAGTATAGCACCTATCAAGCAAAGACATTGTATAAAATCCAAAGGGGTAAGAGAACATAACAATTGTGCAATAGTCATGTAGATCAGTGGCAAAGCTTAACATTTGTATTAAGGGAAGCTATACAATTTTTGTGTGTTCAAGATGGTATATCTCTGCAGTGTAACCAGGATTTGTGTTTTTCAAGGGGGGAGGGACGGGTAGTGGTTCAAGTTGGGAATTTTATAAAGGACACCAATCCCATTACTGTCGCGGGGGATGGGGGAGGGTCCAGGAAAATTAGGATTTTAAAGATGAAAAATGTTTGAGTGAAGAATTTAACAAAAGGTGGTTCTGAATGCTCCCTAACAGATTCTTTAACCCAAGGGATCCTAAAAGTGCATCGTAGTGGTTCCCGGCTAGAGAGATTTTTTTCCCCCGGCGACGTGTCCAGGGGAAAAGAGGGGGGGGGGGGGTGTTCTTCATATGTTGAACAACATTAAAAAAAAAAAAATTCAGCTGAAGAACAGTACATGTTGAATTATGTCCTAAAAGCGACAAGATGATGGTATCAAATCAATGCTTTATTCTACTTGTTTTGTTTTATTCACTGTGTCTTTAAACACTTAAATTCCCAAATTTTTAATTTTACTGATTGCTGTGTTTCACAAAAGGTAAAAATAATTACGATAATAACACTGATGTAATATTTTTGCTGTCATCACACACCATAAATATATCACTTTCCAATATTATAATACATAACTGCAAATTCTTGCACAAAGTAAACTGTAAATAAAATAAGGTATGAAGCAAACATGTAGGTCTATTCAAAATTTTATATGATAACAATTTTACAAAAAGACACAATTTTCAGAGATGCCGTACAGGCAGTAAACAATCCATGATTAAACACGTATTACACTGTTATTTTAAAAATGTATATTTTATACAGTTCAATAAAAAACAATCTATTATACCATAATTCGAAGAAATGCTTACATTCAGCTACAACTATATCTTTCCATTACAAGTGATTGTAATACTAGCATTAAGGCTATGCTATCGGTGGTTTTACAGAAATCTTGAAAATATTTTTTATAAAGCAACAGAATAAAACAGTAAAATATAATAATTTGTACCTAGATTGCATAGGAATAGACCCCACTTATTTTTTAGATTTTTTTGCACCCAAATCATCACACATTTTGTTACGAAATGACCCCAAGTAACCTGCATGTACATCTAATGACAATATAATTATCAATGCTATATCAGACACCATGTCAGCTATGTTCTACATTATTATGATCATTGATCAACTTATTCGATTGAAAAAAATAATGCTACGTTTACCATAATCAATTGAAGATACTAATTACAATATATAAACGAGGCAGGAAAGGAACACTTGTATTCATTGGTTTTTTGGTGGAAGTTTTTCGGCGTGATACATAACTTTTTGAAGCCACATTTGTCTACGCACAAGTCGCACATGATCTTATTTAGGATACTGGACTCGTTCCCCTCCCGTGTTGCATGTTGCATGCTTAGATGTTAGAAAGAAACATAGCATCAATGACGTCGGAAAGTTGTTACAGTCGCAGAAACTTAAAAGATAAGTTCTGCTATGTGCCGGAGAAGCAAGAGTATAAATATACACAGAGGACGGACACAAAACTGCTGCATAATAACATTTATCATAAACAACTAGAGGTGTGAGAATATGTCGCTAGGCAATTACTTTCAACATATATTTTCTTCTACCAAAAACCAAACAGTACTTGAGTTCCTGTCTCGTAAATATTTTTTACTTATTAGGCTAGCAGCCTATTTTCTCGCCTCTCATTATTTACAGTTAGTTACTCCACACTTTTATTAGTAACTACATACAGAATGGACCAGATTTTTAATTACTTGTGAATGCATTTCAGCTGGCAAGTGGGAATGTTATATATGAAACAAAAAAGTCGTGTTCACCTGTTTATAACTGTAACCATCTGTAGTGTAATTTAGAGCACTGACCATGAATAGCCAGTCAGTACAAACTACTGAAAATATGGTCTTGTATCCGGCACTGGTACACACTACATTAACACACATCACATGGTAAAGCACTTTACAATGAAAGAAGGAATTAATAAAAAAAAGTGTAAATTATTACCTTAAATTTTAAATTTCTGCTAAATTCTTCAGTTTCTAGCCGCAAAGATGTGGATCACATCATCATTGAAGGATGACCTATAACAAAATTTCTGCAACATTTTTTTTCCATTGCTGAGCAGTGCAATAGCAGACAATATTTCCTGACTGGCACTGACTGTTATGCAAGTAGTTCTCTATCTGCTTTAAAGCTGAGAATGATGTCACAATTGAGGCACTTGAAGCTTGTATTGCCATGATGAGCTTGGAAAGTTTCTGTGTTTCTGGAAATACGTCACCTAGTTCCGATGCTGTTAAATATATGTGAAAGTCAAAAGAAGTACTTTTGTGCACGTCACGGTCTGTGAATAAAACATGTAGCTCGCTTCTTAAGCTTGGCAGATAACAAAAAAATCCGTAGCTTTCCTTTAGAGATGCAAAAGCTTCTTCTGGGAAATTCTGTGCACACTGAAGAAAAAGTTTGCTATCCAACAAGGTTAGACATTTTAGCTTAGGCACTTCAGCAAACCTCCGCCATGCATGTACAATAATGACATCAACAATTTGACAAAATAGTATTTTGTAAACAACCTTACTATCTTCGCCTGCTGACGAATCTACACGAGCACGTTTTGCATTTTTTCGTTCTTTCTCGTTATGCATCTCGATGCTTCGCAGATACTGACTGCTAACTGCAAATTCAATGCGTATTTTACCGAACTGTATCAGCTCTTTTAAACACACTATGTGGCTGTGAGACAATTTGTGCCGCTTTTCTGCTTTTTGTAGATTATTTAAATCACAAAAACTGGAAGCATTCCATGCCATTAAGGCTAACAAAACAGTTTCATCAATTTCTTGTATCCACACACTCAAGAAATGTCTTCATAAGTGCGTGAATGGAAATTCCGCTTGAATGCCTTTGTTTCAGTGTCTAGCGCTAGAGGAGGAAGCCTGCAAGTGAAAATTATTTCATTTTCTTTGGTCAAAACTAAGATCACTAAATAGGGTGTTTTTTTAGTTTTTCTATAATACAATTACAATTACTAACACACGAGTCCTCTGAGATCGATGACGCAGAGTTACTTGAAAATCCAGGACATGAAACATCGCTACTCTACATTTTCCTTGTGTGGAAGCATTTTCACACCAGCGTCGGGTCTGCAATATATCCCGGCACTCGGCAAACTACAAAAGCATTGCTCACCCATTAACACAAAAACAGTTTATGGTTTAGTAAAACAATACTGTTTGACTTAATGAAACGAACACATAAGCAGGGTATAAAACCACAGAGTTTTAATTCATTACTGTTAAACGAATAACAAATGGTCACTTCTGTAGATGCTCGCTGCCCATGGTTTATAACTCGTTTTTGCACTACTGAACACTGCAGGCAGAGCTGTTTCCACCATTTCCACAGGCGGAGTTCGAGTTCCTTTTCTACTTCCTATAGTGAGGCACCAGTCCAACCCATCAGAGCTGGAGGATACACACACACATACGCAGTTACTGCTGGACGCTGCTAGGGTAGCAGCTTCCAGTCGATCCAGTGGCTTTGTATGGGCGCAGGCGGGCCTGGGCGTGCTGCTCGCAATTTATTTCATTTTGTACGACACGATTCCGCAATGTCGAAGGCTGTCGCAGACTTCATGCCGAAAAAATTACATTATACATGGTGGTTTTTGTAGCTAAGGTTACATTTTCCAGATGATATTAAAATAAAATATTTATTTATTTCCATATTATATAAGGGAAGCGCCGCTTCCAAAGCTTCCATTAACGCTTCAGCACTGATGTAGAGTGAATGTGAAGTACAGTGCACAGCATTATAACTGCACCTCTTACCGCACTAATCTCACCACAAACGCGGTTCCAATGGATGTAAACAGCGCCACAGGCATTCCCAGAGGTCAAACAACAGTTTCGCCAATGGTCATCTCTTTTGTGCCTGGACCCCGCTAAACACCTATACTTGCCGACAGACGCGATTCCAGATGGGCTGGGAGCAGTACTATTTCAGTTGAGAGGTGAATGTAACGTCATTGACTATGGAAGTGCAAAATTCGGTACCATTTAGCAGGGATATAATCATAATGAGACGGAATGTTTAGCCATTGCGTGGGCCTTAAAATGGTACAGACAGTTCCTGAAATACCAATGGTTTACACTCAGAATGGACAATCATAGCCTGATATGGCTTCACAAAATGTGGGAAGCATGGGGCAAATTAACATGCTCGTCAATGCTCATGAAGTGTATCATTTCGTATTTGAACACGTCCCAGGAGTAGAGAACAAACTCACTGACGTGCTCTCGTGCGCGCCAGGACCACAGTTATGCAAAAAGATCTGGACAAGTGGGATTGACATGTTGCCACCGGATAGCCGACCCAAGTTCAGTGACAAAGGCGAAACTCTGCGACTCGTTATGATACAATTGGATGTCAACAGTAGCGAGCAACTGACGGCCTTACAGCTCGAAGTACACATGCTGCAGGCATAACAAACCGCACCAGAAACAGTAAGACTGCGAAACGAGTGGATGCAGGGTGTACAAAAAAAACTGGCATGTAATGAACAAGATACTTGAAATACTTCCACCAGGTAACCAGGGAAACTGGAAAATGTATGTACCCAGTGATGTATGGCGTGCAGTTCTCCAGTATACGCACGTCGATCAGTTAGCAAGACACCCTGGAGTGGAACAAACACAGCGTCAGATTGCCAACAAATACCATTGGCCTGGTATTACATGAGAGGTACGCAAGTATGGCAAGCAGTTTCAAGGATGTAACCTTTATAAGGCACTCAATTCAGACAGAACCCAGCAACAACAACCACGAGTGCCAACCGACCATTCGATACTGTCGCCCTGGATGTGATGGGGCCCTATCCAAGGAGAGCGCAAGAGAAGCAGTTTATTGTAGTGGTGACATATCTATTCTCCAGATGGATTGAAGCCTACACACTAAGTAGTGACAGGACAACAAACATTGAGAAAGTACTCGATAGTGAGTTTTTCCCCATGTGGGGTTTTTCCAGTGTCCTCCTGACCGACAATAGTACACAATTCACCAGTTACAAGTGACGTAACTGTTGCTGAAAATGGAAGACAGAGCACCACACTACCGCCCAGTACCATCCGATGGCAAATCTAACAAAACAGAGAAATCAGGACTTGAAAATTAAACTGAGGTTACGCATAGAGAAAGACCACACCACATGTCCACATCACCTACCAGCCACCCTGTTTTGTTTATGAACACGTGTAAACGCAGCCACAGGGAAAAAGCCAGCAAAGATCCTACAGGGACACAACCTCGCACGAACAGGAGAACTGACCTGCCCGGGAGATGTAACGGTAAAGGTGGACCGACAGGAAAAGCATGAAGAAATAATGCAACAGGTGTGTGAACAACAGGAATGCTAAATCAAATCCTGTCTACCGACTACACACCGACCACCGAGGCCACTTCACTTTGGAGAATAGGCGGGAAACAAAAACTTTTGCGCCGTACTAGCAGCAAAGTGGAATGGGCCATATCCCGTTATTAGTCAGCTGGGAGGTACTTCAAGTGCAAGGAAGGAGGACAAACTACACCATGAGGACATCAGAGCCACAGGGGAGAGAGAGAATGAGGCATGACTCCCTTCTTGCCCCACTCAACAAGTTGAATTGGACTCCGAAGAAGCAGCTGAAAATCTTAACGCATTTGAAAAACAACAAATGCCACTCAGAGCAGCACAAGTATGCCAACTTTACAACCTATGCCCAGAATCCCGACGCCCGATAGGGACCTGTTGAATGAAGACATCGCCTCAACTGTGTCAGAGGGAACAACAACAAGCATGGCACCACCACAGATTTCGCCTCTCTCTCTCTCTCTCTCTCTCTCTCTCTCTCTTTGCCAACACCCGGTGTCTCAACGTCCAATAGAGGAGTAGAAGATGAGACGAAATAAGTATGGAGTAGCCTGCCAAAGTCTTCAGCACTGCCTACGAGCGCAGTCCAACCTACCAGCACCAGCATGCCCAGGGCCCCGACAGAAAACTCAACAATGAGAGCGTCACCTACACCGACATCCAGCACCCAGACGTACGACACGGATTGGATGACAGCAACAGAAGGCAGTGGGCAGTTTTCAAATGCAGAGCCTTTGCCGCCAGTCAGTGCGGCGGTTCAGCCGGAAACACAGCAGCCAACCGACATCATCATGACTGCCCATTTGCCTGGCATCCCAATACCCAATAAGGAAGCAGTGCCAGCCAGTGAATGACCTAGCATCTTAGTCTCTGGAGCCTCAGTAAATGATCTTCCACAAAAAACAGACACAACATTTATAGAGCTAAATGCATGGTTTACTGCAAACAAATTAAATCTCAACCTAGATAAAACATATCTTGTGAATTTCCTCACAACGAACAGAAAAAAAACATTAATTCATATGCTAGAAGGTAACAGAGATAAAATAAACGAAACTGCAATGATTTAGTTTCTTAGCTTAAAAGTAGACAATTTACTTAACTGGAAATCTCACATTACGTATATTTTACCTAAACTAAGTTCAGCCTGTTTTGCTCTGCGGGGGTGTTGCAGAGGTCTTAAACAAAAATACAACAAAAATGGTATATTTTGCATATTTTCATTCCATCATGTTATATGGTATAACTTTTTGGGGTAATTACACTGACAGCAAAAAAAAAGAAAAAGTGTTTCGCATGCAAAAGCGAGCTGTAAGAATAATCAATGGCAAAAGAAAGTCAGACTCATGTAGACCTCTTTTCAAAAGTGCAGAGATATTAATGTTTTGATGTGAGTGCATGTTTTCAGTACTTATATTCATGTCCAAAAACAGTAATTTATTTCGGAAAATGAGTCCGTTCATAAGCATGACACTAGAATAAAAAAAAACACTTACACGAGGCTACAGTTAACTTAAAACTTGTCCAGAAAGGGCCATTCTACCTTGGTAGCCATCTTTTCAATAAGTTACCACAACACCTTCAAAAAATTTGCATCTCTAACCAAAAACTCTTTAAAAAATAGATGAAAGAATTTTTTACTTAACGTGCATTTTATAGTGTAGATGAATATCTAAACTACAAAAATTAAGAAAAAACTCTAACATGTCATTGTACGCATTTCTTGTTCTGGTTTTTTCTCGTTTCCTTTTCCTTCTGTTTCAGTAAAACGACGATGCCCCACACCATGTTGGAAGAAGATAAGTCAAATTATGAAGAAAAGATATTATGTTTGTACGCGTAATTAATCTGACATATATATGTATGTGTTTACTATGTCCAGTGTATACACTTTTTATACTGTAATTTTACTTGTCCAATATCTTTGTACAGCTATGTAATGAAAAAATATCTTATGGATGCAATAAAAGAAAACAAAACAAACAAAGCCTCAGGTAGCGTTGTCCACTTGCCACCTGCTATCAGCTGCACAATTACAACACAGCAGTCTCTTTCTGTAACGAGCCTGGCATCTCGACGCCTGGTACGGGATCGGAGGCAGAAATTGAAGAAGTGGGCAGTCGGCCCATACAAAGGTGACAACGAATCACCGTGAGATAGCGACATGGACAGCAGTGACGCTTCTGGCATCCTGCTTCGCCAACCACAGCGCCGCTGGTGCATTCCACAGAGATACCGGTGTTGCCAGAGCAGCGACACAGCACGCTGGCAACAATAACGAACCAGGACAGTGCCAACACAGCCACAAGTGCAGCCACGCCCCCGGCGTGGACTGTATTGATGCGGAACACCATGAGCTGGTATGGATTGAAAGGTCTCTCACCGGAGGGGGCTTGACACCGTCCGCAGCTCACACACGAGACCATGTCAACCAGCGCGATTTATCTAGCGATACCAATAGTAACTACACACAGCAGTGCACTGGTTATGCAGCACACTGTCGCAGGCCAACGACCACCAAGAAGACACGTGATTCAGTGTAATGCTTTGAAAGGCCACAAGGCGTAACTTCTCTTCGTAAATGAGTGAGACCTTTGTATAAAGCAATTTATTAAATCACTAAAATTGTCATGTTGATGTTTGCAGTTCAACGCACAAACTTCGAACAGCACAAAACAAAATTATTAAAAATATTTTTCAGAATTTGAACATTCATTTGTAGTGTACCAAAATAATTCGCTATGTTCCTTTTTAAATTGGCAGTGTTTATATGTATTTTTCTCTTTTAGGAAACCGACAGACTTATTTCACGAAAGTTATTTTGCATATAAAAGTCAGGTAAACCTAAATTTTCTATGTTATGTTTATTTTGTTTTCAAGGGTACTGCACAATGTGCAATTTGATGTATATATAATCATTCAAGTCAATAATTTTACTAGGGATTTTCTGGTGTGGTGGCGTACCGAGGCATCACCGATGCCATGCCACCCTTGTTAGTCTTGGTTTGACGAGCATTTAGGGCAGGTCGCGTGTCTCGCGGCACGGTGGTGAAGCAATTTTTGTAATGATCTATTAGCTGCAGTGGAATTTAATTTTACTGGGATATTTTTCTTTCACTTCGTGCACCTCCGAGTATGCCTTCCACCTGGAGCAGACTCAGGGCCCCTTCGGCATAACTAATACTTATAATTTTTCTTTCATGGTTCCTATGCTATTTTGCAGAATCATCCAGTGTGGGGCTTCGTGCCACATGCCCGTCTTTTTTAAATCTTGAACCATCTTATCAACAGTATTGAATAATTACCATTTTTATTTAACTGATGTGTTTGTCTACAATTATTCTTGCTCGCCGAGGAAATTTTAGGTCGACAGACTTTTATTTCCGCCAAATACCTGCCATGTGTTTACCCTCACGCAAGTCTATGAGTGTTCAATGTGTTTTACTCTTGGAAGTGTATTGCAGTGCATGAGAAGTGTGTTGGGGAGCCACAAATCTCAGCTGGAGTGGTTATTTTTGTAATTTATAAAAGTCTACAGCAGTCATGTCACATCTCCATATTTAGATTCCAGGGAACACAGGGTTATTTAGCCCGAGATTTTTGGCAACGACCCACCTCAAGAGTCTCGTGTTAACCCGAATGGACCCCTCTCTGTTAGCTGGCACCCACCGGATGTTATAACTCATGTTCTAGACCCTGTGACCACGCCGCTAGCAGAAAATCGGCATACCCACACTTGGGTTTAACAGCACCGATACCCAGCTAGCCTTCAGTATATAAAAGTACATGTGAAAAGTGCAGTTGCTTTGTATCAGATGTCTGAGTAATGTTGGTTGGGCGAAGTTCACGTATCTGTGTCTCAACACTTGCAAATTCCTGCTTCATATTATCTTCAGTGTCTTATTTCAGTCTGTAAATTATGGGCCGACAATATTTCTTATTGACATACTGTGATTGGGCCGTAAAATCATTTTTGCACCTTGTTCCATACATGACATTTCCAAAGGAACCACTGTACACAGTATTATCTTGGAATCTCCATATTTGTCATTGCTGCAGAGATATTGATGGTATATACTATGCCCATCACTTCAAACCAACACCATTTATAATACATGTTGATTGTTTCAATATTTCCAAGTAGGCACTGCTCCAGAATGTTGGTCTGCTATTCATGTAAATGGCTGACCTGTGATCAAACAGTTCTTGGAATGGGCAAAAGGCTTCATTTTCGTTGATAACTATATTTTCTTATTAGCACTGTTGTGACGGAGTTTCCGTCACAACCTGGTCTGTTTCCTGGTGCCTGTTGATAGCCTGGTGGCTGTTTTCCTGCCAAGCAGGAGTATGTTACAAATTGCAGCTCTGAAAATCACAGGCGATCAGGAGGTGGTCTTCGGTGACTGGCTTAATTTTTCGTACCACTGGGAAAACTATTTTTAGGAATAAATGGCGCTCTGTACGTAAAGGTGGTGCTGAGGAGGTGGTCTCAGGGAAGGGGTAGGTGACTGGTGGGGTTTAAGAGTGATATATATATATATATATATATATATATATATATTATATATATATATATATATATATATATATTATATACACACACACAGCCGAGAGCAGGAACTCTAGGGTGAGTGGACACACCCTACAGTGCATCAAGAGACTGCGCTTCGGCTGGAAGATAAGTATTGGTTTCAACGAAAGTAATGTATCTGTAGACTTAGTTCATTTTCCCCCAGGAGCATGGGCGAAGTGGGGAAGGGGAGGGGTCTTGGGGAGGGGGCAGGGTCATGCCCCCCCCCCCCCCAACTTCAAAATAATTAAACATATAGTTTACCTATAACATGAAACTTTGCGCATTGCGACTCTGATATAGACACAAGTACTAATTTGTGTGTGGACTAGTGACCCGAATGTATGTACTACAAAAAAAAACACATAAAAGTTATTTACGAAAAATAATATGCACAGTGGTCGAATGTTGTCATTCGAATCGTCGTATAGCGATGTGAGGACAACAGGTGGCCTGTAATCTGATCTGAGTATATAGCTTACTTAGGCTTCCAAGAATCTCTGACTTTGGTGCAACACAGATACACAGCAACAGTCGATATGAATACTTTTGCCAGTTGTGTTACAGAACTCGCGTTGTATTGTTAATCTGTATGTGCGGTGGTGGTGTGCACTGGCATATTTGGTGAGTGTTGGATCAACAATCATTAAATGGTCAAACAAAAGACTGTATAGCAGTTCTTCCAAAAATGTTTCAAATGTGATAACAGTTCCTCAGCTGAAACTAATGAGCAACCAAAACCCAAATTAGGAACTTTTATGTAGTAACACAGTTACAAAGTGAAGCTAGTTCTCACCTCAGTACAATTATATATGCAGGTGGGAACGATCCGGGTTATGGTGTTAAAACCACTAGTATTAGTGATAGATCTTATCGCCATAAATGTGAATATAGAGTAGAAACAGTTCAAGGAAAGTCTAGATGTTTTAAGGAAACGTGGTACTCTGATTTTCCATGGCTAGAATATAGTGTCATAAAAGTTTCATCATTCTATTATTCATGCAGAATATTCTGTCAACAAAAATCAGGGCGTGGTGAAGAGGCTTTCACAACTTAAGGGGTGTCAAATTGGAAGAATGCTTTGGAATAATTCCGAAAACATGAAAAAAGTGAAATGCACTTAAAATCAATGCAGTTTTTGACTGAATTTAGATATTCTCGTAACACTGTTGCTGATAAACTGTCAACTGTTCATTCAAAACAGGACCAGGAAAATAGAATGTATGTAAAATTCACAGTGGAAAATATTTTATTTCTTGTGAAGCAGTGTTTAGCTTTAAGAGGACACGATGTGTCAGCTTCGTTAGTAAATAAGGGAAATTTCTTGTAATTAATTGAGCTTAGAGCTAAAGACAAAGGAAAAGAGATCCTCAAAATTACGAGGTTCATTCGTACAAAAGTGGTAAAATACAAAATGATAGTATTTCAATCATAAGAAGTGAGATTGTACACGACATTGTCGAGGAACTAAATTCTTGCTCTGCTTTTTATATTATTTGTGATGAAACAATACATAGTGCCACCAAGGAATAAGTTAGAGTATAGTCCATTTACGACTGGAATAGACTTATGAAAATCAACCTTAGAAAAATCATCCTAGCTGTGCATGCAGCTAATGGCTAGGATTTTTTTTCTAAGGTTGATTTTCATAAGTCTGCTCCAGTCGTGAATCGACTACATGTGTAAGATATCTATACAAAACACAAGAAGGCATTACAATTAGATAAAGGTTTTTGGGTTTTATAGATGTTGCAGAAACAACGGGTGAAAACTTACATTACGTTATCAAGGGATTCCTGGAAGAAATAGGACTAAATATGAGTAAAATGCGAGGCCAGGCCAATGGCGGGCCATCTAATATAAGTGGGCTGTTCAATGTAGTAGCTGCGCGATTTAAGGAAGATGAGCAAAGAGCTTTGTATACTCATTGTCATGCTCATATTTTAGATCTAGCTGTGATGTGCTTTCGTAAATAAGTCACACCACTGCGAAATACACTGAATGCTGTGAACTCGTATAAAATCATTTGTGAGTGTGCCAAAAGGAATGCAATTTTTTAATGTATTTGTAAAAAGAGCAATGAACAGCCATTCAGAAACTCTGCAGTTTATCGAAAACTCATTGGACTGTCCTTCATCACGATTAGTCAGCAGTGATCAATGAATTCTGCGAGATTTTTGAGATCCTAGAAACAATATCAAATTATTCATCAAATACGAAAATAGCTAGTGAAGCCGATAACGAATTTTGAATTCGTATTCTGCTTGAAATTTCTTCATCGTGTTTTGTCTCTAACAGATATACTATCCAAAGAGCTACAAAGTGAGACTTTGGACATTTCGTCAGTATTTCCAAAAATAGAAGCACTCGTACAGTACTTGTCTTCAGAGTGAAATGACGTAACTTTTAAGCAATTTTGGAAAGAAACTGAAGAGATTTGTGAAGAATTTAGGGCCAGAGGTTGTGATATAGTAAGAGTTTCAATGACGAGAAAGGGGAAAGTTTCCTGAGAACTTGATCATGGAGATGTGGATACTGCATTTTTTCCAGCTTCGCCAGAAGAAGAATACAAGATAAATATTTATCATCGAGGCTTGAACGAAATACTAGTTAATCTGAAAATTATATTTTCAAAGAATGACTACATCAAAATAAAACACATCTCGGAATTTCTCCTAAAATGGATAGAAGCTTTGAATGAGCAGTTACAAGATAGATACATTAATTTTATAAAACAAATCCAAGTTTATTTCCACAACTTTGTTTTTACATAAGATGCACACATCTTAATTTCACCAATCCCTGTTTCAAACCAGTAGAACTTGCATGTTTGTGCCTTCAACAACGCCTTGCTACAAATGCCACTTATGTCTTCCACTATTTGAAATTGCATTGTCATGGCCGACCACTACAGCGAGTGCAGAGTGCTGCTCATGTTTTACTCTGCAGCGTCTGAAGACAAACCTTCGTTGTACGATGGGAGAGGACAGGGTCAGTGGTTTGGCACTCATGGCAATCGAGCAAGAAACTACATCAAAATCAATGCAAACTGAAGGATTTGACAGACTCGTTCAGAAGTTTTCGGCATCTGCTGGAAGGAGAATTATGCTTTACTAAAATGATGCCGCCTCTTTCATTAATGAGACGTTAAACTATGTCACCTTCGTTAGACTACCATATTGGATTTAATAAGTTTTCATCACCTAGGTGGCACTAGTTTATTCATTCACCTACCAGGCCGCAGCCATATTTATTTATGTTTTTAATTTATAGGTTGCACTGTTAGTGCCCTCCATGCAGGATTCTATTTCTAACACATAGGTGGCATCAATTTCTCTATTATGCCGCTTAGTATGTAAACTGTCATAATTAATTTTTTATTTGTTTTGTTCTTAAATTCAAGTATTTTTTATTAAAAGTAATTTTATATAAAGTGGAGAGGTTTTTATAAAATAAATAAAATGCAACATATTTAATATATCTAATTTTATTTACAAAATGTTATGTACATACAAACATTTCTACGCGATGTTTTTTTTTTCGTAGGCAACATGATGACGTCACATTATTCCATAAGAGGTTGGTATGCACTCATTCTCAGCTGCAGATGATCCACCGAATCGAGTGTCCAGCCCGAACACCTTATTATCATTTCTTCTTCCTTCCAAGATATATTTAGTATATTATCATCTACACTCTTTCGGTGTCCTATACATTAAAGAGTAGTGTATTCTGGGTCTTGAATATCCTTCTGCTATGTTTGTCCTGGTTCGGTTCTGGTTTCGTGCAGATACATTTCAGGCATATATTATATTTTAGAGGCCCTTGTTTCTCAATCTCTTCTGTAAGTTGGTTTATTAGATTTTGTTCCATACTTGACAGGAACGAACAAACGTCTTTCTACGAAGCTGCCAGATTCGGAGCAAAGTAATCTTTCATAATGCTCCTGAATGCAGATTGCTTCAGAAAAAATCCATTGGCATTAGGTCTGCCTAAAACACGGGCCGTTTTTCGGGCATAAGGTTTATACTATCTGGCATAGTTGTTATACGACTGAACGACTAGTACAATAGTTTTCTCTGATGGTTATGTATTTCATGATGCATGTTGTCTGGAATGCCTGTTACTTCATAACATGTGAACGTACGGCCATACTTGTGACAGACATGAGTCAAATAGGCCCATCCTTCTTCTTCGTGCATTTACCACTCTTCTCAAGCCTACGTAAATTACATTTTGGTCGCGATGCCGATGGAGTTGTTGTAGGCAGCCCATCCGAAGATTTAGATTGCAGCATTGCTGTAGGTGGCCCACCCGAAGAGGTCGATGGCGCTGTCGATGTCATGCCTGAGGTCGTCAATGGCTGCACTGCTGGTGGTGTGTCGTGGAGCACTTTTGTTAGTTAAATGTAAATGTTTTCTCCATGGTGCATTTGTCTTCAAGTTCATAACATTTTTCAATGTAGCATTCGATGATACATAGTTATTATTGTTTTATGAATTCATCACTGAGAAGACTTATTTTCTGACACTTCTGTGATGATGTCGTGGGTATTTAACAACTTGTCATATTACGATTTGTGGGGAGCATTTAAGGTACAGTGTCTCTGTGAATCGTATTCATTAGTAAAATCGTTAAATAAGATATATAGTAAATGTTTTAAATATCAAGCCCTTCTCCAAATTTAATTAAATCAATAAATAAAAACACTTGCCCGATTCATTAATAGGTTATTGGCAACATTCACTGCCTTGGACCTCCGACGCTCTTATTATATTTTGGATAGGTTAGAAAACAGCCATTCGCCCTAGTTGGAAGTACAAGTTAATTGATATTAGAATACTAGTAACATATTTCCCGAAATTTTCGTAGCACCCACACAACTTCAACACCTCATGTTTTTTATATATTTTTTAATACTTTCAGATATTTAAAATAGTTGTATGCATGTAAGGTGTGTGTGATTTATATTCTCAAAATGGTTGTCTGGTTTAACGATTTAGCTCATAGACTAAAAGTGAGGTAGACAGATTTTTAGTCTTTTGCACATGTCCCCAACATTGACTCGTCCATCGCCAAAACAACTGTCAAAGTCACACGGCCAACAGTGAGGAATGTGTTTGTTTACAGTTTAATTATCAACAGACCCACCCTTTTGCATGAATACAATCGTTTTACCAATCTGAATATAATCTGGTTGCATTAAAACTAGGTTAGGGTAAGAGTACAAACTTCTCAAAGCACTTGCTTACATTAGGAGTGTTCAAAGTTCAAATCCTATCCACATTGTTTCTGATAGTGCTATTGACAGAAGAGCAAACCAGTGTTAGAAAATAGAGAGTGGCAAATGTGCAGCTCGCATGTGCACATTAACCCATATTACCTCTATGGTTCATCTCACTAGAAGAGTCTCTGCATCGCTTAGGTCGTGGTTACTGCACGTGCATTTGTGAGTCGCCATCATAACTGTGCATGCATGTTTCCAGCTTTTCATTTTTCAACATAGTATCCCATTCGAACAAATACTACCTAAACCATAGAGTGAATATGGGGCAGAGTGATCGTGCTAGCTTAAAAAAAAACAGCCTTCCCAACATTAGACTGCTAATATGACTGTTATAAACGAAGTGGACAAGACTTGAGGTTAGATCACTGCTTAGTATACAATTGCATTGAGATGTTAGAATACTTCCTCTAACCAATTTGTAATGCAGTTTAATTCAATTCAAATTGGGAAAAGTATTTTATTCACATAAAAGTGCTTGTCTTTTGAAAATTAAGATATAAACAAACACCTTCATCACTGTTGACTTTGTGATTATTGTATTGGTGTGGAGTAGAATAATGCTGGATACATGTGTAGAAGACGAAAAATCGATCTCCTAAGAGTGCCTAAAAATATAATTGATATAGAGTGTAAGTAAAAGTCGCACGAAAATAATCACCCTACGTTTTTTTATAAGACTTCGATCATTCATCTTCACACAAAATGATGTACTGTTTCCTGCACCATCAGCCTTAGGAGTAACGTGCAGATTAAGATTAATGTGTAGTGAAAATTGCATGTCAACTTTTAAAGCTAAAGATTGGTTATTAGTGTACTTATTTCAATCCGTTTGTTTTGAGTTGTGCAGACCAAAAATTCGTTAATTTATCTGCTCATGTGAAAATTTTCCGAAAAGAGTGACCCCACAAGTAAAGCTCAAATGCCCTGTATTTAATTTATCACACTTTTCTGTAATCACAGTTATGGCATCGTATTCCTGTGTGTACTATCCTTAAATATTTTTAATTGAATTCATGTCCATGCCTGAAATAAGTGCTCTCAATTTACAGTTGTTGACACTAGTAGTTATGTAAAGTACTAGTAATCTTGGTTTTTTATTTAAAACAAGTATCCTCTTACACTAACTTGAAATAAGTTCAGGTATGATATAAACAAATGTTTAGTCTTTACTTCAATGGCATTTAGATATGTATTAACATCAGCTGCACAGCACTTTGCATAGGAGCAACCATAAATTGAAGGTTATGAGGCCATGGCTCACTGGTCCATACTGAGACATTTATACATGATACAATTAATACACCATACAATTAATTTATACATGAATTTACCTGTTACATAATTTGAAATATTATTATTAGGCCTAATTCATGCCTTGTACTCGACTAATGTACTATACACCATCAGGATTCATATATCATTAGTTAACCTCCTTCCCATATAATATCTCCCCTTTCTGGCTATGCCACTGACAGCCCACGTAGTTCTGGAATGGTCCTAACCTGTCACCACTTCGCCCTGCCCTATCCTTGTTTAGGATGGTTACCCTAAGTCACATACAGTCATTTTTGGGGAGACGGGATTACTGAGACAAGAGTAAGCTCAAATTTGTTGTTGGTTTCCGAAAGAGAAGGGCGAGACACATGAAAACGAAGATTTCGAAGAGTATTAACACAACATTTTTCTTCTCAAAAGCACGAGTACTTTCCTTACTATAATTATTCATTTTGGCGATAATAATACAGGACCCTTCACGATACCTTATTATACTTCTCACTTTAGGATTTTACATATTGTAACAGTTGTAGGGTTTGGAGAAGTCTGTGGCAAGAGGATGGGGGATAGGAGAGCAGGAGCCGCCCGGCTGCAATGTTGTTACATCATCATCCACCATATTGGAAGTAATTGACTTTTTACCCTGACCTACGACATTTGACTTTGACCTTTGACCTTCGCCTTTGATGAAAAATGCAAAAACCCAGAAAATAAAAAAATAAAAAAAAACCCCAAAAAGTTCCAATATTTAGGTAGTCTGCATCTGATATGGCGTTAGTGGTCTCTAATGTCATATGCTTACTGAATTTTATGGATTTCCCATGTGTTTTTGTTTTCAAGGTCACTCAAGGTCATGGGGTCAAGGTACTCTGCATCCAAAATGATGGTGGTAGTCTGTAATGTATTATGCTTGCTGAATTTTATGTCTTTTTCCTTGAGTTTTTATTTTGAAAGTAATTCAAGGTCATGGAGTCAAGGTTCAGTTAGTCTGCATCTAATATGGTGGTAGTAGTCTGTAATGTATTATGCTTGTTCACTTTAATGTATTTGTTTCTAGTTTTCAAGGTCATTCAAGGTCATGGATTCAATGTCAAGTTAGTCTGCATCAAATATGGTACTTGCTGACTTTTATGTATTTATCTCAAGTTTTGTCAAGGTAATGGGCCAGGGGTCAAGGGTCATATGTTAAAGTAAAATTTTCTAATGGGCACTGGCTTCCAAAATGGTGGACAAATGATGTCTACCAAGATTACGGTCGCCTACCAAAATGGAAGTTGTCTACCAAGAGGCTGACTGGGTATGGGTGTAGGGGTGGAGGCCTGCCGTCTAATTTGTTAGGCGTGGGAAGTGGGGAACCTCGGGACATTTAAGTTTTTAAAATAATTATTTAATAATTTTTAAATGATGTTTTAATAATATTTTAAAAATATTTTTAGTAATTTTTTTTTAGTAATTTCTTATTCTTTTTATGATACATTTTTGTATTGATTCGAATTTTTCCGAACCATTTGGATTTTTTAAATGTTTTTGGATCTTTGAGGTCAAATGTCATATGCATCAAAGATGGTGGACTGGGACCGGAATAATAGAGCATGATGTCAGGTAGTCGGCTCCTGGCTTTTTAAAATGAATTTTTAAACAATTTTTAAATAACATTTAATAATGCATTTTAAACAATTTCTTTATAATTTTCAATAATACATTTGTTGGGATTTTTTAGAATTTGTTTTGGAATTTTTGAGGTTTTTAGAGGATTTTTCGGTTCTTGGGGTCAAAGGTCAACATCAAAGGTCATAGGTCAGGTGTAAAAGTCAATGACTTCCGAGATGGCGGATGGTGAAGTAACAACAGGGCAGCTGGGTGTCTCCTGCACTTTTTTCTAAACTACCTTATTCTAAGTGTTAAGTGTAAGACAGAAGATAGGGTCGGGTTCTAATTGCATCTCAGGGCTGCGCCCTTACGCCTAAATGATAAGGAATTTCATGCAAAGGAGGCGGGCATCGCGGCCGAGAGGGATTGGGTAGTCATGTCCTGCACTTTGGGGCCATGCCTACCTCCCTAAGTGTATGTGTATTAAAGCTGTGTTAAGAATGGGTATGGTAAAACCCATACCGACAGAAAAGGTGTTAAGCTCGTGGGAGCACCAGTGAAAATTCTACAGGAGATAGCAGGTATCAGATCCATGCTGATTTAATAGGTGCCGAAGTACTAGTAGAGAGGTGACGGGGCTTGTGAGCCAGCATGTTAGAGGCACACGCGCCCTTGAGGTGGGACTGCTATCAATATTCCTGTGCGGGCCGTCTGACAGCCCGCACAGTAAAATCAATAGCAGTGACAGAAGGCTAGGCACCCCTGTGTCCAGCCATGTGTGCCAGAAATCCGGGCAGTCCAGTCATGGCACCGTCGCCAACTTCTCCCGTCCACAGCGATGCCAGGAACTCCGCGCTATGGGTGAAGGCGAGTCAATCCTCCGCAACTTCTGCCGGGGGGGGGGGGGGACTTACAGGAACTAAACAGCCAGATGGCGAATCCGCTGGCCCAGGTGCGAGCGCCTGGAGGAAGTCGAGGAGAACTGCTTCTGGTAGCCATCTCTCCTTCCTTAAGAAATCTCCTGTTGGGCATGCAGGAGCTAACCAGCTGGTGGACTTCAGCTGGCCCAGGCGTGGCTGACATCGGGGAGCGAACGAGTTACGATGCTTTCCGATTCCATTCCTCACACACCAGCAGTCAACAGCCCGCAAAATCCAGCAGAAACAGGTTCGCCAACTTCGCATGTTTCACCATTTCTGGATTCTTCCCCTCCACCACCTTGATCGTTGGGCTGCCTTCCGCCGATGTGCTACTGCCATCTTCAACTGAGCAGCCCAGGTTCCCGGAGCACACGACCGCACGCCACGAGGGCCGCAGCCCGAGTCGGCTCCTGCACTCCTATCTCCCACCCCCTTGCCTCAGACTTCCCCAAACCCTACTACTCGTAAACTTATTAAGTTGCAACTATGCTGTATAAAATTTGTTTGTGTTAGAATAAGAATGTATTATTTGGTTCTGACCTTAGCATTTTCTGTGTAATTATTTTAGGGGGCATACGATAAGTGCACAAGATTAATTGCAGAAAATGTGGTTTTGAAAAGAATACTTTCTGTTCTATACAAAACACACGAACCAATTTCCTCAGGAGATAACCAGAGCACCACTGAAAGATACAGAGATGTAGTGCAAAATGGTGGTGCGAAGAGAATTAGGAAACCACGTCTAGGTATTCGAACAAAAAAAAGTCAGTATTATCGAAACAACTCTGGTTATGATTCTCCGCGTTCCAACACGAGCGATAAGTGCGAGAATCGTTTAGATCATAAAAGGCATCAAGATGAAGAGTTACAGAATCTTGTCATTGAAAAGCAAAACCGGAAGTACACTGAAAGCAAATATGACAATAGCACATCAGTAATGGAAGACAAGGGAGTGCAAGTCCATATAGTTGGAGAACATAAAACATATTTCAATTGTAAACATGAGAAACAGCATTCTCTAACAGAACTTCGCGGCAGTGAAGAAGATTTTTCGGAAAACTCGATGCAGGAACTGCAGAATAGTGATGAAAATTTGAAAGTGAAAATTATTGCAGGAAAGGAAATTTTTGAAGTTTCTATTTGCAATAGTTCTGGGGAGTTTTCGTCTTGTGAGAAAAATCTTTACGAATCACGTGAAATGCTTAAACGTCTGGAACATGAAAATCAGCTGGACAAAGTTTTGCTTAATGAACAAATTTCTTGTAAACATAAACTTGTTGATGACATAATTACGAGTTCTGACGAGAGTAATGGTCAAGCAAAAGGATCGGAGATAGGACTGTGTGAAAAAGGTTTGCATACCGTTGCAGATAACATTTGCCTCAGATGTGCAATACTTGACTGTGAGAAAAATACTCTGATGAATGAACTTGGTGACTCACTCGAGAAACTTAATAAACGAGTGAAAGAACTGAAAAAAATATCAAAAGAATGTTTGAAAACCAACTGCTTGCAAAGAACTACCGACATTGTTGAAACAGGAACGAATTTGAGATTGAATGATAAAAGTAACTGCGAGAATACGGTCATTGGACGTGAAGAAATCATATATGAAGAGCAATTAAGACAACAGCTGCAAACACGTATTTTTGAACGAGATGAACTAGCAGAAAAAACTGAAGGAAATATGCCTAAAATATAATTCACTGAGTAGCGAGAAATCCAGCATCCAAAAAATCTTTGCGGAGACTAGAAAGAAGCTAGATATGTGCATTAATGAACGTGATGAATTGGCTCGCGCACTTGAAAAAACAAAACTGCAAGAAGGAAGCCTTACATTTCACAATGATGGGGTACAGACTATATGTAATGAAAATGAATGCTGCAAATGTGCACTTCTGAGCAAAAAACAAGAAGAGCTATGGGCTTGGTTGGAACACAAGTTCAAATCTATTGAACTGATTCTTTCACACAGCGATTGTTTAACCAAGGAACTTAAAAAATTAAAAGAAAACTATTTAGTTAACAAAACAATGCAAACAGCAGATGACAGAACTTTTTGCGATAAAAGTACATCACCCATTTACAAAGATCTTGCAAATATAATAACTACAGCACAAAATGCAGAAGAACTTTCAACAAGTATGTGTACTACATCGGAAGAAACTGAATTTAAAAGTGAAGGGCTATCATTTTCAAATGCTGGTACTCAAATAAATGGTAATTCGATAATAAATGAAGCGTGTGTTTGCACATACAATGAAAACAAATTGCCCGAGAGTAAGTTTGAACAGACATCGAGATATGTGGATAAAGAAATACTGGAAAGAGGTGACTCTGCTACGATTCATTTTCCAGAAAACCTTGTCTCTGAAAGCAGTACTAAAGCGCCCAGTGGTGAAAAATTATTCAATGATTGTGGCCTGTTGGCTGATGAGAAGCTGTCTGAATGGAAGTTTGTTGTAGAGCCCAAGGAGACCACAGCTGCCATTTCAGACCGACACCAACTGAACAGAAAATTCATAGGGAGACGATACGAAGTGTTCACTGAAATTGGAAGGCATGAAACCAAACTGACTGACGATCAACTAAAGAAATCAAATGGAGGTGTTAAATGTGAACAAACATCAGAAAAGCGCAGTTTCTGTTATTCTGAAATAACGGCCTCTGGTACGAACAGTCAAGTGCTGGCAGTTTATGATAAACGTTTGCCGGCAAGCACGGACCCACAAGTACAGATCGGCCAACTGGAGTGCTGGAACTCTGCTTACCAAAATACTGAGAATCTAGAGTTGTGTAATACTTCCATCGAAATGTCGCACGGACTTAATTTGGACTGTAGGAATACAAAAGGCACATTTGAAGGTAAACGGACACACAAAGTGAATGTGATGCCGTTTTATTCAAGAATGCCATCAGGAATGCTGATGCTTTTCAAAACTTTCGCTATAGAGGCGCGTGATTTTACTGTTGAAATTAATAATAAACATGGCAATAAATTGTCATTGGTGCTCAGAGCAAGTTGTGTTCCTACTTTGGAGATAATATGGCTGGGACAAAAACTACGAACAGGTGGAACTGTGGGTGGAGAAAGAGGGCATAAAATGTTAGAACACAGTAATAATGATGCTGCAGCTGAAAATTATATTACAAAAATAAAAGAAATAAATACTTTGGAATATGCTGAGTTAAACATACTTCCTGTGAAAAATGGATGCTTGAAAATTCATTTGGTCTCCATAGAAGAACAAGATGCGCGTACTTTATCTGACAGTTGCATAACTGATGAATATCAGACATATATCCGGAACAAATCACAGGTAGCTGGTTCTTCAGGAACTGTGGGTGCAGAAAGAGAACATAATATGTTAGAGGAACCGGAACAATTTAATAATGATGCTGCAGCTGAAAATAATATTACAGAAATCAAAGAAACAAATACTTTGGAAGATGCTGAGTTAAACATACTCACTGTGAAAAATGGGAGCTCGGAAATTGATTTGGTCTCCATACAAGAACGTGAACAAGAACAAAATGCGATTACCTTGTCCGACGATTGCAGAATTGACGAAAACCCGACATATATCCAGAAGAAATTACAGGTAGTGGGTTATTCAGGAACTGTTTATAATTCAAATAGTGTCAGAGATTCAACCATATCCGAGGGAAGTACTGTGAGCGAAAATTTCGCTACATATAATTTAAGAAAAGAACATTCTGAAACAAACATGGCAAGTTTAGCTAATAAGAACGAAAGTAAAATATCTTGTGTCACGGACACCTCCGGTATTGTGAACCAGCTTGTATCTGCAATAACTGCAAGAGAGGTGTTTAAAAAGCAAGTGAAACCACTCAAGAATGCTTTGAGAATGACGGAAAAAACAACTTGAAGAACAAACCTTATACATCAATAAAATGAGACGCAAACGTGATGAAATGAAGAAGACGATAAGTGAACAGGTAAGCATTGACACTAACCACTATGGTCCAATCAGAAAAGTATGGCTAACGATAAAGTTATTAGCTTGGGCCCGTAACACCACTTTCCAAAATCCTTCAGAATGGTTCCTGAATGTTCAGAGCGATCATGAAACTTCACTGAAAACAATTACGAGTATATTCAAATTGTAACTAGACTTGGTTCATTCCATATTATTACTATAGGCTGCTCACGATAAACCGAGCACTTTTGAAAGTCTTGCTTAGGAACTACCTCTCAGTTTATTATGTATCCTTCCGCCATATGTAGAATTAACATTGACTCTGACCTGATCACGTTATTTATGTGCCACACCTAGTAAAAGCATGGCAGTTTTAGGAATGTAGATGTGTTACTAATATGTAGAGTCGTATTACAATGTGTATAAAACAAGAAGTACTAATTTTCAGAGGTCATAAAATTAAACATCACACTCACAATATATAGTCCATTCACTGTTACTTCCAACTTTTCTGAGGCCCTGCTAAAATTCTGCTTCCAGGATATTCCTCCGCCTAATGCAAACAAAGCTCAGAAAAGTACACCAGAGGG
Organism: Dryococelus australis; assembly: GCA_029891345.1. Taxonomy (NCBI): domain Eukaryota; kingdom Metazoa; phylum Arthropoda; class Insecta; order Phasmatodea; family Phasmatidae; genus Dryococelus; species Dryococelus australis. The sequence continues at coordinate 103,072,195 of CM057004.1, forward strand.
CTAATACACCGCATTCGTGCACACTTGGTGTGATGATATTTTGTGAAAGAACTATTCCTTACCAGGCATTGCCAACACAAGAATTTTCTCCATGCATATTTATATTAATAAGATATTAAATATTACAACTTATACATAAAATATTAGTAAAAGATCAATTTAAATAAATAAATAACTTTTATATTAACACAAGAATAAAACTCTTGTGATACATGACATATTTAGGAAGCAACCAAACACATCATACATGGGATGTTTTTTCAAAGGTTTGGTTCAAAACGGTGTGAAGAAACTGTGAATAGATCATAATGTCAAGTCTTATAAATATTTCTGCTGGTTCACTGTCAACTTAAGAGTGAGCAGTGAGCATAGATACCAGTGTGTATGTGTGTATAAATATGTAGCTATGGGCAGTAATTTTTGTCAAAGGTATATTTCGAAGGTGCTCACTTTGCCACTAACAGCCTTTACAAAATCAAAACGAGTGAAGATGGTTGGAACAGAAATTAAAAATTACTGCAGATGAATATCACTGTACACCTTCAATATAGTTTCTTTTTTTTTCATAGTTTTACAGGCCATTTTTTGGGAACTATATGCGAAAATAATTTTTCTAACACTACAATTAAATAAGAGTACATTTTACAACTAGTTAGTCTGGACTGTGTAGAACTATTGTTGGATTCTAACATTAGTAAAGTTCTGTATATGTCAAGTTTATCATAAAATGTTATACAAAAACAATTTTGTATGTTCCATAAAACATTATATTGTAATGATACAATATATTACTTGTAGTGTTGCAAAGAGAACTTCGGCAACTAGTTTCCAAGGAATTTGTTTGTAAAAAGTACAGAAAAATTCGACTACATGTCGTCACAGAAGACCCAGATGATTACATAACAACCTACAATAATAACAAGCCAAATATTAGCTATAATCAAGGATATTATTTTTTAATATAAAATAATTAAATAATTAATTTAGATGGTAGGTAGCCAAGACTTTGCATATAGTCGATTAACAGGGCACCTTACAGACAGAAAATGAACACCTCACAAAAAGTTTGGAATATACATACAGGATATACATACTGCATACATAATGTATGCAGTATTAGTAAAGTTAACACAACAATTATACATTATCAACAGTATCAATATGAAAAGTGAAATTCAAAATAAGTCTAACAAAAAAAAAAAAACATTTTTCCCAATATCACAGACAAATAAACATGAAAGAGCAACAAAATTAACTTAATGGTGTCTGACTGCTTAGTACCTACTGTGTATGGACTCCATGTGCACTGTACAGGTTCCTAACACGTCGTGGCATGCTTGTAATCAATGTGTGGGAGTCATCTTCCAGACGAAGATCACATTCCATCTGGGCAGCTCTTATGAGATCTGGATATGTTTGTGGAGGGTGCGTACGATTATAAACCGCTGTTTTCAGCTTGTCCCAGGCAAGTTCGATGTGTTAGTGCACACTCTGTTGATCACAAAAGAACTACATAATTCTTACCACCCAAACTGCCATAATTAGAGGGAGCGGGTATGTCCGGCGATATAAAGTGTAATAGAGGCCTAAGTGCCATTTCACATGACAAGCCATCGATTACAGAGGGAGAGATGACCTGTGGTCAGGGGGTTGACTGCCATCTCTGCCATCTTGCACATGCCCTTGGGGATGCGAGAGTAAGGGGAGGAAACAATTTTATTGTCTGTTTTTAACTCGTCAAAGCCTGCAGTGTCTTGTATGTTAGCCACTCGCTTAACAGTACATTTATTACATAACTAGGGACGGCTGTAATCTCAGGCGCCCCTGGGCAGGTGAGTAGTGAGGACAATGACCTGTTGTGAACTCGTTCCGACATGCCTAGAATTATCGCGTCCTGCCCAATGTGTCAGCAGCTTTATCGCTTGACATGAATGCCTTATATTGGAGCGGGATAAAATCTAAGGTTGTGTGTTTATCTCAGCACATGTAAAAAAGCACTATTGCAAGTGCGTGTTTATTATCTTACTTGCACGAATAAATAAATCATTTTCAATAATAAGTCAATTGGGACAGTGTTCGATTAAATATTTCATTTCTGGATACACAGCTGCATATATAGTCTCTAACGCTAAGTACATAAGTGCACAATTAAGTAATATTATTACATGGGTTCGTCACTCACTGGAAGTGAAATGTTGTAAGCATTTCTCGTAGCATGTGGATGCTATGCATATATTATAATTATTGAATTATATATTTTAAGTTAATTTCAATAATTAATAACCCAAAGCAATAGAATGCCTGTCGCAGCTCTACGATCCAACCTTTACCACTTCCAGACATACACTAAGAATTTTCTAAAATAAATTCCCGCCTTTTATGTATATTAAACATTTACCAACATGCTTGCCGGGGAATACTGCTGTGTTTGAAACAAATAAGCTCTTCCCAATATGGCCGGCAGCCTGTAGAGGTATTTGTATTACACATGATCGAGAATCTGGTCATTTGAGAGAGAGTTGTGATGGAGGACAGATGTGTACAGAGGTTTTGTACCTAGTAAGTGTTCATTGCGATATGTAATAATTTAATAATTCATTAGTGCATATGCAAGGGCGTGAGTGTACAAATATATTCAATTAATCGATTTATTTATGCAGTACGCAATTCAACTATCTCATTCCTATGCAATAGGGTCTTGGTGTGCATGCTTGTGTAATTAGAGTTTGTAACTGCGATATGTACTCTCTCGGTGTATGCAAGACTTCGATTAAATGTTCGATATGCATAATAATACACTATTAAATATTCTAATTAAATAAACTAATTATTTATTAAATGCGGTATGTTCTCTTGTTATCTGTAATAAGTACTTCATTGCTGCATATGCAAGGAAGTACATACCACATAAATAAACTAGAGGAGATGGACGACACAATTGCATCAAATGAAAAATATAATATAGAGGATGGCGGGTTTAGGGGAGTGAGGAGGGTAAAAGCAGGCATAGAAGACCCTGGCGGACCTGGCGACACAATTGCTGCACAATGGAAGTAAGTCAAGGGGTGGAGGCGGGTAGTGATGGGGCAAGTGGTTACACCTCAGCATCATGGGGGTCGGGAACCCAAGTGCGGGTAATAAGTTATTGCAGGTGGAAACAAGGTCACTGGTGGGTTGGGGAGATGGTTACACAAATACTTGTGGACCTGACTGGCTGTTTTGGTACACATCCCGGGGAAGGGGTGGGGTATGGAGGGTGAAAGCGATCATGCAATACCTTCCTGCGAGGGGTACCTGGTACTGAGCAGCGAATGCAACTCCTCAGGGTAACAGAAGGGGAAGGGGAAAAGTGCATGCACAAGGAACACTCGCCTCCTACATGCATCCTGCCAGAGTGGAGCTCAGTTGAGAGTGAGCTGTCATTGGGGACAGACGTGCAAATAGATCTCGCTATAAACACTTACGATATGTAATAATACAAGTCTTAGATTACATAATCAATGCATTGCTGCATACTCAGGTGCATACTTTCTCTTGGTACTTTTTGATTTCAATTGTAATTTGAACTTGTTTAATGCACAATTGCTCATTGCCCATTGAGAGTAGTTAGTAATTGCTCATTGCATGGTACTTCAATTGTAATGGTCATTTGTAATGGTTATTACTAAGATTTGTAATGGCAAGTGCACATAATTAGTTATTACACTGTTTAATTAATGTAATTACTTATTCTATTTACCTGTCCTAGCTCAATGCATCACTCCCTCCCCTCCTCCGCAAACTGCATCATCCCCCTCCCCTCATCTAAATGCATTTCCCTTCCAACACCCGACATGTAAACACTTCGTCAGAGCACATCTACTTCAAATTCCCAACCTGACTAGATATGTACTTTCTCTCCCTCTGCACATGTAGTAAATATTCAATGCAACATATACTCTCTCAGTAGATGCAAGTGTGAATATTTACTTATTGCTTTTATGTATTTATTTATTACATGCACAATTAAAATCCTGTGTAACTGCATTTTCCCTCCCCTCCTCTGCAACTGCAAATATTAAAGTTTTTAACATATTTTAAATTATTCTTGTTGACAAGCATAAATGTAACTTTGCCGTAGCCCGAATTTAAGCGATTTAGTACTAGCGAATTTATGTGTTTAGTGCATTTCGGGTGTTTAAATTAATTATAAACTTTTCAAATTAAAATGTAAAATTATTTGATTTGACCAGTGAATCTCGCTATTTGACACCTGGATTTGGGTTTTTTCTTTCTCTCATTTGGAACATTAAAGTGATTTTCTTTAAAAATTGGCTACAATAATTTTTTTTTTAAATTGGTGCTTGCACTAACACTACATGTTACCCTAGGGATTAAGTTTTGTTCTTTTCTTCATCTTACACGCTGAAGTGTGTCTATGGTTAGTTTTAATTTAAAGTGTGTCGCAGTTTTTGAGTGTTGTGATTTAGATATTTTTGTATTACTTCAATATTTCACCAATTTTCTTCAGGATTGAAAGTTTACAGATCTCTTACACTTCACGTACACCTATGTATGTGAAGGTATAATAATAATTTTATATCTATATATATCACACACACATATACACCGTACTTCCAAAAAAATATATGTTGTATTTACACACGAAACACTTGGAAGAAACTATTTTACAAGATAATGTAACACCTGGCTATGTTAGCTTGTTTTATTCTATGTAAGGAAATAATATTATCTTTGATTGCTATAGTTAATGTTCGGATATCAAGTGTGTCAGAAGGATAGTATGCAAAGTGTATGTGAGAAAACTGTTTTGGAAAGCCGTCTTATATGGTAGTTGAGTATTTAATTGTAATTTTATCTTAGCAATGTTAATGTTTAAGAAATATTTTCTAGGCAGTTTGGCATTGACAACGGCGAGTTTATTAGGAACAAATAATCGAATGTGAGTGTTCTATATATAGAGGTAGTACAAGTATAAGTCTCCACGTAAATGTAAATTGGAAGAAAATGTATATGGGAACAATTATTTGTACTCCACTACAATTTATGCGTCCAGAACAGGGGAAGATTTAATCCTTCATCGTTAAGCTGCCAACACAACATGTATGTATTATAAGGAGTTAGCTACGTAGAGCCGATGTTGCTTGCACGTCGTCAGAGTACCCAGGCCTGAACCGACGTAGTTTCCAAATATGGAGTTCAACGTCCGTTGTCCCCGGGTCAGGGGAAGTTCGACGAGTGAAGGGAGCCCTCCAAGGGGTTCGATCAGCAACGGCGAGCCCACAACGGGGCAGCTGGGATGAGATCCGACTCCAGGACCACAGTTCCAGTGGACAGTCGAGGATGACCAGTTCCTGCTGACGAGGGACGAGATCCAATTTTAGTGGCAGATCGTTCCAGTAGCAGTTGCCAGAGGAGTATTGCGGTTCTAGACAATACTACAGTAGTGTATCGTCCTGAGCTAAGTCCAGCGCGCGCACACGCACACGCACGCACACACACAAACAATTAAGACATGGGTGGATCCGGTGCACATCGTACATCAAGGTCGCATGCTTTTCCTCATGTGAGGTATGAATGTAATCTTTGCTATTTTTTTTTGTTACTAACGTATGGTGGCAAATATTAGTTTTAATAATTATAATTCATATTCAAAGCATACCAAGGAGAGTCTTTACAAATATGATATGCAGATTAAAACTTATAAATAATGAATTCAAATCACAATTTTTTGTTGTTTGTTAAAATCATGTTAAGATCGATTACCTTATTCATATAGTAGTCTTATTAATTCAATGCTTCATTTAATTATTTTTCTTGATATATGCACCTTGGTCTGTTAAAATATTTAATTAATTTGAAAATTGCATGCTTTCGAAGAAATTCTTTTGGACCCATACTTATTGATATGTTAATGGAGGTTTATACAGATTCAGTTGTATAAATAAGGATAAGTTGGTCAAGTCTTAGATTTCTGGATCAATTTATAAAAAAAGGAAACTTATGTTATGCAACAGTGCATATTCTAATTAAGCTAGCCAGAGCATTACATAATTGACAATTGTCAGTTTTCCTTTATTTATTTTTAGGCGTGTTACAATAAATATATATTTAATGAAAAAATGATTAACAAAACATATAAAAGAAAATATTTTACAAGATAAATATATATATTTAATGAAAAAAAAAAAAAACCACAAAAATTTATGTGATGGTAAAACATCTCTACAATTCTCTGCACCTAATAATGTTTTTCTTACACCCAAGACACTTTTATTTCCCCATCCATACTATTACTCATGTACGTGGGTCTGTCGTTTACACAGTGTATTTCTTCCACTACTAAAAGACATTACTGGGGGAATGGGAGATTTTCAATATCTAGATTTTGCTTTAGTTAGAGCAAGCTCATATGTGCAAGCACACACGAGCACTTCTGGTCATGGTTTCGATGGCGTTTGTAACCTCAAAATGCACCATGCACCGTCACATCGTTCCGAACATACGTTAAGGAGTTTGTCATTCTTAATAAATTTCGTGAATAATTTCGCAATTTTACCTGTCGTACTTGGTTGACCGTCTTTTGCCCGTCATTTCTTTTTTCATATTCCCAATGTTTGTGGGGAACTTTGTCTGTGGACGGCACAAATGAACCGGACACTCGTCACTATCGCAATCTTGCACTGTTGATTCAAACACCTAACCACAGGTGAATATTCTTTCGAGGAGGAGGAGGAGATGAACATTTTCGTCACATCGCTCCACGGTCACAGTAGCCGACGGCTGGTCCGTGGAGGTTACGCCGTGCAATAGAGGAGATACATTTGTGTGTTTTTTCTCTGGAGTAAACTTGTCGTCCAGACCTGCTCCGTCGTTGTGGGACGTCTTCGTGGAGGGTCTTGGTCTCGAGCCTAGGTACACTTCGATGCAAAAAGCGTGCAATTGGAGGTACAGTCTGGAAATCCCTGCCTTTTCACGACGTGGTTATGTCCATCGTATTTCTCCTGTCATTTGCACACACAATTATTTTTACTTTTTCGGAGCAGTTCGTACAATACACTTCCGTACGTTCTTGCCTTGCTTGCGCGAACAGTGCAATTTTGTTTTACCAACTCCTCCAGCGAACAAGAAAGCATAGAGTCGGGGCTTAAATTGTACACGTAACAGTATTTTTATTCGCACGTTAATGTGTTCAGCACATAACAGCATTAGAACTCATCGCAAAGGCATAGCCAGTGAATTGCGCCATCGCAAAATTGAATTTGCAGAATGCCTCTAGCATCTCGAAAACTTACGTGTCGGTACGCCCAGTTCAATTCACTGTCTTCTGAACTGAATGAAGAAAATTCGACGATGGTCACTTCTTCGATGCCGCTGTCTTCGAAGTCGGAGCTGGTGGGACTCTCTGCGAAGCTGGGCGAGAATACACTGTATTCCGGGGGCTGGTACGAGTTGAATGATGGATGCAGGTTGACTGGCAGTAGCGGGTTGTCTGATGGTAGCGGGTTGTCTGATGGTAGCGGGTTCGTTCCAGTCGACGACATAGACGACGTTGCTCCTAGTGCCAATATCGTACAGATGAGCTGAAGAATATTATCTCCAGTGTCTTCTGCACTGCTGATGATTGATTCTGTACTTGACGACATGGCTACCGTAACAGGCGTTGGAAACGAAATTATCACCGGGATCTCCTCTCGAAATAGCGAGGTACAACTTTTCCCAGAAACCCTCGGGACTGCGTATTATAAAACCAGAGTTTAGGAGGTGGTAGAGGCTTGCCGGCAGTCGAACAGGGGTGAGTAATTAGCCAATCGGAGATATTGGCAGGATGGAGGCTTGCCGACTAAACAGTAATTAGCCAATGGGAAGCATTGGTGGGGGTGAAACAGAGGTCGCGGAGGCTTGCCGATTAAACACTGATTGGTCTGGTGGAACTGGGGCGGTGGAGGCTTGACGACTAAACACTAACTAGCCAACGAGAAACATTGGTGGGGTGAAAGTTTCCGAAGGCACCCGAGTAATCTGCCAATGGTAAACTAGGGGTGGAACAAAGGTAGTGGAGGTTTGCCGACTAAACACCGATTGGTCTGATGAATCGAAGATGGCGGAGGCTTCACGAATAAACACTAATTATCCAATGAAAAACATTGGTGGAGCGAGTTTCCGAAGACACTCGAGTAATCGGCCAATGGGGAAAATAGGGGTTGAATGAATGGTGGGGTAATCGGGCACTTAAATTTATTGCAAGACCAGAGTGGTGGGGATGGAGCGAATGAGACTATTTAGCCAATGAAAAACATTGGTGGGGGTTAGTCGAATGAAAGTGGTTGGAGGTGAGAGAGGCATATACATTTTTTTATAATTTTATTATTTTTTTAATTTAGGGGGGGGGGGGATGTATGCAGTGGATTTGGTGGAGGCTTGTCGACTAATCACAAGTTACCCATGGATATATAAGTTCTCTAAATACATTTTTGCATCAGTTTTCAAATTTTTTTTTGGGATTTTTCTAAAAAATTTCTAAGGAAAAAAGGAAAAGTTTAAGGAAAGAATGGAAATTGTTAGGAAAATTGGCGGTCGTGACAGAAAGTTTTTTTAATGAGTTTTTAAACATTTATTTTCAATTTTTTGGAATAATTTTTTATAAATTAAAAAAAAAAATATACGAATTTCTAAAATAAAATTTTTTCGATTTTTTAAAATGAATTTTAAAATAATTTTTAAATAATAGTTCTAATAATAAATTTAAAAAAATACTTAAAAGTTTTTAATAATAAACTTTTAAACAATTTTTGAATGAAACTTTTCTTATAATTTCTTATAATTATAATTTTGTAACGTATTTTTTTCGCATTTTTTTTGGGTTTTTGGGAGCAGAGATCACTGGGGTCAATGTCATATGAGTAAAAGATGGCGGAGGGGTGACAAAGACAAGGCGGCCGGTCGAATCCGAACCCCCAATACGTTGCGCGACAATCGGCATTTTCTGACTACTGACGACAAACTGTTATATTGCTTATACATTAAAATACTTCTTTATAAGTTGTAATCATTTACCATGTAAGCTGTGTACTCTTACCGTGGATTATGTATACTTTCTCATTTAGTCGAATGTTATTGTATTATGGTATTTTACTATGTATACAATTAATATAATATACTTAATCTGAAAATTCCAACCCGATTGACTTGGATGTATGAGGGATGCTCAAACAAACTTAACTAAAATAGACATAAGTGTTTATACGAACTCTCCAAAAGTCTTGAGCACCATGGCGAACCAGGTTCGATTCCCGGTGGGGCCACTCCCAGATTTTCGCATGTGGAAATCGTGCTGGACGATGCTGTTGGTCGATGGGTTTTCTCGAGGATATTCCGTTGTTTCCCCCACCCTTGCATTCCGGCTCTGTTCCATACTCATCTTGCTTCACCCTCAGTGGCTCTGAAGAACCCGTTGTAAAGTGCCACCCAATGTTCTCCAATCCTGGCGACGTGTAGCGAGGCCTGATGAAGGAGTACGAGCGACTGCTGGCTAGCCGGGATATCGAGGCCGGCGTGTGTGCGCGCGCAGCCTGCTGGAACATCGCACCGAGGCGTACCGTGCCGTGTTAGACGAGATGGCGGCGTACCAGCGCCACGAATGTCGGCTGCGCGCGCAGCGGGACGGCCTCAGGAAGCGGCTGGCGCGGGACATGGCCTCTGGCAGACAGCTCGCGGCCAGAGTGCACCACCTGCAAGGCCGGTTGGACATCGTGTTAGATAGCCTGCGCTACCGTGACACCGAGGTGGAGAGCCTCCGCGAACAGGTCGCCATTCTCATCGCGCTGCTGGAGGGCCGCACCACCAGGTCAGTCAGCGCCCGCAAGCTATTATGCTACTGTTGTTAGGTGTAGTATATTATGCTACTGTTGTTAGGTATAGTATATTTAGTATATTTTCAGTGTCTTTACGATTCTTTAATCGAACCGTAGAAAAAAATCCTGTATGTTGTTTCCTAAATATGTCGTTCGTCACAAGTTTTTGGCCTACTTTTCCGAAGGTAAGAAAGGTCTATGAAATCACTTCCCTGTGTCTGTGTGTCTGAATGCTCCTCCCCCCTCCGTCGACAACCCTCCAGCACCGTTCTCCACGGGCCATTTAAGTTATGAATGTGTTAACCGAATTTCACCAAACTCGGTACGCATAGTATCATTCAACCGATTTAAATTAAATTTTGAATCGTGACAGCGCAAGGTACAAGAACTCAGAGGTGAATATTGTTGTCGGTCTGCCAATTTGGAAGATAGCACCAATGAAAAAATAAAGCTTTTACATTATATTTCGAAAACTACCCAACTAATTTCCGCCAAGTTTGGCACGTAATTGATACTATTTTACGCCATGTAAATGCATGCAATTAAAATCGAACAGGTGCTTATTTTAAAAATGGCGGCCAAACAAATATTTTAGTTTATTTGGTATAACTTCCATACCATTTGACCAAATTCAAACAATTTTTTTTTTTAATGCTGAGGGTATCTATCACAAACATCATATAAGCTAAAATCATCTACTTTCGGCCGCCGTTTTGTATGCAAGTGCTACATGATTTAATAAAATTTTTGTGCAATATTTTGGGAACCAATAGGCAGATTGCTGCCAAATTTGGCAAATAAGTAGTACTATGCCAGTTGATATATACAAATATGTTTCAAGTATGTCAGACACTTATTTTCAAAATGCTGCCATATAGCTATTTTAGCATAGTACGCTATATCTCCGAAACCACGTAATCAATTCAAACTTAATTTTGTATAGTGGGTGTAATTATATATATATATATATATATATAACATAAAATGTGTTTACACGAAGCCTCTTTTGTCCTCCATTTTGTAAGATAGCGCCACACGAATAAATGAAGTTTTTGTAATATCTCGAGGAAGAATTGATAGATTCCTACCAAACATGACAAATAAGTATGCGATAGGAGATGTCTATTTATATGTTTTAGGTATGTCACGCACTTATGTTCGAAATGACAGCCATATTGTTATTTTAGTTTAGTATGTTATATCGTCGAAACCATGTAATTAACTACACTATCTACCAAATGTAATTGGACACCTGTCCACAATATTTGCTCGGTGGTTGTTACCCCGTTATAATCTCGTAGGGCCACCTCTTGCGGCTATAACAGCAGCCACCTTGTCTGGCATGCTCTCTACGAGTGTTTGCAGGACATCCATGGGGATTCGTCGCCATTCCTCTTGTAACCATTCCATGAGTTGAGCAATGGATTCTGTCCACGCCTGACGAGTCCTTACCCGGCGATCCAATTCGTCCCAAAGATGTTCTATAGGGTTGAGGTCGGGGCTCTGGACGGGCCAGTCCAATCAGCGAACATTGTTGTCGGAGTACCACTGCATACTAGCCCTTGAAACATGGCACCTGGCATTGTCATCTTGGAAGTAACACGGGTCCATTCCGTAAAAACGCCACAATGTTGGGAGCATTTCATTATCCAGAATGTTACAATAGGCCTCTGTGTTCATGCTTTATGGACAAACACTAGCGGTTCTACGCCGAAGGTCGTGAAACATAAGTCAACTGACGTACTGAATTACGTATCTTCACAGGTGCCCAATTACTTTTTGGTAAATAGTGTACAATGAAGCTTTGTAGGATGGCTCTATATATTACAACCATCAAATGTGCCAACACAAAATCTCTTTTGTACGCCATTTTGTAAAATAGTATCACATGACAAATTAAAATTATGCAATATCAAAAAAAAAAAAAAAAAAAAACAATTTCCAACAATTCTGGCAAACAAGTTGCACTATGGCAGGCCACGTAAACTGATAAGCTTTGAGGCCAGACACACATTTTCAAAATGGCGTCCATATAGAAATTTTAGCTCTGAATTTTTTTCTACGAAACAACGAAACCAATTTCAACTTAACTTTGCATGCCGACAGTAACTGTTATATCCATAAAAAGTGTTTACGCAAAACCTCAATTGTACGCCGTTTTGTAAGATATCCTTAAATGAAATAATACAGTTTTATGTCGTATCTCGGGAAACAATTATCCTATTTCTTTCAAATTTGGCATTGACGTTGTACTGTGGTTGGCTATATTAATTTATATGTTTTAAGTGTGCAAATCTCTTATTTTCTGAATGGAACCTATACATCTTAGCTTAGTGTGCTACATCTACGAATTATTTAACTGATTTAAACTTAACTTTGTATACTGTATCTATGAGAATCATCGGATATGCTAATACATATAATTTCTGTTCTCCATATATGAAAATCGCCGCATGAACAATTGAGATTTTATGCCATATCTCGAGGATGAATCAACCGATTTATTCCAAAATTTTACGCAGGTATTGCTACAGTAAGGTATGTAAGTTAACATGTATGTGCGGTAGGCATTTTGAAAATGAGATTTGTATAAATAATTTAGATTACTATCAGATATCTATGAAATATTTCAACACAACTGACCAAATTTTGTACGGCAACAAGTAAATTAAATATTTTGCCATATTTCCAGATCAAGTGAACTAATTGATACCAAATTTTGCACAACTACAGAAGGCCGTGTAAAGTTACAAGATTTGAATGCAGTCAGAGGAATTTTTTAAATGGCGGTCATACAAATGTTTTGATATGATTGGCATATCTATTTAATTATTTAACAAATTCAATCAAACTTTTTATGGTGATGGCATCTATTAGAAACATCGTGTACAAAGCCTCTTTTTAGGTAATTTTGCAAGATATTCCCGCTTAAGAAAATTATGATTTTATGCCATATTTCGGAGGCCAATCGATTCGTTTCCACCAAATTTCTCATACAAGTAGCATTGCAGTAAGCCGTATAAACTTATGTGTTTTTAGTGGCTCAGGCACTTTATATTCAAAATGGTGGCCATTTAAATATTTAATTAAAAACATACGATTGATTACACCCGAAGTTGATGCCACGAATCCTACCTCTGTGATGCAATTAATTTTACGAGATTTTCTGAATTCGAATCCCGGGTAAGTCACTCGTGTATTTTAATTGTCATGGTACTGTTTCACATGTTTCTGCTTTCATCTCTAATGATATTGCTGGCAATGAGACATCAGTGCCTACCTATCATCAAAAATTCCAAGAACTTAGCTACACTTTATTTGCATTCCTGTAGAGGAACGTAAGCTCATTGCGTTATCAGTGATTTCTTGTTTATACTTCTAACAAAAATTATCGCATTTTTAGTTAAACTATACCTTAACTTACACTTTTTATGTTTGATTTATAATATGAACAAAATTCGAGATGACATAATTGTGTGTCGGCAATGCTTAGTAAGAAATAGTTATTATGAAATATATTTTTACACTGAGTGCTCACGAATATGGCGCACTGTCCCTTTGGTGTAAATTTCAAAATTTAGTTAAGCATTGTATGCATGAGACTGAGGGCTATCCTAAAACTATATTTTATCAAGGCTTCAGAAAAGTTGGATGTAACTGTCAATGGACTATATAGGATGCTGCAGCTAGTGTAACTCCAGTTCCGTATGGAGGGAAAAATTACAGTATATAGTAAGATTAAAATAAGAAATGAATACGTTACTTAAAAACTTAAAGCCAGAAAACGTGAATTAAAAACATATTAGAAACAAGAAATAATTTTACTAAAAATGAAAAAATTTGCAACCTCTAAAAAAATTGAAAATAAAAAGGCTTAATCAAATTGCTGAAAATCCTACGATATTTTTCACGTATATTGTAATGTTTCACAAAAGTGTCGTATAATAATATTAACGGATTAAAAATATTAAATATATTTCTTCAAGGAAATTGTAATATTTGTTAGAATTACAAAACATTAATTTTAAAGTGTAATGATTTTTAAAAGGTTTCACAGATGTTAATAATAGTCGACGAAAATTTATTCAAAAATACTATAGAAGGTTATATGACATTAAAGAGAATATTAATTTATTTATTTCAACAGTTATTTTACAATTTTGAATAGATTTCTTACCTATATTAAAGCTTTTATACAAGAACTTGTTAAAGAATTTTTTTTGTACGTAAAGATAACTGCTTTGCAGAATCATTTAAATTTTTTTAACCAAAGTACGAATGTATAATCCTTAACCAAAATGTATAAATGCTTCTTCAAGGCAACAAGCTGCTTATCCAAGAATACAATAGGTTACTAAGAAAATGTTTCTTGCTTCCAAATATGTAGTACATCAAGGCACCCACTTAAAACATTAGGAGCTTTAAAATGTTTTATTTATTTTTAGTTCAATGAACTTATTAAATCCAATAGCATTATTTAGCAGTACAATTACAAAAGTTTACCAAAGGAACTATTGTTCCCGTAAAATGTCATAAAATAACATTAAGATCAATTATATGAAATTTCATGCACATTGTATGCACACTTGAAACTTGATTTGGGTGTGTATGTTTTGCAGAGAAATAAAAAATAATAATAAAATACTAACTGACATTAAAAAGAAAAATCAGACTATAATTGACAGTAAAATAAATACATTTGTAAAATATTTTATGACAGTGACAAATCAAATGGTTAAATACTGTAAAGATAGAATGCTTAAATGAATTAACTTTAAAATTATCTTAATATTGTGAAAATATAAAGAATTGCATGGTCTTATAAACATAAATCAAATATAAATTAAAATGTAGATATGGTAAATTTGTTAATAATTTATATAGGCTATTCATGGTAAAGTGAGCACTTTTGAAAGAACTCTCATTTGCAATAAAAGTCAATAAATATATTTTATTTCAGCATTAGATGTTAACTTTCGAGGGTGGTGGAATGTATACACTTTGTTTATTACTTACATAAAAATATTGATTAAAAATAATGGTTAAATGATGAAACATGGTTGAAATAAAAAAGTAACTAGGGCCTCACAAGTGCTCACTTGACCGTAAACAGCCTATAACAACATTTACTTCTACTCAATAAATAAATATATCAATTCACAATTAAAAATAACGAGTTTTTTCATCAATACATTTGCAATGAACATTTGATGTATAAATTAAAATATCCTGTTTTACATTCAAGTACAATTAATAAAGGAAATGATAAAACCAAAAATAATTCTCAGAAATTTAAGAGAGTTCTTAAAACTTAATATTTTTATTGAAAAAACATTAGGTAAAAACACATTTGCACGGTATTTTTATTTATAATATAATATATAAGTTAATTAATTTCCACTGCAATTTAGAAAGGAATATAGAAGTCAGCTAATATTCAGGGGAAAAATTAAGAATTAACTGTCAAACAGAGGAAAAAAAAAAAAAAAAAAAAAAAAAGCATGCCCTGAAATATCATCAGTGCCGTTTTTTAAAGTTAAAATTGTAATTTATTTTGGCAACGTACAGTTAGACAATTTTTTTAAATTAACAAATAAACTCAGAACTACAAGCTACAGTAATATTTATCAATAAATAATTTTCAAAATGAAAAAGAAACAATTTCTTCACATGTTGTAAATATATACGAGTTGAAATAAAAATATATTTTTAGAAAACATTAAAACTTCTTTGTTTATTCAAAGAACTAATTAATAAGTTAAAAGTATTTCCAAAATGGAAGATTCCAAGTTTAGTATCTTATGTGTAGAGACCTGAAAAATTCGCGAGTTCAATGTCATGCATGCTAGACTCTACAGTCGTATGTGCTGAGATATGCCGATGTCAACTGTGCATTGGTTGTCTGCTGTCACAGTGGAAGGCGATGATTGAGCCTCCGTTCTCCAGGAGGCGTCAAACACCGTGTGAACCAATGGCTAATGTTACATAACACACGTGTTATGAATTATAGCTTGTCCCTAAATGAAACCGCGAATTCTTCAGGTCTCTTATTTGTGTGTCACAAATTTCATAGAAATTACCTATTCTCTGCGTTTCGAAATCTTTCACTTTATAAATAATTTCTAACTTACTAATTAGTCTTTTAAATGAAGAAATAAATATATATTTTATCGTAAGGTATTTTTAATTACTAACTCCTACTATATTCATAACACTGGAACTAATTATTTGTGTTAAATTGTGCAAATTGAAAAAAAAGATATATTCCTCAAAATTCGATTTTTCTTTAGTTTCGGGATAATCTCATTTTGATGGAATGATTATGTGAACAAATTAAATTTCCTTGCTATTTCTAGATGGCCTGCAGAAGAAAGTAGAGGAAGAAACAGATCAGTGTCAATGCCTAGCCCTGCAAGAACCAGGCATGATTTTAATAAGCGGCGAAGAAATAAGATAGCAGAGGAGGCAAAAGTGAAATATGCAAGCTATGGTCTGATGCCAATTGAAGACTACTCTGCACTCCTTTCTGACGAAGTAGTATATGTTGTTTAGTCATCAGGACGAACGAGAAAATTTTATGCGTGTTGAGCATAAATATAACTGTGTTTTATATATATTTACATTACCCAGCCCCAGTTTGATAAAGATGTTAATTTAATTATGACATACAACTGCTGCATTTGCAAGGCTAATTGAATTACTTAATGTATTTTCAGTAAAACGTGCAGTTAAAAACCAGACAGGAAAGTATATTGTTATTTTTTTTAGTCATTCAGAATTGATAATTAAATATAGTTAAGCCACCTACGTGAGTTCGCTAATGAAACTGACACAAAAATGATAGGCATTCTGTTAAACGTGAAAGGCTTTGGGCGATACAAAGGATGGTTTCGGTTGAAAAACTAACAACAATATTCTTTATTTTTGTGTACAAAGGTTTACAGTCAATGAGTAAAAAAATTAAAACAACATGTTGCAAGGTTAGGTAAGTACTTGTATACTACAACATGTTACAAGGTTAGGTAAGTACTTGTATACTACAGCGGCGAACTGAACATCTACAAACCCACCAGTTTTTTTTCTTTACTGTCACTACTTTCATCAAACCGTGACGCAATGTTCATTGATTGAAGAAACTAAGTAATTTAAAGCTCAGTAGTTTTATATAATACAGTGGAACCCCTGTATTACACTCTGTCGTGTTACACTTTCCTGCATTTTACTCTTGCTTTATTGGTCCCAATGTCTGTTTTCACAGCACATGTCCCCCCCCCCTTTTTTTTTTCTTACACTTTCCTACATTTTGCAACATTTGTTGCCAGTCCCTTGACAAGTGTAAAATAGGGGTTTCACTGTAACTATATTGAGGCTTCCCAGCACGCCTTACCAAACACTGACATAAACACTTCACTAGAAATTACGTAACACACACAATGACTTACGTGGTGTAGAACACGTGGCAGGTGTTGGATGGATTTGAAGGCCGTCGCCCTTAAACTACCCGAGAAGCGGGAATGAAGGTACACAAACACATATTTGAAAGATGTTGGTTATTATTTGTCTAAGAGCATGTGATGTTACACAATTGAGTGAAACGTGCATGCTCTATGAGGCCCCAGATTAGTCGATAATGAACAACAATGGCCAAGGTTGCAATGAAAAATAATTAAGTAAAATTATGCCGGAAAGGCCATGAGTCTGCTCCGGAGAGAGCTATACTCGTAGATGCACAATAAGAGTTGAACAAAACCTTCCAAAATAATGATAGTCTATTGTAGCTAACTGACCATTATAAAATATGCTTCACATCCGAGCCGCAACCTGCTATTACGCCTGTTATTCCAAGACTGACTAAGGTGGCATGGCATCAGTGACTCCAAGCATCCGACGCCAGTCAGAACAGAAATGTCTCTCGATAAAAATTAGGATGGGTGATGTGAAACATGGAATTCAAGTAATTACATTACAAAGTACACGCCATGCACGTTGATACTTACACATAAAAAAATTTGATAAAAATACAAGCTATTAATTTTTATGACTTTTGGAAAATTTACAATAGTAGATGGAGCATGTCACTTCTGGCCCAGTTTGTGCAAGAGTGGCCAAATCGCTTTTGGTGCATGAGTTGACTAAGTGTCAAATCGTGATATGGAAATTAGACTAATTAACTGTTTGATTAATTGAATTAGTAGATTAATTACCTGATTAAATTTGTTAATTATATTAATCCATTAATTAAGAATGTTTAGATATCAAATAATGTTTATTAATTTATTCATGTCATAAGGGTCATATTCGCAGAGCAGGTTCGGTGTGGACTATGAGGTCCTGGGACCAATTCACCAGAGAAGCAGGTAGAAATTGTTCATGCAGGAGTTGATGTTGGTGTAAGAGTGGTATAAGGGCCATTTATATATTTTTTTGTTTGTGACATATGTAGAGCGGGCTACATGGTCAGGTCGAATGTCTGGAGGCATGCTAAGGATTTAACTAGTTTAGATACAGGAGAAATGTTCTCTTTTCGGCGAAGTAAATATTTATTTAATTAAAAGAGTCGTTTGAATAGGTTACCGAACGAATTACTTTAATCACACCTCGAATAGCATAAAAGTAACGAACTATTTCGGCAAAGCAAATGAAATAAGTACGAATCATTAACAAATTCGTTAAACCAATTTTAATCATGCGATGAAACTGTTTTCTTTAACAACTTAACTTATCTCCACTTAATCACGTAATATTGAATCTACCGACACATATTCATGTGATTACCAAATGGAACAAATTAAATTAAACAAAATGCCCAGTTAATATAAAATTACAACTCCCCACACATACTCTCACGTCACCCTCATCGGATATCTAAATATGCAATGGAAACCAGACGAACTGATTGATTAATTAAACCACACACAATTTTATTCTCCCAACATAGATATCCTAGAAAATTGCTTTGCTCTCAACACCAAGTTTAAATAAACATATGCATTTTTTTAATGATGGCTACTTACATGGGACACAAATTACATAAAATGTAATCATCAAACTTAATAACATATACAGCTCTATATGTGTTTTAAGGCGCATAATATTCCCCAATAATTGTATAAACAGATCTGTTATAAACAATAGTTTAGCGAAACAAATATCCCAAACAGTGTAAATGTGAAATGTATTAGCTTATTAGGGGAAGTTGCGCTCTGTTCGTGAAGGCTAACCCACACCTGGCTCTCTGAAACCAAAAAAATTTCTGTCCGCACACACGGTCAAAGAAAATCCGGACAAGCTCTCACGATGGCCGAGACCATCCATTTATCTGTTTCGTCCCAAACTCCTCTCACGCTGCGCCGTGGAGAAGACAGTAGAATATTCTGCCCCGAGCAGTGCAGAGACAATGCTGGCAAGAAGGGGGAGAGTTTTGCAGACCATCCTCCGACAACCCACCCTCTTTTCCAGCACGGTCTTTTGCCTCCACTAAACGCCGTCCCGAGAGTTACGGTTTCCCTCAACCACCACCAAGGACTCCTCGCCCCATCAAGTTATGCAGTGCACCCCGACAATACGTTCGGTGTCACCCGCTCAACAAAGGTTGTGTAGGACACCCTCACACCATCTCCCCAGTGCAATGCCTACAGTTACAAAGAACCCACCTCCATTACTCGTGCAGAGACAGATGGATGGCGTCGAGCCAGAGTCCAGATAACTTTGCTGGCTGTGGGAAACAGCAAAAGTCAACCTGCTGGCCTAAGCCTGGCTCGAAGTGGAAAATTTCATGTTATTAGCAAAACACATTTACTCCTTCAAAAGTCATGGAAACGTTTACTGAAAAAAACCGATTTGAGATTATTCTAAGTAACAATACAAATATTATATTGTTCAATGGACAAAATTAAATATGTGAAAAATCCATTTTCCAGTCTTTAAAGATTTTTTTTGGTATCCAAACATTTTACTAGCTAACATTTTTAAACGTACATGCATATATATTTTCTAAATTCTTTTCTTTGCGAAACTAAACCACTCTTCGTAACTAACAAGATTATTTTATAAATGGCAACAAACTAACATTTATATCATAAATTTATATATATATCATAAATTTATATATATATATGAGTGAATATTGCCACATTTTCATCGAAAACCAAACTGATAGGAATTCTTATCGGAGTTGTAAAGTTCCAATATTTGAAGGAAAAAACCCAGATGGAACTTTTGGAAGATAACCAAGTTATATACTTCTTCTATGGACCACAAATTGTGTCTGTAATAAGGATATTTTACAATTGCTTGCACCTAAATATATTAGAAATGTGTATCTTCTGGACAAATGTATATATTTCGAACAAAAACTGCGATTTCAGCCTGAAATGAGTTTTAAAAATGATGAAAACAGAGATATTTCAATAATTTTTCGAAAAAGTCCGATTTCAAACAATTTTAATGCAAAACTGTGTCCATTTTGAATTCGTATAGTATATAAGTAACAATAAATTAATTTTTCTTTCTGCCTTGAGCCAGCAGTTGTCCAAGTCAGATCGTGTCAGTAGTGTACCACCGAGTGGGAGTATTAATCAACTGATTTCACCGAGACGTACTACAGATTTCACAGAAAGGTTTACATCAAGAAATTTCTCCAATACGTACATCAGTCTACAAGCTTCAACAGTAGGTAATATGCACGACAGGCACTGTTGCGAAAATTGCGATGAATAATGTGTTATAGTGTTTAATGCCATTTTAGCGTATGGTCAAACCAAGACTCTTTTAAGTCTAAACATCGATACACTTGTTGCTACCTAAAGAATTTCTTCTTACGTTTGTGGGACACGAAATTCAACACATATATCTGTTTCTCTCTGAGGACTTAAGAGGCGATGAGGACATAGTCTCGTATTTGACATGTGATGAAGATTGTCCGTATGGTACACAGCTTTATTTAATCAGCCAAATACTGTACATTTGAGGAGAGACTGTGTAATGCGAAGGTGGAAAAAACGTCATGGAAGTCACTAATCATCCTGTTTTACCAAGATACAATTCCAGTATTGATGAAATTGATTCGGAAGCAACAACTGAACTTTTGTAAAGCAAACTGGCCTTTAAACTTCTGTGATTGAAACTTGTAATTTACAACCATGGTGATAATTTTCGAAACCTTCCGCAACACACAAGACAATTCTTTCATAATAAAATAACTCGCAATTTCTTATGCAACTGACGCTAATGACAGAAAAGTGTCGTATTTCAAAGCTCCGAAACCTTGGTTTACTTTAACTCAGGAATTAAAAATAAGTTTCTGACATCAAACGTATGAAGTACACAGTTTGAAATGGGACACTGGTGATATAACTTATGATGACCATTTTCACTACCTGAAAGAGGCGCTGCTCGAGGACTACCCTGTATACGTGCTGGGAAAATGCAGAAAGAAATTTTAAAAAGTCTGACTAATACAGAAATGGTAAACATCAGAATTTATCATGACTGTTCAAGCATTAATTCGCTAGTAAAATGTTGAAACACTAATCATTGTGATAAAAAATATGTTCTGTTCGCAATGCAAAAGCAAAACTATAAGAGAATATTTGGACCAACATCCTATGTATGTGTAAAGATAATAATTTAGAAAATTGATATGTTACAGGTCCAGACCTGCGTAAAAACATCCAATAGAGACATTCAAACCAGAGCAGATGTACGCCAATATCATTCCAAGTTACAGGCGAGTGTGGTTCACATCTCTAAAGAACATATACTCCCAATTCCAGATGTGTAACGGAGATGATGATTGGAACTTTACACAATCTTTCGAAGGAAATAAATACTCAGAACGATTATTGTTTTATGAGCAAGATAACTGTCCAGTGTTTAACATGCGATCTGATAGCAAACTGCCTTGTTTGTCTTGGGATCTGCGTTTTGAAAACAGAAGCGAAGAAATCACAAAAGAGCCTGGTTTTAGACAAATTAAATATTAACTAAGTAGAGAGTTTTTTTTATGACAGCCCCACCATGTGGACTGAAACATGCAATAACAAATCACACAGCACTCAAATCCAAGGCAGTAGCATCATTAAAATATCGCCTTGCGGTATGTGGAACTGTGAGGTGTGGCGGAGTATTGTTTGTGTCTGCAAATTTGATTTAACTAAGATGACATTAGGAAAAAATTAAAAATAATGTTTAGGCCTACATAGCAGTACACTCCCAACAAAAAAGTGTGAAAAACAACAATTCTTCGGAAAAACAATAATTCTTGTGCGCGTGTGCGTGCGTGCGTGCGTGTGTGCGTGAAAGGAACAAACATACAGCAGCAAAACGTCTGTCACGATGGAGATGTTTGACTCATCACTTTAATATGTTAGTGCTACTCCAGGCTACAGGCGAGTGTGGTTTTGTCATGAAGAAGATTGCCCACTAGAAATTCAAATGTGCAACGGAGATGAGCATTGGCATTTCTCGTTAATCAGTCCAACAGAAACTTTTAAAGATACGACATATGTTATGGGCGAAAATTTCGTCCTTTGTATAATATGCGGCCTGGCAGTACATTACATTGTAATGAGTCGACTAGCATTTGAAACCTTTTCTTAATTCATAATGAAGCATATATCCCACAAGAAAACTGAATGCTTCATGCAGAAGGGATGTTGCTTTTCTGTGCCTATAGTGTGGACAAAACACTGTGACAGCAAGGAACATGTTATGCAGATAGGTAATGGAGAATTAAAGTCGCCCTGTGGCATGTGGAATGTGGCAATGCAATGTTTTTCAAAGCAAGAACACTTAAATCACAGACTATATAAATGAGAGAATTTAATATTAAAGTGTCATTCATGGCTAGCATCTTCAACCCTACAGTCGCGTACGAAGTCCTGCAAGTAGGCTACAGAAGAGTATTCTTTAAGCCGTACGATGGTATTCTACAAGTTCAAGTGTGCAACAATATCGAACATTGGTGCTACATTTACGATTCCAGTCTCTGCATTCACTTTGGTGAATGAATCGCATGCAACGATTGTGCTGTGAGGTATCTCCGCCCCGACAGTGAACTTCCATCTACATTTGAAGATCTGATGTCAGCCAGCACTTTTTAAAAAAATATTGTCCTGTATAAATTAATTGAAACATTAGAATCTTCATTTCGCACAGTTTCATCTTTGTCAAAGCGAGTTAAAAATAATAAGTATTTAAATAATTCCAAGTTCGTTATAGACTGTGTAACAACCAGGTCTCTAATGAATATGTGATTTTAGGCAAGAAAGCTGTAGTTATGATTATGGATGTCAATGCTGTTTATGCTTTTGTAAATCACTGTTTCCTTCACACATGAAGCTAATCATATGCAACAAAAATTTAAAACATTTGATGTAATGTAAAATTGGAAATAAATTATGTCTAAAAATTAAATGGTATTCGAACTCCGAATTAGAGGCGGCTTGCATGTTATAAGAGACCGTTCTTCATATAATCTCAGCTCTTCTCCGCATTTGCTTATTGCCACAGTTTTCAAGCAGAGCTGTGTACTTCATGGACAAAGCACCACGCGATTCTGCATTCAACTTCAAATGCGACACAATTCGTTACAAAATACACTCCTATCTTAAAGCGGACAAACATCAATATATTCGTGATGCAGTGCTTTTGAAAAACAAATAGCTAAAACGTGTTATCAGAAGAATATCGCAATAGGCGTGTTACCAAAAGAGATAAACCCATGTGTGTAAAATTTTTGGCTCAGTATTGGAGGGGATGAACTTTTACTCTCGTCAAATATTTGTAATTCGAAAATGGTGTAACTCTAAACCAGGGAATTCGTTTCAGTTTTCGCTACTTTTAACGTCTTATATGTGATGCAAATATAGAAGAGACGTGATTAAGTTTGAAAAAGCAGTAACTTTTTAAAACATCTTTCTAGTAAAATATGATTTTTAATTTGTCTTATAATTCTCCAATTAAGTAAGATATACTACTGAGCAGTAAAAAAGCCATACAACGAATTAGTAAGTTAGAAAAAATTAAATATATCTACCATGAAAATGTATTACCTTTCATCACACGAATCTTCAAAATTTTGCACAGGAGGAAATACACATAACTATCAGTTGATTCTTTATTTGCAACGAGTCATACGAAACAAAAATATTCATGTTGTAAATTGATGTTTTACCGTCCGATGGTTATCACAGTTTCCTTGTCCATTAAGTGTACACAATTACTTCCCGTGGAGAAAATTCTTCAGTAAACCATCTTTACCGCAGTAAAAAAAAATATCAAGTTAACAGTAATCGAGTATTTACTGTGTAAAGTAGATCTCTTGAAGGCAAAAAAAAAAAGTTATTTTATATACAGCCATCCCACAGTGGGTCTGAAACAAAAAATGACAGGAAAATAATGTAAAAAATAATATATACCATTTGTTATATGTTTGAAAACAAATTGTGCTTGGCATTTATAACATGATGTACTTTTAAGTCAAGCCATTTCCCAGTGCCAAATAAAACCTACCAGTAAATTATTTCCAGAATATTTTTTTAATTAAGACCTAAAAAATTCTTACAAATACTTTCATAACTACAAATGTCTGGCAGAGAAATTCGTGCTTTACTTGTACATAAGAATCTTTATTAAAAAAAACAATACCATGCAGAATAACAAAAAAAATCAATTTTTTTATGTAAAACATTCTACAGGCTAATATCGTTTCATGTTTAACCCCTTTATAATATAGATCTATTGATATAGATTACACAATTTATAATAGACATATATTTATGGAGATTACACAATTTTAAATATTTTATATGCCAACATCTTTTCGTCTAATGTTAAGTTACAAAAACAAAAAAATCAAAATTAATTAAATTTTTTTGCGAATATCATTATAAATGAAGTTACCACACAAAAAAAAATGGTTTCAATATAGTTATACAGTAAATTATTTACGTAAACGTCTTATGTTGCCCCACGTGAAAAAAAAAAAAGTCCTTTAGCTGTTGCAGAAAATTATTTTTTGCCTAATTTACGTGAAAAACAAACGTGGAAAAATATTGACAAAATATACGAGTTACATTAATAATAAAAAATTAAGTGCTGAAAGCAATTCTGCAACATTTATTATTATATCTAAACATGTTTTGTATACGGCTGAGTAACACTGTATATAAATGCCTGCAGTTAGAGTTTGCTCAAGTTTTTTACACTTATTTAATAACAAATTACGACACATTTCTAGTGCGTTTTTCTAACGTTATCAAGAAATTCTACGTCAAGACACTTCACTTCTAATGAAGTCAATTTTATCAGTTGCAAATTTTTCAATAGAAAAATCACAGCACTGTAATACTTTTTTTTTTTTTTTAATAAAAATGCATCGTTTAACGGTTATTAATTAAGGACTACTCTATATATTTAAACGAGTGGCCATATTTATATGTGAATCTTCAGCCACAAATTTTTCATAGGCACAAGAGTTCCTGCTTTGGCAACCTTAAGAATGCAATGGACCCCCGCGTTTTTAATGAAATAGTTTTTTGCGCGAATACGCGTATCTCGGTAAATAAATGTTCTGCAAATAAGAATTTTTATCACAAAAGATAAAAAATAAACAATTACATATGCCCCCTTTTTTTTTTACTTTTGTCGTATTAAGTGTATTCTTGGAGAAAAAAACTTTTCTGAAAATGGTCAAATATCGCATTTTTAAAGGTTGTTTTTTTTTTAGTGGCAAGAGGAAAGTACACATGTGCGGTCTTTCATTGCGTGCAATAAAACCCCCACTGCTTACAGGTATATTTTGCACAGTACAGCGTCACGACGGAAACACTGCACGTCTTGCGCGTAGGAGCGATGAGGCGCTGGGCGCGCGTGTTAGTGTCGCCCGTATCGCTTCCTCACCTTAGACGCGCGTGTCCACCCCACTCTTAAGACACTTTGACAAATTGCTAAGATACAACAGATTATGCCCCATGTAGCGACAACGTTCTCACAGACCGTATATCCAGATTTTAACCCGTCGCTACACTTGTAAAACAAAGCTGTAAGAAAATTCTAACCACTTTCAGTAACTGAAATTGTTCGACCAATGATGCTATCGCATTTTGACTGTAACTTTAGATATTCCGCACCAGTACCAAATAATGACAAAAAATTTTACAACTGAACTCATTACTTCCACCGCTTTTCGCTTGGGCCAGC
This sequence comes from Dryococelus australis, assembly GCA_029891345.1. Taxonomy (NCBI): domain Eukaryota; kingdom Metazoa; phylum Arthropoda; class Insecta; order Phasmatodea; family Phasmatidae; genus Dryococelus; species Dryococelus australis. Next base: position 103,098,252 of record CM057004.1, read on the forward strand.
AGAAGCGACATGAAATTTGTCACTATGGTGGACAAGTGATGACCTTCAGTTTCAATGGGACGGGAGCACCCAGAGAAGACCTACCGGCCGCGGTTGGGTAATACACAAACCAGTAAGTCCCCCTTCGATCGCGTGATTTTGGTCACTATGATTGCAACTCTCATGCCCGGTTGCACCATCGTGGTTCGAGACTCGATCCGAGATCGTATCTAAGATCGACACAGAAAACTGTTGCACCATTCCAGTTCAGAGCTGGACTGGAGATCGAGATGAAGTTCATTTCGAACAGCCGAAGTTGGCGGTTCGAGATCAGTAGCCATCGTCGATAAATGTAGTTTGAAAATACGCCAACAGATAGAACTACGTTCGATTGTTTTCTTGGGAAATTAAAACAACATTATACGCACTTTAATATTATTCAGTAAAATTCGTACAACAATTATTCACTTATAACAGATAAAACATCGCACATCTAGTTCTATCCATAGTTAAAAATTCGCCTACTTCCATGACGTCATATATTACGAACCAATAGCAAAATTTGTCTCGTACTTAATCTCTCTCTATCTATCTCTCTCTCACTCACTTTGGAACCAAGATCGGCGAATCGGAGATCCATAATCATGAAATTTCGTTGGTGCAACACTTTCACATTGGAACCATGATCCAACTGGATCCTAGTTTAGAATCAGAACTAGGATCATTTGATCTCGGATCGGGGAAGATGACGGTGCAACCGGGCATTAGTTCAGTATGGGGCACACACACAGAAGAGGAAAATCATATTTCGCAGAACAATGCGCAAGTCGTATGTAGGCGAGGTTGTATTTATCACGTGACTTCAACGTGCCATTACAAGTTACTGATACGATATTAAGTGATTGATAACCATCTCATGCTGACGACACTGTATCAAATACTCTTTTAAAAGAAAGGACAACAATGAGCCTATCGTGATTGTTCAAAGTTTTGTTACAAAGTCTAGTAGTGAAGTGTCGTCTTCGAGTGTATCTGATAAAAATTACTCTTATTTTACTTCGTGCTTCAAAATAGATATACTGTATCAATAATAATCATTTCATATCACGTGTTGCTAAAGTGTTCACTTGTAACTTCACATTGAACCTCGTCTGTGACTTGGTGCAATCTAAAGAATTTTTTACAAAACTTATTAGAGGCCGATCAGCGCGATAAAGTGAGCATTTTTCAAATCAACATTATAACAAAAAAGTCCCTGCTCCTACCTGCATATATTTTAACGGCCCATGGTAATGTTAATTTTGCATAAGGTGGAAGAATACACAACGTATATACATGTATATAGATTTTATGCAGGGCTTTCAAAAGTGCTCAGTTTACCGTGAACAGGCTATAGTGATGCATAGCGGGGATTTTCCTAACATTTCTACACATATTAAGGTAAGCAAATTACCAGTTTCTATAAGTATGTAACACGATACACATCCAAGATACGTCTATCTCGTGTAACTAAGGGTAAAGTTGTGTCTCGAGCAATTAAAATTTTTTTCTTTGCGCATAATAAGATTCTATCATTTCCATCCTACCGAAGTACTGTATTAAAATATTTGACAAGCAAAATCATTTCATTTTTACCCGGGACACAGTAACTGTTTTGAATAATGTAGCAACCGTAATCATCTTCGGTCCCAAGTTAAGGTGCATTACTTTCGAGTCAGTAAGAACTGCCAATTTTTTTTTGATAACCAGTACAGCGAGAAAAATATCCTTTCCCAGCAAGCGTAAATATTAATCCGTCAGTGAGCCTTGGAATGGTTTTAATTCCTATAAACGGCTGTTGATATGAACCAATTAGCTGCTTACCGAATATTTGCAACACGTGAAAACACAAAAGTTAGTAATTTAAAAAAAAAAAAAAAAAAAAAAAAAAAACTGTGGAAATAAACTCAAAAGCAGCACGATTGTCTCGTACTGAAAAGAAATTTAGGAAGCTGATTGGGCATCATCGGAGTAATAGAGTCAACGTCTCATTTCTCACGTTATTCTTTTGCTTCGAAGAACAAAGTAGCGTTTTTTCTAGCCCTACGTCTAGATTTCCTCGTCTTCGTTTGCTCAGAACTTACGAGCTACGTCTAGTTTACGAGCTCGTAATGTCTGTTTGCAGTATTACCACACTTGTTAAATCAAATGACTTGTTTAGTTTCTTCCTAAATATGCCACGTACCATAACAGTTTTATACATCTTTGAACACAAAAGCAGTTTAATTTATGTTAAATTGGCCTTTTAATCATGTATTATCTAACCATTATAATACTTCATCTATAACTTATATTAACAAAACAGGAAGGAAATGGATGTGTTAGTAATGCCTATAGGCTGTTCACGGTAAACTGAGCACTTTTGAAAGACCTGCATAAGATCTACTAGTATGCACGTATTGTACCCTCCCGCCTTATGTGAAATAAACATTGCCACTGGCCTCACTACTTCACTCATGCATCCGCCAGGTGAAACTGTGAAATTATTACACAAGTAAATATTTTACAGATCTGCTCATTTTTACACTTCGATGGATTAAATATAAACAGGGAGCGAAAGAAATAATTCAATTTATCACAAATGGTTACCCAAGACTTTTGATTTGACGTTTAGATATGGAACTACTTCCCTCCATCGTTACCAACTTTACTGGGTGCTTGGCACTCGGTGCGCCCGTTAAAATATATGCAGGCAGGTACAGTAACCTTTTTCTAATGTTGATTTCAAAAGCGCTCACTTTATCGTGAATACTCTTTAGCAAGAAATAGTTGTCATGCAAATTATTATGGCACCGAGTGCGCACGAATGCGGTGAGTTGGGCCACAGGTGTAATTTTCTAGACTGGTTTAAGCTTTGTTTGCATGAGGCGGAGGAATTGCCTGAGGGTTGACTTTAATATGGCTACTTCCAACTTTTTTGAAACCCTGCTAAAGGCAGTTCACCATAAAGTGAGCACTTTTGAAATCAACCTTAGAAAAAAACTCACTGCCCCTACCTGCATATGTTTCAACGGATACCTTGAGTGATATGCGCCCAGTAAAGTTGGTAACGATGGATGGGAAGTAATTCAGTATATTAACGTCAAATCAAAAGTGTTAGGTAACCATTTCTGACAAATTAAATTATTTCATTCGTTTTTTTTTTTCAACCCACCTATGTGTGAAAATGAGCATATTTGTAAAATATTTACTTTTCTAATAATTTCACAGTTACACTTGGCCGACGCATGAATAAAGTGACGAGAGCCATGAAAATGTTAATCTTACATACGACGGAAGAATACACAACGTGCATACAAGTAGATCTTAAGCAGGTCTTTCAAAAGTGCTCATTTTAACGTGAATAGCCTATATAGGCTTTTCACGATAAAGTGAGCACTTTTTAAGGCCCTTCTAAATTTTTCCTTTCATCCAAATTCTATTTTCCTGCAGTTTAATATAAAAATTGCAATGTGACCAATAAACACAATGTATACATTTCACCACCGTCAATATTTGATACCTGAGGCTGCAATAAGATATATTTATTAGTGGTTAATGCCTTAAAAAGTGCTAATTTTACCGTGAACATCCTATAGTAAGGCTTACTTTTGCCTGGCTTCAACAGCTCCACTTTGTAGTTCTTGGGCAGCTTCTCGCTGCACTCCTTAGTGTAGTTCGTGGGCACGATCGGGCTCGTGATGTTGACGAAGGTTTCGAAAGGGCAGATCGACTCGCACCCATCTATCGTCAGCAGGTAAGGCTCGTGGGCTGTCGTGTTCCTGTACCACACCTGCAACATCGTTCAGCTCGCTTTCCTACCTCATTCACTTTCTCATTTCCATGACTGGGCCACGGTGGCTGACGGTCAGACTGCTCGCCTCCCACCACGGCCGGTTCAAGGTGGGGATCACGCCGGACGATGCCGCTGGTCGGCGGGTCTTCTCAGGGATCTCTCGTTTCTCCCGCCCCTTCATTCTGGCGCTGCTCCATCCTCACTACACTCTCAAGACCTCACCAGCCACTTAAATCTCTCCACTTCACTTTATTTCCGTGAAAGCTTATTTTAATCTTACCTGCTTTCGTGAAGTGGCATAGCATAATTTTTTATTTGGGTTTTAAAATGAAAATTAGTTGTTCCTTTGGAGAATGTTTTATTAATGAAAATTTGATTTTTTTTCAGGAGACCTATTTTTAAATAGCTTTTTGTGTACCAAGTATTAAACACTTTATTATTATAATTTTAAAAATTCCACACGAAATATTTCCTTACCTGATTAAACATCTGCGAACCTTACTATACAATTTTTTCAATTTTTTTCCTTCAAAATGATAATTTTTTTTCGTCCTTGTACAAATAAGTATTTATTTAAGAGCCCTTATCCCAGGTTATTGATCCCTTATCCGCGCACATACAAGAGATTTAGTGTGCTCTTACTTATTTTGTTTTAAAAAATGTACAGTGCTGACATTAAAAAAAATATTTTAATATTTAATAATATACATTAACAAATTCGCCTTAGGGGCTATGCGTGGACCAATTATCTCGGAAGCGCAGAAGCTGGTCCCAAGCCCAAATCGAGGATTACCGGCCCAAGTCAGGCTAGTAGAATTCCTGGGCGCACGTCACTGCTTGAAGAGCATCACTTTAGCTTGGACCCAGAACCCATTTAACGAAGACAACCAAGGAACACAGGGAAAATGGCACTGGTGAAATTATTCCGACAAAGAGAGGATTGAGAATTGCAGTTAGGTGATGGAACACAGTGTCTGGAAAGCAAAAATCATGATGTTTTATTAGACACAGCGGAGAAAAATACCTGCCGTTTTAGGCATCTCTGAAATGAATAAGAAATGTATAGTGTTACAACTTTTAGACAAGCATGATTCTATATGCAATGGTAAGAACAAAAATTTAAAAGAGCTGTGGCGGGAATAGGACAGAGTTCCTAGAAGTGCCAACAAGCAATCCATTAAGTCCATTATATTAATGAAAGGCCTAAAAAGTGCAGCTAAAAATATACATAACTTTTTGCGAGCACAATTAATGCATTTGGTATGGATATGGGCGAAGACAACAAAAACCAGAAATTTTACCTGTACCTTCATCATTGTCATCGACAAAATACTAAATGAGGTTGACGAAGACATGACACTAACAGGAGACTTCAATGCAAGGGCAGGTAGTAAGATACCGGGTTTAACCACAGCTTCCATGAAAATTAATAACTAAAATGGTTATGTACTTTCTGCGCTCTCAATGGTGTGCGCATTCAAAAACTTTAAACGCGTGAAATACAATATTGAAAATGTACAGGAACAAAAAATTTCGAAGGGCTGTATAGCAATAAACAGTTGATTTGTGCCCTTTTAAATTCGAGATCAAAGCTGGAGCTCTGCAAACCGTTCGGCGGCCTACCCAGGCGGAATGCCACCTTGAAGACGGGTTTGCGATTGACTTGACAGAATAACTGTGCCTTGTGCTTACGATATGAAACAATGTGTTCAAGGGTATTAGTTTGCGACTGTCGTGTGTGGGTCTTGACGGGTCGTGTGCGTTTTTGGCGAGACTTGGAGAGATTGGTTTTATTTTGTATCTTGAGTAAAAGCCAAGACGAAGTAGCCAATCGGAGCACCGATGGTTGTTGTTGGCGGGAAACTGTATTTGCAACTTGTGTTTAGGTTATGTCGTATTGTGAAATCGTATTAAAGTAATTATTTTAATCGAGAGACAGTATCCTTTCAATTTAAAGAATAGTTCATGGCCATGTTTTCTTCCGTGGAAGAGGTTATTGAATTCACTTTAATGAACCTTTTCAGATTTATTGATGTAAATTACTAATGTTGGCATTGGTTTCCCCTCCTGTAAGATTTCACGAGTTTTAAAAAAAACTATTACACAAGCATATACCACAAATAATTAAATTATATGTAAATTGTCCATTTTTCCTGGTTATTTCGGTTGCTTACATCTCCTACGATTTTGATTGGCTAGACTTAACAGTTGCTAATTCAATCATAAACTGCAAATAATCTTATAGTAATTTTCCATGTGCTTATCGAGTCATTAAGTACAAGTAAACCAACCATAAGGGGGATTAAAACCTGCCATTTTGGATGTTTTATTTTTGGCTACTACCCGCAAACGTGGATTCTGGGTGGATTTTTTTCTGACGAAATGACATAGGATAAAACATAATGCGTTTTCTGAAATGTGTTCTTTTTCATTGTCGTAGCTATCATAACCTCTGTAGTCGTTGCCACAAAATAATTATTTTACAAGGTAGAACATGTCAAGTGCAGAGAAGCTGCTACGATTCGCGAACATTTAAGAGTTACGGACCTGCAAGTTTTTTTGTGAAATAGTTGTTTGCGCGTATACGGGTATCTCGGCAAATAAATGTTCTGCAAATACGACTTTTTGTCAGAAAAAAAAAAAAAAAAAAAAAAAAAAAAAAAAAAAAAAAAAAAAAAAAAAAAAAAACTTATCTATGACCCCTGTTGTTTTACTTTTGTCACATTTAGTATATTCTTGGAGAAAAAAATTCGTGAAGATGGTCAAATATCGCAATTTTTAAAGCTTGCCTGTGCAGTTTCCTTAAACGGCAAGAGAAAAGTACAAATATACGGACGTAGTTTAATCTGTGGGCTTTCATCGCGTGCAATAAAACCACACTGTTACAGATCTGAATTGCGCAATACAGCATCACGACGGAAACGCTGCTTGCGCGTAGGAGCGATGAGACACTAAGCGTGCGTGTTAGTGTCGCCCGTATTGCTCACTCGCTTCTTGACCTTGGATGCGCAGCTCTTAAGGAAGGTATAATCCATGCTTTGTCGCGCCAAAAATTGTAATGCAACCCCTGAAATCGAATTTGTGTGCGGAAAATCTATAAAAATAATGCGACAAGGGACAGAGACCCATTATGCTCGGAGGTATGACTCGGGACCAGAACCCACCGCCACAGCGTAGTCTGCAGGAGAGCGACGTCTCAGCTCCAGGATGACCGCCGAAGTGAATGGGACGGCGATGAAGTTGAAGGCCTGCAGCGCAGACAGGAAGTTGACGACGGTGGTGTCGTGTGCCGAGTACAGGTACATCTTCCTGTCGTCGGCGGAGCCTTTCATCGCCTCAGTCATGTGCTTCGTCATGTCGCCGATCAGGTTGCCTGCAACACGATATTGCCTCGCACAACACCTCCCACAGCATAGTCCGTTCGTGGCTGCTACCAACCTCTCTGAAGCCCTTGCTGAAGTCTGTGCTTTCAGGCCTGGAGAAAATTACAGCAAAGGAACAACACACATACCAAGCTGTTCACGGTAAACAGAGCAGTTTTCAAAGCCGTATAAAACTCTCGTAAAGGCTGTTCACGATAAAGTGAGCACTTTTGAAATAAACCTTTAAAAAAAGTCACTGCCCCTACCCCCAGTAATGTTGGTAACGACGGATGGAAAGTAGTTCCATCCCTTAACGTCGAATAAAAAGTATTAGGGTATTCGTTTGTAATAACGTAAATTATTTCTTTAGCTTCCGGTTTCTTTTTTTTTAAACGCATTTTAGTGTAAAAATTAACCGATCTGTTTTTCTAATAATTCCACAGTTTCGCCTGACCGACGCATGAATAAAGTGATGAGGCTCATGGCTATGTTAATTCTACATAAGGCGGAGAAGTACACAACGCGAGTACAAGTAGATCTTACGCAGGGCTTTCAAAAGTGCTCATTTTACTGTGAACAGCCTATAGTGCGCGACATATTTAGGAAACAACCACACATGCCATGCCTAAGGTAGTGTGAGCTCAAGTTTAAATAGCTTGAAGGAAGGTGTAAATATCCAAACTAGTGTAATAGACGAGTGTAGACGAGAACTTAAATAGCCACACAACTGAAGCAAGCGATTTAGTAGATAGGTTTACAGACACACTAAGTGAGAATGTAGACGGGGAAATTTTTTAAGGCATTAGGAAGTTGGCGAATGCAAGAATTGACTGCGTGGACAAGAAATTTAGAGTGTAAGCGAAAGAACGTACATAGTCGAAGGTGAAGCGTAACAGGAAATGAGTGCACTGAATAAGGAATGTCAGGAATCCCTTCATCAGCGGAGTTCCACTAGCTCCAGCAGGAAACCTGCAGCCGAGGGAAGAGGAGAGGCGGCGCGAGATTTGTCCACTGCAGCAACAACACTCTTGAGGACACGTCAGCAGATCTGCAGCATGGGCGTCGTGTAACTGTCCTTGGACGTAATTCACCGACAGATGTCCCACAAAAACACTAAATGTACACAAGACTGATAGCCCATCCGAGCATTCGCCGTTTTACAGCTTCAGAATGTGCTGTCGCATGAACCGTAGCGCCGGGATGGCATTCCCTGGAATGACACACCCACATGATTTTATTACAGGCTGTTAGGTTAGTTAAAAAATATCAAGAAAATCAGAATACATAGACACAACCGCACGAACGCATATAATTCTCACTCCTGGGACAAAATGCTAAAATGCAATAAAAAAAAATTTACACTAAAAAAAATTACGCTGCAAGCACGCACAAATATTCGCGTGTTTTAAGTTGATTACTTATCATATAATGCGATAATTCTTACCTTTAATTCTCTACTGAATGCGATCGCTGTTGACTACAAAACATTTACTGCAAATACGACCCTTGTAATTTTACAAACAAGAACTTCTGCAAGCAATATGTTTGTACTTTTACAACCGTTTGTAAAATTATAAACTAGTTCATCGTTAAAATTCACAATTTTTTTTTTCAGTGTACGTCTCCCTTCTTTATTTGGAATACTAATGAATAATGAATGATCATGCGCGGGGGTATGACTGAGTAACACTTAAGAGAAGTTGAAAATGTGTTAGTTTTTCAATTGCTGTCTAAAAGTGTGTCTTCTCGAAAATGAAAATAGACTAACTTTTTTTCCCCTTCAGAATGATATTAAGATAAAAAATTTCCGCTAAAGAAATTTTACAGTAAATTAGCATAAGCGTGTGAAACATACAGTATAATACCACGGAAATCCATGGTTGCTCGTATAAAAAATTATCTCTCATTTTAACAAAAAAAAAAATTCGCCATTCCTTGTTGCGCTTATTTAAAATTATATCGCCATTAAATTTTTAAAACTTGCTTTTATTACGTGGCAATTACGGTCTTCCATGTGTCAAGCACCATCGCCATAGTTGGTTGGCGTCTGCGGTCGAGGGGAGGGTTAAATTTCAACAAGTCGTGCAACGGTGCAAACTAATTTGTATTTCGATAAATTAATATACTAGTTACAGTTTCAACTGTTGCTGTATCTGGCCAAGTTACCATTACTAAGCAGAAGTGATAAGGCACTTGGCTCGATCACTGCCCGCCAATAAGACTGCATCGCGTGCCTTCCAAGATTACAACGCTGTTGCCACGCAACTGCGAATCAAACTACTATAGGTCATTCACGGTAAAGTGAGCACTTTTGAAAGCCCTCTCATTTGGAATAATAGTCAATAAATATATTTCATTTTATCTTTAGACGTTAACTTCCGAGTGCGGTGGAATATACACACTGTGTTTATTACCTACATGGCAAATATTTACTTGTGGGCTGTTCACGGCAAACTGAGCAATTTTGAAAGCCCTGCTTAGGATCTACTTGAATGCACGTTGTGTATTATTTCGCCTTATGTAAAATTAACATTGCCATGGGTCTCGTCACTTTATTCATGCGTCGGTCAAGTGAAACTTTGAAATTATTAGAAAAGTACGTATTTTACAAATCTGCCAACTTTTACACTTCGGCACGTTAAAATAAAATCGAAAGCGAGATAAATGTTTCAAATCATCAGAAAAGGTTACCCAACACTTTTTATTCGGCGTTAAGATATGGAACTACTTTCCCTCCCATCTTTACCAACTTTACTGGGCGCATGTCACTCGGCGCATCAGTTAAATTATATGCAGGTAGGAGCAGTGACTTTTTCCAAAGGTTGATTACAAAAGTGCTCACTTTATCGTGAACAAAACGTGGTTAAAGAATTAAATATCGCTGAAAGTAAAAAAGTGGCTAGGGCCTCAAAAGTTCTCCCTTTACCGTGAACAGCGTATTCTTGTTACGTCTTGCCCGAAAGCAAACATATGTTACTTCCCTCAATAGAACAACCGAATTAATTAAATTGAGTGGGCAGAACTATATTTCATCCCCAATGCTAGTCTCTAAACTACAAGCCTATTACGAACGTTATAAATCAAACGTCTTATTTCTGCACTTAACAGGAAAATTCATAGTTATTACTCCTGTACACTGAGAAAAGTGTTTAGTTGAATCAAACAATTCGTTTGGCGTAAAAAAAAAATTAATAGTTTCTGTAGGGGCAATGCAATATTTTGTTGTTGAAACCAAATTATTTTGTTTCTCTCATTTGTTTGCCCGAAACTGGAACATTTGGTTCGTTCTATGAAAAACAATTTCGGTTAGTATAAATAAATTAATGCCCGACCGAGATTCGAACCTATATCCTTTGCGACCGAGCGCTACGTCATGCCAATCTCAGCTGAAGTAATTGATAAAATTGGAATGTTTTGATATACAATTAAAATACTGAATAACGTGTAAATAAATATTTCAAGTTTCAAGTTTAAAGTTTTATGCAGATATCCACACCATTATTAAGCATCAATAAATACACTAACACAGTTACTATCATAATTGTCACAAAAATTAAGACACTACAGAGCTGTATCTTCGAAGGAAGGAAATCAAATTAGCTCCCAAACAAATACACAGAGTTGAATCAACAAAATATTTTGTTAACAGTAATTATTTTCAGCACGACACAGTGGTTCCGTTTATTCAGGCTTTTATCTTGTTAGAAGGATAAAATTGATCTCGTTACTTTCTAAGTTTTGTTTGCGCAACGTAATATTTGGTTGGGGGCAACTAAATATATTTTCCACCCTGTTTGCTGGAACATTCAGACTGCAAGAGCAGGTCTTCTTACCAGAACTTAACTTGTGTTGCAGTCTAGTTGGCAACCACCTCGTCCACGACCAGACTGAGGACAGAGTTTCTGGGTACACGTTGGAAGACCATCCCGGCAAGGTCATATTTTGGCTCACCTGAAACAATAAACAAAACTGCTCAACCGAGCGAGTACTTCAACTTGTTTACCATACCGAAAAAAGGAAAATATTTTCTGTGTGTGAAATTTATATTCACGCGCCTTCCTTTGCAACTTTGACGTCGATAAAGAAGAAGGTATAGACATAACGTCACTAGAGCAAATATGTCCAGCCATATTGGTCTACTAGACCACTCAGCGGGACTTCAAGGCCTCGTCTACGATGCCCGCGGACTTGCCCCAAGACCCCTAACGCTGATTGGTGCGCGTAAGTCTCCCAGTCCAAACGTCCGAAGTTACGAAGTACCAAGTTCATTCACCGACATGAACCTTTTGTCTGTGGCCATTTCCGGAACTCGGTGGTTCCTATAAGAGGTTTTCGCGCGCAACTTGGGGAAAAAAAAAAAGTAGCTGAATATTTACTAACAATCTAATGCAGTTCAGTAGATACTGAATATTAGGAAGTGACTTGCAAAATAAAAAATTGTGAACGTCCAATGTTTGACCAATTCGCCTACAGCTAGGCACTTGACGACGACAGTGATCTTAAACCATTCAGCAAAAACGGTCTGGTGATCGTTTTTAAAGCTCTGTGTTGGACTTCACAATCGTGGACACCTACCGGGTGGCCCACATAATTTTCACCCATACATATAACCAGTAATAACTCAATATAATCAAATACATCACAAGGTATTCCAATAATCTGTTTAGCGTTAAAAACAGCTCAAGAAAACTTGCGCATGTTGAATGTATTTTGTTCATCTCAATATCGCTTAGCTCATTGACAGCTATTGGGCCTAAAGGATCCCAACCCAAGATCCTTTTTTCTATGTCTTAATATTGTGGTTTTCGGTATTGCAAGCTCGGATGCTGGTTTCCGCAGCGACTTGGGTGATCGGAGCACAGATGCCTCCACCGAGGCACATGTGTCCTATCGCGAGGTTGGTCGTCCTGTCATCTGTTTGTCTCCATTTGATCCCGTCAAGAAACAGCTTGTGTTCCCAACGCAGCATTGTCCTTTTAGGAGGGTCTTCTTTGTGGACTCGTCTCGTGAAGTCTCGTCGTACATCCCTTATACTCTATCCCGTTATGTGGACGTTCATGTGTCCAAACACTACTAACAAGCCGCTCTGCAACACTGTAGAAGCTCGCGTCGGCCTTCTGGCAGGGAATGAAAGGTCATACACAACGCCAAGGAATATTAAGAGGGTGACAAGACATTTGGACCACCCTGTAAGTTTGAGGGTTACGATAGACGAGCGTCAAGGCCCCCGCCCGCTAGGCTCTTGAACCGCGTTGCAGTGTGTTCAAACACTCGATATTCTAAAGGTTGTTCACGATAGAGTGAGTACTTTTGAAATAAACCTTAGCAAAAGTCATTGCTTCTACCTCCATATATATTAACGGGTGCACCGAGTGGCATTGTGCCCAGTAAAGTTGGTAACGATGGAAGGGAAAGTAGTTCCATATATTAACGTCGAATAGGAAATGCTAGGTAACTATTTGTGGTAAGTGAAACTATTTCTTTCGCTTTCGGTTTTTTTAATACTTCAAAATGTAAAAAGTCTAAATTTGTAAAATATTTAATTTTATAATAGTTTTACAGTTAGACGTGAAAGAGGCATGAATTAAGTGATGAGGTCCGTGGCAATGTTAATTTTGCATAAGGTGGAAGAATTACATAACGTACATACAAGTAGATACTAAGCAGGGCTTTCGAAAGTGCTCAGTTTATCGCGAACAGCCTATACGAAACTATTAACGAGCGTCCAATGTGATGATCTACGAAAATAACACGCACTTCAAAAGAGGGCGGTCGAGTGCTTTCAAGACGTCACGCAGATTAGAAACACCATTGCAGAATACTCCAAAATGGCTAAGGACGGCATTTTCAAGGCACTGTATCTCAAAATATAAGAGTCTGGTGCACACAAAATTACACAAGGGCACTGCGTTGAACCATGCTACAGACTTCCCACAATAAAATGATAGCGTTATCACCGCTGGAAATCCCATAGGTACACGCAGTGCGACGAGAACACTGCACGCCAGTTGAGAGACTTGCGCTTAGGGGCGATGGCGCACTTGATGCACGTGGCAGTGTCGTCCTTATCGCCCCCCGAGTTTCTCGGCGTCGAACGCGGAAAGATGCTCCAGGAAGGCGAGAGCCACTCCGGGAGCAACCCCGCCGGGAATGTAACCTGGTTCGCCTCGGTGGGAGGCGAGCGCTCTATCCACTGCCTCACTCCTCCCCCCCCCCCACCCGCCGTACGGCTGGAGAGACACAAGGAAAAACGGCTAGCGATACGGTTATCCATGAGCAAATACACGAACGAGTGTCTCGAATATCTGTGCCAGCCACTGATAACATCGTTTCTCCACTGCTCAAGTTGTTTTGTCTTTAGTACTCTCGAACGGGACCATTACCTCGGCTCGGAATGCGTCGAACACGTGGTTCCAGTGACTGGTTCCCGCCACAGTCTTCACGTATTTCTTGACTTTACTTATCCTCTTCTCCACGCACTTCATTTCGTCGGTGTCGTCGACTGCGTCTTCCACGTCATCGAGCAGTTTGCAGGTTGGAATCTTGAGGATCTGTGAAACAACAGCAATGAAAACACTACTGTGACTGCGTTCTTGGCCCAAGGAAAACAGCTCCTACCTTCTTACACCACTACTAAGCTCACTCACACAACTACTAAGCTTACTCACACCACGACTAAGCTTACTTACACCACGACTAAGCTTACTTACACCACGACTAAGCTTACTTACACCACTACTAAGCTAGCTTACACCACGACTAAGCTTACTTACACCACGACTAAGCTAGCTTACACCACGACTAAGCTTACTTACACCACGACTAAGCTTACTTACACCACGACTAAACTTACTTACACCACTACTAAGCTTACTTACACCACTACTAAGCTTACTCACACCACGACTAAACTTACTCACACCACTACTAAGCTTACTTACACCACTACTAAGCTTACTTACACCACTACTAAACTTACTTACACCACTACTAAGCTTACTTACACCACGACTAAACTTACTTACACCACTAATAAGCTTAGTTACACCACTACTAAGTTTACTCACCCTACTACTAAGTTTACTTACACCACGACTAAGCTTGCTTACACTACAGGTTGGGAAGGTCGATGTTAACGTTTGGCAACCGAACATTTTTGCCACTAGGTACGCGCTAGTGGCGCACGTTTACGAGATTTTCTCTCTACTTTCTTCGTTAAAAACAGGACAATTGCAATAATCATAAATCAAAAGTAAAATAACTTTTGTCACTAAGTCAAATATTTTCCCTTTATAATTCACGTAGCTTGAAATTTTAATTTAAAAAGTTACCTTTTAGAACACTGCGCACCTAGCGGCGAGAATTTTTTCTATTTCAAACTCTCCCATAACAAATCACGTTTAGTTCCTAACCCGAGTATAATAAACCTTACTACTACGTTAACAGTAGTGTTATTTCTGGCATTTACTAAAAATAAAATAAACCACCCAAAGAATACTCTCTTAGTTCTCAATTATCAGGTAACTACTTTTATAGAATGACTGAAAGACGCTGTAAAGATTGAATTTCCTCGGTTTGCATCAAACACAGAATATTAAAAGCTACTAACAAATATAGCGCGTAACTACGCGTTATACTCCCAAGCAGCACATAACATTTTACATTTCTATACGAAATATTCCAATATAAAAATACTAATCATTTAGCGTAACACGGCTTGGCTGTTTTTTATGCCACTGAGCGCTGTTGAACTGTATATCAAAACGCAGCATTTTACAATGCCAACTAGTCTCGCATTTGATCTCTTTATTGAAAATTTTTCACAAACGTGCCCATTTTTAAACGGTGAAAGTTACGCTATTACTTCATAAGTGTCTATAGTCATATCTGCGGGAAGAATATGAATTAAAACAACAAATTGCGCAAATTTTAAATATAGTGTTTTATAATATTTTCGCGTTAAAGGAATGCAATTTGTTGTTTCTCTGCGATTCATTTATCTGCGATTCCTCTACTTAACTGGGTTACTCACGTGAAGGTTTATTCATCTATGTTCTGATTTTATTAAATCATGTAAACGATTCAACCAACAATTACCACTACTTCCTTAAGTTGAGCAGCAAGCGTGTTGCCTCTAATTAACTACGGATGACTGATTGACAGTATTTATTTCCGTATTACCGTAATAAAGTAGAAGTGACCATATTGGGACACCGTTAGATATACGTTAACAATAACAATATAGACCGACTGCTAAACTCCGACAGATAGGCAACTGTTGTGATAAATATGCTGAAAGTGTTGCCTAACTTCCAGGCTTCAGCATTGACCCTTTCTGTGCAATCTTCTAGAGAACGGCAAGTCCAAGGGCGTCCCGACAGTCACTTTTCTTTTGGTTGACAGTGATGTGGAGAATACCATCGTTCTAAACCTGTCAGAATCAGCTCATCAGGAGCAAATTATTCACTGCACGAATTATTTTGTTTGACTTTCACAGCACTAGCGTGTTCCGATGAGTGGAAACTGAATACCGGCTAAAGATGCTCCGTAAGCGATTGTTTTGGATTTATTCTAAATTAAGCTACATTCTCAA
This sequence comes from Dryococelus australis, assembly GCA_029891345.1. Taxonomy (NCBI): domain Eukaryota; kingdom Metazoa; phylum Arthropoda; class Insecta; order Phasmatodea; family Phasmatidae; genus Dryococelus; species Dryococelus australis. Next base: position 103,114,000 of record CM057004.1, read on the forward strand.
GGAATTGTTAGGCCACAAAGTTCGCACACATTCATGCATACGGGTACGTATTTTTCTCTTAACGAGTTGCCTACAAAAATGTTTGTTGGTCGTCTAAATATCTCTTTCTTTCTCTCTTTATGCGTGCGTGTGTGTGTGTGTGTGTATGTATGTACATGTACCATTACAAACGTTTTCTAGAGAACAGTTTGCCTGAGAGTTAAGCCAAATAAACGTTTTTTTTTTACATAAAGTGCACATAATTAGGACTTCGTAAAAATCGATAAACACACTAGGTGTTTCACACATTTGTTGGTTAACATGGCACATCCCTTATTTTCTCAATCAATGAGGACGGCATTACCTAACAACTATTCACAGATTTCAGATCTCTATTCAAGACAATAGCATTCATGGAATTTTTCTTTCATCTCGAGTAGGTTTTATTATTTCGAAATAATAACCAATTGAAATGTCTATAAAGGAGATTTGCCTCCTTAGAAATTACTGTAAGACATAGGTGGTATACTTTTTTCTTTTTCATTTTACGTGGGGAATCACCCCAAAGCGTCTGTACTTGTGGTTCAGGATCCTGATGTATGCAGTCAATAAAAGAAACCCCGTCGAAATATATTAGGTGGTTCGAATTCTGTTCCTAATTTTGTGCTTCGGGAATTCAAGCATTGCGATACATTTGCATGGCCCTTAAAAGTAAGCATCTCTAGCTGCGTCAGTGCATACTGCCGCCTTACTACTGCTAACAGGGGCATATACCAGGGGAGGGGGTTTCCGCGGGTTAAACCCCCTCTACTCCCCACCCCTCAAAAAAAAAAAAAAAACAAATATGGGCACATTAAAAAAAAAATCGGAGTAGAATGATTTGGACGGCTCTTAACATCGAGGTCTTTAAAAACTATGAGGGTGAAGTGAGGCGAGTATGGAGACGCACCAGAATGCTAAGGCGGGAAAACGAGAGAACCCCGAGAAAACCCGCAGACCAACGACGGCGGGTTCAAGCACAATTCCCACACATGCGAAATTCCGGGAGCGATTCCACCGGGAATCGAACCCGGTAAAACACGACAGTAATTATAAGTAAAATAAAAAATAAATGTGTCTATATGTACTGTTTTTCTTAAGTTCTATCGTTTTCAATTGGCGATGCTTTATCAATAAAGGGGGCGACCCCTCTCCACTACTAATGCCCTAAAGCCTGTTCACGATAAAGTGAGCACTATTGAAATCAACCTTGGGCGGGGGGGGGGGGGGAAGTCACTGCCCCAGCATGCGTGTATTTTCACGGAAGCACTGAGTGACACGCCCCAGGTAAAGTTGGTAACGAAGGATGGAAAGTAGTTCCATAATGTAACTTCGAATAAAAATTGTTAGGTAACCACTTGTGATAACTTAAATTATTTCTTTCCCTTTATGCTTTTTTAATCCATAGAAGTGTAAAAATTAACAGATTTTTAAAATATCTACTTGCCTTATAATTATACAGTTTCACTTGACCGATGCATGAATAAAGTGCCGAGGCGCGTGGCAATGTTAATTTCGCACAAGAAGGAAGAAGAGAGAGCGTGCTTACAAGTAGATATTGAGCAGGGATTTCGAAAGTGCTCATTTGAACCGCGAGCAGCCTATAACGGAGTTTCCTCGTACGCCGCTGGACCGCGGAGGTACTCACGTAGTCTTGTTCGGGCTGCACGGTGAAGATGGGCACTGGCTGCCAGCGCACGTTGCCGGTGGTGCTGGGCAGCGGCGGGTACAGTCCAGACAACAAGCACTCGGCCGTCTGCAGAGTCCTGTCGGAGTAGGTGCTGCGCACTCTGATGCTGCTCATGTTGTACTTGCGCGGCAGCAGCTGGTCGTAGCGCGAGCGGAGGAACGTGCCCAGCTTGTAGCCGCTCTCGAACCCCACCTGCGACACGGCGAGAATCAAACCTTTGAGAAAAAAAAAAAAAAAAAAAGGCCGCCGCTCCTGCATGCGTATGATTTAATGGGAGCGCCCGGTGAAGTTGGTAACGATGGATGGAAAGTAGTTCCATATCTTAACGTTGAATAAAAAGCGTTCGTTAACCATTTGTGATAACTTAAAATTATTTCTTTCGCTTTCTGTTTTTTTTTTAATGCATCGAAGTGTAAAAATCAGCATATTTGTAAAATATTTACTTTCTTAATAATTTCACAGTTTCACTTCACCGACGCATGAATAAAGTGATGAGGCCCGTGGCAATGTTAATTTTTCAAACTGTGGAAGTATACACAATGTGCGTAGAAGTATATCTTAAGCAGAGCTTTCAATAGTGCCCATCTTACCGTCAACAGAATATAAAAGTTTTTTTTTTTTTTTTTTTTTTTTTTTTTACATAAAAACGGCCTCATTTTTCGTTAAATTAAACTTTGACTCATATTCTCCCTGTTTTTATTCACAATATTTATAAAAGAAATGTTATAATTTATAGATAGAATATAAGTGTGTGGGTAGCGCCTAGTAAGAAATAGTTCTTATGCAAAATATTATTACGGTGCGTGCGCACGAATGCGGTGCGCTGTCCCTTTGGTGTAATTTTTCTATACTTGGTTGAGCTTTGTTTCCATCAGGCGGAGGAATATCCTGGAAGTAGAACTTTAGCATGGCTTCAGAGAAGTTGAAAGCAATCGTGAATGGACTATCTAAAGCAGTGTCTGAATTCTTCGTTTGGTGTCGTACGCTATTCGCTGTGAATTGAGCATGTTTTAAGGGTTTCCCAACATGCATAATAATAAAAAAAATTAGATTTTATTGTAGCCTCGAAAGTTGAGCGATATAAAATGCATACGCTGTGTTTATTAGTCAGATAGTAATTTTTACATTAATTGCCGGAAGGGCACATACAAGCTGAAAGTAATTTTTAAGCACGCCCTTAAATGTGCTCTCTTTACAGCAAACAAGCCCCTAGTTGAGGATATTGAGAATGTACAATGTTTAATTCGTATGAAACTCGGCAGTGCTACTATTATTCCATTCAGGGACTACATTTATGAACGTTTCGGCGTTTCTTTGTTACTCTGAGAGTTAAAGAAACTTTGTAAAGTATTATTTAAAAATATATGTATTTTTATATGAAAATTATTTTAAATTATTATATTATATCTTATATATTATATCTTAGGCGACTGGATTATTCAAATTCGCAGTTTCCTTAGATAAATATAATTTGTATGTTCACTGCCTTTTTTTTTAAGAATAATTTGGGATTTTAAAGATTTTTTTACATTTGTTGCCTTTCTTTCCCGTGGCCATTTGCGTCGTATTTGCAGTTAACTTGGACAATATTGTCCTATTAGGCCTAGAGCTTAATTCCAGTACAGTATTCTGAACACATTTCCAAATCACCACATCTGCCCACCGTACTCAATGCTAGTGTACCTACTTTTATAATGCCAATTAACATTTTTTCCCCAGATTTACTGTAGGTCGTAATTTTATCATAATAAAGTACCGCGATATTGAGCGAATTTGGCGAAATTTAACAAACATTGTATGCAGTACAGTGGTACGGGATGACGTTGCACTGACGAGGTATCAGTGCCACACATTGTATGCAGTACAGTGGTATGGGATGACGTTGCACTGACGAGGTATCAGTGCCACACATTGTATGCAGTACAGTGGTACGGGATGACGTTGCACTGACGAGGTATCAGTGCCACACATTGTATGCAGTACAGTGGTACGGGATGACGTTGCACTGACGAGGTATCAGTGCCACGCATTGCATGCAGTACAGTGGTATGGGATGACGTTGCACTGACGAGGTATCAGTGCCACGCATTGCATGCAGTACAGTGGTATGGGATGACGTTGCACTGACGAGGTATCAGTGCCACACATTTTTATTAAAGGTAAAGTGGTTATAAGTATTGTTTGTAATGAAGACAGTAATGTGCAGGGATTCTTCGAGCATCCATTGGGAAATAAATTGCGAGATGGTACAAAGTTGCCCTGGCTGGTAAATAGTTATGCACTGCAAATGACCGCAGAGAGTTATTCAAAGTTTTTAAAGTAAACGAAGCGACACACTTGCCGCAAACACGGGCCTGTTCAACGACGGCACGGATACGTATTCGCATCGCACAAGCGGAACACATTCCCGAGTTATCTGCGACGGGAAGACGCTTGGGTGCGCGTATAAACCCACGGATGCACGTGAGATAGCTGGTCAACTACCAAAACATCCGTGCCTGCGAACCCGGGCAACCAACCAGAGTGTTCGGTTTATCGAACTCAAGTCTTCGTCGGCATTTAGTTTACAAGAAAACAAGGGCGTGCGTTTGAGGAGGCAATTCTTTCTGTTTCGACGAACACGCGTGCGTGGTTTTGGCAATATTATGTACAAAATAAATATAGCAAAAGTATTAGGAGCTGCGGTATTGTTTGAAAGCATATTTAAGAATTTCTTAACACAAAATATATTTTGATTTCGTAGGTTGCATGTTGTTACGTTTCTTTATATTATAGAACAGCTATAATTCACCCGGATCCGTACGTTCTCGCAGTTCCCGTGTTGCGCGTTCGTTTTGATTACTCATCAGTGCGTTGTAGAACAAGCCTACTAGTAGTGGCGATCGAACCCTGCTCCCTTACCTAATAAGCAACGCAAGCCTCGGCACAGATTTATAATACTAAATTAACGGTTACCATTTTCTATTTTTATGTTTATGTATACTTTTTTTATCCTTTATTTCAGACATTTCTTTAGTATACCAAACATTTCAAGCAAAGAAGTTGCACGTGAAATAAAAGCAACTATGCATTATGGTCCACTTCTGTAGTATCTTGTAGAAAGATTTTTTTTTTTTTAAGGTTCTGTAGTGAGTGATATGCGACGAATTTAACCGACAAGTTTATCGTACTTAAAAGAGAGAAAAAAAACTATTTCCTTTTGCATTTGCTCCTAAAACCAGTAACACTAAGTGGTATAAAAATTGTCTGTTCTGCATGAATAAATCTTCGGTGCACTTTTGTGCCTAAGTGGTGCAAATAGATTTGAGAGTGCAGTATATTGTTTCCGCAACCCCAGGCATCACGAATTGCGAAACCATCCAGTCGTGCGGAGGCTACCGATAAAGTTTGTAGGATACGATAACAGCTGAAGATAATAGAAGGTCAATATTGTGTGCTAGACAGACTCCCATTTGACTAATCGCACACAAACTGGAGAGGGTATAGCTGCTCTCTGTGTACACGTTGGCGTTCGTGGAATGAAGCTGTACTTTGGCCACAATGTTTCCCCCGCCGTTTATAAGGCTGTTCACAGTAAAAATAGCACTTTCGAAACCCCTGCTTAAGATCTACTCGTATGCACGTTGTGTATTCTTCGCCTTATGAAAATTAACATTGGCATGGGTTTCGTCCCTTTATTAGTGGGTTGGAGCAGTAAAACTGAATTATTAGAAAAGCAAATATTTTACAAATCTACTCATATTTACACTTCGACGGATTAAAAAAAAAACACAATGCGAATGAAATAATTTAAGTTATCACAGATGGTTACGTAACACTTTTTATTTTTAATACATGGAACTACTTTCCCCTCTATCGTTACCAACTTTACTAAGCGAATGTCACTCGGGGCTCCCGTTAAAATATATGCAGGTAGTGTCAGTGACTTTCTTCTAACGTTTATTTCGAAAGTGCTCGCTTTATCGTGAACAGCCTTTAACATGAAATATGGACGAGTAGCTTTTGGGGAAATCAATTATTCGTGTTTCTTAAGGCACGTGGGGAATAACAAAACACCAAACAATTTAATTAAAGAATGCAAGGTCTTTTTTTGTCTGTATAGCAAAATAAGAGAAAGTAATACTAGAAGAAGTTTATACTATCTTTGTGAGCAAGTGGTTTATCACGCAGTAACATTTTTACATGACATAACGGTGCAATAAATTATTTTTAGTGAACATATACGAGCAAAGTTATATTCTTTAGTAAACATGAAATTATTTAAAAAAATTGTATTGTTAAAATATTTTTAAAATACTTTGTTCACGGCAGTTAACATGAATGTGCTAGCTACTATAAAATTCCCGAAAGACTCCACAAAAAAAGATTCTTTTTTTGCGAGAGGGTGGCCAAGCAGTTTTTCTAACCAGATGTTACATGTAACATCAAAGACCAAGAAATAGGCCTGTCAATAACTATACCATAACCCTATCAGTAGTATAACACAACTATTAACTCGGCATTTTCGAAAACTACCTCTGAATATTTTACCTGTTCTTAACTGGACATGTTTTAAACGACACGCTGACTGCTATGCCCCCAGTTAGGTTGGTAGCAGTGTGTAAAGTAATTTAAAGTTCTTGACATCCTATTAATAATGTAATGATAAAACTTGCGACCAAGAAGTTAGTTAGTTCGGTGTCAGTTTTGTGTTTGTAAGAGTAAATAACAGGCAGATTAGCAATACTTGTACGTTTCGAAAAACTTAAGTTTTATTAGATCGAAAAATGAATATCTTTGTGGGGATAATTTCAAATGTGGTGAAAGAATACTAAATCTGCAGGAAATCATATCAAGCAACTCTTTCAAAACTGCTCACTTACATGCGAAAAGCCTATATACAGTGTAGACTGAATAGTTGCTAGCAATCTTAGATATAGTCCATTCATGGTGCCTTCCATCTTTTCTAAAGCCCTACTAAGTTCTACTTTCAGGATATCTTTCCGCCTCACGCAAACAAAGCTTAGAAAATCTAGCCAGAGAGTGAACGATTGAATGAGTGGAGAGATTTGGGCGGCTCTTAAGATCGAGGTCACGAGATCCGATGAGGGTGAAGCAAGGCGAGTATGGATCAGCGCCGGAATGAAAGGGTGGGGGGAAACTGGAGATCCCCGAGAAAACCCGCCTACCAGCGGCATCGTCAGGCACGATTCCCACGTGCGAAAGTACGGGACTGGCCCGGCCGGGGAGTGAACCCGGTACGCCTTGGGAGGCGAACAGGCTAACCGCTCGGTCACCGCGGCCCAAGGACGAAAGGGAGGAAAGGGGGAAGGTTCTCAGACACCCCCAAACGAACACCAGTATTTCATTTCAAAAACCATTTTGATGCGAGTGCCAAGTGTTGATAACTTGAGATGGTGAGTTGAAAAGTTATAAATAGTAGGGAGGCTTATTCGGGGTAAATATATATATATATATATATATATATATATATATATATATATATATATATATATATATATATATATATATATATATATATATACTTATTTAATTTTGTGGTAATACAACAATCATCTGATATCTTAAATCTCGAGTGTTGTGTGAATTTGTCTCGTAGCTAGGTTTTTCCAGATGTAGATTTATGAGTTTTGTTGGAAAGCGTATGACCAATCAGTTCTGGATCCTTCGTTTATACAGGAGGAAACGACTATCAACACAACACGAATGTTATAGATGAGGTGTGTGGTAATATAAAAAATGCTTAGCCATTGTTAACTCAAATGAAACACACGAAATATACACTAAGGAATTATTCGTGGTTTCTCATACATCCCTGGCAACGTTCCCCTGCATTTTCTCAGAAAGTAGTCAAATGAGTACGGGAGTTCCTAATTATGTGCAGCAGCGAAGCTAAACATTCCTATAGTCCATTCACTGTCCTGTTAAAGTTATACTTCCATGGTATTCCTCCGCTTCGTGCAAACACAGTTTAACCAAGTCTAGAAAATCACACCAAAGGACAAAGCACCGTATTCGTTCGCATTTTAGTGCAATGACATGTTTCATGGGAACTATTTCTTATTAGGCGTTACCAACACGAATATTTCTTCCTGCTCTAATTCAGATTAATTATAAACGAAATATTGCAGTTTACAGATACAATATAAGTAAAAGATCAAGTGAACCAAAAATAAGATACATTTATGTCACCAAAATTATAAAATGCTTACGATACGTCACATACGGTAGCTCACATTAATATTCGGCCACCGATGATTGTCGCAGTTTCACATTGCACAATAATTCTTGTGTGCTTTAAATGAAATACAACAGTAGCCAATAACTGAAATGAGCAGTGAACGCTAATGAAAGACAGTGTCTTATCGTCGCGTGCTGGATAAATATACGCCACTTTAATATTCGGCCAGTTGTGGTGGACGCGTGGTACAAACATGATTCACATTGCATTCGTACTTAGCGTAATTCCCCGCACGTGTTCTGCGCCGAGAGGTTGTATCGGGTAGCCCCTGGTGGCCGAGTCAGTCCGGCAGATGGAACGTCGGGGGCAAGAATACGCTTGGACAGCGGCAGCTGCTAATCTTCCTTCATGCAAAGAAGAAATCTCAACGAACAATTGCGGAGCACTTGCATCTGCCGAGGGTCGCTGTCCGAGACATCATAAGGTCTAATAAGGAACACAGCAAGGATTAGATGCCTCGAAAAGAACAGCCAAAGAACCAAGCGAGAGAGAAGAACCTCTAGTAATCAGGAAAATAAAGAAAGATCCGAAAATTGGTGCTTGCAAACTTACCGCGCAGGTACTCAATGAATGTGGAAAGAACGTCCATCCAGAACCCATAAGACGAGTTATAAGAAGAGCAGGATATAATGGCAGAGTACCTAGAAAGAAGCCTTTTACTGATGAGGCGAATAGAAGAAAACGATTTAAGTCCGCAAAAGACCACGCTGACAAAGATGAAAGCTGGTGGAATGATTTGTGAATTTTTGCTGATGAGACGAAAATGAATGTCATTGGTTCTGACGACAGGGTAACAATATGGCGCAAGCCAAATGAGGAGCTAAAACCTAAGAACTTACAACCTACTGTGAAACACGGTGGTAGAGTATAATTATCTTCAGCAGGTGGTGGAAGAGGCAGTAAGTGTCGATGGAAGAAGAAAGACTATCCCAGCATCCTGAAAGCAAACTTACGCAAGAAAGCTGGAAAACTAGGCATTAGGAACACGTTTGAGTTCTACCAAGCTAATGGACCAAAACACAAGTCGTACATTGTCAAGAGCTGGCTTCTGCATAACTGTCCCGTAGTCGTTAACACACCTCCTAAATATCCCAACCTGAATCTCGTAGAAAATCTGTGGAATTAAAAGACTTGAGGACTACTAGAATTAGGTCTACAAAATGTCTAATGGATTAAGATTGACTCCGAATGTACCAGGAAAGTAATTACTAATATGCCACAACGCCTGCGAGAAGTGATTACACAGAATGGCCATGCTACCAGGTACTAAAAGACTGTTTAGTTTGCAAAGAGGATTCTGTTTGTGTTTTAATGATGGACGAATATTAAAGTGGCGTACTTCTGCAGAATGGGAAGATAAAATCATATTGTTTATCAAGTTACATTGCTCATTTCAGTTACTGGCCGCAGTTTTATTTCACTTAAAGTACGCAAGAATGATTGTGCATTATGTTTTATGTTTAATGTAATATAAGGCCATGAAACTGCGATAATAATCGGTGGCTAAATATTAATGTGAGATTGTGTTTAGGAGACGTTCAAACAAGACTTCAATTTTTAAAACTTTCGGCTCGAAAAGAGATTATACTGTGAATATACTGTAGTAGACAGATAAAACTGTACATATGCTGGTTACGCGTAGACGCTTTTTCAACACTTCCGAATGGCAAGCGTATTTTTATACATATAATGTCTGCCTATGTAGGTACCTTAGTCAGTTGGCCTACTCCTTCAGGCCAGTAGAGGCTCCAGTTTCCGTTGTACGGGTCCGTGGGGTATATATTCTTGGGAGTCCTGTCTCCGTGGCGGTGCAGCTAAAACAGAAACATCCTTCACATAATTTATCTCAGGCTAAATTAACTGTGCTAAAGCGAAACTTAGAAAAAATAGGTTATGTCTGATAAGTTATCCCGGCAAAGATCGGAAATAGGATATTCTCGCTTTTTCACAGTATGTTTAAACTTTAAATACTTCTAAGATAAGTTCAGTGAAATTTCTTTTTTGGTTTAATTTAATTAAATAAGCTCATACAAAAATGAGTACATTAAGTGTACTAGCCTTACATTGTTAATAAGCTCGCTTGAGCGAGTGCTCTTTCGAACTTACATTGGAATTATAAAAACTAATCATCCGGACTTATACTAAATAATTGTAACTTAGCTTAACTATGGTTAACAGGAAAAAACAATAGGAAAAAACCTGTTGTACATCAATAAAAGGGGTGATCAGTAATTACGATACAATTATTTACAATTAGGGGGGGACTAACATCTAAAATCTATTTAAATATAGGTGGACCTAAACTAAGAAATTTAAAGACTATGCACATGCAGGGAAAATAATAAGACTATATACATGCAGATACGATATGTACAATGAGAAATGAAAAAGACATTTACACAGAATTATTTACACGAGGTACATATTTACAAGGATGAAAGGATGAGGAATATCTGAATATTTACAAAGGTATGAAATGGAATTAAAAAATTTGAGGTCAGAAATGATGCTAGTAAATAAATAAATATATACACACAAATTATATACAAAAATTACAATACAGAATACAGGAGAACTAAAAGGGAGTACTGAAAAGGAAAGGCCGAAACATTGGATTTGGAAGGAAACTAAATGACCATAACGGGCACTCGAGGTGTACCTATGCAGTACCACTCCCGCAATTCACATGCTCTAGGGTCACCCGGTGGCACTTCTCAGTGTTAGGGTGGGTCAGGATGGAGGAGTAAGTACAGGAGACTGCGGTGTGGATTCTGGATGCCGGGATCTCAGGATGCGATGCTGGAGATGTTTGGGTGGTTTCTCACCTTGCGGTAGAATTTCTAGGCATGGCGTCTGATCAGGTGAGTTGGCGGCTCTATGTTTCCCAGGCAATACAGAAGTTTGACGGGTGTAAATCGTGGCCAGCCAAGGATGATGCGTAGACCATCATTGTATGCGGATGATAGAGGCCTTTAGGTGGGTGGCAGCACGTACGCCCAGATGGTGGATGCGTAGAGTAGAAGTGGTAATATGAGGGCTCGCCAGAGGTGAATTCATGTGTGTTCTGGAATGGCACATGATGTCGTGAGAAGAGGACGAAGGATACTGAGAGCCGTTTTTGATTTGTTGATGGATGTGCGAATGTGTTGGTGCCAGGTTAGTGCGCTGTCAAGATGGACCCCAAAGTAGCGAGCAGAGTTGGTCAAGGAAGATGGTGGCCGAGAAGAGTGGGTGGCGGTGGTGGGTTGTGTCTTCTTTTGGTGAAGAACGTGGCAGCTGTTTTGTTGGGGTTGGGTAGGACACTCCAACGTTGAAAACAAAGAGATAAGAGTGCGAAGTGTACTTTGAGTTCTGGCTGATAGGATCGATCTGGGCATCTTCTCCGGAAACTAACATGGGAGTGTCATCCGCATATTGGAGCACTGTGATGTCTGGAATGGTAGAGTATCGGCAACATACATGGAGATCAGTGTTGGGCTGCAAATAGGGACGAAATCTCACCACTTTCGCCCACAAAAAAATTGTCATGGATTCAGTCACCACATCTGTGACTACAATTGCAAGTCATGGAATCCTCTTAGATATTTTACGTAACTAAAATTATTATTTTTTGTCTTGACATTTTTACCGACAGCTTTTCATGTTGCAAAATTCGCACAAACAATATATTTTTAAATTCTGTATACTGAAATGTTTACATGTAATTTATTATTATTTAAAAAAAAAATTATTTTATGTTTTTATTATGTAGCGTTATATTTTGCGGATTTGTATAACTAAAACCTCAAGTACTTTAGATTGCACAATTATGTGTTACCACGCCTGGTAAAAAAAAAAAAAAATCCCATAAGCAAAGGCGGAAGGCGTTAAAAATAATATTTTGCGTCCTAGCCTAGACAGGATTGTAGAGTCGAGTATACAGGTTCTAGAAACAGCAATTTTTTTCTCTGTTCAGAGTATTTCTGTGAGTAGTACAACGTATTAACAATAAAACAGCTTGCATTTAAAATTATGCTCACAAAGTTAAGCCCTTCTGTATGACTGAATTGGTGTTACGGTTATGGCGACAATTTCCATACGTCGCATCGCAGCAAAAATTTTCCAATTCTTTGAATTCAACGTTCGACGTCATCCACTCGGAATTCAAAACGTCGCAGACAAGTAAAACCAAATAATATCCACATTCGTTAATCGACATCACAGTCAATTTTTGTTCTGTTCAGTTAGTTATGCCAGAATCACATGGCCCCGACGCGCACGACACGACGGCCAACAGCCAATGAAATAAAAGATAGATCGTCGTAAGCCCGACCGATTTTGTCGTCCGAGCAGCAATTTTGGATTAGAAATGATTTCTATTCTTCGTCGTGTCGTGCGACACGACGCACAGAATGTAAAACTTTGGAAAATGAAATTGTATTGCAAGATTCCCCTACAACGGTAAATACGCATCTTAAAAGAAAAATAATTTGAAAATTACTGTATATAACTCTAAAAAAAAAATAATAATTTTACCTTTGTATGCATTAGCGATACCAATTGGCACCATTATGTATTACAAATTTCCCTTTATATCGTCGTCTTCGAAACTAGCGTAGCCTATCAGCGCCTTCTAAATAGTTAGGCTAAATGCCGAGAGCGTAGTGTCGGTCGTGCTGTAAATTCAAGTAGTCACATTGAAATGCGTCGTGGTTGCGTTTTTGGTCGTGTCGTGCTGTGTTGGTCGAGGCTACGTGATTCCGGCGTTATGCGTAACAAAGTAGAAATCTACGAAAGAGCTTTCAAATTAATCTAGTTAAAACAGCATATCTGTGGAATCGACTACAACAGACAACAAGTACGCATTTTTTAAAATATAAATAATCACAATTAATATTAAACATGTAGTTTTTAAAGCCAAACTTGCCAAGGTACATGGAAATAACAGTTATTTCGAAATACGACTTCTGTTTCCCCCTTTTACTCGTTTCGCATCTGTAACCGCAGCAGAGGTTCCCTTAATTTAACAATTTTTTTTTTTTTTATCAACGCTAGCAAACACGGAAATAACTTAAACCTTACAAATTTTAGAAATCCTGTTCACTGGTCCTGTTTTTCAGGCCAAGCTTTGATATACAATGCCCGTTTATGAAGTTTGAGTACGAAGATTTGTACAAAAAATCCAACATGACCTGTATCCCTCCTTTTCTGCGGTTCCATCTGTCACTCGATCTGCGTCGCATAGTATTTGAAATCCCGTTTTTTTTTTCTCGAAATATTAAGCACGTCCCCTGTATGTTTACCTATGAGAAGACAACAAACCACCTGACCAGGGAGAAAAGGTACTTTAAAGTTGCTGCGAATGCTGTAAATATTATTTTGGAACTCTCCAACATAGCTGAAAACGACCTTTCAGAACGCCGTATCTTAACTCTGGACGGTCGCAAGCCAAACTACGATAGAAGCCTGCATTTTATTTTGCTAAAAGCTGTTCACGATAAAGTGAGCACTTTCGAAATCAACCTTAAAAAAATAACACTGCTCCTACCTGCATATGTTTTAACGGGTGCACTGAGTGACATGCGCCCAGTAAAGTTGGTAACGATGGATGGGAAGTAGTTCCGTATCTTAACGTCGAATAAAAAGTGTTAGGCAACTATTTCTGATAACTTAAATTATTTATTTCACTTTTTGTGTTTTTTGATGCATCGAAGTGTAAAAATGAGCATGTTTGTAAAATATTTACTTCTCTGATAATTTCACAGCTTAACTTGAACGACGCATGAATAAAGTGATGAGACCCATGACAATGTTAATCTTACATAAGGCGGAAGAATACACAACTTGCATACAGGTAGATCCTAAGCATGGCCCTCAAAAGTGCTCATTTGACCGTGAATAGCTTTTACAGACTTTTCGTCAGTAAAATGACAGGGTCACAGCTGAAGTGCTACAGATACACGCGGCACTAAGAGGACGCTGCCCGCCTGTTCAGAGCCCTGCACGTAGAGGCGATGGCGCACTTGTAACGCGTGCCAGTGTGACCCTTATAGCTCCCGTGCTTCTCTGCCAAAGCAAAAAGGACAGAAACGATGCAGGAAAGGCGCAGTTCAATCGTCTGGTTGAAGGAGTAAAAAAAAAAAAAAAAAAAAAAAAATGGGGGGAGGGGGGCTCCAACGATGCTAAAAATGGATTTATAAATCTTAAAATGTATCCGTCGATTACACGCCAAAATAATCAAGGGCTCTGCATTGAACCTTTCCATAGACTTTCCATCGAGTGATAGGTACTAGTAGAACGACTAGAACACTGCACGCCTTGTAGGTACTTATAATCTAATCACACTTCACACTTTTCTGAAACCCTACTCAAGTTCTACTTTCGAGATATTCCTCCGCCTCGTGCAAACTAAGCTTAACTGAGGCCGTTTCCGGATTCTCAAGAAATGCATACTCGTGCGTACCTGTCCCCGGAAGTGACATCACCATGTATATACTAGCGCTTTCCGAATTCCAAGTATAGTACACGCAGGCTCTATACTTGGCAAGTATCTGAAATTGTATACTTGCTGGGCATACTTACGACAGTCGCAATATTGTATTTCAAGTGTGAAAATTAACGTGTTCGTTTTGTGGTTCTAAATATCGCAAGTCTTATAATATGTCGTTCTGTTGCATGTGTAAATAATTGTCAGTTTAATAAATGTGCTTCTAATTATGAATAAAATTCTGAGCGTTGTATAGACGTCTGCTGCATATTTCCCAGGCGTATACTTACAAATAATATTATATTTGCCCCTTTTGCATACGATAAATAAATACAAAAAATCCCATCCATAACAACTGCCCTAATTTATTTACAATCTTCCAATAACGTGATAAAGTATTAAAGCAATATCCTATGGCTATATGTGTGAATACTTGTGAAATCGATACAAGCTGAACGGATAAACATTGCCTCAGGATACCGAGGTACAAAAATATTTTTGCGCCGCATTTTATTTCCCGCCTGTAAATAATACGCGTTCATTAACGCTCCTATTAATTCCTCATTTCCGGTTAAAACCATGTTTCAGCGCTTTAACTCGTGAGATGTCAAGGTACAAAACCATGACACAAAAATAAATAACAAATGTTTATAATGCTTATGTGCGTCTTCTTAATACATAACCATAGAAGTTGTAACGTATACATAAAGACTGTTCACGATAAAGTGAGCACTTTTGAAATCAACCTAAGAAAAAAAATCCACTGCTGCTAACGTCATATATTTTAAAGGGCGCACAGAGTGACAGGCGCCCAGTAAAGTTGGCAATGGTGGAGGGAAAGTAGTTCCATATCTTAACGTCAAACAGAAAGTGGTAGGTAACCATTTATAAAAACATGAATTATTTCTTTCGCTTCCTGTTATTTTTAATACATCGAAGTATAAAAACGAGCATATTTGTAAAGTATTTACTTTTCTAATAATTTCACAGTTTCACCTGACCGACGCATGAATAAAGTGATGAAGCCCATTGCAATGTTCATTTTACATAAGGCGGAAAAATACACAACGGGCATACAAGTAGATCTTAAACAGAGCTTTCAAAAGTGTTCACTTTATTGTGAACAGCCTTTAACACCATACACTACATTTTTATGTTTTTACATAGTTCCTGATATTTCCGCCAGAATGTGCGACCAGTATAACATGAGGCGAGAACCTGTCGGAATAGTTTCAACAAGTACGCATCACTGCTAGTACGCAAATGTACATACTTACACGTATATACTGACAATCCGGAAACCAAAGGGCAACGCACCGAATTCGTGCGCACTCAATTGTAATAATATTTTGCATGAGAACTATTTCTTACCAGGTGGTACCAACACAAACATTTTCTCGCTATTTTTATTCATATTTATTATTAATGAAATATAATTTATAAGATCTATAGATATTATTTAATTATAAATATATTTAATTAAAAGTACGGTACTTACGTTAACATACGCATACAAAGCTTGTGATACATGGGATATTTAGGTATTATCTAAACACGTTATGCATGGGGTGATTTTTCAAAGGTTTGCTTCATAGTGTGTGAAGAAACCGCGAATAAACTATAGCGACGATGATGTAGCTATAATCGCTTCCGTATTTCCCGGCCTAAAACGCAGGATATACTCTAGGGACGCCGGCTCCTGTATGCCACTATACAATTTCCCCCACAAACTCTGGCAGGAGCTTCCACAATACCTGCATGCAAGCAGTTATGGACTACACAGCGATATAGGCTGTTCACGGTAAGATGAGCACTTTTGAAAGCCTTCTCATTTGGAATAATAGTCAATAAATACATTTTATTTTGGCCTTGGACGTTGAATTTCGAGTGCGGTGGAATGTACACACTGTATTTATTACTTAAGTGGCAATATTTATTTAAAAAGATGGCTGAAGGCTAAAAAATGGCTGGAAGGATAAAGTATCTAGACCCTCAAAAGTGCTCACTTTATCGTGAACAGACTATAGGTACTTGTAATAACGAGTGCATTTTTTAAAATAAGAGTTTACTTCTGCGGCTTTGGTCCAGGGAAAATCTTCACTCGACGACTTCATTATTAAACGTTTATGCGCAGAGAGCAATCTTTTAGTTATTATAAATGAAACTTTTGAGTAAAATAAATTCGAATGTTTACCATAATTTTAACACAGTGCTGTTTTGGAATCTGTGGAAATTTTCGTGGGTTTTTATTTCCTACTATTTATTCGTGTTTAATATTCTAATGCTCTTTCTCAAAACAAAATGAAATGACTTCCTCCCTCTCCCTCATTGGCAAAAATTTCAAACTTTTAGAAAACTCTTCACCGAAAAATGCACACGGCTTTAAAAAAAAAAAAAAAAAAAAAAAGTTTTTAGATACGCTGGCGGTGAATCACGTCAGCAGGGACACGAGCTCACGCACACAGTGGTGTAGGTTGTTCACGATAACATTAGCACTTTTGAAAGCCCTACTAAGATCTACTTTTATGTACGTCGTGTATTCTTCCGCCTTATGTAAAATTATTATTAGTACAATGGGCCTCATCATTTTATTCATGCGTCGATCAAGTGAAACTCTGAAATTATTAAAAAGTAAATATTTTACAAATCTGCTCACGTTTGCACATCAATGTCCGAAAAAAAAAAAAATCAAAGCGTTAGAAATAATTTAAGTAATCTCACAAATGGATACATAATACTTTTTATTCGACGTTAATATCTGGAATTACATTCCCTTCATCGTTACCAACTTCACTGGGCTCGTGTCACTCAGTCTGCCTGTTAAAATATAATGCTGGCAGGGGTAATGACTTTTTTCTGAGGTTGATTTTAAAAGCTCTCACTTTATAGTGAACAACCTTTATTTAAGAAATCTCCCCAGTTATTATATGGGTCTCGTTTTAAGCAGTCATGTCTATAATAATAAAACAAAACCGTGACATATTTTAATGAATTATTATTTTTTTCAGAACAGAAATGAAATTTTATATTTTGGAACCAATTTATAAATTTGGTCACTGGGGAAACAAATTGTAGTCGCTGGAAAGTGTCGAACTCAAAACGTCCATGATAACGGCCAGCAGATGGTTAAATCTTCCAATCATCATCCACACAAGTGCCCACGCAGGCTTGTGTGGAATCGTCCAAGTAATCTTACGTCGTGGCATACAGCTACAGCATTTTCTGATGGGCGGGGAGGGGGTTGGGAGGCTATACGGATTTTAACTGAGTAATTGGGGAGACTAATTCTAGATTGCATGATTTATGATTTCTCTGGCGTCACGTGCAGTTCTTCTGTAGCCGCGATCGGTGGCGAGTGTTGGGGTTTTTGTGTTTGTGCCGTTCACGCGAGTTAAATGGACCTTCGATTTTAGAATATTTTGTCTTATGAAGAATTTTGTCGCATTTTTGCGAGTTTCGTTTGGAATCGTTGATGTTGGCCGTGGACGCAAGCCATAGGTCATTAAGACTATATATATATAAGGGCGCGTTTACACGGTGATAATAGCTATAGGCCGTTCACGGCAAAGTGAGCACTTTCGAAGCCCTAGTTACTTTTTTCTTTCAGCCAATTTATATTCTTCCGTCGCTTGTTAATGTAAGTCCTGCCTTGCGAGTAACAAACGCATTGTATGCATTCAACATACCCAAAACAAAAAAAATCCGACTTCCCAATGAAACGTATTTATTGGTTATTATGTCTGATTAAACAGCTTCAAAAAGCGCTCAATTTACCGTGAACGGCCTTTACCACTTAAGCGCGTGAAAGTAACTACAGCGATGGGTCCTGTGTACACACACGATCGTGGCATGCTGCAATAGTTAACTTCAAAAGGGACATATCCGACAACACTTGTGTAAATACATTGAAAGGCCATACGTTTATATAATTTTGTCAAGAGGTTGGTATTTGATGGGGTGGGTAAATATAGTGACAGGATGTTAATGACATGTAAACATATACTGTTCCGTGGTTTATGATATCACAACAAATATGCTGCCAGTACTAACGTATCGTACGTATAAGATAATATACGTCCTCTCATGCCGTCACATAGTGTAAGAACAGCGACAGATATTAACATAATCCAAATAATTCTGCAATGTTACTGTCAAAGTGTACAAATTTGTGACCCGCACTATCGCGATAGTGATTCTACTGGGTTCACACTATGATAGTTGCATGTTCTGTCACGATAGTTACGGTTCGAGCTGATACAGCGACAGTACTATCGTGAAGGTGCGACAGCAAAACGTCATCCAGTTTACACGGTGATAGTAATAATGCGAGAGTAGCTCTCGCGATAGGAACTATTGCCGTGTAAACGCGCCCTAACGTCTGCGAGGACTCACCACTTGCACGAGCACCACCTCTCCCCAGTCGCCCGCCGCCTCGTGAGATGCCGACGCCAGCGCCCCCAGCGCCAGCACGAGGAACCACGCAGTCCGCACCGCCATGTCCGTGTCGCGACTGGCTTGCTCGGGCAAACTGCGTCAACTGCCACCGCGGTCCCCCTTTCCTCGTATATGTAAACGTCCGCCACATAAAATTTGCACTCACGTCGAGATAGTGTGTTGCCTGATTCGACCCACTTATCTCTGTCGCCATCACACTCCCACGTGCATTCTCCAGCGTAATGTCGTTTTGAAGGACAATTTATTTACCCATACATCTATGTATTTCTTTTAAAACAATACTTTTGTAGCTAGTCTTATCGATGTGAAAAGCGATTTTTCTTTAACTTATCGATTGCGGTGTCTCCATTTGCCTGCAAAAGGGTATTTACTGTGCGAGTGTTATCAAAGGAACTTCATTGGTAAGAGGCGACGTGTATAATTAATTATCTATAGTCTATTCTTGGTTTCTTCACACTTTTTGAAACAAACCTTAGAGAAATCACCCCATTTAATATGTACTTGGCTCCCGCCCCCTAAACATAATACGCATCACAAACATTTTATACTTGTGCTAACATAAAATTGCCATATTTTCGGTTTAAGAGAATTTATATTTTTTATCTAGTAATGATATTTCATTTGAAAATATTAGGAATTAAACCAGTGAAAAAAATAGGTATGTTGGTAATACCTAGTAAGAAATAGTTCCTATGCGAAATGTGATTACACTAAGTGCGCACAAATGTGGTGCATTGTCCCTTTGATGTGATTTTCTATACTTAGTTAAGCTTTGCTTGCACGAGGCGGAGGAACATCTTGGAAGTAGAACCTATGCAGGGCTTCAAAAGTTGGAAGTAACAGTGAATGGACTATGTAGGCCGTTCGTGGTTAATCAAGCACTTTGAAAAGCCCTGCTTAAGATCTACATTTCCCCCTAATTTTGTAGCCTTCCGCCAGATGTATAGGCTGTTCACGGTAAAATGAGCACTTTTGAAAGCCCTGATAATGATCTATTTGTATGCACATTGTGTATTCCTTCGCCTTAAGTAAAATTAACATTGTTGTGGGCCTCATCACTTTTTTCATCCGTCGGTCAAATGAAATTGTGAAATTATTAAGAAAGTAAATTCTTTAAAAATCTGCTCATTTTTACATTTTGATGCATTAAAAAAAACTGAAAGCGAAAGAAATAATTTTATGCTATCACAAATGGTTACCTAACACTTTTTATTCGATGTTCAGATATGGAACTTTATATATATATATATATATATATATATATATATATATATATATATATATATATATATATATATATATATATATATATAGTGTGTGTGTGTGCGCGTGTGTGCGTGTGTGTGTGTGCGCGCGCGTGTGCGTGCGTGCGTGTGTATTTTTTTTGTGCATTTGGTTATGCACAAATTCAACGTTTATTTCTGCTTAGGCTAAGGTTTCAAACAATGCACGTTACAAATTTTTAAGGAAACACAAAATCGAAATTCTGATTGTAGAGGAAATTTAATTTATAAAAATATCCATATAATCGAACACGCTGAATAAAATATTAAATTTTGTTAACAAATTCCACAATACAACACATTACACAAACATATCCTAAGTGACCAACAACAGCAAGAACAAAGAAATTACAAATTTGATCAGTACTCGGCCATTGGCCATAACTGAACTCTATTATATTTTTAAAATTAAAACTGATTAATGTACTTCCTATATATATATATATATATATATAACTTTATTCATTCCTCTTATCAGGTAGTAGCCGAAAAGGGGATAGTTGGACATATTTTTAATCCCCCCTCCCCCACATTTATCCGTGAACTCTGTTACATAATCAGTTAAATTAAATTTAAATTTCGTTTTATTTGGGGGGGGGGGAATTTAATTTTGAAGGAAGTTATTTAATAACTTATTACTAATATCTACCTTTTATGAAAATAATTTTTTAAAGAGATGTGGAAGAAAATCTAATGGGTCGTGAACTCTGATATTGTGAGTTCAGGGAGTGACCAGTGATATACCTCAGGGCTTTGTAGACTTCGTACAAAATTGTGAGGGGAAAATAGCTTCAGCAAGAACATCAACTCAGGAGGCGACGCCAATGTTGAAAGGGGAATATTTTCCATCCCCTCTTCTGCTGCGCGGTAGCACTGATAGCAGGTGCCATGAGCAAGTAGCCTGTACACCGCGGAGGACAAGAAATAATGTCTAAATACATTGAGTTTTTTGGACATTCCCCATTGCGATTTCTGACATGTAAAATCAATACTAAAAACAAAAACAAAAACATTTAAAAAAGACAAGTAACCTATGGACATATTTTGCGAACAAGAAGGTGAACACCCTCTTGTACTCAAGTCCCATGTACATACTGTACACACATTGGTAGTACTTGAGTGTTGCAGCATGTCGGTCACTCATTTCCGCCACGACACACAAAGAGTTTACGAACCTAACAATTCACTAATACAGATTTAAAATCAGTTTTCTGCTCTCAAATGAACAATATCAACATTAATAAATGAATGTATGGGAACTACGTAAACTTATAAAAAGGAAATGTAAACAAACTACTTGCACAAGAAGGTGAACGGAAAATAGAACAGTCTTTAAATGATTCTAGCTAGCACGCAAGCCCTTCCATGCAAGCCACTTGCAAACAAGTTAGCCAGTCATACACGATGCAAGTTGATTTGGACAAGAAAAGTACACACCTTCTTGTACAAGAAAGTAAATCGTGTGTAACAGCCTTAATAGACGACCATCCTTCGATTTTCACTGCGCTCTTTGAATTATGCGTCAACGTGTAGGTATATTTTTTAATGCTGTGAAGATACTACATGAAACAATACCGAAATGTTTGTCGTCAACTTAAAAAAGTATTCATACAAACACAAACAGAACACGCTCTTGTACACTGCAGCAAAAAATAATCAATTATTTAATACTTCGTGTGCATACCCATACCACAGATGATTGCCTCGAGACGTCGTGGCATAGGCTGTACCAACGCTGTGTGTGCTGGAGAGATTTTGGAACACTCTTCCAAAAGCAGTCTTTGCAGAGCTTGTTTGCTTGAAGGGCGGTGTTTCTGTGCCTGTTTGCCTAGATACTCCCACCAATGCTCTATGGGATTGGATTGACATCTGTACTCTGTGGTGGGGTTAGAAGACGTCGTGGTGCATTACAAAACAACCACTCGTTAGTTTTCATGGCAGTGTGCTTAGGGTCATTGTCTTGTTGGAACAGAAAGACACCTGTCACACCCAACTTCTGCACGCTGTTCGATAGGCTATGGGGCAATACACTTATATACTTGTTGGCATCCATAGCACCTTCAGTAAAAGCTAAATTACCAACCCCAGAAGACGCCTTGTATTCCCAAACCATGTTCCTTCCTCCCCCCCCCCCCCCCATGTTTGACTGTTGGTATAGTGTTTTGCGGCTGGAATTCAGTTTTTGGCCTTCGCCACACCCACCGTTTGCCGTCTGAGCCGAATATATTAAATTTTGAGTCATCAGAAAAAATCCACAGTATCCCAAAATTCGTTAGGTCTTACATGGTACTCGTTGGAAAATTGCAAGGCGTTTTTGTTGCTTTTCTGTATAAATATGTGGTTTCTTCCTGGCTGCTCCACCATGGAAATTGGCATTATGTAATACATTTCGTACAGTTTGAGTACTTACAGTGTGTGTAGATGTAGATGCGATCTCTTCCGTCAAAGATTCTGCACTTCGAAATGGTTATTCACGTGTTAAAGTGACAAGGCGCCGTCGTTCGCGGCGCGTACTGTAAGCTCTTCTGGGCGTCCGGATTGTTGTTTATTTTCTGTTGTCCCTGTTTCTTTGTACTTCTCCAGTATGGAACTGACAGTTTCAAAACAAACGGAGAGGGTTTTCGCTATTTTCACGATAGCTCCTACCTTGCTTGTATATATAAGCAAGGTAGGAGCTATCGTGATATATATATATATATATATATATATAGAGAGAGAGAGAGAGAGAGAGAGAGAGAGAGAGATTCTTCCTGTTGCGCCCCATTCTGACCACTGCCTCTCACTACCACAACAGCCTGACGACCGATGTGCACGGAACCCGTCTTTGTACATACTAACAACATGGTCTTGAGAGCCGATGAGTGTGATCGAAGTGAGTATGGAGCGGCACCGGAATGAAAGTGCAGGGGAAACGGGAGAGCCCCGAGAAGACCCGCCGACCAACGACATCGTCCGGCACGATTCCCACATGCGAAAATCCGGAGTGACCCGGCCGGGGATTGAACCCCCGGTTCGCCTTGATGGGAGGCGAGCAAGCTAACCGCTCAGCTATCGTGCCCCCCCCCCCCCAAATCCCTGGATAACACGGACGTTACGAGACCAAGCAGGGTTACACCTGCGCTGTATGCATACATTTTCGACTATTATAATTTCACATTTTCCCATTACGTGCTCGTCCTTCTGACGTTGGTGTGCTATTAACTAGTACATACCACGGGGCATGCTATTCCGCTCCTATGTCTGCGTGGGATCTATCACTTTGCATTGCCTCAAACATGCACCCTAGAATTAAACGTGTGGGTGTATGAATACTTTTTTTGAGTCACTGTAAATAACTCGCAAAAACGCAGTAACTTTGAAAACTGTTAATTTAATTTGCCAAAAATAATCAATGATCTTGTAAAATGGGAACTGCGTCACACACCTTTTGTATGTTCAAGTGGTTAACAAGATTTTCAATGAAGGGATAATAAGTGCTAGCAGGGGGACAATATAATGTCAGGACAACTAAACACAGCGACGGACATGTTCCGCACATTAGATACACAATTATAGTACATCACGTGAAATAATGGACATTATCCTACGTGTTTACGCGCAACAATTCCAGAATCAACGAGCAAGCACGCTAAATTCTCAAATTATGGTATTGCACTCTTAATTCGAATCAGTGTAAAACCACTGATTCGCAGTGAAAATGGTTCCACTTAAAATCATGGGGGGGGGGGGGAAGCCCAATTGTTCCAGTAGAAAAATTACGCTGATTGAATTAGTGATGTGAAAAAGTTCACTGATTCTAAGTGGAGCCACTTTCACTGCGAATCAGTGGTTCTTGACTGATTCTCATTTAGAGTGGTCTCGCTGGGGTTGCCTGGACAAAACTACTCATCCATCTGACGTTTACATGTGTTCATGGTCTCTTTCCGCTAACACGTATCAGTTGCGCGGCTTCAGTTGACTCCCGCGGTCAGATAGTGAATGTTCGGCCTGCTGCAGTGGAACCGTGTCGTGAGATGGGGTGAAAAATGAAGGAAACGTCCGTTGAAGAAAGGAGGACTATAATAAGACTTGGATCAGAAAGAAAAACATTTTCTGGTATCGCAAAAATACTAGGAAGAAGGTGTTTGACCGTCAAAAGAGCCGTACAAAGAATTCAAGACCAAACAGTGCTCACCAGCAAGGAAAGAAGCGGCCGTCCGCAGAAGTTATCACGCATGGAGCAGAGCTATGTGGCGAGTTATATTAAAAAGAATCAGAAAACGAGTTCGTCTGACATAACAGGTTTCTTCACGGACTGTACGAAGGGTTCTCAGTCGTGCTGTATACCACGCTAAGGTCCCGCGAAACAAGCCCTAAATTAGTAAGACGAACAGGGCTAACCGGCTGCAGTTTGCGAAAGGGTAACTCTGAATTCCGGGAGAACATTCTATTTTCAGATGAAAGTAAATTCAATATTTATAGCAATGATGGCAGGATGTTGGTGTGGCGCGAGCCAAACACTGAGTTTTGAACGGAAGAACCTGCAGACCACAGTTGAACATGGAGGTGGCGGGGTCGTGATTTGGGGGTGCATGTCGGCCTTAGTAGTGGAGAAACTGTTCTTCGTCGAAGGGAATATGGACCGATTCGTGTACATTCAAATACTCAAAGACGATCTAAAGAAGAGTGCGGAAAAACTAGGCATTGCAAATGATTTGTACTTTCAACACGACAATGACCCCAAGCGGAAGGAAGGTCTACGTTTGTGGCTGCTTTACGGCACTCCACATACTTTGAAAACATCCCCTCGGTCATCAGATGTGAATCCAACTAAACATCTGTGGAGGGGAGTTGTAGAAACGGCTGAGAAATCACCACATCACCAGCAAACCACAACTGAAAGAGTTACATCAGGAAGAATGGAAAATTACACGTTACCATTCCAAAAAGGCTTAAAGCAATAATAAACAAGAAGGGTATCCAAACTAAGTATTGAGATCAGTACTAATGGGTTTGTTTCATAATTTCCAGGGAATGGACGAATGTTTATGTCCACGTAATAAATGCCCCTCGAGGATACTTCATGAATTATTTTCCTTTTTTGTATAAAATGCATTCCTTTTCTACAATCAGAAGGTTTAATTGATCTATTCCTGACACCTCTGCTGACTACCACTTGTTAAATGCTTTCATTTTATAAAGAATATTGGTATGTCGCTTACCATTCTCTCTGGACGAATACTTTTGTTTATAACAATTATGGAATATTCATAAAAGAAATCGTGCTGTGTTTGGGTGTACTGCGGGAGAATCGCTGCAATCCCTACCGCTGGCAGAAAGTACAAGGCATTCAGCGAAAATACGCTTTAAAAACCCAATTTTATCGGGCTCTTGTCTCTAATATTCCATATTCTGCGGACAAAAGCGTGCGTCAGTAATACTAGGACGCCGCCTCGCATCTTACTTCGAGGTTATGTCAGCCTAAAATGAAAACCACTGAACCGATTTCGGTCAAACAAAATGCACTATATACAAGCTGTACATGACCTAATACGTGAATATCTCCAGTAGTACTAACCAATTTACGAAACAACTATATTTCATCCCCTGATTCGAATTTAACTGTTTTACGAGAATACACAAAGTGGGCTTGCGCAATTGAAATAACAGCAGTGCGGTTTGTAACACCTTCATGAACTGTAAACGTTTTCCGTCATATGTATCACGTACAGCAATTTGATTTATATAAGCATATGAAGGGGCCGAAATATTATGGGCCCCACGAAAAAAAAAAAAAAAACACATTTCCAAAATACCACTACCAGAGTAACTTGTCATAGCCTGCAAAGCAAATCTATACAATAACGAAATCAAAACATAACTTTCTTGACACTGAATAACTAGCTTTACAAATACATCGTCCTGTTTAGCAACATCAGCACTAAAATCTCCAATGTTCCTAAATGTCTTCCTCGGCCAATATACACTCCTTCTATAGTGTCTTCGCGACATGTTGGACGTTTCCTTAAGGAAACTCACGATAGTTAATTTCTTCTAATGTTTGGTGTAGGGCGCTGAGCTGATGTAGGCCACTCTTGCACTGCAATGTGTCTTCTCTAATAATTTTCGCATGTGGGAATCGTGCCTGAAGATGCCACTGGTCGGTGAGTTTTCTCGGGATCTCCAGTTTCCACCGCCCCTTCATTCCGGGGCTGCACCTCGCTTTAGCCTCGTTGACGCTCAAGACGGCGATGTTGAGAGCCACGCGAACCACTTCACTCACCCACTTTGTGGTTTCCTTGGTGTTATCCTGTAGCTCTGCAATGGCGTACGTATGTCCGAAGTAAAATTTCATTTAACAACTTTAGAGTTGGGACTGTTGGCGTGTGATACCCTGGTCATCCATTCGAAATGTTTTCCCGTCAAACAGCTTCAAAGAAAGTTGGAGTAGAGGTCTTACGAGCCGATGAGGGCTGAAGCGAGGTATGGAGCAACTCTGGAATGCAAGAGCGGGGGAAACGGGACATCCCGTGACAACCCGCCAACCAGCGGCATAATACGACACGATTCCCTCGTGTGAGAATCTTGGAGCAACCCCGCCGATAATCGAACCCGGTTCACATGGGCGGGAGGCGAGCAGGCTAACCGCTGTTTCACCGCGGTCACTCAAACATAGTTGATCAGAAGAAGTTGGAAGGTTGTGTCACTATGGAAACGTAATTCGCACCGACATATTCGACAGAAAAAGGTGAATGGTTTCAGTTTCCATAAAACATTTTGGATTCAGGGCCAGATAAAAATTTCTTTGAGGTTTGACGGGTTCAAGTAATCGGAATTGTGGACAAGGAAACTGTTATTTCTGACATCACGGAACTTTAAAATTACGAACAGCAATTGGGAATGAAATAAAGGTTATGGAGAGAATTCTTTTATTTGTACATGCACGCTGCTGGAAGTACACATAGCACAATATTATCATACAAGTAGTTACCGATATGACAAATTAACTTACTTTCCTGAATACTTACATGCAAGTAATTATGATCAGGCACTGTAAGACATACTCAGTATGATCACGTGTGCTAAAAGTGACGTGAGCATAAGAGATTATCTTCAAAATTTGATACTACTCGGGTTGAGTATCCCATGAAATATGATTATAGCCTATAGCATAAATAAACATAAATAAAAGTTGGAAAATTCGTTAGTAGTATGGTGGATTCCTGATATTACATGAAAGTCATAATTTTTATTAATAATTAAGAACACTTCAGCAGCTTCTTTTGCCCACTCAAATATATTTAATACTCCAAAAATAGGATAACTTTGGTCAAATACACATTCGCGCACGCACAAAATTGTTTGTTTACATTCAACTTGCACAAGAAAGATTGCAGAAAATGATATCGTCCCTATTCAGCACTAGTTAATATACAAGTGTCTGTATGCTAGCCACTAGCGTGGTAGGTGGATGCATAAGAAGTGTAGAGCTGGGCAGGATTCGAACTGCCGAATCTCGTGTCAAGAACCTGACGTCCCAATCGATTGACCTGCCAAGACATGCGTAACATTGATACTTTAAATGTTGTATATATAAAAAGAACCGCCTACATATGAACTCATATATTCAAGTAGGTTTTTTATTTGATGCAACCATCGGTTAGTTAAAGTATAATTTTATTAAATAAAAGTTATATATTTAGTTATTATTCTTGTTATATAACAGTTAAAACTCGCAGAAAAAGTTTATGTCGAGTAATGTGACTATGGATTCGAATTTTCAAGGAGAATTAAATGATTTCACAAACATCGTATATGAATAAACATAATTTTTTTTATAAATAATGTTATGTGTTAAAAAAAATATTAATTTAAATTTTACAAACAAGTGTATTAAGTGACGTGTCTAAAGATCCGCATTTTAAAGGAGAATTCGACTATGGCATCACAAACATAATTTATAAATAAACATAAGTTTTACACATAAAGTTATATGTTTAGATTAAAAATATATTTATTTAAATTTAACAAGTATATCGCGTGATATGTCTAAAGATTCGTATTTTTAAGACAGATAAGAATATATCGCCAGAAAATATTATTATGTGACTATAACAATCCCAATATTGAATTTAGTAAGCATATGAGTGATATTTTTTAATTTATAATTAATTGTGTAATTAGTACGAGTATCAAATACAATGCAGTGGTTAGCTTGCCACATGCCATGTTTTAAGTGTACTTTATCTGTATCAGACCCACACAAACTTATAAGCATAGCCTTGGAACACTTAATCCTTTGAGCACTTGACTCTTTGGGCACTTAACCCTTTGGGCTCTTAACCCTTTGGCCACTAACACTTTGGGCACATAACCTTTTGAACACTTAATATTATTTTTTTAGAATTTATAAAAAAATTATTTTTGGGTTGTATTCATGCTGGGGGTAATTAATGTAATGCTATTTTGTATTTCCGGGTTCGATTCTCGGCCAGGACTCTTAATGTTATTTTATTTTCGAGTTTAACAAAAAATTATTTTTTGAGATGAATTCCTGGTAAAGTTAATTAATGTAATGTTATTTTTGAACTACTAGGTTCGATTCCCGGGCGGATCACTTCATATTAAAAAGAAATCTGGGAAATATATTTTTATGCATTCACTTACGCTCGCCGACTGACATCTTACTTGATCGGGATCTTCCACTCGACTGATGTGGTACATGTTCGGTGTCGACTGTTAAAGGTCGAGAAGGGTGGAGGAGGAATGTAGTTGTATGATGTAATCGGGTAATGACGTACCTAATCGTGTATTTGACGTAATCTTGCAAATCCATGCTTGCATAAACACGCATTAAATATTTACTATGTATGCACGTACACACACGAATAATTAGCAACTAGGAACACAATCTCCAAAGTCATATGTCCTCTCAGCAAGACAGTCAGACTTCAACTGTCATATACCATTTCATTTGTTTCAGGCTTTGTAATTATTACTATTATTATTATGGGCGGGAAGTATTACACTTGCACCATGCAAGCATTCACTATACACATTTACCAAGTATGCACATTATACATAGAGAGACATACATCTGCTCCCGAGGAATGACAGCTCACGACTGAAGCCGTATCGTAAACATGTCGTCCATAGGACATTTCAAGCGAAAACACTTCCTGCTTTATTCCTGTCAGTTCAACGAACTCTGGCAGGAAAAACAATTGCGTGTGCGGCTTCAACGTGTACCAGCACCCACAGACAGAATATTCCAACGAAGTACTCTGATAAACCATTTCATCATGTAATAGCAAAACACACATGCACTTTCACCTATCCCCTACAGAACTACCAGAGATATCAGAGTGTCATAGGATGGAGAGCCAACAGGATGGAAACTCTAACAACAGGTAGGTGGAATGGTACTGAATCCAAGTCCTGTTCAAGATACTTACATTTTATTTGCACAATGAGACTATTTACACATCATCGCCACCGTATGGAAACCAGCTCTTGATTAACACCATTGACATGTACAGAATGGGTATATGTTTCTCTTCTATGTTCAATTGATTACTTACATGCATTCGAGTGTCATTTGTTTCTCTATCGCATTTATTCAACCAATTACACGCATGCGATCCATCTCCGTCATTGCATCTCAGCATCGAACTAGGCCTACTTGACTTCGTTCGACTGCCATATTGGATTCCAAAAGTATTACGAGTTAAAGAAAAAATATATTTAATTAGATTAATTATTATTAGTGCACTCACACTTGCCTAATTACACATAGTAAAATAGTTAATTAATATGTACTAAATACACATGTACACATACATACACATACACACACAAACACACCCACACACACCTACACTACATCCAGGACACATCCAAACATACATGCATGCGCACACACATCAAATATGAAGGTATGCACATGAATAATTAGCTACTATGCATAAGATACTGAGAGAGAACACGTACACTCGCCACGACACCTAGCACATGACTGAAGATTGTTCGCATTTATGAAACCATATATGTTTCTCACCTGTGTTCAACTACCACCAATGTTGCACCCATTGGCTAATAACTCCGTCAATACTTCTCATTGACTGTTTAGTCGGCAAGTCTCCAACACCTGTGTTCGACTCACATCTTGGATTGATTTTACGTATAAAATGACGAGTATTAATCTATACAAATTTTATAAAGAGGTAATGTGAGTTTGTTTATTTGTTCATATATCTCGGGTAATCTCAGGAACTATATGGCCGATTCTGATAATTCTTTCACTGCTAGAAATCTACAAACTTCCAGATGTACATAGGCTATGTTTAATTCGAAAAAGAAAAAATTCCTTGAGAAATTTAAAAATTTGTAAACCAAGTCGGAGAATAATTAGCTACTTTGCTGCTTTCTAAGTGTGCGCTAACAAAAACAATATCAAAGATGAATTGAAACAATGTTAGAAGAAACTGTAGAGGCGCGGGGGCTTTACTCTGCACACACTTGGACCTTTGACTATCGCCCCTCCCCTCCCGTCGAGGGGAGGAGTTGCCGAGACTGGAAGGATGTGTTTTTCGCCTTCTTTTCGGGGTGGAAAGCACATTTTCCGACCGATTTTCTTGGGATTTGGGGGAGGGGAGTCTTTTTACACCCCCTTTTCTTCCAATGGGAAGTTAGACCCTACATGCCAAGTCTTAAGTCTTACATCTTAAGTATTAAGTTCTACATCTTAAGTTTATGTCTTAATGTATGTTTATCTTACATTTATATGTATTATATTTTAATTTATTATAAATTAATTTATGTTCCCGATGCAACTGCAGGAGGGGATGTGCGAGCGAGAACCAATAGGCGCGAACGAGCATGTGCCGAAGCTACCAGACAAAATCATGGGTAGTCTGTCGGGATGTGCGAGCGAACCAAACCAGGAGTTCGATAAAATATAAGCACCTAACATTTGCACCAGCGCAACACAACACAAATAAAATTCCGCTGTACTTGCACCCATAACCATGGATGCAATTAAATACACCAAACACAAGAGGGGCAAGGCTCTTTTGGCCACACAATTCCACTCCCACTACCCAAACTACAGAGGCCAATGAAATAATTTGTTACAAGGTCTTCATGGCCACATTGAGACATAAGTTGCAAAGGATTTTACATGCACTACTGTGTTTTAAGTGGCAGTGAATAATGTTTTTATTGTGCTGAATAGTTGTTGATATTTGTAGTAGTTATAACCTAAACGGCAACTGGCAGGTGTTATGTTTATACTGTGGTGTTTGGATGTGGAGAGCTGCATATTTCACTAATTGATGAAGTATGATGATTGGTGATTAATACGGGACAACATATTTTTAGCAGACAAGAAATTAAAATTTTTATGATGCGACATAAAATCAGATACACTGGAGAGTGTGTGTTCGATGTTATTTACATTAAAGAAGAGATGTGATATTGTATGTTAAATGCGTTAATATGATTTGTGACTGTGTTAGAAGTGTAACCGACCTAAAATTGTGTTTACTTCCTTTTTGTTTAGAAAACATGCTATTCTTCGAGGTTTTTTTTTTTTTTTTTTTTTTTCAACATATGGTTGATATTTTCGCTGCAAAAGCAATTTGTGCAGTGCTCAAGTTGAATATTTAGGTTTACCTAAGGTGTTTGTAGTTTGTTACATTTGCAGATTTCTAACGATATTCATGTTGCATGACATGCCATAAGCATTTTTAAAAACAATTGTCGTGGTACCCTTCGACAGTTAATGAAACAAGACTCTTTTGTGTTACATAACAAATTCCCTTCCAAAATATAAAGAAAAATATTTTAAACACTTCAATAAAATTTAATTTTGGACTGTTTTGATGGAAATAAAAGTGTGACGGGAGTTTGCTGGTCGAAAAGGACTAGGTTAGGTTATGAGGAGCGGTGAATGTAATTTGAAATTTTGTCGAAATATTACTCAGGTTGCCAGACACTGTCGGGCCAATAATGTCATGAAGTCGCAGAGCTGACTCGTTTCTCAGGGTCGTTCGGCCGAAGACCACAGTGAAATGCTACAGTTGCCGTTGATCTCTCCCCCAATAATAATAATAATAATGATAATTGAATGCTTCCCTTGTGGCGCAATGGAAAATGCGAGTTCCCCATATATTCATACTGACGTGTGCCACATGCCTCCACCCCTAAGACCATTTGTCCGGCCGTAAACTGCTATGCCACCGTAGTGGGGCTGTGCACTCTACCGATGGGTCGAGTGTGCATACGGTCGCCAGAGCGACCAGGTGCAGAACAAAAGCAGGGCATCCCGGCACAGTGAAGTCGGTGATTGCCATGGGAAACAGAGACACCGTGGATGGAGATGGCAAAGCCAATTAATCTGAACTGGATAGTTAAGGCCTAACTAAAGACTTTATACTGTTGTTACTATTAAAATATGCATGGTTCGTTTTGTGTGTACTGTTTTATTCGTAATATTTGCAATGTAATATTACATTATTTATTTTATTCTTCGCAGGGTGTTTTGTCCATCTCATTTCATCATTGTTTATGTAGCAGGAATATCTGTGTTGTTTTTAATATGTTTATTTACTTGTTCACATATGGCAAGGGTCATTAATGCAAGACATGTCATAAAGTAGTCCTGTTTCGGCATGAGGTCAAGCTGCGGCAAATCCCCCGAATCCAGTGGGAAAGAAAGTCGGCACGAAGCAACCAACGGAAGTGGAGTGCATGCTGTAAGTTCCGGCATTTTCTCGCGCCCGCCAGGCAGCCATCAGCTATTGGTATCTGGATATTAACAGCAATAAAATTTAATTCATCAGGAACCTTTTTATTTGATCTAGCAACCCGGTAAACCACCTCCACTTCCCAGTGGAATAGCATTGCCCAGGCAGCTTCAGTTTTCATGTAAACCTTCATTGTCACAAGGTGTTTTTACAGTGTTACTGCATTGCCGGTCATAATAGCCAAGAGTATTTTTTGTGTCAAGTGCCCTCATCGAAGGGAATGTAGTTTTAACATAATAAATATGTGTGTGAAGTAATGCTACATCATTTAATTATGACTGCATCTTGCATACCCACTCATCCAAATTATGTAAAGTCATTCAATCAGCAAGTATTCTAAGATTTTCCGCATTGTATGGGTGTGTGGGAGACCATGACAGCCCATGTACACGTGTGTAATAAGTAGGAGTTTTCTCGCCAATGTCAACAATAGTGCATAGCCGACCGATGGGCTACCATTTAGGAAACAACACTCATCTGGAGCAGTGATCAGCTGGGCAGAGATCAACACTTCAACTTCAACTGCGAGGAGATTGGTCCCAGGTGGACGGCCACAATCTCGAGGTTAACAGATGCACTATCAACATTGATGTGGCCTGACAGCGTCTGGCACCTACCGGGTATAATTATTCCTAGACCTCACCATCACCGCCCTGAAAATCTCATCTAACCCATTTCCAGTATCACATGGGCATCAAAACAAATCACTCGAACTTGTAATACCGACTAGTGATCATTTAAACATAATTATTCTACTATTGCAGGTTTACGAAAATTGGTGGCAGAAGGCCTGTACCTTAAGTACTTGCAGCGAACCAAAATAAATCACACGTGGAAATACTGCTTCTCTGCTGAGATTTATTTGGTGACTCTACTAAATCTCTATTTGGACACTATCCAATCAGCGTGGGTGACACAGCAATTACGACATATGGTAACATAAGAATTTAAGTGCAATTTAAGTCCACCCTGGCAATGCAAGTGCTAGGTGGGTGCGAGGGGCGAAGTATTAGGCGGCTGAAAATGCAAAAGGTTCCGGTAGATGAATATGCTATTGTAATTAAGTGATAATTTCAACATGATGATGGCCACCTGAGTGCACTAAACACAAGCCCCGATGTGGCGCGTCACACCTCTCGCGAAGAAGAACGACTACTGTTTTCTCCCTGCGTGGCATACCGGCCGGCTCTGTGGACAGGCACCTCAAGCTACACTAATTCCTTGCACACAACATTTACATCCCGGGCATGCACTCCCCGTGCTGGCTGTTACATATTGCTTCAAATTAAGCCTGCATTTAAAATTCAGTAAGACACAACACTGCAAAAAATGGATGGTGTGGATGTGGGGAAACACACAAGTGAAATTATGGAATTTTACAAAATACTCTCAAAACACGCTTATGGCTGCTAGGATAGGCGACTTTACTGGTACTGGTTGCACCCCATTGCATAACATTACCTTGCTCTTTTATGCTGAGAAATAATAAAATTAACAGGATCTAATTTTGCGAATTAGTGTACCTATGGCATACGTGGTCGCTGCACACTTTGCTTTGCAACTACTTTGCATCCATCATCGCACTGCACTACACTTATGCTCGTAGAGCGTGCACACACACTGCATTGCTGAACCTGGTGCGGCGGGCAAACGGACTAAGGGGAAGGCGCTATTAAGCATGCAAAAAAAACCCACTGGTGACAGACACACCTCCTCGCGTCTGCCCGATGTGGAAGTAGGATGTAGGGGCTCCTTGCCAGCCCCCCACGCCCAGGGACTGTTGGCTGTTGTCGTCGTCCCACGCCATATTGCCTTTGCTGTGAGGTTCCTGCACTCACACTCGGGTGGCATGCTGCAGGTGGCCATCGTCGGTGCCTTGACTGGCGGACCTCGTACGAACCACACAAATCTCCGTCATCACTTTAACTGCAGCTGAGTTCGGTAGCTAGTCGGTCTGGCGACCACTGGAGGGTCGGAGTAACCCTCAGATGACTTCCTGTGTTGGCACTGTTGCTGCATCCATCATGCTGTCCTCCTCGACGGACAGTGCCCCGACAACAGGCATAGTGTCGCCTCCTAAGAGACCCTCATCTAGAGGTATCACTGTCGGTTGCAACTCTGGCTCTTGTCAGGTTGCACTGGTCGCTGCATCGCCATCAATTACCGCTGGGCTGGCCATCGGATGCATCCCTTCTAACGCCAGTGCACAGGTGACATTGTGCTGTGCACAACCGTTGCTGGTGTCCTCAGGATGAGCACTGCCCCAACCTTCCTTGCTTGCCTCCTCCTCCTGGAGCTCGTGCTAAATGGCACCATTGTGAGCCTTCAGGTCTCGTGCACCTCCTCCGTTTCTTGCACTCTCCTTTTCGCTTGCTTCCTGTGTGCTGTTTGTAGGTGATGATGGGGTGGTATCAATCCTTGATGCGATGCACCCCTGTTATCCGGGCCCAGGTCATCCAGGCACCTTTGGGACACGGGCCTCGTCTGGCACCAGCGACACTGTGGTGTCTGGTAGGGAGGTGCTGCCCCACTCTTCTCCTCACCACCTTGCACAGAGGCCCCGCAGGAATTGCGCCGCCATGGGGGTTTTGGTCACTGCCTCGTCCTCATCGTGGATGTCTCCGGACAACAGATTTATGGCGTCTCAGTGGATCTTGATGGTCTTTCTGCCCACGCTGACCAGGTAGGTTGTTGGTTCTAAGAGCTTTAGGACTTGGTCCAGTCCGGTCCACTGCACAGAAAGTCCAGCACAGAAATTTTGACTGACTGCTGACTTAGGGTGCAGCCTTTAAGTAAACTTGATTGCCGGTTTCGAGCGTGTTTGGGGTACTCTTGCTCATTTGGACCCGCCCAGCTGTGTATTTCTCTTGCCTCTCCCTCTGCTCCTTGCCAAAACTGTTTCCTTCTCTCTCGCCTTGTAACACTTTTCTCTATGGTCTCGCTAGTGTTCTCCTGTAGACAGTTTCACTCACCTGGATGAATGATGTTGTGGTCTAGCAGAACATCTTCTGGTGTCATGCCCGTTGTGGCATTCACATGTCGATGGAGGGTGAAAAGTGTAGCAGGCTGGTGGTCTCCCCAGCTAGTGTGTACCTCACCCACACGGAGCCACGTTGTGCCTTCAGGTCTTGATTGTGGCACTCCATGGGGTGGACTCAAGTGTAGTACACCGCCGTCTTCAAGTGGTACGCCCCAACCTGGTGCACATTACTTGCCACTTCCGTCCCACGAACTGTATGCTACTGTCTGTTAATATCTGCTTTGGGTATCCTCACCGCGGGAAGAATTTGCGTTCAAGGACTTTTACAATGTTGGACACTCTTGTGCTACACATGGCAGAACCTCCACCCACAAGAGAAGTTGTCCATCACAACTAAAACTAACCATTTCCCACTAGATGTCCAGGGGTATGGCCCCATCAGGTCCAGACTTACAGATTGAAACTGCCATTTTGGTAGGCGGGGCTGTTGCTGTTGCACCCCGTCGGATGTGCGAGATTTAAAAGTTTGGTACTTAACCTCCTTTTGCACAAATTTTCTTGCACTGCATGTTGATCCTGGCCAGATAAGTGTTGTCTTACATTTCAGATTTTCTGTTCCGTATTTGGATGTCTGGCTATGTAATTTGCATGTCCATGCCTCAGTACTTTTACCCTGCTATTGATGGAACGAATAAGCGCTATTTTATGTTGTCTTGCACAGACCACATCTCCTACCTAACTTCGATTACACACCACTGTTCCACAGTTTGTTTTGCACAGTTATTTCCTTTCCCATGACACCGTGCAGTTGTTTTACGTGTCCGTTACCTCTTGGTACAGTTAGTTCACTAGAATCTCACTGCCTACTGCTTGTACTTTTTTACCTGTACTTCGTGGAATGACTCGTGCGGGTCCGGTGGGAATACCTTGTCCCACTCTGTTTCGTCCATGAAAACAGCGCTTGCATCTGGTATGTATAATAGGGTGTCCACCAGTTGCTTCTCTTCCCCAGTAACATGCTCTACAGTGAGTCATATGACTGTAGGAGCAATGCCCACCAGGTGAGCTTGCTACGTACCTCCTTCATGACGTGCAGCCAAACAAGGCTGTCAGTTGTCTGTTCTTAACGTGAAGCGCTTATATTCAGGTAGGGTGGTACTTTTTAACTGCATATACTACTGCCAACATTTACTGTTCATTCACATTGTATCTTCGTTCTACCTGGCCCAATTTCGAACTGGAGAAAACAATTACCTGCTTCCTGCCCTCCTCCGTGCACTGATACAGAATTGCATCCAGCCCCTCCTGGCTGGCATCCATTTGTAGGTAGGGTACTCAACTGGGTCGTATCGTGCTAACTTAGGGCAGGGACAGAAATGTGTTTTTACTTCCTGGAATGATTTCTGTTCTGCGTATCCCCAGACAAACTGCTTCTGGGGCGAAATTAGATCTGTGAAATGAGCAGTCACAATTGCAAAATCTTGGACGAACTCCCAGAGCCAACTAACTAAACCAAAAAAACTTGCAGTGCTGTTTACGGATGCGTCGAGCTGGATAATCTTCTATTAAACATAATTACTAGGGGATAGGGGTGCTTATGTCCTCGTATACTACGTGTCCCAATAATTCTAACTTACTCTTCCCCAGTTCGCATTTGTTTGCGGTGCAGGTGAGTCCATTCATTGCGAACCTCTCAATTACCATAGAAATGTGATGTACATGGTCCTCCCAACTACTTGACCAGATAATCACGTCAACTAGATATGCCAGCGTGAAGTCTCCGACGAGTCCATCCAGGACACAGACCATAATCGACAGGAATGTGGCATTTCCTCCTTTAAGGAAAAAAGGCATCACACAGAAACAAAATCTCCAGAAATCAGGTATTGTGAATGCGGTTTTCTCCCAGTATTCTGGTTTGATGGGGATTTGTCAATATCCACTACGAAGATCTAGCTACGTCATTGCTGTGGCCTTGCCTAGTGCAGAGAGCGAGTCTTTGAGACTGATATGTGGTGGTAGATCATCACAGGTTAACTAGTTCATCGGATGGAAGTCGACACTAAAGTGCCAACTCCTTTCTTTCTCAGGTGCCAAGGTAATAGCTGAGTTGTACTTACTGCATATAGGCTAAATAACCCCATCCCCTAACATCTACGTACCCTCTTCGCGTATGATTCGGGCTTTGTGTGGCATGTAACTTCACTGTCCAGCATAAATATGCCCTTCTTGCAATAATAGGATCTCATGTTCGTCTACTATTGTTCTGTAGAAGACACCTGTCTTAGCAAAACCTTCCCTCCACTCGCTCAGTATACACTGAAACACCACCTGGTGCTGCAGCGGAATTTCGTGGTCCAACTCATTTAATATTACCGGGGGTAAATCACTAACAACAAATGCTCTGTCTACATTGTATACTGTGCATGAATCCGCCTCGCCACCAGTTCTACTATGGTATTTTGCTCTTGTAACCAGGGCACACCTAATACTGCATCTTCCCTCACTTCTGCTGTTACTATAGCACTCATTATGGTCTCCAAGTCCCTCACTTTAACTATTACCGTTGCTTGGCCCAATGCTCCGCTACTCACCTGACTTGCAGTGAGCTTAATTGATTACTAGGTATTATGTCACTTGGGTTTACATAATGATGCTGAACAAAGTTATGAGATGCGGCCATGTCAATAAGCGCGTGGCAAGGTTTGTCATTCATGTTTACCAGGATGCAGATAAGTATTGCCTTACACCCACTCACATGCTGTATTAATGCTTGATATGGTATTTTGCTGGCCTTTGTTGATGGGACTGGGGCGGGAGAGGCATCATGTCCCTTCGCCCCTGTTGCACATTTCATGCTTCATTGGTATAGGCCCCTTGTAGGTGTCCAGGTGCAGGTTATTCGGACACCTGCTTAACCAGTGAAAAACTAAAGCTGGTCTACAGTAACAGCATGTTGTTGTAGGTGGCTGGCTTTTGTCTAGCCGCACTCGCGTTTGCCCCACATCCTTGAGCGCACTTTCACATCCTGGCTTTTCATCACAGTGTGCACTTTTCCCACAATGCGTACTTGCTTTGTCCCATTCTGGTTTGTGTCCATACTGTCTCATTGGATGGTGTACCTGGTCCCATTGCACACTACTGTCACTCCTGTAAGACTCATGTCACCATCGCACAGCTCAGCTTCCGCGACACGACGAGTCCTTGTTCCGTTCAAGGATGATGGCAGGCTTCAAAATTTCTTCCATGTTGCTATTCATGAAAGGCATCCGTGCGGCTCGGTATTCCAGCAAAGCTGTCTCTACAATTATCTCCAGGGCTTCACGATCCATCAGTTGTGTGTGGAACAGTTTTATCTGGTGTGCTTTCTGCATGATGAAAGCAGGCAACTGTTCACCAGGCTGCTGCCCCTGCCAGAGTAACTTGCTCTGTACCTGGAGTGATGTGAAAATGCTTCCGTACAAGCACTGGAAAGCATGTACAAACTCTTACCGTTGCATGCCATAATGATTCACAGCACTCCAACATTTTCCTACTTCTCCTTGTAGTTGGCCCACTCATTCTCGCAGACACCATAGTATTTCAGGTGTGATGTACATTCCTTCAGGAAGATGTTAGTGACCTCCCTGACAATTCC
This sequence comes from Dryococelus australis, assembly GCA_029891345.1. Classification (NCBI taxonomy): domain Eukaryota; kingdom Metazoa; phylum Arthropoda; class Insecta; order Phasmatodea; family Phasmatidae; genus Dryococelus; species Dryococelus australis. Next base: position 103,153,555 of record CM057004.1, read on the forward strand.
AGTGAACGTAGGCAGGTGCTGAAAGCGCGTAGAAGTGTGCTTCAGGCCACTGTTAGTATCTGTGCTGCTTCTGTCATGCTTATGTTCACATTGTTGTTCCTGGTTTACTGGCCAGCAAGGCTCAGGTGTCAGCTGTTAGCAGGAAATGTTGTCATGGGTGTTGGTGCCAGAAAAGATGTGGGAAACATTGTTGGTACAGGTTGTGGAAAAATTTGTGTGTGGTAATAAGCAGAAAATTGTGGCAGGTATGGTGTCATGGGCAGGAGTGGTAGAGATAGCAATGGTAGGGTTGACAGTTGTTGTGAACACTGACCAATCGGCACTCGATGGCTGACAGGTGTTCTTATGGGCCCTGCCCGCAGCTGACACTATGGTTGTCAGCACCCTCGGCTTTGCAGTGAATTTCCATAGGTTGCGCTCCCTTTCCTCTGTCCTCTCACTCATGGCGCGATACGACATGTTTAACTGTGATGGCACAATTAATGTCTGCTTGGATTGATTAAATGTTTTCTCCCAAACTGTGTTAAATTGGTGCTCTTGATCAAGGGGTTGCAAGCCCTAGAGTAAATCATCTGACAAGTGGTTGGTCCAGAGTGGTTTCAACTGTTCATCGCAATCATCACAAATAAAGCTCAGTCCGATTGTTGCGTTTACTTCTGTGCTGCTCATGCACTCCCTATGTGTGCGCTTGATACTTGACACGCCGGCAATGGCAGGTTTCTTCTCAGATATGGTGAACAGTCTAAGGGTCAGAACATGGCACACGTTATACTGTGCACACAAGTTAGGCACTGTCCCAGATCCTAGGCATACAAATTTCTCACACAAATGTACCTGATAAAAATTTTGAAGATCGTTTGAGGTTACAATATCCGAATGTTTTGCCTCTTATTTATCCTCGCAGGGGCTTGTAGTGCAGTTGACTGCTGGGCTGGACATGGGTTCGTACTTACAAAAGCTGGTCTCCATTTCATACCTGTCCACCACATCCATTGGTTTGTGGCATAGACACTGCAAACACAGCGGTGCCGGTGCACCGTGGTGCATTTGGCTAGCCATACTGGTATAACAACAGAGCCACGTGCTCATAGAGGCGCAATGCCGGAGAACCGCGCAGCTTGTGATGCTGATGATGGCATGTCACAGTAGTCCTGCACGATTCGGTGCAGAGGACAAAATGTGGCATGGTGCTCAGCTGATCAGTGGCGGGTAGCATGCACTGGGGAGCAGGGTGGGAGTGGGCCTCCTTCCCATCTTCTCCTTTTTGTCCTCTCACATGGCATGGTGTGATGCGAGCGGAGGGGGTGGGCGTGCATTAACTCATATATCCTGCTCTGCTGCGGTGGCCTGGTGGTGTGACTGAACTCACACCGCTCCAAAATGGCCAACTTTGTGTCTGGTTTCCCTTGTTCCGGACCATGGGGGCACTTGGTTGTTCTGGTGCGCTTTTTACTGTTGACCATGTGCATCCTTCCTGTCACAATCTGGGGAATATGGAAGGCATCTTGATACTGCCATGTGCTGTGCAGGTCGCCTAGTTGACTATGCAGCTCTTTCATTGCAGGTAAATGCAGGAAAATCACAGAAAGTGTTTTAAAAATACTTTTGGCACGTGAAAATTGAGGGGAAAATGTTCAGATTTAAGATGAAGGATTTGCCACAAAGTTGGGCGACATTTTGTCGGTGGTTTACTGATCAAAAAGAACATAAGTTAGGTTTTGAGGATCGGTGAATGTAATTTGGAATTTTGTGGAAATATTACCCAGGGCAACAGACAGTATCGGGCCGACAACATTGTGAAGTCAGAGAGCTGATTTTCATTCCTCAAGGTCGTTCGACCGACGACCACAGCGAAATCCTTCGGTTACAGTTGATGTTTCTGCCAATAACAATAATATTTCAATATTTCCCTTACTTGTGGCGAATTGGGATATCCGGGCTCCTCACATGCCCATAAAAAAAATACTATTACTTGTAATACCGATTCGTGACCATTCAAACATAATGATTCAACAATGGCAAGTTAATGAAAATTGGCGGCAGATGACATGTACCATAAGTGCTTTGCCGCGACCCAAAATAAATCACACTTGCTTCTTTGCTGAGATTTATTTGATGACTACTACATATCTGTTTGGAGAAAGCTTACAATGTTGCTGAAATTGCCCATCAGCGTGGGCGACACTCTAAGAATGATACTTAGTCACATATGAATTTAATTCTACCCAGCAATGCAAGCATTGGGTGGATGTGAGGGGCGAAGTCTCAGGCGGCTGAAAATGCAAAAAATCCCGGTAGATCAATAATTTATTGTAATTAAGAGATCAGTTCAACATGATGATGGCTGCCCGAGCACATGAAGCATGAGCCCTAATATGACGTGTCACACCCCTTGCAAATGATCATTATTATCTCCCTGTATGACGTGCTAGCCGACTTGGCGGGCAGGCACACCCTGCTGCAGTGCTTCCTTGCACACATTTACATCCCGGGCACGCACTCGCCATGCCGGCTTTTACATATTGCTCTAAATTAACCCTGCATTTAAGATTCAGTAAAACACAACACTGCAAAAGAATGGTTGATGTGGAGGTGAGAAACACATGAGTGGACATAAGTGGATTTTACAAAATACACTAGTAATACACTTATGCCCTGTTCCTCCACCGTAGTTCGCAACTCGATCCTGGATTTGATGTAAGATTTTACAGAAAACTGTTGCACTTTCTTCCAACATCTTTGGTTGGAAGCTTGAACTCGAATGGCGCAACCAAAGATGTTAGAAGAGGGTGCAACAGTTTTCTGTAAAAATCTTACAACCAATCTAGAATAGAGTTTCGAATATTATCTTGCCCTTTTATGCTGAGAAATAATACAATTAACAGGGCCTTATTTTGTGTATCAATGCGCCCAAGGTGCATGTAATCGCTGTTCATTTGGTATTGTATTCCTCGTCGCACTGAACTGCACTTGCACTTGTAGGGTGCGCACACACTCTGTGTTACAAGACTGGGTGCGACATGCAAACTTGCTCACGGAAAGTAGGGTACGCATGCATATGTAAAGTATTTTATTTTAGGCGGAAAGATACGTTAGATACACTCTCAGAGAACGTGCTTTCTCCATTCTACCTATCATTTAAGTTACTGTACTATAATGTATAAAGAAGAAACTACCTGGGATTTTTGAGGGTCATCAATACAAAGTGAGAATAGTAATGTGTCGTAAACAGTTGTTCTCACATTCATTTTAAAAAAAGTCTACTTTATAAGGCATGCAGCTGAAATAGTATCCTAATAATCGGATACTGCTGTTTATCTAATCATGAAGCATACATTACCTCAACATATGTACACCCAAACCAAAATGCCTTTTATTTTAAACTATAATTTGTTATTGAAATCACTCTAATTTAGTACTTTGCACAATTTACCACCGACAACAATGAACAATGTATTTTTTGACAATTAAAAAATTACAGCTATGTTGTTCATTACCTACATGTGTCGACAGCACATGTGGAACAACAGAAACATTGCACTTGAGGCTAGGAATCTGCCTGGGCGCAGATTTCTCTGCATTTTACGTCGGTGTGCAACTGCTGAATCTCTGCTTGTTCATATTAAATTTCATTTTAGTGTATCGCAAGTGAAAATTTTGTGTTGTACCATAGAATCATGATTTAATCGGCCCCCTGGCAAAGCGGAGAGGGCACAGGAAAATCTATGCGACAACCAGGGAGGATAATGTAATATCCTTTGACTGAATTGGGGATGGAGATAGTAGGGTAAGTTGTTAATCAGTGAAGATAGACTTCTGTGGGTTTGGTGCAGGGCGAAATACAATGAATTCGCAGCTGGTGTGTAACCAGGGTCGCGCTATGTGTCCCTCGTGGTGGGAGACAGAACTGTGCCACACGCCCAGTGTTTCATTTTATCAGTAAAAGCAGTATCATTAAGCTTCTTACACAACAGAAAACTTTCGCATTTGACTCTACGTTTTCCTTTCCTCCAACGAAACCACATAGTTTATACAATTAAACATCGGTTCTGCCAGCTTCGTAAAAATGTGTATCTTGTTATGTAAATAATGATAATATTATAGTGCATTTAATGTGCCTTTTTTAAAAATAGGATAACATTTATATTATAAGTTTATTTCAAGACAAAAAACCTTATTTATTTTATTAAAATATGTCAATTCGTATATTTGCACTACGCAAAATATTTGTTTGCAAATTTATTTAATTCAAAACGAGTTTTGTTTAATATGCCAACATTAAAATCACCCTACAGTAAGATAATGCACTTTTCTCATTACATCTATTAGATTTTCGGAAAAATGTCTGCTTGACTTTGACAATAAATTTCAACTTTTAGGAATTGTAACATCATTAGTGCTTGGCTTTACCTTCGCCTGTTCGCAAAGACGACTGTTCTATTGTGTCAAGCTCCATAAGAAACAACATGTTTTGTTTTATTGCATCCGTACGATCTTTTTCCAATTCATAGTTGTACAAAGATATTAGACAAGTCAAATTACAGTATACAAAGTTTATACACTGGACATAGTAAACCCACTCATCTATATGTCAGACTACACGCACACGCATCACATCATTTCCTCATAATTTGACCAACCCTCCTCCAACATGCTGTTGGGCATCGTCGTTTTGCTGAAACAGAAGGAAAATGGAAACGAGAAAAACCGGAACAAGAAATGCGTACAAAGACATGTTATGCAATCATTACTTAATTTTTGTAGTTTAGTATCTACACTATAAAATGTTAGTTTACAAAAAATTTCTCCCGGCTGTTGTTTAAAGAGTTTTTGGTTAGAGAAGCAAATTTCTTGAAGGTGGTGTTGTAACTTATTGAACAGTTGGCCACCTAGTTAGACTGGCCCTTTCCGAACAAGTTTTAAGTTAACTGAGGCCATGTGTGGTTTTTATTCTCGTGTCATGCTTATTAAAGGACTCATTTTTCCAAAATAAATTACTGTTTTGGGTATGTGAATATAATTACGGAAAACATGTAGTCACATGCACATATTGAAATCTTTGAGCTCTTTAAAAGAGGTCAAAATGAGTTTGACTCCATTTTGCATGTGAAATACTTTTTTGCTGTTAATGGAATTAACCCCAAAAATTATACCATAACACATGATGGAATAAAAATATGGAAAATATATCATTGTTGCTGTATTTTTTTCAAGACTTCCGCAACTTTCCGCAGGACGAAACATGCTTAACTTAAATTTAGGTAAAATATACGCAATGTGAGATTTCCATTATAGTAAATTGTCTACTTTTAAGCCAAGAAATTAAATGACGGTCCGAAAGCAAAAGTAAAGTGGAAACGTAAAGTCGATTTTTACATTTTCAGTTGTTAGGGCTCTTAAATAAAATTTTTGTCTTTGCTACAAAAAATAAATAAAATAAAATTTAGTACACACCTCCGTCGCTAGGTGTCAGCACATTGTTCGGATATTTGTTGTGCGCTGGATTTGTTCATGGCCGTGGTGGCGAAATATGTTTAGGCCAAGCACGTGTGTTTATTTCTCGTTGGTTGTGTAAGCTGCAAGTGTAAACAAAAATAAGTTTGCTCGTAGCAAGACGAAGTGTCAAGAGAAGTATAATTGAGTCAAAGAAATAAGAATTATGTAAGTACTGTAAGGCACAGACAAATTACAGTTTACGGGGCCTTTTGTTAAAGAATCGTCGAAACTATCCACAAAGGGAGTATTATACCTAAAACCTTGTAAAAACTCTTGAACATGGGTTTATTTCAAACTGTTGGATATGTTGTATAGTATCTATACTTCTACGATAAACAAGAAAAAAAATTTAATGGGCGTTTGTTTTATAAGAAATTAAAACCAATTTATTCTGCAGGTGGACGTTTTGTGTGTTTACTTGTAACTCCGTGGCAGTGGTATCGCGTAGTACACTTGTGAGGGTGGGCTTTACTGTGCTACCCGATTCCATATATGGAATTGTGTAGTACACTAGAGCCCATCCGATGAAGTGTACGACCCGATACCACATAGGGTATGGGGCAATACATTTGAGCCCATCCGCCCAAGTGTACTATGCGATACCACACAGAGGGCATAGACAATAAATTACTAAGTTATTTTGCCACCAGAACTAAGATATCAGATTTGTAAGTCACGACAATTCACTGTTTTCGGTATTCCAGCTACACCGTGCTTATGAGTCGTGTGTGAACGGATCACTGTGTTGGGTGTGTATTTCGAACTAAGTCATAATTTATTAATTTGCCGCCAAAACTAATGTATAACTGTAAATGATGAATCACAATTTTTGGTACTTCAGCCACACCTTGTTTATCACTGTTCGTGTGTGGGCGAATCACTGTGATGGATGCATATTTCGAACATAGTCAATAAATAACTAATTTGCCGCCTAAACTAACATATATCTGTAAATGACAAATCTTAGTTTTTGGTAGTTCAGCCACACCTTGTTTCTCATGGGTCGCGTGTGGATGAATCACTAATGGTTTCATATTTTGGCAACTTGAAAAGGATTATTTCCATACACAATCACATTTCCTGTTTAGTTAAATAGGTACCATTTCTGCTATATAATATGCTTCACTATATCAAATACTGCCTACATGTCACTACAAACAACAAACATATTCAATCATTAATTACAAATGGTAAGCACTAGAATACCGGCTTCAGAATATGACCTAACATTACCTATCTAAAGCACCGTTAATTAAACATGATATATGCATTACTAAATTGCCGTAGAATGGGGTGACTTTGATAATTCTAAAATATCTCTCCAGTAACCATTATATAAGTTATGCAAAAAATATACCTTAGAAGAATAGATTGGAAAGTGTATAAGTTGATGACAATTATGTCTGTAGGTATGAGAAAATGCAAAAAAAAAAATTAATAAATTACTGCCTCTCGAAGATACCCCCATGTTGGGGTGACTTTGATACCTTGCTTTAAAACACTTTAAACAGTTTGTATTGGCAACAGAAATATCAATCTCACCCCTCAGCAAAATTGAACAGACAGTTTTTCTACACATGAACAATCAAGAATGGGGTGACTTTGACAGTATCTGAGTATAGCTGTATTTCACATTATACAAAAGAGTATACGTGCAATTAAATGTATTTGTTTTGAAAGTGCATCCAACACTAACATAGGTACCCCTTCAAAAATCAATGAAATCAATTGGCGTTAAAAGTAAATGAAAACTCAACGTACAACACACACAATGAAGTAGAAAAACACACAAAACTTATTTTCTTAACCGATATTGCAAATAATGTGGCATCTTGTTTTTTCCTGAAATGTACTTTATATTAATGCTCTCTTTCTTAAAAAACTAATTAAATTAGCTTTCCTTTATATCTACTGAGCCTTCAAATTTGTATTTGAAACTGTCGCCCGCATCTTTAAGTCCACGAGTAGGCAAAATCGCCAGAATGTCTTCCATGGCCACATTAAATGTATCTTTTTCCACTACTTTAAAAGTCATGCGAGAAGAGTCCACAGGTTTAAGCCCTACAATCTGAAATTCACTATTGCTCATCACTTTCTGAACTATGCCAGCATATCTATAATTTGTACAGCCAGGTTTTTCCGAAACAACTTTTACCAACACATAAACTCCTGGCTTTACATCTTCCACAGTGGGTGTTGTTAAATTAACTTCTTGAGGTTCATACAAATTTGCCTCAGAAATCTCGTCACCTGACGAGATGAGTTGTCCACCAACTGCACGTGATCACTATCGGAATCAGAAGTTTCATGTGTGCTAGTTGATGCAATGCTTTTTCCTGGTTCAATAGCAATTCTTCTCTTCCTTTGCTTTTAGGTTTGACTATTATCATAGCCTTTCTGTTTCAAATATTCTGTTAGGGAGTCATTCATGACATTGTTGAAGCCATCTTATGAAGCTACATTAGGAACTTTGGAAAGAAAAAAAAAAAAAAAAAACAACCTTCGCTGGGTTAAAAGGGACAATGCCGGTGGATTTAAATCCTTTAATCAGAATTCTCCTCACTGCCGACATCTCTCCATCTCCACATTTGTAGTCTTTTTTTGGTAATGTCTGTCCATGGATAGAAAGCATTGCTTCAAGAGTGCAGGGAATTTCTCTTTTGGAACACCATGTGTTTTGGGGTTTTATATTTTAAATTGGTCAAAACATTTCTCCACTATGTTTTCATCAATCTGAAGAAGGAGACGTCTAGGGGATGGCAAATGTGTGTAGCATTGCTTGGGAGGCAAGCGAACGCTATATCATTTTGTTTACAAAGCTGGATCACTCTATCACAGAAATGTGATGCTAAATTGTCACCTAGTAACAGTTTTTTACCACCTAGTCTGTAAAAGTTGAAGCATCAATCCATCCACTTTTAGTCCTATTAAAATGTGTTCCCCGTGAGCAACAGGGTGAACCCTTAGATCCATCTTGTGTCCATGTGTCCCACACATGTTCGCTACGATATATGACACAAGGAGGAAGTAATGTCCCACCCGCAGATTCACAAGCCATAATGGTGGGTGATTTGCTGTGGTTCGAAACTTTCTCTGGATATTTAGTTACCTGCCTAAATAACTACTTCTTTTTACCCGGTTATCACTGACATTGGTTTTGTTGTAATTAAACACGTTACTTTGGGGGGAGGGGGATATCTGACAGTATTTCCTTCAAGTCATCTAAGTAGGACTGCAATGTTTCTTTTGAAATGGAGCTTCTTGATCTTGTAATATTAGAAGCAAGCCTTTGTGAAATTCTACCGCGATGTCGCTCCATGAAACTGTAAATTCAGTCCTTGCCTGGATATACACCATTTTTGAATCTTGGGATGCTTTCCCCTACCCTTTACAAATAACTGCACGTCAATAGTAGAGAGTTGGAAACCCCAGTCTGCACATTTAATGATGCATTCTACAATTGCATTGTCTTCTACATTTGTAAGACATGTTTGTCCACCAGGCCTCCGGCCGTGTTTGCAGTGAAACCTGTTGTGCAGTGGCCCGTACAGTATGCTGAACTGTCTTGGCGCAGCACTTACCGAGAGTCTTCCCTCAACTATATTATTCATTGCTTCCTCTAATTGTTCATCTGAAAAATTTGTGTATGTCCGTGTTCCTGGTTTCTTCTTGTACTTTCGCAGCATTTTTAATGGGCCTGTCCTGGAATATGGGGTTCGCCTTTATTATGGGACCTGTAACAGATCAAATAAGAACTTTTCATTTAGAATTTAGGTCCCCAATTGAGAAATAATTAGGTACCGTAAATCAGGGTGACTTTGTTATACCGTTTTCATTTTTTTTTAATTTCAATTTTTACTCATTTCAGCAAACTGTTTCGTATGTTCATTGGTACAGCATATCTGCAAGAGCTGGGAGAGATGAAGGGTACGTAATTTAAATATTATTTTGTATAAAAAAACATGTGTCACAAAGTCACTCACCTAGCCACAAAGTAACCGCTGTAGTAACAGTGAATAATGTTTGTCTAGATTTACTAATACTGTTTTAAATATGAAAATCAATAACATATCTCAAATGTGTATTACTGCCCACAGATGAAGAATATTAGTATGACATTTCATAATTAAAAAAAAAAAAAAAACAAAAAGTTTGCAAAATGTGCCTAACCTGCAAACGTAATTGTAACTTGAATGTAGCCTTCAGTAATAATAGAGAGCCCTAACCTGCTAGGTTTAACCCACTACAGTAAGAGAGAACACTGGGCTACATTGCTGAACCTCATATATTAACACAGTGATGAAAGGTCTGGTGGAGTGTGTTAAACTGGATAACTGTCAATAATTATATTACAGATCATAGTCATCAATGTCACCCCTTACAAGTTATCAAAGCCACCCTTTCCAACAAAATGTACATCACAACCTGTGTGTTTGCAGTTGAACATTAATGTTAATGTATATAGTATACCTGTTTCTGAACAACCACTTTCAATGCTCATGCTTTACAAAATAAGAATAAATACTTACACTGGTGTACTGCCACGTGATATTACTCTGTAAAGGGCAATGATGTTTAAGATTGTATTTCGTTGACCAACGTGATGTGGCTGTATGGCACCGCCCAGCAAAATGATGGGCGAGGGATGTACCCAAATTTTCTGGCAGTAGCAAAGTAAATCCGGTAATTTATATTAAAAAGCTGGAAGAATATGCTAGATTATTTGGATTAACCGATCAAGAAATCTTGCTCTGTCTAAGTCTCAGCCTGAAAACCATTGCCTTTTTTTTTGGTGGGAAGTCGAAAAAGAACACATTCTAAATTTCAATCAGTTTAAGAAAAAATTTGTATTCGAATACTGGAACTCCAGATACAGGGAAAAATAAGGGTGCTCCTACATCTAGAAAAGTAAGACCCTAAATGAGATAATGCTTTGGAACACATATAGGTGTGATGTACGAGCGTACTCATCATCTGAATGCACCTATGGAAGATGAGGAGCTTTCCGAGGTCATTCTAGCGCAGCTGCCTTCACGTTATCAGTGTCGATGGTCGGACCACCCATTCACAAATTTTAATGATTTCAGGTATCAAATTTTGCTTATTGATCAATCGGAGTGGCAGAAAAAATTGGGTAACATAGAACAGGACAGACAAGCTATGGCTCGACCATCCCCACTTTACCCTCTACAACATAATAGAAATTTCCACACACAAAATCAAGGTAGCGGAAATCTTAGGGTAAGCTACTTAAGTGTTGGCGAAAACAACACACATGGTAGTTCACACAGCCAATACCAAGATACGGAGAACAAAAGGGGTTATTCATCAGGATTTAGGCAGAGGAAGCATTTTTTGCCTGGGTACAGACAAAGGAAAAGCGAAAGGAGAGACAGTTGCAAAACTTCTGGTCCCAACCTTCAGCCTAATGCTTACTTGCACCCAGATGGTACAGTGTACGAGTTACCGTTGGGTAACCACTCCGGTCCTCAAGGTCAGTCGGAACCACACCGAGTTGTAACTAATGGTAATCATATGGATGTAAGCTGACCAAATCACTTTGTTGGCGTAATACAGTACACATTTTTTCAGAATGTCCACTCTAACCACATTACTGTACCGAGGGAAACATCTGTTCAACAACCATGGCAATTTATTCCACCATCAAATGTAATAAATTCACATCCAGCAAACCAAAATAACCGAGGTCATTTTAAGCATAATGAGGGTCTGAACCCTACCGCAACTTCATTTTTACCTCCTGTAAATAGTAGTATAAGAAATGGGGAGGCAGATTCCTCGACGCAACTTACTTTATAAAAGAACTGGAGGAATTACCTACACTTGAAGCCGCTACCGTGACAAATGACCTGGAGAAGATGAGAGAAGCATCATTAGAATTAATAAGGAAGAAAGTATTTTTGTCGACTGAAAGTCACCGTAAACACTGCAAACTAAGTAAAATGAAATTAATTTGCAATCAATGATTTGGTTTTACGAAGAACAAACCCAGTAACTACTGGGCAGGTGTGACGAAAAAGTTATGTCTTTTATTTGAAGGGCCTTACAAAAGAATTAAGATCACATGTGATAATTGTTAATAACTCGTGGACCAGCAAGGTAATTCTGTGGGACGAACAAATATTACACAATTGAAGCCCTATGTAACTTTTAGCACTAACAGCATGGAGAAATAATGCAGCCAGTAAAATTGTTTTTTCATATGATATTTTACAGCAGAGTATGCGTAACTCGACAATGTATGTCAAAGAATTATACCTAAGTATCGACGAATGAAGCAAGATAGTTGAGCCTGCCTGGATTGAAATATAGAGCCTTGAGTGAAAACAGCTTATATATATTCTCGATGTGTTATTGTCCATGTCTTGCATATGTTTATGAAGGGTTTACTATGTGTTATGTTTTTCAAGTGTTATGCCGTATGTCACGTTTGTTCTACCCCCAGAAGAATATAAGGATCCTATATATTGTAAATGCATGGATACATAGTACGTCGTTACTACTAATTGAAAATATTTTGAATGAACAAGTCACATATGCTGTTATCACCCGCTGCTGCTGCTGCATATGTAAACACAAAGTCATTCACGACAACTATCTACACACAAGGTATCAGTAAGTAAGTCTCAGAAGAAAACTACATGCAATGCTACACTCATCATGATTATTCCACGACACATCACTTGCATTACGGTATGTACATATATAATTATATGTCGTACACACTACCATTATTCACAACATATGTTTTTATTAACTCCATACACTATTCTAGACTACTTTCTTAATATAAAGCGTAGGTACTACTTTATCACTGTACACTGTACATATCCATTTTATGCCACACTGTCGTGTAATAAAAGTGACTCTGAACACGCAATTAACTACCTTTTTTACTCTACAGCCGCACAAGAATAACTATTGATAATTTTTTGTTTATTCTACTATACGAATAAACATTCAGACGTTCAACTTATGAAAACTAAATTTTTCCGCTATTCTAACTAACTTCTTTATTTGTTGCAACTACTACCAACCTATTGAACTATACGGACAATGTTCTAACTTATAAAAATCTCTGTAATCGAGTTGTAAACTAGACCCATGACTGCCTTAATGAGTAGTGAAATGTGCAGTAAACATATTATTTAAGTAACTTCTATCAAAATTGAAATATAGGGCCTCTATCGTTTTCCACACAGTATAATTGCCTCAATTGAATTAATAACTTGGCATACAGACAATAATTTAGATGCAATCTGAACTACACATAAATGTCATAAATTTCACGAGAAGTATCTGTATAGCCTTAAAATTTGATAAGCACAATATATATCACCCTGGCTTCCCCTCCCCTATTTTAGTATAGTTTTCAAGCCCAACTTCGACTGGAAATGTAATCACTCAGATCAGTATCACCAGGTGATCACTTTTAAACTATGTAAATTAAACACATGGTGCCTACATTTGCAGCGTTACCGGACCCTACCAAGATTTCCATACTATTTATCACCTGACCGTACCTCAGCTCTGACCCTACTTTTTGCCCCGTAAACTATTTTAAATAAATAATTAATGTTTATGCAACCAGTTTTTGTAACAACAAAACACACATTTTTTCTCATTAGACATATTTCAGTGAAAAAATAATAAGTTCCATTACAAATAAACAAATGAGTTACTCCATTCTTTTACACGTTCACGAGTCATTTACATTTTGTTTAAAAATAATGAGTGTAATTGAACAAATCCCAAAACAAAAATGATTGTCTATGGAATGAATGTATGAAACTGTAGTAGTGTTACTTTTTGTAGAAACTGTGGGGGGAAGAAGAAGAAGAAGGAAAAAACCCAAGAAATTCTTAAGTTGAAGTAGTTTTGAAGAGAGTTTTTATTTTCTTAGGTTTTGATTTGTTTTTGGAATCAAAACTACTTTAAGCATAAAACTCGTGCTCATATATTAAGTAAGTAAACCCATTTACAGAAAAAATATATATATTTTTCAAACATTAACAGTATATGTAGCATTTTTCGTGATTTTATTGAAATGCACCTTGATGTTAAAAATTGTACCTGTTTGGGAAACCCCCTGTCCCATATTGGAAATTCATACTGGGAACACTGCACACATGTAAACTGATGGAGGGCATTACGACTTCATAGCAAGTTGTAAACAAATTTCTCTATAAAAATCAATGGCATAAATAAATATTGCTTTACGTACAAGAATATATAAGCATGATCACTATTTTTCATTTAAAGCACCATCAAATTGAGCATCCATTTTCTCGCACGGATACACACAAAAATAATTGATAACTTTGCCTGTCATTAGGAAGTTATGGGGTGTCATGTTATTAACCAACAATAGTGTGTTATGTTTGTTGAGTTTTATGGTCTACAATAGTAATGTGTACATACCTACATTAAATAAAAACAAATCAGACAAAATTATTCAAAAATTTGTTTTAGCTCACTTTAGTTTGACATTTTGCAATAACTATATTTTAACACCCACTTTTCAAGATGGTGTCTCGTCCGCGATAATTACATTATGTCATGGCTAATGTTATGTACATTTTCTACCTTGTTTCCTATAATGAGTTATCACAAAGTTTGTAGGCCTACATATGTGGAGTTTGTGATAATCCTGTATGAAATTAGAACCTGATCCAATTTATTTAGCATTCAAGATTGGGAAAGGAATTGGTCAAGGTGTGTATTAGGGAACCATCCGGACATTCATGTAAATTGATTTTGGCAAACAATTTGATACCAAAATCAGGATGGTTGGACTAGAAATCGTACGTTTATATTCTTTAATGAAAGTTCAAATTACCATCACTGTGCCACCATGCTCAGTGCCAATATAATGGAATTTGTAAACTAATCATTTACACATCTGCTATACAATGTCTACATTAAATTTCCCTGGCATTTCCAGGTTTTGCAGATGAAAATAAAACAAATTGCCAACCCTTTTTTTGGCATTCATTAAAAAAAATTAATAAATAGCACTACTTTATAAAATGTGATTATTTACCATGAAACATGCAGTACGTACCATTCCTGAAAATACTCTACAGCATGAAAACAATTTTTTACTTTCAGGATGATTTCTCTCGCAGCACTTTTTTTTTAAACCCATAGACAGATTTATTGGGCTGCTAATGATGTTTTGGGGTCACAAGAAACCTGTTCCCTCAAAGTGTATTGCAGCTTTAAATTTCCAGGATCAGTCACTAGTTTCCCTGACCATTTACAAATTATTTTTCTTTTCCAGGTTTTTAAAGCATTTCAGACCTGTAGCAACTACAATTTAACATGTGTGGATTTTTTTTTTTTGCAGCCATGGGTGACCGCTACAACATCCACAGTCAGCTAGAACATCTGCAATCCAAGTACATTGGGACAGGACACGCAGACACCACCAAGTTTGAGTGGCTGGTAAATCAGCATAGGGATTCATATGCATCGTACATGGGTCACTTTGACATGCTCAACTTCTTCGCCATCAGCGAGAATGAGGCAAAGGCCAGGGTCAGGTTCAACCTGATGGAGAAGACTCTGCAGCCGTGTGGTCCACCACCAGAGAAACCAGAAGACTAAGTCTGCTGCTCCCAGAGCTGTCGTGGGTTTCACTGTTTTGTCAACTTCCATGTTTAAAAAATGGATCTTGAACTCTAACAAAGTGTCCTACTACTTGAACGGTCGTGGCACCGAGAATGTTATTGTAAGGTATTTCCATTATATGGTAGGTGTAAATGTCATATTTAAAAGTTTTTTTTTTTTTTCTTGGTTTAGTCCCTCTAAATAACATCAGAGCATGTATTAAGTTTGGTTGCACTCCATGCAGTTGCTATTATATTGATATATGTCAACTTAAAAAATTTAAAGCTCGATCTATTGAGTTGGAATTTTTAGGTACAGTTTTTTTTTTTGTTGAGTTCATATCTCAATTAAAGTTGCACACCTTTAAAAAAGCCATGTAAAGTGCTTGCAAGTAACAGTGTCGTAGATACACGATGACTATAATTAACTACCATGCAGATGCATTTCTTATGTGCTGGATATGAATAGCTTCCCTGGGAAAACACATTCATATGCGGTTCGTCATAACCCTTAGAAATTTTTTTAATAAATATATATGTAATGCTGTATAGCATACTGCAATCTTTAAAGTGATAACCACTGATAGCTGGCAGGCAGTATGCCACATGGTCATTAGAACCATCGATCGCTGGCAGGCAGTAGGCCACATGGTCATTAGAACCATCGATCGCTGGAGGCAGTATGCCACATGGTCATTACAATGAAATGTTGCCATTTCCAGTCTCTCTTCAACATTCCCCTTCCTCTTTCCAGCAATTAACTGCACATTCCATCTCCTCCCAAGTCTTGATATGTTCGTTCTATACATTAAAATATCCCATTCTACATATAGTCGACTCCCTATCTATCATTTTTCAGGGGACTGTTGAAAAATTTCCATACGTGCAAGATTTCAGTAGATGAGGGTTCTGACTTTTTTAGACTTCATTTTGAGTATGAGAGCTGTACATTACCTGTGAATAAAGTTTAGCTAATAAACATAATAAAAATGGGAAATTTTAGAAAAAGTAATACGGATTAGTATTACTGTAAACAATGCATTAAAAAACATTTAATCTAAACGCAATTAAATAATGAATATAATATCTAAAAATGCAAGTGCACTGAGAATTTATCAATTGGGCGTGTTCACAAAAAATGGGAAGGGGAACTGGCGGGAAGATTACCCCTCCACGTTGCAGACACCTTGTGCGCGAGGCAAATGTCTGTCTTTTAAAGTAATTAATCATATTTCACTGCACAAAGACTGTTAATTTTCAGACAGAAATGAATAAATAAGGTGATTAAAATAGATTTCTTCGTGGTCTTTAATAATTATAGTCCATTCCCCATTTGAAGCTACTTTCTCAGAGCCCTGCTAAATATCTACTTGCAGGCCCATTTTGTATCCTTCCGCCAAATGTAAACAAACATTGCCATGTAGAATCTTTCAAAATCAATGTTTACATGCCATTGTGTGTGTACATGTGTTCATATACTTTTGCTACACCTAAACATAAACATTGAAATGTGACTTCTACCTTTATACCTGTCAAATGTTGTTTACTGTTTACAGCTTTTCAAAGAATTCTGTCTTAGGTCTACTTCAAAAACCATTTTGTACGAATATTCACAGTTTAGGGCTATAACATTATTTAGGTCAGCTTTATGACGTTTTAAAACTGCCTGAATTAACTATAGTTCTTACGGTTACGTTACACTAACATATTTGTTTTCAACGACATAGTACATTACACGTAATGCACATTAATATTTTGCCGCGACTGTATTAAATGCTGTTACAACTGCAGGGTAATGAACTGTAGTATTTAAATTTTTGTTATTGATATGTGTTGGGTTATTTCTTTAAAAGGACGGCCTCAGTTCGGATAACGAAGGGATAGACAGTCCAACGAAAAAGCGACATTAAAATCAAGCACGCAACTCGTGCCGCTCATTTTTTGTTATAGAAACTTATAATAAAGCGATGAACATGCACTCAAATAAGTTTACTGTATCTTTTATTCCACTCATATTCATATGTATTAGATTTACTGAAATTTATTGGGGCTGGGCTTGGTTATTTTGTTGGGACTGGTGGTAAATCACGTTACAGAACTGTGTTTCAAACACCCAGGGCAAAGGTACAAATTTGTGATAAATACGTGGAGGTAAGTAAATAACTTCATCATAAAAAAGTTCACATTTATAGCGTATAAATAGTTCACATCAAATATTTGAAATCACGCATACACAGATTCAGCGTAACTATCACCAAACACCCACGCCACGCTATTTCACACACAGCGGTTAATGAAACACTATAACAGTACATTTATCACTGCTGCGGAAAAACAGACTAATCACAACATCGTAACTTGCTTAGATAGGTTTAAAAAACGTCTACAAACGTGAAGAGGTAATTTGAAGTATTTTTCGAAGTAAGCATAATTCACGCTTCGTTTGGTAAAACAGCAACATGCCATGACATCATGGCTCGCCACGTCTGCCAACTTCACTTTGTTTCTACGCCGCCATCATATCTAAATATATTAAAATAAGTATTCAAACATTAAAATCTCTTTTCAGTTGTAAATTAGAAAATCATTATTTTGCTGTAATAAGTATGAAATAGGCTACAATTGAAAACAGGTACAATTTTGTCGCGTACTAGCGAAGTGAAATCCCCCGAGTGTGAAATAAAGACAGAGAGAGAGCGACTACGCTCGCTCAGCGAATAGTTGCTTCAAAAATTGCTGTCTCTCGATAAAACAACACCGTACCATTTCGGCCTACTCACAATATTTTCCGCTGTTATTTTAAACTGTGAAAATGAGATATGTTGCCATCGGGGTCCCTAAATATTACAATAGGCACCGTTTAATTTACAAAGAGTATACTAAAAATCTAGGTTAAAATAATATTTTAACTGTGAACTATTTCTTACCGGCCGTTGCCAACACGTCGCTGCACTCGCTCTTGTTAATTCATATTTAAAAATAAATAAATATTACAAGTTATAGAATATATTAAGGCAAAGTTTCATTTATTCAATAATACAGTACGCTAAAGTTAATCATAGTGTTACATATTTGTGGAATACAGGTTATTGAAAAAACAGGTTGACATGTTTCGCCTAGAGTGTTTTTTCAAAGGTTGATTTTCATGTCACTTCCAATCGGGAATGGACTGTAGTCATTCAAATCCTGCCCTCTGATCTTCCCTGTCGCGAGTTACACTGCACTCTGGCTCGGTGCATTGCTTACCCATTATTAGACGACCAAAGGTGTGTAATAGGCCCATAGATTTTAACAGTTTACTCAAAAGATGTGTATCTATTGAAATAAATTAATAGAAACCCTCAGATTTCCCTGCAATAAGTTACTAAAAATGAACTTTGAGCAACTTGTGTAACTACGCATAACGTTCAAACAATGTTTGGCGACCAGGGTAGGTAAAGTATATGCTTCTGGCCATATTATTTTATTTGCGAAGATACTGTCAATTAAGTTAAATTAATATTACTTTTTAACGTTGTGTTGATTTGATGCCGGATACAATGAAACACCAATCTTACGAGGGAAAAAATTACCTTTTATCACAAGAGAAAACATTTTTGCAAATAATCATTCCTTGTTAAAATGTATTACCTAACATTTTCAGGCAAAACCATTTGCTTTGAAATACAAGTGATGATATGTGTAACTCTTTTGAGCAATGGATAATCTTTATAAAATTTTGGCATCCCCAAGTGCACTTTAATTTGCTTTGTGGCGTGTGTGTAAAGACAAACAGATGGAGAGGCAGATAGAGTGAGAGAGTGAGGGTGGGGGGGGAGGGGGGGGGTTAATTAACAACCATTTTTTAAAGTTATTTTTGTTGTGCAATGTGACATTATAAATAATGTTTACAATCATTTTTTTTGTATAAAATCAGAACTGTAACTTAAAATCTTGACTTGTACAAATCCCAAGTTTTTGTAACACAAAGTTTAATTTCAGGCTAAATTGTAAACTGAAGCCCCAGGAATCACAAGTTGCAATTTTTTAGAAATCTTGGATGAGTTGTGTTAGAGTTCTTGAGTTGTGAGGAAGTACAGTAAAACCCCGTTAAGAAGTTTTCCTGCTTACTAAGCTATAGAAAGTATTACAAATACACTATTTTACCCTTTTAAGAGGTTTTCCTGCTTTTAAGCACTCACTTTTCAGTATTTTTCTGAAATGCCTTAACAGGGTTTCACTGTATATGGAAAGAAAACGAAAATATGTAGCGCTCAACATTCAGAATAGGATGACAACTATCCAAACATAATACACTGTTGAAAACCATTTTCCCTTTATGAATAAAAAAAATGTTTGATAAAGACAGATTTGAACAAACAGCTGTACCTTTGTACAGCTGGCTTAAGTTCAATGCAACACATAAAACATGCAAGTTTCCCATGCAAATTATGTATAAAATGTTAAAAGCAAATCCTTATGTGCAGAAATATCGATACATTTCATTGAAGACACATCAATTAATTGAAATCATTCAATTCTCATAAAAGATCATATTACCATTTATTGATCATTGCATGCAAACAAAATCATGTTAAAAGTTGTTGGATCACACTGGCCCAAGTATAGATGAACTTCTATAATCAATATTCTGAAATATTACCAAGACTATCAAATTTACCATCCATCACATCACAGTGTCACAATTTCAAATATTGCTCATGTGATCTAGTTCATAAAAAGTAACAATTCTAAAATGTGAATATTAGGCTAGTCAGCTTTTCAGTAGGGCATCAGTTCTAAGACAGGCCTCTGGGAATTATCATAAGCTCTATAAATGTGATGTTCTGAAAGTTCGTACACTATAATTTAATACTCTTCAGTTTTATAAAGCAGTAAAATTTTGTAGTAATTTACTAATTATTAAATATGCATAAAATTTTTAATCAGTCGTACATGATCACTATTCCATAGATGGTAGAGACTCGAGAAAGAAAAACCACTGCAACATGTTACACAAAATGGCATCTAACAATGTGCACTTGTGGCGCAACGGTTTGTGCACAAACTGCACAAGATATCCATCTCTTGTACAGCAACAAAGTTACTTTCTCACGTACGGCATATATGTCCGAGCTCAGCGCATGTTTACATTTCATGTGCGAGGTAGTGAACATATTGATTGCATCACCATCGTGCCGTATTCTGCTTTGGCAAGCTATGAAAATTGGCATGAGAATTCGCGATGCTACACATGATATATTGTTGCTTTTTAATGCAAATAAATTTTGAAATGCTCTTCTAAAACCATAGAATACATCCGTGGATGTGATTTGCAAGTGGACTGGCCTGTAGCATTGCACTTACTAAAAATTGATCATATTTGGTCTTAATGCTGCAAATTTGGAAGTATGTTCTTTAACTGTAAATGTGAGAAAAAATTTTTAAATCTGTATGTAGTGGGATATTTTTAAATATAAGATTTGATTGGTTTTTTAATAATTACATGGACTGTTTACAAAATGTGTCAGCAATATTTGTTCACAGCAAAATTAAGTCTTGACTCCATCAACTTATAATTTCTCCATTAGGTAATACATGTTCATTTGAAAACACCGAAATGGAGTCCCCACTTTTCTACTTTGAAACTACTGCTTTTGGCCTGTTCAAAAACACCAAAATTTTCCTATCCCTATACGTAATACAACCCAGAGTGATACCGTGTTGCTGACTTCAGTTGTCTGTAAAATGGAACACTACAGAACAAAGAATGCAGCACTCTGGGACAGCACAGTGCCATGCCGTTTACTGTAATGCTGACTGTCTATATCTCTGGTCTACACTCACTGCAGCTGGGCAGTGTACAAAAAAATCATGTTCTGGAACAATGTATCGAAACAAGAATGCACTGGTCAATCTTATTGGCCAGCTTGTGTGTGTCCCTTACTCTCGCCATCTATGCATGCTGCATTATGACTACATCCCCTCTAAACTATCTTGGCTGCAGTTTTTAATTAATTTTTGCAAAAAAAAAATTCATAAAAAATTACACACACACCCCCCCCCCCCCCCCCCCCCCCCTCAATCTACACTGGTTGATTGGTCTGTGAGAGACTGGAGCTGACAGAAGGATACTGAAACTGGCTTGCTTAAGTGGCAACCCTGTCAATCTGGTGTAGACTAGCTTGCTGGGTCAGCAAGCTAGACATTGAAAAGCACCTCCATATGAGAACAATTACCAGTGAACGTACAAAAAAGACAGCTTATTTATTTTCTATGCCTGCAGGTTTGTCACACGATAAGTACATGTACACACACACACACACACACAGAAAAACACGTATATTGAAGTCTTAAGTTTATAAGGCTGCACTGGATGCGTGTGAACTTTCCTTGTTGAATACTTTTGTGACGTTTTCGATGAGACATTGCTGGATAAGAGGGTTTATCTCTTTGCAGGCATTTGTGAGTGTCTGGATGGACGAAACAACACAATCAACATCCATGGCCCCTCTCTGTACAAACTCTGAGATCTGGTTGTGCACAGGGGAGAAGGCCGCAGTGATTAGACCGTGGTTGTGACACGCTACAGTCTGGGGAGGTGTAGTGTTGCACAGAGCTTCTTCTTCACTAGTGGGGTCCAAGAATGTCAGCTCTCCATGGATACCCTGACATAAAAACACACCCACATGCATATACAGTAAAATTAGGAACTAGACATATAGTATTTCTTGATACTTTAAAAATTAAATTTTTCAGACAGTTCCAATAATAAATGCCATTTTACTTGTTATGCAAACAAAATATTTTCTAATTGTAATAGCTACTATCTCAAAGCATCTTTGCTGAAAATACCAATAACCTTGGATAACTTAGACCCATAAAAACTTTTTATGTCCAAGGAAAGAAGACTAAAAGCATAAAATATAAACTGTACACTATGTTCTACCCATTATCTGATTTTAATAAGCATTCCATTTTACTGTTTAACGAATTTGTCTTTTACAGTAATGTGCGATGCTTACTGGCTATTGAAATTAAACAACTTAGTTTCATCTACACGCTTCTAAAGCAAAAATGAATGGTGTTTGGAAGCGTATAATTTCTACCAGAGTGACTACAGATTTCCCCTGGTCGAAGGTAATAATTACAGACGTGACAGAATTTATACATTTCTATATCATCAGTCGGTCAGTAAGCAATGCATAGCACGGCCTCACCTCGAGAAGATGCTAACAATCAGTTGTCGGTAACAGAGTCTTTGTTACAACCCTGAGCACGCACAAGGGTGTGCCGGGAGAAAACGCCACCTACCAACAATGACCGCCCTTAGCTCTGCCCCAGATACATGCGCATAGCACCCTCTACCACCAGGGCTGGTGAGTCCTCAGCCAAGCAGAATATGTTACAGTGGCTTTTCCGAAAGCCACACCCAGCTTTGGACAGTCTACTCCACTGCGCTCGTTCGCTGGAGCTTTCTGACCAACACCGCCTAGAGATCTTCAGCTCATCGCTGTCTACTGCAAAACTTCAGAAGCCCTCCCCATGCAAAGCCTTCCAGAAGTCATCTGTCACCCTTAGTTGCTTGTCCCTGGCAATGACTACCCCATGTGCCCTTCAGGACATGGGCCCTTTCAGTCCCTTTAGGACACATGGCATAGCATAGGGAAAGTTGTAATTAGCTACCTAGTTGAAACTGCCCTCAGTCAGTGTAGAACCAGGTCCCCTTTACCTGGACAGTGTAGTTTACTACTTACGGTCAACTCTGAGTAGACAGAAGATAATACGCACCACTGTTTGTTACGGTATTCACTCGTGTATAGCGCACCTTGCCCCCCCCCCCCCCCCAAAATAAAGGAAAAAATTTCCGGGAAGTGGTGGGACTGCCTGTTGTCTCATCTCCCGTTCTTACATCACTCTTCTCCCTTCTCTCTCTGCAACCCTTCAGTTATGTGTAGGTCGAACACCCCCCCCCCCCTCCCGCCAATAATGGCATCCTGTCATGCCACCACAAAACCAGAGCTGCCATGTGTTTACAGCCCCCATCCCCTTGTAATAACACCCAGATGTTGCCGGTCGATAGTTCTGCCATCACTCTGTTTCCATGGCAGAGGCTAGCGAGCCATGTTCGTGGAAAGTGCTGGGGGGACGTACAAGGTGGCCCTTTTTTTTTAGGTATGGGTAGTGTGACATTCTAGCAAAAAAAAAAAAAAAAAAAAGACAGGAGCCAGTTACTGCTAAAAGGATAATAAAGAAAAACGAAGCTAGAAATGTTGAGCAGTAGGAGAAAGTGGTTTCCAAAATTTTTTTATTTTTGCTTTTTTCCACTCTAGTTATTTAATTAAAATATTTTTGAAGCATATAACCATCACCACGCATTAATGTAAAAAATAATTTTTTGGTTCGATTTTATTTAAAAAAAAAAAAAAAAAAAAAAAAAAAAAAATCCTTGGAACTTGTTGCAAAAATTACGGTGTGCACTATACACGAGTAAATACGGTATACCTTTCGGAATAAACACTTTCTAATCCTAACTGCTCTCTCATTTTCACTCAGGTACTTCCATTGTAAACACCACGTCCCATAATGTGAAGCAGAAGACCAGGTGTGAATATACCAGTTTACCACTTAGTGTAGGACTGCGAGCTCCCCCTCAGGGACTCGTACGTCAAGATCACACACACCATTTAAGGCCACCTGTTCAGTGCACCATGTGTATCAAACTGTAGAGCCCCAACCTCTACTTGAGAGGATAAGTCACTACACCAACTTGCACCCATCCACCGCATCACCTGTATTACTGAGGGAATGTTCGGTGGTTGGCTCTGGGTTGGACCTGTCGCTCAAGAGACTCGCCCATCGAAGATATTGAGACGCCTCCGAAGGAGCCCGCTCTTGAACCACCACACCATTTGTGTTGCCGGTTAAGGAAGAAGGTTGTTCTCGGTGCTGTTCCGAAGTGCCTAAACGGGAGAACACTTTTAGATAGGAAACGCACATTGCCTGCTCATATCTCATGAGGTATGGTTCTAGCACCTGATGCCCCTTACCAAGAGAGGTGGGAAGGACATTAAGGAAAGGACAACTGCCAGTCGGGGTGACTTAAAATATATGCAGGTAAGGGCAGTGAAATTTTCCAAGGTTCATTTCAGAAGTGCTCAATTAAATGTGAACAGCTTATACTAACTATTCTACACTAGCAATATAGAACTTACTCACCAGAGTGGCTGCTGTAACCAGGTCATACATTGGCACACTTGCATCAGCCAGGGCCAAGCCCGCACATGTGATGGCTGCAGCTAGTGCTGACCCATCATTCTCTAGTACCAAAGCGTAGACATCAACTTGAAAATTGGGAAATTCATGCTGCAAATCATATATACAAGTTTCCATATAGTTACAGCATGCTATACTAACTTAATGATACAACTGCACATCAACGCTGCTACAACTTTTATGATGTAACCACAGCATGTATAACAGTGGTAGTATTCAAAGTATGTATTTCATAGGTAGCAGATTAATAAACACTACACATCAATTTTAGACAAAAGCACCAATAACTTGTACGAGTGACAAATATGATCAACAACAACACAATCTTTGTGGAGTGGAGAGGTTTGGACAGCTGTTACATCACGGTCTTGAGATCAGATGAGGGTGAAGCCAGATGGATATGGAACAGTTGGGGGGGGGGGGGGTGTGAGATCTTCTACATAACCCCTCCAACCAGCAGCATTGTTTGATACAATTCCCTCATGCGAGAATCCTGAAGTGACCCCACCACAATCAAATCTGGTTTGCCTTGGTGGGACGTAAGTTCTCTAGTAACTGTGCCATACATGACGCCATCAGAGCTTTATGGTGGGAATGTGTGTGTAAGGAAATAATTCTTTTACATGCATAAGGAGTCACAGTGGTGTAGTGGTCAGAGCACTCACCTCCAAAACTCTGTGTACATTGGCTATTGAGCAATACAAATTTTATAAGTGTGTGGTGTTTGAACTTAAAATTTGTTATTCGAAAAGTACGCTGGGAAAAGTTTTGCTGTGATTTTTTTTGAGATGGCGAGTGAAAAATTAGTGATATCCTACAGTCCAAAAGAGAAGGCAATTCTGTCTGATTTGATAAAGAAGATATCTGGTCATCTCAACTCATCAGAGAGAGCACATAGCATTTTAAATACTGCCAGCTAACTAATAAATACATGCAGATTTGCCATTTTGAAGATGATGTTAACGAAAGTCTATGAAAAAAATAAAATTATGAGATTTTTAAAGGGGTTTATGAGGGAAGCAATAAATAATTATTAGTAATACTTCGCACACACTACTGTTGTAACTAATTGACAAAATTAAAAAAACCATTAAGTGGGACGATTTTGTAAAAATACAATTATACTCGCACAATATGTTTAACATCAAGGAAGAGTACTTCGTTTTTAATTTAAAATCTAGACATTCTTTTAAGCTTTCTATATTTTATGAATTATTGCATATACATTTAAATAATTTACACTTACATACCAAAACAAATCATCTATAGTAATAAACCAAATTTATTAATTTTAGCGCTATCTAGTGAATGAAACAACTATTACTGTTGCATACGAATTACATGTTATGTTTGAGAGACAAAACTGTGTGTAAAATAAAAAATAATCTTATATGTAGTGTTCACGTTCCATTAATTCATTCTCTTAACAGGAATGTGTGAATATGAAGACCCATTTAAACTGAAATCTTCAATTTCATCATAAAAATTAATTACTTCATCTATATGCCGCCTAAATTCATCTAGATCCTGCACCATTTTGATGCAATTGGATACTGGTTGATTGCTGGCCGGCCGCAAGGCTTAATCCACCGGAAATGACCAGAAAGGTGGAAGACAGTTGTTTGCCGGCAGTTAACCGTCCTCCTGAAGAGGACTAAAATCAACAAAAACAACAATTTTGGTGGAAGGAGGTTAGTTGACATTCAAAAGGCGTTTATGATTATGGCCCTTACAGGCCATGGTTGATTCCGCCCCCTTGTTAAGAGTTCTTACAGACATCTTACATTTAAATTCAAGGACTTATCAAGTAATTAAACTTACAATTCAAAGGTCTAAATGACATAACATAACAATTATCTGGTAAAGACTACTGTCCCCACTATATATTTTTTAGGAGTTATAACATCATATTAATATTCATATATAAAAATTATTATGGCAAAATATTAATAGTATTTCAGAACAAAGAAGGGGATTTGAAATCTAGAAGTCTTTTACCACTATCAATGCCTAGTAAATGCAATAAATTTCCCAGCATTGCCTTAGGTGTTTCAATGTAAATACAAGAGTTCAGCATAATCTTGAAGCTCATATGGCATTCTGATGCCGACTATTTCACATCATGTGAAATGACCATTCAAAGCATATAGCTGCTATTCGTTCTTAGTACATTTTACATGCCGTAAATGCCATAAGATAACTTTTCCACTCATCAGAGTTATTTCTGTAACACTTTGCACCCTCTGTTTTATAGCTAACTGTGCATGTGTGTTTACAATACAGCTAACAAAGCCATAATGGAAGAGTATAAGCCACTTTTAACCACAAGTATATCTTGTACTCATAGACACATGCATAATTTCATCTTGTGTTTTCTATTAAAACCTGAAAATTCGAGGATTTTTAGAGACCCCAGCACAATTTAAGGTCTTTTAAAGGCATTGAAACCAAACAGTTAAAATTCAAGTACTTTCAAAGACTGTTGAGATCCATGGCCATTACTGTTTGGCAAAGCATCTTGCTCCGTTTCTAATGATCCCGCTGTTGATGAGACATTGATCCCTACCTTTCTTCCACTCTGTGTGCAAAAATTTTACAATAGCAACTATAAATTACCGCAAGTATAGTCCACTGTGGTTACTTTCAACTTTTCTGAAGCCCTGCTAAAGTTCTACATCAAGGATATTCTTTTGCTTCATGCAAACAAAGCTTAATAGAACCTAGGAAGTAACACAAAACAGACTACACACCACATTTGTGCGCATTCGTAATAATATTTTGCATGAGAACTATTTCTTACTAGGCATTACCAACACAACCTAAATACAGTATAAGCAAAAATTCTGTTTAATCAAAAATAAGTTACTTTTAAGTTAACAAGCGTAGGTATAAAACATTTGTAATGAATGGGATGTTTAAAAAAAAATCAAATACATTACATATAGGGTGGTTTTTCAAAGGTATGTCACAAAAAGTGTGAAGAAATCTTGAACAGACTGTTCAGTCCTTACCCACCCTGCAGACTGCAGGCTCCAGAGCCCGTTTCAAGTTGAGGCTGAACTCCTTCTCCTCGGCATCCAGCTGGTGCCCCCTCCGTGACATGCACGAGAAGGGGGAAAACTTGAACTCACAGTACAACTCCCCATTGATGCTGTAGTCAGACTTGCGAGGTATTTCTCGAGGGTCAAAAACAGAGCATACCACCTTTGTTTTGTTCAGCTCAATGTATGCAGAACCCTTTGCTTGTGTCACGACTCCAGTTTTGAGGTCTGAAAAAGTGTGATAAAGCACGTCAGGCATGGTATTCACATAACAATATTTTTCTTTTGAGCTTTAGCAAAGTTGTCCAGGTTTTAATAATTTGATTGGTTTTGATTGTTTGTGAAGATTCAAGCGATTCTGTTAGCATAGGCTGTTCATGGTAAACTGAGCATTGAGACCTTGGTCACGTTTTACTTTCAACCATTTTTAGCCTTAAACCACCTTTTAAAAATATATTGCTGTGTAAGTAATAAACTCAGTGTGTATATTCTACTGCACTCCGAAGTTAAAGTCTAAGTCCAAAATAAAATACATTTATTGACTATTATTCAAAATGAGAGGACTTTCAAAAGTGCTCACTTTACCGTGAATAGCATATAAGAAACTTCCATAGTTTTATTCTGGCATTTTACAAATGTTTTGTTTAACTAGTATTTTAAATAATTTCCAGCTGAGTTTACAGCCCCATGGTTCAAGTTAGGATTGGTTTTGTATTGCCAAGTCCCGGTAGTCCAAGCCGGTCACTGGTTTTGCTGTGCTAGTTTTCCACTTGGCTGGTCAAAATGGTGGATATAAAAGCATGATTCTGGCCTGGTCAGATGTGGTGGTCTTCAGACAACCAGGGTACAGTTGTGTACATGGCTATATCCACTACATACTTACTCAGTTTATTGAACCGTACATTGTCAAGTCATTGTACTGAAATTGTTTTCAGTGAAGTTAATTGTAGTGTTGTATTGCATGTTAGCATGGGAATTGGACGACTTGCATACCACTGGCACCTAGCCATGTCAAATGCAAAAGACCTACTGAACTAAACCAAACTTCACGACAAGGTGCAGTTACAGATTTTACTTTGTGTTTAATGATTGTGATCCTTTGGAAATGATCAAATACTGTTTGGGCATAGCAAAAAATTGCATAGAGAGCCAGAGTACTCAGCACAAGCAGGGGAGTAAATCCCCAAACCAGTGAATCAAGGCATGCCAGCAGTTTATTAGCCTACTTTCCGAAGGAGGGAAAGCCTGATGAGATCACTTTCCTGCCTGCCTCTATGCGTGTCTCCCCTTTCCAATTTTTTAACGTGTGGACAGAGTTTCACCAAATTGGTAAACATATAGTACCTAGTAAGGACACATGACCTTTATAGTTTTCACAACGTGAAGCTTACTTTCAAAATGGAGGCCATTTAAAAATTTTAGGTGCTATGTCGTATCTTGGAAACCATTCAACCAAATTAAACAGAATTTAGTTTGTTGGCAGAACATTACATAAGCATTAAATTTTGAAGTGAATATTCTTGTTTACTTTACAATTTGAATCAACCTCGTATTAATACATTTACATAATGTAACTTAGATAACTTTTATGCAA
Organism: Dryococelus australis; assembly: GCA_029891345.1. Lineage (NCBI taxonomy): Eukaryota > Metazoa > Arthropoda > Insecta > Phasmatodea > Phasmatidae > Dryococelus > Dryococelus australis. Next base: position 103,182,573 of record CM057004.1, read on the forward strand.
TGAAATGGGCGTACTCTGGAGGTTATACTAAGATAACACGTTAATGGTAACAAAAGGCATTTGCAACGCGGATGTTGTATTATAAAGATGGTAAAAAAAATCTCCAAACCCAACAGAATGCTAAACTGTGTAATAAATTAAAAAATAATTCAGAAGAATTTATTTCTGAGCACTTACAAATACGTCTTGACTCATTACATTTTCTTCCATCTTTACGTTTTCCGCCACTAACAGCAGCAGAGATCGAATCTGAATATGACTGTGTACTTTTCTTAACATATAATAAATAAGATGAAGAACTTTCGGGAGCCTGTACACGTTTATAATCCTTAGGCATATTTTAAATACACTTTAACCTAACCACCATTTAGGAAAAAAAACAAACTCCCATGGAAATATCACTAATAATTCCGCTGTGAAAGACTACCCTTGGTTAAAGTTTTCTTTTTCTTTAATAAATTTCGGTAGAGTACCTACCTACCACTAAAAACGTTACGAAATAACACTTTTTCTTATAACTGTGATTTGCCCACAAATATAAAATTGCATTCCTCCCTTATGAAATAATTTAAATTACCGATGCGAAGTGGTCTCAGCAGCAGAGAAATGGCAGTAGCGTGTAGTGAGATCTTTTACAGGAAAAGAAATTTCTACTACAAACGCAACTTCAAAATTGGTTGCTCTCCACAAGTATTTACCACTTTACAATACATTAGTTTATAAAGTGGAAACGAAATGAGTGTAATAATAATTAAACTGAATAATATTTTGAGAGATATTACAAATTATAGGAAAATACCCGTTCTCTGGAAAGTAAATCCACTTTTCAAGGAACAGTTATGGACTAGAGCACGCAAAAATAACGACTGCTTACAATACAGAAGGAAAGTGGTCGAGCATGTGACGTGTTAATGATTGTGAATTCCATTCAAAGCTAGTCACTCCCATTTCTGGAAATAAATACTAGATAGCAGTACTTGAAAGAACAGTACGAGAATTACGAAAAAAAAATGGTTACTCGAATAGGAAACTGGAAGCGCAGAATTAAAAGTGTTTAAAGTTACTGCGAAAACAATAAAAGGTCAAACATGTCCACTATGTATAGGGTTGACGTCAGAACAGGGCTAGGAAGGACCAAGCCCCTAGTTGGGCATAGCCATTTCACGTCTGGCTAGTGGACCATCGAGGATATAGGATGAAAAATGTTTTACCAATATGATTCTGGGTAGGCGCCAGCGTTCTCAGCGGAGAGCACGATAATTGGTGGGGCCGACGTACTAAAGTGATACACTCGATGTCCGACATCTTAACTGAAGCATATATTAGAATTGTGGGGAGCGTGGAATCAATTCTTACGATACCAGAATACCCGGAGCTATTTGAGGTTATTGGAGCTACCTCCATATGCTCATGATCACTCCTAGGACTCTTATAGTCCGCCGTACACCTTAAAGGTTACGTCGGTACTCTTACATCTATTAAGCAAACGAGAGGCGGTCGAGCAAATATAAGGACGAATACGAATCCATCTATTTACTTATTTTCCCATAGGAAGCACATACATTTAAGGTTGCCATTTACGTATGTGAACACGAGCACTGTAAAAACACAGCACGAGACCTACATGGATTGCAGTAGATTTATGCCCCGGCCATGTACAAAATGAGCGGGTGCGAAGTGGTTCACTTCCCGGACAATGAAGACAAGCAGGTGCCAGTTACATTACCACAAAAATATTGATACACTACATGATTATTAGAAAGAAAGTTAAAGTTTGAGGGAGGACGTTACACATGCGTCCACTGCGCAAGATCATGGCGACTCTACTCAAGCTTCCTTGGCGCTGAGCGTGCCTGTTGGCTGGGTCTCTGCAGACACGTAACCATTTATGTTATAAAAATGAGAAGAATAATGTCGAAGCCAAAGGACGTGTGAGACAAAAATATTTACACTAATTTCTGTTAACGCATATTTACAAAGTATATAAAAATTAATACTTGTCGGTGGTAATGTTGCCACAACTTATCTAACCTTACTTTTAGTCGTACTGTTTTTCGGGGCTTGAACCCCGCGAGAACCTTCCTGAATCATAATGATTGTATCCATACTTATTAGAAACCCTACAAAACCTAACATTCGGGTATTACACAACAGAAACTAATATTATAAATACCTACCTTTGATGGTTAGCAAGCCACATGCTAGCCAAGTTGATGGGTGCAGTAGCTGGACGCCGATAAACAAGATCATGATACTGGGGAAGCCAGCATTTATTGCCATAATATTTATTTTATTTTCCAACTTTTAAAAGAAAATTGTATTTTATTTGCCACTAAATAGAGAATACTATCGTACTATACTCCACTCATGTGTCCACAAGTTGTTCTGGTTTCACTAAGCAGTGTCACTTGACGGCAGACATGTCACTATATATATTATTTATTTATTACGTAAAATAATGTGGCAGACTTTGGTATGCATATGATAAATGCTGCAAAAATATTAGTTATGAAACGTACATGGCAGTTGCCCTTAAAACCGACAAAAAAAACACTGAAAATATTCCTTGACAAAAGTCACCATAAAGAATAAACAAGCGCACGTGGTCTCCTCTTGACACCTGACAAAACCACACTATATATGGAATGTCATCACGTGGCATTCTGGGTAGCAATAACACACAACACTACACAGCACAAAACAATTACTGTGACTTTAACTATATAAGCCTGCACTGCTGTAGCACTTTAGAGCACGGAAGGAACACAAACATCTTTATTACATGACACTTCAATAAAACAAATAATAACCCTCAAAGAAAAACATACATAGATGTAAACAAACGCATGTGGCACTTATACGCACAATGTGCACTATGTAGAAGGCAGAATGACATGTGCACTTATACTGGGTGCAATACGTGCACTATGTAGAAGGCAGCATGAAATTAAAATAACACTTGATATATTACATAAACAGACACTGCACTGAGAAAATTAAGAATGGCCACGGAAATCAAAACACGATTACACTTTATACACTTGAGCACTGATAATTACACTTACAACAAGTGGCACTGCGCATCACTACTGCTCGATGATGATGGTGTGTGGGTTGACGTGCTGCTAAACAGGCGTGGTGAACGGGCTGACGTGTGGTGCATATGTCAAATCCCCCCACCCCCCAAAACAACAAGACCAGTGACCGTTCACACGCCTATGCTTTCCCCTCTTCTTCACGTACAGCAGCAGGCCGTGGCTGCAAACTGTAGGAATGGCACTGATGGTGTGTTGGTGTGCGGGGCGGCTGTTGCTCCTTGCTGGCGGCAGCGATGTCCTCACGACTACACTTCCGATCCTGGCCATCCTCAAGTGCCCCACCACTTGCTGTGATGACATGAGACGTCGGTGATTCGATTGTTGATGATTCAACTGCATGGAAACATTGTAGCCCATAGGAGCTGCTATACGAACCGACACGCCCGGCATCATAACTCTAAGTATCTGTGGTGATGTGCTGACAGGTGATGAAAGTGTGCTGCCTGGCAAAACTACCAGCAGGGCAGCAAATGAGTGGTTCCCTCTAGGCGTTGTTGGGGAAGCTTCGGCAACTGAACAATGACACAATCTTTAGCGATCCGAAGAGCAATTCTGTGGAAGACAGCTGTGCAGCGCTGGCACAATTTTACCACGTAGCATGGGTCTACTTTTCCACGCACTATAGAATGGGGGCCACTCCAGTGGGCTGCGAAACCTGCACATAACACTCATTGTTCAGCTGACTGTTTGTGCATGAGCACGTAAACCAGTTGTCTGGCGTGTATGGGGGAGGAGTGTGTGTGGAATCCGGCATAGCGGCACTATTTTCCCCGTGCCTCTGCCATCTCTCTCTCTCTCTCTCTCTCTCTCTCTCTATCTCTCTCTCTCTCTTCTCCATCCTGTGTTACCCTTTGCTGGTAGCATGTTCTCTTGCTCCGGCAACGAATTCTCCCAGGAGGGGAAGTTCACGACCTTGCAGCAGCTGAGCAAGTCTCTTAGCGGTTGCCTGATTCATACGAGTCCGTAGTGTGAACAGTTCTGCAGGGAGGTGTTCCACCCATGATGTGTGATTGTCACCCATGCATAAATGCAGCTGACCTTTCAGATCTTGGTTTCTGATTTATGTTGGATTTGCACATGGATGATAAATTACTCTCATGTGGTGTCGTACACACCAGTATGTGCAAATATCATGTCATGCTTTCCCACCGAACTGGGTTACATTGTCACTCAGAAACACATGCTGGTATCTCCAGTGGGAAAATAACTCGTGCTGTAGTGTTTTTCCAATTGTCCCCATGCATGTGCTGGACAGGAGGAAAGCCTCACTTTAAATTGAAAATATATCTGTAGCCACTAGAATGAAATGCTTGCTGTTCGGTGTCCTGGGGAATGGTTCCATTTGGTGGATAGCAACTGCTTCTAACAGTTCTGTTAGCTTACTGGGCTGCTGCTGTTGCACACCGTCTTGCTTGCTGCTTTTAAAACAATTACATGGATTGCACATGCGTACAGAAGTCCTTATGCGTGGTGCCAATGCTGGCCAGTGAAAATACTTGAGAATGCTGCGCATTATTTGCGCTACCCCTGGTTGTCCCTCAATATCACTCACATGTGCATAACGTAATGCTGCATCTCTTGTGGCAGTCGATACATACTTGCACCACTTTTCACTGTTCTTAAACAGCGCTTTTCCAAACAATTTCAACAATACACCTCTTGCTTACCATGTTCAGAGCGTAAGCCTGTTTCCATTTGCAGGCTGTCTGGCAGGTTGTTTGCTCCCCGACAATTATCTCCCGCAGTGCAGGCAAGGTGATGTCCTCTGTCACATTGATGTTGTTACACTCATTTGTTATTTCGCCGTGGGCGTACACTGGTGGGGGTTCTTCGCTGTTTTTGAGTCGATTTGATTCTGTACTGGTATTGTATCGGGGTAAGTGGCGTCAAGCTGCTCTACCTAATCTGTCCGTTTCCCTGGGTCGATGGTCTCTGTTCCCTGGAGTTGTCCCATGTGGGGCAGCCGTTATCCCAGTGGGTTCTGCCGCACCACCGACATGGATGGGAGGACTATCTGCCACCAGGCCATTGTTGATGTGCCTCGTGTTCCTCGATGTCTGTGGTCGGTGGTCGGAGCTGAGTTTCTCGCAGCTGTCTCCCTTTGGTCTGTTCTCTCTCGGCCTCACTTCCGTCTCCCATCGTGGTTGATTAGTTTCTCGGTGTCGTGGTGGTTGGGCCTGGATGCTGGAATCTAGAAACTAGCTGTTTGTACGAAAACTTTTTCGGAAGCATATATCATGGGAACGAGTGCCAGTCTGTATTCAACCCTTGCAGTGCTGGCAATAACTTCCAGTATGTCCCACAGATACAATGATGGGTGGGAGGTTTTGATGAAGCTGATTTTCTGCATTGAGAACTCGTATATACCTTCCTTGCCCTGCTCTTCTAAGATTTTTTGTTTCTTGTGCAAAGTGATGTAAACACCTTGGCAAATCGACAAGCGAAGGAACTGTGAAACTCCTACCACGTGATTCCATAATGTTCCACATCATGCCACCAGAATTTGGCATCGCCTGACAAGAGCCGTTCCATTGTGCGCTGGGTGGACGTTGACAACAGCACATCTTCTGTGGGTAGTACATAGTTAGTAGTTTTGGTAGTAGCTATACTGGCATAGGTGATGGGAAGGTTTATGGTAGTTCAGGGCTGCGAAATAATTCCTGGACCACCGTACTGATTTCCGTCCATAGAGTGTAGGCTTACTGCAAAACACGAGGCTGTCCGGTCTTAACACGTATACTTCTTATTAAATACAGCCGCACAGATGTGCACTAACATCATTTTCAGTGGATTAAATTAGGTTCCCACCAGGTAGTTCTTTCTTCCACTGTCAGACAGTTTTGATGGTACAAGCAGATGCATTGTCCACACACCACTGTGAAATTCCTGCTCAGTTACGTATCCTCCTATTCGAGCATTTCCTCAGCACGCGCATTATGTATGACGGTGCTGGTTTTTATTTCCCAAGCGTATTTGTGCATGTACTGATGTGGTGCCATGGTGTCTCAGTGGGTAGAAACAGGATTTAAGGAACGGTGAAATTTTGAAGGTTATTTTAACGGGATGCCACATATCGCTGGACATAGTCGTGTTCGGGTCAGCTCACACAAACCTGTTACGTAATATGGTAGCATATAAAAGCTCGCCGAAAATGTAACACAGTGACTTATCGGCAAGTCACACACCTACATTTACACACAAGCTACTTGCACAATAACGAATAAAGAAAATTCATATTAATACACTGGGTGGAAAAGGTGCGGTTATTCTAAAGGGCCCGTGCACTAAAGAGCCCTAAGGCCACGAAATAATATCTACATTATCAGTTCTCAATGCGTAATTATGCAGTTTATTTACCATGGCTCTCAGGGCCTACAATTTACATATATAATAACACTTCACGGCTTTAACCTGTTGGTGAGGTAACTCTGTAAAAATGGTGCGAAGCTGTTAAATATTATGTGCAAGTTCTTAAGCTTCCCAAGCGATGCAAGCACTGGCTATGAGAGGGAGGTGTCTCGGACAGCTAAAGAACAACAGTTCCGGCGAATTAATGACTATGGAGATTGAATGATTGAAAAACAAAAGTTGAAGGCTGCCCAAGCACGCGAAAACCCAAGCCACGGCAACATGCAACGACACCCCTGATATACTTGTAGCTGAATGACTTGCATGCCGTGGTGCGTCGGCTGAGTTTGAAGGGCCACGTAGATCTATTTTCTTAACATTGCAAGATACATATTAACCCATTGAATCCTAACCTTGCGCTGGAACATTTGTAAATAATTCTTAAAAATAACTTTACTTAAGGAACACTTTTTACATTTGGATGAATGAAGTAAGGAAGGCAAACACTGTGAATGATACATAATGAAACACTGAAAAACAAACTTTACTCACTTTGAAGTGCACTGGGGTTGTTTCCTTGCCTAAATGGCACATCCTGCTCCACTTGTCGAGTCAGCATACCAACTTAGCACTTCGTGGCACCGCACCGCACCTGCCCTTCGTACGGGACACGTGCCACATGTCAAATGCCCCCAACTATCTGTGAAACCATGTGTGGCCATGTGACATCACAAACAGCAGGGGCACTGCTTCCCTAACTATCTCCTGGGTCCCAGCTGGCATGAACTCCTCATCGTCTCCGAGTTTGTCTCAAAGTGCTTCTGTGGTACCCTCGTTCGTCGGTGCTGCTCGTTGCGAGATGTGTTACCACCCTCGCAAGCTGTACAGACCACTGGCTGTCACCTTCGCCTATTTGATTCGCCGGGGCAGTATGAGCTGGCCGACCCGTTTCCCCCACTGTCAGTGCTGCTGCTCGTGATGTCTTCTTGCTTGCTCCCTCCATGCATAACTTTCCAGTGCCGGGTACAATCCATGTCATTGGCTTCCAGGTGATGTGTACCAACCTGGTGAGGCTCTTCTGCCTCCTCAACTACTCTTGCTGTCTTTTGGTTTGCAGCTCCCCCTCCTCCCAATGGTGCTTCTTCGATAGGTGTTGCTTCATGTGTTGTTGGAGATGCTGTTGGCCGTGCAGATGCTGGTAGAGGCACTGAATCTGAAGCAGTGGTGCTCTGTCAGCACCACATTGTCAAGCATCATTCAGGCTGCTTCCTCCCACATACATTGCCCTGTTGCTCTCATGGTGGCATCCACATTTGCTCCTTCCCTTGTTTGCACATCTTCTGCCCTCGATTGCTGTTCCGGGTGGTAGTGCTGGCCTGCAATTTCCTCATGTCCCGTTTCATGCCTGTGTCCAATCGACTCCTGCTAGATTTTGCTACATTTGGTGTTGACGGCATTTTCAAATCAGGTGGGGACTGCATTTTCACATCAGGTGGGGGCCCCTCTAGCTGAGATACTGGCCCATCTTCCTCCCCTCTCGTATGCTCTCCTTTCTCATTGGTTCTTGCACAGTCGTGGGTGTCCTGGTCATCGGGTCTGTTCTTGCTGGGGACATCACTTGGGCTCTTCTTACATCATCCTGGTGCCCCCTGACCAGTCTCCAGCCCACTCGGACCGGATAGGTAGTAGGTCTGATACTTTGCAACACCTTGTGAGGTCCGATCCACTTCTCTGCCAACCCCGCACAAAAGTTGTGCTTCGCCATCGATTGCAGATTCGTTTTGAGATAAACTTGTTTTGCAATGCTAATCGTGCCAGCAGTGGTCTCGTGGCTGTCGGGACCCACACCGTGGCGTACTGCTGTTGGCAGCATAGCAGTTCGTGTCGCTCTCGGCATGCCCTTCCTTACTATCTTTCGCTACTCTCTGCACTGCTACATGTCGGTTCTTGTGGACATTGCTTTTCACCCATCAAGGCCAAGTTGTGGCCCAACAGAACCTCGAAGGGTGTTCATCCCGTGGCTTCGTTAGTATGCCGGTGAAGGGTGAATAGGGCGATGGGCAGGTGTTCAGCACACATGTTGTGCTGCTAACCCATACGGAGCTGCAGTTGTACTTTTAACTCCTGGTTGCAGCGTTCCATGGGTTATGTGTGGGGATTGTACACTGCCGTCTTCATATGGTACCCCCCCCCCCCAAATTAGCACTTCGCCAATCACCTCCTGCCAGTGAAATGTGTACCATTGACTGTGTGCATTTGTTAGAAGGTATCCCCAACACATGAAATATTCCTTTTCCAATATCTTCACAATGTCTTGCACACACAAGCCTCTGAGTGGATATGCATCCACCCAGTGTGAGTAGTTATCCGTGATCACCAGGATAAACTTCATGCCATTTGTTGTGTATGGATAAGGTCCAATTAAATCGAGACTCATAGTCTCGAACGGTCACCAAGGAAATAGTGACTGCTGTTGTTGCCTTCCATATGGTCTACATGACTTAAACCACTGACATGTCGCACATCTCCGCACATAGCCGCACTTGTCACGTGACATTACCAGCAAATAAAATCTCTCGCATATGTTTCTAACGGTCAGGGCTGTTCCTGGGTGTCCCGCAGTCTCACTTGTGTGTGCGTGTGATATTACTAGTCTCTGCTTATTCACCGGTACAAACAACTTCCATTTCTTCAGTTCTTGCTCGGAACAAGCTTCCAATTGGCTGCCCATCATGCACCAATTCTCCACTCGCTGGGTTTCTCACTTTGCCTTCACTTCATTTGTAAATAAACACACATGCTGAACTGTCACACTGTCACTACCTCCCTCAACACATCACTCACGAGTACATCACCCTCTATTGCGCTCATTGCATTTATATATACCTCATGTAGGAGTTCCTTGTTGGTTGGGGGTCGAACATCGTCCCATTCCGTGTTTTCGTTCATGTCCATGCTGGTCTGGTTGCCTCGTGACTGTTGGTCTGCCAGCTGATTTTCCTTTCCGGAACGTGCTCCACCACGAAGTCATACGATTGGAGAAGCGGCGCCTTCGGGTTAACTTGCTTCTTGCTTCCTTGGTGTTGTGGAGCCATACAAGACAAAGATTATCGTTGCGGAGCACAAACTGCCTCCAGGTAAGCACGGTACTTCTTCACCCCCACACTACCTCGAGGCTCTCAAACTTTTTCACATTATGTTTTCGGTCTGCTTTCCCAGCTAAGCACTCACGAAGTCGATAACCTGTCACGTGTTGTTGTCTGCACATTGGTAGAGGACAGCTCCAAGTCCCTCTTGGTTCGTCTATTTGCGGTATCAATGCCGGCTCGCATCATACCATGATAACGTCGGACAAGCGCATAAACGGTTATTTGTTCCAAGAAACAAATGCTCCTCTTTCTCGCCCCATGCAAACCTGCATTGTGGTGAGAGTAAATCGGTCAGCGGTGCTGTTACTATGGCGAACCACTCAATGAATTTACGCAGCCAATACACAAGCCCGAAAAACTTGGACTTGTTTGTGGGTCTTCGGCGTGGAGTAGTTGTCGATCAACTGTACCAGTTCCTGTTCTCTCGCACTACGTGCCATAGGAATTCCAGGTTGCTATTACCTAGGAGGTATTTATTCAACGCAAAGGCGAGTCCGTTCATTTCCTGTCATTGGAGGACCATGGACAGGCGGTACACGTTGTCTTCTCAGCTGTTCGACCAGACCACGATGTCGTCAAGTATGGTAACGTACACTCCCAAATCAGTCAGTCCAGGACTCGAACCATCATAGACATCATACACTGAAACGTGGCAGGCGCACATTTCCGCCCGAACAGCATAGCACAGAACTGATAGCGCCTCCCATTCGGCATGGTGAATGCTGTTTGCTCCCTGTCCTCTTGGTTGACAGGCACCTGCCAGTACCAACCATGCAGGTCGAACGACATCATAATCGTCGTATTGCCCAAGGAACACAATGCGTCTCGCACACTCATGTAAGGTGGTAAGGCACTGAAGGTCACCTGATTTATGGGGCGGAAGTTCATGCAGAACCTCCAGCTGCCTCCTTTCTTTGGTACGAGTGGGATCGCGGAGTTGTAGCAATTCCTTATTGGCTCTATTACACTGTTTACTAACATTTCTTTTACCTGTTCTCGTACGATTCTTGCCTGGTGGAATAGGTAGCTTCTCGGTGCAGCACTAATCGGCTCCTCTCACGTCAACTTGATTTCGTGCTCTGCCAGAGTCGTGCAACGAAGTACATCATGCTCCGCGAAAATTTTGCGACACTCGCTAAGCAGTCGCTGGAATGCCGCCTGGTGTTGTGGCGAGACTTTGTGGTTGAAATCACCGAGTTTGATGGGTGGTAATCGCACTGGGTTTATCCGATCGATGTTATACACCATACTTCGCTCGGTGGCACCAAAATGGATCCTCCTAGCAGCAGGTTCCACAATGGTGTTTTGTTCCTGCATCAATGGCACACCTAGTATTTAATCTTCTCTAATCTCGTTGGTGACCATTGCTGTTGTGATCATTTCCAGGTCACGTACCTGCTACATCACAGTCGCCTGCCCCTCCACACTGTGGCTGTGTTGACCTGTTGCCAGTCTGATGACGTGGTTCGCGAGCGTGACGTCCTTTGCAATTACAAGTCTTTTCCATAAGCAATTATACGAATAAGCCGTGTAAATTAGTGCGTTACACGGTTACTCATTCAGGTGGATTTGAATTCTGATGAATTGTGCCATCTTTTCACTGATCTGATGCACGAATGCTTGCTGCGGGGTTGTATCCAGGAGCTTCTCTCTGACTGGGGTGTCAGTGGCATTTGGCCGCATTGCCCCCACCAACCTGTTTCCCTGGTTGCTTCTTGCTGGGCTGCGATAACTGTCCAGGTGGCGTTGTTAGGACATCTACTCCGCTAGTGGTACACTTCCACTGGCCGACAATAACGACACTGAGTGCGGGGCAGGTAGTCCCCTCCCTCTCTGCCGTTAGATCTTCCCTCGCCAGGTCGTATATTGTTCACCTGATGAACGGGGTTATCGTGGTGGCGTGCATTCTCCCTACTGTAGTTCTCCTCCCACTCTTGTTTGACGGTAGAATTGTTCACGTTATTGTACAGAGTCACTGTTTCCCAATTTGTGTTTCCCTCACGCAGCATTTAACTCATGGTGTGCTTGACGTGAGTTCCATTCCAGAATAACAGCTGTTTTTAGTACCTCCTCGACGTTGCTGTTCATGAACGGTAACAAAGATGCACGATATTCTGGGAGCACTGTTTCTGTTACAATTTCCTATATTTTCAGTGTCAGTAAGTGCGGTTGGAACCATCGTACTTGCTTCACCTTTTGTGCTATAAACGTCGGCAGTTGCTGGTCGGGTTGTTGTTCATGCCATAGCAGTTTCAGTTGGATGTGTAACAACACAAAAGTGCTTTCTTATCTGCATTGGAACAATTCGCCCCAACTGAGGCCATAATGGTTAAGGGCAGTGTATGATTTGCCTGCTCCTACAACGAGTTGGTTCCCGACACAGCTCGTCCACTCATCTTCACATACGCCATACTTTTGAAGTCGTGAAGTACACTCCTCCACAAACGCTTTCGGATCCTCATTTGCAGTTCCAGAAAATTTGGAAGGTTTTGGATTTTCGTAGCTAGTCGCATCTGTCGAATTAATGGTCGGTTCGGACTTGATTTTCACTTCAGGTTTCTTTTTGGTTCCTTGTTGCCAATTTTGTGTCTAATTCTGTCCATTGCAGTACATTGGTAAATTTACTGGGGTTGCGGACGGAAAAGAAGTTGTTGATACAGATGTTGTGCGTAGTAGGCAGGTTACAGGGTTAGGTATGGCATGAACGGTTGCATAGGTAGAGGAACCGTGGACAAGGTTGAGACAGGCAGGGCTGACTGAATCTCCGTTGCACTGTTTACAACGTTGACCACGTGCGTCGAGTTGACGTGTGGTGCGCCGCTCCTAACTCCCTGCTCGATCATGTTCACATGCTTTTGCTTGCCCGGTGTTGCCACTTCTCTGCTACTTGTCGTACGCCTTTCCCGGGTCTCCTCTTTGCTACTGTTCGGTACTGTAATTTCCTCGTTCGGCTGCTCCATAATACAGTAATGCAGATCTGCTACAAACTTATTCCAATTACTCGCGGATGGTTGTGGACCATAGTTATGATTATAACTGTCACAGGTAAATTTCAATTTCGACCGTGTGCTGGTTTCAGTTGCGCTAAGACACTCTTGGTGAAAAATAGTGTGGCACTGCCCAAATTTAAGTAATAATGTTCCTTGCCCAGTGCACAAATGATTCAAACACCAATTGGTGTGTGATGATTTTTGACTAGGTTCTGGAATTTTTGTAGGTGGTTCGAATGTTCTGTTAATTCCTCCACAATTTGAACTTCAGTGCGGTTGACCAAGGTGCGGTTGATTGATGGGCTGGTCCTACGCTCACACCGGCAGTAAGTTGTACCTAGTTCGTATTTGGTGATGCGATTCGTCTGCATCTCTAGAAGACAATGCGGGCAGAGATGTGCCGCTGCGCTCTTAACTGTCCGGCCAGCCATTGTGTGTTCTGCTTATTAACACACACCCGAACATGGCAGCGCGGAAGTTCTGCGGTGAGTGACACGGAAGCGCGGCACAGAAGTTGAGCGTGGGTGATCACAGCAGACCTGCAAGCCATGGTAGTGCGCTAAGTTCAATGGATGGTGCGGTGGTATGTGGTTCAATGGCATGTGGTGAGCGGATAGCGCAATAGAGAGGAACTGGTCTAGTTCCCTTTCTCCTCTGTTGGTTTCCTATCCTCTTCCTTGGCGCGTGGATGGTGACATCAGGCGGCGGAGGGGTAGCGCAGGTACACTCCCCTCGTCTTTGTTCTCGCTGGTCGGCGACAGGGTGTTGTACTGGTGACATCATGTCTGTTGCCCCAAGATGGCCGCCTCATTGCCCCCTGTTTACCGTCGCCATATAAAAGGCGAGTGCTTTTTGTTTTGATGTGCTTTTCCCGCTGAACACGTTCAACTTTTTCTGGCATCGTGCAGGTGTCATGAGGGTATCGCGATGCTGCCCCTTGCTGTATCGGTCACCAAGTTGACTGTGCAGCACCCTCGCTGCAGTTAAATTTAGGAATTTAAATTTTGGAAAAGTTTGAGTGAAAATTGGAAAACAGAATTTCTGGGATGTCGTGCTTTCGAGAATCAGCAACTAAGTTGGGCGTCATTTTAACGTGGCATCATGGTGCCTCAGTGGGTAGATATCACTGAAAATAACGATCTATTTTATATTAACGCGCTATAGCGGGTTCTCCGACGTCACGTGCTCAAGTTTGCGTTGCATCCACACGTACACTGCACTACACCACAGGTGTCAAACAGGCTTCGGACGGGACACGTGGCACACTTCAGTACAAACTGTTGTTACAGGCCGAAATGACAAAGCCCCGATTGGCGGTTGGACGAATACAAGAGTCACAGATGTTGCAGGATTATCCCACCACTATTTTAGCCAAAGCATTGCGATAGATTAATGTATTTACTTTTTCAACATCCTGCTGTAGCTGGTGCGCGGTAGTCTGTTCATAACATACACACGTTTTGCCCTGGAGAAATATTGACGAAAACGCATCTGGGTTTGGCGCAAGGTGTTCAGCATTTGTTGCACAAATAAGAGTTCTGTCCAGTAGTGGTTTGCCAACCGAACTATCCCCGTTCGGGGGCGTGGCGGTATTGTCCCAAGAAGCCGACCTTGACGTCGCGGTGTTGTTCTGCCACACCACGTGGTATCTCAGCTCACAGCTATCACCTATGTGGGCGTCGCAGGAGGGATGGTTCTGCCGGCTTGGCGCGGTGCTGAATTTGGAGTGGGGAGGGGTAACAGGTGCCTCATTCCTCTCAGCCGTGGACTCGGTCCATTATGGTATCGTTGAAGTCACACGCTAAGCCGATGGTCCTTTTGGCGCCAAAACTCTTCTTCCATCCATTTTTCTCTTTCCTTCCCCGTTTCCAGTGACAAGTTGTTCTAAATAACTGACTTTTTTCGGTAATTCCCCAGAAGTGAAAGAGCGGGAGCCAAAGCTCAATGGACCTAATACTTGCGTGCACAAGTGGCCACACATATCGCAAAAAGCCATGGACAACGACTCAGGTTTCATGATCCAAATTTTGAAATTTTGGCCAGACGGTTACACTATTTTCTGGTGGAAAGGAAATCCACACTCATGGGTCTGTTAAAAAAGCCACACAAGTTGGGAAAGCCATTTGACATTAGAGGGCTAGACGTGATCAAGCCACTAATTGGGTATAGCCATTTGACGTCTGGTTGGTGGACCATCAAAGAGGGGGGGTTATATGTACTAGAATGAAGAAGGTATTACCATGATGATTCTGGGTGGGCTCCAGCATTCTCAGCTAAGAGTACGTTCATTGGAGGGTCCATGTGGTTGACGGCCTTAAGCTGTCCGACGTCTTAACTGAAGAATATTGCAGAATTATAGTGTGTGTGGAATCCATTCTTACAATACTAGAAGGCCCTGGCTAGTGGAGGTTATTGGGGCTACCCCATACTCTCATGATCACTTCCGGGACTGTTATAGGCCGCCTTACACCTTAAAGGTTACGTCGGTACTCTTATGTCGATTAAGCAACCGAGAGGTGGTCGAGCAAATAAAAGGCCGAATACGACTCCATTTATTTTCCCATAGCCGGCATGAGGCCTACATGGGTTACGGTAGATTTACGCCCTGGCTATGTACAAAATGACCGGGAATGGAGTGGTTCAGTCACTGGACAACAAAGACATTGGTGTTAAACTATTTACGTACTACATAATTATTGCAGAGAAAGTTGAAGGTCCAGGGAGGACGTTACACGCGTGTCCACTCCGCTAGATCATTGCAACCACTCAAGCTTCCTTGGCACAGAGCCCACCAATTGGCTGGGTCTACACAAGTCAGAGGACTTTTTGTAGAGACAAACATTTTGACGGCAGCTAACAGTCTGCAGCGCTCACCACTCACGCAACATGTGGGCATGCATGTGCACCAAGAAGTTCCAGTTTGAACTTTCCCATAACGGAATATTTATTTCACATGTAAAATAATGCCTTGTTTATTTTCAGGTTTTTCAAGTGTCAAAAATGGTAAAATTAATGTTTTATAACATTGCACAATATTTGGTTATGAACTTGGAAGGAGTGTTGCGTGAAAATTAAGAACACTACTATTCCGACATGAATGCCATCATAAAAGACTAGCATGGCATGGAGAAATGTAAAGGAGCTGTTTAGTGGAAAATATGGCAAAGAGGTTACGTATTGCACGGCACCATGCATCCCCAGAGGCAGTGCTGAAGTTGGAGAGATGACTTATTGAAGCTCTGGGTCTTGCCACCGGCGACCAATACCTGCCTTTCCTGTTCCTTGTAGATTAATTAATAAAAATACTTACGGAAATCTTCATGGACTATTAGGGCGGACTACACACCGCCTGGATTTAATATGTTGACTTGGAAACATTGCATACAGAACTCTTGGAATTGACACATAAATTAAATACTTCAGAAATGGCATGATTTGAAGGTCCTGTGCCCTATTAACATGGTGAGTTAACTGCAGCTTCCAATGTTTAGTATAAGATGTGTTTTTATTTTAGTGCAACGTAGTTTTAAAATAAACACCTTTCTTTATCTCCGTGCCTCGAGCCAATTAAATGATAAACAGTGGATTAGGAGCAACATACGCTCACCTTGAAAATACCTACCACTTTAGTTTATGTGCCACGGTCTTAAGTGTTGTTATACATATTTTTTATACTTTTGTTAATTATATATATATATATATATATAATGAATGTGTTTTTATGTATCTTAACCTCACCAGCATAGCATATGTCCATTTCACTTCATTCATCATTACATTTATTTATAATTAACTTTTTTTTCATGTCACACAAGAACGCTCAGTCTGTGTGCAATCTCCATACCACTTCCAGTCAGTAGCATCTTGGAACTCAAGTGGTGTGGTCGTCTGTGTCAGCCTCCCCAAGCCATCACCGTTTTGCATCAACCATGTACATAGCATTCAATAGTGTAATTACTTGTCCATCATGTGATTGCCGCTCAAGATGGCGAAGTTGGTAATGTAGAGCGCGCTCCTCCGAAGTGCAGGAATGTCGTGCGTCAACGTAAACAAAGATGAAATTTTTTTATATCTCCACATAACAATAAAATTAAATGGTTAGTGAAAAAGTTTCACAGCAATATTCTTGATTCTTGGTTTGATAGCTTGCACATGTTTATAAAAAATAAAATTCCAAAAGTACCCCATATACCCAACTACACGTTATTGACCTTGCACAGCAATACATAACAACGGCTGAACTATGAACTCGTATTTACATCACAATATTTATTTTGTTCACGGTCGTGTTAAAATGTAAAATAATACTAGTGTATCATTGCTGTTCTGGTAACCCTAATGGATAAATAAAAACACATTTTTGACCTCATGTGTCATAACTCATATTTTAAACAAAGGGAGAGCAGCACAAGTATTGCAGTCTAGTACTTGTCAACAGGCACACACAAAGGACGACACATTTTTGAAGCAGTCACATGGATTGCAGAACCACGTGAAAAATGTGTCGTCGTTCGTGTGCGCTTGTTGACAAGTAAGCACTTGAGTTATTGTCTTTTAATATACCATTGGTAGCCTAGCAGCCTATGTCACCTTTACATAAGCAACTCACATTTTATGTTAGCTTTGCATTAATTGATATTTTCACGTATTTAGCATAAATGGTTTTTCAGTAAGACCATAGAATAAAAAAATCAAAAAGCGCAATGATGGACTATTATTCTTTTGTGAACTCCATAAATAGTAAACTCAAAGTAGTAAGAAATCAGGGAAAAAGTAGTTGAGATAACACTTGTAATTCAAAACCCTTGCACTGTTGTAACAATTCTAAAAATTATATGTATGTGCGTGTAATCCACATGTACATAGATACTAGTATTTCAGCATTCACACTTGGAAAATAAAGGTTGAAAATAAAAGAATAAACTGAGACCTTTATTTACAAACCAAATGCCAGTCTTTTCTGCCATGACGCTTCAATTACAAACATAATACACTAAAAATCACACTTAAATATATTTTCATTTTATCAAGCTTATTTATTAACAAATACTGCATAGCTCTAACATAATAGTACAAAAAAACAAATGCCACACATATATATATTCAATTCACATTTTTTTTAAATTTAGCTATTAGAGATTTCAGTTTACACTTTAATTACAATAATGAGAATACAATTACCACCTTCCCCTCCCTCCCCGACCGCCACCGCCACCACCTCCCCTCCGACCGCCAAACCTTCCCCCACCGCCACCTCGCCCCGAGCGCCGTTCTTCATCTCTCCTCTCTCGCATTGCACTGAATCTTTCTGCCATACTGTAAAGCTCTTCAGGGACCTCCTACACAGACACAACTTGCTGTGAGCACACTGAATTGTGACCAACTTACACTCTCTAGTAGCACAGCCGGTCGCTTTACCTGACTGCATTTTATACAACTACAGTAATTTCAAATACTTAAATGCTAAAGTAGTTATCTCACTTGTCCATGTCCATTACGTTACAAACATTGCTGGTATTTAATATACACAAAGACAAAGTAAATTACTCCAAAAGTAGGTGTGTGACGAAACTAATTTATGCAGCCAGGTTATTCAGAGAAATAGGAACATATGTAAAACAGATTATTTGTGTAGAATAAACGAAATTGAACACAACATGTACCCAAACCACTTCATGCAGTAACTAGTCTCACTTTAGACAAGAGTGGGAACTGACAAAGTGCCCCTCGCAGTTGCATTATATATATATATATATATATATATATATATATATATATATATATATAAAATTTAGTATACATGCGTGCATGTGTGTTATATATATATATATATATATATATATATATATATATATATATATATATGGAGGTACATTAAATTGAGGGTTCACTCACTTCACCTCAGCGTTAGTTTTAAAAATATTCTCGTCTTACTATTTAGCAATTAATCTAAGACGACCACTACCTAAAAAAATATTTTTGAGGGGGGGAGGGGGGGGGGGAAGAAAGAGAGAGAGAGACTTAATTACGAGTGCTCATAACATCAGATTAATAACAAAAAAATTTGAGTTAATTTTGGAAAATGTAGGGTCACTCGGCTGATATAAACATGGCGGGAATTACAAATACAGTTAGACTATGTGCGCTATCACTTATATAGTAATAACTAACTGTGTCTGAATTCATGATCCATAATTACAAATTGATTTTAATGTTATAATACGTACATATGAAATTTATATTCAGATGTGATAGAGCAGGAACGTTATTACAACAGCAAAAATTATTTGCAAAAAGTTACTACTCTATACTGTATGTACTAGCATTATTCTCGCACCTTTTTTACAGAATATTTTAGTCCAAAAAATTAGGGTACGTGAATTATACAACAAATTGCCCAGACTCACCAAGACACGTACAGGTAAACATTAAAATTAGGTCTACTGTACTTGCATGTTGTGGCAGATTGCTAGCTGCTTCCTCTACACCGTCAGTTGAAACAATTACAGGAACAAAATAAAGAAATAAAGGGCCATCGTTAGTATTACTGCACGTTTTTATTTTATCTGCAGCTAAATGTAGAAAAAGGTGTTTGCAAACATCTGTAATGACAATGCAAATGTTTTAAACATGGCAGCTTAGTAGGAAAAAAAAAAATTTAAGCTACGTACATTTCAAAACATCCCGCTAGACCAAAAGATGACAAACATGTCTTTATTTATGTAAACATTACTAGCAAATTTAACTCCACACATAAACCAGTAATTTATAAACTTTTATCAATAATGAAACCTGAGCTGCATGCCGCAGTATGTTCCACGAATGTTCAACCAATCATCTGCTCGTGCTTGTATTGATCCAGTGCCTCTGTTCTAACTAAATGTCAGTGTCCCTATTATACCGGCCATCTTGTGAAACCTAAACCGCATGTCGCAGATTCTTCCACACATTTTCCACCAATCATCCTTTCACGCTCGTATTGATTCTGTGTCCCTGTTCTAACTAAATGCCTTAAAAAAGGAAGCGAGCGAGGGTCGGACAAAGCGTGCGGCATTGCAACATCTACTGCACTGCAATGTTGCCACTTCTCATGACGCGTGCGTCATACACATTTTACAAGATTAATTATACTAAATGCAAAATTTAAGCAATTTCAATTCACCACAATTGTTCGAAAAGGCAAATACTAATAATCAAAATGCATTTGAATCGCTCGTAGAAACGGAAATACAAAATAAACCCTCACACGCTGTAACCAGATAATTTAAACTTTGTATTATAGTACTATATGACGGTGTATTAAAAAACTGCTGTAAGTACTGAATTCTCATAATAAGCCGTACTCGTAGGTACGGAATTTCACTGTATTTAGGTAGAAAGTATTCTTGTTGAATTTATGACAAATTCTTCAAGAAGAAATGATATTACATGAATAATATTATATATTTGATCTACTTTTAAAAAAAAGCTAATCACAATGAAATATGTGTGTGTAACCTGGAGGTATGGTAGCAGCATCTTTCTTACACTGTAAAACTTTTATGGGTGTTATATATTCGTGACTTGAGCCATTTTGCTTCCCCAGCAAAGTGCTTCCTCTTTACAGCCCATATAAGAGGGTCCTTGTCAAAGTTGACAGGAAGTCTAAGCACTACAAAAATACGTACAACCATAGGAGACACGGTATTCAAGCATGAAAAGCCTTCGTCAAAATCCTGTCTGATGGCACACCAATTTTGGAGGACTAACTGCTACCTGAGTAAAAATTATGAATAGAAGCCTGTAGTAATTTTGTGCATGTAACACAAACTTAAATACTGAACTAGCAGAGTCGCACATTTATGGTATTTGTGCCTACGCTTTTCTGTCAAAAAAACCTCGTCTTCCTTTAGGATAAATACGGTATTATGGGACAAATTTTCACTGAACTACAGTATTTGCAGAAGATACTGACCTGGTTTGCCTCTTCCAAAATTTTTATTAGCTCACTGGCCTGACTCCAGTCCTCCCTGGTCACTAGACTGATGGCCTCGCCAGTTCTGCCAGCACGACCAGTTCGACCCACTCGGTGCACATACTCTTCAATGTTGCGGGGAAAGTCCACATTAAAAATATGCCTGTAAAAGGTGTAACAATGTTTTTGTACTATTTTTAGAAGTTACTAGCACAATTTTTTTTTTGTGTATTACATGCATATGTGAGCAACAACCATTTTCAACATTACTGACTTACAATTTCTTATTTTTCTATTTTTACATCCTCCCTTTAGAGAACATTGTTTCATTTGAAGCAACATTTAAGCATGAATTAAAATAAACTTAAAGACAGTACCCATCAAAAAGTAATGACAATTTCAATTACTGGATTTTGAAAAGTCAGTCCGACTTGAAAGCCAAACTATAATGTAGTGACGGTTGGTTAAATATAAGGACTGAAAGAATAAAATGAAGAATTAGATTTTTGTAACCCCAAAAAAATTCACTGTTTCTTCAAAAATTTTTTATACTTGCAATTTTTCTCAAACTACACACAAAGCAAAACTGGAACTTTGAAGAGATGTATATAATCATGTGATGACAAATGTGTTAGTATACATGCCTACCTCACCATCTGAAAACAAACTGAAAAAGCCCAAATGGCGGTACACAGTGATCAAAACACGAACAGTACAAAACACTTACGTAACATCTTCAATATCTATACCCCTGGAGGCCACGTCTGTAGCTATTAGGATGCGAACTTTACCACTCTTCAGATCTGCGAGGGCTTGTTCCCTGTCATATTGTTCCCGGTCACCATGGATACTCTGGCAGTCTACCCCATTCAGCACCAGGTCACTCGAGATGTCATCTGCTCTCGCCTTCTTCCCCACAAACACTATCGCTTTGTCTTCCGAACCCATATTGTAGAGGAACTCTTGTAACTGATAAATTACAAACATATGTCTTACGTAAATACATAGTAATAAAATATTGAAAAAGTAAAACATCACTAGTTCGTAAGTCAGCTACCTTGCAATAAAATTTAATTACCGTATTTCGGCGTGTATAGGTCACACATTGTTACCAAAAAAATGACTACAAAAAGTGAGGTGCGGTGCGGTTTATATACGAGGTATTGGCAAAAAATTATTATAACCCCCCCCCCCCCCCCCCCCTCCACAACACCAACACCAGATAATGTTTAAAAATTTGTCAACATACTACATTTTAATGTTTTAACTTAGTTCCGAATGAAATTAGAAGGAAGAAAGGGAAGGGCATGGAGTGGAAAGAAAGAAAAAGTGCAATTATTAATACAAATTTTCTATCACAAATGTTTTGTAGGGGAAATTTAAGTTGGAATATATTATGTTTGTATGGAATAGTGACTTAATATTTAGAGGAATACAAAAATTCAATGTGGCCTATACATGAAATATTAATTATTCCTAATTTTTTTAAATCAAAAATGTCTGGTCCGGCCTATACACACCAAAATGCGGTATTCCCCTCACAATTTTGAAAAGCTTTATTCAAGTTGAATTCTTGTTCAATGACCACATGATCAGTACTTGCTTTCTGCTATTTTCTTTACCTTTATTTCCAGCAGTAAGTGCTTGCACAATAAAGGGACAATAACTGAATTTACAACAGCGAATAATATAATGAGTTATACGAACAAAGTGATTATATATATATAAACTCAATGGTGCACAAACAATTTCTGATGTGATGTCAAAATTTAAAATAAAAACATTAACAGTTTGTTGTACTTAACAGTTTCTCATTTAATGAATATTATACATAAATCAACTTTTATCAATGAATGTGTACTGTTGGTCGAGTGTGATGTGTGTGGGGAAAACTAAACCAAAAACAAATATATCTCCCAATTTGAAGAGAAATAATTCAATTTGAAGAGAAATAATTCTCACATGGTGTCAGTGTTGAGGTACTTGCACAAAAAAAATATTCATAGCTGGAAAAATAAAAAATATTAGAACACTTATCTTAGCCCCCTCCTATTTTACATTTTTCAATGCCAGCATTTTATACCAATTCTGATACCATGCAACTAAATGAATTAAATTTTTGTAAATTTTTGGTCCCCTGAAAACTACAAAGAATGAGTTTTACTGTACGAAAAAGACTTCAACATTAAAACATAAAATATTATGCACACCTACCCTTGGAATCTTCTCATCTTCAGTAAGTATTTCTATTCGCTGAGTTACTGAGTGAACAGCCGCTAAATCCAGAGATCCAACATAGACATGGATGGGATTTTTCATGTAGGATTGGGCTAAACGCCTTACACCTTCTGGCCACGTGGCACTGAAATGGAAGTTAACAAATATTCTCCAACTGGTTCTATTATCACATTAGGGATGCAGAGGATGACTAACAAAGGTAATTTTTGAAGTTCAATGGCAATGGTGTGGTAGAACTAAATAAAAAATTTGATTGGACTTCTATTACCTAGTGAGAAAAAAAAAATGCATCAAGGACAGTAATAAAAAAGTATAAAAACAAGAAGATGCAATTAAAAGATATTTAAAAATAGGTTAGAGTAACGGTTACAAGTAGGCCGCTAGGCTACCAAAAATATATAAAATGACAGAAACTCAAATTATTGTCTAGAACTTGTCAACAGCCACACAAACAAGAGCAACAAATATTTCACCAATTGCGTGATTACAACGTTTCGCTTGCTAGGTCAGCTTCATCGGGTGGCAAATTGCAGTTGTGCCCGAACAACTCTCAGCCTGGTGAAGCTGACCTAGCCAGTAAAATGTCACAATTGCACAATCGCCTGAAAAATGTCTCATTCTTCTGTTGACAAGTACTACAGTTTCTATACTCTTATACATATTTTTAAAAATATGTTCATTAAGATGCAGCAATAACTAGAACCAAGATTTTATGGTTTTATATTTTGAGATATATCGTCATAAAGTTACTTAAGATTTGGTCTTAATTGTCACGAAGATTTCAAAATATATATGGTATCGTCGCCATAATGGGTTATTTTGAAGACTTGGCACAAATAAATGATAATCTCTCATTTTAATATTTACACTTTTCAAACCATGTAAATGTTAAAATATTGAAGGAAAATACATGCTAACAATCTAGGATTTACACAAGAGGAAAGCATAAAAATTAGGGATGGACCGATACCGATAAATGACCGATACCAGGACCATCTGCAGCAAAACATTATTTGCCAATTATTATTCACTGATTAGTAGCACTAATTTATTTAACAAAATGTTAAATAAACCAGCATACAAAATCTTGTAAAGCATTCATTTACTGCATCCATCAATCAGATATTCTGTCCTAATCACAAAATATATTTGGAACAATTTTTTTCCAACGATTTGTTCAAGTTGTTTATGTTTTACCGTATTTCCTGTTGGTGCATTCGCCAAAGATTGTATGCATCATTCGTTTTGTGACACTATGTGAATGCAAAACAATACAGATAATCGATAACTGTCGCCCAGGTATACAAACTACGGCAGGCATCCTTAAGTGCAAAATCACTTTGCCAGAGCAAAACTTTGTGCCCTACCAGAAAGCTACCAGGCCAGTCCTGTACACCGTGCATGCACCCGTACCCCTCCAGAACTAGACTCCATCATCAAACCCCCGTCAGAATAGGGTGCACCTAATTCAGTGCCCAACAAACCCAGTCTTTAACATACTAGTCTCTAATTTGACAGAACACCACGCATCAAAGTTTAAGTGGTTTTCATAGTGCTTCGTCTACCTACCCTGTCAAGCGCACTCAGCTTCCGTTAAGCTCTCGTTGATAGTAGATAGTGAACGATCAACTTGTTTATTTCCTCACCAAAATAAATTAGTTTTATCCCACTTAAGGGTATCATTTCCGTAGCCGTAGAACCTCTCCATGTAGACATCAGTCCCGCCAGAGGGACAACAGGTGACCAGGAAATTAATTTATACCGCCAGTCACCCCAAATTAGAATACACACACTCATACTGGACGGCCACCTCTTCTATACAACCAGGTGTATGGAACGGTAGACCCCCCACATTTGATACTCCTCCTTGTGGGATTAGCTTGTCAGTCCGAGGTTTGCTCTTTCCCCCGTGCTTCTGGTGCCAGGAATACTTCCTTGGGTTTGAGAGACTGACTCTCCGGAGGAACTCAACCAAATAATGGGACCATCAGCCAGTGATACCTGACTCTCAGTATCCACCGCACTCCTGGTGCCGGGTACTGAGATAGGGAGACAGCATTGGATTGGCAGACAGTACAAGCAAGTACACCTGAGAAGGACCACTGCGTTACCTGCTACACCTACACAAGTCTGGTTTAGCAACTATTTCCTCATGCCCTTCTCCCGTCAAAGTGGTATCCATAATAGGACTAAAAGGGCAGATACTATCTCTAAGTACCAGCAGTAGCTTAGCTATCTCCCAACCGACGTCACACATCTCCGCCCACGGAAGAGAGCTCAGGCTCTCAGACACCTAGAGAGTCCAGCATTGCGGGAGACCACACCAGACCTCTTCACGCCACCCACCCAACTCAATGGAGAAACTCATCCAGTCTTCATAGCCTACCGGAGTGGTCAAGACCCTTCATACTGGATTGCTAATCCATGGTTTTGGGGAACCCCGATTCCTGTAAATTACTCCGGCAACAACTAGCACCCAAGAACACTTGCCCACCTGCACTCCAAGCTCCACAGTCAGCCCCAGCGCTCCTCCGTCAGAGCATCCACAGGTCCCGCAACCATCGTATGTCGCCCATTGCCCAGTAAAGAAAGTGAGAGTGGTCCCGCCTAAACGCAAAGTCGTACTTGCAGTACCAAATTTCGTGCCCTGCTGGAAAGCTCCACGACCAGTGCTGTATACCGGTCAGGCTCCAGTTCCGCACAGCGACTAGAGATCCGAACACATCCCTGGTGCAACTGTCCTACCACCAACCAAAAACACATGGGGTTGTTACGTACCTCAGTTGCCCACAGGACATCATGCGCCAACACTAAAACAATCACCATGTTTCCAGCAGGCATGAAATCTTGTATAGACTTTTCATGGTAAAGTGAGCATTTTTGAAAGCCCTCTCATTTAGAATAATAGTCAACAAATATATTTTATTTTAGTCTTAGACATTAACTTCAAAGTGTGATGGAATATACACACTGTGTTTATTACTAGCATGGCAATATTTACTTAAAAAGGTAGTTAAAGGATAACAAATAGCTGACAGGAAAAAGTAACTAGGGCCTCAAAAGTGTTCACTTTATCGTGAACAGTCTATAGTACAAGAACATATAAATGTAATTCACGGTGGTTTTTATGTATTTGTGCACATAAGTTCAACTTATCTCGGAATGTAACAACAAACTGGTACCACATACCTTGTCATGATTGTCTGCCGATCTGGCCGAATATCCAGCAAAGATCTGCGGATCTGTGGCTCAAAACCCATGTCCAGCATCCTATCAGCTTCATCTAGAACTAGGTATGTTATGGCAGATATGTTGATATAACCTGTAAGAAACACAAAGTAATGATATGATGTATTTACAGGCATAAGAGAATTTATACCTGTATGATAGCAGTAACAAGGAGAGGTAAATTGTAACAATAAAAAAAGGCAATGTCATCACCAAAACAGAAGTTTCAGTTCCTTCATTCAAAATTTATTCCCCCATAGTATCTACTGAGAAATATTAATTGTATCCCAATTTAATATGCAATAACAAATTGTGCATTTAAAAATTATTTATACATTACAATGCAATCAGTGATGACAAATTTGATGTATATTTACGTACATAATTCTTTTATAACAATAAGTGAGTTTTGACCCATGATGCTCTCTGAAACATTCTGATGCTACGTCACAGCAAAAGCCAGCTTTTAGTGTGCAGGCCCGTTACACAGTGTGCAGGCCTGTTACACACACGGTTTACACTGGCTGGTTCAAACTCACTTGCCAGCAGGGGCCCGGGCAGTATACAGGGTGGGTTGAGTCGCTGGCGGATAGGTACAAAATTGAGCCCTAGCTTGGCTACGTAGGTCCTTGCTTGGCTACATGTTGGGTGGTCTGACTAGAGGTCACCTGTTTACCTGAGCTGGTGCTCAAATGGCTCGACTGCGGAGTCAGTCGAATAGGCTGGTAGCTGCTACTGGCGGAGATGGCGGATCCCCAGATACTGCTGTGGCTGTAACTATCGAAGGACATCTGGACCGGGTTGGTGGTGTGGTTCCAGCAGAACCAGGGACAGGCTATGCCCAGCGGAACATCTTCCAGTGTCCTCTGCGTCTTCTTAGGGATTGAAAAGAGAGAAAGGGAGGGAACTGGGAGGTGAGGTCTCTCCAGCTGTTGGGAGGCGTGAGTTCGGTCCCAGGGGTTGTCTCGGCAGAATGCCTTATCGGATGGGGTGCAGCCAAAGGTAGCTCTGTAAGTGGTCATGGCCGTTCTCTCCTGCAGATTCTTAAGCCGGCCCTACACGACACCCATTCTCTGCTAGCGTTTCTGCTCGCGTGTAGGTTACAATCCAGCTCCCTCCGAAGGGGTCTGGCTCCGGGTATAACAGTTTTTGTACCCACGAGCATGCCCAAATTGGTAATAGAACGTGTTCTAATTTTCTACTATACCCACGGAGCTGCGACAGACAAGATGGCGGACGCCCGAGAAGGAACCTTGAGGCGTATGTATCCGTTTACGTAAAAATTACGGGTTCTGTAAAACATGTCTATCTACCAAATGAAACTTAATGTACACGTAAGTAATGGGAAACGCTTTAATTAACTCCCATGGTCATAATAAAACAATAAACACAACTTTGAAAATATGTGATAACTATGGACTTTTATTGTATATATAACCTTTTACACAGGTTACTAGCAAGTTGAGTCTGTAGCTCAGCGGGTAAGTGCGCAGGTTTGTGCCACAAAATTTTAGGTTTTAGAGTTCAAATCTCTGTGTCGCAAAACTTTTTTTTTAGTAATTTTATGAGATACATTATTGCTATTTATAAATTAAGTTATTGCCAGAAAATGCTTATTTCTGCAATATCTTCGTCTAATGACAATAATACAAAACAAAGATAAATAAAAAACCACAGGCAGCTGATTGCACTGTGCAGTTACTTGTGTATTGTTGCTTTCATCCAAAGAAATTCTAAAAATAAACGTTTTCTAACACTAACATAAATTATAAACGACAATAATGTATCGCATAAAATAACTAAAAATTTTGTTACATGATGGAGATTTGAACTTTAAAACCAAAAGCTTGATGTTACAAATCCATGGACTAACCCACTGTGCTTCACACACACCTTGAAAATGGACTGTGTGTAAATGCATATTTTAATGAATGTAGCAGGAGTGATGTTAACCTCCACACATAAAAGCTTTATTATGGGTGTTGTGATATTTCCCCCTTCTTTTAGTCTCCTAACGTATAAGCTTGTTTGATTACGGAAAGCACAATATTGATTATTATGCTCGTTAAAGATAAATATTTAAATAATTTAATAATAATGTAAACGTCCATTGTACATAAATGTGAAAACAGTTCCTTGTTTTTTTATACATAAGAAGTGTCATTACTAACATAATTTTCCATACATTAATAGCCTAGTACTTGTACTCAGAAACTTCACAGTCCTACACAAGATGGTAAATCAGATGATATAAAACCCGGTCTCCTGCTCCACTCTGGCGGGCGTGGTGTTTACGCGGGATCTCACAGTCTCCTAATGAAATGAAAGCCAAAGTAGGTGAGAACTCGTGTTTTATTCCGGGGAGGAATAAACATGGCGGGCCATACTGCCTCCTAATTACGTTAAGCTGACCGGAAGTATAAACTATGCAGATTCCAGGTGAAGGGGACCTGGATCTAAGCTGGATATGGCAGGTGAGACTAGGTAGATGTTAACTTTCCCTATCTACACTGTGCCATGTCCTGAAGGGACGTAAAGAGCCCACTTCCTGAAGGGCTGTAGGGTGGCCGTTGCCAAGGGTAATCACTAAGTGCGATTGACGCCTTCTCCAAGGTCTGCAGGGGGAGATCTCATGGAAGGTCTGGTAGATGCTGAAAGAAGTGAACTGTTTTTGCAGCTCATCTACAGCAACATCTCTGGTTTCACCACTTTTAACAGGTAAAATTATAGGAAACAAGTCAATGAAATACTTTACATCACTGAAATTTACTCTGTCAATGTTCTCAATTTGAGCATCTGTGCTCTTTTTTTTTTTTTTTTTTGAATAATTTAATCACAAGCAGATGTGGACTATTGAAAAAAATGTTTTTTCTTGTTCTGGTAGAATGGCAACAATTCTTTTATATAGCACATTATTCCCACAATTAAGTCACTGATTTGTTTTAGATTGGCCCTCATCATGATAATTTACTTCCAGCAAATCAATGTTCTTTACTGCACTTGGTTTCACAAATCTTGAGTAAAACTCTTTCAAGAAATCCAACAATAATTTCTGCAGTATGTGAATTTGTGATGAGTCTTTTCTAATGACACGGAGCTAGGTGAATGAAAATAAATGCGAAAGCTACTTATATACTAACCTAAACCATTACCCAAACTACATCGAAAGAAAGAAAATTTTTACTCTCTCACTACATACAACCTACAATTGCAACAGACTAAAAACACATGAAAACTCTGTGGCAACACTCCGTAGCAATGTTTACGGGAAAACAACAATTTAGTGCGGCCTATTTGACATACAATTATTACGAATTTTTCATCAAAAACTTCTTAAGCGGCCTATACATGCACACTGCCTTACTTGCAAAATATGGTAATATAAGAATACATTTTATTTGCACAAACCACAGACTGTTTTGTCTGTAATGTGCGGTTGTCTTTACAGCAAAAGAGGCACAAGGAAGGAAGTAAAACACGACAGGGAGGGTAAGGCAGAGGCGGTGATACGTGACTAGGACAAAAAATTCTCACTTACCCGGCCTGCAACTACCCCACCCCTAAACACCCCAGTCCCCTTCTGGCATGAAGTAATTTATTGCTTCACGCTGCTTGGGACAACAAATGTGAAAGTCTGCAATGGCAGCTTGAGAAAAGTGCAACCACTAACATCAGTAAAGGTATTTGTGACTGACAACAAAGATGGCCAGCGTGACAAACAGAAATTTCAGGCCGGCAAAAACGTAAAACCGGAAAATTTGTGCAGCTTTCATAAAAATGTAATAACTGCATTTACCCGTAAAAGTTGGCAGGTCTGCAGACGTAAACACCGCTTCCAACAGAGTGAGGCAGGAGACCTCAGATTTAACCACCTGTTTTACTGAAACTAATGTAGGACTGCGGGCTTCTCTCATTGGAAAACATATACGTCAATAACACATTTGTTCGACAGCCACCCGTTCTGTGCACCGTGCGTACAGAAAGGTAGAGCCCAAAACACCAGCAACACAATCCATAAGGCTAGTCGACCAGCCCAGATTGCACTCCGTCCACTGTGCTGAACTGTCACTGGGGGGAGTCTTTGACTGGTCCTAGACCCACACTCACAGTTGTTTGTCGGACGTCTCAGAGAAAACACACATCTCCAAACCACGATGCTGTATCACCAGTTGGGGTATCAGGTATGGCTCTGTGTTGGCTCGGCTTCAGCAGAACACACTAGTTAGAAACTAATTATTGTCCACTTCCCTCTCACAAGGCCGGTCATAGAACCTACCTAAGCCTTACACCCAAAGGAGCGGAAAAAAGTGGCAGGAGAGAAAGGCCGCTGCCACCTCTGTCTAACTGGAGCTGCACCCAAGCCCCTTATGCACTATGCAACAATATCCCCTAGGAACAAGATCAAGCTGCTCCTCAGCCGGATAGGCCTCACCTCCCCTCCTTTGTTTTCAGCCCCTCAGAAGACATCGGGATCACCACACTCCATCGTCGCCACCATCCGCCAAGAGGAGCACGTGCCACTCGGAATCGCTAACACCAGAGCACCAGTCCTGCTCGTGCTTATACTAGCTTCAGCAACCCCAGTATCTCCGGTGCACCCACCTCCTCCAGCAGCTGCCAACAGCAGTCTTTACTGGGTCAGCAGTCCAACCAGACCACCGCCTACGCAGGCACGCACGTGGTCGCGAGTTACCCAGCCCGCCGGACGGCCCAACCAGTATTAGACTTTGTTCCATGCCGCCAAGCTACAGTCCCCACTTTGTATAGTGGTTGGGCCAATCAGCCAGTAAATGAGGATGGACATTAAATACCCTAGTGTTCTTGACTGACACAAACCAAAACAGTTCCAGACAGTGATGTTGCCTTCAGCCATCACCAGATTAACACATGTCAAGAGTTTTCATGGCACCCAATATGGGGTGCACACGTTAAACTCATGGTGCATAAGTACCATAGTAATCATGTCAGATACTGAACTTAGCCAAGCCGAGGACCAAGATGCAGCCATGGCCAAAGCCATCCTCAATAGGTGCCATATAGTCACATGCCCTGCCACAGAGATACACTCCATTATATGTATACACTGCCAGAACAGTTTCCATTACCAGTTTTTGGGATGGACAGACGAAGTACGTTATACAGTCTGTCTAGAATTCAGGTATAACGAATGCCGTACCCCACAGACTGCCTTCTGCAGCTGGATCACCTGCACCAGAAGAGAGACTCATACCACACATTGTATCATGTGCGCACAACCTTTCCATCATGTGTGTATAGGATAGCCTGAAGAACATGTGACATGACCAGTAGTATACCACTGCGAAATATGCTGGCAAGCAGCCAAATACCAACCTACCAATCCGGGTCCTTGACATAGCCCAGTAAGCACCCAAGGCACCAGCGAACCACAGATGCCCGAATTCGTTGGGCGACCTCATGAAGACTCAATCGCATTTACGCAAGAATGTGAGAAGAAATTCCAGGAGCATAACGTCCCAAATAAACATTGGTGATGTGCAATTAGAAGCAGTTCCGAGGGAAAGTGCAAGAATGGTAAAACAGGTACAGAGACTTCGTCACTGAGTGGGGGCAACTATGTTCGTGCCTTTCCATGCAGTTTTCCGGTGAAGAAGTTTTGGCACACCTTATCACCGTGTTGTATAGTTGAACCCAGCAAGCCAACGAGGCAGAAATTTTCACTTGCAGGAAAGTACAAATGTATCTGCGAATTTTCCCTACAGAAATAGAAGAAAGCTGAGTGCACAACATAACCTGAATGCTTCTACCTTGTTAGACAAGCCAAGGGTCAGTAGGCCAGCTGAGCCCGACAAACAACCAGAGAGAAAGGGAAAATATACTCTGCCGCCACCTCCTCCTCCCTTACTCATCTTCTACCAAAGTGTTGGTTTTGTCCGGAACAGCACCTTAAGCGGGACTGTCCTGTCAAGCAGACAAGCCGGGGACGAGTGGGGGGGATAGGAACACTGCAGGGGTGCCACCCCCTCTACCACACAAAACCACAAACAAACAGACCAGCCATGCGGGAAATGCCGCAACCGGAGTGAGAAGCGGGCCTCCACCATATATTTTGATATTAGTGTGTGGAAAATATTAACTTTAAATGGTAATGTTGCAGAATTCTCATTTGGAAAGGTAAATGGAGAGTGACTGCACCCATACTAACACAGGTACATCAACAAAAACAACTGGAATTTGCTCGACAGTATGGTGAATGGACCGCTGCTGATTGGCGACAGCAATTTCTCAGACGAGTCACGTTTTAAGCTGCATAGAACGGCTGGACATCAGTGTGTCCGGTGAGAAACAGTGTTTTGGTCTGGGGAATGTTCTCGTGGTATTCTCTAGCTCCCATCCATGTGGAAGGCACTCTTGATCACTTTGGTTAGGAATCCATCCTTGGTGATCACATCCACACATACATGATGATTGTCTTTCCTCGGGTGGATGGGATCATCCAGCACAATAATGCGCCTTGCCACACAGCTAGAAGTGTCCGCACATGGATGGGATAGCACGACTAAGACTTCAAAGTTCGCCACTGGCCCCCAAACAGCCAATATCTCAATCCTATTTAACATCTGTGGGACTACCTCGATCGTCGTGTTCGCAGTCTGTCTACTCTGCCACGCACCCTTCAACAATTGTGGTACGCACTGCAGACAACACAGCTCCAGGTACCTGTGGAGACCTATCAGCAACTCACTCAGTCACTACCAGCTCGTCTAGCTGTTGTCCATGCTGCGAAGGGCGGTTATTTTGGATATTAGCAAGTGGTCATAATAATATGATTAGACTGTGTATGTCCATGTGAAGAAACCTATCCCTTTCACATTTTTGTGGGCATCACTATTTATTTCTATGACTTTTGCTGTTGAGTTAATATATAGATTCACTTCCTTTAACACCTGGTATAACCTTTAATGTATAATAAATAATGCATTGATTGTGAACAACCTATACCTGATACCCAACTCACCTGCACTCACGAGGTCATTGAGACGTCCTGGAGTTGCTATTATTATCTCAACACCTTTGGCAACAATGTTAACTTGCTCCCGTCTGTTACCACCGCCATATACACACACACTGCACACACAGAAATACTGCAATGGGAACAATCTTACACACAGCACTCAGATACACAACTGTTGGGAACTGTAGTAGCAGTGGTGGATCCCAAGTTGGGAGTGGAAATGGGGAGGGGGGAGTGGCTGGGTTGTAAGTATTGATGGGACGATTTACGGTTTTTGTCTATTCCGATTCTCAATTCATTTCCAAAATTTTTGTTTCGATTCTTGACTTGATTCTATTATCAAGAAATGTTAAATACATTGCAATATTTTGTAGTACAGTTCTACATTTCACACAACTTACAGCGGGGACTACAATAATGAGAGTGAGAGAAAATTTTTCATAGTTGAATTAGCAAATGTAGTGACATTAACTATTTCATCCAGTACTCTGCGGGAAAAAAATTATTGTTTTGTCATGAATGGCCCTGCTAGGTAAAATGAATGTGCCAGCAGTGTATTTCAAAAGAATTCTGTACCTTTCCCAAAATAATATAATTTCAAGGATATACCGTAAACATTAAGAAAAGTCGTACATATGTATATTCTTTTAGTAAACTTTTCAGAGTGACGTTTTTAACTTTTGATTTTGTTGCAGTTAGCTGAATTTTATAATACAGCTGGATGTAAAGAAAACAAATCAATCACCGTGCATTGGAGGTTAAATATTTACATTAGCATGGACAAGATGTCCAAATTATAGACATCTTACAGTATTTTACATTGAATGCAGCATCTTCCACAATTTATGAAACTAGATATTTTATGAAACAGTCCATTTGCTGTATCAACATAGATATCACACTTTCGTTTCACAAAATTTTATGCACAATTGTGAACATAAACATTCGATTCGGTGCTGTTGCCATACATTACTGCACACATTATAGTTGTGAGCGTTCACTTCGCACCATTATGTTTACTTCGCACCAATGTTACTACATTTGGAGGCAGTTTGTTGTCAAACTACTGTAGCTTATTTCGATACGTATGTATTCTTTGGAATATGTTTGTTTACATGTTGTTGTGCAAAAAAAAAAAAACTTAACGTAATTGCATGTGTGTGTGTGTTGTATGTGAAACAATGATTTCAGATTTAAAAATTGTCACGACAAAATCGAGAATTTTTTCATCTAGAGTATTTCTCAATATTGCCTAGAACTCGGACAACTTTAGATTTTTAATTTTTATAGTGCAGAAGTAAATTAGTGTATATAACATGGGAGAAGAGTTAATTTCTTGCGGAGAAAGCAAATTTTGTGATATATTGCACACTTGTCTGTATTTCGTATTATTTCACGTTTTAACTTGTATTTTGGTGTTATTTTGTTTTATTGCGATTTACCAACAAAATCATGCCTCTAATTATGCCTGATTAAACTCGACTGAAAATGCACACAAGCTATTTGCATTGGGTTTACAAGCACCACCAGGTTTGCAAAATATGCTACCCAGTTATAAAACTTTACAGAATAGAATCAAACCTTTAAATGCAAAAAATAGGAACTTATCGATTCTTTGAGTTAGGCAAGAATAAGTGGAATTGAGGAATCAATTATCAAATCGTCCCATCACTAGTTGTAAGGTGTCACTTTATCACGAAATTTAGCCTGTACGCTGTACCAAATTGCTTTCCTGCCTCCACCATATACGAGGCGAGAAAAACCCACTTCAGACGAGGAAATCCTTATCTGTAATGGATACCGTAACCTAAATGGACAATACGTAGAAGCAAGAAAGGAAGTAATAACATGGATCCATGGTGATTTCAGTAAGCGCATGCAATAAACTATCAAACACGCAGAGCATGAAACAGCCTGTTTTCCTTCGCAAAGGTATTCAAATGTTAAGAGATTAAAGTACGGATGGACCGATACAGATACATCGGCAGATTATAGTTACTGTTTTATATTGTGCCCCGAGTTTGATAAAGGGAAGCTTTTTTTTATAAATTCACCAAAGTGTTAAACTGCAATTTAAACCCTAAAAGTTAAGTTTGTGTGTATTTTAAAGTTACTCAAACAAATATAAAAAATTACAAATGAAATCATTTGTATCGGCACTATAGGCAGGATCGGCCATAAAGTATCGGTATCTGTAATTTCTGCAGAATGGGGTTTGGACCCCATCTCTAGATTAAAGTAACATGGAAAGGTTATTCACATGCACTTTAAAAATGAATGAATGAATTAATTAATTTTGGGGTTAGTAATGTTTATTTTCAGGCTCACAGTCATGCTCTGTGAGTTGCATGCTTAATACATTATGTTATTCTTTTAATTAATTAATATCACAACAAACCAATATATTTAAATTCTATAGCAATAATATCATTGATTTCTCATTACAGTAATGATTTAAAGCAAAGTACAAGAAGTCCTTTTGTTATGGTACCCCGCATGCAAACAAAAGATGCAAAATACTATAAATAAAAAATTTTGCACGAGATGTAACAAAATATTCTATTCATTACAAATGCTGGTATGAATTTTATTAGATCAAAAATTTATCCACTCACACAAGAATTTGCATTAATGCAAAAAAAAATCTTTTTGGTTTTATCTCATTTTTTTTGTGCGCTGAGCACGAAATGCTACGGACAAGGAACACCAGAGGTAACGCTCATACTTGCCGAAAGTGCAAAGTAGGCACAGAAAGCAAAACTACACCACAAATGGTAGGAATTTTTCAGAACACTATTTGTAAGGCCTAGAAATTATCGCGAACTGCAAAATAACACAAAATAATGCAAAGTATGGAGAAATTAGGTTTATTCGTGAAATTCTGTAATAATATTTGTATTTGCGGAACACTGATGAAATTGCTTGTTTAAGTGTATCTAAACCCAAAATGAAAGTTTCTTTGCCATAAAAACTCATACAAACATCATGTTTTACAATTTTCTTGTTATACAGCATTGTCTCTCATTTACTTCAAATGTGTGTGGATAAAACTATTTGCATAGTGATCACATTGTTGACTACACAAACATTAGCAAAATTTTATGTCATGAGAACGATTCATAAATTGATTGGTAACAAGGTCGACAGATTATTTTATCACATATGATTCACTATATCAACCTGAATCATGGCCCGAATCATGAATAGCGTGAAATTTTAATTAATAAGCAAACATCTCTGACCAAAAATGTTGATGATATGATGACAGTAACTAATACGTACTGATGCATGATGTGTTGGTAACAACGGTCATTAAATGACTTCAGCTCATCAGCATAGCATAGCATAGCATCTGATTACAACGGAGTTTGTCATTGTTGGCAGCAACGTGACTTCAAACTTGTACTGTTCGCCACGACAAGAATGGACGTTCCAGTCTGCAACTTATACTGTTCACCAGCCCACCAACAATATGCAGTACAGGTATTGAGTACTACTGTCCACTGCTAGATGGCTCCTCCAGTATGTTTTGTCGTCATCTTCCTTCTCCAAGCCAGTAGGTGACAACACACTAGAAAAGCTATGCTTTTGCTACACCTTTCTCAGCACAACCTCTCATCTAAGAGACGCCAGCCAATGAACGCCGATGCATCTGCCCGGCAGAGTATAAACATGGAATCAGAATTAGAGTCGGGACCAGTCTTCATTTCCCCACTGCACTCGCTGCCGGGGAATTGAGCAGCCTGCGACTATACCTGTCTTCATTTTCTTATCGTGATAGCAGCTGAGGAACTAACCAACCAGCTCAACCAAGCTCCTAAGCTCTACCTTCCCTCATCACCACACTTTCAGTGCAGAAGGGACTCCTAATCCTTCGTCTCTTCACAGAGATCAATCCTCCCACGCCCTGCTTAGTAATCAAAGCACTGTGCCGAAGAGGCCTAACGCCAAGGGATCTCCACACTTTGACACAGTGGAATAGGGAGTTATTCTAGTTATAGTTGTCACAGCGCTAATCTACCCCGTCCCATGTAGCTCAGGACCATGTCACCTCCACTTGGCTTACGTAGACATAGCTTCCCCTAAACTCTTGTACACGTAGAAGGTATTGTGATACCTTGTGTTTATTGCCTTTCACTTGGAATTAACATTGTGTTTAGCCCGATTCACGAGTACCTCGTTCCTGTAGATATTGCACCTATCCCAGTTGACCACACCTCTTGAGATAGACACAGGTGATCCTGGGAACTCTACTCAATCAAACCATCACACTTACTTTCAACCAACACGCACAGGATGTCTGTGCTGTCAGCAGCCGCTCCACGTGGTTCAACACTACATAAGGAATCACATTCTCTGCTTTTCGCCTCATGGATGTGAGCGTGTCTTGTGTGTTTCCAGATGCCTTTTTCCAAAAGTAGTGGTATAAGGGAGAAGGTTAAACAAACGCTCATTGTTTCCAGGCGTTTACAAGAGCTAAACCCATCCATTGTTGGCTTCAACAATCAGCTAGACCACGAGAACAGCCACAGGCTCTGCACCATCTACTGGTACCTGTAACACCTGCAATTCCGAAGTATATGTTTGAGGTCCCGACTCGTCTCAGCAGAGAGGTACACCCATGGCTCAACGGGTACCTTAGTAAGGCCAGACCAGCCACCAACAGTCCCCATTGCCTACATATGACTCAACTTTGTTGCTCTGCCCCCATAAGCATGAACCAACGTCTGCAGTCAGAACACGCTCATACCTGCAGCACCCA
This sequence comes from Dryococelus australis, assembly GCA_029891345.1. Lineage (NCBI taxonomy): Eukaryota > Metazoa > Arthropoda > Insecta > Phasmatodea > Phasmatidae > Dryococelus > Dryococelus australis. The sequence continues at coordinate 103,220,334 of CM057004.1, forward strand.
CATGCACCACTGTACAGCCTATTGCCCGACTTAGCACAGTAGAAACGTGTAGTTCAGATATCCCTCTGTCAACAACAATTTTAAGCGTAAAATCTATTTTCTAGAATCCAACTGTGCCCTGCTGCAAAGCTACCAGGACAGTCCTGTATACTACACACGCTTCAGTGCCTTGTAAGGACTGAGAAACTAAGAACCCCACTAGAATAGGCTGCGTCTGGCCTAGCATCCGACAAAACAACCTACACTGAGTAACGTAGTGTTCTCCTAGACAGCCGAAGCATCACGCGTCAAGTAATAGTATATAAGAATTTTCCTGGTGCCCAACATGGGGCTGTTATAGTACAGAGTAGGCAGCAGGGACACGTCCCACCAAGTATTGATCACATTGGTCACCATGAAAACTAAGAGTTTTTCTGGCAGCTGACGTAGGGCATAACTGTTGCAGTTTTGATGAAGCAGTACGAACAGGTCAGCCAAAACCTACTCAAGAACCAAACTGACTTTGGGGAGCCTCAGAAACACACGTGGACCCCAACACCACATTCCAAAATATCAGTCGCCGACATGAGCTCGACTGCACTGCTTCAGTCACAACCGAACAAAGCCGCTGTTCGAGACAAAACTGCCCTGGCATGGGGATCCATAAGCTACAATGCTCCCATTGCCAAAAATCGAGTCATTATTCCTGCCTCGGCTGGGCAGACGAACCACAATACACTGACAGCCTTGAATAAAGATACAAGGACTGCAGAACCAGACAGACAGCACTCTGTAATTGGGTCGTGTGCCCCAGCCACGGAATCCACACAGTAAGATGCATACTGTGTACAGAAATCTATCACCACTCCTGCATCGGATGGACGGATGAACAAATGAACAGGTCCGGAATGGTTTACCAATGCGAAGTTTGCCGCAGCACCTCAGAATACCGGCGTCCAAATCCCGGACTGACCTCACCCCGCAGTATGACTCACTGCTAAGGGAAACCACAGTTACCAGAATTTGCTGGAAGACCCTACCAGGACCCACTAGCATTTACGGCCAAATGCGAAAGGGAATTTCATATGCACGAGGTGCCAGAAAAACAATGGGCCGGAAACACTCAAGTCAAACTAGGGCAAAGCCCTCAAATAGTGGAATAAATACGGCAAATTCATCACAAAATGGAGTCAACTAAGCAGCCATATTGCTCAGCACTTTACAGACAAGGAAGAGTTATAGCTTGGCTCACAACCAAATTCTACAGCCACACAGACACCAGGAGAGGGAGTTGATACCTTTGCCCACAGGAAGGAACAAATGTAGCATATGAGCCGAAGCCATCTGTGTTACGACACGTAAAATCCTGTTACTTCTATGCCTCCAGAATATCCTACTTATTCCTAAGTCACTCACAGTGGACGAAATTGTAGATTGTGCATGAGAAGCCGAGTGCAAATTTCAAGCGCAGGCCATACTTGACTGTTCATAATAGCCTATGAAAAACACAGAACCAGACAAGTCGCCTGAAGCCCGTCACAAAATGCCGCCGCCACATCACCAGCTCTACGCCTGCTCAAGTGTTGGTATTGTCCTTGACACCATTACAACAGAGATTGCCTGCAGCGGCCCACCCCAAGGCAGAAATAAACGGAAGAAGGGGCTCAAACCGTATGCCACGACCCACCACAGTTGAGTCAAATCAGAAGAGCTCACTCCAAAAGAGAAACGCCTCTGCCAGCGAGGCAACCCCATCAGGCAAGAAGGGCAAGTCCTGGACAAGGAGGTTGACTTGCCCGAGGCCCCACACATTGAGGTTCAAGTAAACTGGAAGAACGTACTAATGATGCTCGACTCGGCTGCATCCGGAAATTTCGTCAGATGAGACATCCTCAACGCAGACCAGTGGGCTAGCCTACGCCTCCAGACGAAAACAGTGAGGATGGTGAAGCCTGAGTGCACGCTCACCATAGATGGCCGTACCACGATTAATGTTGAAATTCACCAACTCAAGACCCAAACGGAGTTTGTCGTGTACCCGACATCCAGGAGGAATTGATACTATGCCACCCTTGCCTTCAGCAGCAACAATACATAATGGACCATGGGCAAAGGAAAGTATACGTGGGCAACAACCACCGCGTCACTGTGCACTGGGAACATTGACCGGACCAACACAAGCCACCTGCTATCGCGAAGGGGAGATTCACCATGAACTCACAGTTCCAACAATTGAAGGGAGTTCTCGACGAACATGCCGGAGCTTTTGGATCTGGCAGAACACTGCATCAGATTCGTACAATTCAGCATGAAATATTGCAAACAACCTCTACGTCCATCTATAACTGACCATTCAAGGTCTCCGCTAGGTGCCATCGCCTAATAATAGACCAGCAAAAGAAAATGAAATGCCAGGGAATCGTAGAGCCTTTGAACTCTCCTTATAACTCCATTGTTGTACTTGTACCCAAGAAGGGCAGTCAGTTAAGATTGTGTGTCAAATACAAGGCTTTTAACTATGCAACACTACAGACTTTACCATCCGCCATCAACCTAGCACACACACTATGTGACATAGGTGAGGCGAAGCTCTTTAGCACCTTGGACATGCAATCCCGTTATTGGCAGATAGTCATGCATCCTGAAAACCGCAAGTACATTGCATTTACGTCACTAATAGGAGAAACACTTTCAGTTTTGAGTCGTGCCTTTCGGACTCAAGAATGCATCAGCTACTTTTCAGCGACTCACGTCCACCTAAGTTATAACCGGCTACATCAGACAGTTTTGCTTCGCCTACCTAGACGACATGAACGTCTACTCCAAGACTTGGGAGCAGAACCTTGTCCACTTACTTTGCTGGAATCGCTGGAACTCCACAGACTCGCCACCAAGCTTTCAAAAAACCACTTCAGTAGAACTTCTATTGAGTACCTGGGCTATGTCGTGTCCAGCGAAGGCAATTTCCCCCAAGAGAAGTCCATCATAGCTATACAAGAGGCCGAGAAACACACCAAGAAACAGATCCGACGCTTTCTAGGACTGTGTAACTCGCTCCGAGACTTCGAGCCCAACATAGCCAACCTCGGCAACGCTGCACCCATTGTTGGAAAAAGATGCACGATGGCGGTGGATGCTCTAACATTGCGCTGCATTTGAAGACCTCAAAACCAGCTTACAGCATATTAGTTGACTGCACCAACCACAAGAAGAGGAACACCTTATTCTATAAACTGATGGGTGCAGAACCCTGGTTATAGCACGTAAGTGACTGCAAGCAGATGTCTCCATGTCCCCAACCAGAGATATCTCTATGTCCTCACCTGAATCGCTACTCAGAAAGCACTTCCTCTCGGATCCGCAGTAGCAGGTCGTGACGTCTCTTCTGGATTGCTAGGCACTATAGCGCTCCCCTCTAGCATGTAACACTAGCGCACTTTGCTACACACACGTTTGCATGCAAGTAGCCTTCACCTGCCAATTAATTATTTTGATTATTAATTATTGAATTATTCAGTGCTACACATGTAAGTGTTTTCCAAGCATATTTACTAAATATGTAAACTATTCGAACTTGTGCATACCCTGCTATACCTAGTTTCCAGTACAATTCATTTTTATAATTAATTAATTATTCCACGGTCCTAGGGCATTAACCATCTTGCTCTCTGACTAGTGGGGGTGAGTTTAATATCCATTTCCTTCAGCCTGCACAATGCCAAGGGATCCTAGGACTATTGAGACCACCTGACCTACCAAGGAGTCGAACCCTCAAAATTACCAGGCTGTTACTACCCCAGCTACGACCTTGATCCCAGTCTGAATAAGGCCGGATCCAGGAGGTACCACCTAGTACCTGGAATTGTGGGCTTTTTACTAGTACGTAGTTTTAAAAGGACCTTTCTACTATGTAAACACATCCTCAGTTATTTGTTCTGAGAAAGAGGAACATGGTGGAGTTTTCTGGATAGCCCCAGGCTGAATAAGGCCAAACTATTCCTGGAACACCTCGAGACACCCAACCCTTCAGCGGGATATAACGCCAGGACCACAGGCTGGTTTCATATTATTGGCTACAGTCCCAGCCTGCACAAGGCTGGACCGAAGGAGGATACTGCCCAATGGAATCTGAATATATCCTGGTGTTATTTCATTAGAGAGATGCCGTACGAGACCAAAGGATGTAGAAGTAATCTCAAGAGATTAGCTAGTCGAGCAAGGCAAAGAGAATTAAGACGTCCTATTAGCAAATAATACTTTGACTAGTGAAGTTGCCCATTTTAATTCCAATCTTGCTGTTGCCCCAGAACCCTTATTTTAAATAGGAATTTATTTATACAAAATTGAGGCAATACGGCAAGGTGGGAACAACATTTTAGGATTATACTGGCCCCACCATAAGGTTGATTATTGGTATAATTATAAGCCAGACCCACCTACTGCAGAGTTAGTATTACAACCCCTTTTGCCCACATCGAATCCAAGGCCTGTCATCCCTACGTGCCAGGTACAGACCGCGGCGGGTAAAGTGATCACGATCCATATTACCGCTCCGACAGTTAGCCCCATAGCATCTTCCATGGCTGATTTCATACCGTCACGCATCCCCACTAAGACCGGCTCCTTGTAGAGAACACCGCCGGCAGGAGCCCCCAGAATCAGTCTAATTTTATTCCAAGTGATAGCTGGCATCACAATCATTTTTGACAGCCTTTACAGTGAGCATAACCAAACTTCCGGGACAGGAGACGTATTTGGTTAAACTCACTCTAGGATTTGATCCCCCTCCTGTCAAGGTCACCCATCCCAAAGGAACAAATCACAACTTTCCAATGTGAGAAGATCTGCGACCCAGCCAGACAAACCTACTTCTAATCATTTTCCTTTGCAAAGGGTACCTTGAATCACTTTATCCAAGGAGGGAATTCAGCCTCCCCACCTCCCGGGATTAATTTTTTAGTTCCTGTGAGAGAGAGTTGCATCAATATTTTTCATGAGTACGTTGTTTCTGTTGGCTAATTTTGTATTAACACTATAAAAATACATGTATTCAAAGCCTTGTGCAGTTAAAACCACTTAAATTTTTTATACTGATATTTGTTGAATATTCTAGTGAATGTAAGACGTCACTGACTAAGAGGCTGCCTCCTGCAAGCGAGTAAATACAGCAATTTTCCTGAAATAAAAAGTACAAACTATTTATTCATTGAATATAATTACATATAAACCTACGATAGTTTGAAATATCCACTAGTAGTTGTACACACCACTGACCTTGTTCCTTACATGCCTCAAACCCATATTTCTTGCAACACTTATAATTGAGGCATTTATACAGTATTGCTTTCTTTAGTTTCCTTACTATGACAAACTGACTTATTTCTACCACTTCCTGTCCTCCAGTACAAATTGCTGTTACATTTATAAAAACAAAGCAAAAACTGTTTATAAGTAATCAACTTCATTATTACATCAATTTTCTTCTGTGCCTCAGACAGTTAATCACAAATTATAGCAAGAAAAATGTACAAGTAAAAAGTTCTACGAGACAGTAAATACAAACCTACAAAAAAAAAACTAAGATGCTCACCACTTGATGTCCCTGTAATAGTACTTTTTTTACCTCTCCCTCTATCTGCAAAGCCAACTCTCTGGTTGGTGCAAGGACCAGCACGTTGGGGCCACCTCGTTCTTCCCTCGGCACGGGCTGGTTATCAATGTGTATCATAGCCGGAAGCAGGAACGCCAGTGTCTTTCCTAAAAGTTACAGCAGCTCTAATTATATGCCGAATGCCGTTCCTAAGTTCTACAAGAGAGAATCCTTTCTCCACTGCCTATTCTCATGTTACATTTTTTTAACAGAGCTGGTACAAGATGGAAAAAACCCATGAAACTGTTACAGCACTACAAATGTTGAACAAATCAAGGTAGTGTTGCAGAATCATGTTAAAAGTTGAAGGTTACATTAAAGTCAAGGAATTTGCAATAACTGCTGATTTCCACATGATAGAAATACCAAAAACTGCAATAATTTTGTGGGGGGTGTTTCATTTTAAAAAAAATTACTTGATGGCATTTATCTGATTATATGCCAGTATGTATTTGCTTGACAATACTACATAAAATTTTTTTTTTTATAAAATGTTGAGATTGTCATTAAATTCAGTAACATATTTTCATTTTGTAATACAAAAAGTCAAATTTGTACAAAACTATAATTTAGTTAAATCACTTTTTAAATTTTTCAAGAACTCTTGGGTAAAATATCTAAAATTTACGAAAGTGTTTAAATGTTTCAGAAGAGGAGAAAGGGAGGGTAGATATACTTTGTGAATATTACTAAATGGAGCAAAAAACAAAGTTGCAAAATGCAAAAAAATTTACAATAGGGCATACAAATGCTACATCATATATATATATATATATATATATATATATAGACACACAGTAGATTCTTATTTTATTTACTGTATTTACCAGAAAGGAAGGCAAGTTTTTTTGAGAGAAAAGGAATAGAAAAAATAAGGGGTCCTCTTCAATTCAAAACCTAGGCACAAATACCACAAATATGTCGCAGCTAGTTCAGTATTTAAGTTTGTGTTACATGCACAAAATTACTATGGGCTCCTATTCAAAATTTTTACTCAGGTAACAGTTAGTGCTCCAAAATTGGGGTGCCAGGAGAGACAGGATTTTGACAAAGGCTTTTCATGCTTAATTACCATGTGTTCTATGGTTAAGCTTGTATTTGTAGTGCTGAGACTGTACCTGTCAACTTTGACAAGGGTCCCCTTATCTAATGTCACCCACTTGTAAAGAAGAAGCACTTTGCTGAGAAGCAAAATGGCTCAAGTCACCCACAAAAGTTTTACACTGTAACAAAGATGATGCTACCATACAGCCAGGTTAAACACATCTATTTAATTGTGATTAGCTATTCTTTAAAAGTAAATAAAAATATATCATATTCATATAATAGCGTTTCTTCTTGAAGGGTTTGTCATAAATTTATGCAAAAATACTTCGAACTTATATAATTTTTTCAGCACTTCACAGGGGTAGTCTTGAATTTAGGTTTAAATATTTTCCCCTCAAAAATATATTATTCGGAAGGGGTCATTTTAGATTCAGGTTTGCCATCCTTTCGGGTAAATAAGGTATATACAAACACCCGTTAAATAAAAATTAATTAAAACTAAACTGAAGAAGTTACTCATTATCATTAACTATTGACAATAATTTATCTTCTCACCAGTTGGATAAAAAACTCATACCAATATATTTAAACAGTGAGTAAACAACGTAATAAAATAAAAGAGCAAAGAAACACACAAATGAATCAATTATGAAATAAATATTGACAAAATTAAAAAGTTGGAAACTAAAAAAATACTGTAAATAGTAGTAAATTGAAATTAATACAATGATTAAAAGATTGACGTGTGATGTCCTTCTATAGGCTGTTCACTGTAAAATGAGCACTTTTGAAAGCCCTTCATAAGATCTCCTTGTATGCACGTTGTGTGTTCTTCCGCCTTATACAAGATTAACATTGTCATGTGCTTCATCACTTTATCCATGTGTCGGTCAAGTGAAACTGTAAAATAATTAGAAAAGTAAATGTTTTTCAAATCTGTTCATTTTTATACTTTAGTGCATTAAAAAAAACAGGAAGCGAAAGAAATAATTTAAGTTATCACAAATGGTTACCCAAAACTTTTTATTCAACGTTAAGATATGGAACTACTTCCCACCCATTGTTACCAACTTTACTGGGCGCATGTCTCTCTCTGCATCCGTTTAAGATGGATGGGGGAGAAGGAAGCTCAGAGGCGAGACCTCTCCAGCCGTCTGGCGGCCTGAGCTTGTTCCCAGTAACTGTCTTTTAATCTCTCTTTTGAATACCACTTCAACGGGAGTAGGGCATGAGGATGAGGACTACTACCAGCCCCACAAAGGCCAAGCAGATGACGTTTGTCCCTAGTTAGGTGTACTTCCAAGGGTTGAATTTGTCAGACCAAAGTGGTACCCCCTACTCCTTTTGCCCCAGGCACCAGAAGTGCAGTGGACACACACCTGGTGTGGGTCCACAAGGGGTCGGACCTCCAGAGCCAGGCAGATACTCCCTCCGGCATCAGCAGCACAGTGGACAAAGTATAACCTGCACTGGTTGACAAGCCGCCTTGGAGAATGTATTCCTAATGGTTGGGGCTCTATCTTTCTATACACCGGAGTGTACAGAATGGGTGACCACCTAATAGGTATGTTTCAACGTATGTGCGTCTTTGAAGGGGAACCTGCAGTCCTACACTAAGTTTCGTAAATCTGGTTAAGTAAATATTCTGGGGCTTCCTACTTTATCCTCGACTGACCTAGTCTATGCAGGGAACAGTAAAACACACTTGGAATAATACTCGGCAGTTAGATAAAAATGTGTTTATTCCTGGAAGGAATAAACCTGGTGGTACGTACTACCTCCTATCAAATAAGAGTTGAACGGACGTTTTAAATTACAGTAAACAGGTGAAGGTGACCTGTAGAAGGTAGAAAATGCTAGGTGGCTATTACAACAATTTGACTTAACTATCCTACTTGGTGTCCAGAAAGGACTTGTGGGTGTCACTGACCAGAAGGGTCATGATAAGAAAAGGGTTTCCTGAAGGGAAGGTGATGTGTTACATGTTTTGACTTCTTCTTCGGGGGTTGGTTTTGGAGATTCTCTGGAAAGTGTTGAAGACGTTGGCAACGGCGTTAGGAGAGCTTCTGGTAGATCTACAAGACCCAGGTAGCAGTAGAGGGCCCCAGCACACGAGGTGGTGGAGTGAGTTGCCACTGATGATTCCTTTGGCACCACGAGTACGGTGACGGAACAGACTGGCGGTTAAGGACACGCCATGCACCGGTATTTATACCTGCCGACTAGCCCTTGTACGGGTGATGGGAGGTGAATGGAGTGGCGTCCTCAGGAAGTGTGATGTCGCCGGCCAGCCAAAGTTTTAGTTGAGGTGGCACAAGTCAGTATTTATACTTGTGGTGCCATCCCTTGACGTGCTGTAGTACTACGTGGCTTTGAGAGGTCATCTTGGCCCACAGCTCATTCATACTTTGGGTTTACGAGTGTGCGTCTTTATCGTCGGGTGAACAGTACAATTTGGTGGCGTCTTAATAGTCCCTGCAACAAGGGGCGTATCCTGTACACACTAGTAGATTGTACTCAGTTTCTAATCCCACCTGGTGCGATTGGAAGGTTTGCACTGATGAGGCAATGTCGCGTTAGTAGATTGAAAAAATGTCACGCCCTAACGACTAGTATCTCAATCCAAGAGATATCAGACCCCTAGACTAGTTGACCCACTCCATCCACCATGCCGGAGGGAGTGACATACCGAGTCTGGTGATCTGCCACCACTTGGACACACACCCACTATTGTTGTCTGGCACTCAGAGGAAACCCAACGCTCTATAACCACCACGCCTCATGTCGCCAGTTAGAGGAGCACTGGGTATAACTGTCTGTTCAGCTGCGGCTTTGGTTTTACATGTAACCAGGAAACTTCATTGCCTGCTCTCCTCTTGAGAGGCTGCCTGTTGTACCTGCATTATGCCATACACCCAATGAAGTAGTACCAGGTGGCATGACAGAAAGGCAGCTACTACAACTAGAGCTAACAGGAGCTGCAACCCAGTTTCAGCTGCACTTAGCAGTATAAACTCACGGAAACGAGCTTAAGCTGCCCGCCAGCTGGAAAGGTCTCACCTCCTAGCTCCCTTGCACACTTTATTCCAGCCTCTCATCAAGACTGCGGCCTAACATCACCCAGTGGTAACCGACATCCGCCAGGGACATGTACCACTGGGACTCGCCAACCCCTGGTTCCAGTGTCGCAGGGCCAGCAGTGCTCCAGGGGCCCAACTCAGTTCCAGCTCCAGTCACCACCCACCCCACCAGTAGCAGACAAGCAGACATAGGAGTTACCCCAGGCACCAGCAAGCACAGGTCAACAAGTATCAGTTTGCAGACCTGTCCGCCGTACAGTAGAAACATCTATTGACTACATATCTTGCCGCCAGGCCACGCGCCTGACTTTGTATACCAATCGAGGCCCTATATGTCAATAGTAAGGCCAAAATCAGCTCGGACCTGCATGATAAAACTTTGATTGACCGCGAAAACCCCTCACAGGCAAAAGCTGTCATGCGTCAAGCCTTTCCGTAAAATAGTTTTTTGGTCATACATTCATGATTGTTTTAATATTGCAGTATACAGAATACCAATCCTTTTTTTTGTCTTAATTATAATGAATATCACAGCCAAATGACCATGCAACAGCTTTGCATTTCTGTTACATTATGAAACTCTTGCTCTAGTTTCTTGCCTTAACTTTACATGGACCCCATGTGTGTTTGCACATGAATTTAAATGGTATGTACTTTAACATATTCTACTGTCTGTAAAGAAGACATCCACAAACTTTACTAACCAGGGGAACATGCAAACACCTTACCATAAATTCTAGTGTCTGTATATCTCTCTGTGTGTGTCTATATTATATATATATATTTATATACACACACACACTACAAATTGAACATACCTGTTCCAGTTTGTGCTATGCCTATCAAGTCCAAGCCCTTTAGCAACACAGGCCACGCCTGACATTGAATGGGTGAAGGTTTGGTAAAGCCTTGTCGTTCTATCTGCTCCATGATTTCTGGATAGTTCCGAAAGCATTGCTCAAATGTCTGCACTGGGTTGGGAATGGGCACATTATCTGAATTTTCTCCCAGTGCATAACCAACAGATATATTGTTATTTTGTAGTCTGCAAAAAAAAAAAAAAGCATAATTAACAAACAAGTTACACTGACATTAACTTAAGAACACATGCCATTACAAATACAGAAGAAATTAAGAGAAACTGTATTCAATCTGATTATCATAAAATATAACATTATTATTACATAACAATATTTAGTAATCTCATTTCCTTGAGCTAAAAGTTGAAGAAATTAGCTATACGTGCTCATGTTGTAAAAACGTGGTCACAACTAACAAGTGAGTTTCTAGCTTTCAAAATCTATGCTTGTTACTACCAAAGGCACACCTGGTGAGTTATTATATATAGTATGTAATGAGCTTCTGAATACCATAATGAACTAAAAGCAGGTCATTATAGGCCACTCATGGTAACATGAGCACTTTTGGAAACAGTACTTAATTTCTATTTTCAGCAAATTCGTATCTTCCTGCTGCATGCAAATATACATTGCCACGTGCTTCACTTTACACACCGTGTATAAATTCCACTGCTCAGAAAATTATAGTTAATGTATTAACCCAATAAATGTAATTTAGAGAAGGAATAAGTCAATACTACATTTTCTCGATACTCAATACCTATACTTTTCTCGACACCAAATTAAAATTGTCATGAATACACAAAACAACTTGGCCAAGACAATTGCTCATTTTACTAGTGTCGTTAACACATACTGAAACTATATAAAAACTCATATTACACTGAAAACAAATGGTAGATGGCCTGTAACCCAAACATCCTTAACCAATAATAAATGAACACCGTATACTTCGATTCTATAGAATCACGTTTCCACAGTAAAAACTGTAGTCAAACTTTGAAGAAAATGGTAGCTCAGTACACATGTATTTTGCAATTTCGCAGTTTTTAATTAAATTTAGCGACTTCAAGGAAATTACTGTAACATTGAATAAATATAGTAATTACTTGCTACACCCACTGTGGCCTAGCCCACTGAATACGCGGGCTAGGCCACAACAGGTGTATCAAATAATCATGGTATTTTTTTTGTGAATTTTTAATAATGCAGTTGCATCAGACAATTATGGTATGTGTAGGATGTACAATAACTATGCAATTTGCTCGCACGTGCCTCTCGGCGCTAGTTCGCAACTCTCAACCCATTTTTATTGTACCTCAATTATGTACCATAAAAATAAATGTCAAAAATCATAATTGTGGTATGCATGGGTTGCCTAAAAACACCTCAAGGTGCTCACAGCTGTGTGAATATTATAATATGAATAAAATATGGTATATTATGGTACACTTATACTTTTAAAATTTAATAACTTGTAAACCGCTTGATCTAGACCCGCAAAAGCTTTTTGGAAAGCTTTGGAATATTCACTGCCAGCCAAGATAATTATGATACACATTTAAAAGTTGCTGTTAATATCTTGCGAACCGTTGGACCCAGGTCAAGTTTTATGGGTGTGCTGGAATGCCTGAAGAGAGTACATTAAATTATGGTATGCCTTTCGATAGTATTGTACGGTTCCTAAAGTTATAGTATCCTCGTACCATAACTATGGCACAGAAAATTGGTGTTAATAAAGACAAAATTATGGTACATTATTACAAAAGTATCGTACACATTTCCAAATATTATGGAAAGCATGTACCATAATCATGGCACAAGAAAATACTATTAAAATGAGATACTTTTGGATATTTTCATGACATACTCGATACTATGAAGTATTGAGTATATCGAAGTATTGCGGTATCAAGGATCCCATCTCTAATTTAGGGTATACAAATTAAATAAATTTCTACATTATCTGAGCTTGCTTATGAACACTGCTTTTTACTTTTTACAATACACATGGTATTCTCTTGTGCTCTACACTCCCCTAGGCCACTAAATGTAGAATTTATTTCTGAGTATGTTGTTTGTTAAAATAGTCCCAGTTGATACAATTCAAGTGAGTATTTTCCCTTGTCACAAGTACATACGTATCACCGCATGGGCCTAATTTTCCCTTACTGTAAGCATCAGATACTATTAGATAAGAAATACTATGTAAACAAAATTCTTTCGAAGTAACATGAATAGTTACCCATTTCAGTGCAAACCACTTTCCCATATCAGCACAAATAAAATAAAGAATCAAACAAATATTCAGGAAACTATACTCGCACGAATTTAAACTTGGGAAGTTGAGAATATTCTATGCTAAACACTGACGCGTACACGATTAGATTCACTTGGCACGTTAGTCTAGGATTTTGTCCGCTAGACCAAAAGCGGGGTAGTTTGGTTTATATAGTTGGTGAGAGGGGAGGGGTGTTGGCTAGTACTTACTCACTCCTGCTTCTTGATGATGTAGTCGGAGTAGGTTTGGCTTAGGCACAATTAATCCGGTCTATGCCGGAGCTGAGGTTCCACAGGTGTGCTTCGTTAGACCAGAAGATGAGGTTGTCCTAGCCTAAGGGCACTTCAATACCGGTCAGGAGTCCTTTGACAACCGGGTGACAGGTAGGATGTATGAGGATACACGGTGGGAAGTTAATTACCAGAACTGGAGCAGACGCGACTACTTGTCGTCTAAGTTCAGCAGCGCGGTCCTGTTCCACCTGCCTCTCCTGTGCAGGACGGGGTAATACTATCCACGGCCTGAGAGCAGAGTGAGTCAAATATCGTTCCCTGCGTTTTCCACCACTCCTCCCATGAGGCATAGGGTAAACAGTTCTACAGTCTACGCGATTCACTTAGACAGGAAGGTTAATAATGTAACCCAATTGTGACTTGCCGGCACGACTCGATGTGAGTCCCTGCTGATCCCCCACAGTATGCGCGCTGATCAGAGACATGGAGTTTTGTGGGCCACCAAGCCTCTACTGGTTGTGCATTCACACTAGGATGCATGGCAAGACTTCAGGCTATCGTCACCGTGCACTGACTTAATGTGGATGGTGAGAAGCAACCTGAGTCTGTCGCGCCTCCCGGTGTGAAGGTGTTTCCAGTGATTGTGGCATCGCTGTTTCTCCCCCACGAGCACAGAATTAATGCTGATGTGTAACTGGGAAGAAACAAGTAGCAGTCTAATATGTATGTCTACTGAGATGTGGACACCTGGAAAGGACTCCACAGTCAGGCTAACTCGGTTTAACAAAACTCCCTGTTCCTGTCGGTCATGCACAGCGTATCCTATCCTCAACTGTTGATGCAAATAAATACCCTGGAAATGAAAGACAGGAAGGTAGAGAAACAATGCGTGTTTATTGAAGGTTCAATAAACACGTGACCTGTGCTACCTCCTACCAAGTCGTGGATAGTTGAAGGTAACTACGGTTCCCGGTGTAGACAACCTGGTTCTAAGTCAAAGGGGAAAAGCTGGTTGGAAACGAATTCAAATTCATTAAAGCTAAACTGCTAAGAAAAAGGTGTCTTGGGGAGAAAAAGTGAAGTTAAAATATATGTGATCGTGTTCGCTGGTCGTCGACGTACGTAGTAAGCAGCCGCGGGGCGTACTTGAAAGTAACAAACTTCTCCGAAGATCCCGAGCACTGGTATAGTGCTGTGGGAGGTTGCTAGAGATGCGAAAGAATAACTCCCGAGCTTGTGCGACTTATATAGTGGAAGCTTGTAGGTTGCCGGCGCAGGGAGCGGGGGAGGCGTGATGTCCTCCGACCCTGGTTCACGTCACAATACTCTGGTCAGCGGTTCTGCTCCATGCCTCGTCAAAGGCGCTCACCCTTGCCCGAGGTCTGGGCAGCTTGTAAGCTCTCAGCACGGGGTGAGGGGGGAGGGGGGAGGAGGGACTAGCCTGCTGGGTTGCGTATCCTCCAGGTGAGAAGGAATCACTCATAGTTCCTGCTGCCTGTAGGGTAGGCAGTGAGTTGCTCACGTCTGTAGTGGTAGAAGAGGCACTCTAGGTGATGAGTCGTAATCGTATTAGATTAGTTGTATGAGCGGCACGCGTTAACATGGTACATTAACAGTTTGTTTTTTAAATTAGTAGCTTGAAGGTTTATTGCTTACGACAGGCTACTGTCATCTGGTCACTAGTTTGATGCTTGTGAAGTACAAAATTACAACACAATACTTCCACTGCACTAAAAAGTCAACCACAGTTTCTTCACATTCTATCCAGGTATTGCTAAACTGACTTGCATATAGACACAGCAAAGGCAAAAATGTTGACACGTTACAAAAATACTGGTTTTGTCATAGACAAAATGTAGGTCAGAATATTATGACAAGACCTTACAAACAACAATTCACCAAGAAATTGTATATCGAAATATTTTTTTTTTAACTGAGATGTTACGAGTGAACCGCTTAGGCCTTACTGTGGGCGCCACAAAAACCATTGACACGTGAAGGCCTTTGGCAGAGTGGGTCGCCGCACGGCCGGGTGTAGAGAGTAAGGCGCATGGCCGGTCTACTGGGCACGAAGTCCAATGCCGCTTTCGCTGCCTAGAGGAAACGCGTGTACACTGTGAGATGATGTTGGGAACAGCCCGACAATTTGGGCCACGACGCATTGCAGTGGTCAGGTCGCCTCCGCCAGCGACGCCGTCGTGAAGTACTATTCCACTCCCGACAATCAGCCTAGCTGTTTTCTTCCAGCAGGCATGAACTTCATTTCCATCGACTCTAGATGTTAAATACGCTGCTCTGTTGCGATACACTCGCACACGCGTGAAGTTTACCACGGAAAGTTTTGGCTAGCAGAACAGTCCAGGTGTTATCCCCAGCCAGAATGATTTTCGCCATTCAGCCTAATAATTTTACCAGGGTGACTGTCCAGTAGCATGGGGCATAATTTCTGACACGCCCGTCGTTCACATACAGTCAGGATTCTCCTCAAGAAATTTTCTACACCAAAGTCGTGCATATATTTCAATGACTTCCATGGTGAATAATTTGAGCTATGGGCATGTGGTGATCCTACTTTCGTCAACATAATGTTCCAAGTCTCGGTACAAACAGTCTACGTTTCTAATCAGTTCAGCCCCCATTTCTCTGGGAGAGTTGTATCTCACGCGAAACTACACGCCAGCTGTTGACTAGTTCAGTGGTGTCCCATTCCACAATGTTACTTATCGAGCAGCACCTAATTTGATCGCGGAAAGTTTCATTGCGCCTCCGACAAAACATTTAATGCAGGAACACTCCAAATTTTGTGTGATACGACGATCGTGGAAATACTGCTGTAGTCAGACAAACGAATGCACCGTCCACTCAGCTGGCTGGTAAGACACATATTCGGGCCTCCCGGGCGAATGCACCCACGCCAACCAATACCCATTATCCAGCTGCGTGATTATTATTATTATTAAGTTATGCAACCTTTCACAGCAATAGCACACAGCTGACTATTTCACCCGTCCAAGTCAGACTTTCCCGACATACGAGTTACAACTCTTGCTCCAATCTGAACTCATACTCAGCTCACACATGGCTAGCAACAGTTTCTCACCAAAGTCACATACTTCACGCACGTACGGGTTAGAACTATTTCTCACCAAACACACATACTCAGGCCTAGCACACAAGCGCCACCGACAACACCTCCTTCCCCCCTGCAGAACGTGCTACGCAAAAGGAACTACTACAACCATTATCAATTAATAGCCTCTATTACGATACCCAGCAAAAACACTATGATAATTCTCATGCAATGAATATTGGTGCCTGCGATTAAATGTTGTATCAAATGATTACACAGTATAAATTAATGATAGGTTTAAAAATATAAGACTGATTAAATGGTAAGATTAAATATATACAACCGATCATAAAACAATCTAATACATACTAAAAACTACCAATGTGGTAATACCAACCGCCAATAAAAATACAGCCTAAAAACAAATATTAAAAATATATACTAAAAGTACATAATAAACATGCTGCAATTTCCCAAATTGTCACATCTTTACCCAACTGGACGGTGGACTAGGGTGGCGGCTGTGGATGGCTGCTGCTGCTGGTGTGAAGGTGGTGTTGCAGTTGCTGGAGCTGATCGGGGCCCATGATAGGCTGGTGGTCTGGTGTACCTCGAATTAAGGGTTGGCTATGCCAAGTAGGATGGCCTCGCCTCGGAGGATGGGTGTGGATTCCGGGCTGTCTTGATGGGGGCTGAAAACAGGTTTTGGGAGGGAGCTGGGAGGTGAGGCCTCTCCAGCTGACGGGCGGTGCGAGCTCGTTATGCTGCAAAGTTCAGTTAGAGTTGGGTTGCAACTCAGGTTGGCTTTGGAGGCGTTAGCTGCCCTTCTGAACTTCCGCTGAGCACCACTATTCCGAGTGTATGGCATAAGGAAGGTACAACTACCGGCCTCGCAAGAGTGGAGCAGGTGATGGTCCGTAACTTTGTGTGAAGTCGAGGCTGCAGACGTACAGGCAAGAGTCATACCCAGTGCTCCTTTGTCCGGCCCAGTTCAGAGCGGTGGGTTTCCTCAGACTGCACGTCGACCACACTGGGGTGTGGGTCCAAAGGGGTCTGACCTTCAGGTCCATCTCTTACTCCCTCTGGACCAGTTCAGAGCGGTGGACGGAGCATAGGTTAGTCTGGCTGACTAGCCACATTGTGGATGTCTTTATAGTGGTGGTGGCTCTGCCTTACTGTACAGCAGGTGTCAGTACAGGTCGGCGTCTAATAGGTGTGTTTCGATGCACGTGCGTACTAGTAAAGGGAGCCCGCAGACCTACACTATGGCTCAGAATTAAATGAGAATACGTATATATTCTAAGAAGAATATACATAATAGCCTGTTTTACCTCTATAACTATCAACAAGTTGAAGGAAAGTTAGACTGTGTGAATCATTATGAAGGAGGACCATCCTAACTGAAAAGGCCATCTGGCAATGTAACTATGAAAAGAACTGACACTAACTAACTAACTTCTGCCCAGAAGGGACTGTTGAGGACCACTACCAGAAAGGGTTATGGTGGTGTGATTGCCATTATAGGCTGTTCACGGTAAAATGAGCACTTTTGAAAGCCCTGCTTTCGTTCTACTGTGTTCACGTCCTGTATTCTTCCACCTTATGTAAGATTAACATTGTCATGGGCCTCATTACTTTACTCATGCATCGGTCGAGTGAAACTGCAAAATTATCAGAAAAGTAAATATTGAACAAATCTGCTCATGTTTACACTTGATGCATTATAAAAGAACAAAAAGTGAGAATTTAATAAAACACAAATGGTTACCTAACACTTTTTATTCGTAGTTAATATATAAGACTATTTTCCCCTCCATCATTACCATCTTTACTGGGCACATGTCACTCATTGCGCTCAATAACATATATGCAGGTAGGGGCAGTGGCTTTTTTCTAAGGTTGATTTCAAAAGTGCTAACTTTATCGTGAACAGCCTTTACTAGCAGGTAAGGTGACAGTGAGGTGTCCAGAAGGGGCCATCAAACCATTACTAGAGGTGGTAGTGTTGGCACAATTGTAGTTACCTGCAGCTAAGGCAAGAAGGTTGACTGTGTCTTCAGAAGCTGGTGGTGAAAAACGTCTAGGTCTTGACGGCGTTGGCATAGTCACTGAAAAGCTTCTTTTAGGTCAGGTCGCGAAGACCTGGTGGTCAGCAGGGAGCCATCACCAAGAGTGGTAGCAAGAGCTGTTGGAGTAGGCTCATTCCTGCCCAGTTCAGAGTGGTGGAAGAAGCAAGACATATATTCTCCTTGTCCACGGGCCCTTTGTGATGCGGGGGTGTGGTGCCATCCCATTGCGAAGCGGTCTGCTGGAGTCCTCTACTGTGGTGGTGATGGCGGAATCCATTGACACATCGTCTAATTACGAGACCTTGGGCGTTGGGCTTGCCCGATAGTACAGTCTCCCTTCGGGGAGGTTGACTTGATGTCTGACGAGAGTGAACAGCACAAGTTGGTTTGATGTGTCTGTAATAAGGCTCCTAGTTGCAAGGGCATATCCTGTAGACACGTGAACAGTCTCGTAATACTTTTTAAAGCCACATTGGTGAAATGAAGGCACGTTGACGAGGCAACATTGAAATACGTTGCGCATAAAAACAATGCAGTTTTAATAGTGATGCGTGACATCTTTTCAACCTATTTAAATCTATTTCACCTCACCAGTGCGAATATTCCTGCTGCACCCAACAGAGTTTGATTGATAGTACAATTTTCCAGATGCCAATAAACTGTACTGTTTAACAAACAGTAAAAGATAAACACTCATATCCCAAAGAATAAATGAGCCACTGGTTGAGCAGCCGAGATGACAATTCAAGGCCACCTAGTACTATAGGGCATCGAGAGATGGCACTAGTAGTATTAATCGCCGACCCACACAGCAGTAGCTAGAATTTCGACCAGCCACACACACCCCCCTCCAACCAGACAAGGGGGAACCGGGAGAATATAAATACATGTGCTTGGTACTTGCAATGACAGTCTATATTCCTCCACCGCGATGCAAGTTGCTGGAGATAGCCACTAATTCCTCACACCCTCGCAAAAGAGTCAACACTCCTCCACCGCACTGCAAGGTGTCAGAGGAAGCCATCAGCTCCTCGAGACCTCTTTAAGAGTCTATTCCTTCACCGCACGCCTGGTGTCGAAGGAACCGTCAGCTGCAGCTTGTTCTACCCCCCAAGTCTTCCAGATCTTCATCCAAGACTTTATAGATGACTCTGCACCTTGCAGACTACCTTCAAAAGCCTGCTTCGTTTAAATACTTAACACTGTCGTTCCCTTCAGGACAATACGTAGCATTAGCTAAGTCAAATTGTTCTAACGACGACTTAACCTTCCTAACTTGCCAGTTTAGAACCAGGTCACCTTCACCTGTTTGCCGTGGCCAGCTTCCGTTGAACTCTTGTTTGATAGGAGATAGTAAAAACAACACGTTTTTAACCAACTTAAGAACATTATTCCCAGTATTGCACTTACCCCTCCTAATAGATATGACATCCATCAAGGGGGAACAGGAGACAGCGGAATATACTCTAAACCCAGTTTTCCGAACCTAGTGCAGGACTGCGAACTCCCTTTCAGGGATACTCGTACGTCGAAATACACCCATTAGACGGCCACCCGTTTTATATCAGTCCAGGTTATACTCCATCCACTGCACGTCTGGTGCCGGAGGGAGTATATGCCTGGGTCTGAGGGCCTGTCCTCTTGGGGACCACACCCACATGTTGTGATAATCAGCCAGTGTGAAACCTGACGATCAGAGTCCATTGCACTTCTGGTGGTGCCAGACATGGGAAACTGGTCTGTCAATTGCGATACACGGAAGTACACCTAGATAGGGAAAAATGTCATCTGCGCTACCTTCGTGGGGCTGGTAGTAACGATCTGTATCCTCATGCTCTACTCCCGTCGTAGTGGTATTCAAAAGAGGGATTAAAGACTGCTACCGCCTTTGAGTACAAAGATGGGCTTAACTCTTAACCCGACTGAACTTGACAGTCTAAGCCACCGGGAATGAATTCAAGCCGCCTGTCGCCTGGAAGTGTCGGTCCTCCCAGCTCTCCTTTCACCTTTATTTGAACTCTCCATCAAGACCGACGGAGGAATCCACCCCATCATCCAAGAATTCCTCAGGGGCGAGGAAGTCCCCTACGGTATTGCCAACCCCTGGATCAGTAGGCACCAGCTCTCCGAACCCTCCCAGGACTAACAACAGTGCCAGCTCCAGATGACACGTCAGTGCACCAGGTCCTGGTGCCATCACCAACAGTGCCGCAGCAAGGTCAGAAGCTTCCACTGGCCACCAATCGCCCAGGTATAAAAGTGACAGTGGTCCCAGCCAGACCTAAGATCATACTAGCAGTCCCTGACTACTTTGTGCCAAGCCAGAAAGCCACACAGCCAGTCCTCTATACTGGTTGGGTTCCTGTTCCACCCTAAGTGATTAGAGCCAATCTCACCACTTGGGCTGTCAAGAGTCTCATTTGTTAAAAGGACGTCATACGTCAATAGTTTCGTACATTTAAATCTTGTGCTTACAGCTCAATCAATGAGCGAGTGTTTGTTTTAAAGCTGGCAGCATATACAATCTATCGGTGGAGGATTAAATGTCTAGCAAAGAGGGGCAAGGTTCAAAACAATAACCACAGTGTATTGCCATTATGTACGCCAAGGTAATTTTTGGTATTGTTCGGAACTTACTGTGTCAATATGATAATTTTTTAAACACAAAGAAACCAGTAGCAGCAGAGAAGTGGGGAGAGGAGGGGGGAAGTGGACAAGCTAACATTTGACACTCCCCTACCCTACCCCCCAAGAGTAGAGGGGAAAGACAATACACCTTGATTTTCATGACTATTCAATAATACAATACTGGAGTTTATTATGCCTGAAACAATTAAAACTGAAGATAATGAAAAGAACAAGAAACATATTACAGAGAAACCCTGTAATAACATCCCCTTTTATAACATTTTTTTTGCTCAATAAACTGCTGTCTCTTGATCCACACACTTGTTTTCCAATACAAAATTATGCTCTTATAAGGTTTTCCCTTATATAGGGCTGACATTGCTCAGGGCCTTTGAGAAATGTTATAACATGGTTTCACTATACTAATTTTTACCATCAGCTGAAAGCTTAGCAGTTACTTAAGAGAGTTTGGATTTCCCAGAATCCTGGAATACCACTGAAGGAGCAGGAAACACTTCTTAACTGAACACAGTCAAGAGAGAGACAAACGTTACCAGATTCTTCATGAATTGAGTTTCGCACACTTCTTGAATGTACACAGTAGAAGGGGGAAGAGCATATCAAGCAATTTTTCTTCCTCAATTGTTCCATCGAATGCATTTGTGGTTTAGAAGCCATCTTCTATTTACCATTACCAATGGTTTAATTTCTGTGAGTATTTTTAGCTTAGAAAAGTGGCTCGTTCATTGTGCCACTAAAGCGTCTCATTTGGATGCAGGTACGTTGCTATAGTTACGCATCAATTTTATTTGACTGAGTTACAACAATTTTCAGATCTTAGTTAAACCTACTCTAGAGTGTCCAGATGCTCAATACAACATACGTATACAGCAAGTGGAACAAATTGAAGAATCTGAATACAATTATTAACTAGTGAAACCCTGTTAAAAAGTTCCCACTTAAGAAGTTTTCCTGCCAAATAAGTCGAAAAATTGTGGACCTTGTCTATCTTCATACGTGTAATTTTACCCTATTAAGAAGTTTTCCTGGTTAATAAGCACTATTTTTTCAGTCTCTTCAGAAACATCATAACAGCATTTTACGTAGTTTATAAAACCCAGACAAATTTAGATTTTTAAAAGCAATAAAAAAATTCACAGTGTTGCATATTCCACACACAGGCTATACAAACATTCAGAGCCTCTGTGTATTTTACTAAGAATTCAAACAGCCCTAGTACAAGTGGAAAAATTTCACTAAAATAAAAAATTAAAGCTTACTGATCAAGAAAACAATTGAAAATGGGAAATAAGATATTTCCACTTTATTCTCACACCAATGGTTCATTTGGACTTAATTTTTTTCTGGAATTAATTTTTTTTAAAATAAAGGAACACTATAGTATAAAAAATCAATTTTAAATGGTCTTAAAGAAAGCGAAATGTGCTGCTATAATGAAATGAGCACTATGTAGTACAGAACAAAATACAAACTAGCAATTCAACTCTGTGACTAATAAAGTTTCCTAAAAAACCTATATTCCTAAAACCAAATAATGTACGATAACATAGTTTTGAAATACTTCAGAACAGCACACTTTTTTTGTCAAGAACACTACATACAAAGATAGAGAACATAAAGAGAAGTAATTATTTTTACTACTAATATTTCCTCATACTCTAGCCACGCTGCCTCAGCAATGTTCACAAATCTATAACTGGTAACCCACCTGAACTCTGCCACCTCCTCCTTAGACATATTTGCCACCTTTGGATCTTCAGTGTAGAAATCTTTCTTCAAGGGCGGTAACTTACTCCACTTTTCCTTTTGTGCTTCATCCTAAAAAGACACTGAATTTTTTTTACTCTGGATATAGTTCATATAACACAAGTAGTTGTTCAGTAAATCTATTCTATATACCTACAGATAGGGGAAAGCCTCCCAGATATGGGTGGTACTGGGGAAATGAAATACCCAGGGCGGACCAAATACTAATCTAAACCATCAGCGTCTGTTCTGGTATCCAGCGGCTGTTCACCTAGTTGATGCGGCTGTTAGACATAAAGCTTGATCTCAACAATCAAGCCTTAAAACCACGTGATCTCCACTGGAGACAATGTTCAACCTGAAACAAAAACAGCAGAACAACAGGAAAGAAATCCACTATCCCAGGCCCCAGTCAATACACTGGATTCTCATTCTGGTCATCGGATTCTAGGGGAACAGACATGCCATGTTGAGAAGGATCGGAACTTCTCACAATCTCTTCGAACTAAACGAAAATTCTTCATAGGTACACCCAATGTAAACACTGTTGAAAACAGGAAAACAAACAACAATGAATACGCTTGATAGATTCAGCATCAAAATTCTGGCATTACAAGAAACACGCTTTACAGATGAAAATAAATCACTTTGACTCAGAAAACGACAGGTTTTATAAAGGAAAACCCGCAGTGCAGATAAACACAGGAATGAAACAATTTGGCACAGGTTTTGTGGTTCATAAGTTTGTCACAGATTTAGTCAATGACTATCTCACCATCAGAAAAACTCTCTACACTATCTATACAATCTGGAAACAAGGCATACATACTGATTAACATGCATGCACCAACAAACGACTAACAGAAAAAACCCACAGGTGATAGAAGACTTCTGGGAACTTCTTGAAGAAACCAAAAACCAAATTCCCAAACATCACATCAAGATTCAATTAGGTGACTTTTATCGGCAGTTAGGGAAAGAAAAGGAATCACAGGACAATACACCGCCCACAACAGGACCAACAAAAATGGTGAACACTTCATAAACTTCTGTCAAAATTTTAATCTCAAGATTATGTCAACACAATTCCAGAAACCCACACAAAAACTAAAGACGTGGAAATATCCCAATTCAGCACTCGGAGAATTCCAGATTGACCACACTGCCATCTCCAGGAAAAACATAAAAAGTGCTAAATGTAAAAACAAGGAGAGGATTCTTCGAGTCCGACCACCACATACCCCAAATCAAAGTAAAATTTCAGCCTAATAGAAAACCGACAAGAATAACGCAGACTTTCCGTACTGATCCCGAATTCTTAGAGCTCAACAAGGACAAAATTGTTGAAGAAATCCATAAGGTGGATACAACGAACTGGTTGGAACTCGCAGAGGAACTGAAAGAAACAATAAAATTACGCCAACCCCCAAGAAAAAGAAAAAACAGGTGGTGGAACATCACATGCGATCAAACTGTCAAACATAGGATTAGAGCATGGAATACTTTCTGGTCATAAAACAACAGGAAAGTGACAAGAATTCATAGAAATAAGGTAAAATGTCTCCAAAATTATTCAACAAGAAAAACCCAACTATGACAATAATCGTCGGAAAGAAAGAGAACATGACTTTACCAAGAACAACACTTAGAATTTCTACAAGACCTTAGGAGAAGATTTAACCAGCTTCCAGCCTCCTAGTCTGCGCTTCCAATGACCTGACAGGTCCTTGGAAAATAACACAAAAAAATAACTGAAATTCTAGACAAATATTTCAATACACTCCTCAATTGCAAAGCACCATCTGCACAGCTCCTATTTGCAAAACCACTACCAAATCCTGACTCTATTCCACCCACACACGAAGAAATTGTGAACATAATAAAATCACTGAAAAACAATAGGGCGCCTGGCGAAGACGGAATTATCGCGGAAGTCTGGAAATTGGACCACGAAAACATAACGCCATAAATTCACAGAATAATATTGTAAGTCTGGAAAACAAAGAAAATGCCAAAAGAATGGAAAGGTGCCTTAATACAATCACTCCACAAGAAAGGAGACAAAACAGATCCGAACAATTACAGAGGAATCTCACTTCTCCCAGTCACGTATAAAATCCTCTCTAAAGCTTTGCTGAACTGACTCGAGCCGCAAGCGGACCCACAGATTGGGGAGTATCAGGCAGGATTTAGGAAAGGAAGATCCTGTATCAAACAGATCTGGAGCCTCACGACCATACTACATATCAGACAATGTCGAAACACCACAGTCACATCTGTTGACTTTAAAAAAGCGTACGACTCTATCAACACACAGCCATTGTTTAATAGCCTAGAAGAAATAGGAGTTGATCGAAAGACCAGAACCATCATCCAGGAATCATTATTGAGAACCAGCTAAAAGTCAAGTTCATGGGAGAAACCTCAAACTCCTTTGAAATTCACACAGGAGTCCGACAAGGGGATGGCCTATCGCCATTTTTGTTCAACATCATGTTGGAGAATATGATCAGAGAATGGGGAAAGCAGGTCAAAGGCATCCAACTTGGAAAGGAGAAAGGAAAGAGAATCACCGTGAAATGCTTGGCCTTTGCAGATGACTTGGATATATTAACAAACAACAAAGAAGAAGAAGCCAAACTCGCACTAGAAAAACTGCATGAAATCTCCTATAAAACTGGACTCCAAATTTCATATGTGGACACCAAATAAACAAGAAAACTTCCACTGAAAACACAGTATGGAAAAATCTCACAAGTCACTCACTTCATGTACGTGGGAGAAACCATCCAACCCATAGGACTGAACACAATCTCCAACACAGAAAGAATAGTCAAACTACAAAAGGCATACAAAATTACATGGAATCACTATAACAAAAGAGTAGTATCTCGTAATGCGAAACTAGGACATTACAACGCAATAGTTTTACAAGAAGTCTTATATGCAGCAGAAATCACAGTAATCAGGGGAATGACTAAAATTCATGACATTGAGAAACAAGAACGAAAGATCCTTAGGAAAATCCATGGTGCGGTCCTCCGAGACGTAACTTGGGTCAGATGACCTACAAAAGAATTATACAAAAACAGACGCCAT
Organism: Dryococelus australis; assembly: GCA_029891345.1. NCBI lineage: Eukaryota > Metazoa > Arthropoda > Insecta > Phasmatodea > Phasmatidae > Dryococelus > Dryococelus australis. The sequence continues at coordinate 103,246,097 of CM057004.1, forward strand.
CACAGACAAGTTAAGGAAAATATGCCTACAGTTCTACGGACACTTATGCAGGATGGGTGAAGACAGACTCGCAAAGAAAATAATCAATTTCGTTAATGCAAGAAAATTAAAGACAAATTAGATGAAAGAAACACAAGAAGGCCTCGAACGACTGAAAATCTCAGAAGAAGAAATTAAGGACAGTAAAAAATTCAGAAATATAATTAGAAACAAGAAAATTGAACAAGAACATAAAAAAGAAATGATAGGGAGAAGATGGACAGAGGAAAGGAAGAAAAAACATAGTGAATTAATGAAGAGGTTTTGGGAAGAAAGGATAAAAGAAAAAGGAAGTGAAGCTGTGATTGGCTGACGTTCACACGCTCTCCTGAAGGGGAATAATTGGAAATAATAATATACACACATGCACGCACACACAGATATAAGCCATAATATCCACTGTATTCATAACATGGGGAATAAGAGAGAGAGAGACAATATTTAAGAAGTTTTTTCAATGGCAGCATCAATCTAACATCTTGACATGTGAAATTGTATTTCATGAAATAATTTTTGCATGCAAAAGGCAAGTGTCTCTAGTGGGAAACTGTAGTAAAATTAATGGCAGTTTGAAGGAACATTATAAATAGCCAAAATGTAATACAGTGATGCAGTTAATCTTTGGAAGGTACTACTGAAGTTTATGACAAAGAGAAATGGCAGGCCATTTCCAATTTTACAACTTCCGTACAGCAACACTGCTACATACCGCCCCCTAAAAAACAAAAAAATCTAAAGCATACATTTAAACAAAACAATCTTTAGCTGCTGTTAATGCCAAAGTGTCACAGTCGATTTCATCCCTCCTAACACCAAAATAAACGCATCCCCCCCCCCCCCACACATACACACACACTTTCTTCTCTTTCTGCTGGATATGGAAATTGCTAAACCATACTTTCTTATGTGAAACTTTAACCAGTCATTGGCCGCACTATGAGCATTTCTCTCACACAAAAAAAAATATTGATTCTATCTTTTAACAATAGTTGGCGCGACCTTCTATGCTCGTCTACCTGAGTTTTCAGCTTTCATCGGATAATAGGCAAGATGGTTACCATGAATGATGCATCGTTGACTTTGAGATTGTTCTTTGATTACTGGAATGCGTAGTGTGAGAGCCATTCTGTCGTCGCGTGACCAGTCGCGTATGTGAAACCCGAGGAGACAGTTACGAAATTATTATTCTTGGTGACACTGCAGATTCAGTTTACTTTCTTTTTGTGTAGTGATGCTAGAAAGTACTTCTTGAAAATGAGTTGGGAGTACAAAAAATTGTGGAGTTAGCTCTATATAGAAACTTGCTGAATGTGGAAAAGAAGGTAACTAGTAAATAATATTATGTCTACTATTAGCTGTATTCATTTTATATGTAGCTATATATGACATACATGAATAATATTTTCAGCAAGTATACAGTTTTAAAACTTAGTGTGTGCGCGTGTGCATGTGTGTGTACACACACACACACACACAATATTATATACATTGTATCATATACCTTTACTGAAGGTGTGGAACAGAGTCCATTATATAATAATATATATTATATGTATTATTCACAAACACACATAAAATGTTTCACGTAACTTCAGCAAATGTTAACAGCTTTTCCAGTATGTATTGTTCACAGGTTTATGTAAAAAAGTTTTAAAAAGGAACACACAGATATTTTCAAATACATTTTTTTGTTTTTAAAAATTTAAGTTTGTGTAATTGTAATATAAAAATGATTTTGGGGCACAAAATATACAGAATTAACATTTACTTGCATTTACTCAAATATACTTTTAAAATTAAAGAAGCAAATGTGAGCAAAATGCTCACGCGCGACCAATGGGGTAATATTGTAACGCACGACCAATGATGGGTTCACACACAGAGTTCACTTTGTTTAGCATCTGCAAAGCACTGTTCACCAGAAGTAGAGCCTTCTCTTGCAGCTATAAATGCAGCGCTGTGACAAGGCATTCCATTGTACAGATGGTGGATAGTGTCTTGAGGCACATACGTAAGCGCCGTAACCCGGCTGTGTACAAAATGTTACAAAAAAATTGGCACACATCAGCAAACGGGAAACTACTACTTCTAGCATGGCAGCAGGTGCCTCTCCCCTCGTTGGAAACATCCCTCTTCATGTAAATTCACCCATCAGCAGTTGTGGCGCTAACAGTACCTGCAACTGCAAATGTAGACCAACCAGTGTTCAGGCAGGTGGTCGACGGTGATGCAAATATCACCCAGGTATATCCCATGATACACATTCAATAGGAAATAAATCTGGAGACCTGGCAGGCCAAGGAAAAGTGTCCACACCTTGTAGAGTCTGTTGGGTGATGCAAATTACTGTATATGGGAATAAGCGTTATCTTGCTGCATGATAGCATGGCGTATGATGAGCAAAAATGACACAAAATTGTTGTGTTGTCTGGCAAAATATTTGTTTTATCATTACACTAAATGGTAGTGTTAAACATGTACAATTTTAAAGATAAAACAGAGGCTAAAATATAATCACAACAAACTGATACATCATGTCACCTCTACTATGCAAATTATTCAGTGTAAAAATTAAAGGTTGTTTGGGTCCTTTGTCCAGATGCATCAGTTTATCGTAAGCCATTATTTTAACAATTTTCTGTAATCTGTGCATCTATTACACAAAATCAGAGATTAAAAATGCTTCATCCTCTGGAATCACATAATTGTTAATTGTAGATAGAAACATGAAGCAGAGCAACACGCTAATTATATACCCATGTAAAAAATGTCACTGTAGAAATAAGAATTTTTAAACTTTGAGAGATAGTGAATGATTGTGATGACCTAACCTGCATGAATCAAATTGCCAAGTTTCTTATTGACTTGTAAGGTTATGGTGTTTCCCACATACAACAATGTTTCTAGTATAGTTACAATTCATTGTTTACTTCCTATTATCATGTTAAGTACTTTGTACAGTTGCAGTCAAATATTACGTAGTACCGCATTAAATGTACAACAGATGCGATTAAATGTTAAGGACCAATGTGCCAATGACTGATAATGGTATGTAAACGTACCGATAATACAGAGATGCAATACGGGTTATCTGCCACCGAGTCATCTCTACTCTATAGACTAATGCAACTTTAATTTTCAAAAATGCCTCGTATGTACATACATTCTTCCATGTCATGTGCTAACCACATTGAGAGGAAAAAATTGCAATTCTGTAAGACAGAGTCATACTTGGAAATAGCTTCGCAATACTTCAATTAGTTTTATAACAATGAAATGTTCTCAACTCTAGGGCAGGCTACAAACTTCACTAAGACCGATATACTCAAACATTTGCATAAATTATTACCCATACACAGTCAGATCTCATTTCTAGACTCCTGAAATAGCCATCCCCTCTAAATAAAAACACTTCCATCTAGTGAACCATGAAAAGAAATATAACTGAAAAGGCTTTTCGAATAACTGCCCCTAAGAAATATGAACATTTTCCCTGGGAACCATGAAATGTCTCAAGAGTTTACTATACCTCTGCCATTACTCTTTTACCTATATCTAGCATGCATTTTAAAAGAGGAATAAACTACACATTGTTTACACTGAAAAATATTTTAAATTTATGGAGATTAATACATACATAAATTTTCTTGACTTCATTCCAGTTGATGACTTTAGGAGATGTCTCGTCTTCTCCAGGCGGTGATCCATAACAGTTCTGATATGGGCCCCCATAGTTACCAGAGCCTCCATAGTTACCAGAGCCTCCGGAGTTACCAGAGCCCCCGTAATTACCAGAGTCTCCATAGTTACCAGAGCCTCCGGAGTTACCAGAGCCTCCGGAGTTACCAGAGCCCCCGTAATTACCAGAGTCTCCGTAGTTACCAGAGCCACCATAACCACTGGATCTGCCCGAGCTATTACCAGTTCTATTAGGACCACCATATCCACCACGTGGAGCACTGTCTTCTAGCAGTTCCTCTATGAGGCCTTTTGCTTTGCTACGACATTCCTCAGATCCAGTCAACACTACAGTAGTTGTGGCACCAAAATCATCTGACGAAGACTTGTCTATCTGTACAAAAGCATTCACAAGTTTTACAACACTTCGTAGTTCACTACATATAATGAAAACATTATATTCCATTCACGGTTACTTCACACTTTCTGAATCAAACCTTTGAAAAATCACCCCAAGTATAATTTGATTAGTTGTCGCTTACAAATGATTGCATCTTTTCTTTTCGCTCCTCATTGTTATATAAAATACCTTATTTTTTGTAAAATTAATTTCTTACTTGCTGTTTTTTTCAAATATGTATTTAATAATGTAATTAATTTGATAGCCAGTATAATTGCAGGCCTCATGCTATAACTGGACAAACACCCACGGCATCAATCAAGAGAAGAGGGGGGGGGGGGGGGGGGAGGGCAACTCGCAAGGAGATTTCTAAGATAACAAATTTTCCATTACTTAAAATAAAAAATAAACTTAATGAATTACAAATTTTGTAATTTTATTTAATTTCTGCATGCACATTCGCTCCTACCCCTCTCTCTGTACAATCCAATAGCAATATAGAAAAAGTGTGTAGAATTGGAGTGGGGGTGGGGGTTAAGTTATCCTTTCCCAAGGTGCCGGTAGCCAAAACCCAAGGCCTGTGATAAACAGCGACAAGAATAAAATGTTGGTAGCGGCAGAAGAAGCGAATCAAATTGCAACTTCGAAATTTGAACTCAGCTTTGTTACACACCTGCAGGTTTGCCTTCATCCGCCATAAAATTGATAATTTATATGAAATTTAAATTATTAATTTTTATATACTCATGTACAGAGCTACTTGTGTTTGAAATTGAAACTCCTAGTTGTTCTTTTTATTTTTCCCCAGCTCATGCTTAATTAATTGGAAATTTAAATTGTTGGCAATCACTATATAATATGGCTCTTTATTAAAGCGACCACTCCTGGTTAGACATGTGCGGAATGAACTTGATTATGTATCCTAGCGCCTGAAGGAGGCTATAGTCTTAATAAGATGTGGGATCACTAGAGTATTGTCCAGAACGTCCGTGCCTCCCAAGAGATCCATTCTCTACTATCCAGACTTCTAATGCTCATTACTTCAGTCCGTCTGCAGAAGACCGAACCCAGGAGGGCTTGAGTGACTCAGGGTAAATAGAGAGTGCACCATTTTGTTTGATTTTAAATTTGTCACAGTTAGCTACTTGTATCATATATTGTACATCAGTTGTAGTAATGCTACGTAGGATTGGAGGTCATAATAGCCAAATACGTCGTTTACCCTGACGGGCATTACAGAAAGGATTAAATACATCATCTAATACCACCAATCTATGAACTAATACTGAAAAACCACAGAACTCACCTCATATTGAACACACTAGTGGATAACGTAAAGAACCACCCCTATAAACAAAGGTTGCAGTTCCTACTTGGACCACCTGTTGGGGATATATTGGTCTTGGCACGACCACAAAGATTTCAATAATCTAGGAACACTCGAAGCTGATCCCGAGCCTAGCCTTCCACCTTGGTCATGTACACTCCCAAGTGAACCAGCAATTACGTGTAAAGTTTGCACAGCCGCCGGGAAACTAATAAATGTTCACGTACCTCCAAAACCAGCGCTTTCATGTACGGTAGTGACCATTACCCCCCACTTCATCCAGCGAGGAAACCAACTAGGCGAGCTCCTTAGAAGCGCAGGGCAAGCTAACAAGAAACTGAATAGTTGGTAACTGGGAGGCCAGACATTATTATTCCAAAAGTTCTCGCTTTACCGTACACAGCCATCACTTAATCATACAAAAAAATCTAACTGTATTAGTGAAATTAATTTCCAGTAACATCTAAATTACAAAGGTTTTTGTTTCACTCGTAAACTTGTTCTAACTTCATGAATGCATGTCTTGCCCAGTCCTTACTCACTAAGTTCATAGATTTGTTGGCCATGTTATGAATGACACTGGTGTGCTACTGGGGCATTGCATGGATAAACTACAATACAACCAGGGTAAGAAATACATAATGTCGAACACCAACAGTAAGGCTTCCACTATCTCTGTGTGTTTGTGAGTGTGGGTATACATACGAATGTGAATGCACCATTTCTCACTATTTTTTTTTTCTCCCTCTCGTGCGTGCATATGAACGCGCACACAAACAGTTTTTAAAATTTTTCTATATAATAAGTGAGCGAGTGAAGATATTTGGGCGGCACTCAACAACGTCTTGAGAGCAGATGAGGGTGAAAAGTGAAGTGAGTATGGAGCAGAGGCGGAATGCAAGGGCGGGGAAAACTCGAGTTCCGAGAAGAAACCCGCAGACCAGCGACACTGTCGTCATGATTAACACTCGCGAAAATCCAGGAGTGATCCGGCCAGGGAGTGAAGCCGGTTCGCCTATGTGGAAGGCAAGAAGGCTAACCGCTCAGCCACCACAGTTCTCTATATAATAATAAGTATTATGTTGTATCTTACCGGTGTTTCTTTAGGATATTTATGTGTAGACCCTACGCCTCTCCTGTTTCTTTTTTTTCTTGAAGGGAAACCTCGTGCCTTTTTTGAATGGATGCTTCAAATGTACCCAGATTCCTCCACTCTCATCACACAACCACTGTAGAGCCTGTAATCACTTTATCCCAGCACACTGGCAGCCATGCACCTGAACCGGACTGTAGAACAAGTAGCGAGACTCGTGCTGGCCAGACTAATTAGCGTGCGTCATTCCATCCAGTCCCTTCCTCCTAGCAAGACAATGCAGTAACTTGAAAAGCTTGTCCGACAATTTCAGTACAGTAAGGCTGTTCATGCGGACAATTTGACAATGTCTATAATCTTACATGAAAAAATTATACTCTAAATTATTTTAAATTATAGCATATTAAAAAAAAAATCCAAAGAAATATTTTTAAAAACAGTTATTTAATACATTTATAAAACTTCCACGGCAATAATACTATGACTTTAAACAAATATATACATTATTTTATTCCATTAAACACAATCAATTGAAAAGATACATATTATTTTCTTTTAAATTATGACAGCTGCTCTAGTAAAGTTCGGCGTGCTATTCATTTGTTGCGCCGTTAGTTGCAGCTCTATGAAGACTTACTGAAAATTTCAATTTCTTCATAAAGTGTGTGTAAATTATGATGAAAATTTTAGTAATCATTCAAATAATATTATTCTCAATCACATTCTCATCAATTTTACACATACCCGTTCCTCTCAAATGCCATTGTACTGACGAGTACTTTTATTAAATGCTATCTTTGCATGCTTTACCTATTATGTTTTAAGCATTACAACCTCCATAGTTCCAAGTTTACAATAATTACAGTTTCGAACTGAGAGGAGTGAAATGTGTGCGATTTACATAATAAAAGGGTATCTTTTTGGCTGCATAACAACAGGCATAATAACATAGACCTGCAATGGTGGGCTGCTCATGATGGCATTACTTCACTGTCCTTATAGGCAGCAGCAAATGCTCATGGCGATAGCCAGAGACGCAGGAAGACACACATTCCCCACCCCTCAGGCAGTCCTCTTCCAATGGGATTACAAGACGACACATTCCAGCGCCTCTCATCCCGGCACACCATCACCTCGCTCGGCCTGTTCGTTCATCTTTCGACCACCTCACGTAGTTCCACTTTCTAACATTCCGCTAAGAAGGCCGCAGCTTCTTAGGCATATTATAAAATGTTTTCTATGTATCAAAGACTGTACGGGTATTTGACATGAATTCCTTATTCCAAATTTATTTATATGAAATTAGACATTAAAACCTTTGGCTGTACACAAAAAAAATTATGTGTTTGACATTGCTTTCAATTTAAAAAATAAATCATCCAGTCAACAGGTGTGATAATTGTAACTGGTCTTCATAAACTTAATTTTTTAGCACATCTACAAAATGTTATGCACATAATTTTTCACATACAGGCATAGAAAAATAACTGCTAACATGTTTAGATGAGGTTAAAAAAAAAAAAAAAAGTGTGTGTGCGTGCGCTCACACACACACACACACGCACAACACACACAAACACACCCCCCCCCCCCCCCTAAGTTTGTAATTCCTCCAGAGAAGGAATACCCACATTCTTGAGTAAGTAATGGAAATTTTTGCCATGAATTAATTAACTTAACCATTAAAAAAGAAACTTACAGCAGTAATATATTTTTAACTGAAAGAAATATAAACACTTATCTTTCATATGAAACTCAAACCACATTTTTCTGACGATTTAGGAATTTTCTATAGTGTGTTGCTGGTTGCATCACTGTAAGGAGATCCACTTTACTTCTATCTTAAGAGATAAGCACTATGTCAGGTATGTTAATTCAAATTTAGAATTTTTAGTGAGAATTTAATTATTGGGAATGGACCTAGTCTCCATCTTGATTTGTTATGCCATCATACACGGCAGCCAGGGATGCTGAACCGGAGGTTTTATTCCTTCTAATTTCTAGAGTAAAGACAGCTTCAACGAGCAAGATGTTACTCAGCACAAGGTTTATAGCCGCCAGAATGCGCTGGGGCGCAGAAGAGAAGGGCTGTTGAGTATTTATAGTATGAAAAAAGCAACATAATTGGTACATGTTTTCATCTACTCATCTGTTTTTCAGTAAACATTTGCTTCACCTATGGAGACGACGTCATTGTAGCATTCCTGGTAGTGTAGAATTCCTACAGTCCTTAGTGCGTGTGTCACATTTATGCTTGCTAAGGGAAGTTAACCCTTTTTGTCAGCACCCAGAACTTCAAGTCTACGAAGATAAGACTTCCTACAAGTATTGAAGTGTTCTTCTAACTCCTGTAACACCTACACACAAAGGTTACACATGTTGAGAATATTCGTTCATCACAACACATACGCATGTGGCAACTAGCATATGTCGCCAGTCCCCTATCTCTTTCATTTGGCTTCCCAAATGTAGAGCTTTAAGATACATCAGTACACACTTTATACATATCCTTGCTATACACCTACAATATTTCCAATTTTTCAATTAAGTTCGCTTTGAGCTGTGCTTTGTTTAGTAACCAAGTGCTGCTCATTTTTATTTTCATAACCACATGTGAATATGTAAATTACGTTGATTGAGATGCATATTGCAAATTAAAAATAAATATTTCACCCTGGAGCCTGAGAGAGTACATCAGCATAAATGGCCTAGTTAAGAACAAAGACGTGTATCGTATTGAAAGAAAATGTAAATATATAAAATGCTGACTCTGCTAAGGTGCATTCTACAATGACATGGATGCGGATACGGATCATGGAAGCGGATGCATAACACACTCCTTTTCAATCTACAATGAGATGCATGCGGAAGCGGATAACCGACGGTTACACGTACGAAACCTGGGCATCTCCCAACTCTTCTGTGTCTGTGAATCCATGTAGCCAATAGGAATCAAGTATTTGGTTAGTTGATATTCGTCTTCGTGGCCATTGTGGTATAAACGGCAACAAAAGCGTCTGTTTGCTGTGGTGACTAACATTTTTGTTTTAATAAATATATGCACATGGTTTGGTAGTAGTATTTACGCAGTGATAAACACTGTAAAAATATACAAAACGAGGTGTGTACATTATAAAACCTGCATCAGTAATTTTCAACAGCTGAGTATTTTTTATTTCGTAAGTTGCAAGACTGTACGTTTCTTCACATTGTAGAATAGTTTATTCATCCCATGTTATCTGCTTGTTCAGCTTGCATGTTCGTAGTCAGTTTCCTTACGTATCTATTCATTGTAGAAAGGGCATAATACCAGCAACCTTCCGCCCGAGGCTGGCTCTAGTACCTTATTTTCTGTATGACCCGTGGCCCGTGACAGTGGACACTCAAAAGCGTACTGGCAATGCTGTTTGATGACATCACAAGCACAGTCCTTTTAGTTTCGTTGTAACGTGCAGAGCACAGAAGTAAACAGTGACATCTTTACAGCAAACAATGTGAGAGCCACGACTACAATGTTGTTGGTGTAGTGTTTAATTCCACAGCTAAGTGCTTGTTATTGGTCACACAAATACAGAATGTCAGATGTTATGTTTACTAGAAACATAGCAGAACGCCACATCTGGGTCAATTTCTAACTTTACGACGATTAACATAAGAAAAAACTCATTTGAATAATGTAGTCTTTGGCAGATAGAAAGCTACCACATACAGTGACTATTAAAATTATTTATGTGACTTACAACTGCCTACAAGTAAAACATTTTCATCTTGGTTGAGTTTATCCCTCATCTAAACCTACGACATGTTTTTCGTTAAAGAATAAACAGTAGTGTTGTTTAAACAACTATTTATAAAGAAAACTAAGAAATTATCTTCAATAATAAAAAATTGTATTGTTTCTAATTTTTTTAATTATTTTTACATTAAATTCTTTGACCTAAACTGTATGTAATATTATAAACTAGAACTCTGCACATATCTAACACTTCCCCTTTAACTGTGTTGAACACTGTTGTTATATTGCAGAGTTGGTTTGCAAGTTGTACATGAACTCATTTGTTGGGGTTGCTTTACTGCTCTTGTCTGCTGAATAATTCATTCTAGTCATACGGTTAAGTTGGCAAACTGTTACCTTCTTGAGCTAGAACATATGCGTAACCAACCAAAATGCAGCCCTATTTCTAGACAGGTCAAACTCTCTTTTATAAAAAAATCTGCTGGAAAAAAACTTCACAGCATAGAAGTATTGAAGATATATGACAGTACAATAGAGAATTTTATACGATAACCTACTTAATTAAAAAAATTTAGTTAACTTTTGGTTTACAATTGGTTAAATACACACCTGCACATGAAATCATACAGACATGAACATTTCGCAACTTGAGTATTGTTTATCCCTGAAATATGAAAGTGTGAACACACAGACAACAGTGAGCTAAAAACATATCTTTTTACATTCGCACACCACCCTTTCCTCTTTCTTCCACAAGTTTCAGTCGGGTTAAGAAAAGAGAAACAGTTTCTTATTTACATAAAATAAAATGTTCTATTAATAGGCAATACATTCACAATAAAAAAAAAACTCCATCAATGTAGACATTGTTAAACAACATAACCACATTTATTAAATGCATCCCTGCATTGTTATGACAATTTAAAACATGTAAATGAAGCATCTTACATTTGAGCACATGACTATGTATTTGTTTGCAAGTGGTGGAAGGATACATAGTGGCCAGCCCGAAAGTAGAACTTACGCAGGGCTTCAGAAAAGTTGGAAGTAACCGTGAATGGATTATACCAACTACATTTCACTGCACTGGGTTTTCATGAGTAATAATACCAAACCAGCATCTTTGATAGACAAAAATGGCTTGGAACCTTTGCAATCACAGCCAATGCAAATTTAGTTAGGGCCAGAAGTAAAAAATTCTGGCCACTAATTTAAAAGCTGTACCTTGTTGATGACTGACAGATGGTGATTGATGGATGGGTGATGAAGATGATGATGATGATAAAAAATATGAATACGAGGATGATGATGTTAAAGACGAAGATATAAGTTAGTATCGAAAATAGGCCGCTAGGCTACTAATAAATAAATAAATAAATAAATAAATTATATATATATATATATATATATATATATATATATATATATATATATATATATATATATATATATATATATATATATATGGTGAGGGTGAGGTGAGTATGGAGCAGCATCAGAATTAAATGGTGGGGGAAATGGGTGATCCCCTAGAAAACCTGTCGACCAGCGGTATCATTCCCACTTGCCAGTTCGCCACGGTGGGAGGCGCGCAGTCTAACCGCTCAGCTATTGTGGTCCCTCACAAATGAAATTGCAGATGATAAAGATGGTGATGAAAAATGCAGATAATAAAAAAGATGCACCTGAAAAAGATACAGATGGAGGTAGGTAGGTAAGGAAGGTAATTGGGCTTAACATCTCATCGGCAGTGAGGTCATTTAGAGATGGTTGCAGATGAAGGTGATGCAAATGAATGCAAAGGTGGTAGCGAACATGATGAGCACAATTACAATATCATCATGATATGAGGGCATAACTAATATCCAATTTCAACTTTTTATCACAGTTAGTGGGAGCGTCCCAACAACGTCGTTCTTAATTCAGCACCAGAAAAACACCTTATAAATACGCAATGTGTGCATAAAAAACTGAAATATACCTAATGCATGACAATGAGTATTACATCAAATAGTAACAGGCCTCATCTTAACATGAACACACATTTTCAATCCTAAGGTACACAAATTTGCCCAGGTTAATGCAACCCAGTAATGTGCTCATGGTAGCACAATTCAGTCAGAAATTGAACTCCACTGCATGCTACTATCCCATGATCACTGAAAAATATGTAAGATTAGTGACCTTATGCTGGACTGTCACAAGAAACTTAAATTTTCCTAAAGGTGAAAAAATGTCAGAAAATCACTGGAAAGGTCTAAATATAGGTATTTATAGACAAGATAGCCCTGCAAAGTATGGACTAGGCTGTGTTGGGTTCCATCCAATCTGATGTGGTTCCAACCAATAAAAGGAACACACGAGAACAGAGTGCGGACTGTGGAACCCTTCCAATATGTTGGCTCAGATGAACTCTGTGAGGTTGGCTGCATTTATACTAGGACATGGTGGCCAAGTGGATAAATCTAATTGGACAGTTGTCACTGCCTACATAAGTTCAGCTAGTTTTACAGATGGATTTCGACATATGGTGCAATGAGTGGATCAAGGAAATGCCCTCTCAACAAGTCAACACAGCCAAATATTCCTAATCGCAGCCCACAAGTATGTTACAACAAGGCACCCCTTCACCAAACTGGGTCAAGTCAGCATCTGCTACAATTGTACTGGTGAGGTTCTGTTGATTTCTTGAGGCCTCTTGTAAATTTTTGATCAGTGGATCACGAGACCCCCTCGCATTGCACCAAAGCTGTTTGATGCACTGCAAATGGCCTACTTATAATGCAAATCATTTCCTGTGTGAAAAATATACTGTGACAGTAAGGATAGAAAAGTGGGTAGGAGGTAGTTTGTCTTGGCATAGCAAAGAGTAACATGTACTCCAAAGGTTGGTTCTTATGTGCCCGAGTAACGTGCCATAGTCCAATTTTCTCTTGAAGCCTGGTGAAGTTACCTATATTGCCAGTAATGGCACTGCTGAAGGAAGCTCAATACCATTGTACGGAGACCACACCTCCCCTTGATTCTTCAGTGTTCACAGTCAGTCTGCCTAATTGAGGCCACCTGGGATCCTCACTGCTGGGGAAGGAGGTACCTACCTTGTTGGACAACTAAGCACTCATATCACATTCATCATAGCCTCCCCACTATTATGTTTCATAGCATATACCTTCTGAGAATACAACAGTGTGATTAAGCAATTATGTTTTACCATTATCAGTAGGGCCTACAGCCAATAAATACCATTTTCAAGAACATTGCAGAAGCAGTGATTCTGGAACAACCCTGGCTAAGTCAAGAACAGTGTGTGATGGATCATGGAAAGAGACGCGTGCATAATGGAGATAAAAATTGCAATACCATCAATTGGGAACTCAGCCCTGAAGCTATCATCCCACCACCCATAAATCCCGAGATAAACACCACCATTTGGATGCACAGAAATTTGCCGAACTTCAGCAAATACTTGATGAACATGAAGGCGTATTTAGCCAATAGGGATCGCTACGCCAGACACGTAGCATCCAACATGAAATTTGGCCGACCACAAACGTTCCCGTGTACAATAGGCCCTACAAAATGTCTGCCAGGAGGTGACACAAAATCATGACACAAATATAAGAGATGAAGGAGCAAGGGATCATAGAATTATACTTGTTCTGAAGAAGGAAGGAGGATTACGTTTCTGTGTCAACTACACGGACCTCAACAGTGTCACTCACCGGATTGCCCCTCTTGCCATCGATCTACAGAATACAATCCAAGATATAGGGGAGGCCTCGTTCTTCAGAACTCTCGACATGTAGTCAGGGTACTGTCAGATCACAGTCCACCCCAACAGCTGGAGATATACAGCATTTACAACTCCAGAAGGCGAAACACTACACTTTAAAGTGATGCCATTTGGGTTTAAAAACGCCCCAGCCACCTTCCAGAGGCTTATGTCAGCCAAAGTATTGACGGAATTTGTAGGGCAGTTTTGTTTTGCATATTTGGATTATATCATAGTATACTGCAAAACAATGCGGTCATTTCTGCGAGTCTTGGAGAGACTCTAGTTGCATGGTCTTAACAGCAATTTAGCCAACAGTCATTTCAACAAGACCTCCATAAATTACCTCGGCCACTTCGTCAAGCCTGAAGGCAATTATCCACAAGCCAACTCCATCAGAGCCAAACAAGAGGCAGAGGAACCCACCAATAAATAATTGTGTCGCTTCCTTAGACTATGTAACTGGCTGAGCAATTCTGTGCCCAACATCCCTTTACAGATGGTTCCATTTCATCACCTCTTAGAGAAGGAAACACGTTGGCGATGAACGAATGAACATCACAACACTTTCCTTGCACTCAAGAACAGCTTCACCAATATTTCACAACTCCACCAACCACAAAGGGAGAAAACTCTCATTTTACAGACGGAAGCCTGCCAGGATGGATTGGCACCAACTTGTACCACAAAGATGCTTCTGGTCAGCTGCAGGTGATAGCATACGCAAGCACGTGACTGAACAAGATGGAGTGTCGTTACCACATAAATTAACAGGAGTGCCTTGCCATCATCTGGGCAGTACGCAAGTACCGCTATCACTTAGATGACAAACATTTCTAACTCCGCACAGATAGCAAAGCTCTCCAATGGCTGCACGAATCTCTTAACACCAAGGCGAAACTCGGGCGTTGGGAAATGTTTTTCACAGAATTTTATTTTGAGGTACAGCACTGCCCGGGTCAGGAAGGTCACTCTCTGATGCCTCCCCCTTCCCCAGACCAAACCCCCAAAGAGAATCTGCAGCTCTTAAAGTTGCACCTCAGCATGGCACAAATCTCATACAACCTACAACAGGACCTGGACATCCAGCGCCTCATTCAAGAAAAACCCCACAAGTACAAACTCAGGGACAATGTCGTCTGGTCCCATACTGGCTGTCTAGGGACTCCTTGGAAGATCTGGATACCAAGAAACCTATGCGCAGATCTCTGCTGCCACTATCACAACCACCCACATGCTGGACATCCTGGAATAAAGGAAACGTTGCGAGACATCAAGGAAAGGTACATCTGGGTTGGAATATGCCAAGACGTTAGACAGTACGTCGCCAGCTACGAGACGTGCTGCTGTGTCAAAGCATATCCCGTGCCCCCACCTACAACTAAATCCAGATGGCCAACCACAGCAAGGACGCACCTGGCAGCTGATGTGATGGGTCCTTACCGTCGCAGCACAAAAAGGAACCGATGTTTGTTGATGCTCAAGGATGCGTTTTCTTGCTGGGTGGAAGCATTTCCACTCCCCAGCCAGGAAACACAGAATATAGTACTCCATAAGCTCAAAACTGCGATATTCCCTTGTTGGAGTTACACACATATAATAGTACCCCATTCACAACCCAACATTGCAGGAAGGCTTGCCAGAAATGGGGAGTGGAAATCTGGACAATGCCACCATAACACCCAAAAGCAACCCCTAATGAGAGGAGGAAACAAGAGCTCAAGAAAAGCCGCCATCTCAGTGTGGGAGATGATCACCAGCATTAGAATAAACAAATCTCGATTCTGTTCCCCCTCAGACTAAGAGCAAACGAGGCAGTAAACACCAGCCCTAGCCAGCTTCTCCTTGGGCAAACCGAACCCTCCATCATCCCAGGGACTGACAATGGGAGACCTCACCAACAGAGATGCAGACACCGGAAGACGTATGCCTGGCCACCTTAGCTCGGAGCATGACACATAATGCCTAAGACCAGTATATCAACCGGAAGTACCCACAACCTCGTACAGGAGTGCAAGCGTTTACTATGGATAAAACTGTGCTCCTACAAAATTACTCACTGAGTAAGGTGAAAGATCAGTTCAGTGCAAGTCTAGCCAAATAGTGGGATGGTCTATATCACGTAGTGGAACACCAAAGTAACATCTACTGGGCAGAGGATGTACAAGGTGCATAAAAAATGTGACTAGGGGGCAGACGTGGCAATATCCTGGTACATGGAGCTGAAACCCTAGCAGAAGACCTGGAAGAAGAGAAAGAGAGGGACGACGACCCTTCTCCACATACCACCACAGAGGTAGAGTTCCTTGTGCTAAAGGAGCCCCAGTCTCAGCCAGAAGGAGGTACTACCCCTCTGCCCCTACCAGGACACCACCACCAAAGGTGTACAGGGGTGGCACTTCCATCAGGACCTTACCCTCAATGCTAAGCACATACCTCCGGCAGACATCCACTAGACGTGACCAGATGACCTCAATGAGATCCGAAATATCATGACGAAACCTTTTGGATAGGAGACCCAGCTGTGACCTCAACATGCCAGCCCCATCCCCGAGGGAGATAGAGCACCACTCGCCGTCGAGGTAGAGGACCACCTCAAGTCTTTGCCTCCGGCTATCACATTGACTACCACGCGAGCCCAGGCGGGCATCGTCACTCCACAAGCCAAGGAGAGAGGAGCACTACCGGAACAGCTCCCTCTGATGGCCACCGAGGTCTCTACGCTGGAAAATGGCCAGATCTCCTTAACATGGACTCATCAGCCTGTTCGGGAGAATGAGCACAATAGGCATGCTGTTGAGGACCACCTCGAGCCTCTGCCATCACACTGACTATCCCAGCCTACATAGGCGTGTCCACTAAACAAGCAGAGTGGTAACGGAGGATGGGGTACCATCAGAACCGCTCCCTCCAACAGTCGCTGATGTCCTGAGGCCAGACAACATCGAGATCTAAACATGGATTCATCAGCCTGTTTGGGATGATGAGCCCAGCAGTTATGTCACAGAGGTAGAGGACCACATCGAGCCTTTGCCTCCAGCCACCACGCCAGCCCAGGAGGCCATGGTCACTCCACAAGCTGAGAAGGGAAGAGCACCATCGGAACCACTCCCTCTGACGGCAATGCAGGTCTTGACACCAGGCGGTGTTGAGGCCGAACCCTGAACCCAGCCTCCTGATCATCAGGAGGATGAGCCCAGCAGATATGCCGTCGAGGTAGAGGACCCTGAAGACCTCTACATCCGGCCACCACGATTTCGACCACGCCAGTCCAGAAACTAGTCAAACTCCAGATCCTGACATCTGACAATGCCGATGTAACTGCATTTCCCCTCCTGTTCGAGAGGATGTGCATCATACAGCTGTTGAGGTAGAGGATCCCGAAGAGCCTCGACCTCAAACTGCTACTCTGAGGCTATCCCACCTCGAAAAGAAGGCTCCAGAACGTCCCCCAGCGCCAGGCGGCCCTGAGCAGACCCCAGCGACGGATGTGAACTTGGGACCAAGCAGCCAGGCTACTAGAGAGATGTCCACCTGCACCTGCTGCAGTGCCTCTCAACCAGGTCACTATCGGGAGTCTCCCTGGGGACTCACTTCAAATTCACGTGGCCTTATGCCAAGGACATGGCCTTAAGGAAGCATAGTTGACCACAGAAATTAAAGCCTTTCAAACCTCAAAGTCAGTGAATGCCCATCACACGTGTTCAAACAACAATTAAAAGAACTTAATTAACAGCCGTTAACAGCTCTTAATTAATATCAGTAATTAATAACAGATGCTAAACAGCCTTAAAAAGCTGAAAATAGTAACCAGCACAATTGCAAATGAAAAACAAGGGGAGACTGCCAGACATGTGGGACATCACATATGTAACTGTGGAAAGACTTCTCAAGGTAAGAAGGATAGTGCAGGCCTGTACCTGAAAATAAACAAACTTTCTCAACAAAGAAAGCAAAGTAACATTATTGCAAACATTCTGTGTCTTTCTATGTTAAATTATTTAAAGTTAAAGGCCGTTCACATTAAAGTGAGCACTCAAGAAATCAACCTTTGAAAAAATCCACTGCCCGCAACCACGCATGTATAACCATGTGTGTTACCGCACATGGTGTGTGTTATCTTGCCCTCAGCACCACGGCAGGTATTCACTAGCAGATGACACACCCCTCACGAGTGGGGTTTGTATACACTCGAGTGTCGCTTAATTTTGTGCTCGCATGTACTATTTATTTACAGGAGGAACACTATACAATTCTCATGTAATTAATGTAACCACAGCCCTCATCTGAGCTTGTGAGCAAGCACACGTAAAACGAAGGAGCGCATTTCAGCGACAGCAGACACGGTTGCGTGACACAGTTTCCTTACTTTCCTTCTCTTGGGAGCAATAACCCAGCAGCTGTTCACTCGTGCTAAGCCAGCCCACAAGCCAGACGTCCAAGTAAGTGAGAGACAGTGCTACGAGACACACAGCTGCTTGGCCAGTGCCACGTCACTGTGTCACAGATAAGACCGCACAGTGCCATCTCCCAAAGAGAGAGCATAGAGAAGAATGAGCTACAGACCATGACGGCGCTCACCACTCAAGTGACATGTGGGCATGCACGTGCTAAAAGAGGCTGTAACAAGAACTTTCCATAACTGAATATTTATTTGAAGTGTTAAATTATGTCTCTTGTTTATTTTCCAGGTTTTCAAATGTTTAAATGTTTAATATGTATGTTTGCTAATATTGCACAATGTTTGTTTATGAATTCAAAATTTGCGCTGCGCAATGATTAAAAACATTATTATTCCGGTGTGAACGCAGTCATACAAAGACATTTAAAGAATATAGAAAATTCATAAGTAAGGCAAGGTAAGACACTGTCACGTATGCATTACAAACTTATTGCACTGATGTAGATTACAATAGTTTCACCTTAGTATACCAGTTCCAATAATTTGTGCCCTTGCGGCTTTTTGAACATAAACGAGGAGAAGGAGGAAAAAGATGTCAGAGAAGCCACGTGGCCCACACAACTTGAATCAGGCGCCATCCGCCTATGTTAAAGGTGTTTCAGTGTAATTTTTGTATCATTGCTGGGTGCAATTTTAAGGGCTATATTTTAATGTATGCATTTCAGGGTAGTTTTCATGTTTAGTCGTTTTACGGACACATCATTCATGACCACGTGGTTAATAGCCACCAAGTCAATGTCCGTGCCATCCATGTGATTTGAAAGTTTATCTGTGTAAAATTATGTATGCCGTAATTTGACATTCAGGGTTCCATGTATTTCTCACGTAATTGATGTTTTGTATGTATGATCACGCTGTCCATCTCAAAATTGATTTTCCCACCATCAGGCGTGCTAGAAGCCTATCAAAATCACAATTTGCAGGAGAATAATTTTCTCATGCACAATAATAATTAGTTTGAACAGAATTTGCAGATTCTATGGAGAAAGATTGAGGTTTCACCTGCACCACATGATCCGCTACGAGTCATATCCAGCGGCATCCATGCCATCTAAGTTTGCTTTCACGCATCTGCATGTTTATTGTGACCATCCATGCCGTGATGCCAAATAATCACATGTGTTTGTTCATTTCGTAATTCTGTGTGTACTGTCTTCCGGAAAAATCGGCAGTCCACCCTAGCGGCCGTCAACCCCTTTCCTTGTGAAGATTGTGTTTTCTAACACCAGAGAGAAGTCATCCATCCGGGAGTGTGCTAGATTAATTTCAGGCTGGGGAGCACCCAAACGGAGTTAGCTAGACACGTCCAAGTTATTTATAAGAGTAATTCTGGCACAATCTTGTATGGTTAACAGAATAAAAGCATAAAAGCAAATATCACAGTGCTCAAAGTCTTTCCTTTGTAGTGACAGCAACCTTTCGCCATTTAGTAAGTGATCGAAGTGTGGTAATGATGTTTAGTAAAGATAAGTGTTTTGTAAGTATGCTTGGGTGATACGGTCACACAGAACCCACAGCATCCCTGAGAACCCTGAGTCTCAACAGTGCTGTAACTGGGAAACACCGCTGGCGCCCATTTACCGTAAGTTATTGTGTCACCGTTCGTCTCGTTTCTCACCCAATGGCGTCAATAGTGATGTTACAGACAGATTCAGTTCAGCTTTTACTGTTCACTCTCACTCCAATCACAGACATCACATCAACCCCCCGAAGGGAGACTGTACTATTGGCCGAGCCACTGAGTCCACCATTGAAGGCCACGTAGTTCTATGGCGCGCCAGGGGAGGGCTTCACCAGTACTAATGGATGAAGCTTGCTGCGTCAGAGGAATCTTCTCAAGTAGAAGACACTAGCAGATGACTCCAGCAGACAACTCAAGGGGCACCCCTCTCCCCACTCGCCATAGAAGACCAGCGGTCAGCATAACGTAAGCCCATGCGCGGCCCGAAAACGGCAGTCTATGTTTCCTCCAACGCTCAGTACTGGACCGGTTGAAGCCACCAGCTGCTTGTTCTCAAGTACACCCTGCTTCTTCCACTGCTCTCCCTTGGACTGGAAGAAGCCTACTCCCACAGCTTACACTACCAGAAGCTTCTTCAGGGACTGCGACAATGCCCTCAAGACTTTCTGGACACTGACAACCATCAGCTCCCGAAGACGTCTGCAACCTCAACCTTACCCGTTCTGGTAACGACAACCATCACTGCCTCCTCTGGTAGAAGTCAACTATCCCTTCAGGACAACCACACGTTCGCCTTACCTGCTAGTAACGTCAGTAACTTACCACTACCCCTCTGGTAGTGGTCACCACCAACCGGGCAGATTAGTTAGGGCCAGTTGTAATTAACTACCTAGCCATAATCCCCTTAAGCAGGCCAGAACCAGGTCTCTCATCTGGCTGTACGTAGGTTAACTTCTGTTTCAACTCAAGGTTAGTTTAGGAGATAGTACGGGCCACCATGTATATATGTTCTCTTGGAATATATAAGTGTTAAAAGGGTATAGATTAATAAGTTTGTTTACTCTAACCTTTAATTATTGTTTGTCTGGAGTTTGCGTATACTGCAAGTTGTTTATTTATGTTTAACTTACTCTTCTTTATTTTATAATTTTACCTTAGAATTGAGTTTTAAGTAAATAAAAAATATTTTATCGTCTCTTTAATTATTAATTTTTTTTATTACATAAGTTCTTAGTTCTTCTGATTTTATTATTTTTTTAAAAAGTATATGCCTGATATAAGATCAATGTTATGTAAATTTAGGTTTGAGGAAGATAAGAGACGTGTTCTCTTCGCATTCCTATCGCGTAAGTTTGATAAACAACTGGCCTAGGCAGATCAAAAATTCAGATCTCTGGGTATGACGTCATTGGAAATGATACAATCGTCTTTTCCAAAAATGATAGCATGGGTAAGTGAACCATGGACAGATAGTTATATCTATCCTAAGCTAGGGGTCTCAGCGTTTTGCTGTTTTTAATTAATCCACCATCCTCAGAGTTAGCAATTTTCGGCAGTCAATACAGTGTGTAGGATTGTAAGGGCTAGTTGAGAAGAAGCCCAAACATTTAATTTAAATTTTTGGTGCAATTTTAAAGACGACACCAACATCAGTGACAGTTCACGTAAGACTGATACTGATAGTAGTGAACTGTGTTATCGATTCTTTGAAATGGTTTTTGTTTTGCAAGGTTTGTTTTATTTTGTGTTAAAGCCATGACAAACTTAATTAATAATCAGAACGAGGACCTAAATATATTCAGAAGTAACGAGTGGGAGTCCGAAATTGTGCTATACTAAAACTGGAACTGATGCCGAGTGTATGACAAAATAGTTTGCAAAGTAATCAATATTAAGCCAAATCTTAAAGTTTGCAGATGATGTTTCACGATATTAATTTGTTGTCATAGCTGTTAGGAAAGGTGAAATTTGAGGTTTTCTTTTATTCTGAAAGGACAGCTAGTTTCAGCGTAATGCATTTCTTTAAGTGCCTGTCGAAGAGTATGTCTCATATTCTTATCAGAATTGATAGAGAATAGTGTTAAAATCAATAATTTCACCATACCGAATCCTAGCATTGATTAATAAAACTAAAGTTAGAATTCTTTTGTAGACTTACTATTTCTTGTAGTGTGAGATATCTGTTGTATTCTGTCCTAGGAGTCGAAAAGTTGAATGGCTATAACATTTTGAAAAGTTCTTTCCATGTAAGAAGTATGGATTTGTTTGAGATGTTCTGTTACAGTGAGAATTTTCCTGACATCTCTGATAAGTCTAGTTTAGTCTGATAAGTCTAGTCTAGTAGTTCGTATTGAAAACTATTCGTTTTCTGCAAATTATCTTATGGTACATTTACAATGCATACATACCCCAACATATTCATTCAGGGTCTAATAGAATTAAATGTTGGTCGTTTTCTACAGGGTAATTCCTGTTAAGAACGTAAGAACGCATATGGCGCTATACGATTCTCCTTCTGCAACCATCCTCCCCTCCATTTTCCTATTAGGTGGCAAGGGAGCCGGTGCTATGATTAGCGTTTATTTACCTCATAATATCTGGGGCCTTCCTCAACTTGTTCAATGCAATTGAATAATTTTTGTATAGTACGCAACCCAAACTATACACACAATACATGGTTACTATTAAAGGCAAGATCGTACACCAGCTATTATGTTGCAAAAACCTTACGCAAAGGAAAATAATACTATTACAGTGGAATTAAATTACTTTAGAGAACTAATTTCTTGATATAACTGTGTTAGCCCTACCTAGAAACCAGCCCACCATAGCGAAGCCGGAGATCACACTCATTTAAAGCATCACAACCACACACCCATTAGACGCCCCCTGAACTGTCCCCCCTGGGCATAGTATGGTAGAGCCACCACCACTAGCAAGACCTCCACTAGATGGCTAGCCAGTCAGGCCGACCTATAC
The DNA here is from genome assembly GCA_029891345.1 of Dryococelus australis. Lineage (NCBI taxonomy): Eukaryota > Metazoa > Arthropoda > Insecta > Phasmatodea > Phasmatidae > Dryococelus > Dryococelus australis. The sequence continues at coordinate 103,269,045 of CM057004.1, forward strand.
TCTATCCACTGCTCTGAACTGGGGCGGAAGGGAGTAAGAATTGGTTCTGGAGGACTGACCCGGTGGATACCACACCTAGGTGTCGACGTACTGCCTGAGGGAACCTGCCGCTCTGAATTGGGCTGGACATAGGAGCACTGGGTATAACTCTTGTCTGTGCTGCTGCAACCTTAAAAGTACACAAAGTTAGGGACTTACATCGCCTGCTTCACTCTCACGAGGTCTGTAGTTACACCTTCCCCATGCCGTACACCCAGAAGGGTGGTACTCAGCGGAAATTGGGGAGGGCAGCTGATGCCTCTAAAAGTAACGAGTTGTAACCCAACTACTCGGATTGCACTCTGCAGCACATCCTCGCGGGGCAGAGCTCATGCCGCCCGCCCACTGAAGAGGCCTTACCTCCCAGTTCCACCCCAGCACCTCTTTTCCCTGCACATCGAGACCACCGGTTCCTCACATCCAATAGTTGAAGCCACCCGCAGAGGAGAGGACATCCCTCTCAGCAACATCAACCCTTGGTTCAGGAGCAACCGAACAGCTGACAGCAGCCCATCCCGGGCTCCACCCAGCCACGTCTCCCCAGCAGCACCAGGTATCAACATCCACAGACAGAGCAACTGAATCAGCAGCCTCCCCAGCAAACCATCCAGACAGATAAACCTGTTGCAGTGTGTATACCACAATGACACAGTGTTAAACTAGCGTTTGATTTCGTACCTTGTAGACAGACCGCGCGCCCTGCTCTCTATATCGGTCGTGCTCCGTACAAACAATAAAGGTCACTACTTTTCTCATTTTCATGTCACTGGTGGTACAAACAATACTATAGTTGACCACTGTGACCTTCTTTCAGGCAAGGGCCATCACATAACTAAGGTTCACATGTCACCTTCCATAGGCCATCTTGCATCAAGGAAAAGTAGTTTAACACAAGCTGAAACGTGCCCATTAACATATGCCAAATTAATTTATTTTAAATTATAAACAGTGTTACTACAACTATCAAGTCCAACATTGTCAGACAAAACAAAAATTGTATACAACACTACGTTGTTCAAGAGCTGTATCAGAATAATTTGGTATTAACCCCAGGAATCTATGAATTCAACTTACTTGGATTCTGGCACCACTTTCACTCTCCAATTCACGAATTTTGGATCCCCCTTTTCCTATTATTCTTCCAATATTGGAGGACTGAACTGAGATGTTTGTCTTCTCATCGTCACCATCTGAGAAATTGTTCCTGTCACTTCTTCCAAAGCCGCCGCCGCCGCCACCACGGTTACCACCAAAGCTGGTGCTTTGGTTACTCCTGCCAAAATTACCACTGTTGTTCCTTTCTTCACCCCAGTTACTTCTACCAAACCCATTCTGTTCGTTACTGCTTGCATCATCTCGCCAATAGCCTTCTCTTTTATTTTGTCCTCCGTACTGACCTCTTCCCGCACGTCCACGGGGTCCGCCCCTGCCCCTTCCTCGACCAAATGTCTGTGAGTGAACAACTATTCTTGGGGCTGAGGAGTCCTCTTCGGAGACCCAGCCATCACTCATCTTCACTGCAGGCTCTCTATAAATACAAAAACCGTCTTACACAACAGTTAAATTTGTACATATAATAATGGTGTGGGTTAACAGACTAATTCAACCAAACTAATAACACACCAAAGATAGTTTAAAGAGCTATCCTGTTTTAGGTATAACATGAAATATTAATTTCTACCACAGATGCACAATTCATGTGACTGCAAGGTAGGTATGTAGGTATAAAAAAAATTCTGGTTACCAAACATTATTACACACATTCCAAGTACAGCACCAACTGGCAAATTGTTAACAGAGCGTTTACAAAAAGAGAAAACATGAGCACCAATCTATTGATATTACAGAATTTGCTCCTGATTCAATCACGAAAATTCACCTATTATTTATAATGGACATTAATATGCCCACTTTTCATATGGTAATTCCAACAGTTGTTTAACTAATTACATATTGGCTTAGTGTTTACAAATATAAGTAACATTATTCTGAAACTCTTCCATGCTATATGTTCTTTGGTGGTTTATTATTTGTCCTTACAAAGCGTCACAAACAAGGTATTGTACATAGCTTTTCGTACTGCACTGTTAATACTGCTGTGACTTCCACATCCTATGAATTCAATATAGGTGTAGACCAGCCTTCAATTTCCACATAAATAATCATCCTCACATATTCCGTGTGTTGTAAACGTCTGGCTCTACAATTCCTCATTGAAATTAATTTTTGCAGGTGCTTTAATTTTTTTTTTAAAGCACGTAATAATACAGACTACTAATACGAACTTTGGTGACAGATGTAGGCCTAAGTCCATTTCAATAATTGAAAATTTTAATATAGTAAAGTGACGTGAAATTAATTAGCAGAGGTGAGATGGATCACGTGAAAATCTATACTAATATAATAAAGAGGTAATGTGAGTTTGTTTATATGTCTCGGGTAATCTCAGAAACTACAATACTGATTCTTATAACTCTTTCACTATTAGAAAACTACATTCTTACAGATGGTCATAGGCTATGCTAAATTCAAAAAGAAAAAAAAAAATCCTTCAGAAATTTCTAAATGTGTAATCGAAATCTGAAAAAAAAAAAAGAGCTACTTGACTGCTTTCTAAGCATGCTCTGCCAAAACTACAGAGGCTATTCTTATAATTATTTCACTGTTAGAAAGTTACATTCTTCCAGATGGACATAGGTATATATCAAGTGGGACCACAGAGACCCAGTGGGTAGAGTAATGCCATGTGGAGTCACAGTGGCCCAGTGGCTACAGCAATCCCAAGCGGGGAAGCAGTAACTCAGTGGCAATAGCACTCTCAAATGGGGCCACAGTGGTTCAGTGGATAGGTCACAGAGGCTCAGTGGCTAGTGATAATCTTATAAAGAGATAATGTGAGTGTTTATTTGTTTATATGTCTCAGGTGATCTCGGAAACTATACGGCAGATTCTCACAACTGTTTCATTATTAGAAAGCTACTTTCTTTCAGATAAATATAGGCTATGTTTAATTAAAAAAAAGAAATTCCTTGACAAATTTCAAAATTTGTAAACCAAGTTGGAGAAAAATTAGCTACTTGGATGCTTTCTAAGCGTGCACTAACACAACCATTATTAAAAATAAATTTAAACAATATTAGAAGAAATTGTAGAAGGGTGGGTGATTTACTCTGCACACCCTTGGACCTTTAGCTATTGACCCCCCTTCCCAGGGAGGAGTTGCAGAGACAGGAGCGGTGTGTTTTTCGCCTTCTCTTCGGCCTGGAAGGTGCACTTTTTGACCAGATATTTTCGGATTTGGGGGAGGGTTCTGTATTAATGCCCCACACTACCCCAATAGGAAGTTAGACACTTCAGGCCAAATCTTAAGTTTTACATCTTAAGTGTCAAGTCTTGGGCTATGTCTTAAGTATTACAATTTAAATCTTACATCTTAGCATTACATTAATTTTTTAACCTTTATGTTCCAAATGCAACTGCAGGAAGGGATGTGCGAGTGAGCACCAATAGGCGCAAGCAAGCACATACTGAAGTTCCCAGACAAAGTCGTGGGTAGTCTGTCGGGATGTGCGAGCGAATGCCGAAAGGCATGAATGAGCACATCCCGAAGTTTCAAGACAAAGTCAGGATGTGCGAGCGAGCGCCCGTAGGTGCAGCTGAAGACCCCCGTAGTTGTTGAAAGGACACACAAAAAGGTACATTAGTTTTTAGTTTACGCAGGTAGTCAAAAGTTGTTGCGGGTAGTCATAGAAAATCACAAGTAGTCACGGATAGTCCTAGTTAGTCGCTGGTTGTCATGGTTAGTCGCTGGTAGTCACAGATAGTCGCTGGTAGTCACGGTTAGTCGCTGGTAGTCACGGTTAGTCACTGGTAGTCATGGTTAGTCGCTGGTAGTCACAGATAGTCGCTGGTAGTCACAGATAGTCGCTGGTAGTCATGGTTAGTCGCTGGTAGTCATGGTTAGTCGCTGGTAGTCATGGTTAGTCGCTGGTAGTCACAGATAGTCGCTGGTAGTCATGGTTAGTCCGTGGTAGTCACAGATAGTTGCAGGTAGTCACTGGTTTTAAGGAGTTATTGAAATACATATGTCCTATACACACACACACACTGTGTGTGTGTTGCGTGTGTGACCTATGTCTTTCAATAACTCCATAAAACCTGAGCTAAGTGATGGCGGGCTGCTAATATTCTATAAATATTCATGTCAGATATGATACCTGAGCTAAACACGCACAGAAAACTGCCACGTTATTGATGTCACCCCTGCTCTGATCACTCTCATTCCACCAACGTACCCAGTCTTTACATGTTATCATGTGATCAATCTCACCACATGTTATCATGTGATCAATCTCACCACATGTTATCATGTGATCAATCTCACCACATGTTATCATGTGATAAATCTCACCACTGCTGATCAATTTCACCCCATTTTACGGTACATGTACATCTGGGAATGATCGACTACCAATGCTCATGTCAAGAAAGTTTCCATTTATTTTTCATAGTATTCTGTGGATCCTATGTGTGATATATTCTCAAGGGTTATAGAATACATGTCAAACATACACAATACAATACAATAACCAAAACATAGAAAAATTAAAACAAAATAAATCTCTCTCTCTCTCTCACACACACACACGCATGCATGCACACACACACACACATTCACAATTTCATTACCTCTATTACAAGATGGATGCCATATCTAAATTAACAATAAAGCAGTTAAATTTTTATACCTTAAAAAAAAGGCTCTAATGATTGTAAAGCCAAAATCACGTAGCCCTGACGCGCACGACACGACGGCAAACGAAATACAAGATAGATCGCTGTAAGCGAGATTGATTCTGTGTCGTCCGACACGCAGTTTTGGATTAAAAATTATTTATATTCTTCTTTGTGTCGTGCGGCATGATGCACAAAATGTACAAACTTGCTAAATTAAATTGTATTGCAATATTTCCCTACAATGGTAAATACGCAGCTTAAAAGAAATAGAAATTAAAATTACTGTATCTAAGGCTTAAAAATAATCATTTTTACCTTTGTATGCTTTACCAATACCAATCTGTAACCATTATGTATTAAAAATTTCCTTTGTGTTCACCACCTCTGAAAATAACGTAGCCTACCAGCTCCTTCTAAATAGATACATTAAATGCAGAGAGTGTGAAACATACATACACTCACAATTAGGCTACTGCTCGGTGGCGAGCTCTCTCACCTCTCCTTCATCCAACCAATTCCTTTTCCACTCCCTTCTTGAACTTACCAACCCCTCTCACGGATACCAATTCCTTCCTCAACACATTCCACGCCCTCACAGACATCACAAGCATGGACTGCATAACCTGCTCCGTTCTCCTCCAAACCTTCTGAAGCTTCTCACTGTTGTTTCCTCTTCCTCTAAACACCCCCTTACTTAGCTTGCAGTGTATCCCTCCCTATCCCCCTCTCTTCATTTACCACCCTGTACATCCTGACTAGCCGTTCAACTTTCCTCCTGTCCTTCAATGAGCTCCACCCCATTTCTTTCATCACTGATGGCCTATAGTTCCCTTCTTCCTCACCATCTTGCCCCTGCCTTCTCCACCTACCCTTCACCCATCTTGCTGCCCTTCTCTGCACCTTCTCCAGTTCCTCGCACTTCCACCTCCACATACGGGTCCCATACGCCTTCTCCTTCACCTCACAGCTGACTCCATTCAGCACCCTTCCCAGCATACCCAGAGCCCTTCTTCCCTTTTCAACCACCCTCTCTACCTGTTTTTTTCCACCTGAGGCCTCCCTGAAGTACAATCCCTAGATACTTATATTCTGCTGCTTCTTCTATCTCTTGTCCCTCCCATCTGTACATGTCCTTGCTTATCATCTTCTTCCTTGTGAACTTCACTACCTTAGTTTTTCTTACATTTATCTTCATTTTATTTTTTCTGGTCCACAACCATATCTTATCAATGTCCACCTGCAAATTTCCTCCTCCCTCTCCCCATTCAACTAACACAACACAATCGTCTGCAAACAATCTTATTTTTTCCCTGATCCCCAAGCCCATGTCATTTACCATTATGGTAAATAACAAAGGACCCAGCACGCTTCCCTGTGGTACCCCTGGCGTAACCTACTCTTCCTCCGATAATGCCTCCCACACTTTCACCCTCTGCCTTCGCCCCCTGAGAAAGTCCCCTATCCATTCCACTACCCTCCTGTCTGGTATCAGCACCTCCACTTTTCTCATCAATGTTCCATGGGGCACCTTATCAAATGCCTTCTCAAAATCTAAGAAGCAGGCATCCACCTGCTTCCCCTCATCAACTATCTGCACCAGATCCTCTAATAACTCAGCCAGCTGAGTCTCACATGAGTATCCCCTCCTGAAACCATACTGGGACTACTCCAACCAATTCCTATTGTTCATAACCCTAACCACATACTGCACCACCAGCCTCTCCATTACTTTTCCTGTACTTGATGTGAGACTCACAGGTCTGTAGCTGCCAGGCCTCCCCCTATCCTCTCCCCGCTTGTGTATAGGTACCACCATAGCATCGTTCCAATCTTGTGGAAACATACCCTCTCCTAAGGGCTTTTTAAAAAGCACCTCTAAATATTTCACAAACTCCCTGCCACCAAACTTTAGTGCTGTGTTTCCTATCCCATCTGGACCCCCTGCCTTACTGCTCTCCAAACCCCTAATTACCTTTTCTATCTCCCACTCCCTCATCTTAAACTCACTAAACACCCTCCGAACCCTGTTTGCCCCCTATTCCAACCCTCCTTTGCCTCAAACACTGACAAGTACTGTCCTTGCAGCATCTCAGATTATTCTTGGTAATTTGTCGCATGCCTACCATCCCTTCCTGTTAGCAGAGAGATCTCTTCCTCACCTCCCCTTAACCACCTAACATACCGAAATAATTTCCCCATTCTTTGCCTTTTCCTTTTTCGATCATTTCCCCCAGAAATACATTCTTTGCCTGTTTGATCTTCCTTTCAAGCTCCCTACCCATTTGTTTCATCATTTCTTTAGATCTTATCATCCCTTCATTTCTCCACTTGGAATGTAATTTTCTGCACTTCCTCTTCATTTTCAAAATCTCCTGTTCACAATATGGTGGATCTCCCCCAGTCCGTAACCTTTTCATTGGCACAAATTTCTCCAACATAACCTCCATTAATCCTGTAAACTTCCTCCACAACCCATCTACACCCTCCTCCGTAGACAATTTTTTAAAACCTGTCTCTCAGGAAGATTTCTGCCCCCTTCTAGTCTCCTCTCCCATACTGCCACACCAACCTTTCTGCCATTTGCACTTCCCTCATCCTGCCAATCCCAATGTCCACAACTGGGATATGATGGTCGCCTATACCATCCAATACTATTGCACCAACTACAGCATTCCTAGGTCTGACCAACACCACATCCAGCACTGACCCAACACCCTCCTCATTCCATCTCGTAGGTGTTTCTACTACCTGGACTAATCCTCTGTTGACTAACTGTGTTGACATTCTCTGCATCATGCTACCCATTCCTTCAACAACCTCACCTTCACACCTGCATAGTCAAATTTCCCTGCTACAACAACCCACTGCCTGTCCTTTAGACTATCAACTCTTTCCTTGTGTCGGTCGGGCTGTAAATTCAACTATAGGCTGTTCACTGTAAAGTGAGCACTTTTTAGCCCCCTTTTAAATTTATCCTTTCATCAAACCTCCATCTTACTTCTGCTTTTTAATATAAACATTGCAATGTGACCAATAAATACAGTGTATAAGTTTCCCCACCCTCAAAATTTAATGCCTGAGGCTGCAATAAGATATATTTATTAGTGGATAAAGCCTTTTGGGAGGGTCTTACAAAGTGCTCACTTTACCGTGAACAGCCTATAGTCACATTAAAATATGTCGTGGTTGCGTTTCTTGTCGTGTCGTGCTGTTAGTCGGGGCTATGTGATTCCGGCATAATAATTAAGAGTATGAATATTCATATAATGAATAAAAAGAATTCGTCAAAACTTGCAAAGCACTAAATTGTAATCACAAACAATTGCTATTACTAATTTTACATAAAAACTGACTCAACCTTTTGATTCTATTAACGATGTTGTACTTAAACGCAGCAGCACGGCGCCACGACTCACGCGCAATAATTCAAGATTTTCTTTGCCTTTTCTTTCATTTCCACCTTACTTCTAAAGTTCGTTCTCTGCTAATCTTACGATTTTATTTTATTTTCAGAAGTATACTTAATTCAGTTTTCAAAATTATCTGCAAAAACATCTCGCAGTTGTTACTAAAAATACAAAAATGAGGCAAATTGTAAGTAACAGAAACGGCGTTAGCGCTTGAAAACAACTGCTTAAAAGAGTATACTTACCTGCCAACAGATAATAAATACTTCCTGTTGCCGAAATTTAAATGATAAATTTTATAAACAAACAGCAGTACTTCACCTTGGTTACAACAAAACACGTGAATACCCCATAAAGAATGTCACAGAAGTCAAGGGGGAAAACCTTTAAAAAATAAAATTACCAAGTAAAATATCTATTCATAGCAAACTGTCCAAAAGTGTGCTCTAACATAAAAATACTACCATTAAAAAAAACATTTTATTCATCTGATTTTGTCATCGTTATTATTTTATTGTTCCATTAGACAATATTTTAAAATTAAGCACTTACAGCAAATACTTTACTATATCAATACCAGACAGATTGAAGATTTTGCGAAAAAATCCAAAGATGTTAACAACCTCTGGCCAGTAGGTAGCAGCACCTCTGTTTAATAGTATATTCCAATGATAGTAACGTTACAATACCAATGTGATGGATATAAGGAAGTCTGCTGTATTAGGCGGTGGTTATGTCCTATAACGGGTTATAACCAAATATGATTTAACTACGTCACATGTCATCCCCTATCCAACTGTATACTCCAAACTCCATGGCTGTATTTCGACTTTCAATTTTTTTAAATGCTCGTAGGCATTTTAAACACCTATATAACGCTGCTATTTTGTCTTAAGTTATATATACGTATTTTTTCAGAGTTGCGCGCTAGTTAAAAGTACATGAGTTGCTCTAGAATTTGTGGTCGGTGTCTAGGTAATAAAACAGTTTTAATACTATTTGCATATTTATTACCATTAGTACTCTGTATTTTGGTAATTGGTAACTATGCCATGGGACCCCTTACAACTCAACATATGGCAATTTTAACATGTGACTTTGTTAAAGGCTGTTTACGGTAAAGTGAGCTCTTTTCGACGTCCTAGTTACTTTTTCCTTTGTCATTTTGTATCCTTAAACCATATTTTGTCAATAAATATAGCCATGTAAGTAACAAACAAAGTGTGTATTTTCCACCATACTCGAATATTAATGTCTGCGGCTAATATAAAATATATTTATTGACTATTATTCCTAATGAGAGGGTTTTCAAAAGTGCTTACTTTACCGTGAACAGACTATACTTATAGGTTCAGGGTTGTTAATTGAACACCGTGTTTAATATGTCACTGCCCCATACCTGCATGTAATTTAATTTAAAGGGCGCATTAACTGGCGTGCGATTATAGGAATGTAAATTGCTGTTTCTGATTTCACTGGAAGTATCCATTACTCTTGTTGCTCTGGGTAATTCCTAAGACTAGAGACTTTTCTGAAGGGAAAAAATCCTGGGAAGTGGTATAGTTCCACTAGTATTAACACAACACGAATTTATTAGGGGCATCAACATTTGACTAATAGAAACCCCAAAAACGATCATGGGGAGGGCTATGAAGTTCAGGAAAATTGTGGGGTAAAATGGGTGAAAAATTTGTAAACAATGTAATTTTTATTCATGAAAGTACATTCAATTGCCAAAAAAACTGAACCAAATATTAACTAAATAGAGAATGTCAATACAAGCTACAAATACGTTAGTGGGGAGGGCTATGAAGATCAGGGAAATTGTGGGGTAAAAAAATACAAAATATGTACATTTTCATTATAAACTTTTACCCCTCAATTCCCACGAGTTAATAGCCCTCCTCACTGTTGTATTTCTAAATAGTATTGGTAACATTGTCAATTTAGGTAATTTCAGTTCAATTTTTTTTGCTACTAAACATGTTTTCATGAGAGAATATTACAAATAGTAGGCTACAAAAATATGTTAAATTGCAATACACACACATTATTTCTTATTTCAAATGGCTGCACATGACAATAATTTATGGGGAAACTCCAAGCTTTGCTGATGTGTGAAGCTTTGCATTACCACAAAAAAAAATTGCAGGCGCACCTTGAATCACTGTTTTCGAGATTTAGACCCCTGCTAGTGCTGGGACTCTGGCTCGGTGCATAATGTATGGCTATGCATGTAATTTCTGCAATTTAACTTATTTTGGTCAATAAATATTAAATTATGTACACGTTTCATTCGTTTTTACTGTACAATTTCTCTGATCTTCATAACCTTTCCCACTATCGTTTTTGGGGTTTCTTTTGGTCAAATGTTGATGCCCCTAGTAAATTTGTATTCTGTGTAATTAGTAGAGTGGAATTATACCACTTTCTGAGATTTTTTTTTTCCCCAAAAAATTAATTTAATTTAGTCAGACCTCACCAAATCATTCGCCATTGATATGCCGTTGAGACTCCTTCCGACCCCCACAGAGGAGGGAGGGGGAGAGTAACAAAAAGTGTCTCACTCTATCGCCCAGACAACTGTATCCCCAACCCTACCCTTGAATGAAGCCAGACGTGCTCGACATTAAACACCCATCTGAGCCATGCTCCATACTAAATATTTGTGAGATTATAATTAAATATCTGGAAAGATATACTAAACAACTATTGAGGTTTGTTACAGTCATGTACAAAAAATGTTTCAAATTTAAGTATCAGTGGCAACAAATTTTATTATTGGAATTACACTCCAAAAATTTACGCAGCATTCCAAACAATCTCAGGCTAACAGATTAAAATATTGCATTAAAAATGAATCTTATACTCATTTCACCAATTCAAAAATTGCGGCCAGTCCACAAAGTTCATTCTCATTTTACTTATCACCAAGTCTCATTAACGTTCAAATTCAATTTTACACTTACTCCAAAAATTAATGCTCATGTTAAAAGCCACCTCAGAGAAGCCATTAGGTATTCGCAATCTGGCAAGTCTTAATTACAGCGTTGCGCGTTGTACTCTAGTAGCGAAGGAATGGTAATAACATAACTACAGTACCTTGGCAGCAGCCCCACCATGGGCCCGACGAAATGAAGAATCTGGCCCGACCACTCAGGCAACGACACAACGGAGGTTGTCAGGCTGCCCCTTACCGTGATGCCGCCATGTTGTACTTGTCGCCCCTCGGGATTCTTGCCAGCTGTTTTGTCGTGTTGATGCCCTCTTCATTCACATTGACACTGCACGTGAATTTCGCAGCTACTCCGCGACACACTCACTCCTATATTAAGTTTGCCGCGGCTATCATGATGCAAACGTACATGCTCTGCAAAAGCTCCCGCTAGCACATCAGTCAAAATATTGTCGTGCGAAAATTACTTGCATAATTTAGCCCAACAAATTTAACATCAGACTGTACATTTGGGCGGGCCACAAATCCTGACGTGCCTATCGTCGTTACAAAACCAAGGTTCACTTCGACGTGTTTTATGCACCAATGTCCTATATTTATACCCGCGACTTTCTTGGTAAAATAGTACTAATGCAATAACAATTTCTAACCATCTCTGAATAGTGTTCAGAACTCCAGCCCAGTCTATTATTTGCAGCAAACATTTAATTCGTACTGAGTCCTGTGCCCTCGATTACGTTGCACAATCCGTCAATATTACACGTCAGTTTTACACAATGCTTTCCGGGGTGGGTTGCGCCTTGCACAATATTTAACATCAGCATAAGTCTGGTCACGCACTGTCCCATTTCACTGTCTTGATTCTCATTCCGCACGGTGCTCGATCACAGGAACATTTTGTTGCAGTCCGACAAGACACCGTCAACACACTATCACCCAGTATGATTGTGAACAACATTTACTTGAGATGACAGCGGTGGAATTCCTGTCGTAGTCTGACCTGATGCATATATCATCCGTTCTCTCTAGCCCGATGCTGACCGGCCACACTCATAACCAGCCCGCCGGTGTGTTGGCTCCCGCAATGACAAACTAACAATTTTCGCCCACGCGATCATACTTCAGTCCAGTAACATACACTGCTCTCAAGCGTACAGCTGGCTCTCGGCCTGCAGGGCTCACACAGACTACTCCGGCAGATGTGCGCTTCTGGCGCCTACAGGCCCCCCTGTCACTCCGACACGCCAGAGGTGGTACATTGTGGCAGCTCTATACACTAAGGCGGTAGAGCAAGGAACTATATATCCCATAAAATAGTTACAGCCTATATTATAAATGTTACTCAGAAATAAATCACATTGATTATTATCTTTCATTAAACAAAGTTAATACGATTAGATGCTTTAAATGGTTAGATAAATTAATTGCAATGCGAACATAACCAAATGGTTAAATGAAGGGAATAAATGAATGAATAACTGGTCATTATAAAATTGTTAGTTACATATTAAATAGTACCAGGGCGGTATTGCCAACCGCTACAGAAAATACCCTAAAAATATTTACTAAAAATACTGTGACAATGATCAAATCATCACAACCACCCCTCTTTAAAAAAAAGCCACATAAAAACACTCTGAATTTCATAATACTTTAGTAGCCATGGGTGCCATGGCTACTAAAGTATTGGTACATCTCAACAATGTACCAATACAAACTGAGTAGGTACACTGTTCACATACATATGTTACCAGGGTGCCCACCCATAGCACAAACATTAAAACCACAAAAAAAAATTTACCCCTCGAAAAACACTAACATAGTAAGGTAAAAATAAGAATTAAGGAAAGAATGAAATTGAAGCGGTAATCACATTACACTCTATCCAAGAATTACGTTACCACCCAAGAGGAAACATCCTGCACCTCGTCCAAGCATCCCTGATGTACATTTACTACCTCATCGTTCCTTACAACCTACACATCATCGTCATCAAATGCCGTAAATGGCTATAGTTGACAGAGGTGGGCCTTTTTCACACTAAAATTATTTGCTGGGTCTTCTAGCATGACCGTAAGAGGGCCTAGAAACTTGAAAACTTTATACGGGCCATCAAACTGCATAGACAGTTTGGAAGAGAAATGCTCATCCTTCCGGCTATGTACATAATGGCGACAAACCACCAAGTGCCCACATTTTATGGGTTGGCCACTCGATCACTGTTGTACTTCCGTTCAATTCCTTTTTGCACCTTCTCCAGGTTTCTGTGCACTTTTTCCCATAAATACTCAAAACTGCCCTCCCGACAAGGTAGCCATCGATTCTGAAGGAATTCCCCAAACATTTAAAAGATGTAGCGAGAGCTCGCGCCCTAGAAAGACCTTACTAGGAAGAAAACCCTGTCGACGAGTGAGGGATCGAGTTGAAGTGAAGATTTAACTCTGGAGGTTACTGTCCCACGTTCGCTGGTCTACATGATGAAAAATGCACAATCTACATTAACATTTTTATTGAGGTGCTCTACGAGATTAGGGCAGGGATAATAGGAATTTTATATCTTCTACTTGACGCCGTCGGGTGAGACACGAAACGACCGAAGACACAAATACTTACTGGTAATTTGGGCGCCAGCGGTGCTTCCCAATCACCGCACTATTGAGACTCGGGGTTCTCAGGAATGCTGTGGGTTCTGTGCGTCTGTCTCACACGTGCGTACTTACAAACACGTAGGCAATACTTACTAAACTGTTTACTAAACATCACTGGAAATAAACACTTAATAAAACATATGGCTAGGACACTGTCACTACTGAATATAAGAGTTAAGTTCACTGTACGCTTGTTTTTATTATCATTATGCATACACATCAATGTGTCAATGAAGTATGATTATCTTAGTCATGACTCGCCAATTCTGCTTGGGTGCTCCCTAGCTCTCAATTACTCTAGCGCACGCCTAGATGGATGAGCTCAACGAGGTGCTTGAAAGCACAGCCTTCACAAGGGAAAGGGGCCAACAGCCGCTAGGGTGGACTGACCGTTTTTTCCCTGAAGACAGGACACTGCGAATTACAAATGAAACCCTTGATACATTAACACGTGTGATTACTCTCCATCACTAACGCAGACTCGTTGGGGCTCGCCCTCCAGCACGTGGGTAGTGTGGTGACGGCCTATACACAGAGCCGGCTAGGACGGAAATAATTGCACCATACACTAATTACACAATTATATAGGCCCTTGAATGATACATGAAATAGGATGGGACACGAGATGAATATTCACAATAAAGACACACACGTGTGAAGACAAGCTTAGATGGCGTGGATGCCGCTGGATGAAGTTTGTAGTAGACCACGTGGTGCAGGTGAAATTTGCAATATTTCTGCGTGGAAACGGCAAACTAAATTCACACAAAATATCCTTCTTGCTGAGAAAATTATTGTCTTTACGATTGCAGTGATTACAGGCTTGTAACATGCCTGGTGGTGGTAAAATCAAACATTAACATGACAACGTGGTCAAGTACAGAAGCATGAATTTACGTGAAAAATACATTGAACCCTGAATTAAATTGACATAGAGCCCTGAAATAATTATTGCACATACAATGTTACTTAAATAAGCTCTCAAACGCAATGATGGCGTATACAAAGCCTTGGCGTCAGTCGGCCACGTGGTTATGCGCGATTTTGTCATAAAATATTCAAACACAAAAAATACCCTCAAATACATACATAAAAATAATGCCCTTAAAATTGCATGTGGCAATAATGCAGAAGTTACAATGAAACGCCATAAACATAAGCGGATGGCACCTGATTCAAGTTGCGCGAGTCACGTGACCTCTCCCACATCTTTCTCTTCCTTCTTCTCGATTAAGTTAAAAATGTTGCAAGGGCGCAATAAATTAATAAAAGTGAAAGTATAATGCTGGGGAAAATGTCTGGCAAAACATACACAAGCAAAGGTTAATCGGCAAACTAAATTAACTATGGAAACCTAAATCAGTGAACAATAGTTGTAGTGTGTACATGACAGTGTCTTACCTCGCCAGCTCTCCTCGACAGATTGTCCGGAAACAAGCATCGCACCTACCTACCATGGCTGCCTACGGGTTCATATAAGTGGGAGTGCTGTCCACGCGGAGTAAAATATTTTATTATTGAAAATAAAATGGCACAAATTAAATGAAATATTGTTTTACATTTCTATAATTTTCTAATGAATTTCAATAGTATTTTAGTGTCTCTTTATGACTGCGTTCATGTCGGAATATTAAGTGTTCTTAATCTTGGTGCCGCGGGCATTTTGAATTTTATAACCAAACAATTTAAAAATAGTAACATCACTTGAACACATTTTAAGACATATTAAGTCTGCAAATACAATAGAACACATTTTACACTGAAAAATTACATTTATAAAAAGTTCAAAATTATTGGCCTCTTTGCGTACGTGTGGAACACGTGAAACATGCGTGGTGAGCCCCGTTATGTGCTCTAGCGCTGCTGGCGCTGGTAACTGACGTCAAACGACCCCTCCCTCGAAGCCCAAGATGGTGCGAACAGTGCAACATTGCTCTGGCGGGCTCTGCACGGCTGGTTGCCGATTAAGGGCAAAGATTACATGGTCTCGGATGTCGTCGTTTTCTGTGACGTTTGCAGGGGGTGGGGATGTAGGCAGGAACAACAATGTGGTTACGTAGTGGGGACTCGACTCGCCTTTTGCAAGTACTGTGTTGCTATTTGTTGACACTTGACGTCACACTCACTGCCCTACTAGTTTCCCCAAACCCTTTCAAACACTCTTGCCTTACTATACTCTCCTCTGCAGGAACTGGAAAGCCTCTCTAAGGCGTGTCGCCTTAACAAGCGTTAGCCAGGTTTACATTTACACTTTGGTTACAACTAAATTCAGCTGTGCCCTGGGGGGGAAACCCCATGAAACTCAACTCTCTGCCACTGGTTGTGTTGACATTTACGTATGCACTTAGGTTACCACTTTATTCGTGTACACTTCGGAACCCCTTAAATTCACTCTGATTTGTTGTGTTGTTAGAGGCATTAACAGAAAAATCCAGAAATTGTTTTGTGATACTACTTGTTTCCATCTCCTCACTACTAGATGTTGAGTGTTCTGTCGGTGCAAATCCCTTAAATGACAGTTCATTACTTTGGCTGGGTGTTCCTGTGTTAGTGTTATTGTTCTCTTCAGTGTATGCGTTGACATTTCCCTGTGTACTCCCTGGCGAAATTCTCCAAACTTGCTGCAGTACTGGGCGTAACGTCTTCTCCTTGCCTCTTTTCCCTACAGGCCGTCAGGCTATCGGCAGGTCGTTATGGTGCCGTTTCGTGAAACGTCTGGGTTTTAACTTCACTAGAAACGTGGTATTTCCCATCTTTTCCACCACTCTCACTGCCCCTGTCCATCTAGGTGCCAGTCCAGCACAGTACTTCTTCGCCCCGGCCGATAAAAGGTTCTCTCTTACGTACACATACATCCCGGGTACAAGTTCGGGTGGCGGCCTCTTGCTATCTGGTACCCACACATTGCAATAACTGCTCTGGTTCGCCCTTGCTTCTTCATGTATTTGCGCCTGGTGTTCGACAATTTGTTCAGGGGGTCTGGACGGGTTTTTGCGGGGTGCTCCGGGGACACTGAGTTCGCGACCTTATACCATCTCGGCGGGTGTTTTCCCGGTTGCCGATTTCACTCTATTCCGTAGGGAAAACATTACCTCTGGGATCAATTCGGCTCACCTAGTGTGATCTTTGCCTAAACGGACATGTAATTGGATTTTGCCATCTTAGTTACGTCTCTTGGTTGTGTTAGCCCTGGGATGGTAGGCTGGAGTGGTACAATGTTCTGTTCTCCACCTGGTACAGTACTCCTTCCATTTTCGCCCTACAAACTGTTTTATATTGTCTGTCAACAAATACTCAGGGTGTCCCACCTTGGGAAATGCCTCGGTCCAATGGGTCAACAAATCCGTGGCAACAACGAAAAATCTTTTCCCAGTATTCGTACATGGTTATGGGCCCATGATGTCAATATCTACTGTTTTGAATGGCTCGTTTGGCAGCCTTGGCTGTTGTGGAGCCTCGCCGTCTGCTTTCTGCGGCTTACGGGTGTTACACGGATACAGCCCTGAATCCCTGGCCGGTGAAAATATTTCTGCATGTTCCTTCACGTTTGTTCGGATCCTTGGTGTCCATGCTCCAAACTGTCATGTGCATACTTTTAACACAAGTTCCCGTTTCTCTTTTGGTACATACGTCCGCCATCGTGCACAATTACCAGGGTGTTTGGTCTGTATTTCTCTGCCCACTACCCTCCAGTGTTTTGTGTAACGTGTGGCACAGTGTTGTCAGTGTTGTGCGGCATCTGGGGAATTTTCTTGTGCAGTGTGTGTACCTCTTTTAACACGTCATGTACATTCAAGGAAACGAGTTTGCCAGGTGGTGTGGCAACAATGTTTAGTACAACGAGAGTTTGAGTTTCTGCAATTGGTATTGCACTGCTAGGTGCTAGTGCCTCTTCCCACTCTGCATTGTCAGTTACCGTTAGATTCAGACAAGGATTCGTGGACAAGGCGTCCGCGAGCTTGTTGGTTTTTCCCGCTACGTGTTCTACCTTGACATCGTATTCCTGCAGTAACAACGCTCAGCGGGCAAGTTTGCTTTTCCCATTATGCATGCACTCTAACCATACAAGACATCAGTTGTCAATTTTGAGTGTAAACTGCCTTCCTAGCAAGTACTGCCTGTACTTCCACAATGCATGTTCGATTGCCAAACATTTTTGTTCATTAACGTGATATTTACGTTCTGCGTCCCCGAACTTTGCACTTTGGTAACTGTTGATGTGTTTTTCCCCGTGTGTTCCGTCCTGATATAACATGGCCCCAAAGCCTTCTTGACTGGCATCTGTTTGTACAACTAGGGGTAACTCTTGGTTGAATCTACAGTTCCGAAATACAGTTTTAATGTCATTAAATGCTTGATCGGCTTGAAGTGTCCAAACAAATTTACGTTTCGCACACAACAAAGCAGTTAACGGTGCAGTGATTACGGAAAAGTTTGGGACAAATTCCCTTAACCAATTAATTAAGCCAAAGAACTTCCTGACCTGTTTACGTGATCTGGGTGTGGGTTGGTTCTGAATGTCCTGTATGTGTTGTTGTTCCGGTTCGTGTCAGTTTGCTGTTACATAATGTCCTAGAAACTCCATTCTACTCATACCCAACTTACACTTTTCCACTTTGCACGTAAGTTTATTAAGTTCCGGCCGTTCAAACACAAGGCTCAAATGGTGCAAGTGTTCTTCCCAGCTGTTAGACCAAACAAGTACATCATCCAAATATGCCATCGCAAAGTCTCCAATAAATCCATCCAATACATTAACCATTAAGTTCTGAAACTTTGCAGGGGCACACTTTAAACCAAATGGCATGGCAAAAAACTGAAATCTACATCCATCTGGGGTAGTAAATGCTGTTTTCTTTCTGTCCTGAAGGCGGATAGGCAGTTGCCAATATCCGTACTTTAAATCAGGTGATGTGAATACTGAAGGTGGTCCTAATGTTGACAAAGTGTCTTTCATATTTATGTCTGGTGGCAGCATGTTTACGGTGATTTTGTTAAGGGGGCGGAATTCGACACAGAATCGCCATTTGCCATCTTTCTTTGGAGCAAGGGTAATACCTGAATTATAGAGACTTTATGTAGGTTCAATAACATTATCATTGAGCATCTCACATACGTGCTGGTTGATGACACAGTGAAAGAAAATACCATGGTCTCGTGGCTTAGAATACACAGGGTCCTCATGCGTGGGGACGATCTCATGCTCCATGACGTCAGTGTGCTGCAGCTTCCCCTCACCATGGAACACACTGGCATACTGGTCCAGCAGATGTTGCTGATGCGTGGCAGGCACCTCGTGCTCGAAGTCAGCAAGCGGCACAGCAGTTGCTCCCACGGCGTAAACGGTCCATCGGCCACATGTCCCCATGTGCAGACAATTCAGGTGCGGTTCTATCATGGCGTGATTGTCAACAATCCATGGCAGTCCCAAAATCACTTCTTCGCACAAGTCTGGTACAATGTAGTCATTGCACTTGGTACGCAGCTCTCTGATTCCTACAGTTACATGCATAACATTTTTTGCTTCTCGCTGTTGGTGTGTGGTAGCGAATTGCAAGCGTCTTGTTGGCACCCTAGTTGTTATCGCCGCTTGTATCAAATGCTCATGCACAAAAGTGTAACTAATGGCAGTGTCAATAACAGCTGTGACATTTTTCCCTTCAAGTTCAACACATACTCACAGTGCTTTTACGGTATTGTCAGTCACTTTTAACACTCTTGCGCGCATAGCGGGCAGGTTTTCCTTCTGCTGCAGTGACTGTGTGATCTGCCTTGCAGGAGGCGGCAGTCGCATGACATCGACAATCAGTGCGGTGGGTACAGTCGGCGGGGGTTCACTTTGTCGGTCCGGCACTTGTTCTCTGCGTTGCGCCTGCTTATCTTGTTCGTAGGCACGCTCTGCCGGCTGGCTCCGCACAGCAACGGCGTAATGTCCAGTTATGACAATGCCACGATTATTTCCAACACTCTGCGAGTTGCCTGTCCCGGGTGTAAACGATTATACAATCCTAACTTGCGCTGGATGAATTCTTTGATTCCTTTTCGTTCTCTCTGCTGCTCATGATACAGTCATACTTGTGCTTGGATAGCATCTCCGTCGGTGTTGAATCAACCTAGCACTCTCTCACAGAACTCTTCCCACGTGACTCGATAGTCCCTGACCAAGTTCCACCACATGGCAGCTGTTCCCCTTAACCGGTTGGCAGTTACCTCAGTCCAATTATCCTTATGTACGCGATGCCTATGTAATTTTTCTTTGCACACTACAAGGAACGTACCCGGGTCTTCTGAGTCGTGTCCCACGAAAGTTGGTATGAGAACGTTTCTGTCAGGTCTCGTCAAACCCTGTGGTGTGTACGTAACGACTACTGGTGGCGCGGGCTTTACCTATGGTGTTGTCGGTGGTGCGAACTCGGCACAGTTCGTCTTATGGTACTCAACACAGTTTGACACCATCGCGGAAGGTCACTTATTCATCAGGCCCTATGCATCGCAAATGTAAGTCCCGTTTGCACTGCTGGCACTGTGTCCACTTAGTTCCTGCCCTTTACATCCAGCACGTGCGCACAGGCGTGGTTCTGAAGGCGTAGATACGGTGTCGGACATGCATTGATATAACGGCTGATCCCATAGATTCTCACTGAACAGGTTGACTTCACTCACCCTTCCACAATGCATGCATCGATTGATCGGCATTTCCAAATAGTTCGCCCTTGCGGGTGTCACGGTTACCAACACGATTGGATGTCTTGAAGGCTTCTCGCGGTTGATCAGGCATGGTGTCTGCCATCTTCTCGCGGTTCATGTGGATGATACGTCGCTGATGAACACACTTGGCCCCACTCTCCGACATCTTACTACTCCTCCTCTATTAAGTTAAAAATGCCGCAAGGGCGCAATAAATTAATAAAAGTGAAAGTATAATGCTGGGGAAAATGTCTGGCAAAACATACACAAGCAAAGGTTAACCGGTAAACTAAATTGACTAGGGAAACCTAAATCAGTGAACAAAAGTTGTAGTGTGTACCTGACAGTGTCTTACCTTGCCAGCTCTCCTCAACAGATTGTCAGATTGTCCAGAAAGAAACGTCTCACCGACCTACCATGGCTGCCTACGGGGTTCACATAAGCGGAAGTGCTGTGCACACAGAGTAAAATGTTTTATTATTGTAAATAAAATGACTCAAATTAAATTAAATCTTGTTTTACATTTTTATAATTTTCTTATGAATTTTCGTTTTATTTTAGTGTCTCTTTATGACTACATTCCTGCCGGAATATTAAGTGTTCTTAATCTCAGCGCCTCTGGCACATTGAATTTTATAACCAAACAATTTAAAAATAGTAACATATACTTGAACTCATTTTAAGACATATCAAAGTCTGCAAATACAATAGAACACATTTTACATTGAAAAATTACATTTATATGGAAGTACAAAATTATTGGCCTCTTTGCGCACGTTCAGGACACGTGACACGTACGTGGTGAGCGTCGTCATGGGCTCTAGCTCCACTGGCTGTTAGCCGGCATCATACTGATGCAAAGAGGTTATAAAATATTTAAAATAAAAATTTTTTACTTGTATTTATCTATGATGAACTATTTTTAGTTAATCAATTTTTGTCACATATAAATTGTTCAGTTATTAGCAAGTCAGTTGGCATTAAGATCCCTAGCTATAGTCATAAAATAAGGAATACTAAACTTTGTCATCCAAAAAAGATCTTGTTAACAGGTGTGTGCTAAATTATAATAAATATTTTTATAAATTTAATCTCTTTTTAGGTAAAAATTTCACATTTTCTCTGGCGTTTATAGATTATTGTCTGTTGTAAATTTTTAAGTGAAGCCTAATAAGTGTTTGTTTTCTCATGTTTGCTTTAGTATTCTTATTCTATGTTATATGTTGTTTTGTCTGGTTTTGGTCTGTTGTGTGTTTCTGTATTGTCTTGTTTGTATTATATGTCTTGTGTCACCCAGTAATTAACTGTTTTGTGGCACATAAAGCATCAAATAAATAAATAAATA
The DNA here is from genome assembly GCA_029891345.1 of Dryococelus australis. Lineage (NCBI taxonomy): Eukaryota > Metazoa > Arthropoda > Insecta > Phasmatodea > Phasmatidae > Dryococelus > Dryococelus australis. The sequence goes on from CM057004.1 coordinate 103,290,864, forward strand.
AAATTACTATTAAGAATGTAACTGAAATGTTAGGGATGACAGATCATCCAGGTGCCGATTGCTGATGACGATGGTTTTGTGCTAGTCAGCAGACGAGGCACGAAGACATTTACTGAATGTGGTTCGCCTGCGACCAAATGCGAGATAGCACAGAGACAGATTCAGTTAGGAGTACGAAATAATGTAAACATTTAAACTGTCTCTAAAACGGCAAGACCGCGTATGAAGGCCATCTTTGTTTCTCTTTTCGCGCCTGAAGTGCGAGAGAATGAGATCATATAATACATTAATCAAGAAATTAAATTTAACTTAAAAGTGGCCAACTCAAAACAAGATTTAACTTTCTTTTTATGTAGCAGTGGCAGTGTCTAATTTTGGCCGTATTTTTAATACTGTATTTTGCCGTTCAGGGTGTTTAATAAGTCCTTTTTATGGCAGACTACAAAATGATCAGATTTATAGCTCAGACAGTGAACCCAATGCTGAATTTACTAATGAAGCGGCTGGAGGAGCTGTAGTAGAATCTTCATAAATTATGTACAGGCGCTCGGAGGTGCTATTACTCATAGTATATACTTTTTAGAGACTTCAATCTATACTATCAAAATGTTCGGAGGTTCAGAACCAAAGCTCCTATTTTCTTTCAAATTATAATTTATAAAAATTTCTCTGTGATTTGTGTAACTGAAATGTGGTTTAATAATTTTAGTGTAAATTCTCTTTACTTTCCTGTTCACTATAATATTTTCCATAAAGACCGCAATTACAATTTAATGGCAGTCGTTCAATTACGTTTTTAGCATTCTTAACAAACATTTAATTTCTGTCATGAAAAAAGTGAATCAATATGGGTTGAAATAGCAAGCAGTTACTTCAATAAAATTTTAATTGGAAATATTTATCTTCTTTCACAATTATCTGTGGATGATTATATAAACTATTTTATCTTCTTACATCCAAATTAAATAATTTATTACTCCCAACAAATAATTATTGTAAGCAATTTCAACGTTTCGGTAATCAAATGGAATACCTCTTGTACCCAAAATATCCCATACTATTATAATAAACTAAAAGGTCAATCTCTGCTACAATCTGTAAGCTCACTTAATCTTGAACAATTTAATTTTTCTAAGCCTGACTTTGAACAATTAGATCTTATCTTTGATAATTTCTATATTAATGTTGATAAATCCATCAATCCATTGGTCGAGGAAGATAAATATCACCCTGCTTTATGTAGTCACTAAATTTTAGACTTTAATAAACAGAAAATTATTAACCAGGAATATCATAAAAATTATCTATATATAGCGATAAAAAATTTTGATTGGTTTCCTATTTTTCAGATGGAAAATTGTTAATTCCATGGTTGAATATTTAACATATAATTTGCAATTACTTTTAAATACTTTTTTACCTAACATTAAAGGTACAAACAACAAATACCCATTTTGGTTTTCTCAGGATCTTATCAGTTTGATAATAAGTAAAGAACATTTCCATAGACTTTACAAGAAAATAAAATCTGTATCCAATTATTTTTGTTTCTCTGAGTTAAGCAAATTAGTTAAGTAAAAAATTTAATCTGCTACGAATTTTTTTATGGTTAACCAAGATCAACAACAATTTGAAACATGATCCGCATAAATCGTGGAACTACGTAAAAATAATGAAAAAGTTCTATAAAGAACATATTACTTTAATTGTTGGTAATAATATGATTCAGGATTCTAATCTACTTGCAGACATTTTCACAAAAAGTTTCGCTAAAGGTTACGTACAAGTACCAGCCAATAAAATCCTACCTTCTATGACACACAGTAATAGTCTAGATATAAACACTCTTAGCTCTGATAAGCTGGGCTATTAAGAAATTCAAAAGCAGCAAGTTTAGAGGTTACAATGACATTCCTAATTTCATAATTAAAGGTGGTGAGAATATACCTACCTATATCTTCAACTTGGGCCTAACTAGTGGTATGTGTCCGAATTTTTGGAAACTAGTTGTTGTTATTCCCATATATAAAAATGGTAATAAGTACGATGTTAATAATTACAGACCAATGTTTTTACGAAGTAGTTTCTCCAAAGTTTTTGAAAAAGTAATTTTTTTTTTTTTTTTTTTTTTTTATACAAAACATTTGATAATGGAATTTCAACATGGTTTCCAAATGGGGAAAACAACTTCTTCTAATTTATATAATTTTCTGGATAATTTATTCTCTAGGGTTACAACAAGAAATTAAATAGATTCAATTAATTTTGATTTACAAAAAGCGTTTGATGCATGTCAACATCAACTTTTTCTGCAAAAGTTACAAATGTTTGGGTTAAACCTTTCGTATGTTAATTGGTTTTCTAACCACCTTTCAGATAGAACCTTTGTAGTCAGAATTGAGAAACCCATTTCAACACCACACAATCTGTATTATCTGACGTTCCACGAGGAAGCAGTCTTGCACCGCTTCTCTTTAATATTTTTAATTGTCTGTTTAATAAGGCACTCGCATGCACTCCTTTATGTTAATAATTAAAAAATTTATGAAAATATTAAAGATGGCAATGATTGTGTTGGGTTACAAGAGGATATATCAGTAATTGATAAATAATGCACTGACAGTGCAATGAAACTTAACATAAATATGACCATATGTAGTTTTTTTTCTCGAAAAACCAATTCTATTTTCTTCAAATATAACGTGAACAGTGTTTTAATTAATAGAGTTGAATATGTGCATGACCTTGGAGATATCTTAGATTCTAAGTTATATTTTCATTTTCATGTTGATAATTTAATTAGTGATATTTGTCGTACGTTAGGTCTTTTCTGCCTCTTCTACAGATTTTCTTCTATGTTGATATTATTCACTTATCAGATATAGATTAGAATACTGTGTTTAAAGTGATTTTAATACATTTCCTTCATTTGCAGATTTTATTTATAATAGTGAACTTGTTAGATACAGAACTTTGATGTTAAAAGAACGTCATATATTTTAAATTATGCAGTATTTTTTATTAATACTTTTTTAGCTTATATATATATATATATATATATATATATATATATATATATATATATATATATATATATATATATATATATATATATATATATACATACACACACACACATCATCATACACTTTTTCTGTTTAGCCATGTAAAAAGGATTTAGTAAATTGATTTGTAAATAATTAAACAGATATTTCTCTGACTTTGATCCTTTTTTAGGTAGTACAATTACATTTACTGAATTGTATAAAAATTATAGTAGTTAGAACACTGATGATTTATTCCTATCTCTTTCAATTTACAATTTGAGTTACCTATTATTTTCAACTTTTTTTTTTTCATGTTGTATTCGTATTGTTATGATTTATTCCTATCACTCTTTCAATTTACAATTTGAGTTACCTATTATTTTCAACTTTTTTTTTTTTCATATTGTATTCGTATTGTTTGTCTTGTGTCTGTCTCTTCTGTTATCTATGTCCATATTTTTGTGATTGTCTTGTATGTTTTTTGTTTTGTATCTTGTTCCTGTTGGTCATGTGCCACCCTGTTAAAGGTCTGTACTGTTGGGTGGCATACTAAGTTCAGTAAATAAATAATAAAAATTATTATTATTATTACTATCAATATTATTAATAATAATATTACAGTATTTGTTGTAAGTAGTTGAAGCTATTGAGTGATGCAAATAGTTTGTATGGTAAAATAAAGTTTCAAAGAATTTTGCTTAATAGTAATTTGTGGTGTTATTTAGAAATTGCTAGAGTATTTGTGTACAACAGCAACTTTTGCAGGAAGGAAAAGAAAGCACTGAATATTCACTTCTCCCTCCACCTCTTCTTCCATCTCTTCTTCTACCTCTTCTTCCACCTCTTCCTCCACCTCTTCCTCCCAATCTTCCTTTTTTTCTCTTTCTCCTCTTCCTCCTATTTCTCTTCCTCCTTTTCCTGCTCCTCTTCCCCCTCCGGTTCCTCATTTTCCTGCTCTTCTTCCTCCTCCTCGTCATTGTAGTTGCTGTCTTCATCATCATCGTCTTCTTCGTTATTTTCGTCCACTTCAGTACTTTCATCATTGTTTTCATCATCATTGTTGTCATAGTTTTCTTCATCATCACTGTCTTCTTCATCATCTTCTTTATCATCATTGTCACCCTTATCCTCTTCCTCATCGCCATCATCCTCCTCTTAATCACCCTTGCCTTCCTCGTTGTCCTTGTATTCCCCCTTCCTCATTGTCTTCCTCTTCCTAATAATTTTCCTCTTCCTCATTGTCCTTCTCTTCCTCATGTCCTCTTCTTCCTCATGTCCTCTTCTTCCTCATGTCCTCTTCTTTCTCATCATCCTCTTATTCCTCATCATCCTCCTCTTCTTCCTCATCATCCTCCTCTTCTTCCTCATCATCATCCTCTTCTTCCTCATCATCATCCTCTTCTTCCTCATCATCATCCTCTTCTTCCTCATCATCATCCTCTTATTCCTCATCATCATCCTCTTCTTCATCATCATCATCCTCTTCTTCCTCATCGTCCTCTTCTTCCTCATCATCCTCTTCTTCCTCATCATCCTCTTCTTCCTCATCATCCTCTTCTTCCTCATCATCCTCTTCTTCCTCATCATCCTCCTTTTCCTCATCATCCTCCTTTTCCTCATCATCCTCTTCTTCCTCATCATCCTTAACATCTTCTTCTTAATCATCATCTTCCTCTTCCTCACACTCCCCATCGTTCTTGTCGCTACCATCCTTGGTCTCCTCCAATATCCTTGTCTACTCTTGGATCCATGGTGGCTGAGCTATTAGCATGCGCGACTCCCAACAAGGTGAACTGGGTTCAATCCCCGACCGGGTCACTGGATTTTTGTAAGTGGGAATCGTGTCAGGCGATGCAGTTGGTCGACTGGTTTTCTCGGCGATCTCCTGTTCCCCCACCCCTTCATTCTGGCACTGCTCCATATTCACTTCAATCACCCTCATCAGCTCTCAAGATCTCGCTGGTAAGAGCCGCCCAAATCTCTTCACTCACTCGTGCATCCATACTTTCCATACTTCATTTACTGCTTGTTTTGTTTTCCTTTTCTTTTCCTTATACTGACCTTTTTTTTCTCTCAGCTTTATTTTCTGAACCAGTCTGTAAATGCTGTTCTTGTTTTATACTGCTTGTTTTATTCTGTATTTCCCCAAGGTGTTTCCTTCCATTTACGGTTGTCACCTGTTCATCCACGTACTTCTGTCATCCTACCGGTTCTTTTTAAATCTCTCCCATTCCTTTTCTACCCCTTGTACTTTATCCCTTGGTATCAAGTTCATAATCTTGTTCACATACTGTATTTTTTTCTCTTCTTTCTCGAGCCTCCATACTTTTCTTGTTTAACTCTTTTCCTCTACTACTCCTATATCTGCCATTCTGGTTTTCCATAATTTCACCAGTGCATCATCAACCAATGTACACCGGACATTTGTAAATTACTGTTTTGGTTGAAACCATTTAAATTGATTAATCCACCAGTTCAGCCAGCTTGAAAATTTGATGGATGTGCACCAAATCATCAACCTATAAATTTTTTATCGCTTTCTCTGAAAAATAAAATTTAACACCCTCAATGTGCAATTTTCAACCATTCCAAAGTATACAAAGTAATCTGTACATCGAGTTTTACAAATTGGTAATGAAAACCTTAGAATTTGTGTGTAATGGCATTATGTGCCTGGAAGCGGACATAAATGCAGCTAAAAATCTACTTGATGCTCAAAAAATGCCTCAACCGGTGTACACTGGTGTGTCCATCAATGAATTTTTAAAAATGCTGATTAAGAACATATAATAAAAAATAGGTATATCTGCTTTTCTTTTATGCTATTAAGCTATGGCATACATTTAATATTTCAGTTTTCCCCCCTTTTTCCACATAGGTTTTAGATATTGCGATGTCGGCTTTGGGTCGTGGCCGTGGGACATGGAAGAAACCTGAGCAGGTATTACTTGGTATTTTGTATATCTCTGAATGTGATCGTGTTCAGAAGTGGCTACAAAATATTTTATATTTGTGTATGGTACAGTAAGTCATGAAGAATATAGAATATGTTCCTGATTATTTCTTAGTTTTCAGTAAATCAAACCTCAAAAATTGCCCTGCATAACAATGCATGATGTAAGGAATAAAAAATTTTAATTTTGGGATGCTTAGGAATTTAATTCAGATAACTTTTGTTAACAGTAGTAGGTGAAGCTTCACAGTATCTTTTTAAGATGCAATAGTGTAACTTTAATTTTTCTTTATCAAAGATTAATTTTTCAAGGTGATGTGACAACTAATTAAATGCTGAAATGTAAGTGCAACAAAGCACCAAAATGGAAACTTGAAGTGTGTGAAAATTTTTTGTCATACTTGTGTTATCCATTGGAGCTTAATTGAGAATAATTATTAACATGAATTGGTTAGCTGTTAGAGTAAATGAAAATTAATGTATTTTTAAAACGTCTTCATCCGAACACACATTTATAAGAGACTTTTAATGGGAGATTCACAATCACAAGACTTCATGTTGCCCATGTTATCTCTTTTTTTTTTTTTTTTTGTATGAAAAATATTTTTTTTGCTGTTTGGTGTCATGGCCCAGAATATTAACATTTCATGGAAACAGTTTTAGAACAAAGTTATTTACAAGGGAAGAAATAAAGTATTCTTAGTTTTCATTCAGTTATTTATAATCATCATTATTTAATGTGAAAACAATTTGATAGTTACATTTCATCAAAGCAGGATGCAATAGTGCTGTAGTGGATAGACTACTCGCCTCCCACCAAGGTGAACAGAGTTCGATTCTCAGCGGGTTGCCTCTGGATTTTCGCATATGGGAATTGTGCCGGGCGACATCGCTGGTCGGTGGTTTTCTTGGGGATTTCCTGTTTCCCCCCACACTTGCATTCCGGCGCTGCTCCATACCCACCCTGCTTCACCCTCATCGTCTCTCAAGACCTCTATGTTAAGAGCCGCCCTAATCTCTTAACTCACAACATCAAAGCAATGCATTATAAAATATGAGCAAAACAGGAAAAGTTGTTTCAACTTCTCGCCTGGGAGTAACTAAGTGCCGTGGGAGCTGAGCGCTGCTCCAGGTGCTGCTGAGCATGGTAGACAGAGTGGTGACAACAACTATGTTAGTTTGGTTCGTGGCGCATTGGCAGCAATCTACGTTCTGCCACAGGCAGTCGCCAACATTGCTGCCAGTCCTCAAGACAGTATTCCCCTAGGGAGGTGGAATTCGGAACTAACGTTTCTTTCTCAGCTCTGTGTGCATCTTCTGCAATTTACAGAGTGCCACACTTAGGTGAGCCAAGAGTTGTACTTCCTGGCATCCTGCCAGACAAGGGTCGTGGCTCCCTATGCTATTGTACCAAGTGCACAGCGTATAGTCTATTTGCGGTTTCTTCATTCTTTTTAAATCATACCTTTGAAAAATCATCCCGTGTATGACATGTTTGGTTATTTCCTAAATATTCCGTGTACCACAAGCTTTTTATACTTCTGGGTATTATTTTTGGTTAAATTGAACCTTGTCGCCTCACTTTTGGCGTACCTAGTGTGGGTGGACGTCTACAGCTGTTCTCCCTCCCAGATGGCAGGAAAGCTGGTGCCGCCAACTTGATGGGATTATTACTGGGCACAGGACAGTCCTGTTTAGGCAGTTCAACTATGGCCGCTGTGCACGTGGGGGTGCACAAGGAATTGCTGGTCTGTTCCGAGTGTGAACTGTGGTGTAGTTAGGGGTAATATCTATGCGACGAGCCACACATTCGGCAATTGGAGGTTGTGTGGTGGTGGCTGTCTTCTTAGCAGGCATGGGGGCTAAAGGTGAAATTGCCCAAGGTGTATGGCACAATAGATCAAACTGTAAGCTACAATCCCTCCTGGTAGTTCTAGCTGGTGTTTCCCTCTTTCAAGCCGCTTCTTGACGCCTCCAGGTGTACGCCCTGGTAGCACGACCTGGAGGAAACAGGAAGTGGAGTGTGAGACTGTGGGGAAGGTCTAACTGCTTACCTCCAGGCAGGAAACTTGGCGGACGGGAAGTTGCTTGCAGACCCAATTTCCTGACAATAGGATTAGGGAGTCTGCTCCCGTGTTACGCAGGAACGTGGGAAATCACCATAGATCCACATATCACGCAAAGACAGAGCTCCCTGTTGGGATTGACTGCTGACCTTCTGCAAGTAGGAAGCTGGGTGGGAAGTTGCCAGGAGACCTAAACACACAGAATGGTTGCAACAGTCAAGAGAGAACCTCCACTCCAAGGAGACAAAGGTTCTGAGCAATGATGGTTAGGATACTGGGTTTCGGCACATACCTGCTCCTGTAGGAGTATAAGAGGAACTGGTTTGAAACAGGAAACAGGAGCAACAAGGTGTAGAAAGAAAGTGCTTAGGAAAGATAACTCGACCAGCTTAGTTTATGCCTGTTTATTTTGGAGCAATAAACATACATAAGCCAACCTGTACCCTGACTGTGGCCTGAGGGGCCAACCTAGGATGCCAACCAAGGTAAAGTACCTAGTCACAGTAGATGCAATGGCACGGGATGAGGGTAATTCCAAGTCTATGAATACTCGGACTTGTACTGGCTAAAGGCTGTGTGAGCTGTGAGACAGCTGTAGGGCTAGTCCAAAGACGTAGCTGGCTGAAGTCAAGCAAATATACTGGCGGGCAGCAATTTGTGTGGAGCAAGAAGCTATCTGTGCAAAGTGACGTTCTGCGAGCAAGCTGCGCTAGTCAGCTAGTGGTTGAAGTAGTCTGGATGCTGCCAGGCAGAGTGACGTTCTGCATGAGATCTGCGTGAGTCAGCCTTGAACTGAGGACTGCGAGCCCTATATACATGGCCAGCATGGGGAAGAGAGGAGAGAGAATGGGTTCCCTTAGCTGCCTGGTTGGAGGTGTAAGCAGGCCTTCTAGGTATAGCGGGTTGCGGGCTGACAGGAGGCAAACACGGCACTTCTGTAACCTCAGGCGATGCGCTCTGTGATGTGTGGTGGCTACGTTTCTTCTTGGGGGGTGCCGTGGTTGTGGTGGAGGCTAGAGCAGATTACGGCATCCGTGGCACATCAAACTGTTACTTATATTTACTCTATAAATTATAATATTTTATTTATAACTAATATGAATAATTACAGGGAGAAAATAGGGGTGTTGGTAATGCCTAATAAGAAATAGTTCTCATGCAAAATATTATTAAACTAAGTGTACACAAAAGTGGTGCATTGTCACTTTGGTGTAATTTTCTAGATTCTGTTAACTTGTTTGTGTGAGGCAGAGGAATATTCTAGAAGTATAACTTTAACACATGACTTCAGAAAAGTTTGAATTACCTAACAGTGAATGGACTGTACCTACAACTGCGTTTCCCAGAACCTCCAAAGAGATGATCTGTGATCACACCTGGTCTACCTCCAGTTAAGCCTCAGGGTGTTGCATTGTGGTTCATATGTTTAAATGGGTATTTAGCTGCTGCAGATTCCATTAGCATTATGTCTTGCACTGCAATTAAATAGTAGGTAGCTCAATAGACAAGGGTGCACCCAGGATTTTAAGCTGGGAGTGTATTTGCTTTAATAAAAAATTACATCGCAGTAATATATTTCAATTCAGATGCAGTTTTATGTATAAACTAACCAGATTTATGAGATAATGTTTAAATTACTATAAAATGGTACACATATTTACAAAGTGTGTCATGTCAGAAATAATTAATATGGATGTATTGTGAAATAAATATAAATAATTATTTTACAATGAAATCATAAGTCTCTGTGTAGTTCATCACAGTTTTAGTTTATTTACACACTACAACATAAAGTCTAGTCTCCTTGGGGTTTGTTTTGAAACTGAAATAACTTCATTGCCACTTTAAAATCTCACTATGAACGTTCAGACTAGGTAAACCATTCAATTAGTTTATCTCCATTGTATTTCTTAAATATGTTTCTAGGCAGTGTAATATAGAGAAGGATCGTTCAGTAGTACTTGTAGAAACAGGGAGGGTTAAGAATATTTTCAGCAATGCATTTACACTGAATCAGTTGTTTGCATTTGAGGAGAAAGCAGTGCGAGGGTGGAATTCGGACTTTGAACTCGGAGAGCACTCGTGCACCATCATGTTTAACTGTATTGTGCTGCAAGAGGCATTAGTCCCTTGACGCTCTTGCAACACTCGCCTCTCATAATTTAATATTTATTTTTTCTCTTGAATAATATTGATATGGGATTGATAAAATATGTTACATAGCTGAATGCTCCTGAATTAACTTTCAAGTTTGATACTATTTCTGGTTTGACTCCCCAAAGTCCTCTCCATGAGTGTGCCTCTGCTTACCAAAGTGGCTCACAAAGATGGTAAGAACCCTCATTTAGCATTGCCTGTTTGTAATTTTTTTATACTGTCTTTCAGCAGCAACTATTTTAGCAGGTATCACGTGCTCTTAAATGAGTTCCAACAGCAGTATCAATCAGTAGGAATCTTATAATTTTGTATTTTTTTATTATAAGTGTAACCTCCCTGCATGTTGCACGTACAGACTCGTGTCATTCCTGGCAAGATACTCGAGCAACTTGCAATGTATTACAAGAATGTGGCAGATCTCTTGGAACTTACGAAGATGAGAGGGTTGCCCTTGCCAGATTGTCATTTGTGCACCATTCACCGCGGAAAAACTTTGTATGTCTGCAAGATCTCAGTAAGTTTTTCAATCTCGGAAGTTGGAGGCAGAAATTTTTACCAGACTGCAGTTTGTTTTTGTAGATATTGTGAAAGTGCGTAGTTGTGTGAAAAAGTTAACAGTATGGAAGTAAGGTTCGTTTTGGTGCAAAGGTTAGTAAATTTGTTTGAGAGTGATTGAAGGTAGCTTAACAATTATTTTAAGCAGTTTTACTTGCGTAATTTTTGTAGAAGTCTTAGTTTCTTGTTTAAGACTTCGGAAGTGTGTTTGTTTTCTTTCCCAAGAATGGAACTTGGTGTCACTTTGGTAAAATAAAATTGTATTGAAATTGTTGCTATGATTGGCAGAAATGTTATTTCTGTACATGCTAACAAAATGTACTGTTATAAAATACGCTTACACTCTGGCTGTCCACGTGTGAAAATATATAATTGTGACAGGATGCTAAGCTGTACATATTATTGTCACCAGAAAGAATATATTTATTGCTGAACATAATTTGTTTTGACAAGCAAAATTTGTATATGATCTAGGAGTGCTGAAATGTGTAATTCTTATGTGGATTTCTTAATCAGTATAAATTTCAGTATCACTGGTCTACATGATCATTCTATTGCATATTAATTTTATTTAGGGTTCATTCTGTTACACTTTGGTAAGAGCTATCTTGGAATATCATTGAATATTATTCGTATGTTTCAGCAACTGATTGTCTAGAAAACATACAAATATGACTTTACAGGGTGATTTGACAGATTCGTTTTGGGTGAGAATTACTAATACTTAACTATAGTTTGTAATCTTGGTGCAAATATTTCACAAGCAAGGCAAACAGTCATAGACAACACTTTATAACAGATTGACATACGTTACAGATAAGCTTTTTTTGTACTGTCCATAACACTTGATTTGGTGAAATGCTCTGGTTATAAGCTCTCATCAAACAACATATCGTAAATGTACTGTAAGTTATGTACCATATTGCAGTTAGGACTTGTGGAAGATGCTGGCTGAACTGTCAGAGAGCTAAACTAACTCCTAGTGAAAATGGTGTAGTTTCTGTTGGTAGAAAGAAGTCTTGTAAAAAATGTTGTGAATTTTGTTTAAATTATTTGTAATTGCAGTATTGTGTTGTAGTAAAGAAAGTATTTTGTTCCTTCAGTAGAGTTCAAAATATTTTTGCAGCTATTACCTGTGCATTCTTAGCTTTTGGGATCTAGCAATGTCAACCAAAGAAATTTCATATGTATTGCAGTCACCATCTTAAGGGTAGTGGTAAGTTTGGATTTATCTTTATACTATTATTGTATGCTGAAAAATTGTTGGCAGCTGATCAACAAACACCTTCAGTCAGTCGGTAAGTATTCCATGTAGCAGTCACTGTTTGGTTAACATTGTCAGCCAGTTCCAAAAGCCAAGGATGTGTTATGTAGTTTGCTCTGCTCATAAAGTATTATTGTTTATAATTTTCTGTAGTTGAAAATGACTGTCTTTTTTTGTTTATATAGTTTGTGCAGTATTTTGACATGTGATGCTTACTGGCTATTTGTATTAACGACTTCTCTTCACCTACATGATTCTCTACAAGCAACAGTGAATGGAGTTTGGAAGCATAGAATTACTACCGGAGCACCTACATCATTTTCCCTAGACCGGGGATTATTACAGACGTGTCAGAATTCTACTTTTCAACAATACTGCCAGCCATTAAGCTATGCAATATTCTGCCTCTCCTCAGCAAGATGATAACAATTGATTATCAGTAATTGACACCTGCCGCAAGTCGCAAGATGTCACATGACAGCAATGGCAGCCCTTAGCTCCACCCAAGATGCGTGCGCGTAGCACCTACCACCACCGGGCCGGCATGCCCTCAGCAGAAGCAGAATATATGGCCTTGTAGAGACTGGAATCATCAGTTCATTGACTTGTCTACGAGCTGCATCAGCTGGAAAGATAGCTCCATCACACTCGTTCGCCAGAGTCCTGATCAGCCTCCGTTATATCACCTTGGTATCTTCAGCTCATCGCCGCCTACAGCAGAACTTCAGAAGCCCTCCCCCTGCGAAGTCTTCTAGAAGTTATCAGCCACATTTAGTCTCTTGCCCCTGGTAATGGCTACCCATACGCGCCCTTCAGGCATGGGCACGCATACACAGTTAGACAGGGAAAGTTGTCATTAACTACGTAGTCGAAACTGCCCCCAGTCAGATTAGAACCAGGTCCCCTTCACATGGACAGTGTAGTTTACTACTTCTGTTAAATTCTGGGTAGACAGGAGATAGTACGGGCCACCGTTTCTTATTCCTGAAGGGATACACACAATTTGCAACTAACTGCGCTCTCATTTTCCCTTGTGTTCGTCCAGATCACCATAGTAAAACACCTACATCCCGCAGAGTGGAGCAGGAGACTGGGTTTGCCAATACCAGTTGCCAGTTAGTGTAGAACTACACATTCTTCTGGACCGAGGGAATTTGTACGTCAGAACACACACCATTCGATGACCACCCATTCGGCACACATGCTGTATCAAATGGTAGACCCACAACCACTAGTCGTACTCCTGCTTGAGAAGATATGTCGCTAGACCAATTTGCACCAGTCTACCGCACCATTTGTGTTGCCGGAGGGAGTGCTTGGTTGGCTCTGGGTCGGACCTGTCCGTTCAAGGGGCTCACCTGTCAAAGGTATTGGAGCGCCTCCGAGGGAACCCACTCTTTAACCACTGCACCATTTGTGTTGCCAGTTAAGGAATAAGGTTGTGCTGTGTGTCATTTTGGTGCTCCTGGATGGCAGAACACATTTAGATAGGGAATGCACGTTGCCTGCTCCTATCTCCTAAACCCAGGTTTTTGAACCTAATGCTCTTCACAAAGAAAGGTGGGAAGGGCGTTAGGGAACAACAGGCAACTACTGCCGACCAGTCCACCTGGGGTTGCACCCAACCCAGTAAGGCAGTCTGCCAACTAACTGCATGGGAACGAACTCAGCTCAAACCGCCCGTTAGTCTGTGGGAACTAGCTCCCCAACTCCCTCCCCGTCTATGTTTCTGCCTCCCCGGAAGCTTCCGTGTACCATCCATCCCGTTGCCACCGCCTTCAACAGGGGACAGAAGATTCCAGTAGGAGCGGCCTGCTGCTGGTTCAAGGCCCGATGCTACCCCAGCCTTCCGAGGACCTACAACAGCAGCATTTGGAGCTCTAGTCACAGCAGCCTGTGGGAGCAGTCCGGATCAACCAGCAGCCGCACCTCCACCAGCAATCCAGCAGCACCTGTTAGCTGCCCCAGCACAATACTAATTAAGCCACCGGCACCTAAGCCCATCAGCAGACCCATAGCCAAACTAGCAAATGACTTTGTTCTCATTCGGCAGCCAATGCAAACCACTTTGTATTCAGGTTGAGTCTCTGCCCGGCAGTAATTGAGACATGGGTCACCTCAGTAAATGCACTCTGACATGCTAACAAAGTAGACACTTTGATATATAGCAATTTATCATTCTGAACCCGGACCCGTCAGGCGTCATCGTATGGTTTGTGTTGTATAATCTTTTGTGCCGTGTTATGTTTTGTTGACTTGTAATATTTGTTTTTATTCTCTACTGTTCTAGCACGTCACATCCTTTACTGGCTGTTGGTTGTTGGGTCCAAATACTTGCAAATACCTAAACATTATCAAAGTTATGAATATTTGAGAAAATCGTGGCACCATAACATTCCTATAGTTTAAGAAATCTGTTTCTGGTTTGCTTCAAAGCGTATTGCCACTTGAAATTTTAATATAATGGAATTCATTCCTTTTTATATTTAATGTAATCTACTTTATCCATACATTCCTTCTGTTTGTGCCCTATTTTCTCATAAATAATTTCTCTTAAAAGGACTGTCCGTACCTCCTCAGTTGGTTCATTTAAAGGTTTTTCTTGTTTATTGGCGACTATTTTTAGCCTTTTTGTTAGCTTGAACTAAGTTGAAAACCTTTTTCTTGCTTAGATTAAGTTAAAAATGCCACAAAGGCGCAATAAATTAATAAAAGTGGAAGCATAATGCTGGGGAAAATGTCTGGCAAAAATGTACGCAAGCAAAAGTTACGCAAGCAAATGCATGTCCGACACATTGTATTGAGCACATTAACCATATTTGGTTAATGTGCTCAATACAATGTTGCCAACATACAAACTAACGGAGATCTGTATTTCAAAACATGTCAGCTCTTTAGAACATTTTATCTGCATCAAAACCCAAGTTTCTCTAGAACTAGAGTAAAATGTAATTGATATGCTTGGATCGTATAGAGTACTTATGACAATTAAGGCTTATTTAATCAAAATGTTCTCAATCTTACACTCCTCAGGCATACACACTCTCACCGTTAGTAATTAATTCTACTATGGTGCCTAAGTTTTGTATTGGCATGTCTATGTTATGATGTACAAAGTCGTAGCAAGAGTGTTCAGTGATTATGACTGGGATTCACATTTTGTTTTCCCGATCAAGACATGTTTTATGTGACACACACTCGCGCATACAACATGTCTGCCATCTTGCCTCACACTGTCTATCCAATGTTTACATTCCCATATTTCATAGTAACGCAATTCATTGCAAAACACTGACGCCGTCAAGTGAGACATGATACAAACAATGACACAAATACTTACTGGTAATTTGGGCACCAGCAGTGCTTCCCAATCACAGCGCTATTGAGACTCAGGGTTCTCAGGGATGCTGTGTATCCATCTCACCCATGCGTACTTACAAACACGTAGGCAATACTAATCATTTACTGAACGTAACTTGAAATAAACACTTAGTAAAATATATGTGGCTAGGACACTGTCACTACTGAATAAGAGAGTTAAGTTCACTGTAGACTTGTTTTTATTGTTATTAAGCATACACATCAACATGCCAATTAAATTATGATTATCTCGGTCATGACTAGCCAATTCCACTTGGGTGCTCCCCAGCCGCAATCACTCTAGCGCACGCCAAGATGGATGATCTCACTGAGGTGCGTAAAAGCACAGCCTTCACAAGGGAAGAGGGCAGACAGCTGCTAGGGTGAACTGACCGGTTTTCCCTGAAGACAGGACACGGCAAATTACAAATGAAACCCTTGATACATTAACACGTGTGATTACTCGGAATCACTAACGCAAACTCGTCGGGGCTCGCCCTCCAGTACGTGGGTAGTGTGGTACCGGCCTATACACAGAGCTGGTTAGGATGGGAATAATTGCACCATACACTAATTACAAAATTTCATAAACCATCAAATGATACTTGAAACAAGATGGGACACGAGATGAATATTCACAATAAACACACACATGTATGAAAACAAGCTTAGATGGTGCGGATGCCGCTGGATGAAGTTTGTAGCAGACCATGTGGTGCAGGTGAAATTGAAATATTTGTATATGGAAACAGCAAACTAAATTCAGACAAAATATTATTCTTGCTGAGAAAATTATTCTCTTTACGATTGCAGTGATTACAGGCTTGTAACATGCCTGGTGGTGGTAAAATCAAACATTAACATGATGGTGTGGTCAAGTACAAAAGCATCAATTTACGTGAAAAATACATAGAACCCTGAAATAAATATTGCACATATGATGTTACATAAATAAGCTCTCAAAATGCAATGATGGCGTATGCAAAGACTTGGCATCGGTCGGCCACATGGTTATATGCAATATTGCCGTAAAATATTCAAACACGAAATTACCCTAAAATAAATACATAAAAATAAAGCCCTTAAAATTGCATGTAGCAATAACGCAGTAGTTACAATGAAACGCCATAAACATAGGCGGATGGTGCCTGATTCAAGTTGTGCGGGTCACGTGACCTCTCCGACATCTTATTACTCCTTCTCCTCTATTAAGTTAAAAATGCCGCAAGGGCGCAATAAATTAATAAAAGTGGAAGCATAAAGCTGGGGAAAATGTCTGGCAAAAATGTACGCAAGCAAAGGTTAACCGGTAAACTAAATTGACTAGGGAAACCTAAATCAGTGAACAATAGTTGTAGTGCATACCTGACAGTGTCTTACCTCGCCAGCTCTCCTCGACAGATTGTCCAGAGACAAGCATCGCACCGACCTACCATGGCTGCCTGCGGGGTTCACATAAGCGGAAGTGCTATGCACGCTGAGCAAAATATTTCATTATTGAAAATAAAATGCCACAAAATAAATAAAATATTATTTTACATTTCTATAATTTTCTTATGAATTTTCATATTATTTTAGTGTGTCTGTATGACAGCGTTCATGCCGGAATATAAGTGTTCTTAATCTCAGTGCCACGGGCACTTTGAACTATATAACCAAACAATTAAAAATAGTAACAAACACTTGGAACACATTTAAAGACATATTAAACCCTGTGAATACAATAGAACACATTTTACACTGAAAATAACATTTATATGGAAGTTCAAAATTATTGGCCTCTTTGCGCACGTGCTGGACACGTGACACGTGCGTGGTTAGCACCGTCATGTGCTCTTGCGCCGCTGGCTGTTAGCCGGCTTCAACACATACAAAAGTTGGGCCTTACCTAACGAATAGTCAAAATGTCTAATGTTGATTACTGAACAAAGGGATTCACTGATGCAGTGTATCAATTACTTTAACTGAAGAACATTGAAATAGGCTATGTTACAGTCAACTAACCGCTGAACTGTAATTAATGCATGAACCATTTATGAATGATAACCTTTTTTTTTTTGGCAGGTTAAGTTTTTCCCAGGGGCTGTTGGCACGTTTGCTGATAGAGGTTCAGATGCTATTGACAATGCTGCCAAAAAATTTATGCAAGATTCTGAGTTCATTTTTAATTCCAGATGTCTAGAGGACTGTATTATTGAGGTTAGTAATTTGTGTAAAATTCCTTTGTTTCTTGTACAGTTTACTGAAAAATGGAAGAAGGAAACTAAATTATAATTTTGTGGCTCTTGGAGCTGTATAATAGAAGTAACGAAGGCAGTGTGGCATCACACAGTGTCATAGTTGGAGTGTCATGCATCCATCTGGGATCTGACCAACTAAGCTGTCACGTAGCTACTTTCTGGTAAGATAAGCATGTTACTAATGCTGGCTCTTGGACTGTTTTCCTTGAAAACTGACTTTCAAAATTTCATACTTGTGTTTTTTTTTTTCTTGATAGTGTATCCTGTTAAATAAGTGTATTCCAGCTGTCAGAAGCATTGAATATCTGAAATCTAGTTGTTTTATGTTTCTGCCGAACATTGTTTAACTTAGATGCTGCAGTGTCGGAAGTCATGGGGTAGTCGATTATAATCTGTTGATGTGTAAATGTGCACTTTTGAAAGCTGTGCTGAAGATCTTCTATATTTCTTTTGATTTTGCATCCTACCATCAGTAAAACTTGCATTAGCAAGGCCTAAGTACTTTATTCATGCGCCAGTCAAGTGAAAATGTGTAATTGTTAGGAAAATGTGTTTGCTAATATGTCAATTTGCAGACTATGTATATAGGAAAAGAAAAAATAACTAAATTTGCCATTAAATTTAGACAGTGAAGTTCATAACCTGGTGAAGCACAGCAAATCACTGTGCTACTGAGTCCACAAGTGGATGGAAAACCTCTAGAGAAATGTTGTCACCTGCTGTCTGGATAGCTGCTTACAGCTCTCTGTTGTGCGCAGGTGCATGATCTCTTGTACAAATGGATCTCTTAAGCAGGTCTGATAAATGCTCAATTTGGTTCATGCAGAATGAATCATGTGGTGAGCAGTTTTCTGAAGTACTGAGAATGCTCTGTAAAATCAGTTCTAGAAGGACTGGGCCTCAAAGACATACACCTTTGCAGAAACAAAGTTTAGGACTTTATCTGAGATCATTTTCCACATGATCCAGGATCAGTGGCCAGAAAAGTTGCATGAACCTAAATCAAGAGACAATTTGAGATCATGTTGAACTTAATGCTGAACCGCCAATTGTCTGGGGTTCATATTATGAACTCAAGATAAATTAATATTCAGCCTGCACTGTGCCTGGTTGACAACTGGAGTCCTTGGCCTCTTTGAGGCTACAGCCTAACATCCAAATCCAAATATTCAGCTGGAAACAACTGAAACCATGACTTATTGGACATTTCCGCATGTTGCCAGTCCTTTTATGGTTCTACTTGCAATTACACGAGTCTGGGTGAGGTACTGTGCTTTGTGTTTATTGCGAGCTAGACTGTAGAAAATTAAGTGAAGAGGCAAAAAAATAAACGTAGCCAGTTGTCCCGACAGCACAGCTCACTGTTGTGATGCTTCACAAAGACCATGGCCGATTCCTTCCAAATCCTTCCCCAAACCCTCTTCCCTGTGCAACTTGCACCGTCGTTAATGACCTCGCTGTCGACGAGATGTTAAGCCCAACTACCTACCTACCACATTTTCTCTTTCTTTCTCTCTTCCCCCCCCCCCCCCTCCTTTTTCTCTCTTTGTCTACCTGTATCCTGCAAGTGTTGGTCACCTGAAGTACATGCTTGCTGTGGTACAAAATTTTGATGTTTTCTGTATAGGTCTACATACTATCATGTCATGTGCCTATACCCATTTATGTGCCCCTGATGGCACCTTTGAGGCGTTGAGTTTTTTTCTTTTCTTTTCCAAATGAGTGTGTTCAAGTTTGATGTACTGATAAGTCATGTTGACCAAAATATCCTCTAAATGTACCTGCACATTATTTGGAAACCAAGCTACTGAGGAAAATTTCACAACCTTCACACAAAATTTTGTTCCTTTTTCTATATTTCGTAAACTTTCGTCCCTCAAATGAAAATATTATCCTCTTACTTTTGCACTGCAACATTTTCAAAATTTTGCGCAAACATTTGGTAAATATTTTTTCTTAAATTGTCTTACATTATTTCTAGAAAGTAACCAGTTAGTGATAGCAAAGAAAGGAACTGTGCCACTCTCTAAAATAGAAAACAGTTGAATGAGCAATTTGGGGGAAACTGTGTAAGTTTAGATGTTTTTTTATGAACTTCAAGAACAATTTTCCTCTTGCCAACTCTTCTTCCAGTACTGAGGCATGGAATAAATCCTGCCGTATATCTTCAGCTGACACTACATGCAGTCTAGCAGCAGGGCCTCTCCAGATGTATACTGTAGTGTATATAATCTCCTGAGTACAACCACACCCACAGATAGCTTGCTTGTATGGTCAGTATTAATTATTTGTATGTACACAAGTGCATACACCACTGCAGTGTGGACATTCAGATACGTCTGTGTATGTTACCATCCTAATATCATGGAAAAATGTGATTTTTGCACTACTGTCCTGAAATCAAATGCAGTACATCGGTTCAAAACACTTCATCATGTAAAGCATTTTTCCCCCTTATTTTTGTAGTATTGTATGAAATGGATGTTATTAAAATAAAGTGTTCTATCATTAATTTTGTCCACCATAATTGGAATAACGTAGTTTTTATTTGAGTAAACACAATCCTTCCGCGGTGAATAGAAGGTGGGCAGAAGCAAAAGGTATCGGCTAGTGCTGGTGGCCTAGCGGGGTATATATTTTTTTATATGTACTAAGTCCAGTACGGTATGCATATTGACCAAAAAAAGTGCAACACATTTATTTTTCAGCTGATAAATGTTTTTTCGATCGTTCTGGCATCAGCTGATACAGGAGTTTGTTTATGGGATGTCATTAGTTTTATTTATGACACGCCACACATGGCTGTCAAAAAGTAAAATTCTTGGATGAAATAGCCAGCTGCTCTACCTGTAGGAGGACATACCTGTCTCACTAGCCAGCCCAAAGAATGGATGAGACAAGCTGGGGGTGGAGATGTAGTGTAATGAAAATAGGGGAAGATACGGGAGGGCCTCGAGAAAACCCCACACCACTGCAGTGTCCACCATGCACTCTACTTGAACCCCCCCCCCCCCCCCCCCGACCGCTGAGGCCTGGGTTCGAACTGGGAACCTCAGAAGTGGGAGATCAGCAACTAACGGATTGAGCTTACCATAGCAGTAAACAAATGCACAAAAAAAAAGTGTGTGCGCGCGCGCCCGTGTGTGTTTTTGCAGAATAACATAAACAGAAATTATTATTTATTTGTTACTAAAGTCATATCCCATTTTATGCATGTTTTGCCTTTGTGTCATACTTAGAAATCCTTTCTCGAGCTGCCAGTGAAGTAAGTCCAGTCGGTTTGTAGGCTGTCAAATTAGTGTGCTACCACTTTTTTTTTGCTTGAAATTTTGTAGATTGTGTAACATCTAATTTAACACTTCTAACATCCTCCTAGAAAAAGTTAGGTAATGCCTTTGGGAGGCATGTTAAAAAAAAATAGTACTACTAACCTTTTGGCATTTTTACATACAATTATTGCTATGAAACAGTGCCTTCTGCGAAGTGCAGTGATGCAGTACATCTTTACACACCACCTAATTTTATTTCAATACTTTTGCAAAATGTTTTTGATGCAGTTGGTGCGACAACACCCTGGGGGGTTGCTGGTGGAACACTTGCCGGGTGAATACCAGCGCGTGTATAGCGAACCCATCCTGCCCGAGTGGCCGAGTGTGGTGGAAAAGTGCCCTGAGTTGACGGAGGACAATGCTCCTGGAGTCGGCCCCAAGATACTGTATAACTCGACCTTCACCGTGAGTTAACAAGGCTTGGTATAGGCGGTTAATGGTTGGTTGAACACGTTAGAAATTAACCTTTTGAAAACGTCAACAGCCTTAATCTGCATATATTTTAACAGGCACACTGACTGGCCTGCACCCAGTAAGTTGGTAACAATGGAGGGAAAGTAGTTCCATGTGTTAACGTTGAATCAAAAATGTCAGGTAAAACATATGTGGTTACTGTAATTATTTCTTTTGCTTTTTGTGCACTACATATGTGTATGAAGTATCAAATTTATACTTTACTAATTTCACGGGTTCACTTGACCAACAAATGAATAAGGTAATCAGGTCCATGACAGTGTTGTTTTACATGTGGTGAAATAATACACTACGTGCATACAAGTAGATCTTAAGCAAAGCTTTCAAAAGTGTTCAATCTACTATGAACTGCCTGTACCTGTGGTAACTGGTATCCCACTCTTGTCGTGACCTGTACACAGCGTGTTGGTCAGGATAACAATAAAAAGGGATTAATAAATTCAAGTTGGTAATTGTGTATCCTTGGTATGTAGTTAACCTGAATTATTTTGACATTTCTTAGAACTTCATCAATCAAGAAACTGAGAACACATGGATTGTTGAAGTAGTGGAAGTGAACTCGACTACAGACATTTCAGTCAAAACTGATGATGATGTGGTAAGAACATGTCAATGTGGAATTGTGAAATAAAACAGTGTTGTAAACTTTTTAATTTTTACTCAGTTTAGCTTATATTTATACCACATAATGTGAATTAAAAAACATAGAAAATTATTTCATATTTTATTTATTGCACACTATGTAGACAAATACATATTTGTAAACTTGTAATACCCTCCAAGTGTAACTTGGACCTAAAATATTGATCATCATGAATTAATGTATGTAACCTTTTGGAATTTTATGATCTAAATGTTGGCTGACTTGGGGAAAATTTTGGAAATGTAGAGGAGTTGCATTTTCTTTATCAAGCTATTAATTAGACAAAATATTTGCTTATGTTTAAAACAAAACTTACAATTGGCAGAGTGTGTGACTGTATTTAACAATATAGCTCTTTTCTTTGTATTGCAAAAAAAAAAAAAGTTTTTTTAATATCCACACAAGCAGTTTGTGGAATGTATTAATACGGTGGCTGCCTAAGTCCCATGAGACTGCATTTCATCCTAAGGAGTGTTAGTACTAAAATACATACAGAGTATAGATTTTTAAGAGTACCTGTATAACATCACTGTGGTGAGATGCAGTTTATGTTGTTGCAAAACATGTTCGCAAGGTATTAGTGAAATTACAGTAGAACCTTTATAAAATGACCGCTCACAGTTTCCAGAAATTAGGTTGGTATAGAAACAAGGTTACTTGCTAAAAATATTTTGGGAAATTTAGACAGATTTTTGTGAGGGGGGAGAGGGAGTTGGGTAGATAGATAGAAGTGTAAGCACATATAAATATATAAAAAAATGTTTTGTATGTAAATGTTCTTCGTCTTACAAGGAACCTACCAAAACTGGTTATGAGCTGCATATTGGCTGGTTGTGGTAGTCCCACAGTTGGGATGCAGACATTAAAAGGAGCATTGAGTGCTGCTCTCCAAATATGCTTCTGTTTAAGAATGAAATTACTTAGACTGACTCCCTGACAGCTTTGCAGTGCTGAGAGTGGCCTTGTAAGCTGTTTCAATACATTTCTATACATCAGAACTTCCAGGTGTTCCAGCTTGTGTACACGTCATGAACACGTTCTTAACAGGATGAGATTTATATTATGGTGTGTGAAAATTCTTAGGGTAGACGTTACTCTTTAGTCTTCATGGTGTAGCAAACTTGTTGCTATGGTCTTACGTCTGTGTGACGGACATATGCCTTGGGCGTCCTTTGGTTGTACATGATGTTACATGGGTGACGATAGAGGTAGAGATGATTGTACTTGAGGTTAGATGTTACAGAGGTTGAATTACTAGACAGAGAATAACGTTAAACATTGTACTATCACAGCTGGGGTTTAATGAAGTTAATAAAACACATTCAATACAATTTACATGACTAGTTTGTTATTCAATCGAGTAGCCTACAGTTTAATATATTAATTAAGCTACATAGTTATTTGTTATAACATTCTAATTGATTCCTAATTGGAACATTCCCACCTGTTCTTGAGTCCGGAGGTTGCATCTAACAGTATGGTAAACGATGCACGAGCACACCCCTCAAGCTGCGTTCTTCCCTTGTTGGTGGCCGATGTAGCAAAGACCCTGGGCTACGCCTCATGCTGCCCGTCCTCGACATTTGTTTTGTAAACGGACCTCATTAATCTGCAGGCTTGCTCGGAATGCAAGTTGTCATATTTGGGTTAGTAACGCTGGGTTCAGAACTGAATGCTTTATTAAGGTGCCTTCATGAACCCACTAGCGTGTCCGCTGTAATAGGTAAATCACACATACATTGTGTACTTAAGGGACACAGTCATCGTTGATGTTCAAAATTCATTGTTTCCCCAGACACTACAAACAATAGGCTTTGTTGGAATACTCAAGTATGACATTTGCAAGACAATTCAGATCACAAATTATATTAAAATTTTGTAATGAATCAAAAATTCTCTGCCCCATCATTGAACTGAAAAGAAATTTGGTTTTCATGGGAAAATTACCTGATTGAATGCCTTCACCCACTGTACAGACTCCTTGGTCTAGTGAATAGATAAAACCATTGTTTTGGTTTGCAGTAGTTTCGGAAGCACAGTAATAGAAAAACTGAGAAACTCATTAGCATATAATCTGCAGAAATTTCTGTCTTTGTACAATTTTTTTTTACTGTTGTGACACATTGGTTTCTTGTTTGTTATGTTTGCACTGTGATATCTCTGTGTTTAGTAAATTTACATTGTATTCTCAACGTATAAAGGACAAGTAAAAATTGGTTGAGGGGCCATTGTGGTGAAATGGTTAAACCTCCCTCTTCCTACCATTTTAAATTAGGTTCAGTTCACAGTAGTCAAACCCAGGTTTTCACTTGTAATGTAGGGTTCATCGTTGTTGGTCAGTGAATTTTATAATAGGATTTCAATTTCCCCCTTCCCCCTTCATCATCCGTGCATTTATGTGCTACTCCATCTCCATCTCACTTTAATGCTTTTGGCACAAAATAATTAAGCTGTCAAGCCACGCCCAGATCTCTCACAATAAGAGTGTTAATGTGGTTGGATGTTTGCAGGTGGAAAAGTGCAGTTTGTGTGCGTTGGAAGACCTCTATGGAGATGTCGAACTGACAGTGTTTTTAAAGGAGGTGATGTGTCAAAGGGTGTTCACTTGCCATCTGGTTTCCTTAGAGAACACACCTTCAGTTGTACTCTACGATGGCAGCAACAACATGAATCTTAGGTTTGCAGAGCAGACTGCATTGCAGGCAGCGCCAATACAACTCAGGGTAAGTACAGTAGAACTGTACTAAAACGGTTCCTCACAGTTTCCAGAAATAGATTGTTACAACAGGTCGGCCGCTGTAGATATTTTGGGAAATTTTGGACTAATTAGGTATTCATTCATCTCTGTGCAAAAATGACACATTATTTTAATTAAATATAAATTAATTTTAATAAGCAAACATTTTCTGAAATAATTATATCCTAGAGGCTTGTACTTAACTTCCCTTTGTCTCCAGAAATTTTAAAGCATAAGAGTGGCGTGAGGATTTACCGATCATTATAAGTCCATGTTCAATTTTTTCTGGCATAAACTCAACATGATTTTTTTATGGGATATTAATTTAATTCAATAGTCAAATGTCTTCCAAATAAAATTATCCACAGAAGGATATCTGTAACCTCATGTCGCCAATCAATTGCAGAACCAGGAACACTGCATTTGCAACCTGATGTGTTCTAGTGCTTGGCATCCTTTTATAATCAGTCCCTTGGCCTAGGTTTTATGCCTACCTTAATGTTTTGCAATTATTCTCAACCTAACTGCCCCTAATAATAGTTAATCTTAACTTTTGTCTAAACCTTGCATACCTTCATGAATTTCACCCATCAAGAGAGAATTTGACTTGGGGTATCTGTGGATCCCCTAACATATGCAGACATACACATTTTACGGCAAGCCTTGGTACATCACACTTATGACATACCATGCTGGAGTCTCCTATTTGGTACACTTCACGCCAAAGAAGTGTTAATTGACCGGATTGCTGCATTACTGCATGCACAGCTTTCATCAGATCAAGGCAATGGAAACTTGCCAGGAATACGGATTATATATACACTATCCATCGAATTCCAGGGGACTTGCA
Organism: Dryococelus australis; assembly: GCA_029891345.1. Classification (NCBI taxonomy): domain Eukaryota; kingdom Metazoa; phylum Arthropoda; class Insecta; order Phasmatodea; family Phasmatidae; genus Dryococelus; species Dryococelus australis. The sequence goes on from CM057004.1 coordinate 103,316,539, forward strand.
TAATTCTGTAAATGTGGACTTGACGTATTACTCACAAAAAAAAAATCAACCTCATTAAACTGACGCATGATGCGGTTCCCTGTAGTTGGTTTTCATACGACCTCTGTCTCACCCTTACGTTTAGCTTTGTAGAGATAGGATTTATTTTACCATTACTCTCCACATGAGCTGAGATTGCACTGTCTACCATTGTAGCTTGTTTTATTCACTGTAATTATGAGTATAGGACTAGTTCATATAACCCCCACTAGATAGCACTAGTTGGTTTATCGTTTGAGTTTGCTTGAAGGATGGGCAGCTACACTTCTGCGTAAACTATAAGGGCCTAAATAATATCACCATGCGTACTCCGCCACCCGCTCTCGATCCTCCTCACACACTGAGAGACATCGACGAGGCTAGCTTTTTTACCACCCTCGATATACAAACTGATTACTGGCAAATTTCCATACACACGGACAGTTGCCCGTACACTGCTTTTACCTCACCAGTAGGAGAAACTCTACAGTTCCGAGTAATGCAGTTGATGTCAGCTGGATACTTGGGTCAGGCTGTTTTGCCTACCTTGACAACATTGTCTACTCAACCTGGGAAGAGCATTTCACCCATCTTTGAGTCCTAGAGAGGGTAGAACTTCATTCATGGGCTAACTGAGTTAACAGAAACGAGCCTACGGCCAGCTCGTAAAGGGAATCTTGTTCCAACATCTTTGCATCTTGATTCATATTTATGTAAGCTGAGGGCTCTTGCACGAACATCACACTAATGATGAACTCACCAAACATTTAGAAGTTTGCTTATGATCAAGCACCCACTTAGGCAAAGCCTGTGGTTTTGATTTAGTTAAAGATGGGTTGGCAGTCATAGATTTTATTGGGCCAACCGCCTTGTGTGTCTTACAATGCTTCTCTAGAAAAGCTAGCAAGTCGCCTAATGTGGGAAACTCTTTGAAAGGGTCATCTCCCACTGCGTTCATAGGGCAGTGTTCAGAGTTGTGAATAATATTGTAATTATTGTATTATTAATTCCCACTGTGCCACAAGAACATTTAAGAGCCTTAAGAGTTGATACATTTTTTGTGACAACAGATAGTAACTGGTGCAATGAGTTCGAGCAACATACATGCAGAAACAAAAAGTTTGCACAGCTGCCGAAACGAGAAAAATGTGCAGTGCGCGTATTGAATCGACAGTCGTACACATCCAAACAAAATGATTGATCAACTACCGGAGTGGATTTGGCGTGAAGCATCAAATAACATTGCATACTCAAATTGCAAACCGCATAAATCTTGGATGCAACATCCACAGCTACTTTATATCACGATAATGAATTTGTGAGCTGCACACACCCACTCACTGCCATGATGGCTACAATAGTAGCTGGCACAGTAGTGCCAGTTTCCTTGCTGCTAGAATCAGGGTGACAAACCCCAACAGCACCATGAGTATGGGAAGTTTAAAAATGGTGTGTACAGTAACCACACAAGTTTAATATGTTGACACATGACATACCGGGAATAAATACTTACTAGTATTTCTCTGCAGAGGAGGTCCCAGTCTTTTTGGCTAGAAGATGAGCCAGGCACTTCTATATGTACGGGGTTTCAATTTTCCTGGGGGCAGGTGCCTTCCTGTTGTACAAAACTAGCTGGATGGCTTTGCAGCAGGGCACAAAATCAGGTGTGGGCAACACAATTCAGCGCTTAGGTGCCGCTACTGCTTTGGTTATACCTGGATGACGGTAGGCTGGAGCAGTGTTTGTGAAAGTTGAGACTGGTGTAGGTACAGTGTAATGAGTGGTTGAGACTTTAGGCTTTGGCGGAGGAGCAGATGGCAGTATGGCGGGTACCAAATATGTGACGATAGGTGTTGGTGGCTCCTTGGGTTGACTTAAGTGCTCAACTACCCACCAAGGTACTCAGTTGGACTGGTTTTCTGTGGAGGGTTGAAGAGATCTCTTGGGACAGCAACTTCCACTGGGTCATGAAGATGTCTGAGGGCTTGCGCTTGAGGTGCTAAGATATCTATCTGAGAGACCACGGAGGGCTGATACTCGTGTGTTCTGTCAGAAACCAAGAGAATCTGTCGTACTATCTCTTTGAGACTCTCCCTCTTAGAGTAGGGCATCGTGAGAGGGAATTTACCCTACTTCTGCTGTACCAAGATGGCAGACTCCTTGTGCAACTTACGTGTGGTACCTCATGTGGGCCGGGGACTGGTGGACACCCTATTCCCAAGTCTGGCAGAGACTGCAGTTCACTAGGGAAGTCAGACCTCTCCTGTCCAAGGTTGCACATGTGTGTGTGGCCCTGTCTCAATCTTCCCAACTCGGGGGACATCGGACACTCTTGGCAAGACTACGGTTGAGAGGCCAACAAACCCCTAGCTGACAAGCTGTTTCCAGGACAGTGTACTGTGCAGCTCCACCTTTCCTTCAATCCCAAGGGGTTGATGGGAAGGGTGGCCATAGCTAGTGTGTGGGTGTGAAACTAGTGTGTGGCTTGGTTGAGTTAAATTTATCGGGATCATCTGCGGTCCTGTTACACGAGGGTAACTACATAAATGTTCTACATCTACAGGAAAGGTACTCAAATTAAAAGCTGACCCACGTTTTATTCCAGTAAGGAAATAAACACTGGTCAATGGCGCGAATATCAGCCAGAAAGCTAGAATACACTGTTAGGATGACCGGTAGAGGCGACCGGAGGGGGTGGTTGCAGAGCGGGAGGTAACAAATGCATGGCTTACCTCTGATGTCACCGACCAGCTGGAAGGAGATGCGAAACAAAAGACGAACAATAATTACTACTAGCGCTATCTAGCGGGGAGTAAAAGAACTCGTTGCCTTTAAGCATGGTTATGGTGGGCCGGTGAATAAAACAATTTGCAAGGCAGGCAGTACCATCTCACATTATATCAGGACAAATGAAAATGCAAACTTCCGTCTCCCATCTAAACTGAACTAAGGATGGAGCGGAATGAGTCTAATCTCCATTGTTGCAAAAGACTTTGTGCATCAACGTATTTACACTTGTTGCACAATTTACAAAGTCACACATCACTACACTAGTTATTTATAGTCACATGTCCAAACATGCAGTGAATTTTAATTTTGCTATTAGTCTGCAGCAATGCAAGTACTGTTCACAAGAAAGTAAACACTGTTTATATACTTCTTGTTTACTGTTGCTGTAAATGCATTTAACATACATTGAGATCAAAGAGATTGTGGCACAATTTTTAGATGTTAAAATTAACTGCTTTTCCTGATTCTCAATAATTGCTTTAAATCTGCCGGTTACATATGCTATCTACGGTTAGAAGCAGGGAATTCTTTTAAAACTTTAATTTTGATTTAGAAGTTATTACGATTACCATTTGTTAATGCACAAAATTTGAAAGAGTTAACTTGTATTAATCCTTCCTGTAATTTGTAAACATGTAAAGCTATTGTGGCATAACTAATGTGTTAATGGTTTATTTTGGCAGGAGGGAATGTCTCCAAATGTTAGGGTGACGTACATAGGGGATAAGATGTCGGTTTGTGTCCGCCTGATAGAACAGTATTTTGAGCTATTGAAGCACACTTTGAACATGGTAATGAGGCTAAAGTCTGAGACCAGGCGCAAGAGGTTCGTTGTGTGCAAGAAGGACTTGAAGAAGCTGTGTGCACTGCAAATCAACAGTAATTGGTATCGTGTTGCTGCGAAAAGTCAAGATAGTCTCACAGAGGTATGTATGGTATTGGTGTTTTACCTCCATGTAATTAGTACATACAATAATTGTTTTTGACACTTGACGCTCTCAGGAACAGTCTGAAGCTACATCACCGTTAGCGCTAACTTTTAGTGCGCAGGCCTGTCTCACAAAGGGTTAACAAGGGCTTGTTCAAACTCATGTGCCGGCCAGGGCCTGACTAGTGTAGAGAGTAGGTCGAGTCGCCTGGTGAGTGAATACGAAATCTAGGCTCGACTGAGCCACATGCTGGGCATTGTGACTCGAGGTTTGCCGTGTTAACCTGTGCTGGTGCTTGATTATCTGGGCTGCGGAGTTAGTCTAGTAGGAGGGTAGTGGCTGCTTGGAGCTGCCGATGGAGCTGGCTGGCCCAAAGAGGCTGCGATGGCTGGAACTACCGGAGAACGTCCAGACAGGGCTGGAGCTGCAATTCCTATAGATCCAGGGGCAGGCTATGCCCAGTGAAACCTCCTCCCCACTGTGAATTGCAGCCACCACAGGATGCGGCATACTCGGCATCATCTTGGAGGCTGAAATGAGAGAGAGGAGTTAGCTGGGAGGTGAGGCCTCTCCAGCTCTCGGGTGGCGTGAGCTTGATCCCGGAGGTTATCATGGCAGAATGCCTTATTGGATGGGGTGCAGTCCCAGGTAGCTTTGTAATTGGCCTTAGCCTTTCTCTCCTGCAGATCCTTACCAGCCCTTTTGGTATAAGGCATGGAGGGGTGCTACGACCTGCCTTACAAGAGGGGAGCAGGCAACAATTAGTCCCTAGCTAGAAGTGTTCTGCCGCAACAGCGGCCAGGTCAATATAGTGCCGTACCTTTACCCCAATCGGCAACATAAGCGGTGCGGTGGTTGAAGGGCAGGTTTTCTCAGAGTCGTCAGACTACAATTGTGGGTGTAGGCCCTAAAGCGGTCAGGCCTCCAGAACCAAACACCCTGTAGTGCTCCCCTTTACCTAGCTCTTGTTACAAGTTTCACTCCTAATTCAGTCCTTCTCTTAAGGGGTAATTATCTATATATTCTTTGTTAATGCAATGTGAAGGGGAGATGCTCGTTGGGGGTGCGTAGCCAGATGGGCTTGAGTCACACAGGCAATTCTTAACACAAACACTTTTATTACAACAATTAAATACAATATATTGATGTATGAAACAGAATTAATTACTCTCATGCTATCACTATATTACAGCACTCTTTTTCCTTGAAACATTAATGTAGCCGAAGCTCTGACACGCTATACCAGTCCTTGCCAGCAAGTAATTAAAATCTGAGTGAAGCTAATTAACGGGGTCTCGATAGATAGCCAACTCGGATTATGCTCACCATGTAAGAAATGTCTGTAGATGGCCAAAAACTCCTCCAGGCCTAGATAGAGTTGCCCTCTTCTTCAGCCTTGTCGATACATTTTGTTGTCGACTCCAACAACTGAACGCAATGCGGCACTGGTCTCTCTGGTACGTCTAGGCGGGGGTGGTGCGATGCGCTCTACTTATATAGTCCGCTGTAGTGGGTCATGGAGAATTGTTGATAAAATAACCTTAGCGCCTTGCTCTCATCTCTATATCCCATCGTACCTTAGGTGAAATGTGTGCGGCACCCAAGGTAACCGCTACTACCCCCTCCAGTAACTCAAATGGTGCGGTGGACAGAGTGAGAACTGGCCTGCCTGTCTAGCCTTCCTAGGGGTTATGTGACTAGTGGTTGTGGCTCTGCATTTCAGTACACCAGGGTGCGCACACATGCTCGACGGGACTCCCGGAGGGGGACCCCGCAATCCTACACTAGATGGTAAAATCAGATGGTTTAAAAACCGGTCTCCTGCTTCACTGTGGCAGGCGTGGTGTCTACGTGACATCACACAATCACCTAAGGAAATGAAAGTCAAAGTAGGTGAGAAATCTTGTTTTATTTCAGGGAGGAATGAACACGGTGGTCCGTACTGCCTCCTAACTATTTTGAGCTGATCAGAAGTAAACTACGCAGATTTCACGTGAAGGGGACCTGGATCTAAGCTCGGTATGGCAGATTCGACTAGGTAGCTGCTAACTTTCCCTATCTACTCTGTGCCATGTCCTGAAGGGACTTAGGGGGCCCACTTCCTGAAGAGTTGTGGGGTGGCTGTTGCCAAGGGTAATCAGAAAGCGGGGTTGACAACTTCTCCAAGGTCTGCAGGGGGAGATCCAGCTGAAGAGATTCTGGGCTGTATGGAAGATGAAGAGCAGTCAGAGAGCTCTAGTGCATGAGGTGGTGGAACGAACTGCCGGGGCTGTGTGGCTCTTATAAGAGCCGACAAACAACTGGCGTTCCTCAGCCGTGCGCAGGTACTTACACCTGCTGGCTCGCCCTCGCCGGGGCTGCAGGGTGGGAGTCAAGATTGCATTGAAGGTGGCGGAGCCAAGGGTTGTCTGCTGAGGCATCTGCTGCTGGCTCGAGTGCGGCAGGTGGCGCTATCCCTCGGTGCGCCCTTGAACTACTTGACTGCTTTGGGAGTGTTTGTGGCAGCTCAGCCGCTGGCTCACTTATCTTGTGAGCTTACTGACCGCGGGTTATTAACAGTATAACACTGACGTGTCTGTATTACCCCATGTAACAAGGGACGTAACCTGGAGACCCTCTGGTAGATATTATACTAGTTCAGACCCTGGCCGCTGGGCCTGGTAATTACGCACAGATAAAATAAAGTTGTGGTTGCATGAGTCAGTAAAGTGCCATGCATCATTATTTTGTAATGATGCCAGTGATATGGTAATTGTGGATGTGGGGGTTATATGTTCTTAATTGGATCTGCAAGAAAATTGTAAGATTTGTGACATTATTTTAAAAAAAAGATTATAATAAGCTTGTTAATTGTGTAGTGTAGCTACTTATTGAAAAAAAATTCTGGTTATGTATTTTTAGGGTGTACAGTCATTGCTTAATTCTATGCAATTTTCCTTAAGAGCACTGCCTACCAGCTGGCAGTTGCGAAATTTAAATAGGATATCCAATCTTTAAAAAAATTTGCCTCTGTGCGTTATTTTTAAAGATAGGCGTTTCGAACAAAATTTATTCTTCACAAATTTTTTTAAGTAGATCTGTACAAGCGTATATTTTCAATATAGATAGGTAGTATGTAATTCTTTGTTAAATGTAAATTTAACAAATTCCTTGCAAACAGGCTGTACATGTTATTGAAACATTTCAACTTTAAGGAACTTCTCATAACAAATTCATGATGAATATTAAATACATTTGGTTTGAAAGGCCTGTCTTTAAAATAATGCACTGAGGCTAAATTTCCTTAACATGGGCTTTCCCCTATATAATTTTCGCAGCTGCCAGCTGGTAGTCATTGCCCTTAAATATTCAAATTTCATATCAGCCTACATTCTGAAATATTACTTTTGGGAGAGCTACGAACATGCATTTTACCTAATATAAGCTACAGTAGCACTGGAGATTACTGGGACAGTTTCACATAGTACATCTCGTAGTCAAGTGTGTAAGTTCTATATATCATGACAAGTGTGAACAATTTTTCTGCAGGTGACTGTGAACTTAGTTGATGTGGGTTCATCAGTTTCTGTTGACCCATTCTCTCTTATTGTGCTGGACAGCATCTCTACAGTCTTCTCAAATGTACCTCCTCAGGTAGGTTATCTGTTTAATTGGATAAAAAATATGTAAGTAGAAGGAAAATTTTTTTTAGGGATCTTATAAAATATTTCATGGTTGTTTGTCTGGTAGAGTACTTGGTATTGTGCAAATATTTGCCATACCAAAACTAGTACTTGAATTAAAAATTAAATTTGTAAGAAGTTAGTTACTGAAAGTCATACTGAACTGAAAATTGTTGAGTTATTTGAGTCTTATTCAACATTTGTTTAATTTAGGAGCAATGGAAATTTTTATCTAAGTATCCAGTTGTTTTCAAGTACATTATACTGGTGTATAAATGTTAGCAAAATACCTGTATTAAATATTGTAGTTTCCCTTCCCCCTTCACATCAAACTGAGTTCATCAAAGTGTTTAATAAAATCTTTATTTGAATTATGATTTTTACATATGTCATTTTCTTTAAGATGCGCATGAAAAATAAATATTTGTTGTTAAATTATTGTTGTATTATACAAACACAATGCATCACCTAGGAAGAGATCAGTCAACTGAAACAGGATGGCTGATAAAGCACTAAGATATTAAGAGGAAATGAAATGATATAGTCCAGCCCTCTCTCTCTCTGTGGAAAGGGAGGGAGAAATAAAACATAGTAGAAGGTTGTAAAGAAAGCCACTGATATTCTTGGTTAAATTTCATAGTTGTTTCTTCTTGGCATTGGCCTGCCAGGGAGAGGGGTTGTCTTGCCAACAGACTAAGTATTCACATGCAACATTGCAGTAAGATATGGTGGGAATAGCTTGCTAGGCTACTATTACAGTTTTAAAATGGCGACGGAAACAAATAAATGTAAGATAAACCTGCTGCCACATTTCAAATTTCTGTGCCGCCACATCTGTCCACATGACCGTAACCAAAAATAAACATACGTATGCTAACGAGTCCTTGGCACAAACAGAACATCTAAACGGCCACCAAATAGCACAAACAAACATTGGCCCGAAATAACAAATAACTAATACTCAAAGTGTTTGCCTTAATGGCAGTTAATCAAAACAGGGCACACCTGCCACTATATATATAGATGCGTGTCCGATTAGACTGACTGGACATAGTTACAGATTTTACTCGCTAGACCAAAATCGACTTGGCAGGGATGAGGCGAGGAGTGTTGGCTTGTTCTGATACACTCTCACCTCTAGTTAGGTATTTGAGGTAAGTTTAGTCTTAAGCGGGGTGAATGCCTGCACGAATGTTCCAAAGTTGTGCTTCTTTCATCCAGAAGACAAAGTTGTCCCTACCTAGGCGAACTGCCACTCCGGTTAAGAAGCCGTAGACAACAGGATGATGCTTGTAGCTGGTACGGACATACGGTGGAAAAACTATTAATATTGCCAGTGCAGGCGCGACTGCTTGATGTCTGAGTTTGGCGGCACTGGGCCGTTCCGCCTGTCTATCCTGCGTAGGATAGGGTGATACTATCCTCGACCAGACAGCAGGGTAAGCCAGGTGTTGCTCTCTATGTCTCCTACCACTCCTCTCATGAGGCATATGGTAACTGTTCCATAAATCACGCAGTGCACTGAAACGGAAATACTAACAATGTACCCCAGTAGCGACTTCCGGCCGGTTCGATAAGAGTCCCCACTGATCCCCCACCGTAGACGGACTGATCAGGGATGTTGAGCCGGATTCGCGCCAAGCCTCTACTGGTTGTGTGTCCACCCAGAATACCCGGCAGCACTGCAGGTCACAGTCACCGCGCACTAATAATGCGAGTGGTGCGAAGCAACCAATGTGTGTCGTGCCACTTGGTGTAAAGGTGTTACTAGTGGTTAGGGCATTACTGTTTCTTCAACATGAGCACTAATAGTATTGTGTGTTTGATGGGAAGAAACAGGGAGCCTCTAATGTGTATTTCTTAGTTCGGTTTAATAACTTCCTCTGATTTCGTTGGCAGTGCACAGCGTAATCTTCCTCCAACTGTGAATACAGATATATACCCCGGAAATAAAAGTAGCAAAGTAGAAAGCAATGTGTTTTTATTGAAAGTTCAATAGACACGTGACTTGTGCTACCTCCTACCAAGTCGAGGATAGCTGAAGGTAACTGAATGTTCCAGGTGTAGGTGATCTGGTTCTAAATAAACGGGAAAACCTGATTCTAGACTAAAAAAAAAGTTACAGTTAAACTACTAATTAAAGGTGTCTCTCGTGCGGATGGCGGGGGGCGTGCGTTCTTCTCTGCCCCTCGCCCTGGTTGTCGGGTTTTACTGATGCAGCGAGAACCTGTATTCCCTCCGTGTGCAAAGATTACTAAATTAGGAAGCCGCGTGTGTCGGTTGTCCCCACCAGCCTACTTTTCATGTGTGCCATTCACAAGAACCAGCATATGGCTGGTGGATATTACAAGTAAATAGTACATAAAGCGTGAAAGACAAATTATTCAAGAAAGAATGACACGACAAAACGAGCGGAATGAAAGTAAGAATATTTATAATATGTACAAGCCTTACTCGTGGGAGGCTGGGAAATGCCACTACTATCCTGGTGCTTGCTGCAGTGATATAAGAAAGAAAAAGGAAAAATCTTTCCAGGGAACCTTTGTGTCTTGCAGCAAGCTAAATTGTTACGTGTGAACATTCACAAAGTGGTTAACCACAGGCCCTTCAACACCTAGGTTAACCGGCTAAATAAATACAACGTGAGTACACTACATGCATGAACAACGCGGCAAGTTATGAGCACATTGGTCACAGAATACATATATATACACTCATAAACAAAAACATGGAAGTTAAAATATCTTGTGCCAAATTAAGAGTTTTAACACTCAGACTGTGAATTTGACGAGGTGCACAAGATATTGCAAACAAAAGCACATAAAATGTACTCCTATGAAGTGTAATGTACAAAAACCCTCCTACAAAACGGCATTCTTTCTTGCAGGTGATCTTCACATATACACTTTAAAACTTATTAAATCATTTATAGGTGTACCTACACATCAAATAATAATATCTAAAAAACTAACTTTCTCCTGTACCTGTTGGTAGTCCATCTATTTTACCAGTTCATGATGTAAATTCATAGTGTGTTTACGAGAAAAGTTTTAAGAGAACATATATTTAAGAAACCACACAACCTTGTGAAATGGCATTCTTCTTGCAGTTGCATCTTCCCATTAACACTTATGAGCATATTTAAATGTGTACCTACACATCTAATCATTATAAAAATAATCTAAAATTAACTACGTGTCCTGTGAAGGAAAACAAATTCTAACATGTGAACTATGGAAGTCTCTGTCTTCACCTATCACGCGCACTGTGGTGAGTGTCTATACGTAATACTATCACGCACACTGTGGTGAGTGTCCATATATGATACTAATTATCGTAGCTATTATTCACTGTGGAGAGTGTCTATTCGTAACGATACTTTTTACGTGGGCTGTCGGCCACTGAAACACTTGAACCATGGGGTGTAAAACGTCTGTTGAAAAGTTACTGCTGTACAGCTGTTTACGGTTGTAAATAAAAAGTGAATTATCACGTAACCGAGTGATTAATTACTTGCTCATTTACCTCATTGGTTCTTTATAGTGGAACTGCACTGCTTCTTTTAATTTAGCCTAAATGTGATGGTTCTGCTTATGCACTGTCTTTTGGCATTCTGCTAAATTGAATGCAGTGCATGTGACCGGTCTATAACGAGTCCTTTTGTCACGTGCATGTAGTAGTGATTTAAGACTACTACACAGTTTTTAAAGTGTGTGTACTATTGGCGATTTTAGTCTTCCCCCTCATCACTCACCTTGGGACGAAGGGCAGCATGCTGAGGGAACGGCAACATGTACCTGGTTGTATGTCTCCATAGCGATTCTCTGTACCGGCCAGGCGTGTAGGCAGCCTTGGCGGTGCGTGGGGGCATCAGGCATCATAGAGCAGTCTGGGGTGTCGTGGCTTCTGCTGCAACAAAGTGAGAGGGCACTCGTTTAAGGGACGTAGAGGCAGTGTGGGGGAGGGTCAGCCCTTTCACCCCGACTGCATGGGTACCTACCCGTAGGGCGGGATGTTTCTCTGACAGGGTAGTGCGGGGGAGAAAGGTCTCCAACCCGACTGCGGGCAGAACAACTCGTCATGGGCGGCATCGACTGTCTCGGTAGCCAGGTCCTGGGGCGAAACAGTGGAGGGGAAGCTTATGTCCAGCCTCCACTGCGGGTGATATGCCTGTTGAGGGGTTGTGGATGGCATCGATGGTCTCAATGGGTTCAGCTTCTCCCGTAGCAAGATGGCTGGGCGGAACACTTCCAAAGTGGCAGCTCGACGTCCGGGTCTGCGGGTATTCCTGCGTCGCAAGACCTGGGGATGGAGTACGTCTGTTGCAGCTCGACACCTTTTTTGTGTAACAGGAGGCTGGGACGGAGCGCTCTTGTCCGAGCTTGACGTCCTAGCTTGCGGGAGATCCTGCGTGGCAGGTTCTTGAGGCGGAGCACTTCCGGCTTGGTTGCTTAACATCCTGATAAGGGGTCTACCTGCGTAGCAGGTGGTTGAAGCGGGGCACTCTCAACTGAGCTTGACGTTTCCTGTGGTCTAGTGGCATTGTGTACTTTGTCGTCTGAGGACAACCTCTCCGAAGTTGGGACAGCCGTGACTTCCAGTTCCGTAGTTGTACTAGGTGGGGAGGTAGGCGCTTTGGTGATTCCTAGCCCCCTCACCGAAGGTAATCGCGATCGCTCACTGATGCGGCTTGATCGACGGGGTGTTTGAAGGGGTTCTCTGTTACGGGGACTCCGCCAAGATAATTCAGAGCAGCTGGAATGTGCTGCTGCTATTTTATCGGCGTAGCTGCGTGGTGTCGAGGGCATTGAGCTTATGGAAAATGCACCTTGGCATTGTTAAACATCGGGTTTCCATGGTGCGATTTAACTAGGCGTCAGTTCAACCACGATGGGCATTGGTTCGGGTCTCCTTGAAGGTCCTCACTCGGCTTCAGGTTCTATCCTCTTGAGTGGAGGTTCATCTTCATCTTCCGATTGGCCATACGTGTCCCCTTCAGCATCACCATCCCCAAATGTTGGCATGTCCCCTGGGTATGGTTGTATCAGACCTCTGGTGACCTTAACGAATTCGTATATCCTCGGCCCAGTAAACGTTATCATGTTTGCCTACTATACGGTACGGTCCATCCCATTTGTCAGCGAGACCAGCGCTGAATAGGTTGCTCGGTTTGCTGAGTGGGTGACTTCGTAGGAAGATGGCTTCCCCCAGGTTGAACTCTCTTACCCCTGTCTTTGGTTGGGGATATTTCTTTGAAATGTTAGTATTTTGAGCTTTCTGGGCATGCGTGGTTCGTGCTAGCGCTGCTAGCCGGATGTCCTCAGGCTGAGGCATCTCAGTGGGCTTGCTTTCCCACTGCCATTCACCTGGTCGGTGCAATGGTTGTCCCAGGAGTAGGGCGCTCGGGCTAGTGTCGACGACCTGGTTAGTACGGCATCGAAGGGCAAACAGTATGGTGGGGATGTGTTTATCCCAGTGTTTGTGGTCATTCCCCACACTGATACAAAGGCACTTCTTGATCTCTTGGTTCCTCCATTCAGTGGGGTTGGTTTGAGAATGGGAAGAAAAAAAAAAGGGGGGTAGTCCAGGTTTCTACTCCCTACTCTTGACAGGCGGTTTGTGCCATTGATGGCTAGTAAACTGGGTGCCATTGTCTGTCATTATGGCTTTCGGGTAGCCCCATCGTGCAAAAATCTCTGCTTCCATTTTCTGCATGATGGGGATGGTTTCTTGGCTGGGATAGGAAATGCCTCTACCCACCAGAAGAATTTGTCGCTACCACAAGGAGATAGCAGTTTCCCTTAGTACTCCAAGGATATGGGCCCATCAGATTGGCGGCGATGTGGTTCCAGGGCCGTCTTGGATCTCTGTGGTTTTGCAGTGGGAGAGGGAACTGTGTATGCTTTGCCACGGCAGCATGTGATGCAGTTGCTAAAATACTGCCGGATATCGCTACTTATTCCGTCCCAATTGTAGCTGGTTGTGATGTCCAACAGGGTCTCCCTCGTATTCGGGTGACGAGCTTGGGGATGGTCGTGATGGTGTCTGCATATATACACTCATAGTTGCAGTGGCACCCAGATCTTCCACGGTATTTTGGGTTACCCGCTGCTTATCCATACGTCGTCCTGTAGGGCATAACGTTGAAGCTGTTCCTGTATTAAACATCGGATATCGGGATCCTCCTGTTGGCTTAGAGTAACTTGGTGATGGGTTATCTGTAGTTGGAGTCAGATTTGCTCTTCCAACTTCTTTCGATCTGAGGGGGATATTTTCTTTTCCTCCTCCTCTTCAGCTTTCTCCTCCAACGTCGGGGCACGAGACAGGGCGTCTGGTAGATAGTTTATTTTACCTGGGCAGTGTTGGACCTCAAAGTTGAACTCCGTAAAGAACATGTCCCACCGGCCGAGCTAGGCCTTCGAATTCCGTTACTCATGTAGCCATTGGAGAGATTTTGAGTCTGTTCGCAGAATGTAGTGTTGCCCTTCGAGGTAATTTCTATTCTTCTTCACTGCCCAGATAACGGCTTGACACTCTTGCTCATTAATGTGGTAGCACTGCTTGGTTTCATTTAAGTGGGTTGATGCATACGCTATCACATGGGGTTGTCCTCCCGTGTCTTGCTGGTATAATACTGCGCCCAGGCCATTCTGACATGCATCTGTTTGCAGTATTAAGGGTTTGTCCCTTTGTGGCCGATGGAGTTGGTGAATATTCTTGAAGCTGTTCTTCAAGTCGGAAAACGCCCGTTGTTGTTGTGGACCCCATTGCCAATGGGTGTCTCTCTCTCGAGAAGAGGGTGTAGGGGTGCCATGTATTCTGCAATGTTTGGAACGAAGTCTTGCAACCAATTACACAGACCCAGGTACCGTCGTAGTTGCCACTTATTCTGAGGTCCTTCCACTTCAATTGCGAGTATTGAATTGTGTGGGGGGATGTTTCCCTCGGGCGAGCTGACATGTCCCATATAATCGACTGATGTCTTGCCGAACAAGCTTTTCAGTATCTTACAAGTCATCCCATGTAATTTGTGCCTTTCCAATATTTGTTGCAGATGGCCTAGATGCTCCTCCCAGCTATTGGAGTATATTATTACATCGTTGAGATAAGTGAAGTAAAACTCGCCAGTGTATCCTGTCAGTACTTCCGACGACATTAATCGCTGGAACGTTGCGGGGGCGTTTTTTCAAGCCGAAAGGCATGACTCAAAATTGTAAGGTTTCGCCCTCAGATGTCGTAAAAAAAAGCAGTATACTTTTGACTTTCTGGATGGATGGCAATCTGCCAGTATCCAGACTCCATGTCAAGATTAATGAATATTTTGGCTTTGCCAATGTCTTGAAGGGTATGAGACAAATCGATAGCTGGGGCAGCAATCGGGTGGGTGACTTCGTTTATCGATTTTGTAATTCACGCAAAATCGTAATTTGCCATCATTTTTTGGTACAAGTACGACGTGCAAATTGTGTAGAGAATTCGACAACTCTACTATCCCCTGGTCCTTCATGTAGTTAACCTGCTCCATGATGAGGTATGGCCTGTTGTAGACTGACATCAGTGGTCGGCAATATTTCATGCTGAATTGATCGGGTTTGCCATTAAAGTCCTCCTTGTCCTTGCTCGTCTAGGATAGCTTTTAATTGCAAGAACTCTGGTCCTTCGAGTTGATGATTACTGCTCATTGAATCGATGGGAATTGGCGGGATGTCGTCTGGGTTTTGGCCCAATTGACATAACGTGGTTGGTTTCTCCCAAGTATGCTCTACGTTGATCGTGATCGAGAATACATCGGTGGTGTATAAGCCATGGATATTCTAGTATAATGGATTCTGACATGGTCGGCGAAACAATAAATTCTGTTGGGGAGCCGATATTTTGGACTTTTATATCCAAGGTAATCCGGCCAGTTACTTCCAGAGTAGCGTTGGGTTATGCCATTCTTACCACTTTGTTCTGTGGACGGAGTTCCGCGAGCTGGTTTGCTGTTAATAGATTCTGCCTAATGAAATTTCCTGTAGCCGCAGAGTCGAGTAAGGCGAGTACTCTATTTAATTCCATCTCTATATGTGGGGCTACAGGACCCGATGCTTTCTCACTTTGTCCTTGGAAGATGGGCTCTTGTAAACTGGGGTTGGCGGCTCGCTTCGTACCCCGGCTTCGGCATTTCCCGTCTTGGTTTCCAGAGTTGGTTTGCTAGCTGGTCGATGCAGGCTGACATGTTGCCTGCTCAGTTGGGTGGAGCTGTGGTTCCCTCGGGTTTTCGCGGACAGTCTTTGTTCCAATGATTCTCTGAGCAGAACCAGCACTTGGGTACAAAGACCATGCAGGTGAGAAGGGAAAACACAGTCTTACATGCCTGAAAATAACACATTATTTTATAAATCTAAATCAAACAAAATTTATCTCAAAACAATACTATAAATGTCAAACAAATGCAGATATATCAACTAATTCAGAGATTTCAAACGCGGAGGTACCTCTTGCAGAAAATCGTCAGTTACCTGTCATAACAAAAACATACTACAAATGAAAATGACCATTAATAATGTTACATAAATAAATGATACTAAACTCACATTTTGTTATTCGTAGCTTTAACATAATCAAAATTTTACTTTGGACATGGAAACAATCATTAAACTCTTGTACGTCATTATAGAGTTACAGAGCATATCCAAAATGTATTGTAAGGAAAGAGCAGTCCTCTTATAACAACAACAACAACAAATTATTCTAAACAAGATTATTATTTATTTTATGTAAACGAAAGAGATCACTGACTTCAGACATCAATAAAATCTAGGTTGGTGACTTTGGCAGTGTTCATAGTAAACCCCAAAACTGAAATTGCAGTAATGACTTAGCTGACAACAGAAGTTAATGTAGTAGGATGCCGAAAAGAAACTGGCATGTTTTCCTACACAGAAACGTCCACATGGACGCTGCCATAGGACGAAAACGGGAACTTGAGTTGTGAACGTAGACTCAGGACTCGCACTAGGAAACACGAGGGTTCGGGGACCCTCAGGCTAGAGCAAAAGCATCCAAAAAATAAAGTTACATGAACGCGTGTACAATAGGATGTTATGGAAAAATCTAAAATGTACTCGCCTGGAGGGAAAAACAAAATCCATTTACATGTTGATAATTCGGAGCACTAGGATTCACCAGAAAAGAATAATAGCTACAACACACTACAAATAAATAAGCTAACAAACTATGTAGCCTCTTTTGACACAAAAGCTATACTTCAACGAGAACTAAGTCTCAAAGAACACGTACACGGGAGCAGGACGACCACGTGCCATCTTGCCCAGTTGCGTGAAAACAAAATGCTGGCAAACAAACTCATGAAGCACGTTGTAATGGAAATTAAAAGAATAATAAAAAATGAAAATGGCCAAACAGATAGTTATAGAGTCGCCGCTAGAGGTCGCAGATGGTCCATCAAAGACTAGGACAAAGCACATGCCAGCGAAAACAGGCAAAATAACATGTGGGCATTTGCAGTATTTTATGTGAAGTCGCACGGCAAGCTGTGATCACACAAAGACTTTGCTAACACAGCCAATCCAGAAACTAGGTTAGTGTGGAGGGGGTAGCGACGGATGTCGCAACAAAAGAATACGCTAACCTAGCAGAGTATGTCCTGTAAGATGAGAAATGAAAGCGGCCTAGAAGGCTTCGTACAAGCTTAAAAGTAAAAAACCAGAGCTGGGCGGATCCCGACTTTTCAGGAAAAGTTCGGGAAATACATTTCCTTGAAGGGTCGGGCAGGAAATAATTTTCCTTTAAATTTTTTGGGATAAAAATTATTTAGGCTGTTTTCCTATTATTTCTGTGTTCCACAACACATGTGTAAGAGCTGGCCTTCATGGGCATAATTTTGCCAGCATTAGTAAATAATAAATAAGTGCAATTCAACGTACCTATGAGTATTAATGACTTCATATAAATATAATCCATACGAAGTTTGCCACCGGCCATCATATGTAAACAAACTTCGGTGTGCTTTCCTAATATAAATAACTGCTAATTCCACATAAATGCTATTTCTGTTCCACTAATGGTATTTTTTCTACCGTCCATTGCTTTGTAAGTAAAACACTTGTTATAGAAACGTGAAGTAGGCCCTATATATTTTTAAACAAAAGTAGTTTTTATTGATATATTGGTTTTCAGTTGTGCGTGAATAAACACTTTCCCATACATGCATTTTAGCAGCTGAATTAATGCACACTGCTCGTAAGCATTAAGAAAGTATCATTTGGAATTGTAAGCCTGTATTGTTTAAGAATCGAGATGGTTATGAAATCAGTCTTTTGCTTTTCACACACTTGTAACTAATTTTCGTGCACTTTTAAACCTGCCAAATAATTCCATTGTGGGCCGAAAGGCATATCAAACGCATACATGCAAAATTATTTAAATTGGCGTGAATGCAATTGCATTACACATAAGCTTATAAAAATTCGAAAGATTGTGCATTTTTACGGCTACATGCTTCTTGTTTGGTTACAAGGCAGAACAGTTGTCGAATGTGACAACTCTTCATCTAGGGTGGTACGTTATTGGTCAGAACATCATGTGACTTAGAATGTCGCCCATTGATAGTCGTCGTTAGGAACAGTACCGATTGTGTTTTTATTTTGCTAATCACCCATACGTGTGATTGCATGATGTAACACAATTAAATTTTCATTCAAAGATTTTTTTTATCAATAAAATTGTAGTTTTGAATGAAAGTTTTAATATTGTGTGATTTGTAATGCAGTAACCTATACCTATGACAAGTTAATTTGGTGCAAAACATCACACTACAGTTTGTTTACGTAGTTCATTAGAAGTTAGAAGCAATATGGATATAAAAATAGCTGTGAGATTCGAAGCGCCTGCTTGGCATTTTTGCAAAAAAAATTTCACACAATGTGTCAGGAAAATGCGAGACTTCCTCTAAAGTATTGAAAACACATTTTGGTAGTACATTAATCTTGTTTTATTTGTAGATTTTTGTTAATTTTTTAATGTACCAACAAATTTCAGATCCTGTCCTGTTTCCCGTGGAAAATTATTTCTCCTGCCCGAAATTTTCCAAATCCCAAATTACCTATCCTGCCCAGCTCCAATAAAAAGGCAACTACCGCCTCCAAATATAAACAAGGACTTAACCCAACCAGACTGTACTTAGCAGTCTTATTTCCCGGGAATGAGCTCAAGCTGCCCGATGCCTGGAGTGGTCTCACTTCCCAGTTTCCCTACTACATTTATTCAGGGTTCCCGTCAAAACCGCAGGGACATCTCACCCTGTAGTGTAAGCCTTCCTAAGGGGCAAGAAAGTTCCCTTCGGCCTCTCGAACCCCTGTATCCGGGGTGATCAACACACCAGGCCGTCAAGGGCCTCCAGCAGCGAAGGCAGCAGCCGACCCGTCAGTGCACCGGGTCCCGGTGCCATTACCATTCGTCAACCGCAAGTGCAGCAGCCACCACAGGCCACCATTCGTTCTGGTGATAAAACTATAGTGTGTCTGACCGTACGTAAGGCCATGATTGCCATCCCCAAATTTGTGCCATGTAGGAAAGCCACGTGCCCAGTACTGTATACCGGCTGGGAACTGGTATATCATTAAACAGGTAGTGTTAAAATAAAACCGGTGTGTGTGTCCTCACACCACTTAAAACAGCCCCGACCATGGTTGAGGATGTGCCACCACTAAAAGGACATCATGCATCAACGTAACACACTAAGGCATTTAATTATGATCGTGTTTCATTTGATGTAAATAAATTTGGGTAAGATTAGGGTTGCCAGATTTTGAAACTGAAAATAAGGGAGACTGGCAAATTTCAGTTGTGAAAATATGGGAGACTTCAAATACTGTTTAATGACACTAGGTACATCAATAATTATTCATACTTTAAGCTTGATCTGCTTGAATTTACAAACTTGGGATGGCTCTGTATGAAATGAAAAAATTGTTTGCAAGAATACTTTAAATTAACCACAACTTGCAACTCAGCTTTCATGAGCCTAACAGAAGTCTTGTTTCTTCCCATTTCGTTAAATACAAGCACATGTATCGCACCTTTTTCTTCGTTTCGCTCCCTTCCATTATGAACAATCAACAGAAACTATAAAATTACATGCCCCTACAGTCTCACTTACAGAACTAAAAGCAAAATTTTCTAATCACAGGGAGCACGTTATTGAAGCAAACAACAAAATGAAATTTTATTTAAACCGGAAACACTTCTCATTATTGATTATTGTCCATAGATGACAGAGTAATTGTTAATATTCCTACAACACCTTGGATTAAAATTTCCCAACAGAAATTAAAATTTTAAAAATTAAAATATCTATGGGAGATTATCATACAAGTACGGGAGATGGGAGATTTGCCAAAAACAAGGCCAAAATAT
Organism: Dryococelus australis; assembly: GCA_029891345.1. Taxonomy (NCBI): domain Eukaryota; kingdom Metazoa; phylum Arthropoda; class Insecta; order Phasmatodea; family Phasmatidae; genus Dryococelus; species Dryococelus australis. The sequence continues at coordinate 103,336,358 of CM057004.1, forward strand.
AGGAGAATCCAGGAAATACGGGAGATTTGGCAACCCTATGTAAGATACAAACCTACCAGTGGCAGAAATGATTACTGATTGTAGAATTTTTCACTGAATGTTGAAATCAGAATTGTAGATAAACTTTAATTAAAATTGCCACCTTCCCATGTTTTTGAAGGGTCACATGTAGGGGAATAAAGAGAGTCTTGATTTTGATTAAAAATGGTGATGTCATGGACAGTAAGTGATTTTCAGAAATCAAAGTTTACTTTCTTTTATGTTTTTTGGATTTACATTAGTGGAACAGAAGTTTATGTTCTTTTGGTTTACATAAGTGGAACAGGAAACCTTACTACTCACTTTTCTGGATTCTTTATCTTTGTTGAAATGCTGTAACTTACGTCGAGTTCCATGGAACTTTTCCAGTGTCATGTTGTTTTTGTTACAATACTGTACAAGGGAGATGGAAAATGTAGGGGTGATGTTAAGGTGTTCATCTACGTGCATTTGTTGTAGGCAGTGGAAGTGGTTCTAGACCCATTGCACAATTCTCCTCATGTTTACGACTTGCTGCTGGGTGCCAAGAATCAGAGGAGTTATTTGGTTATGAAAATCCTGAAATCTGACAAAATTCAGCCTCCAGTTGTTGTGTTCAGAGATCCAGCAGATAAAATGTGAGTTGTTTTTGTACAAACATATTTTTTCTGTGGGTGTGGTTAAGTTATCTGTATTATATTGATTTGTTTATAAAACTATATTTGGGATTCCTTATTAGACACCATAACTGTGGTAAATGAACTTGCCAAGAAAATTGATGCTCAATTTATGGTATTTTAGTGCATACTACACTAGTATGTACAGTGGAAACACTATTCATCGAAAACGGATGGAGCGAAAGTCAGTGTCCACACAAAATGTTCTATGATCCCGACTAAATTTCTGTGAATATAATGCTGAAAAAAATTTTCCTAACTCAAAATTTAATGTTTAGCACATCGATCAAACAAACATTTCTGTAGCATCACCGAAAATTACATGCTCTAATCATTTAACAGCTAAGTATTAACAAAACAGCATAAGTATCAACTGTACTCACCATGGCATACGAAGTTGGTATACAGTACATTACGTACACATTGATGCATTCCAGATACTGCGTCGCTAAGAGGGGCACTCTATGGCCAATTCCGCCCCATCTTAGCGCGCCAAGCGTGGGCCGAATGAATGAATTAATTAGCAGACCGAGGCTTGGTGATAATAAATTAAAAAGAATTCTGGCAATGGTTAATCATCAACAGTGATTGAACTCCACATCTGAAATTACGTTTTTCCATGAACGAGTAAGAATGAGTGTGCAGACACCTTCCAAACGAAGATAACGAAATAATTATTTGAAATTCTACTACGCTAACTTCTAGCCTAGAAGTTCCAAACAACCCTCAAGATAGCAGCACCCTGTGACCTTCTGATGTCACGACTCACCTGCCTCAGTCTGGGGCGCATGAAAATGTCATTGCTTCCACCAGGGGCGATAAGAAATTGAACGGCACTCCTGCAGTGGATAAACCAGCCCCTGTATGGAAAGGCTACGCTACCCACCACCCCCGGAGAATCGCTGACACACTGCGATTTTAGTATAAATAGATGCACAGCCTATGGTTTAGGAGAGATGCCGGCCGCACGCATAGGTTCACGAGCTCTCCTACAGTGTGCGGAATACTCTCCTCTGCTGCCCAACAAGGGTTCGAACCTCTACCTCCAACCAGCAGCTTGAAGAAGGCCGCCAGCACTCCAGCTCCAGCTTGGACAAGGCTTCCTTCAACTGACAGCACCAGGGACAGCTCTCCTCGTCCATGGTAATCTCCTCTACCTCTACCGTATACCCAGACCCCAGTCAACTTCCCTTGACTCCAGTGGTAGCAGGTCGTAGTGCGATACCTCTCCTGGTTAGTGCCCCGCTAAAACTCACACCGTCAGTAGCTTACGTTTGTATTTTGCTTAGCCTCTAATTATTGTTTTTTATTTAATTAATTATTTTATTAATTTACTCCCAGGCTTACCTACGTCTGGTGAATAATATTATTAATTTGTTCCCCCGTAGTTTATTGTCAGGAATGAAGTAATTTATCTTTTAGCTTGTACCTCGTTAGCCAGGACTTTCTGCCATTCTTCTTTTTACTTCGTAATAAATATTACCAATTATTTTAAACCAGTGTTGTCACCTACCTTAATTTTTAGTCATTTCTGCTTAAATTTCAGGCTGTTGTATTTGTACTTTGTTCAGGTCACTTGCTTAGTCACTTAAGTTATTCGCTTTTTGCCTGGCAGTGCACTGAATATCTTAAGGAGAAGAGGTTTGGTAAAGACCCACTCAATAGACTTTGGGGCACTCGCCGCTGTCAAGGACTGTAGGTCTAGTTACGGAGGTTGACTAGCCAACAGCAGGACCACGGGTGTGATTGGAAATTTTGCCCTACCTTAAACTGTCGCCTACCAACCTCGTAGCCAGTCCTTTTTCTGAGCTTCTCTCTTATTCTTTCTCAATGGGCAGACAACACAACAGATTAGGAAGCCATCAGAGGAGACGTGAAAGACGTACCGCTATTACCCAAGCTCGTTTAAACCAATTAGTACAGGATTAAAATCCCAGTACGTTAACTCCACCAGAACCCGCCTACGAAACCCTGGACTATAGCGTGATTATTCCTCCGGATTGCAAGACCCCACTAAAACAGTGATTAGGGTGGTGTCCCCCAGAAGATATCACCGAGCTTGAGGCAACTACATCAGGTGACACAGAATCACACCCCGACATAATGAGTATTAGACCTGCACATACGCCTACCCTCTGAACAGACCAGTATAGTTAAGTTGTCGTCGGGTAAAGCCATTCAGGTTCGACGCCCGGAAACCGATATACTCCCCAGTTACTGTACCGTGAAATTGGCTTTGGGAAAATTTATACGGGTTCGCATTCCCATCAAACCCTCTTCTGGTACTACTGTCACAAAGATCCCTGCCAATTTCGCACCTCTTCGACAGCCGACGAGGTTGCAGCGGATTAACCGAGTAAGCCCCAGCCAGATCGCCATCATAATACGCACTCATTTTTATATCTCCGACTGAGCATTCACCTCATTGAGACATCTGGCGTCTTGGCTAGTGATGACACTCGTGGTCAGGCAGACAAGACTGCCCGGGAGGGACAGCTAGACCCTACGAATAACATTTGGGTTGAACTCCTCTCCGCTTAGTCAATCTCGTGAGCGCAGCTAAAATGCTAACCAATTGCCTATCTTACCACAATGGCTACGGAAAGCGAGAAATCCCGACCACCAGAGAATAGTGAAAGGACCACCTCAACCCACTATCCCTCTCACGGCAAGAAGTGCCACGTGCGTCAACATGCACAAGTAATACTAATAGATAACACAAATTAAAATAAACTTTCAACACGCATTATTTTCACTTACGTCTCACTGTCCTGTGTTAAGTCCTATTTATGTAACTTACCACTTCCGAAATAACTTGTTGATTTTGTCTGACGCATATCGCACTCCTGCGCATTGCACATGCGCCCTCTACTTTTTGATGTTGCCCCATTATTGAGCATATTAATCATATATGGGCAAGACACATGCCGGCAGACAATGTATCTCGTACGTACAGGGTTGATCCTAGCTAAACGGACAATTACAAACACATAGATAATTTAATAAAATTGTACTGCACACTCAAAAGTGGACAAGCGGTCGTCCACCCACGCCTGAGAAATTGTATATACACCAAGCCACCAATATGCTGGAGCAAGAGAAGTTAGTAGGCAGGGATGCTGCAGGATGGCAGCACCCTTCATCCCGATGTCGTCACTGCTGCCTGAGCCTTGAGAAGAGGCTGTAAATATGTCATCAGCCTCTAGATGAGATAAGAAATGGTGGCGCGGCCCACAACCATAATTTAAACAACCCCTGTGAGACGAGTCTAGATATCACTGCACCCCTTAGGCAGCCTACAAGCAGAAATGTTCTGTATATAAGGAGATACGAAAACGCAGCTAGCCAGTTCCGTCGGCTCTCCGACCTGAACAAGTTCGAGGGGCTCCAGTTTGCAAAAGACTCTCTAGTCTGCACAAGACTCTGTAGTCTGCACAAGACTCTCTAGTCCGCACAAGACTCTCTAGTCCGCACAAGACCCTCCAGTCCGCACAAGACCCTCCAGTCTGTAGAAGGCTCTCCAACTGAAGAAGTGGCTGTAACTAACTCTAAAGAGACTGTGTAAGCTCTATCTCCGGCCAAGGAACTCTCGGAGAAAACCCGCCAGAGATTTGAACGATCTCTCACGATGCCAACGCCATCAAATGTCCACCACGACTCCAGCTGCCAGAGGTATACTGACGTCCCACACCTGTGCCTCTTCCTCAGAGTTCAATCCTTTAAACTCCACGGTAGCAGGTCGAACCATCGTCCCTTATGGACTGCCACCCCTCAACGAGCAAATCAATTTTAAATTTAGAAAATTTGGATTTTGTTGATTTGATTTTGTTCTCACCTGCAGGTTCGCCTTCATTTGCAGTAACTTATAAAATTTAAATTTTTTTCTTTTGATGTACAGAGCTATACATCCTCATGTATTTCTACCAAATTTAAATTAATATGTTTGTGTTAAATTGAACCCCACATTATTTAATTAATTTATCCCCAGTTCTCAAAGCAGTAGAAGTAAAATTATTTTCAGATATTGGGTCTCTTGTAGTAAAGCAACCGCTCCTGGATGGACACTAGTGGGCCAAACGTACTTGGGACTTCTGGCGTCTGAAAAAAGCTGTAGTCTGAATAAGACGTGGGAGCACCTGAGTATTGTCCGGAATGCCCATGCCTCCCAAGAGATCTGCTCTTGGCTATTTGGATTTCCGAACGCTCATTACCATCAACTGACACTTTAATCCCCTAGCTGCACCATACTTTGGATGACTTTGGGAAGCTGGTGTGAAGTCATTTAAAGGTCATCTGAGTAGTCATTGGTGAGCAAATCCTTATATGTGAGGAGCTGTACACAGTGGTGGTCCAGGTAAGATGGCACTTTCTACCACCTCAATTTCCCTCCCAACCTCCGCGCACCTACCACTATCCAGGAAGAGAGAGGGAAAAATGAAATAGATCACAAAACCCCCAAAAACCACCAAAATATCAAGCAGAGTAATAATTGATAAGTCACATTAGAACTGACCAGAATGGGTGGGTGTATAACACAATTTCAAACACTGGTTGCTTTTTCTATCAATTTAATTGAATCCAATAGCTGTCTTTAAACCTTTTGTTTTCAGAGTACAACATTTACAAAATCTCCTCTGGGTTTTACATATACCTTCTTTCATCTTCCATGGCATTTCATAGCACACTAAAAAAAATTCATAGAACCTCTAAAATCATCCCGTAATTTCTTCAACACACAATAAATATACATATAAAATAACAATCTTGAATTGTTTGTCGAGTCTTGATCTCTGGAAAAAAGGTATCCTAATGTGCAATCCCACATGAATAATTCTTTTATAACACAATTTAATCATTGCACCAGTCCACATGCACTCTTGAGCCTGAGGGTATTGCCCCCACCGGTACACACATCGGGTGTAGGTAGTGATCACTCACTGCACCGACAACACACTCACTCAAACACAAGCATAAGCGTGAGGGTATTTACCCCACCTGTGTACCCAAGGTGGGGTAAATTATTGCTCATGCACCACACAAACAACACTTATACACAACCATATGCAATGAGCCTGAGGGTATTGCCCCCACAGGTACACCAACAGGTGTGGGTATTGCTCCTGTATATCACCCAACCAAAACTACACAGTCATGCAAACATAACATTTATACTCATCAACAGTGTCTAAATCTAATTCCAAAGACCCTTTTCTTCTTAACACCTGGACCTCGCATTCATCATGTTCAAAGTACAGTTCCATGACTAAGTTCACGGTCCCAACTGTCCCGAAAAGACAAGTCTCACTTGCATCTGTCAAACCGATGTTCATTACTTCTGCTGAAAATTATCCACGCTATTTTGCATAAATACCCAAGTCCCATCTTCCTCCGCAAGGGGGCTAAGTCTTACGTACACTCCTCAAGTCGTATTCCTATCACTGCCAGAAACTAAGCTCGCATGCACTATTTTGCAAAACATTTAAGTTTTAAGGTCGATACCAAATTTTGCAGATACTCTTAGTTACCGATACTTGTTACACAGATACTAGTACCAATAGTTTATTCAAGTAGTCTTCATTTTCAGACCTATACACAAGAAATCATGTATGCACTTATTTAGCTCATAAAAAAAAAAGAAATTTAAGTAATAGCTTTCTTTCCTAAATGTTGAATAGTCACACATTACAATCAGTCAATTACCACAAAGTATTTCAAATCAAAAATTACATTACATGTACCCAGAAAACTTAAATTGAGGCTGGGCTGATACCACTTTTTGCCGATTCTTGTGAGCCGATACTTTAGATACTCTATACTGATACCCACATTAGAAGATACTTTATGTGATAAAAGAATATTTGAATACTTTCATAATTTATTATTATTAAAATATATTGCATGCAGCCAAGAACACTTAAAATAATGAACTCAAAAACTTCTACTAGCACTAAAAGTATTTTGGAAAACTGATGGAAATCTGTGTTAAAGTCAGTGTCACACTATGTACTATTTTATGCTTTACGTAAACATACAAAATATAATAGGTAAATTAATTTCACATAAATTCTTCAAAATTGGAGAGTGAAAACAGCACTGAAAGAATACTTTAGTAATATATTTTTATTCTTAGGTCAGGACAACTTGAACAATTTATGTTTTAAACTTATCACATTGAAAATATTAAATCTACAAGGTTGTGTACCACATTTCTCAGCATAATTCAACTTTGTTTATAGTCAGAAAATTAAAAATTATTAATATGTACAGTTTTTTAAATTCAGATGAATATTTCTTGAAATGCCTGGCACAGCAGGGGCCACAGTGGGTTAGGAATGGCAATTCTCTCTTTCTCTTGCTTCCATATACATTCCTCGAACGGCACAACTACTGCCTCAAAATGGCAGCAGTTGAGCCTGCCTTACTCCAAAGTCGCCACCCTAGTTCTTATCCTCTGCTGTTGTGGCCAAGCATAGTAAACTCCGTATGTTATCAGTGCCGAGTTTCTGAATTTATTTTGTCAGATACTTCCGATTCCCATACTATAAATATCTGCAGATACTGTGGTATTGGCATCGGCCCAGCACTAGTCCTGACTCTACAGTCCGGAACTAAGTCCTCGTGCACTATTATGCAGAATATGTAAGTCTCAACACCCTATGGTAAGTGACTAAGTCCACAATCACTGTTATTCAGAAATTCTAATTGTTGACTCACCTTGGCCCAGAGGCTAAGTCCTTTTTTCTACTCTGCAGAAATATTGCGAAGTCCCAACACACCACGGCCTGCGACTAAGACCCAACACTCCATTCCACAGAATAGCATATGTCAGTGTCCCAAGTAATACTTTGTTTCAATAATGTAGAGCGAACATTCCTGCAGCATCTTGTCCTTGATCTAAGTTCCCGGAGTTGGCGATAGTCTCCTCCTCCTAACCGGGCCTCCAGGCTTCCGGTGCCTCGTCTAGCCAATGCTCCCATTCTCGGCGATGAGTCTCCCCGATCCCTAGGCTACACCCCTATTTATACTCCTCGGGCGGCTTCCTCTACACACAGTCTGCTCTCCAGAGACGACAGGCCCCAATATCAGCACTCTCTTTATGAAATACTTTTTAATTTGCTATTTAAATAGCCCTTTGATGCTCTGTGCTGCAACCCGCCAAGTAGGCATGTGCTTCAGTACAAATGCGATGCCAGGGGTCGAGTGCGAAAGATAACCATTCTCATCTGAAAAAAATGAAACGATCTTAACATCTTGTAATTAAAATACAGGAAACCTTGGTGACGGACCATACTCCGTCACACATGTAGATGCTGTTTAGAACTCGAGGTCTCTGTGCTCTAACTCCAGGTCATTTCCTAACGTTTGAACCTTTCGTCACCATGCCAGAGCCAGATCTTGGTGATGTCAAAGTGAACCGACTTCAGTGCTGGCAACTGGTAGATCACTTGCATCAGAATTTTTTGTGCCAATGGCATCGCAACTACATCCACACACTCCAGCAACGATCCAAGTGGCAGCACCAAGTACCCTAGTTTAGCCCCAATCAGCTTGTTTTAAGGAGGACCGCATCCCCCCTTTTCAGTGGCGCCTCGGATGAGTAGACGATCTCCACCCAGCAAGTGATCGTGTTGCACGAGTAGCTACCGTGCAAACTTCCAATGGACTCATAAAGCATCCAGCTGTGAAGTTGTGCCCTTTATCTACTGACATTGACGCGTGACATCTTTTCAACTGATTTAAAATGACTTCTACTTGTCAGTGTGAACCACAGTACAATCTTCCAGATGCCAAGAACTTGTACTGTCTACGCAACGGTAAAAGACGCACGCTTTCCCCAAAGAAATTATACTGTTCACCAGTACAAAGGTCCCCTAGTACTATAGTGTGCTGAGGGATGGCACCAGTAGTATCAATCGCCGAGACATGCATCAGATGGAACTTAGGCTGGCTTGTGATGTCCGATACCCAGAGGATCTAACGCTGCCACCCCTCTCCACCTGAACACGAGCCAGAAGAGTATAAATACTGGGCACGGCCCTTGTAACGCCAGTCTGTACTGTTCCTTCACTGCACTCCTGGTGCTAACGGAACTATCAGCTCTCACCTGGTCTTCACCATGCCTCTGGTGCCGAAGCTCAGGTCTTGAGATCCCTAACTACACCTTCCAGAAGCTCTCTATGTTTAAGTCATCATACACTTAAACAACTTTCAGTCCCTTCAGGACAAACATGTAGCATTCATTAAAGTATTAGATTAGAAACAGGTCACTTGTACCTGTCTAGTGTAGCAAACCTCCGTTAAACTCTTATAGAAGGTAATAGAAACCACAGAAATAAACATGATTATCCTACTTAGAATATTATTCCCGTAGTCTTAGTACCTTACCCAGTAAACATCAGGTCCATCGAGCGACAGCAGGAGACAGGGAATATCATTCTAAACCAGATTGCCGAACTTTGCATAGATCTGCGAGTTTTCCTTCAGGAAACTCGCACATGAACACATACCCACATATTGGACGGCCACCCTTTCTAGGCACTCTGTGTATAGAACAGTAGAGCCCCGACACTAGGTACTCATCGTCTTGGGGGTTGGACAGTCAGTCTAGGGGATACTCCATCCACCGCACTTCTGGTTCGGGAGGGAGTGTTTACCTGGGTTCGAGGACCTGGCCCTTTGGGGAACTCACCCACATATTGTGATCGACAACCATAGTGAAACGTGACTCCCACTGTCCACCGCGCTTCTAGTGCCGGATGCTGGGATAGAGGGTGGCCGTGGTCTGGTGATTAGTACAGGGCATGGAAGTACACCTGTGTACGGACAAACGTCACCTGCTCGACCTCCGCGGGACTGATTTTAGAGAAACTTTTCCTCATATCCTACTCCCGCCGAAGTGGTATTCGTAAGAGGGTTAAAAAGGCTGTTGCTATCTAATTACCAACAAGAGCTTAGCCCCAACCCAATTGTCCTTGACAATGTAAGTCCCCAGGAGAGAGCTCAAGTAATCCGTCGTCTAGAGAGGCCAGCCTTGCCAACCCCCGTACCAGAACTGTTTGAACCGCCAGTCAAACTCGTAGGAGTTACTCGCGTCTTGTTTCTCCCTACCTAAGTGGTGAAGAAGTTTCTTACGGCATAATGAATCCCTGGAACCGAGGATACCAACTCATTGAAACAACCAGGGCCGACTGTGACTTACCCACCTGCGCACCAGGTCCCAGTGCAAGCCAGAGCGCATCACCACCTGAACCGCAGTAGGTCCATCAGCCTCTCCAGGCCATTTGTCACCTACAAGTGAGAGTGGTTCTGCCCAAACGTAAGATTGTGCTTGCCGTCTCCGACTTTGTGCCCAGCCGGAAAGCCACACAATCAGTCCTTGATACTGGTCGGGCTCCTGTTCCACGCTACAATTAAGAGTTCAAACTCACCTCGGCGTGTCTGCCTTCACACCCACCGTAAACACTGGGCAGAGACGTACCCCCCTTACCAATAGGACATCACATGTCAAACAATTGAAATCTTCATTTCAAGATGGGCAGGAAGTTTGGAGTGTATATAGTGTACATAGTGTACTGTGGATGAAGTAGGCCTATTTTGTAATGGATTGTTGGCAACCTTGCATACAGCAGGCAACTTCTGGCTGCCTAGGTTGGTCAGCCTGTTTCTCAACCAGGAAATGACAGTCATGATGGTGTTGTAGCCTTGTTAGGTAATCAGGGTGTTTTTTTTTTTTTGCAACAGTCTGATTTTTTTTTATTGCAAAAATTGCAAAACTACAATGGTAATGATGATAGGATGGGCCTTCTGCATCATCAGATTGTATCCAGTTGTCTGGTTCTTCTTTGCTGTGATTTTTCTGTAATATTCTCTACGTGGGTGACAGAAATAGTGAAATTACTGCATTCTACTTTGTATATTTTGATATCTAGTGTTTAACTATATTGCAGTGACTTATTCTTTATTAAGTTACAGTGCCTTTTCCAGCAGTTCACCAAAGCTTATCGGGAACAGTGTATCAAACCAACAAGATGGTAGCTCTGTTTCATCTCTGAATACATCGTTGTCGTCAATGTCTGTAAATAGCCTGGTATGCGAAGAGAAACCCAAGCCATCGTCAGAAGATGCAATTTCAAATGGTGAGTACAGCAGAACCTTATTAAAACAATGCTTCACGGTTTCCATAAATAAGATAGCTAAGACAGGTTGTTTGCAATAGATATTTTGGGAAATTTTGGACCAATTTTGGCACATCCCCAACCCCTATACGTCAAAATTTGCTCCTTTTTGCATGAAGTTCATGTTCAGTCTCAGGTGTATCAAAAATTACAATTTTTAAAAATTAAATAAAGTTATTCACTTCAAAATGTAACAGATGTCAACAATATTTGATTGCCGTGAAGTAAATTTCCCAACATAGATAAATGAGTTGCTTCATGGGTGCTGGACAAGGGATGATAGGGTGTCTGCCGCCCGCGATGTGGATGATCAATAAGCTTCCAGTTGACTTCCTGCGTAATGTATACAATACTGCTCTGCATGCACGTAGAATCACACCTTCAGATTGTTTGCATGTTTAGTATTAATTATTTGTACACACACCACTGTAGTGGCCATTTTATACATCTGCACGTAGTGTTGCCATCATACCACAGTGAACAAATGTGTTTTTTTGCCTACCGTACTGTCGTTCCAAAACACTCCAACAAGCAAAATAATTTTTTTCATGTTTCTAATACCGTATGTGGTGTATGTTGATACGTGACTGCCTTTGGCTGAGAGGGGTTGTCAGGGTCGTGCAAGGTTTTGTCACGCAGGTCAGTAGCACGTGCGACCTGACTTCGACCTTACTGTCGACCAGTAGGGCCTTGACCAGTACACAAATTCGATCACGTGGCCTGGCGGCAAAGTATGATGTCAGTAGAGGCTTTGAATGTCCGGCAGTAGGGTAGGCAAACTTTCACTTGTTTACCTGTGCTTGCTGGGCCCGGGGTAGATTAGATCATTGGTCTGCTATTGGTGTGGCAGCTGGAGCTGAGTTGCGTTCGTGTAGGGTTGCTGGACCTGGGACACTGGAACCAGGGGTTGGCGAATCCCAGTGGTAGAACAAGTCCCTGACGGATGTTTGCTACCACTGGGTGAGGTCAGCCGGCGGTCGTGATGGGTGGCTCAAATAAAGTGTTGGGGGGGTGTGGGAGGTGAGGCGTGCCCAGCTCGCGGCAACTTGAGATCATTCCCGTGGGGTTACATTGCCAAGTGCAGTTGAAACTGGGTTACAGCTCCCATTGGCGTTGGCTGTAGTAGTTTCCTTTCAGTCTTGCCACTTGGTACCACTTCATTGGGTGTATGGCATAAGGCAGAAACTACGCGCAGCCTCACAAGAGGAGAGAAGGGACAAAGTTCCCTATCTCTGTGTAGTACGAAAGCCACAGCTGAACGGACCAGAGTCGTACCCGGTGCTCCGCTAACCAGCAACACAAGGCACAGTGGTTATAGAGCGTTGGGTTTCCTCTGGTTGCGATACGACAGTGGGTGTGGGTCCAAGTGTTGGCAGATCACCAGACTCAGTATGTCACTCCCCTCTGCGACAATTCATTATGGTGGATTGAGTAGGTCACCTGGACTAGGGGTCTTATGACTATAGAATTGAATTACTAGTGGTTGGGGCTCTATCTTACTGCACACCCGGTGTGCAGTACGGGTGGCCGTCAAATGTGTGGGTTGTCAGCATATGTTCACCCACTGAAGGGAGCCTGCAGCCCTACACTAGTTTCAGAAACTAGAGATACAAGTGCGCTACCTCCTGCTTGCCTCTGGCAGGTCGTTGTCTATTATGGAAAGAACAAACACCCTAGAAAATAGTGCCCAGAGGTTAAAGTTGACGCGTGCCGGGTCGTGGCTTTGGTTGCGCTAGACCAAGCACGCGGTGTTAAGGATTTATTACTCCAGTTGAAGTTTACAGCTCGTCACTTGAACTGAGCACGTCGCCTTGCTGGTTGGTACAAGGTTATCAATAGCTAGGCTGGCTAAAATCGGTGGAGCCAATACAGCCCACTGCTTGGCAGCAATGTGAGCTGTCCTTTGCTCTTCTCTTCATGAACCGTGCCTCACCTTGAAAGGCATAGAGTCCGCCACTGAACGATACAAGTTGTGCACCACAGGCACGAAACAATTCCCTAGAATAGTGTACTTCCAGTAGCAGCTGCCAGCACGAGCTCGGTCCTCCAGAAGACCCCCTACCACTGGTGGACAGATCAGAAGCATTGAGCTGTATGGGCCACCTTCCTGCTACTACTGGGTGCGGTATTGCAACCAGGGCCAGGCTGTAACACTCGAGCAAATACCCCCGCCAGCACCTAGGTGCTCCGATAGTGATACAACCCAAGCGTACTCTCTCCCTGGTTGGAGGAGTTTCTAGTGGTTGTGGCTCTGCTGTTCTATCCCCGTAAGTCTAGACCAGGTAGCCGTCGAAGGTTGTATATATATGGGACTGGTGGATTCCAGAAGGGGATCCCCAGTCGTAGCCTAGTTCATAGTCAAACGCCCGGTCTCGGTCTGCAGTGCACAATGCATATTATTCCTAGCAGACGTAGTAAATATTACTCTATAAATAACACTCGTGGCTAAAGAACAAAGCCGTATTTATTGAGGACTCGATAAATACAGTGACACTTGCTATCTCCTACCAAGCAGACGATATGCTGGAAGTAACCTACTCTGGCCAGGTGTAGGTGACCTAGTTCTAGGCTAAGCGGGAAGTTAATCTACACGGGGTGTCTAGAAGAGAGAAAGAAGTTAATGTCCACTGCTCTAGTAGCAGGGAGTGTTAATGTTCAAAGGTGGTTGCAGAAGCAGCTTCTGGTAAGCTGTAGCTATTGGCGTCACTGAAGCCTCTGGTGACGGCAATGGTATAAGCCACTGGTGGTTGCTGAAGACTGTTGTCGACAATGGGAGCTGTCTTTGGTAGGCTCCTGAAGACTTGGAGGTCGTCGGAGTCCCCAGCACTATAAGTGGTGGAGTGAGCTTCGAAGATCTGAAAGAACAACTGCCAGAAATCACTCGAGCCCTGCTGTGCACGGACTTATATAGTCAGGAGGACAGGTGCAACTGCGAGCCTTGGGAGGGGGGTGTGTGACGTCCCTGTGGTGCAAGGCCGGAGTGGGGATAGCAACACTCTAGTCATCTCTTGTCTTCGTGAAAGTTCAGTGGCGTTCGGCAGTGCCCTGAGGCTGCTGACGGCTTATGGGCTCTCAGCGCAGGGGAGGGAGCGTGGCGTGTCTGCTGGCTTGCGCAACATTGGTATCCATGTGTTCGGGCACCCTTCAGGATAATGGCAGCCCACAAAGTCCGTGTACAGGTTGGTGGGGTTTGACACTCATATGGGTTGAAGTAGATATACTTGGCATGATGTGAGATGAGTTGTAATCGTATTTAGTAGTATTATAAAGAGGCATGCATCAAAGTGAAACTCGTATTCATTCCTTCAGGAATAAACACGGTGGCCCGTACTACTTCCTAACTAACTGGTGCTGAACGGAAGTTAGACTAGGTGAATCCAGGAGAAGGAGACCTGGTTCCAAACTGTACAAGGCAATCCAGCTAGGTAGTTATGACAGTAACTGACCATAACTAATTTTAATCATTGTCCAGAAGGTACTGTTGAGGGCCACTACCAGATGTGGTAGCTGTGATGCGATTGCCGTTAACAGCAGGTGAGGTGAAAGTGATTTGTCCAGAAGGGACCTTCGATGGCTACTACCAGAGGTGGTAGTGGTTGGAGACATAAACGGGACGACTTCTTGGTGAAATACTGGCGAACAGTAAAAGCTGAGATCATGTGGTTCAAAGGTTCTGTTGAGGCTCTGTCGACTCTGTAGACCACGTGTCCTGCCTCCATTACTGTTTTGTTTTAGGTTGGACTTGCCCATAAGAATTAGAGGTTGGACTTGCCCATAAGAATTAATACAGATCAAGATGGGGCAAAGTCGTCTGGTAGAGTGCGCTCTGTAGTAGCACAGGAATGTGTCACACGCACCAGTAGCTTTTAACCCTCAAAACGGGGATAAAACAGAGCACATGAAATATATATACCTTTGATAATTTAAAACAGGAAATAAACTCGGAATTGCTACAAGACACAAGAGAATTCATACCCGTAGTATGAATGCAACCAATACAATGTGTTAACTACTGATGCATGATGCTTATTGGCCCATGCAACCACAACTTTGTTTCATCTGTGCATAATTTCCCACGCCCACTGGTTAGGGTCCGAACCAGTGTAATATCTACCAGAGTGCCTACATGTTGCTTCCGTTGTTGCAGGGAGTAATACAGATGCATCATTGTTATACTATTCATTACCCACGTTCAGTAAGCTAGGCCATGCCACCCCCTCAGAAGATGAGAAAAAGAGTGAGCCAGCGGTCGAGTCACCGCAACCCTCTCCTGAAGCGGTCAAGTAGTTCAAGGGCACACTGAGGGATAGTGCCACCTGCCGCGCTCGAGCCAACAGCATACGCCACAGTAGACAACCCTTGGCTCTGCCTCCAGTGCTGTCTTGACTCCAACCCTGCAGCCTCAGCGAGGGCGAGCCAGCAGATATAAGTACCTGCGCCCGGCTCAGAAACACCATTTGTTCTTCGGCTGTTATAAGAATCACACAGCCGTAGCAGTTCGCTCCACCGCCTCATGCGCTGGAGCTCTCTGACTGCTCTTCATCGCCTAGACAGCCCAGAAGCTCCTCAGCTCCATTGCAAACATCTACCAGAGCTTCCAGAGGATCTCCCACTGCAGACCTTTAATAAGTCGTCAACCCCCTTTGCAGAGTACCCCTGGTAACGGCCACCCCACAACCCTTCGGGAAGTGGGCCCCCTAAGTCCCTTCAGGACATAGCACAGTGTAGATAGGGAAAGTTAACAGCTACCTAGTCTCACCTGCCATATCCAGCTTAGATCCAGGTCCCCTTCACTTGGATTCTGCGTAGTTTATACTTCTGGTCAGCTGAAGGTAGTTACGACAGCATGGTTATTCCTCCCCGGAATAAAACAAGATTTCTCACCTACTTTGACTTTCATCTCCTTTGGTGACTGTGAGATCCCATGTAAACACCACACCCGCCAGAGTGGAGCAGGAAACTGGGTTTTATTCCACCTGATTTACCATCTTGTGTAGGACTGTGGGCTCCCTGTCAGGGACTCCTATGTCAGAACCACACACACGTTTGATGGCCACCCGTTCGGTGCACTCTGGTATACTGTAAGGCAGAGCCACGACCACTAGTCATATAACCCCTAGGAAGGCTAGACAGGCAGGCCAGTTTTCACTCCTTCCACCGCACCATTTGAGTTGCCGGAGAGGGTATTTGACTGGTTCTGGAGGCCAGACCACTTTAGGGCCTACACCTGCAGTTGTTGTTGAACAATTCAGAGAAAACCTGTCCTCCAACCATTGCACAGTTTGTTTTGCTGGTTGGGGTAAAGGTATGGCTGTACGTCGACTCAGCCGCCGCTGCGGCAGATTACATCTAGCTAGGGATGAATTCTCGCCTGCTCCCCTCTTGTGAGGAAGGTCGTAGCACCCCTCCATACCTTACACCAAAAGGGGTGGTAAGGATCTGCAGGAGAGAAAGACCATGGCCACTTACTAAGCTACCTGGGGCTGCACCATCTGATAAGGCATTCTGCCATGATAACACCCAGGACCAAGCTCATGCCGCCCGACAGCTGGAGAGGCCTCGCCGCCCAGCTAACTCCTCTTCTCTCTTTTCAGCCTCCAAGAAGATACCGGGGATTCTGCATCCTGTGGTTGCTGCCATTCACTTCGAGGAGGAGGTTCCACTGGGCATAGCATAGCCTGCCCCTGGTTCCATTGGAACAGCAGCTTCAGTCCAGTGAAGGCATTCTCCAGCGGATCAAGCCGCCCCAGCAGTTTCCGATCAGTCAGCTCCTTCAGCGCATCCAGCAGCCGATGCCAGTCTAAAAGTCCGACTCTGCAACCCATCCGGTCGAACACCAGCGCAAGTTAATCAGTGACCTCTAGTCACAATGCTCGACACATGGCCAAGCCAGGACCCCCCCCCCCCCCTTTTTTTTTTTTTTTTTTTTTTTTTTTTTAACATGACAAAATTATTAATACTGGAGTTTCTGGCTTGAATAAAATTTATTACCGTCTCAGATTAATATGCAGCAAATTATTGCACCGCGGCTAGGGTGCATGATATACTAATTACATGTTCTCAGACCTCTGAAAAGTCCCAAGTTAATGAAAACTGTAAAAATTTCAAAATATAAATATCACTAACAAGTTCCCAGAAATAATTAACTCTTGTTAAGAAAACCAGAAAATTCATTGATGGATAATAAATTAGTAACATAAGCCTTTGGAAATAGTCATCTTTTCGAAGTGAAGTTGGCAGCGTCAGTTGAATAAAAACCACTCAAAATTCTAAAAATCTTGTGTTTCAGGACTCCTGTTCAACCAAGCACATTTACAGAACTTTGAGGCAGCTGTACACCTCTCCTAGGCTTACAATGGGCAGTTAATGCAAAATTTAACATAAAAATCACCGGACAAAATTATGATGGACTGCCACCCATATGTCTGGTTGAGAGTCCCGGGGTTCACAAAAAAAAAGCCAATGATCCGGAAAAGCATCTAAGAAAATGTAATTTCCAGTTATCACAAATTTAGATCAAAAATAGTAAAAAATAATTTCTCTAGGTGCAAAATAAACTTACATACATACTTTTTTTTTTGTTAGACTTCTGAAAACAGAAAATAGAATTACATGCACTTCTACCACTGAATATAAACTGCATTTTTTTAGTAAGATTACAATACTTAGGAAAATAAAGTTATAAAGAAATTTAAGAGAGGTTGTCCTAAAAGACAATTGTAACAAAAACTAAATTAAAAATACCTTATTAAACAAAACAAATTTTATAAAATTAAAATATACTGACACAATTAGGAGGTAAATAAATAAACGATGGAGGATACTGTCTAACCACAGCTGCTGGCTTAGTGTGTAGCAAGTTTTACCTCAGATGAGTTAACATGGGATTCAATAATAGTTTTCTTACAGGTATCTTATTGGCTCAAGAGTTCACCTGGGCATGTCTAATAAATGTGATCCAACGGCAAATATAACAGACATATAAATGTACTTAAAATCTAGCTTGTGCTAAAATGAATTTTACAATCCCTGTTCATACTTGATAATTCTCTCAGTCCCTGGATACGAGAAATGCCATACCATATAGTTCAGTTGGCAGCCCTAAATAGAAATTACGCCAATATGTGAAATATACACGAAATATGTAGTTGTGAAGGTTGTGTGTGAGTTTTTTCAGTGTAAGGTAAAAGTTGTTAAGGTTATGATGTGGACAACGATTTTCATTCAGTTTCAACGTGTTTGACATGTGTTCCAGATAGTGGTTCAGATCTCAAGTATTGGAAGTCACTTGCTGGGAAACACTTCAAAGTGTACGTGTTTTCTGCAAAGAGCCCTTTAGACATCATGGTATGTGTTATTACCTCTTTTAGCATTAAAAACAACATACGTTTTGTAGCATGGTGATTGTAAATGCATTTCTAGTGATAGTACTACAGCTTTACTTATGTGTGTGAGACCTCTGAATTTGTGCACATATTTGGTATTTCAGAGCTGATAACAAAATTCCAGAACATCAGTTCAATTTAAATAAGAAATGTGATCGGCAAAAGTTATATTGAACTGAAAATTTTTTAGTTCTACTTATATATTCGGTTCGTATTGAATGTCTTTAGTTCACATGCACTAAAAAATGTTGGGTATCAGCTTTTTTTCATATTTTGTTTTCATATAACTACATAAAACTAAACTTGAAGTGTTGGCAAAATCAATTGTGTTGATTAATCCATTTTTTTTTTCTCTTTCTCTTCCCCATTGACACTTAGTTCGAGTTTAATACTAGTGCTGAGTCTGTACAGATTTTTACAGATAATGGTATGAATTGATACTTCCTTGTTGATATATCTGATATCCGATACAGTTACGATGGACTATACAAATTCTACGATGTTAAAAGGTAAAAAATTGCTGCAAATCATTTTTGCAGTCAGTTTTTTTGTTTTCTTAGGTCATTTGTGCAAAGGAGGTAAAATAATATATCATCATTTCTGATATAACTAGGTCATGACTTGCTGTTATACTTGATGCTGACGAAATGTTGCGCATGTCTTGAGAACATGTAGCTGTAAAAGTTTATTTTTTAATTATTTTGTAGCAGATGTACCTTTTAAGATTGTGCTTCAAATAAAGCTAGGTTTACAATCATCAGATTATGAATTACGAATTATGCAGGAACTGCAGTTCTTACACACAGAACATGTGTGGATTTACGATTCACAATTCACATAATTCAACAAAATTTAACCTGTGAACATTGTGACCAGTCAGTCCTCTCAACTTTTGGTTGCGTAACTTTGTTTAACATAATATATGTACAAGCAGAAATTTTATAGCATAGAAGTATATGATTGTAAATCTCTTTTACAAATATTATATATTATAAACACGTGTACACTAATACATTTTTTTTATCTTATTTTTGATGAAATATAGCTCTGTTCCTCCCCTCCAGCACTACCAGTGCTCGTGTGGTTGGGAAGAAACAGGCGGCCAAATCTGTTTCTGTCGGCAGTGCACGGCGTGAATTGTTCCTAGTGGGCGAAATAGCAAGATATTCTGTAAATGAAAAATCATAAGGTTAGAGAACAAAATTATGGTTATTAAAAAATCAATAAACACATGACTCGTGCTACCATCTATCGAACAGTGGAGTGCTGAAGGTTACCTACGTTAGCCAGGTGTAGGCGACCTGGTCCTAGGTGAAAAAGGGAAAGATTGTTCTAGACATAAAAAATACTTTACTACTAAACTGTACTAAAGAAGGCGGGTGTCTAGAAGAGACAAAATGAAGTTAACGAGTGTTAGCGTGTTCGCTGTTCGTTGGACGACTGGTCGTCGTTGATGGAAGTATCCGCTGGGGGTGTACTTAAGACTTGGTAGATCTCTGGAGGTCCCAGCACTGAGCAGTGCTCGAGATATCTCCAGAGAGAATGCAAAAATGACTGCTGGAGCCCCGCTGTGCACAGACTTATATCATGCTGAAGTCTAGGCTGCCTCAGCGGGGTGCAGGGAAGGCACGTGACGTCCTTCTGCTGTGGAGGCTGGCGTGGGAGGTGGTACTGGAAGTCGTCAGAGGCGACGTGAGTAGCGTGCTTTATCGCAACAAGCTATATTAAACCAGATAATTACTGACTCACACCCTAGTACACTAGTCACTAGTGAATCAGCGAACAACCCTATTGATTATAATATATTATCCCCTGACCACGAGACCCTGTTAAAACATTTGTTAGGTTGGTGTTAACCGGATGGAGAATCAGACTCCAAGGAAACCCCTGTTCAGCCAACTGTTATACAGACATCAAACTCAAGTACCAACACACAGAGCCCCTCTAGCCGATCTGCTATTGAGAGACTAAATTCTGACAGGATATTTCGGGTTTGACACCCGAGAACAGAAGTAATCCCCAACTTCTGCGCCATAACATTTGCTTTCAGAAGGACGATCAGAGTTCAAATCCCTCCTGAAGCAGTTCCCCGCATGCAGACTAAACCATCCATAGTCAACTTCATCCCCACAAGCCAACCAACGAGACTGCAGCGGATCAATCCTGTCGCTGTAAGCCAGATCACTCAACCACCCCATTATCACTCGTATCTCGTAACCGATTGAGCTCATTCACCCCCTATCGGAACAGCGGGTGTCCCGACTATTGACGTCCCTTGTGGTACAGAGAGTAAGGCTGCCCAGAAGGGACAGCTTAACCCACCGAATTACTCTGGGATTTGACTCCCCTCCACCTCAGAAGGTCAGAGAGGGCAGTCAGCGCCCTAACCACTTATCCACAAAGAGGAACCTGCATCAATATCAAAATGATTCAGTGTGTTTTACTTGTAACAATTGCTTTGTAGGTTATGAGTAACATTTATTTAAATATGGACAAGCCAATATTTAAAGCCTAAATTAGGAGACACTGTTATTATTAATATGTTTTGCAGATAACGAATAGGAAAGGAAAAACAAACATAGAAAGTATTGATGTTGAGTATTGGTTTGAAAAAATATTGGTTTTGGTTGGTTTTTTAATATTGTGAGTCGGCCAGTTTCGTGTTGCAAAAGAAAAATTAGTGCAAGCTTACCAAACATAATTATCATGAAGTAAATTGAAAGTTAATATATTGAATGTAGTCTTGTTTAGAAAATGCAGTAGGAAGCCTATTGTATTACAGTTCATGTAAAATGGTAATGAATTCAGCAGTGAGTGTTTTTTTGTTTAAGTTAAAAAGAAATTCCTGTTTTGATTGGTACCCTATTTCTAAGTTGCAGCTATCTAAAAACAGGCCAGGTTTGGAGATGCTGATGGAGATGATACAGGAGCATTACGATTCACGAGCTTACATTCTGGATGATCCCGGTGAACTGCATCTGGAAACTGCCTATGCAGCGTTCATCAAAGACTGGTGGTACAGGTGAAGTGGTTCTACCGTCAGTTCTTGCTTGTAGGGGTCACATTGGTCACGTACCTGGTAGGGCTCTACAGTATAGCCATGTACATTGATCACGAAACAATATTTTTGAAAAATTGCAGTTGTGATGTGGTCCAACAGTATTGACCAGTATATCACAAATTGCAATAATAGTGATACAGTCGACTCCCTATCTACTGTTTTTCAGGGACTGTCAAAAATTTTACATAAATGCAGGATTTCAGTAGATGAGTGTTCTGACATGTAATAGAGTTGTTCAGCTACCAATACCAAGTATCGGTATCGGCCGATACTTCACCTTTTTTCAGTGTATATGTATTGGGTATAGTATCGAGCCAATACATTAGTATCAGTTGTAGACAGTGAAATCTGGTTATTACTTTCTTTAGACACAAAAATTACCTTATTTCAGTGTGTATATGTTGCACTTAAAAAAAAAAAAAATAAAAAAAAAATAAGAACAAATAAATTTCATCCACCAACAATTTTTGTGGTCCCGACGAAATTCCTATTTAAATAATGTTAAAATAACCTTTTATCGTTTATCACATTTTGCACTCATCAAAGTATATTTCGGGTCCTTATCACCTAAATTTTCCCACAACTATCATTTTTAAGCTGGTTGTTTATGCAAACTTCTAGTAACGGGATCTGAAATAAGTCATGCACGCCACCATTTACAACTGCTACGCGGTACTTTGTGTAATGTCTTGTCTTCCCAACACGTCTGTCGACAGTACACTGCGGCGTGCGAAACTGGCTTGCGACTTCCCCTTACACGCCTCCGAGAGGGGAAGTGGTTATCAATAGCAACAAGCGTGGCAACCTACCTCTTCCCCCCCCCCCCCCCCCATAATACTGTCTCACTCAGCAGTGCACCTTCCTTACTCCCCTTACATGCCTGACACGCTGCCGAGAGGGAAGCTGATATCTAGAACGCCGGCCACAGAGCAAATGTGTCCCTGGCAAAAGTCGAAATTTTATCAAGATTATGCATCACTCAAAATAGTTGTGCCTTTCATCACTTGTATTTCAAAGCAAATGGTTTTGCCTGAAAATGTTACGAAAAACATTTTAACAAAGAATTATTACTTGGAAAAATGTTTTCTTTTGTGAATTAAGGTCTTTTTTCCGGTAAGGTTGGTGTTTCATTGTATCTGGTGTGAAATTATCATGATTTTAAAACGGAATACTTATTTAACTCAAAAGGCAACATCTTCACGAAAAAATGTATGCCCAAAAGCACATACTCTACCACTTGTCACCAAAAATTGTTTGAACATAGAGCGCCTTGTATTATAAGTGCAAAGTTCATTTTCAGTAACTTCTTGTGGGGAAATCAGAGGATTTATATTAGTTATTTCAATAGACATACATCTTTGTATAAACTCATAAAATATAAAGGCCTATTCGACACCTTTTGCCGTCTAGTAATGGGAAAGTAAGCATTGAGTCGAGTACAGTGCAACTCCTAACAGGAAAAATCAGAGGATGTGGTTTTGAATGATAAATTATTAAAGACATTGAAGAAATCAGTTATAAGCGCTTTATTTATTCATTTCTGTCTCAAAATTACAAGTTTTTTTTTGAGTAAAATATAATCAATTACTTTAAAAGACAACATTTGCCATTGGTGCAACGCGTCGGCAGCATGCAGTGACATGTGGAGAGGTAATCCTCCCGCCGCCACACCTCCAGACACCGTGAACACACTGCCCTATCTATAACTTCTCTGTGCACTCTCACTGTACAAGTGTGTGCAGGGCATTCAAAATTTGACTTGCATTTGGTGTCATATTGTTTTCATTTTCAGAGGGTTTGAAAGTTTTAGGTCAGCTTGAATTTTGTGTCCTATTACAAAAAATTACATACGTTATTTTGAGGCATTATTTTCTTTATTTCAAGTTTAGAAGAAATGTTTTTTGATGTATTATTTACAATAAAACTTTTTCTAAAATTCAGTGCGAAGGGCACTGGTATCGCCATTGGTATCAGGGTATCTGTATCAAAAAACATGGTATCAGAACAATTCTGAACATGTTGATGCGTGTGCTTTAGGGTGCGACTACCCTAGTTGGTAGTGTGGAGACGTTGACAAACCTGCCAGGCCTAGATTGGCCTACCACTGCGAATACTAACTATGCAATTTGGCCTAGGAGGCTTAAAGTGGTTAGATGTAGCATTCGACCGCTTGGGGGTAGGTTTGCTACAGGTTGGAGGGGAGTCAAACCCCAGAGTGAGTCGTATAGAGGTGGCTTACCGCCCAGGGAGCGCGATCCTTCTCACTATTAGGGTCGCCAATATCCGGAATGCCAGCGATCCCAAATGGGTGAAATAGTGAGAGGTCTAATCTGACATGGTGATGGGGGTGCGTGGTCTGGGGGATGAAACTTTAATTGGGCAAGTAGGTTGATGTGCCGGTACAAAATCTACCGAAGGGAATATTGCACGAGAGCGGGAGTCGGGTTGTGCAGAGAGTCGAACCCGGATAACTTTTCCTGTTGCAAGTTTAATATTACAATATTTTGGGAGAACTGTACCTTAAAAATTTTTTACCCTGATACACCATCCGGACTTTAATCGGACATTACTAGTGGTTGTCGATCGCTGACTAGTAGGGTTGTTCCGGGGAATATCCTCATCCTCCTGAATTAGCAGTTTCTCCTGTTCCTCATACTCCATCATCGGGTACCCGGGCCAATGACCTCCAAGTAGATGATCTAACGGGGATGAAACATTCAAGGGAATAAATGGAGAAATGGCCCATGGAGTTTGGTCGTGACTCCTGACTGGGGCTTCGTCCTCAGATGTGGAGCTGGCGTTAGCCCGTGCAAGGGCAAGGCATTCTCTACGTCGTTTACTAGAAGCACCTTCTTTCTTGCAGTACATCTGATTACTAGAGTTTACACAACACCACATTAAGATAGGAATAGGGGTCCTCTAACTACTAGTAACGGTACACAAGAATTTAACGTGACGTGGTTGTTTATTGCAAGTAATGGTCCTGGGGATAAATGCAATAATTATAACTAATACAAAAATGCACAATTATATTTAAATTGTATTGGCAAAACACTGGAGACAAATATGGTATGAGAATAACGTAAACAAACAGGATCAGGCGAAGGCGAGCCTGAAGGGGAGCAGATATCGCTATGCATCTTTACAGCGGCTAAAAATGAAAATGTATTGCAAAGCAACTTTGCCAGCGGCTAATAATTAAGGGGAAGCTAATCAGGTAGGCAAGAAACGCAACAGCTCATTACCGCGGAGTCAAGGGAAGTTGGCTGGGGTAAGGATTACCTGGTTAAGGTGGGGTATACCTGTAGCTGTTGGACGTCTCACGTGCAGGTCCTCGGTGACGCGCAGGTCGAGAGAGAGAGAGAAAGTCTTCACAGACTTGTCGCGAGTTTAAGATGCAGGTGATGAAAGGAGGGTTTAAGTTAGGAGCTAGAGTAGTCCTTGGTGGAACTCGAAGGAGAGCCTTCCGCAAGCTGGGTGTAGGAGAGTCCTCCACTGAGTGGAGAGCAGCAGAGCCCTTTCGGACTGGAGGAAGGTAAGTCCGTGCAGACTGGGAGGGTGGGATCGCATCCTCTTCGGTTGCCGAGCCCTGCGCCACTCCACGGTGCTGGCTGCCGGGGCTGTATTTATACTAAATTTTCTCTGATCAGCAGTTCTTCGAGGTGCGGGGGGTAGCGTAGTCTTCCAACACGAGGGCGCATTTATCGGGGGGTGCAGACGCGCTGCGTGTTTCTTATCTCCCCATGTGGAGGTGACAACAAATTAAAACTCTTGTCTCTGAGACGGGCCGGCTGTGATGTCACAAGGTCACTGGGGGCTAGACACGAGTAGTAGAATTCTCAATAATAATAATTTGAATTGCGGGGGTGCCTTTTGCATGCATAATTCTGGACGGGCAATGGGGATTTTAATTACACATGTAATATACAATGATGTGATCTGCTACCCAGGCTTGTGGGCTTCTTAGCGCGATACATTTATTCTGATTTGCTGCTTATATATTCCGCCCCTGAGCGCACGTGGCTCGTAGATGGAGCGAAGTCATCCGTAGAGCACGCATTCTCACCGCGCAGCATTCTTGCATGCATCAATGTACATCAAAAAAATACCATTTCTGACCTTATTAAACTTCATTTTGAGTACAGGTTGATTCACAGTACCCATAACACCCCTTTTTCTCAGAAAAAACATGACACTGGGGGTTCACGAAAAATTGTGATAACTCTACCCTATATGAATCATTGCTTTGTAGTAATTCCATTTCCCCAAACATACCAGAGGTAGCGATACAGTGATGAGCTTTAAAATCACAAATGAGAACAGGGGTCGTACTGGTATTGTTGGATAGACTGTCTAAACAGAAACAACATTTACTAAGACAGTAGTTTTCTGAAGTGCACAGATTATGCACACTAAATTAAGTCATCTAAGCATATGGTTTGTGATGTACATAGTTTACACATAATGAAAATTGATTGTAAATGTGGTTTTTTACAACAATCAAAAGGAAATAAACTAAACATGTTGTTTTTCTGGCATGCATACCTAGTGTACATATAATCAAAAGGACGTTGGATGTACTGTGAGTACCGGTATGGTGTGAGAGAACTACTGTAAAACGGGAACTGGAAACACTCATTTGCACACATCACTCATCATAAGTGTTCAAAATGTCGACCATCCTGTATCAGACATGACTTTGCTCTCCTTACTACGTTCGCGGTTGCTGGGTGGACATCAACATAGCTGAAAGATCAACATGCTGCTCTAATTATGTCTTTCATGTCTTCCTTCATTGATGGATGCACGCCGTAGACTATGTCTTTAATGCACCCCCCGCAAAAAGAAGTCATTTGGGGACAAGTCTTGAGAACATGGATGCTAAGCTACTGGATCCATTCGTCCGATCCACCATCTGGGGAATAATATGTCAGCAACTAGCCGAGCTCTGCATGAAAAGTGAGCATGACAGCCATCCTGTTGAAGCCACAATGTTAATCTCAGAGCATGAGAGACATCTGTCTGCTGATACATAATATTCTCTAGGAAGTCTGCATATGCTGCACCATTCAGATGCCCTTCACAAAAATTTGGTACTAAGACACAATGTCCAAGAAGTTTACACACATTCTGGTTATCCACTTGACGCAGCCAATGTGGGTTAACTGCAGACCAGTAATGGAAGATAAACTGAAGTTAACCCTATTTTAACAAGCACTAGGTAAAGATGACCTGGATGCAAAAACTAATTTCTATGTGGCGTAATTAGGCTGGTAAGGAAAGATTAATTAATTAATAAAAAAAAACCTAACTGAATATTCTGGGAGTGTTGTGGAGGAACCTAAGCTGGGGAGTTTATTACCAGAAGGGGAATGTGGCAAATTTATTTTGTTAGAGCCAGAGAGGTTGTCCAGAGGAGACGTTGTCGTGGCCTGTTACCTTTGGGTGATAACCAAGGAGGGAGATGGTGGCCGTTGAGAGCGGCGTCTGCAGTACCCTCTGGAAGACGTTGCTGTCCATGAGTTGTTGGTGCTGAACAGGTGGAGGCTGCTGGAGACGTCCTGGACTTCTGGTGGACGTTTACTGGTGGACGTTTACTACTGGCGCGAAGAGATCCCAGTGGACCTACGCTGAGCCAGGTAGAGGCAACCTTGTCCTAAGCTAACAATGGCAGGGTAGACGTGCGTTATGAAAATAACTTAAGCTGGTACTACTTCCTACGCATGTGTTGCCTAGAAGGGGCCGCAGTGTCTGGGTGTGTGGACGACGTTGATAAACTTGTATCAGTGAAGATATGCTTTAAGAGGATGGCTCTGGCAACGAGTTGCGGTGGAAACCAAGGAGAGGTGGTTCCTTCGGCACAAGTGCTGTGAAGGAGGATAGGTTTGGAGCGAGGCGTGCAGGCTAGTTATAAACTCTGGCAAGGACTGCGGTGGAGAGAATGAAGTCTGGATGACTGGCGATAGCGGTGAACATCCTGCAATTTATACTCTAGCTATAGCTTCCCCTTCAGTCAGCTCGATAGGGGCTGCAATGGAGAGGGGGTAGTTATAGCATAGCAGGGGGGAATTAATTTAACTCTTCTTGCATGTCTTTTGTCAATCTAATGTTATTTATATATATTTATGCATATCATGTAGGATGTTTCCCTAAGGAAGCTCCATAAATTTTGCTATTAATTTTAATAATAGGATTTTTGAAGGGTGAACTTTTTGAGAGTCTAGTGAGATGTCCTTGACGTGTATTGTCACTCCGTATATTTAATAGCATAAAAAAAATGTTCAAATATTCCCCCCGCAATACACCACCCTTTTTAATATAGAGGAAAGGGATATAAAAAATATGAAAAAATGCTGCAGTACATTTCATACCCACAAAACATTTATTTAGAAATAAAGGTGTGATATCACCGGCTGGCTTGGAGGTAGAGATGTGGCACATAATACTGGTTGAGCCATCTAGCGGCGTGCTGTGGTACTCGGTGCCTTGGATGCATAGTCTTGGTGGCCAGTGAATATTACAATCGTCTGACTGGAACGTCCATTCTTGCCGTCTGTAGACAGAAAAATTTGACGTCCTGTTGCGTGTCAACAACAAACCTGCTTTGGGATCAGGCGGCAAGGCTTGCTGACTGACAAATTGAATTCATTATATCACTGTTGAAAAGACATTATGCGTCAAACTCATGGTATCTATTTTCAGTTTGAATTATTGCTAGGAATGGCCAATACCACATTTTGCAGATACCAATGATACTGATTCTCAACTGCTGATGCCGCCTATTACAGCAATGCGAATGCCAGTTTTGATGATCACAATCATAATTCCCCATTCTCAATATTTAGAAATACTTTTTTATTACTTAAATTAAAAGTCTTCAGTTTTGTGACCACTTTTAGCACTTTGTATTTGGTGTCTACAGCATAGAAATGAAATACAATACTAATTTTAATAATAAATGATAAAATTACAATTTAACTGGGCAAATAAGTGACTTAACTGTCAAGGAAAAAACTGTTACCAGACAATACAGCATTGAGTGCAAACTGAGTTCCTTAAAGACAACCTTCAAAACTTCCGGCAATCTGATGCGGCCTTGTATTTTAGACCTGAGGAATTGCATACATATCCTCAAAATACATGCTTGTTTAAACCAACAGTTAAAAATGTTATTTTAAAAAAACTTATTGAAATCAATTTAATATTAAATGTTCACTTGAAATTTAGCAATTTTTTTTTGTGTTAATTCTTTCGCTTAGTATTCCTTTGTCGGCCAAACCGTACTCAATCCCTTGGTTAAAATGACAAAATCTGATTTAATTGCGATAATGTTTGCCAATTATTACTTGCCGAGTCTTATTCAGACCTTTAACATTCTTACGAAAACCACAGCAGACAGTTTCCAATAAGAATCACGTCTGTCAAATTACTGCCACAGTTATAACCTTTAACTTGTCATTACAACAACACCACCACAGATAGTTGAATACAGAGTGTGCAATTCGTTTTCACTGTTGTCAACTTACGAATGCAATAGCGCATAAGAATGCAGTAAAAACGTAAGAAGAAAATAGAAAACAAAAAAACACTTGTGTTATGTAATCAATACTATTGATAGCACCAGTTACCAATTATCTGTGTTGTTTTGCTTTCACGTAGTGTCCAAAAATGAATGATGCCCACAATCTTTGGTGAATGCACCAACGGTAATTACGTTAAAACGTGAACAACTGGAACAAATCATCGATGAACAATTGTTCCAAATATATTTTGGGTTTCGGACAGAATATCTGATTGGTGAATGCGGTAAATTAATGCTTCGCGAGATATAGTATGCTAATTTATTTAACATTGTGTTAAATTAATTAGTGCTACTAATCTGTGAATAGTAATTGGTAAATAATGTTCAGATGCAGATGGTCGTGGTATCTGCTGGTTAATTGGTATCAGCATTTGCATCGGTCCATCCCTAATTATTTCATTATGGTAGTTTTTATTTTTATGTTCCAAAAACATGAAAACTGTGATAGTGACATGCCATTATGCAAAAGATATGTGGTCTAAAATATTTTTATGCAAGTAAATAGTACTTGTAAATAATTTATATTTTTACTTAATTTAAAATATTAATAATAATAAACTTGTTGATAAACCAGCACCCTTTGGTGCAATCCAGATCTTTTGATTTATTTCTATTTATGATATGTTTAGTTCTAGCATCCGAGTAATTAATGAAAATGGGTTTTGTATGCATTAGGGTCAGAATAGTGCGTGTGTGTGGAGAAGAGGTAATGGTGCATCTCATGGATTATGGCACCAGTGTATCCGTCCGACCAAAACTGATCCGAAAACTGCCGAAGGAACTCGGCCAGGAAGTTGTACCCTTCCAGTCTCTTCATGCTGAAATCAAAGGTAGGTCTCGTAAATAAATGTTTCATACCAACAGGTATAATAGTTTTCTGTTCTGATTCATAGTTAATACCATGATTATTTTTCACCCCCTCACAATGCAGCCAAAATAGGACTTTTTTTGTCAGGTAACTCATCAGTTTTCTCTCATGTTTGTGTGTGTATGGTTTACTGTGTTTAAAATAATTCAGTATTTTTCCCATTCTTCCAACAGACTAAGAGACCATTTCAGTTAAGTTTTGTTGCTCTAAGAATTTGTGGTACTCGCAGTAGTTGTCTGTATATATTTTAGTTTTGGGTGTGCTGTGTTCTATTATTAAGGCTTTTCTCGTATCTCTTCCATGTACAATGAGCATTATCAGTTTATCAGTACTTTAGTAATTTATATAATATTTGGTTGTGTGTTCTATTTTTTTCGCATTGTGATATATTAATGTGTTGTGATATTGTTACATATCAAATATGGTTTTGGCAGTGTTCTTTTCATTTAGATTGTTTGAAACACTTGACTGGCTGCATTGTGAATGTTAATACAATATTGTTTCTGTAGACTGCCTGTTTTTTTGGGAAATCTGGCTTGCTTTGTATGTTCTCTGTAGTTTTTGAAAATAAGTTACATGCTAATTGTATCTAGATTATTATTTGTAATTTTTTCTTTGCTGTACATTTTTTTTGCCGGCTATGTGGCAACATGGATATTACTAAGTGCAAATTTAAAAATTAAGCCAATAAAGGAAATAACAAAACTCTCTTACAACATTCCATTATAAGAAGCTTTCTCATTATACATGGTTTTGTGCAGCTTTACAAAACTAAATTGTGAACATAAAGCTTAAATTTTTCAATCCTTTATGTATTGTATATAGTGAAACATAAATTCCATATTGTGCTGTTAGTCATACTTTTGTTACTATGTTGACTGAAAAAATACATAAAATAAGGGAAAACAAAATGAATTGCAGTGTAAATGGCAGGATATTAATACGTACTGACTCATGACGACTCAGGAATGTGAGGATCATCATTACAATCAAAAAGATTGAGTTTGTCGAATGCTAGGTCAGGCACACCTTTCTGGCGACGGTTTCTGGATTTGCTTGGTCTCTACATGGCACTGATGCACGTCCAGTGTAGAGAACTGGCCTGGTAGCTTTACAGCAGGGTGCATAATCGGGTTCTGTGAGTGAGACCTTTCACTTCAAAAAGGTTGACTCTCAGTGGTATACCTGGGTGACGCATAACATCAGACGATGGTTTGACCTGGTTTGTCTCAGACAGGCATGCGTGGGCTATAGGTGTGTTAGAAGAGCGGTGTTCGGAGCTTGCGTGAGCTGTATGGTTTAGTCCCCCCGATTCATGTCTTAAGCTAGCATCTGTGAATACCAAGGGCTGATCTAGCTTGCTGAGACACACTGCTATCCAGGGTGTGTCCCACTGTTCAGACGTGTGGGGGCCTCTAAAAGGTCCTTGGGATCTTCAGGTGTGACTGGAACCTGTAATAGGTGCATTGCCTGGGCTTGATATTTTGGCAAAAGCTGATTGAGTGAGGTGATGGAGGGGGTAAGCTCTTGCAAGTGCCCAGAGGCAGTTAGCACCTGTTTAACTTTTTCTTGGATACTACTCAGACAGGAGTAAGGTATCTGGATTGATGAAACACACTCACGTCCGTGAAGTGACTGCAGGAAATAACATTCAAATTACTATAATTCAAAAGTTGTAACGTCAGCGAAAGAACAAAATGTGATAAATGTGTTGCTATTATTCGTAACGATGTAATAATTACACAATAAAATTTTCAGTAAATATATATATATATATACACATACATACATACATATATGTGCGTGTGTGTGTGTGTGTGTGTGTGCATGTGCGTGCGCACGTTTTTCTTTCTTTCCCCCTACACCAAAATCGGTGACATCAGTATGGATTTCAGTCAATAATGTAGACACTGAAAAGAGTTCCTCAATGTCGAGAATATAATGACTGACAAAATAACAAACCAAAAGCCAAGTAATCTGGTAGTAATTTCTGACAGTTTGCATTTTCCGATTAAGTGTATGCTACTTTTTTTTTGTGCCATTACTAAAGTAACCAAAGTTGTTGGCAATACCGCTAGTTATTACGTATATGAGTATTGGAAACCAACTGTGAATCATTTTAGACTAATCTGATGTAAATTAATTTTTACCAAAAATGGATATCAGTCGTAGTTTTTGAAGACGAGGACCAAGAAAGTAGTTCATTCCATAACAGTGAAAACAATCACGACCATGAAACCACAGGTAGTAACACAAATATTATTTTCAAAACACTTTTCTGGAAGTTTTTCACTCATATGAAAAACAAAAATGCTAAATGTAATTTTATATTAACATTTCTTTTAGTTTTTACCTGAATGAAAATTTCTTGAATAGCATATTGCAGCCTACTTCTTAAACAAATATTTTATACTTTTATCAATGTAAACTGTGTGAGAAAATATTTTATGTTCAAAATTCATCTACTTATTTTGGTTTTAATGCCCGACCGCAATTGCCCGAGCCCGAAAATATGAGGTAAGTTCTCGCCCGTCCCCACCCGAAATAAAATTTCTCTGCCCAGCCACTCCTAGTGGTACGAAACAATTACAGACCTTGAAAATAACAGTGACATTATCATATTGCCTGCATACTCCACCATAGTAATTCTTAATAGATAAGACTACACATACTTGAAGCAGAAAACCATTTGAAGGACTCTTTCACCTACAGACTACTGCCAGAAGTCTCTACAGCTAGATATTCCTCTGAATGTCCCTTACCAGGAGGCCATGGTCGTTGTACTGTTTTCTGTAATGTGCCTGCTCGTCGTCCTCCCCACTCTGGGCACCACCAACTAAAAATAGATCATTCTCAAGCTCCTTATACACTATAATAATAAAACAGATAAAAGTACACTACTTAATTCATATTGCAAGAAGTCTGTTAGAAATTTCAACACATGGCTGCATCATAAATAGCATCTGAAATACGAAGATGGTTTTAGCTAGAAGTATCAAGATGTATCAGTGTTGCGATTGTGGCGCCGTGCTGATGTTTTGGTTCCTTTAGAGATCACCTTAGACTTCAGTGCTTCGAAGACTACCTCTGTGGTGCTCTATATCTCCTCCTCTTTCCTCCCCTTAATCATCTTTCCAGTCCTTCCTCATGTAATGCTTCAGTTTTTTTTATGTAAATCAAGTTTGTATTATATAAGTGTCTGCACACCCTCCCCTCTTCCTATTCTCCCGGTTACTATGAAGGAAGAGACACAAGCTACGTCTGTCTAATAAACATTCCTTTGCCCTTATGTCCCACCTGGGCATAGCGCACCGGCAACCTACGGCGTTCGACGTCCTGTGTATGCAACACCTGGCTTGATAGGCAGGAATTGTTCACAATATTGACCAGAGGCCGTTAAATGACCCTGCAGTTCCACTTCGAGTTGCTGCAGCTCACGTAAATTGTTAGGTGGAGATAGCAACATGCAGTTTACGCGCATGTGCTGCACCAAATTATCCATGATAATGTTTGTAAACTCCTGTCCACTCTGGGACAAGCGAACAGCATCATGATAGCCACATGCAGAATCAATGAACTCACATGTTGGTTCCCCGGGCTTTTGAAAGCTATATACAAAGTCCCTCTCGCGCTCTCTCTTGACACGTTGTTATGAGCCCCTGGATGCAGCCTAAGATGGAGCCAGCCAGAGGGGACATGTGTGCGTGTTTTGAGAGGGCAAGTAAACAGAGCTGCCGCAACGAGGACATTGCCTCGTATAAAAGGACCAGACCAAAGCGGGACGGCATCAAATTAAGTCACCGCCACCTGCCGAGATGCTGGGGTCCATGGCCGGAGGGCCACCTCTGCGAGTGCCCAAACGCGCGTTCCGACCACTAGACTTCCTGCAGAGACTTCAGAAAATCAGTGCTAAGTGAAATTCCATCTGGGTGTTAGAGGGGGTTAGGAAAGAGCTGAAACTCGAGATCCTTGTTTCACATCAGATAATGAGAATCTAATATTAATCAGTAGTTTATTATATTAATATAATCTCCTTAGTAAATCATTATAAACACTCTGAACTTACTGATAAGCTAAAATAAATATTGTAGAAAGGGATTAATAATTAAAGACTGGAGACTATTTTATAAATTGTTTAAGCTTTTAATTGCTGGCTTATCCTATCCTAGTAAAGTAGAATTTGTTCCTACTTGCAAAAGTAACAATGTTGACGCGTGCCCGGCTATTGACTGTGTGGCACGATCGTTGAGATTTGATGCGCTAGACCAAGTGCGCTTATAGGTAGCTGACGGGAGGTGTTAGAAACCTGACTTACTCGGTAGGTCTTCGGTCTGGTGGTAACGTGGATTAACTGGCTGAGTGAGACTGTTGTTACAGTTTTTGAGTGAAGTTACGTTGTACTTCAAGTTCCAGTCCGCTGACTCTTGACTCCAGAAGTTCGGGTTGGCTAGACCGTACTTAGCTTCAGTCCGGTAAACTAAACCCCTCACTACTGGGTGATAGTAGGGACTGGTGCGGACGAGCGGTGGAAAATGAATATAACATACCACGCGGACAGTCGAGACTGCCTGTAATCTCAGTGGGGTGGTGCAGTCCCGTTCCACCTGTCTTTCCTGCGTAGGAGGGGCTAAGGTACTCCGCTGCTGGGCAGCTAGATGAGCAATCTTTTGTTCCCTACGCCTTCGGCCATGTCTTATCTTGTAAGTCATAGAGTTAGGTCGCTGCTGAACAAGACACAGTGTGTAAATGTACTACACAATAAAACTGACTTGTATATTTTAAAAAAATCTGAGTACAATAACAAAATTCTTAACATTAACACATAAGAATTCAAGTACAGAATAAAGTGTCTGTTCAATAGCCAATGAGTACAAATATTGAAAATTTATGAAAATTAAGTATGCAGCAAAAATTATAAGAGCCAAATTAAAAAAATTATATCACAGCTAATTACTGATTCACCTCACAGCTGAATAATGTTTCCACAATTCCACAAATATGTAAGGCTTTTACAGCCCATAAAAACAGACAAATCCACAGTTAAAAAGGAACTCAGATCACAGCTAATCAAACTTTCAACAGTAATATAGGGCTCTTTCAAAATAATTTATAGCAATGCCTTTTACACGTAAAACACCAAGCATAGCTTATAAAACATTACCACTCTGACCTCTAATTTATTAAAGTGCATACAAGGAATGCAGTAAATGCCTATTTCTAATACCTAATAAATATAGTAACTTTGCCCTTTGACCACATTTAAAACAGAGACCATTCATTAAAACGTCTACAATAATTAAATTCAGCCTTCTTGCTGCTAATAAAAAATAATACTGACATTCATTTTCAGTAGCAGTTAAAACAAGAACATTTCATTGATGTGTAAGCAGTGGGCAATTTAACGTACTCAACACTCAATGTACTAATACTGTTCAATCATTTCTCAACCATTTTGATTAATGCCTAGGCCATAAATGATTTTGCTTTGTGTACCTAGAGCTCAATGTAATAGTAATTCTTTAATTTAATGACCTTTATATTCACTCTCATTAAGGCTGTTCCAGTTGTGTGAAAATTAGCACCACGCCTAAATCTCACGAAACTGGGAGAGCACTATCTGTATAGCAAAAATAGATCCCCGAAACAGCACCACACGCAAACGTGAGAGCTTTAGTGTGAGGTAAGTAGTCGAAGGGGGAGGTTATGTCACCCGGCACTCTGGAGCTACCTTCCGACAAAAATCAATTGTGCTGGCACCTAGTGGCAACATGCGAACTCCATTGCCGTTGTTGTGGACAGACGCAAACCTGGTCCGGGCTGAGCTCCAAGTCCACTGGCTGGCCGTAGACGCGGTGAGAGGAATTGCGGGAATATCCTATAAACTTAACTCGCCATTTCTCTGAAAGTAGTCATTAAAATTGTTTCATGATAATCATTACTATTGAAACACTGTGAAACATAATTGAGAAAGTCTTAACTGGATAAGTGAGAATAGTCCGTGAAATGAGCTTGCTAGCAAGTTATAGAGGTCGTAACGTACTAGACTTTCACACGAGTTAAGTGATAGTTTATTTTGTAAGTGACCGTCAATTTTTTTTTATGTAATAGACTCCCTGAATTGCCCTTTAAATTATTAATGAAAAATTTCCCTTTAAATTATTAATGAATCGGTTCCCTAAGTCCATAATACGTAAGTATTATATTATTACAAGGAACATGTATCAATTTTGTAGGCATAGGCATGCAGAGCTTTCGTCATTAGAGTGTGCACAAAGATAATCAACAATAGCCACCTATAAAGTTGTGTATCTGGGCTTTCTCCCTCAGGAAATTTTTATTTTATATTTTTAAATAGTGATAGTTACAAAAATTTGCAAACATTAAATATTATACGAAATCCTTATTTTACAAAATTTTTCCAAAAATGTTTGGAAAAAGTAATTTGTGAAAACCCATTTATTTTTAATTTGCAAATTGAAATGAAACCATTAATGAAATAAATTAAATTATTGGTAAATTTTATTACTAAAGTTAAATTTAGTTTCGTAAAATAATTATTCAAGAAAAATATATTTAAAAATCCATCTGCGGGTTAAATCTAACGAAATGAAATTTAAATTTGCAAAACCACACACTCTAAATTCAGTAATTGTAACTATACATTACAAATACATAGATATAGGCTGTTCACTGTAAAATGAGCACTTTTGAAAGCCCTGCTTAAGAACTACTTGTATGCGTGTTTTGTATTCTCCCGCCTCATGTAAAATTTACGTTAAAATTAATCTTGTTTTTATGCTTTGAGGCATTAAAAAACAGAAAGTGAAAGAAATAATTAAGTTAGGCTTATCAAAAATGGTCACCTAACACTTTAAATGTGACTTTAAGATATGGAACTACTTTCCGTCCATCATTATCAACTTTACTGGGCGCATGTCACTCAGTGCACCCATTAAAATAAATGCAGGCAGGAGCAGAGCTTGTTTTCTAAGGTTGATTTAAAAGTGCTCACTTTACCATGAACAGCCTATAGTTACCTTGCATGTACAGTTTTTCCTGATACCCAGGTCGCATTAGAGATTTCAATCCAAAACAGGAACAATTGTCCTGTCATTAGGGTGTGCCTGGACACACTTGATACACCCCTTACGCACGCTTATGATTGTAGTCACGTAAATGTGATCTACACGAAAAAATGCTCGGAAAGATATACATATGCAGAGAAACCATAACTCTATAGCACGTAACGATCCTGTTTACAGTACTGTGCTTTCCCAATTGGTATGGTGGGAAAATTTGGTAAATCCATTTTACGACCAACAAGGCATCTGCCATCTGTGCCATTCTTTCAATATAATTACAGTGTATTAGACATGACAGGTGGTCTATGAACCAGTAACAAATAGTTGACACTCGAGATTATGCAGGACAGTGGAATCAAGCCTACAGGCCACTGAACCAGCAAAATTTTCTTGGCACTATCAACTGAAAACAATTCATTTTGTCATTTCATCTGGTAATGATAACTTGCATATAGGTTTTAGAGTCGTACGCAGTGTCTTTTGACTAGTCTTCAATCAAAACAAGTTACATGGGGAAAAAAAAATTAAAGATAAAGCAATATCGACGTGTTGGTCATAAATGGTTGCAAATATTTACTTGCGCAAAATAAGATCAAAGTCTTCACCACCTGAGCAACTTTAAATGAAGTTCTTTTAAGACAGTTGCAAGAAAATGGTCATATTTACTGTAACGTAGCTGCTTGTTGCGAAAAGAAACAGGAACAGAATCTACTACAGAAATTTGTATTGCAAATGTCACTGTCGCAGAAAACTGCAATACTATTCGCTATTAATTAATTAACTTAATATACGGATGAAATAATCACTGTGAGGACTGATTGTTGAAGTTATCAACAGCATTTGATAAGGTGGGTGTGGCTTCAGTATTGGATTTTTTAAATTGGTTTTTTGTGGTTTTGGGAAATTTTCGAGGAAGATTGGGGGGGGGGGGGGAATACTTACAATCATTTGTAATTTTTAATACCATTATTTGGAAAATGTTGCATTATTTTGTGGCTTGGACAAGTCTCGATCAACTCCAGTCTGTTGAAAGATTTGGTGGCATGTGTCATGCCCAGGGTTGAAAAGCAAGGCAGAGCCAAGAGGAGCTTGACCAGGGTTGAGGGGCTGAGGGTGAGATGTGGCAACCTGGAAGGCTGCCGGCAACACAGCCCAGCTGTCAGCTGTTCTCAAGGTCGCACTTGGCCAATGGCCTTCACACTCTCCCCTGCCATCCTAATTATACTGCTTTCTTACACTCCAAAAAATTTGAAAGTAAAGGAAGCGCAGATAATGTCTAGCACTGGAAAGCGCTTTGACACATGGAACATCTTATTAAATCACATCTGTGTGTTTGGTAGGGTTTTACGACAGGCTAGAAATACAACAGAACCTTGTTAGAATGGGTTCCGAGATACTTGTCAATGTGAGTATGTGATTGTACGCAGGGCAATGCCAGTTTGCCCTACTTGCAGATGTCAGAACTGTTTCCACCTGCTGGAAGCTGTAATTCTGTATTCCGAGAAAGTCTGTTCCAGTTGTGAACGTACTAGAGGGTGTTTTTTTAAAGGTTGATTTTCATAAGTTTATTCCAGTCATGAATGGACTATATACACATATTTTTTAATTTTGTGATTTAAATGAATTGAAATCATATCACAAACAGCGTTAAAAAAATTTGAACAGTGGTTTTAAAATTAATAATTAATAGCAGATACTTTATTCAATGCTGTCATTATGAATAAATTACCCATAAATATGGTTACTTAAAATTCATCTAGCATACAAAGTCTATAAAGTCATTCACGAGATGTCAGAACTGTTGTTCATTCCCAAAGTAACCCAATTGTAGGTAAACATATATTAATTATTTTTCTGAAACTGTCACTATCCCATGTTTTTGAAAAGTGCATAGAGTATTTAGAGCAGAAAAATATCAGAAGTCTACGTAAAAATATGAACCATAACAACTGAGAATATTGCTCTAGTGACAGGCTAGTTCAGCCAGCACGTAACAACAGATTTACAAAATGCGCGAATAAGTGACGGAGGGTGGGCTGGCTGAGTGACCACATAGTTGCGAGAACCGACAAGAGGAGCGCCAGCTCGTTGGTCGCCTTTGTGTTGTCTACGTCTGTCTGTAGCAGGGAAAACTCGCAGCGCACCAGATCTCGGCCATCCACGTACGCGTGTTTCTTGATTTGTGTCATATGATGGAATGACAGTTCGGAGAGTTATAAACCAAATATATATGTGAATTAGACAAATGTGGCTTAATGCTAAACATGTTATTATTTCTCTTACATTTATATTTTTCATTTTATAACTAGTTTAAGAAGCTGTTTATTTTTGGCCCGAAAATGTCAAAGAAATAATATTTAATATTTCAGGAACGGCTACTCTCCTGACAGTGAAAATTTTTAGTATTACTAACATGCTCATATAGAAATAAATAAAAAATATTCAGGCGTAAAGAATATAATGTACTCTCATTTTGTACATCATAATTTCAAAACGATTAAATGTCAATAAATTGATACGTAATTTTTTTTGTGTAGTTTTTTCCTATTTGGTAATAAATAGGTGCTCATCACACAGCATAACTTGCATACTAAATTTAACACAATTTTTTTCCCACTAGAACAACGTTAAAAGAAGTACAGCTACTTACTGCGCCACGAGAAGGGGCAGCCAGAAATGGCCCACCAGAGCCTTTCTCGAACAAAGGCCAATTACAATTTATTAAAAACTGAATTAAAATTTCTTAAGCTGGGTGAAGATTTTGTCAGTACCCAAACACAGCACCTAGTTTATAAAATTACGCAGACACATGATAAAAATGAATTTGCACGAGTCGTGGACGGAACATTCACGGAAAGATACCAGCTGGGCAAACCAAATGTGCCTGCAGACACAATACGATGCGAGGCTAACAGCAACATGGGTTTAGTTGAAGCCGGACAAAATTTTGAACATACACTGAAATAGAATTTTGAACAACACACTAACACTAGCACAAATTACCGAACACTAAACACAAGATCACATTAAAAACACTAAATGCTCAAAAATGATTAAAACTGTTCGGCCACAACTCGCTGTTTCAATTCTCCCATCTCGTCGAGCTACTTGGCCACCACTATCATTTCAGCAAAATATAATTTTATGACCGTCGTCCAACAAAAATATTTTACAAATGTGTTTCGCCTATGCTAACAGCAATCAGCTGTTCAGACCTACGACAGACGTAGCTTGTATGTCTTCCTTCTGTGTCACCGGGAGAATAGGAAGAGGAGAGGGTGTGCAGACTACGTATGTATAAACTTGATTGATTTACATTAAAAAAAACTGTGATGCATTAGGTGGGGAAGGACTGGAAGGAGGAAAGAGGGGGGGATATCGAGCACCACCGAGGTAGTCTTCGAAACACTGAAGTCCAAGGCAATTGTTAATAGGAACTAAAGCGACAGTGTGGCGCCACCATCACAATGTAATGGGGCCAGCGCTACATTTTAATATCAAACCACAAGTAGCACAGATGCATATTGTTGATGCAAGCAGGCCTGTAGTTTAGTTGACAATAGGCCTTGCGTGCATTTACATAGCCTTTTTGTGATGTTTTGAAGTGAGTTACTCATGCACCAGTTAACTTCTGGTTTGACGAATATGTGCTGTATGTGCTATTTGTGTAGAAGTATTGTGGAATTTCTCTGTTTATATGATTCATAACTGTCAATTTTAAAAATGTTCAATTAAGTATAGCAATGTGTATGTAAACATAAGTTGCAAGTGACATGTTTTTTTATGGTTTGTCTCGTAGGTGCGAGAGAACATATATCAGCCAATCAAGAAGCAGTTAAAGATCTGGAGGACATTTTGTTGGAAAAGACATTCACATGTAAAGTGTGGAGTGTTGAAAGTGACTCTATTTGTCCTGCTCGTATTGAAGTTGACTTATATGACGATGCTGGCAACTCTGTTCTCGATATCCTGTACCCAGCTGCAGCTTCTGCTTGCTAAAGGAGGACACTACTTCTTTATAAGCTATATCAGTGTTCGAATTTTTGTAATCCAAAGTTCCTCCAAATGGTGTTTGTGAAGAGACTGTTTTTATACCAGATAATTGTAATTAATTTTGTTAACTTCTTCTTTGTTATTGGATCTGATATTATTGAAATGATGTTATTTGATATGACTGATTATGTTATTGTTATTGTGAGAAGACACCTCTCATTTTGGTTTTATATTTATTGTTGCAAGTTTTGCTGTTTACGTATTCCATGTGATGTGATACGTAACAATTGGTGCAATAATGAAAATAACTTACGTGCATCAAGATACATTTCTGTGTGTCATTGTTACTAAACTGTTGAGAATAAAGTATGTTTTGTTATTTAAATATGCAGCAAGATTTGATGATTTTTTTGTTTTGAAGATTGTTTAAATTTTTTTATTTGATTCCAAGGAATTAATAATTATAATTTATGTATTCATAATTTATTGATTTATTTATCAATTTATTGATTTATTCATTTATTTATTCATTGTCATATTTTATTGTGCCACCGCAAAGTTGGGAACCTTTAAAAGGGGGGCACATTTACATAAAACATTTGAACTAACTACAAACAACAAGACTTGAGACAATACAATAAAACAAAACAGTACCACATTGGACAGGGACAACAAACAAATTCAAAACATAAACACGTATAACACGGAAAAACAATCAGGAAAATTTGACAAAAATACTGTTAATATAATAATACTTTAAACATAAAACAACAGTGAGTCCCTCAAAAATGATTAATGTAATGTTCAAATAGATCCCTAAAGGTAATTTTTTTTCCTATAAATGGATCATAAGTATGAGTGATCTATGTTTATAGTTAGGGACCTGTAATGCTACCTTCATTAAAATTCGTAAACATGGAACATGTGATTGAAAAGAATTTACTAAAAATTGTGCCTCAATAAAATCTCAATGTAATTTCAGATTTTGAGTATTATATTTTAGAAGTTCATTATTAATTAATAAAATCTTGACTATTTGGGAATCTAAGGTATAAAAGTTCAAATACATTTTTTGTACATTTTCAATCCTGATTGAATCAGTGTTGTTAATGTTATTCCAAATCACTGAACAGTATTCTAACCTAGACCTAATTAACAAATAATAAAGACATAACAAAGAGTCAAGTAATATGGCTGAAAAGGAAATATGTTTGATTAAACCTAATGTGCTACTAATGTTACATAATAAGCTATCTACATGACAATGAAAAAATAATTTGCAATCTAAAATATCTCCTAAATCATGTGTATACTGTACTCTGATAATTAAAATATTATTGACAAAATATTTATGTACAATTGGGTTAGTTTTCCTCGTGAAAGTGATGTACATGGTTTTAGATTCATTCAGTGCCAGGGCATTATCTATACACCAAATCCTAATAGCAGAAATATCCTGCTGTAGCAGTACCTAAAATATAATTTGTAAAAACGTTTAAGAGCAGCGGAGAGAGTGTACCGCATTGGGGAAACCCAGATATTTCTGAAAAGAAGTTTAAATAAACATTATGTATTCTAACAACAAATTTTCTGTCAAAAAAAATAATTAGTAAACCAAGCAACATATGAATCATCGAGGCCTATTTCTTGTAATTTTTTCAAAATTGTCGGATGTTGACATGTGTCAAAAGCTTTTTGAAGATCAAACAATATAATGTCCGTTTGATTTCTTGATAAAACTTCTTTATATAAGTCATTGACAAAGTTAAACAAATTAGTTGTGGTTGTTATTTATTTTATTTAACAAGGCGTAAAGTGCCAATCAACAGTACAAAAACCTATGATAGGAAGACACGTAACATATAACATAGAAAGACAATACATTGGGCAAAACAAGACACAATACTTGCAAACAAGACAAACATATGGGACAAAGAGAAAACAAATACAGTGGAAGCCCGGAATACCGCGGATTCGGTTATACCGCAGGGCAATTTACGTCCCCTGGCCTGAATGAATCAATAAGTGGAAAGTGTGCCGTCAGGTAAGCCTGTGGTCTGTCGGTCGGTGGTCGTGAGTCGGGGACGTTAATGGAGGAGTAGGAGGGAGTGGCCGTGCGTTCTCCCTCCTTTCAGTGCAAAGATCTATTTTACTGATTGATTACAGCCAATATTGTATGGTTTTCCGTATATGCAAATAAAATGTGTTCTTGTATTACCATATTGGCGAGTGAGGCAGTGTGGTGTATATGCCACATCAGAAGTTTTTCATGAAAAATTTGGGATTATTAATATTTGAAGTAGCCTGGACTAAATTTTTATATTCCCGTAAACATTCCTGCGCCTCAACGTGCTAGTGCAGAGGCCAACATGCCACCTAGATTTCATAGAAATTCAACACATTGACGTAAATCGCATCAATCAGCATGTTTTCCCAATACTGGGCAGCTGTTGTGAATTGCACCGGCCCCTGTAACGACGGCAGTGGTGGCGGCTGTCTGGCTGCTGCCCACCAGAATAATCGTGCAGCGAACAACGGACAGCTGGCCAACCCCCGACGATCTAGGCACGAGCAACAACAGCAAACCTCCGCGTCAATCTCCTATGGGGTATAGCTCTATGTGATCACTATAATTATGATGTAGACACTTTGATGATTATAATGTATGTATACCGGCTATGCTGTATGTCTTCCTATTTTCGAAATAAAATTCTGAGCGGACGAGCTATAGTGGACAATGCTTAATGCAAAAAAGCCGTCCTTTTTTTTTTTTTTGCACACCACATTTTTTTTTTCTTTCTTTCTTTCTTTCTTTCTTCAGGCAAGCAAGCGACCTGTTTCACAACACGTGAGGCACTGATAGATCCCATCTGCAGTGCAAGTATGCATTCGACTTTTGAACGTAAGCATTCTGTTCTCATTCTCACTTCCCACCAGGTAGGGGGGGGGGGGGGTGAACTCCCTTCTCCAACCTGCATGACATACAACTCATAGGGAATACCAAATACCATCCTTGGTGGAACAAGTACATCCTTTGCCTGGAAAATGCCGCATTTTTAGTTATTCTTGCTTAAATGCATGTGGCCCTTCATCACAGCTCGTTTCGTTTCTGTTTCTCTCCCTTGGGCAGTGTCAAGTCCAGTGATGTAGATAAAAAATAATAAAGTTTCTATAGCAAGGGTCTAAACGTTTGA
Source organism: Dryococelus australis (assembly GCA_029891345.1). Classification (NCBI taxonomy): domain Eukaryota; kingdom Metazoa; phylum Arthropoda; class Insecta; order Phasmatodea; family Phasmatidae; genus Dryococelus; species Dryococelus australis. The sequence goes on from CM057004.1 coordinate 103,380,393, forward strand.
CAAGTTGCGGTATCAGGCTTTTACTGTAAAAAAAAAATTTTTAATATTAATAATAATAAAACAATAACAAATGTGATGTAAAATATAGAAAAATTGATACTGCAGGATTAGATTATCTAGTATAATGTTTATAGAGATCTCTAAACAGGCAAAAATTTGAAGTAAATAACTAAACAAATAAGTTTGTTGCATTTGTCTTAGTTATTTTTTATATGTTCACGTGTAGTAAAATGTATGTGTTGTAATTGTTGCCTTTAATTACTACCCCAAAAAAAAAAAATATATATATATATAAGTGGCAAAGTTTTATTAAAAATTGCAGCCGTGGTAGCCAGAATCCTCTCGCTCCCTCTACTAAGAATGCACTTCCGGCAAATGTTGTCTCAATCCCACGCTGCCTTGCTGGGCGCTGGAGCCAAGTGCCGTGCAGTTTCTGTGACCAGCAGCATCCCTCGCATAGCTGTGCCTGACCTCTGAAAAGGTCGGTCACTCTTCTTTCCTCCCCCTCCCCCCTCCATCACTGCCAACCTCCCTCATTTACTGTCTGTGTCTACCCTCTACCGGCTGTCTGTCATCCCTTTCTCCTTCCATCCTCCAGCCACGCCCACACCGCTTCGCTGTTTTTCTCTCTCCACCATCAAGCCACGCCCACACCGCACCAAACTTCCCTTCCTCCCTCCAACTGTCACAACAGGCAGCTGGGAATTTACTGTGTCCTACTCTCCGTAACTTCAGACGCAGTGCGTGGCACTGTTGCATATTTTCACCTCTTCAGTGGGTGGAAGAGGCGACGAAAACCAGTCACGAGATGTGAAAACTCTGGCACGATCAATGACATCACTGTGGCGGCGCGCAGCAGTGGCTGTGTCAGCTGATTATCGTGCTGCCACCCATTGCTGGTTTACATGCGTGCACCTGCGACAGTGTAGGCATGCATGTTTAATTTCATAATTATTATAGCTTTGATTAATTAATCTCGAACTTTACATACACTTTTGGATGAAATCCAACTTCGAATTACATAAAAGGCGAATTTAGAACTAACCAGACTTAAAAGCATTTAAAATCCTATTCTTACGTTTGGAGGCGAAAACACACTTCGAATTATATATGATTTTGAATTAATCAACATCAAATTAAAAAGGTTTTACTGTACTTAGGTTCTACCCATGTTGTATGGGGAGTGTACGAGATGAGGTATCTTGTGGCGAGTGTAATTTTGGTGATTTGGGGATTGCAACCCCCGACGAACAATTTGATCTTGAGCGTACGCTCATATACTGCATGAACGAGAGGAGTGTGTTGCCTTCAAATACTTGGACGCAAATGTCGCAGAAAGCATGCCATGGAGAGGCTATTCCCTCTTGGACAAGGTGCCAGTATATTTTGTGGGACATGTGGGTTTGCGGGATGGTACAAAATCAGAAACACTTGGCGACACTCCACTCCAACGCGTTACCTGTTGTCTCGCAGGCAGCGGAGCTCTCCTCTGCTCCACTGGCGTTGCAGGGGCGGCAGTCTGAGGAACGGCGGGCGACACTGGTTGCGGCAGAGTGGTGCTCTTGCTACTCGTAGAGTGGAGGGGAAGGTGTGGAGGTACGGCGGTATACTCTTGGAGTTAGTACGACTGGTTCAATGACAAATATGGCAGTGTCACAGCGTAGTAATAACAAGTACTCAAAAGGCAATCGGCTAGGTGTCCTTGTGGGCGAAGAGAAAAGTGAATGACTACCTTGTGAATCAATAATTGAATTATGGTTTGTCTCCTCCTCGAGGAGCTGTAAGTTAGTTTGAGCCTGTTCTTTGGCATGAGGCTGATCTACTGTAAGAACTCTGGTAAAATAATATAAAAGGCCCACTCAGTCTACGTGCCGTGAAGCCGGGTATAATTAGCTGTCCTAACAGTGTACTTACTGGTATCCAACTTGGCCCAACGTGTGTTTCCACTTAACCTCTTCTAGCCTTTCTTTAGCCTGGAGGGTTTTACAGCATATCACGTGAGCAGCTGCAGTGGCAGGGTGTATTGGGTTCCTAGTGATGGGCTCTCCCGAAGATTGACCGGTGCAACACCCTAAGTGTTGCATTGGCCAAATTCTGAATACTGCTCGGTGTTGCGTGTACCTGCCATTTGGCTGTTTCCACGGAACCGGCGTTACTTCACATACGCACAAAATAAATAATTAAAAATAATTCTGGCTTGACTGGTAAATCACTAGGGACTGAAGGTTCCTACTAGCTAGAATGGAGAAGTTGTTCAGTTCAAGGGTTTGATTGTGGTTTTTAATACATTTAAGAACTTTTGCATACACATTAATACGACAAAGGGAGATTAAAAGAGCCACATTTACAAGCGCTAACATAAACTACTTCTTCCCATAAAACAAATATAACCACTGGAATATAATCAATACTGAAGTCAAATATACTAAGAAATACAATCTCAGGTGAAGGCTACCTATTACTTTACTTGGCTTTTGTGTAGGATTGTGAATTTAAATAACCCTTATTTAAATTACCTATAGCCCAAGAATCCAAGTTTTACCTGAGGGGAGTGTATGTATGGGACCTCGTAGTTTTATAATGCGGGGTTCTATACTTGACTGGTAGAGATGGCTGGGCTAGGGCCTGAAGGGGATGTCTATGTCGCAGTGACCTTAAGTTACCTGGATGGTGAAAGGTTTAGATAGGGGTAAGGATGACGAGATGACTGGATGCGCTGCAGAAGAGGCGTTCTGGAGTTGCTGGCCTCTGAGAGGATGACATCATCATGGTTGCTGTCGACTAGTGGCGCAGGTGTAGGATGTCAAGTCCTCAGAGTACCCTGGCCTTCATAGCCTAGGAAGGGGTTTAGCAAGACAATTACCACTGCAGTTGTCGACTCCAACCTTCACAGCCTTAGAGAGGAAGTGTGACTCCGATGAGCCACCTCGAGCAACTTTGGAGGCTTATGCTGTTCTGTCTTTTATAGTGATCTCCAGTGAGGGGGTGCGGGAGGGCACTTGGCTCTGCCTCTTAGGGGTGGAGCTTTTGATGTCCCATGCATGGACCATGGATGCTTATCAGGCCTGTCGCTCGGCCCCTGGTGTGAAATATCGCTGAACTATTGGCGCTCAAGTAAGCTGTGACTCTTACGTGATTGGCTCGCTTCCTTCTGCGGTGCCAAATTCAAACTGTGCGCTCTTCAAATAGTGGGCATGTTGAAGTGGTATATCATTGCTTCAGGGAGGGCATTGATGTGATGGCTTTCTATCAATTCTGGTGGGAAGTACAAGCTTGGAGCATGGGGTTGAAAGTGTGTTGAGGCTCTGTCGACGTCGGGAGTTTCCCAGTGTCCTGCCTCCAGTGCTGGCGGGAGACTTGCCCATGTAGCTTGCCATATTCAGATGGAGCGAAGTCGTGCATTTGGAGTGTGCTTCCTCTAGTGCGGAATGCATCATGCGTTAGACCGAAGATAGTCTTTTCAGGCTGCTTATCTCAAAACATACTAATGAGACACAACTGCATTGAAGTTTGCTACAGATTACCTACCCATAAAATGTCACCACTTGAAAGTCCCGTAATTGCACACAGCACAAGAAAATCCACTACATGATAGTTCAGCACCTTGTTCGTAGGGTTGTTAGCACATTAAATGCACTAACTGGTATTATTCTTTGTGCTTCTCTCACACAAATCAAATATCCCTCCCAACTAGCTAGAGCCCTTAAGTGATTTGGGGAGGGGGGGGGTACATCAAATACTATACAGTGGACTCCCTAACTATCTGAAGTTCTTCATTCTTCAGGAGACTATCAAAAATGTTCATACATCTGGGATTTCAGTAGATGAGGGTTCTGACATGTACATCAATAAAATATAAGTTCTGGCCGTATTAGACTTCATGTTGATTATAATGAGAGCTGTACTTTATCTATGAATAAAAAGTGCAACTAATAAACACAAATATGAGAACTTTTTTGAAAAAGTGTTACTGTAAATAAAATATGGAAAAGAAAATTTCACATCAACTCATTTAAATAAAGAATATAACATCTGAAAATACACAGTGTGTTCACGGTGGGCGAGTCTGAGAATGGTAAGCATCGACAATGGGAGGAGTGAAACAATCTACATGCACGTTGCTAGGCAACTAACTCCCTCCCTCCCCTACAGACACGTAAATAAAGGAAACTGCTCTGCTGAATATCACAGACGAAGGCAGAAGAGCTTTTTAAATGGGTCTTATATCTGTATTATTCTACACTTACATTGGCAATGCCATACATGCATGACAAATGTGTAGTTAAAGTAATTAGTAATATTTCACTTTTAGAAAACATGTGATAGGGACAGATGAATAAATAAGGCAATTAATATTTACTTCTTTATGGACTTCAATAAAGAATCATTCAAAACCACACCACCACACCCACTGATTTTCCAACCCACTTATATCTGCTTTGAGTTACGCTAATTCGCTCGGGTTCTGTGCTTGTGCATTATTAGACAACGAAAGGTGTCGAATAGGCTCTTACAGGATATCAGTTTATTCAAAATACACATGGCTATTGAAATAAATTTGACGCGTGACGGACTCTAGCAATTGGTTCCATCATTGGCCCAAAGTGATTTTGGTCAGACGCTAGGCTAGTCCGGTCCTTGTGGCATGTGACTTACTCTCTGTGCTGGACGAGTGCTCTGCCCTTGTACAAAACTGGCCTCGTTGGCTGTCGACTGGGAACGAAGTCTGGTCCAGCTAGGATCACTTGGAGGGGGTGTGGATTTGTTTGTGCAGGTATACCTGGGCAGCGTGACCCCTGTGGGTCAATTGGTGTGGATTCGTCGTGAGATGTACTAGGGGTCATTTCTGTGGTACAGTTGCTATTGACTAGTGTGGTGTTTGGCACATGGGCATACGAGGTGCTGGACAAGTCGGAGTGCCTCACTGAGTTTCAGTGTTGTCAAAAAAGATAGGACAAAGAGTATTAAAGATCAATAGACAGTAATTGTAGCAGGGCCCTTAATGTTCACACACGGTAGAGGATACACATTTGGCAGTAAAAGGAGATGAAGATGAGCGTTCAGAAGAGTTAAGTTACATGTGGAGCACCATGCCAAAATGTTACCACACTGAGGCAAGACAGAGTGGAGAACTGGTGACATTACCAGGCTATGCCTTGCTTTGTTGTTTGAATGATATTTGCAATGAGAATAAGAAATTAAGTGACAAATTACCTCAGTCATATGTCATTACAGAGCTGTCTCACCTAAGAATAAGCACATAAGATTACATTAAAAATATACACGAGAACAAGGCAAGGCTAGCTGTTGTCAACAGATGTTTAAAACATAGTAAGAAATTCAGGCTAGAGTTACATCAGACTAAACAAATAGGGCATGTAACAAAGAGTGAGTGAGTGAGTGAGTGAAGAGATTTGGGTGGCTCTTAACATTGAGATCTTGAGAGCCAATGAGGGTAACGTGAGGTGAGTGTGAAGCAGTGCCTGAATTAAAAAGCGGCGGAAACAGGAGGTCCCCGATAAAACCCACAGACCGGTGGGGCATCATCCGGCATGATTCCCACTTGCGAAAATCCGGAAGTTGCTCGGCCAGGAATCGAACTCTGTTCGCCTTGGTGGGAAGCGAGCAGACTAACCGCTCAGCCACCACGGCCCCATGTAACAAAGAAAATACATTTTTATACACACACGCACAAAACCCTACAGACAATCCAAAGCAGACAACACAGGCATACACTGAGATGAAGACAAACATGTGAGCTCGAAACCTGATGATACTACAAAGACAGCACAGAACTCGGTTGTTTTGGCGAACCAGTTGCTACAAATGCCAGTTCCTGTCTTCTGCCAAGATGAATGAAGAATGGAAAAATCACATTTGTATGGAATTTGTCTCTCCCCCAGAGCACATTCCTGATTTGCCATGCACCTAAGAGTAAGTGTTAAAGGTTATTGTTTGCATGCTGTAACTATTCCACATTTATTTTATGATGCAATTTTCTCTTTTCATTAATGGTATCCATATGTCTTGCTTGAAAAATATCGTAAATTAAATTTTTGTATGAACTAACAGGGATCCTCGGTATGTATATCTTCCACATGGTTTTAACTTCTCTTGACCTGCAAGTACCTATTGCAGCACTTGTGGTTTCTGATAAATCCACGCTATCAAAGCGTCTGATATCAGATAACTACTTAAAATTTTTGCTGATAAAAAAGCCTCTTAAAAAGTTTATTCCACAGCCACGTACGGCCCTTCACTGTCACACCTCAATTGCTGTTGCTGCACCAAAAATGATTCTCAACATTTTGGGCCTATTTCTGTGCCAACTGCTGCTGCTTTCTGGTAAAATTCTTTAACTTGTTAAAGTCAGATTTTGGAAATGAATGAACAAAGGCTTTTGAAAATACAACTCTTTTTTTTTTTTTTTTTTTCCAGGAGGTGAATGTAGCGAGGGAAAGAACATCACTGCACAGAATGTTACATTTTATCTATTCACAAAGTAAGTTTCTTCACACCAAATCAATTTAAATAAATTAATATACATTATTCAACAAATTACAGCCAATACAAATGTGATCTAAAACAGAATCTTCATTGTCTGATTTTTCATATGTTAGGAAATATGCATTTGTTTACAGTATTTGTTAAGAATACACTATTTGATGGTTGAAGTACCTATAAAACATTAAGTCAGCTAATCAGACTATTATGTATGTATATTACCAAAATATAAATTTCTGCCATTCTAAGGGCGTATTGAAATATAAAATGTATTACAGTCAAGAGTTTTAATTTTGAATGTTTATACATATGAGTCAGAAGCCATCTCGCCACACTGTTAACATTGTGAAGATATAGGCCTACTTAACAGTTAATATTTCAAATTTTTTGTCAGGAGCAACCCCAACGTTCCAACTATAATGAAAATCGACGACAGTTCATCTCTTCACCACTTCGACCCGAAACTCACGACAATCATTGCAGTTCACGGCCAGAATGGGCATGGAAGAGGACTTGATGCTATCCCTCGCGGTAACTATATCGTGCTAATAATTGTAGTGTCTTATTAATTAAGTAATATGGTAATAGCAAGGGTCATGTTTAGGCTATTTGGCTATCTTTATTCCAAAGCACATAAGGCAGCAGCTACCATTTTCTTCCTTCTTGACATTGTGCAAATCCAGTCATTAACCAGTTAAACTGCCTGGATTATAGTGAAAATCTTATTGACAATGAGTTAACGTTCAGCGTATTCTTTCACACAATGTGTGTGTCAATTCAGAACCAACTACAAACTGAAGGAGTTATTATCTGCAGTGCATCGGTAAGCAGGCAGTTTTTATGGTATGCTTCAGCAGCATTCATTGGTCCCCAAGAAAATTTGCAGAAATAAAATACCATGGAAAATTGGTACGAAATCAATAAAACCAAATCACTGATTAAAAAATAAAAAAAACAGTAAACACAAAAATTAAACAATGGCAAAAAAAAAAAATATGTACAGCTTAAACATATTCAAATATTTTCAAAGTTCACGCACAAATACCAACAAAAAAATTTATATAAATAAATAAAAACGACATTGTAATATATTTATTGCTCAAAAGTGAATGGTTTTAAAACAGTAGCTAATGTACAGTATCGAGGCAATGGAGCCATATATTATTACTGAAAATTTATGATGTTTAAATGTGTAGTGTACTGTGTTTTTCCAGAATACCTATCCAGGGGAAACTACAACGTCATTGAGCTGGACTGGAGTGGTGCATCAGCAGGGGCGTACAATGATGTGAGGGGTAACGTGTACCCAGTGGGGAAAGTGGGAGCAGAATTCCTGGACTTCCTGGTGACCAAGGGGCTAAACTTGAGCCAAGTACACCTCGAGGGGGTTAGTTTGGGCGGCCAGGTTATTGGCATCATTGGGGGCAGTGTTACAGCTGGCAAGATTGGTAGGATTACAGGTAAGCAAACATTTATGAAAAGTGTAAACAGGATGACCAAATTTTGGACTGCAAGAGCAGAAACCAGAAAATACAACGAAAGTAATGAACGTAAAACATCTTAGTCGGTTTCCTTATGACATTTAAAATTTACTACACATTATGTATTTATACCATCGTTGTTTTTTACAAAGCCATGTTTTAATGTGGTCTCTTTTTAGTTACAAAGTTAACACGTATAGAAGTACTCAAGAGCATAAATGTTTATCAAATTACATTGGTGAAGATGCTGAACTATGTACAGATTGTAGTTCACATACACACACTAACTTGCAACGTGGAAAGCTTTTAGTGCCTAATACTAAAAATGCTTCCTCTTGTAGAGCTCCGTTGTCCCTAGTGACTTTTGTTGTGATGTCCTAGTGTTTCACAGTCTCTGCCTGCCCATATGTCTTAGCTAAATTAGCTGCTAGTCTTTGTGTTAATGAGCACTCGAGTTACTGCAGCACATCCAGAAGAAGAGCACAAAGGCGGGTCAAGTTGAGGTGTTATTTTTATGCTGAGTGTTTGCAGGCAAACTGTTTTGGTTTGCGAAGGACTGGGCACAGATGCTGGCCAGTACAACTGTGTTCTCACATAATGCCACGAGTCTGAGAACCCCTGAACCCTATGGGCAAGGGCCACGACCACACAAATTCTTACCCGAACGTGTCACGTAAAAATTCAGAATAATTACCCTTAGACTTATACGTTTCAAATTTAACCAAAATATAACCCAAAATCTTATTTCCTAACAATGGGTAGGACAGTACAACTGCATGAACCTTATAGCAAGGCAATGTTAAATGCACCCGCATCAATCCATGCCATATTTGTCTGCTCACACCGACGATGCAAAACCGGGTGAAAATTTCAAACTTCAAACTTTTAAATGGACCATGCAAACCCATATTAATTACCAAATTAACTTCCAGCAAAGCAGTTCCAAGATGGACAATCAAGACTTCACTGCAAACAATGTTAACCGAAACTGAATTTATTGCTGGGCAACCAAAAATCCAAATTTTGAAAGTACATGAACGATCTTATTCCTAGCCCAGAAGTGCATTAATTTCTTAACTCTTTACACCATTATTACTTTAACAAATGCCTTCAGCTGCCAAACCAACCTTTTTGTCGCTGAAACATAGCGACCGACAACACAGATGATGATACGAAGCGATAGATAGCTCTATAACGAAAAAGACGTACTGCCAACAGCGCACTCTGCGTAATCTGTTCAGCAAGTCTTTACAGACTGTGAGGTCAGGGTTACAGCCACTTCCCTTGCTGGTACACTCAGCCTTACTCAAGTTGGAGGGACCGACGACTGCCTTAAATTGCTGTTTGGCACCTCCTTATATACCAAAATTTTTCTCTTGTTGGCTGTCAGAGGGGTGCAGGGATGGCTAGCCTCACCTCACAGGGGTAGTTTAAATTAAGGTTGTGGGCCGCGCCACCACTTCTTATCTCCCCTGTGGGAGGCTCTGGCGGCAGTGACGACCTTGTGTGTAGGGTGCTGCCCTCCTGCAGCATCCCTTCAAACTAGTTTCTCTAGATACGACATGTCAGTGGCACGTTGGATAGTAAAATTTCTCATGAGGAAAAGACGATTGTATGTCAACTTTAGAGTGAGCAGTACAATTTCAATTTAAATTTACACATGTCTGTAATTGCTCACTAAGCTAAAAGCAACTCTGTAGGCACGGAATTTATTATCTGCTGACGTATGACTTGCCCAATTGAGTTTATTGGCCCGATGATGGGGCGAAGTCGACAAGTAGTGTGCCCATGCCCAATGCACAGGAAAGCGACATGCGTTAGTACAAATCACCAAAAAGGTTGAGGTGAAAGCTGTCCCACCCATGTCTACCTTCGTTGCAGGTCTGGACCCGGCCAGGCCATGGTTCGACACCCTCGACAGCGACAAGAGGCTGGACAAGACAGATGCAGAGTTTGTGGATGTGATCCACACATGTGCTGGTAAGGTGGGCTGGCTGACACCGCTTGGACACGCTGACTTCTACCCCAACAGTGGCAACTGCAGCCAGCCAGGATGTGCAGATCGTGAGTGTAACTGTTCACCCGTGTGGCTCACACCAAGTATCATAATTAATCTAGATTGCTGATGGGCCACTTGTGTCTCACAAATATATATCGTAGAGCTAGGACAACTGCACAAGAAAAATGCAAGCTTGTTAACCACATGCACTGGCATTAATGAAAAGGCTCTAACTGGAAGTATTTTATAACTGTGTTCTTTGTGCAGAGAAGTGCAGCCACGTAAGAGCTTTGTACTATTTTGAGGAATCCATCACATCCAAAGCTGGTTTCGTCGCAACAAAATGTAACAGCTGGGCTAATTACGAGAGTGGCTTATGTGCAGACAACCCCACTGTCCTCATGGGAGAGCCAACACCATCCAGGTAGGAATTCCATATTGACATTTAATTGCAGCACTTATAAGTGAAGATACGTGAATTCGGCAAATTCATTCAACGGCAGGCTAAATTTCAAGCATGGATATTCAAGGATTCCTTTTATGACTGGACTACCATGTCTTCAAAAACTTTTTAGCCAGAAATAATGTTAATGTTACCATGTGCAACGATGTTTGTGTGTGTGCACACGTTCATATGCGAGCATGTACATGCATGCACGTATGTGTCTATTATATATATAATATTATATTAATGCGCAACGTTGTCTGTGCTGTCCCTCTTGGGTCCTAGCGGGCAAGTGGTTAGAGCGCTGACCACCCACTCAGTCCCTATGGGGGAGAGGGGAATCAAACCCCATGTGAGGCGGAGTGTAATACTGTCTCTCCCAGGAGTTTCACCCTCCTCATGACCAAGGATGTCAAGAGACGGGACACCAGCTGTCCCAGGGATGTGAATTGTTACTCAGTCGGAGATCAATTGAGAATGGGGGTGGTGGTGGATGATCTGGCTATGGTAACGGGATTAATCCGCAGCAGCCTCGTTGGCTGGCGGGCGGAGATACAATTGGCCAGGGTTCATTCTCTGCGTGGTTTAGGAACGACTTTGGCAGGGAGTCGAACCCTGATCCGTTTTCCCGGAGGCCAACTTTATGATACAGAAGTTCGGTAATTCTTCTGTGGTTGGGTGTCGAACCCGAATCAGTTTTCCCAAGGTCAATTTAATAGTGCTGGAGCAGGCGGGGGTTGCCTGAACGGGCGTTTCTGGGAGTTCAGCACTAGGGGTTGGCAATTCCACATCAGTGTGTTCGGTGGAAGTTTCCTCTAAATCCTCGTCCGGCTTAAACCACCCTAACCAGAGTTTCAACTGGCTTTCTTGTGTCGGCAGCACTATGAAGTCGTAATCTATGGGCAGATTATCGGATTCACTTGGCAACAGTGTGGTCAGGTTAGAATTTGTAATTAATGGATTGATGACAGACTGTTTACTCAAGGCGCGCCTCTTTCGACGCCTCTGGTGGCTCCCAGCTCCACCATGCTTACTATGCATTGAAAGAAAAGGGCTATATACCTGGCTGCAAACGAGCAGTCCTGGGTGGCTGCGAATTTGCAATCACTCCCAAGGACCTGCCGTGTGATGGGCAGACCAAGGTATCGTGTCTTACATCTCATATTGGCGGTGGATGCACTGAAAACCCAGGAGCAGCGGTATGCCCCTTTGGGCTTGAATGCCAGTTACTCTCAGGCCCCGTCTCCTGTAAAGTCTAGCGCACCTTACGACCTTATAGTGACATGTGAAATTATTGCGCAAGAAATTACCAAAATTATAAAAACGACACCGTACTGAAAATAAGAAGATGCAAGTGAGCAAGGGATCTACAATTAAAAGTACTGTAGGGGACACAAAAGATTAAAATATACGTAATTCTTATTACGTCCCAACAGAAGAATGTTAGAAAGTCCTGGCTGACTGGTACACAGTAATATTTAGCTAAAACAAATTAATTATAAATCTCTACGCAACAGGCGAAGACGAGCCTGGAAAAATTAATTAATTAAACCAAATTAATTAAAGCAAAATGACTAAGTAAACGCTATTCACAGCGTGTGACTCTACAATGACTCTGTCCAGGGGGGGAACGTTAATTGCGCAATGATCTGCTACCGCGGGAGTCAAAGGAAGTTGACTGTGGTCAAGAGGTAGTGGGTACAGGTGTTCGATTACCGTTGAAGAGAAAGAGCTTTCTCTGGCGGTCAGGTGGTGTGGACGAGCCTTGTCCAAGCTGAGGGTTGGAGTGCTCGCAGCCTACTTCAAGCTGCTGGCTGGAAAGAGCAATGCTTATCCCAAGCAGTGGGTAGGAGGTTGAACTCTGCTGCGGGCTGATGAGAGGAGAGAGAGAGTCTTCGCAGACTGTGTTGAGCTTGCGAACATCTTCAGTCGGCGAGCCCCGAACCCGGCGTCTCTGCTGGACCTCTATTAATACAAAAAATATCCTTTCATCAACGATTCTCCAGGGTGTGGGAGGTAGCATAGCCTTCCAACACAGGGCAGGTTTATCAGATGTAGGAGCACCGCTCATTTTCTTATCACCCCTGGTCGAGGCAAGGACATTTTTACACGCCTCTGGCTGAGGCTGGCGGGCCGTGACGTCACCGGTCCATGGGGGTGCTGCTATCTGTAGGGTTGTTTGGAACTTCTTCGGCGGCTAAATGTAACGCAGTGGAATTTTAAAAAATTGTTATTTATCCATCGGGTTGGCGCTTGCATGTTGGGTTCCGGCCGGGCTTAGAATTCCATGATTAAACACATTAATTAGTTACTTAGTCAGCTGTCCAATGCATGGAGTCTCCTTGCTCAACTAGTATCAATTATTTTTGCCACTGTTTATGAATGTCTCCAAGCATAGGGTGCTCTTAGATGGGGTGGAGTTGCCCGTAGAGCACACTTCTGTAGCGCAGTATGTACATGGTTGAGTTAGGCTGCTAACAAATGAATGTGCAAAATTCACATACTTCTACTCATGAATGTTGCAGGAAAGTAACCTAACAATATTTAGCACCAACATTTAGGTTTTGGGCACCACAGTGTTGTAGTTGTAGATCACTTAGTATTCCACCATAGTGAACTGTTTTTTCCAATTCCCAGTTGAATCAGACACAGATTTCGGGTATGGGAAATTTGATGGATTTTTCTGCTAGGCAGTGAGTCTTCTCAAGGTACTTCTATTTCCCTCACCATTACATTCCATCCCTGCTTAAACTTCAATTTACTTCATCCTCACTGGTGCTAAAGAACTCAACTGTTAAGCATTGTCAAAGTTTCCCTCATTTAGGTTTTTGCAAGTAGGCCATGACACGTGAATAGTCAGAGAAGCAGTGATATTTTTCAGTGTAGCTTGTACTGTGATGAAATGTTAAGTGTGGAAAAAATTAGAAATGGGCCGATACCAACGATTCTGATTTTCAGCCGCCGATGCCGCAGATTACAGTGATGCTGATACCAGTTTTGATGAGCACATTCGTGATGTAATCAATACTATCAATAGTACCGGTATTAGATTATCTGTGTGTTTTTGCATTCACATAGTGTTAGAAAAACTATTGATGGGCGCGGTAAATTAACGCTTTATGGGATTTAGCATGCGGGTTTATTTAAACATTGTGTTAAATAAATTAGTGGTACCAATCTGTGAATAATAATCGGGAAATAATGTTCAGAATATGCCGATACCGATTTCCACGGTATAGGCAGGTTAATTGGTACCCGCATAGTCATTGGCCCATCCCTAGAAAAAATATTAACCATTACCTGCTATTACTCAAACAAATATACTGACATTAAACTTTAGTGTATTTAAATAAAACCTTGATTTTTTTACGAATGATATTAAAACAAAAGTGAATTTAATTTTAATGTATACTGTTATATATTCTGATTTTTTTCCCATGTTGTTTATTTTCAGGACCCGTGGTGTGTACTACTTACACACAGCAAGTTCCTCGCCATTTGCACTTGGCTCTGATTCGTAAGAACTGTAACAATTAACCATGTTTTGTAATTACACAGAACAGAGTAAAGAAATCCATTATTAGAAATGCAGTTTATTGTATGCGCCTGGGTATAGCCAGATTATCTACTGAAAACCAAACCTTATCCATACCTAATCTAATCTCCTGTAATTTCCCATGGAACTATTTTTTTTTTTTTTTTATCTACAATTCAAAACTACACAAATATGTTTCTATAAAATTAACATAAGTTTTATGTCCATTTACCCCTTAATTTTTTTATGTGTTGCAGGCAACCTAAGTTAGAGACATATCTCCTAAGTTTTCTATACGAGATGAACAACTGACCTGTGGAAATAGTATAAGCACCACATTGAGCATATGTGCAGATCCAAGGCTTACTGTATGACCAATGTTGCAGATGGGTGATGCAGAAATATTTGAATATTGTATACAGTCTAGTTACAGCCTGGACAGATAACCGTTGTTTCAATGGTAAACTTTCATGATTACTTTTAGATCATTTCTTGGGCAGAAATTGTTTCGTGCCATCTGTGAATGCCAACACCTCCCTTCAAGCAGATTGAGGGTCTCCAACCTTAATTTTCAGCAGAGAGCATGACCAGTTACCCAGCTAGCCATGCATGTTCAGCCACAAATCAGAATACCGAACCACTGGGGTTACCCTTACCTCCAGAGACTAGGCATCATTCTGGTTGACATCCTTGGATCAGCCCTTCAGACCCGATAGTCAGGGTACAGGCCGGTTATGTGTGTCTATTGTTTTGGCAATAAACAGACATAATCCGATTTGGCTGACATCATTCGCAGCTAACTATTCTTTCTCTACATTCTCCCATTATTTTCTGTTTTGTCAAACGAACAGCAGACACTCTTGCAGGAGCAGGCATGTGCCACTGTACCTAGCCCATCCTCATCCATAATGTCGGTTCTCAAGGCTTCTATGTTAAGAGCCATCCAAATCTCTTCACTCACTCTCTACGGAGTAGTGGCTCACTCAACTGTTGCATTCTTCTGTAAATGCTTGGGTCTGCCAGCTTGAACATAGTGTAACCTCATTTTTTGGGAGTAAAAATTGGAATAACATTCTCTCATATTCTGATAATTACAGTATTTATTGAAAGTCACAAAGCCTTATCTATTACAAATAACCAGAGATACCTATGTGTTAATTAAATAGGTGGCAAATATGTATCTTTATGACCAACATGCTTTAACACTGACATTTCACATATACCGTACCAACTGCAAGACCCAAATGGATGTGTTTAACTTATTTTCAAAAGTAGACATATGCCACATCTGCTCCCTAAACCATTTGTTCAGGCTAAGAGCACCTGGCCCTGTACCCATAGTAGCCCAACACTGTGAATGCACCTGCCACATGATCTGTATTTCACAAGGAAGCTAGTGTCCATGAGCATCCCCATGGTGCCCTACCGACACGTAGTCCAGATCCTGGCTAAACCCAGCACATGGTTGCATCATAGGACACCACCACCCAGCTGCGGGAAGTGGCAATACCTGATGCAGTACTGCGTGTGGGAATGAGAACTTCTTGTTCAGTACCAGTGTGTGTAGTGGGATGTGTATTAAATAAATGCAATAACCTGTGCAAAATACTGCCACCACATTAGTTTCAAGTTTATCATCAACACATGTAAATCCAAATTATGCGGGAAATTGTAGCATAGTTCTATATTATTACGAGATTTTACTCACCAAATTTCATCCACTCAACCAGACATTCATTTATTTTCCATACCAGGTTGTTCCAGTAAAAAAAAAACCAACCATAAAATGTTGATGCGCGATGCTCTGTTGCCTGGTGGGCAAGTGGTTAGGGTGCTGACTACCCTCTCGGACCTTACGAGGTGGAGGGGAGTCAAACCCCAGGGTGAGCCGGAGCATTAGACTGTCTCTTCCAGGCAGTCTTATTCTCTTTACCACTAGGGATGTCAATAGTCAGCTGTCCCTAAAGGTTGAAATGCTCAGTCGGTTACGAGTTATGGATGTGTGTGGTGGTGAGTGATCTGGCAACGACTTAACGGGATTTATCCGCCGTGACCTCGTTGGCTGTCGAGCGGGGACAAAGTTAACCGGGGATCGTTTTCCAGACGTCCCTGGGAACGGCCTTGGCAGGGATTCTAACCCTGATTGTTTCTCCCGGAGGCCAACTTCATCAAACAGAACAAGCAGAAGATGGGGAGTGCTTCTGCGTTCGGGTTTCGAACCCGAACTACCTTGCCTGACATTAACTTTACGATACTAGCTCTGATATGTGTCTCGTGAGAGGGGTAGTTCTGTGTTTCAGTACTAGAATTTGATGTTAATTTAGGGATTGTTTCAGCAGGGGTTTCCTCTGGGTCTGAATCTTCGTCAGGGGTTACACCAACCTAGTCAACGTTTCAACTGAGTCTCGTGATCGGGGGGGTGTTATTATGCCGAAGTCAACTGGTTCATTCTCAGGCTCACGGGAAACAAGTACACTTGGGTTTGCATCATTAATTAATTGGTTAATGATGGCTTGTTTATCTGCAGCGCGCCTCTCACGTCGCTTCTGACGGCTACCTGTACCGCCGTGTTGTTTGCATATTTGAAAAGAACACAGAACAAGAGAAAAGCTGTTTGCCGGGGTTGTGGACGTGCAGTCCTAGGCGGGGCAAAATCTGTAATCACTCCCACTAACCTGCTGTGTAATGAGCAACCCAAGTATCGAGACCTTATGCCCCATATCGGCGGCGGGTGTCCTGAGATCTCAGTGATAGGTCCTTTACCAGGCCCCATCTACTGAGGCATTCAACACACTTCACGGCCGAATAGAGACGTGAGATTGAAATTTACTATTGTGCAATTAACTGTAATTCTGTAATGGTACACCACACTGTAATAGAAATTAATAAAGCAAAAATGATCAAGGGAACTAAAGCTATAAATTACGGTAGTCAACACACAAAATTTAAATGGCATGTCATTTTTCTTACGTCTAAGGAAATACTTTGGAAAGTCCTGGCTGACTTATACACTCTAAAAGTGAAGCTAAGAAAAATATAAAATATAAAAAAAAATGCTAAAATGCTTAAAATAATTTGAAGGGAAAAAAAAACTAAGTTCGCTATTCAACATGCGAAGGCAAGCCTAGGGGAAATTAATTAATAAAAAGAATTAATTAGACAAATATTCTAATCAACAACCAACACTATTTACAGCGTGAAATTTAAGAGGGGCTCAATCGACGGGGACGTAATTGTGCAACAACGTGTTACCGCTGGAGTCAAAGGAAGTTGACTGAGGTGAGGGTAGAGGGTACAGATGTGGGATTTATCTTGGACGAGATGAGCTGTCCCTGGAGTGGTCAGCTGTAGGATGAGCCTTCTTCAAGTCGCACTGGAAGGAACGCTGCTGATTTCCAAGCAGTTAGAGGATGGTTCGAGCCCTGCCACAGGCTACTGAGGAGAGAAGAGTCTCTTGTGCTGACGGGGGGGGGGGGGGGGGGGTAGAGCTCTCAAACCTTATCAGCCGGCGAGCCCAGTATCTCTGCTGGACCTCATTCCTGGTCTCCTATTTATACAAAAATCGCCCCATGTCAGCAGTTTTCCAGGGGCGGAAGGTAGCATAGCCTTCCAATACAGGGGCAAGTCTATCGAGGGCAGTAGTTCTGCTCATTTTCTTATCACCCCTGGTGGAGGTGTAGATATTTTCTTGTGCCTCGAACTGAGGCAGGCGAGCCGTGACGTCACAAGGCCATGGGGGTGCTGCTATCTCCAGGGTTGTTCGGAACTTCTTGGGTGGTTAGAGTAGCGTAGTGGAATTCAAATAAATATTATTATTTCTTTGTCCGGGTGGCACTTGCATACTAATTCTTGAGCAGGCATAAAAATTCATAATTATACATGTGTATTATGATTAAGTTGTCGACTGACCAATGCATGGAGTCTCTTTTCTTCACTAATACAAAATCATAACGGCCATTGAATTTAACTTTTCTGCATGCGTAGCGCGCTCTCAGATGGTGCAAAGTCGGTCGTAGAGTGCACCTCTGGGGCGCAGCATGCTGGCATGCATCAATATTTACATCACTGTTCAACATGTCTAACTGCAACATTAAGAGAACAGGATACCTTATATTTGCATACAGTCTGTAGTAAGTTCTTTCTTCCATTTGGAAGTGAGAACAAGATAAAAAAAAATGGTAACTGAACAAATCAAAAAATGTAATTTTACATTTTCTCTGAAAGGATGTTATTGAATGTCTAACAGTCTAAGCAACCAAACTGTAGCGAAACTATGTCTAAACTCCACAGTATATTTTTTGGTAAATAACCAATAGTAGTTTCCAATTTTCAGTTGTTAAGCAAAAATTGCAAAGTGCAATCACATTACAAAGTGAAAGAGATGCAGAACTTCCAAATACCCCTTAAGTGTTAACCAGCAGCTGAAAAACTTTGCATCTGGGCCAGGAGAGCTCATTCTCATTACATCATATGTAGCAAATAACAAAAACGCAGTCTTCATTTATACAAAATACACTGGAATAGTTAAATTCACAGAGTAAAGAATTCAGTGCTACCAACAACAAAGCATCTTATCTTCCAATTAGTGTGCAGGACTGACTCAATGTATTTTCCAGTGTGGTGTGAAATCTCTTTTATCTCATGATTTCTACAACTGTGAAAACATCACACATACAGCAAAGTATGTAGTTCAATTTGCTTTTACACAAGCATGAAAGTTCTATTAGACATGCATCCAGAAATTAACATACATGAAAATTAATAATTGACATCTACAGAAGTTATTGGTACTATTATACAATTTGGAATGTTTTTCATCATTAAATCTTATGCAACATTTACGTACACGGAAATTAATTATTTTCATTATCACCAAAAAAATTTATATTCAGGCAAAAAAATTATTTCTAATTTTTCTTGTAATTTTAAAATTGTATTTTTTAATACAGTTTGGCACTTTCCCTACTAAAGATGGCAAGTTCCCTGTGTTGTTTCACCATTTAAATCATTCAACAGCTGAACCCTGTCAATGTATAACAACTAAATATTGCTGCTTTGTGCAGCAAAATTTTATGGGTTTTACAAGTTAAATTTAATTTTTTACGCGTGTCTCAGCCACCTTTAATGGTATCACTATTAAACAAAAAAGAAAAAATTATGCTTTGGCTATCTTTGCCCAGGCCACATTCCTACAACAAGTTTTTTTGCAGAACTTTAAATACCCTAAAAATTGTAAGTAAATGAAGATTTATAGATGCAATAAAAAATGCACTCTCTTACGTGCGCTCTCGTAGCATGGTTGTTCTCTACAAAGGGCACAAAGTGTATTTTTGTTTGAAAGTGATACAATATTTTGAAAGGTGGCCGAGATGAGCCTAAAATTATTCAGCATATAAAACCCAATCCTTTCGCTTAACCGGTCCTGTGCTAGGCGGCCACCTTAACAAATTACTGCAGCGTGCGCTACTTCACAAGTTGCAAATGCATACAGTTTTCTCTTCTTGTTAATTTGCTAAAACTAAACTACATTCATTTGAGGTTTTTTCCACTTTATTACAGAATTTCTTCATCCAAATTTTATTAAGTGTTGATCATAATATTACTTTACCTGTAGACATCCATTAGTTATAAAGTTCTAATGTAGATAAAGAAAAGCAACTGTTCATTTTACAATTTGTTAAGCGTACTTTATGTCAAATAGCAGTGTCTGCATCAAAATTAAAAAAGTACATGTAAAAGTTTCCAAAGTCAGTGGTGTCAAATTTTTTATGGGCAGTGTATGTTGTAGCACAAGAGAATGGTAGTGGTGAATACCAAAGTAACCAAGAGGGTTAATATTATTAATATTTATCATTACATACATCTTATTTTTTGTGTGCATTTTCGTACGGCATTATTAAATGCTGCAAAATGATGAAACACACACACACACCTCTCTTAGGCAACTGATGGCTTCACGAAGAGCACGAAGAATCTACAAAAAAACCAAAAACATTTGACAATTGTAAAGTAAATAAAATTACTAGTCACTGAGAAAAAAAAGAGGTGTATTCCTAACACTTTGTTACTTTTTTTCACATACCACATATAAAATTAACATAAGATTAACAAGAATTAAGATAATCCAATATGTACTTTAGACGTAGCCTGAAGAAAGGGTCAGTGGAACAATTTTCTCTAACAGAAAAACCTACATAAGTCACTCATAGTGAGTCGGGGAAATAGATGAGGTGAGAAATAATGAGTGTGTATAATGACTGAATCAAATACAGTAGAATCTTGTTACGAGGGGGTAATTTTGTATAGAAAACGTGTTTGCGGACCAAGACAAGGCAGTTTACTAAGCAGGAAAGTGTTATAACAAGGTTCCACTATAGCTGGGAAAAAAGAGAACCCTGAGAAAACCAATCCACAATGTATGCGTAACTTGCACATTTGAAAATATGGACTGGGTCTGCTGGGAATCAAACCCACATGGCATGGTTAGAGACCAGGATGCTATTAATATATGAGATCATACTTTGTTGAAACCAAAGCTGCCGTTCATTTCCAGCTCATTAATAAAAGTAGGCC
Source organism: Dryococelus australis (assembly GCA_029891345.1). NCBI lineage: Eukaryota > Metazoa > Arthropoda > Insecta > Phasmatodea > Phasmatidae > Dryococelus > Dryococelus australis. The sequence goes on from CM057004.1 coordinate 103,400,930, forward strand.
ATTCACCAATTTTGCTGATCTTGGTTCACTGCATCTGTTACAGAGGATGAAGAACAATTCCTGAATTGGTCGGAGCATATGTATGTAAATGTAGAATGTCACAATACGACAAACAACTGTTTTGATAATTATTGAAGCATAAGCAAAGATACACTTTAAAATAATGCAGGGCAACATATTAAAATAAAAATAAATTCTTTCATGTTTACTTACTTGAATCAATACCACTAATGTCTTGATAAATTAATAGTTGCACAAGAACTGCTGATATTTCCTACATGAAATGACGTTCTATGCACTGCATGTCATAATAATTAATAGTTGTGGGTGCAGCAAATATACCCCATACCCCATACCACAATACTCACGGCTTCCTACAAAATGTATTTGTTAAACAACCTAACAGAAGGAAAAAAAACTAGAGTTATTCTGATACCGATACCAATGCCCTCCCGTTTGTTTGTTGTTCCAGCGCCCCATTATTGTGCAGAAATATGAGATATAATAAAATTAAAAGATATTTTCACAACATTATTGCCACCAATAGCACGCGAGATGAAAATTCTCCACTCGCATCCATGATGTATGTATTTTGGCGTGTATATGTAGCATCAGAAGTTTTTGATGAAAAATTTGGTATAATTAATATTCCATGTACAGGCTACGTTAAATTTTTGTATTCCTGTAAATATTGTTAAGTTATGATACGGTACAAACATAATAAATTTCAACTTAATTTCTCCACTATAGGCTGTTCATGGTAAAGTGAGTACTTTTGAGGCCCTAGTTCTTTCAACCATTTTTTATCATTTAACGACATTTAAAAATAAATATTGCCCTGTGAGTAATAAACACGGTGTGCGTATTCCACCGCACTCTGAAGTTAACATCTAAGGCTAAAATAAAATATTTTATAGACATGTGTTTATTGAAAGTTCAATAGACAAATGACCTGTGCTACCTCCTACCAAGTCGAGGATAGCTGAAGGTAACTGTGTGGTTCCAGGTGTAGATGACCTGGTTCTGAATAAATGGGAAAAACTGATTTTAGACGAAAAATAATAGTTACAGTTAAACTAGTAATTAAAAGTGTTTAGAGTAGACAAAGAAAGTTCGTGTTGGTATGGCAGCGGGTTGACTGGTCGTCGACGTACGTAGTTGGTTGCCGCGAAGGCGTACTTGTAGGGTTCGAACTTCTCTAGAGCTCCCGAGCACTAAGAGTGCTGTGGGCGGTGCAAGAGATGCGAAAAAATGACTCCAGAGCTCGACTGTGGCCGGACTTATATAGTGGTAGCTTGTAGGCTGCCTGGGTGGGGAGCGGGGGAGGTGTGACATCCTCCGGCCCTGGATGGCGTGAGAATTATCTCGTCAGCGGTTCTGGCTTCGTGCCTCTCGTCAAGTCTGCTCAGCCGTGCCGAGGTCTAAGTAGTTTGTAGGCGCCGAGCATGGAAAAAAAAAAAAGGGGGGGGGGGGGCCTGCCGGGATGCGTGCCTTCCAGGTGAGAAGGAAAAAAACATAAGTTCCCGTTGCCTGTAGGGATATGCAACATGTTACTCAAGTCTGTAGAGACGGAAGCAGTACTCCTAGATGATGAGTCGGAGTCGTATTATAATAGGTGTAGAAGCGGCACGCATCAACAGTAAACAGTGTATGTGTGCAGAATCGGGCGTGGTGTGGTACTGAAACTACTTCATTTCATGCCATGGCGGTTATGTATACAAATACCACTGTACTTAATCACAAGACTTCTGTTATACAATACGTGTTGTATTTATCATTCTCGCAATTCGTGGTGAACTAGTGTTTTTTTTAGATTAGCAGGGTGGTATACCAGTCATAACTGCAATTGTTTATGTTTTCACCAGGCAGCAATTTTTTCGAAATACGATGAGAAATTGTTACAATGTCTCAACACCAATTGAAGACACGTTTGCGCCTCGTGAAGTGTGGTATAAACAGACTTCTGACCTTGGCTGATGAAGTCAACTATCCGAGTAGGGCGGGACTTTTCAAGGCAACGTGCTGCAATTTGCAGCAACTGAAAACAGACTTTGAGAAAAGCCATCTGCAACTTGCTGTTCAAGCATCAGAAACTGCGTTAGTTGCAGAGTCTGAAGCCAGCGAGAGGGAGCATGAGGAGTTTGACAAGGGCTACTATAGAATATTGAAGTTTTCAACAAACTTGTTGTGATCAAAGAAGTAGGAAGAGAACAGCAATGTAATATCAGCCGAGCCTCGTCCAATGTCAAGTTACCAAATTGCAGTTGCCAACATTTAAGGGGTTGCTTACAGATCGGCCTACCTTTTATGATTTGTTCACCTCGCTGGTGCACAACAACAAGGCCAAGCAATAGCTACGATGCATTGGGAAAATATACTGCAACTCCCTCGCTTAGCTGCTGTCTCTCCTGACAAATTGCAGAATATGGTAGATATTCTTAAGGAGAACTTGGGTGCCTTGATAATTCTAAAACTGCCAGTGACTGAATGGATCTGTGTGTTGTTAACCTTATGTTACCGAAGCTTGATCCAGATACACGAGCCCTGTTTGAAGTAGCTCACAAGACCATGCAGATGCCCACATTTGATCAGCTTCTCGAATTTTTGGAATCACATTGTAAGGCATTGATGATGGCTAACTATTAAGCATCAGGTTACACTTATGCACAATCAACAACTAAGAAGTTTGTAACTTCGGGCACAAACATCAAAGCTTCATTCATAGCAACTGCGGAACAAGATATTTGTATAACCTGTGAGGGTGCACACCGAATTGACAAGTGCCCTACGCTCAATAGTCAGTCAGTTGATGAGAGGATAAAGTTAGTGCGACGAAAGATGTTTCAACTGTTTGCAGAGCCACAGGGTGAAGGATTGCAAGTCGAAGAGAAACTGCATGTACTGTAGTAGGAGAGACCACTCCCTTCTTCACACTGCTCTCTCTCCAAATCAAGTGGAGCAAACTCCAGATATTTCTAACCAACAAAAAGCTGTCACTTCCATTCCCAATGAGGAAACTGCAGCTGTAGTCTCACTTAGCTCTTCCACTGATGTGTCGGCAACTGTCGTCTTACGTACAGCAGTCGTTACAGTTAAAGATGTATGTGGCAAGATGTAGAAGGTTAGAGTGTTGCTTGACTCAGGATCCCAGAGTTCATTCCTCTCTGAAGTGTGTGTCCGCAGGATAGGGTTAAAACGCCAAAGGACTCATGTTCCTGTTGTGGGGTTGGCTCAGTCTGTTGTTCTTGCAAACAATGATTCTGTTACTTGTGTTCTGACACCTGCGACAAGTGAAGGGCCTCAATTAATTACCAATGCACTGGTCTTGAAGAATATAGCCTCCAAATTACCTAGCATCCCACTTTCTCACCACAGGAGGGATGTGTATCATCATTTGGAATTAGTTGACCCATCATTTGATGCTCCAGGGACACTCAATCCTTTTGGGTGCTGATGAATACCCAGATATGTTTGATGGTGGGTGGTACCAACCACCACGTGGGTTTCCCATTGCTCTTCACAGTATATTTGGTTGGGTTCTCTGTACCGTCTGAGGCTTCCCTAACAAACACAATCCGCAAGTTTTGTGAGAGCGAAGAAGTACCTCCTGTTCAACATTGTAGCCCAGAAGATATTGAATGCGAGAGTCACTTTGTCGAAACCTATTCGCGAGACGCAGAGGGTAGATATGTCCTGAGACTACCTTTCTAGGAAAAGGAACCAGAGTTAGGAGATTCCAGCAGTTTTGCTGTCAAACGGTTGCATCAACTGGAATGCAGATTGCATAATCAGCCAGAAATCAAAAGGGAGTATTCTGATTTTTTGCGCAAGTATAAACAACTTAGACACATGCATCCAATTAAGAATGGAGTAGAGCACTCTCCGCGTTATTATATCCCACACTAGGTGATGAAAGAATCCTGTTCAACAACCAAGAGTGGTGTTTGATGCTTCAGCAGCCTCCACTTCTGGAAAGTCTCTTAATGATGTTGTTCTGACTGGACCTAAACTTCAGAATGACATTGTGGACATTATTACACATTTCCATCTTCATCCTGTTGTAATGACCACAGATGTTTGTAAAATGTATGGACAGGTGCGTGTACATCCAGAGGATGAATCTTATCAAATAATTCTGTGGCGTGAGGCCCCTGATCAGCCAATACGTGAATTCCAACTTGACACTGTCACGGTGTGTCAGCAGCTCCTTTCATGGCTATGAGAGCCTTACAACAGCTCACAGTTGAGGAAGGTGGCTTAGGTCGTGATGGAAGACGTATTTGTTGACAATGTCATGACAGGTGCAGCATCAGTTGCAGAAGCCCTCAAGTTGCAGCACGAACTGACAAATCTCCTAAAGTAACGGGGTTTTGAATTAAGAAAATGGTCCAGTAATAGCCAAGCTGTCTTAGATGCAGTACCAGAAAACCACAGAGAGAGAGTCCGCTGAGCTTTCAAGGAAATAGTTAGTGATCAAGGTACTTGGTCTCCAGTGGGACTCAAGGTTGGATGTTTTTTCATGTATTCAATCAGCCAGCAAAAGTGTCACCAAACGAGCTATTCTTTCAGACATTGCTAGGCTGTATGACCCACTAAGGTGGCTTACTCCAGTTGTAATTCGAGCTAAGATTTTCCTCCAAGCACTCTGGCTGTTGGGTGTGTCATGGGATGAAGCTCCACCTTGAGATGTGCTGGAGGACTGGCAGGCTTTCATCTGCCAACTGGATGTTCTCAGCAAACGGTCCAGATCTCGTATTGTGTCAGCACCGCAGTCAGAATATCAGATTCATGGCTTTAGCGATACATCCAATGAAGGTTACGCAGCTGTTGTATACCTACGTACGGCTCATCAAGGTGAGGTGAAGACACGCCTGCTTCTGGCCAAATCCCACGTTGCGCCACTAAAAACAGTCACACTTCCTCGACTTGAATTGCAGGCTGCACATTTACAAATTAAGTTACTTGGATCAGTAATGTTGACCCTTTTAGAAAGTATCCACATTAGCTGTATTACTGCTTGGTGCGACTACACAATGGTCTTCGCCTGGATCAGGATTCCTCCTCATTCATTGTCTGAAAACTTTTGTGGCAGAGTCACTCGTATTCAAGAGAGCAAGATAACGGTCCAGTGGAGAGATGTGCCTTCTGCTGACAATGCTGCAGACTGTGCTTTCAGAGGACTCTCACCCCAAGATTTACCGACACACACACACTTTGGTGGGCTGGGCCTAGCTGGTTAATATCTGAGAAGGAATCGTGGCCATGTGGAGGAGTAGTAACAAGTATTCACTAAGGTGTAGAAGAGCTAAAGCAGTCTAAAGTAGTCTCATTGGTTGGACATTGTGAGCCGAACCTTCTCGCAAGGCTCTCTAGGTTTTCTTCCTGGTCACAGCTTCAGAGAAGGCTTGCTTATGTATTAAGATTCATTTCTAACCTGAAGGTGTCACTAGGGTGTTGACGCACTGGTCCCCTTATTGTCGAACTTGATGCTGCTAAGAAGATGTGCCTGAAGCAGGTTCAACGAGAATGTTTCAGCTTTGAGATTGAATGTTTGATTTCAGATGGTGAATAACCCCCTGGTACTGGTATTAGAAAGTTGAATCCATTCCTGGATTTTGATGGCTTTCTGCGTGTGGCTGGACGTTTACAAAATTCACACCTAACTTACAAAGTGAAACATTAAATCTTGCTACCCAAGAAGAATTTTGTGACAAACCTTATAATTGATTATTATCACCTTGTGCACCTCCACGCTGGTTCCAATGCAACCATTTGTTGCGAGTACTGGATTGTGGCAAGGAAGGGATCTGTCAAGGCCAGGATCCACAGTTGTATAAGGTGCCACAGGTTCAGGGCCACCAATACACAGCCATTGAGGGGAAAATCTTCCACCAAGTAGGGTTCAACAAGCGAGACCATTTCTAAACGTTGGTGTTGACTATGGGGACCCGTTCCAAATCAGTTGTGTGTCAAAGGCTTATTTGTGCCTATTTGTTTGCTTAGCGACAAAGGCAGTACATTTAAAAATTGTCTCTTCTTTGAGCAACACAGCTTTTCTTGATGCATTAATCAGATTTACTGCTAGGCGAGGGCTGTGTAAAAATGTTTTTCAGACTGCGGAACAAACTTTACAGGTGCACACCATTATTTCAATGATCTACAGAAGTTCTCAAGTGAGAGTGGCAACTTGCAGTGTGTTGCAGATACCCTTGCCACTTGTGGCATTCAGTGGAACTTCAATCTTCCATCTGCACCACATTTTGGTGGGTTGTGGGAGGCAGCCATCAAATCTGCTAAGTATCATCTGAAAAGAGTTTTAGGGCAGCAGGTTCTTACATTTGAGGGGCTGTCTACTTTCTTTGCCTAGATTGAAGCTGTCTTTAACTCACGACCACTGTGTACTATTTCGTCAGATCCAGATGACTTAGAGGCCCTGACATCAACACACTTCCTAGTAGGTACCACCCTGACAGCACCTCCAGTTTCAGACCTTACAGAGATCCAGTCAAACAGATTGGGCGGTGGCAGCTGGTATAGTGTGACACACAGCACTTCTGGCAGAGATGGCACAAGGAGTACATGCATACACTACAACCACGTGGGAAGTGGACCAAGAATGAAGGTGAGGTGCAGATTGGCGACCTTGTCCTTGTCAAGGAAGACCACTTGCCGTCCTGCAGTGGCAGCTTGGACGTGTTGTAGTTCTACATGCAGGCAAGGATGGAGTTTGCAGGGTGGCCACCATTAAGCAGCAACATCGAACAGTGAAGTGCCCTGTTATCAAATTGTGTCGCCTACCTATTCACTGAGAACCACGTATCATTGTGACATTGTACAGATTTTCTAATTTGCTTAAAAATGTTATTTTTGGTGGGCGGTATGTTCAGGTTTGTGTCAATTAGTGTATGTATTTGGATTCAAATTCAAACTTGGCGCCAACTGTTGCAAGTGCCATCTATGAACGAAAACAGTTAATTACTGATACTCCGTGTTGCTGGACGTCACGCAGCTGAAATGTGCTACAAAATATATTGTATGGAAACAGTGACACACAAGTTAAAATGAAAATGAAAAATAATGTCAGTAGAACTCAGCCTTAACAAAAGATTAATGAATTGCTTAAAATTTAAGCAAGTTATACATTATAACAAATTTGTTGCAAAATAAAATTTAAAAAATTTAGGATATGAAATATTTGCCACAGGGGGTCTTGCATACATTACAATTTTCAGGTTCATGTAGTTATTTCAGTTATAAAATAATGAAAACAAACAAAATGATTTACAGGCAAATATACTCTTTGCTGGTGCACTAAATGAACATTCATTAAACACCCAAAAATTCATCAAAATTAAGAATTTTCGTTTTGTTAAAACGGTATCCAAATTTCTTACCAAAACGAAAGTTAAAGTTGTGATTATTCGTTCTCGTTTCAGTACACCGAATATTCGCACAACCTTACTATCTTTTATAATCATCCCATAAATCAAACTTGCTAATGTGTACAACCAGTATAAACTGTTTCAAGTGTGGTTAGTTCAGGAATGAACCAGTTTTAATTTAACTATTAGCATCAAATTTTCAGTGTGTAAGCTGCAGCTCATTGAATATGAAAATGGTAAAGTTTAGTCATAATGAATAATGAAATTTTAGTTTTATGTTACATACTAATTCAAACACTGACACAGGCAATTCTGTCCATTTAAAACTATCAGCTATTCAAAATGTTTGAAACTTATTCACACGGAACAAATTCACCTGGCATTCTGTGAATCCGAAACTGTTTAGATACTTGAGGTGTTCGATATAAGGCCACCTGTATACTTTTGTTAACATTGACCAGTTTATGGAAGCCTGTTTCAGAATGGAATATCACTAGCTGTTTAACACAGATTCAAATGTAAAATACTACAAATAAATTAACACATTTCAACAGAATATAATATAGTATGATGGTAAAGAAATAAAACAAGGCAATAAATATGTAACTGTAATGAACCTTTAATAAATAACTTGAACTTGCTACAAAGCGAAGCAGTGTTATTGTGTTAACAGAACATGCTGCACAACAGCACAATAGAACAATGAAAACTGCACTCCAAGCAATGAAGCAAGGAACTCTCACTGTTTTTGCTGTACCCAGTTGATGAATGGTTTGTTCCAAGGCCACATGGGTTAAATATGAGGTAAGGCAAACCAATTACCAGCCGGTGAAGGCGGCTAAAATCGATGACACACAAAGATTATGCCCATCATACACAATTTTCATAATTTTACAACAGCATATTTGGAAAATTAGTGTTCACGGCAGTCCAAGGTAAAAAATAAACAAAAAAAAACCAAAAAAAAAAAAAAAAAATGACATCATAACCTCATGTTTTCACATGATGCAAGTAATGACCAAAGCATAAATGTAAATTAAAAAGTAACAAATAACTCTTGACTGGACATATTAAAACTGTACAAAACCATATTGAATTTGCATTGAATGTACTATGCAGCTATGTGGGGAACCAATCCACAGTATTACTAAATAAGGGACAATGTGTACATTATTTAAATTTGGTTCCCTCGACTACTACAGTTATCTAAGAAACGGAACAGCACTGCTGTGATGGCCTATGATTTTACATTGATTGTTACAACTGTCAACAGCACATCTATTCTTTATGTATGTGACAACTACTTGCGTACTTTGTTCGGCAATTTTCAAATCAATCTGCAACACTTTTAACCACCCATCATAAAAACATTAACGAGTACACAGAAATAAGTGCAAACACAATAACAGTGTTAATTTATAACACTTAATAGGGTAGCCACACTGCAACAACAGGATACAGATTACTGAAATGGTCTTTAAATATGTGACACACAATGAAGCAATGTTATATAACACACTAACCATAATCACAAAGATATATTATTAAACAAAATGTCTGATTATTGATAGAATGGGATATACGAGAGCAGACATGATTAGTTCCTACTTCTGCTTGTCACAGTAAACACTACAATTCCAAACATAGTAGTATAAGACAGAAACATTAGAATTACCTAATAAGCTTATAGGTATAAATTTATACTTTAATTCTAGGACATAAAAATTGATACTTACATTCCAGCCAACAAGGCTAATCTGTATCGCAACAAAAAACTTAAAATATTATTTTTTATAAAAAAAAATTTGATTTGTAGCATGGACACAGAAACCTGAAGGTCATATGTATCTTACACAAATTTTATGATGGAAATTTTTGGTGATTTCAACATTTTAGGTTATTGAGTAATTCTCATATTTTGGCACCATATGTACAAACAAAATTTGTACATATTTAGATTCACTATGCCTGTAGACAAAAAAAAACTTATAGTTTGCAAACATTAAGTACTCTTTCCAGATTCGCTTCCTCCCTCTGGAGTTGGCAGTTTGTAGAAATGCAAAAAAGATGGAGTGGTAAAATTTTTCGAACTTTAGTTTCCATTCTTGACCACTGTTAAGTTTTCCTTTGATGCAGGATGGCTAGTCAAGAAAGCTGAAAGGCATTTCCTAGTAACAGTGTGCTCAACACTGGAAATACTGCTATGCAAGTGTTTAAGGGATTCTGGGTTTATCTAAAACTATAAAATTTTAAGATATGTTTGAGAAAGATTAATCATTCAATACATTCCATTCTGTGCTATGTAGAGCCATACAAATATACTGTAGTTATTTTTTCATGAAATTAAAATAAAACATAAGAGAAATTTTGTAAAATTAAAAGAAAATTAGAAATACAGTAACTTCACATGAGAACTCAGCATTAACAAAAATGTTTAACAAAAATTTTTTAATTCTGTAAAGTTTACAACTCGTAGTACCAAATAAAAAGGAAACATATAATAACTTAATTCAATTTAAAATATAAAACCAAACTTTTCATATTATCATTGGTTCTTGTAAGCATACCGTTATATAAAAAAGTGACCTGAATCAATTGCATGAGAACAAAATAAATTGCTGTAATAATATCTTTGAATTTACATTGATGCTTCCAACTTTTAAATTTTCATTTTATGTTTTTTTTTTTTGTTGCAATCTTACCTATAAAGAACACAAATTAGTTGTACAGATGAAACATTTCGTTGTCATTCGAATAAACAAACATTTCATGAAGGATTCATATTAAATTAACTTGAAAATTTTAGTATAATTTAAAAAGTATCCTCATTACCATTTTTATCAACATTTTCATGGCATTTAAAAATATGACCTGGCTAAAAAGAAAATTAATCAATATAAAAAAAATTCACATCCTCGACTAAATGACAGCTGCGCAAAATTAATTTCTGCAATTGAATACACCTGTCATCATTCATTAACTTAAACAGACTACAATGTGATTTTGGTATCTGCAACTGAAATCTACAGAATTTGCCAAACTCTTTCATAGCGTTCAGATCCACTGCTATAGCTATGGCATCTGCCAAGCAAATATTATGTTATATTGGATTCCCATGATTACTAGTTATAACTATATAAAGAACGAGCCCCAAAAGAAAATTACTTGCAAACTCTTTAGATACAGAAGATAACATCTAAACCAAATACAATTCCATTTTACATATCAGGACTTCTGGCAATACAGCTATAGTGCACATTCTTTGGTCTTCCTTGATACCTACTCTGTAATTGGATACGCATCTGTTGGTGCGGCCACTAGTTTCTGTGGCTAATCAGCACTGTACAAATTTGACGAACTGTCACAAAGCACAAAATGCCAAAACAAAAATTACTGTACTTTGAAAATTATCTTAAATACAATTTTGCAATTTAAAATTCTAACAAATAATATGGCCACATTTCTAGCAGTATTTTTTTCTCCCTTCCCCCCTTTTTTTTCTGCCACTCTTTCTTCTCCCTTTGGTCTCTCTCCCATGTCCCACTCTCTTCCCCCTTTGGCATCTCTCTCCACCCTGTTCCTCTCCCCATTCCCTATCCCCACTCTAGTTCCCTCTCGCTCACCTTCTCTGCTCATCTTACCCCTCTTTGTCAACCACCCACCTGACCCTTTCCCAAACCACCTATGTTCTCTCTCCACCCCACTGTCCCTATCTCTCTCCCCTCTAACACTCCTTTGTTCCTCTCTTCACCCCCGTCACATTCTCTCCCCCTCCCTTCCCTGTCAAACCCTCTGTCCCTCTCTCTACGTCTACCCCCTCTGAGCCTCACCCCATTCCTCTTGCTAAATTGTTCCTACTCCATACCCCCTCGCCTCTCTCTCCCACTGACATTGACCCCTCTATCTCTATCACTCCCTCTCTCTCATTATGGCCACAGTTTCAATTCAAACCAGCAGCGTGAAAGCGGTTTTCCCACAACCCCGAAAATATAGACAATTCTTGCAGTTCCCAGTTGCAGCAGGTCCATAGTTTATTGAAAATTTCTAAAAGTTCCACTTATTAGTTACCTTCCATGGGGAGTAACTTTCACTGGATTTTTTCAACAGCAATTAATTTTGGCAAACAGGTCAATATTCAATAATTTCAAGAATAACTGATGTGAAATAACTTAACTGTTACCCTGAAGTAGCAGGCATTCATGTTTACCATTTGTTCTCATCTCATTTATTTCAGAGGGCATTTCAGGTGATGCCGAAACAGTTTACACACTGATCACAAGCGCAGTCTCTTAACCACTAATAACGGCTCAGTGTAAAACTTCCAGAACAAATATAAAAGATACATGCTCGGTGATTACGCATTCTTTCATGTCAAAGTGCGTTGTACCTATTCATACAGTATATGGCATTCCAGGATACCAGTTTGTTCAGAAGACATGCATTTATTGATATAAATTAGTATTTCAATAACAGATCCTCCAATTTCCCTGCAACAATCCCCTGAAAATTATCTTTGAGCTCTGTAAATCTTGCATACTGTGTAATCTTTAACATTTTTGACAACAAAGGGAGACACACATGTACTCTAAAGATTTTATATATAATTAGCACAAAATCAAAGAATCCAATATGGTAAATGAGACCTGGCCTTAGTAGAGAATTATGATCCACCCATGCACTGTGGCAATGCCAATTTGCAATGAACAAACACACACAAACAGCATTGTAAATTGTTATCTAATAGTAACATGCCTGCTAAACTCAAACACTACAGCATCATACAAATTATTTCTTCTAAGCAAAAACCACAAGTAAAATTGTTATCATGCAAGTGTATATACAAACCAAAAATATTAAAATTCGTTTATTTATGACTCAATTAAACAATGTCAACATATCTTGTGTTTATACATATTTGCCTCTTACTTTAAATCCTATCACATATCAATGTTCAAAAGTGTAGGCGAGTTAGTTAAATTTAAACAACAAATGGGGAGAAAAAATAACTGAACACTCATTATAATCACAAAGCAGTTATTACAATCTGGCACAGAAAACGCATTTTTAATGACGCAAAAACACACATTACAGAAAAAAATGATGAAAGAGAGAAATTTCAAAATATCTGTAGATCTTAAACTCTGACAGTTCTTTAAAACAATTATTATTAAACAGTGAAAGTTTTACAAATAGCAAACTATATACTGAAACATAATTTCACATTTTCTCTATAGAAAATAATGTTACACAAACTTACAAAAATGTGTAAAATTATCAGCAATACTTTGCAATTTAATTACTAGCGAGTTCCTATTGAATATAATTAATATAGTACAGGGAAAGAAACTACGTATATGAATAGTTTTCAAAGTCTGTGCATGAAAAAGACAGTGATACGGGAAACACAAATATGTATGTCCAGACTAATGATGCACAGAACGCAAAGTGTAATTATTTCCAGCAGCCACTTGTGTTGTGTAATGTCAGTTTTCTCTTGCTTGCAATTATGGACAGGTAGAAGCAATGGAACTTTCTGATTATAAGTGACTAATTGCTTCTTGATGCCAGCTGAAATCCTGAATTGTGCCTTATGGGTCTTCAGCCCAATAGTTCCCGTACCCTTGTTACATACGCACTTGAGGCTTTAGCTTTACTGATACCAACATTATTAAACAATAACCAGTTGACGAACATTATAAAAATGAGACGACCAACATGGTGATACTGTATAGGCAGTGGCATCTGCTAGTTCACATTGATCAGACACCAGAAAATTCAAGCCACTAACCAGTATGAATTGCTACTTCTACAGACCGCAGCCCTACATTGCTATAGGCTGTTCACGTTAAAGTGAGCAATTTTTAAGGCCCTTCTAAATTTTTCCTTTCATCCAATTTCCATCTTCCTGCTGCTTTTTAATATAAACATTGCAATGTGACCAATAAACACAGTGTATACATTTCACCACCATCAAAATTTAATGTCTGAGACTGCAATAACATATATTTATTAGTGGTTAATGCCTGTTGAGAGGGCCTTAAAAAGTGCTCACTTTATCGTAAACAGCCTATAACTGTCATGTATTGTACACAATGGTGTGTTTCATCACATTCAAATTGCCCCTGTAGCAGATAATGCATTCCTTAGATGGGTATTACTCAATCCCCTTTTCCTTGTCATGATTTCCCGGAACAAAAATTTTAAGACCAGAATGTTTAAATAGCACTTCCTTTTCCCTCCCACCGACAAGAGCATGATTGCAATAGGGGATTTTGTGTTAGCCACGTGACCTTGATGGAAACAAAGCCAGTAACTGGTATGGGAGTGGGGTGGGAAGATCATTTTCACAAACGGTCTGCTAGAATGTGGCCGGGGGAGATGGGCGAGTGGTTGTGTACAGTAGCGACGTGAGACAGCAGATGCATGTAGCCGAGATTATGTCCAAAAGTTATCTCTGAACCCATGGCAAATACTGGGCAGGAGAGAAGACATGCAGTCAAAATCAAATTACATGTTCTGAAGAACGAAAATGAGCACAGAAAACATGCTTGCTCAGACTGTAATAGTTGAACTTGACGACTTCAACTTGTGTTATCAATTCTGATGGCACAGATAATTCTTGGAGCACATATTTCTCAGAGAGAGTTTTATATTCTGTCGGCTAGCTTGGGGAATTGTAGACTTCCTTATACCACTGGGTATATTAAATTTAAAATTTCTTCGGAACAAGACCTTCATTGAAATCAATTTTTGATTATCACATGCAAATTAAAATATGTAAGCAACTTCTGCTCACGACCATCATAAGGTATGCTACCATTAGACATCCTCCTTTCTTGAAAACACTAAAATAGATAAACTAGTGCTTTTAGGCTGTTGCTAAAGCCTGCACTTACTTAAACAACTTGTGATGGCTCTCCTCCATCACCTTACCCTTATGATGGGTGGTCCAAATCAAATTAAATATATTCTAAAGACAGACAAAATATAACAGTCTGACTGCTGTCATGTATGAATGGAGAGTCCCTGGGCTTGCTTACGGCAGCCCTCCTTTTTCCTTAACAAAATCAAAGTATAAACCATCTCCTGATAAGTGAATATTATCTACAAACAGTTTAAATTAAGGATCTCTTCATTTATAAAATTAACATTATTCAAGGCAATAGTTTAACAGAGAAAAAACCTCAAATAAAACAACATTAATCAGAAATTAGAGACTGCGTATAATAATAAAAGTGTGATAAAATTTCTACCATAATTTCCAATGTTAAAAAATATGAAATATGATACCGTCAGTTGTAAACATTGCAAAGGAATCCTAATATTTACCATCATGAGCGTCAAATTAAAATTTGTAAATAAACAAGTAAAATTTTTTTTCTCTCATACCCTCACAATATGTATAAGTTATAAATATTAACTGTTATTTTTTTTTATAAATCTACAAACTCAAAGTAAAATTACAAACACATTTAACAGAAAATATGCAAATACTACAAAATAAAATGAAAAACCAGTCTAAATATCAACAGTTGCTCGTAGTCGAGAGCTCTCTACACTATAAATATATTACAGTTGAAATTAAATGGTAATTTTGAATATCGCAAGACATTACTATGATAACTTTAAAGGCAAATAAGTAATGGTACTATATGAACGTATATATTTTCAGATTCAAACAAAAGTAAAATTATTATTTTTAAACAAATTTAAATGTTGCTGCACAATTGCAAACAAACATTACTATTGCAATTATAGTCAGCATGTGCACAATCTAATTCTCAGCAAATATTTCAATAGGTTAAATATTTCAAAACATGAAAAATGCCCGGCATTTCTCTTCTTAAAACATTTTGTGATGAAAATGTGAAATTATGTTACACTACAACACAACTTAAAAACATCTTCTTTGGGAAAAAGTGCAACACGATGGCAAAAGAGCAAGAAGAACTCCCAGACTGCCGGCCCGCTGCCTTACCTACCAGAGCCGCTGGAGGACTTGTTGTGTGCGGCAGGGCGGGTGATCTTGCGGCCCAGCAAGTCGTGGCCCGTGCTCTCCGGCAGGTCCTGGTCCGTGTCGGAGCTCTGCTCGCTGTCGCTGCTGTCTGGGTACACACCCAGCCCGGGCAGGATACCGATACACTGCAGTCTGCAGTCACCTGCCGCCTCCCCTTCCTCCTCCTCCTCCCCCACCTCCGGCTTCCGCTTGCCCTAAGGCATACGCAACCCTACAGCCAAGCGCTCAACACTAAGCGAGATAGATTTAGCTGGCAATTGACAGCCCTGCGGCGGTGGTGAAGTAGAAAAAGACTGTTGTGGTGGTGGTAAACAGGAACATTATACACCTATTTCCTCACATGAAAAAAACATAGGTTAGACCTCGGTGGGTATCAAACCAAGTTCACAACAGTGGGAGACACGTGGCCTGACCTCTACACTACTGCCGCGGTATTAGGGCACTACGTTTCTTGGAGTGGAGTGGTTTGGGCCGCTTTAACAAAGAAGTACTGAGAGCAGATGAGGGTGAAATGAGTAGGATATAGAGCAGTGCCAGAATGCAAGGGTAGAGAAAATTGTAGATCCCGAGAAAACCGGCCAACCAGCAGTATCGTCAGGCACAATTCCAACATATAAAAATCTTAAGGTGACCCCAACAGGAATTGCACCCGGATTGTCTTGGTGAGAGGCGAGCATTCTTAACTGCTACATCAACCACACAACCAATTTTCTTGGAATATTACTTTCACATCACATATTACAAAGAACAAATGGCATACTTTAAAAAAAATTTAATACAGTGGAACTCCTTTATTACAGCCCCTGAATTTACACACATATTTTGTTAGTCGCAATGTCTGATTTTACAGCATAAGTTTCTTCCATTTACACTTTCCTGCATTTAGCACATTTTTTCCCAGTCCCTTGAAAAGAGTAAAATAGGGGTCTCACTGTAATAGATTAATACAAAATCAGAGAATGTATATGAGTGCAATAAAGTTTTGTTTTTTTTTATATCTAATACGAGGCAAAATAGTAACAGTGTAACGATGCAATATATTTATTATAAGAATTAAAATTTATAAGAATTAAAATAGGACATTTGGTTAGTTCCCTTTCTCTTTTGCGAGTGAGAGTTAATATTTTACGTGGAATAGGAATATTTTATCAGGATGGGAAGTTTTGGAAGTGTTTGAATGTTTATCTGTAGTGTGTTTACTCTGAAGTTGCAGTTAAGGTTGCATCAGTATTTAGAAATAAAAGCCTTTTTTCCACTGGCATATACAGTTTATGTTCTACTAGAAGTTCAATAAAGTTGTGCTACAATGCAATATGATACGACACGTCGAAGGTTTGTGGGCACCTTTGTGCAAGGAGTGGGGGGTAGGTGCATGGCGATGTGACCACGGAACACCCGTTGCCCGTTAACAATTTACTACTAGCTGGAGGAGGAGACATGTCAAAGTGTGATAATATTGCCCAGGCCAGCAGCACCAGTGACCTCAATTTCTATTGTTTGTTAACAGAAATTTTACGCATGCTCCCTTTTGTGGATAAGTGGTTAGGCTGCTTACTACCCCTTCTGAACCTCGGAAGTAGAGGGTAGTCAAATCCCAGAGTAATTTGGAGGGTCAGGCTATCCCTTCCGGGCAGCCTTACTCTCCGTACCACAAGGGACGTCAATAGTCAGGATGCCAGCTGTCCTGATAGGGGGTGAGTGAGATCAATCGTGACGAGTTATGAATGGTTATGGGGGTGAGTGATCTGGCTTGTACTGACAGAATTAATCCGCCATGGCCTTGTGGAATGGCGAGCGGGGATGAAACTGACTTCGGATTGTTCCAGTTGATTGCGGAGAACTGCCTTAGGAGGGATTCGAACCCTGATTGTCCAACCGGAAGCCAATGTGATGGTGCAGATGTTGGGAAGCACTTCTGTTCTCGGGTGTCGAACCCGAAGTATCCTACCAGGCTAGATCAACTGGAGGGGCTCTGCGTGTCGGTATTCATGGGTGGTTCTGATATTAAGTTGGGCTGAACAGGGGTTTCTTCAGAATCTGATTCCTTGCCAAGTTCGCACCAACCTAACAAATGCTTTAAGGGTGTTTCGTGATCTGGAGGTAATACTATGTTGTAATCAATCTTATGGCTCTCGGATTCGCAGGTATTCAAAGTACAGGATTCAGAGTTGGAAATTATTTGATTTAGTACAGCTTGCTGTAGTAAGGCACGACTCTCGCATCGCCTCTGACGACTCCCAATTCCCCCGTGTTGCTTGCGCATGGATAAATGAAATATAGCAAAATAAAATAAGGAGAGGTTGTCAACAGGGGTTGCGTACACGCAGTCCAGAGCAGGGCGAAATCTACCGTCACTCTCCTGCAGACCTGCCATTCACAATGGCAAACCAAGTGACAGCACCTTGTGTCGGTTATCGGTAGCGGGTGCACTGGAATCTCAGGAATTAAGTCCAATTTCTGTCCTTGCCTCCTGAGGGATTCAGCATACTACACGACCAGATAAAGACGTGAACTATGTTAGAATTTAAATGCACACTTAATGGAAAACAACACTCAAATAAAGCAACAATAATAAAAGTGGTACAGGTTCAAAACGTAAAAAATAACGGTAAGCGACACACAAGAATTTAAGTTTAATATGTAATATTTTACTACGTTAAAAAAATAAGAGTTAGCAGTAACCCGGCTAAATAACTACAAACTATCAGCTAGGTAAGATATTATAGAAAATATTAAATCAACAGGCAAAGGCGAGCCTGGGAAAATCAATAAAAAGAAATAATCAACTCCTACGAAGATTCCTAATTAAACTACCAAATTAAGAATATACGCTATTTACAGCATGATCGTTAAACAAGGGGCTCTATCCAGGGGGATGTAAATCGCGCAACGACCTGTTATCGTGGAGTCAAGGGAAGTTGACTGAGGTAAGGGTAAGTGGGTACAGGTGTGGGATTTACCAGGCGTGGAGAACTGTCCCTGGCCAGTCAGCTGACGGAAACTGTTCTGCCGGCCTTCTGCAAGCTGCCGGCTAGAGGTGGTGGTTCAAACCCTGCCTCAGACTGCTGCAATGAAGGAGCTGAACCCTGTGTGGACTGTAGAGGAGAGGAGAGAGAGTGTTCCGCAGACTGTAGGTGAGCTCACGAACCTTGCAGCCGGTGAATTCCAGCATCTGTGCTGGACCACGGGGCTGGACTTATATTCATACAAAAATCGACCTGTGTCAGTGATTCTCCAGGGGTGGGAGGGTAGCATAGCCTTCCAATACAGGGGCTGGTTTATCTGCTGCTAGAGCGCTGCTCAAATTCATATCTCCCCTGGTGGAGGCGATGACATTTTCTTGCACCCCGGACTGAGGCAGGCGGGCCCTGGCGTCAGAAGGTCATGGGGGTGCTGCTATCTTGAGGGTTGACTGGAACTTCTTGGCCAGGCAGGGTAGCATAGTATAATTCAAATAAATTATATTATGTCTTTGTCGTAGTGGCTCAGGCGCGTTCCTTCTCAACTGGACGTGGAAGAATGTAGATTCAAATGTGAAGTTCAGTTACTTAATTGACTCATGAAAGCCTGGAGTAATTCCAATATTTCATTTCTGAGTCTCAGTGGCCAATGAATTTTAATTCACCCCGCGCTTGGTGCGCTCAGTCGGCCACAGAGTGCACATCTCTGTAGCGCAGAAAGCTGGCATGCGTTCAAACTCTAATCTAACAAATTATTTCCACCGGCATGGGAGGTCAGTAGGGTGCCCGGAGGGAAATAATTTGCCTCTTGACTTCGTAAACTATCTCGCGATGCCAGTTTTTTGTAAAGTGAATAAATACTGAATTACTGCGGTGCTGTTCTGTTGTCTCGTTTAACTAACTGTTATGTGGCTCTGTACCAATTGATGATTGTGAAATGGTTACTTGCTATTTTTAATTTAAAAATAAAAAGGTGGAATAATACAAGACATGAAATCATTTTAATAATAATATGGCGCCTATGAAGTCTCGTGTGTCCATCGATTGAGGTAAATTGAGCTGTGACATTCTAGTTTACACTTGTGGTAACTTCAACATTGCAAAATGGCTGCCCAGCCAAGGGGCAATATCACACACACCTGAAGATGCGAGGTGTACGAACATAACAGCACAAATACAAGTCAACAAGAACGAGCGACGCAGCAGTTATAGCATTTCAGAGACAACAAAGAATCCAGGTATTTAACGACAGACTATAGTTAACAGCAACAGTGCACAAACCATATTGGGGAATTCATCACTGAAGACAACAACATAAGTAACTTCATCATTATGTTTTGTTTACGTTTAGGTTAGTTATTCTGTGTAATTTTTATGTCTCGGCCGGTGTGTAATGTTAGGCCTACAAAATTTTGTTAGAGATTGTAGCCAGTATGATACAATTATACTATGGCACAGTCAATAAGGTAAGGTAAATTAAAGATCCAAAAATGAAACACAGCCTACATGGTCAGAAATTTACAATGTTACGGTGTCTTTACAGAAAGTAATACAGGAGCTTAAACATGAGTTAAAACAAGAAATTCAGGGGGTGAAATAGAACATTAGGAATTTTGGACAAGGAATACGGGGATATAAACATGAATTAATACAAGAAATTAGGCAAACTGCAGAAAAAAAGGAATTAAAAAATTGAAGGAATAATAACAAGGGTAGAAAGCTGAGGGGTTGAATATGAAAAGAATAGGTTAGAACATATACAGTCATTAACTGCCCCAAGTAATGATGATAAAAAGTTAGATGACATTTGTAAGAATCGTAAGAATGTAAACAAAGAAGTTATTATGGGTTGTGACAATGTAAACAAAGAGGGTAATACAGGGAGTAGAAATGTAAATGTAATTAGTGATTGTTACAATATAAGTGAAGAATGTAATATTGAATGTGGAGAGGTTATAGGTTACTTAGTTCCTTTATGTGAAAATCAATTACTGCAGCAGAATGATAATTTTGAGAAGAGTGTACCTAACTGTAGTGAGTTTAATATGTCGCGCAATATATAGTAAAGGAAGGGAGGACAACTGGTGGGGGGGGTGTAATGAAACAAAATTCCTGTAAGGAATTAAAGTTATGATTATGAACAGCTTTTGTGTTACATCAATAGGGTTTATTAAAAGCACAGTACACATAATAAAAGATTGTTGGGAGTTTGGGAGGTTCCCTAGAGTGAAACACTATAATGTATTGTTCAGGAGGAATTTTTTAAGGCGAAGGAAAAGAATGGAACACAGGGTTAGAAAAGTGGGGAGAAAAAGGAAAAGGGCGATAGAATTATGACAGTAGGAAAATGGTAAACATTGAAGTATAGTATAAAGAAGATTGTCAGAAAGAAAGGAAGGCAAAGGTGCACAGAATGAGAATGTCATACAGAAAGAAAAGAAACAAAAATTAATAAAGGCTGAAGTGCTGTAATTTAGGTTATTAGAAAGTTACTAAGATTTTAATATTGTTCTTACACAATTTGATGAACGACATCTTTCTGCATATTATTTAATTGACTTCTACTCATCAGTGAAAATGAACTTGGAGCACTTTCAATGGAGTTTGATTTGCTTCCACCGCCAACGAGATGTCAGGAATTGTTTTATCTACCGAAGGCGCAAAGGATGGACGCTCCACACCAGATATAATTATTCACCAGCCAAGCCACCAAAGCCAAGCATCAAGATCAACTGAGTACAGCACCACGCCGCTAGATGCCACTACTAGTACGATCACAGAAGTATGAGCCTAAATCCAGCACTAGCCACTGAAGTCACTCACCAAGGATCTATGTGATCCTCTTTGCAGCTACTACTCCCTATCCAGGACAACCCCTTATGCCAGCTGAACAAAGGGTATGCCATCGAGCAGTATAAATAGAGGGCCACACCAAGGCTCTTGACCAGTATTCAAGCAATTGACGTCTGTCCTGTTCCTTCATTGCACTTCTGGTGCCGCCGGAGCCATCAGATCTCCTACCTTGGTCTTCATCGCATCCTAGTGGTGCCGAAGATCCTTCACCTCAGGTCTTGCGTGGCCAAAACACTGAGACATGTACCGGTCCCTTCAGGACAACAGTAATAGCATAATTTAAGTCAGAGTTGTTTTCATACCACTTTTACTGCCTACCCTGTTAGCCTAGAAGCACGTTGCCTAAACCTGTGTTAACATAGGGTGTTTAACTTCCATAAGTTAACATGGATAGGAAGAAGTACATTCACCATCACTGTTTATTTCCTTTAAAAGAAATAAACGCAGTTTATAAATATAAATATCACTGCCGTAGTCATACTACCTCGCATCGTAAACATCAGGCACATATGAGAGACATCAGGTGACCGGGGTTTTATTCTTTCTACCAAAACACGTAACACCAATAACAATAAAATCTTGGAAGGCCACCCATTATCCGGACCAGCGTAGTGAAATGTAGAGCCACAACACTACGATACCACATCCTTAGGGACTGGACTGCCAGTCTGAGGTTTGCTCTTCTCATCGCATCCTAATGGTGCCGAGAAGAGTATTTCCCCAGACCTGGAGGGGACCAATTCCTCTGGGACACTCACCTCACCAAAGTTGGAAAGCCACCGGTTCTTTGCACCCAGTGTAGCGAATGGTAGAGCCACAACAGTAGGTACTCTATCCTCTTAGGATCAGCTTGTCAGCTTGGAGGCTGCTCTTCTCATCACGCTTCTGGTGCCAAGAGGAGTACTTCTCCGGGTCTGGGAAGACCAACTCTATCAGGACCTCACCTCGGTATTTGGACTGTTGCCATTGTTACGCAGCTTGAATAACACTCCAGCTCTGGTGTTGGAGTTTGAGAGTGAGTTACGGCATTGGCTGGCGGCCACATTACGCATATTATTACACTACCTATATGTCAACTGCTCCACTTCTGCAAGGTCTGATTGTAGAATTATCTTTCCTCACACCCTTTACCCATAGTGGTGGTGTTCATAAGAGGACAAAACAGGCAAAGGCTGCCTCTAAATATTCATTGGAGCTCAACCCCCTTCCTGCTTGGTTTGAGCATCTCGGTCCATGGGAGCATGCAGCAGAACTACGCAGACTCTCCATACCAGTGTCGCCAACCTACGAGCCTGCTACACTTGAACCACCTACTAAAGTTTCCAAGGGACTTCACCCAGAAATTCAGGCCTACCTCAAAAATTATTAATAAAGCAGTAAAAAATTTATTACATTTTACACATAGTACATTTGTGGAACTAAGCAAATAAATGCAGGAAAGTAGAAACAATATAAAAGTTAACGCTCACTCGTCCTTCTTGCTTTGGTACACAACAGCACACTGTAGGATGTTCCAGGTGGAACGTATGCTGGGGTGCACAATTGTACTGGCATAGGGTTATAATGACATACAAGTGTACTAGAATAATTTCAACAAACATGCAAGTTTATTAACTGCCTCACAAAAGATACAATGACAACACTTGCCATATTCTGCAGTGATTGATTAATGTTATCGACACTTTAAAGGTATCATGTACCTAGTAACTGACATGCTCCAAAAAATACACAGCCCTGAACACACTCAAACAATAATTATAAAAATGACTTTAATTACACAATAATACAGTATGCTCCAAAATTCCAATGCTCTAGAGAGACGTCTGTACCATGTTTACCATTAAGAGCACCCAATATTAAGTTATTAAAGCAGAAATGCCTGATTAGATCGTTACCACTTTCAACTCTCGAACACAGAACCCTAGCTGCGTAAGGAAACTAGATATGTTGTTTACCTTTAAATTGAATAAATACAAGCTTAGTTTAAATATTTGTGCCAAAATTATGTATAATCTGCAAAAAAGCATGTTCCAACCTAATCCATGACTTTATGGTGAGATTCATGCCTATATAAAAACTCACCACCATTAAACTAATTATATTTTTAAAAAACCACTAAAAATTACATTAGAAATGAGAACTAGTGGGATGGCAACTCGCAAATGAGTCCAACAAAGCATCCCACTATAAATATACGTAAATGAAATGCACATATAAAACATAAGCCAGCGAGTAGTGAACACCGCATGCTTGTCAACCAAGCTGTGCTGACAAATGGGAGGCTGAGAGAACACTTAAGCTAGAAGAAATCAATAATTTACACACAGAACCCAAAGCAACATCTAAGCTATACTAAAGGGAATTTGACAGCGCAGCGCAAACAATTTTTGGAATACCAAATCAAATTACAGCACGCCCATGCAAAAGCTAGCACTTGCTACTATACCAAACATTCAAATCATCAAAAGGCCCCATCACAGAAAAATATTCACGATACACTCCACCACTCATTGGTTTCTACATTGCCAACACCGTCCGTATTATCACAGATTCTAAATTAAAATTGCACATCTTAGTTATGCTCGAAACTGACAGTAGTAATTCTCCTTCGCTGTGACGCAATTTGCAATCATGATGTGTAAAGCTCCTATCCAAACAGCTGGTGATGATCCCCGAGTCCACACAGAATAGAAATGAATAGCGCCGCCAAAATTTAAAAGTGACTAACACCAGAGGAGGGGAAGTAGGTTGGGGCAAGGTAGGAGAAGGGAAGGGAGAGCCACGGGGTCACCCCACATTGGGGAAAGCTTATGCTTTGGGTTTATTTGTATTAGTGGCTAAAGATGAAGGGGAGTTAAACCCCAGGGTAGATATGACTTGGTAGATCGCCTGGTAGGAGACTTTGGTTCTGTTTACCTTTAGGATGCCAAATACTGTGAAGACAGTTTCACGGGAAGCATGGGTGGAACTAGGCAGGGGCCTTAAGTTACTGAGGGGCCCGGCCTTTATATAGAGTTGGCCTAGTAGGATGACGTGCGGGTAACAAATCAGCAGTTACAGAAATAATCCTTCAACGTTTCGGTTCCTGGTTTTGAAGAAGGTGGATGATGTTCCCAGCTGCCATGCTCAATCTACAAGTGGGCGGAGGCACATCTGCATGCTTGACGAGGCCGAGAGAGACGGGGTTCATTTCTGGGTTTTGGGGTTCTGATAAATCTAATCTATGCCACGGCCAATCAAGTTCTAGAATAGCCTCTCCTCCCTGTTGTATGACCTCGATAGATCGATGTTCTTCACGGGTGATTTGTATTGGTGAGCCAAAGAGAGGTATCGTGGTATGAACAGGTGGAGGAGTGTCACCATTATCTGTGGTGGTTTCCACTGACGTTAAAGTAAGTAGCTCTTTGACAGCGGCCCGCAGGCCATTCCTACGTTGCCTACCTAACTTTGATTACGAGATAAAAACATCTTGCTATTCTACATATTTTACTACCTACACATATTAAAAAATTATTAGTATTAATATAGTTGGAAAGTTAGAATACTACGATATACAAGAATCTGCAATTACATCAAGTTGTTTTCACTTTCTTGTTTATAGAATCTAACCTTATTCTCTTTTATTGCATGTGAAATATTTATCGTAACTGAAAATTGCATTTAGCTACAATAATATTCATGTCCGTTCATGACATTTACTCTGAACCAGAGGAAATTGATAGACACATGTTGGTGTTGAAAATTTTTGATAGATTCCATCCATTTTTTTTTGGCTGATTTCTGTAAATTTTTAGTCAATTTTTTTATTAATTTGGCCAAATATTTCGCTGAAATTTGGCTGAGGAAACAAATGGTTTGGTAATAGCACAAAAAAAAAATTGTATATATTTGGTCAAAAAATGCAAGCACTCCCACATATTTCATATTGCAACAATCTTCGGCTACATAAAAATATAGTAACATATACTTAATAGGAAGATGCAAGCAATGTCATTAACTACTACCATATTACTTGGCTTTTGATTTGTTTTTTTGCCCGTCATTATATTCTCAGACATTGAAATACTCTTTATAGTGTCTAATGTAGTAATTCATCACTACAGATCCTCATAAAACGTTTAAGCATGTTGTTATATTGTATAGTTGCTTATTTATGCTGGAGACCTGTGGCAAATTATAATATTTTCAACTGAATGTTTATTTTTTTTCTGGACTTAACAAAGATTGTTTGTTTTGCTAAAGTGACACGTGTTTTCTTTTGTATGGATATGAACACAATCTTTCTATTTACCAGGACATTAATGACTGATAATATCTCACACGTGTTTACTAACTATTTAACCTTAAAATAAGGAGTATAAAAACTTGTAATTGCCACTTTTATCAATTTTGAATATTTTAATTATCTCCATACGATCGGCATATTTTTTATGTGACCTACCGTACACATTGTTTTGTTTACATCAGGTTTTCGGAAAACGAACTGCGTGTGCTAGACCTGAAAAGGAGCCGAATTAAAATTTTATTGCTATCAGCCAATTTCGGTTGAGCTGATAACAATGAGATTTGAGGTTTCCGCAATTGCGCTTGGCATGGATGTGTAAGCCTCAAATTCGCCCTTCTTCCTCTGGCAGCCATGGAAAAGCACAGACGTTGTTTTTAGCTTCCTAGTTTTACTAGGAAGGTGTCATGGTTTGACACCTTATTTAGCTTAAATATGTGATTTTTCAATATGTTTAAGTAGGAGTTCAGTGATTTCCTGCCTTTAGCAGCTCACAGGCTAGGCCAATATGCATAAATTATGTGTGATACGAGGGCCGACGCCAAGAACGCTGTTTCCTGCTTGGGACTGGTACATTGGTACCGACAGGATGTCCATATCCATGGTGCACAGTAATTTGCTGAAGACGTCGCATAACGGCGACGATGAAAGTGAGTTCGTTTCACGTATGAACTACATCTGAGCGGGCGAAAATGGATTTAAAATGTTGTTTCAAGAATTTGAATATATTAACTTTGCAACACATGAAGTCAAATGAAAATGTTTCGAGTGCTTGATTTTTGTTTGACTACCCAGGAGCTCTCACTGATAATTTAATTTTCTGGCCAAGTCGTGTGCAATGAGAACTATCACAGATAAAATTTATTCGAGATTTTGGATCTTTGTCCTTGCTACTGTGAGAGAGAATTTAGTCTGAGCTTAAGATGAACTGTAAAATTTTCTTTTAATTTTGTTGAAAAGCTCTATCCCACATCAAAATTATACACTGAAATGGAAGTCTTGGTGTCTACGCAGACTCATTCCCCAGTTCTGTAGTTTTTCTCTAGTTTTCTTAGTAGTGTTCTTAGGGCATTTCTTGTAATGAAACCTGATATGTTTATTGATGCATTATTTCTTCTGATTTGTTGTCATGCATTATGCTCGATTTGTCCCCACATGTCTTAATTGATTTGTGCCATGTTTCTTGTTTAATGATTCTTGTCTTGTTTCTTGTTTGAGGGTCGTGATTAATATTATGTTTGTGTAAAATGAACTTTTGCTTACGTGATTTCTCTTAATGTTGAATTTTTGCCGACTGAAGAGTTGTAATGTTAGTGTCAATGTTTAATTTTGTTTCCTGTTGTGTGCCGACCATTGAGATTTGAAGAGTTTCTTGTATGATATTTCCACGTGTTTTGTTTTGAGATATACATAGTAAATAGGACCATAAAAAGTCATCTGGTTCTAATCATTGTAGACTGATTGGTAAGGTTACTCCATACATGTTGATAATACTTTTCATGGAAGTGTCCTGAAACATAGGTGTAATGGTTTTAATTTAATGCACTTGAGTTGAATATCCTGGTGATCAAAGAGTTGTTTGATAAATGCTGGAGAATTTTTAATAAGTTGATTTTCATAACCAGTGCCTTCGCTACTCTAAATAATTACTGATATGTTCAGTAATCGCTCAGCAATTTAGGTTTCCACATGACCTACACACTATTTGAGGTAAGACAAACATACTGGGTTCACTAATCGCACTGCTATATGATAAGCGCCTGGCGCCAAGGCCTTGTGTAGCACGTAAGAACTGTTTGTTTTCTGTTTACCTTTGCTTGTTTCTAATCACTCTGGGCACTCGTACACTACCTAATATAAATTTTGTAAACTGGTGTATGTGTTTCTCGTTGAGGGGCAAGTCTGGATGGTGTCAGTCACACACTGTTTACACCGATACATCACAAACATTTACATTACACGCGGAGAACACTTCACTACATTGCTGACTGGAATCCATACTGATTTCACTGATCTTAGTGTAGTTCATAAAAAATCCATACAATTTTCAACTTTAATGAAATTGTCTCCTCTCTGATTCTCCCATCAGTACGAATAATAGCATCACATTTATCGCATTTTGTTCTTTCGATGACGTTACAACTTTTGAATTATAGTAATTTGAATGTTATTTCCAGACGAGCCAAATTTTCCACTGCATCATCAAATCAATGAGCAGTTATAATAATTGCTATTTTCTCGTAAAAAGAGGTGCAAAACAACCTTGTCTAGCGAAAGATGATAAATGTGACTAAAGTTCCATCCCCCACCAATAAAATAAACAGAACCTTAACTAATACATAACTTGGTCAAAAATAAATAAAACGGCATCAGCTACAAGTCATTCTCCCATAACCTGGATAATTTTAAAAAACATGTTTACATGAAAAAACATAACCGGAAAAAAAAAATTTGAAATATCATAGATATGTGAATCTATGAAGCTTACTGTGTGCCTTTGCTGCATAACTGTGCGGCCAGCAATTAGAGGCCATGGAAAATTTTACCATTTTTAAAATAAGTATTCGGTAATTTTTCTATTAACCACATTTGTATACTACAAAAGAGGTTACATTAATTATGAGACCAAAGAGGAAAAGCACAGAATGCAAACAAAATTAGTTTATTTTAGAAAGTCGCAGAGATCAGTTTATTTCTGAAACATAACGATATCCCATAGAAGTAGATGCTCATTGGCGATATCACTTCTGCAGTGTATATTCAATACATTGATTGTGTTGACTTCCCGATCCAACTACATATTGAAATGGTTCATCGAATTAGCACCGTAAACATAAGAATTCACAACAGAAAAATGAGACTGAAGTGTTTATTATATGATAATCACCCCATTTTCAAAAACCACAGGCATTAAAACCAGATAGCATTTACATTAACCAAACAGGGAAGTGAAGATATTCTCGTTCTATGTCTCGTTATGTAAAGTCATCTGGTTTTCTGTGGAGTTTCGTCTTGAACTTGAAAAAGTAATTTTGTGCAACTCGTAAAAATAATAATTGAAAATGTTATATTTCGCCTGAAATTTCATGAAAAAGCAGAATTTTGGGCAATTTCGTGTAAAACAAGAAAAATTACCAATTTTGTGATATTTCGCAAAGCAAAAACGGTAAGAGACACCACCAATATAACCTCAATTGTTGAGAAATAGGCCCTACTTGCTTATGTAAAAATTTTGTAGAAACTATTCGGGAAATGAAAGGGTCCCTACCAATAAACCTATTTGCAACCCCACATACAAGTTTCAAATGTTTGTACCATTGTGCTAATCCATTAAGCCTCATAATGACACACAATAATCTGTCCAGTGTAGTAATGTTAAAAATGCAGATGTATGCAGATTATCACTTGCAGAAAGTGTTTTATCAGACTCTTAAAAAAGGACACGCAACAAATGGAACAAGTTTGGAATGTGCAGACATATTTCTAACAAATAACATAGAATGTCCCCATTTAGTAACAAAAAAACATTTCTTAAAATGTACTGCACAGTTATGAACATTTATTACAATACATATTCAAATATTACTAGGCTAGGTATGCTAAGTTCTAAAGAAAACATTTATTTTGATAATTGCAGAAAGTACTAAAATACGTCATACAACATTCCAGAGGAAAATAAACTGAAAAATTAAATATACAAAATTTAAATAAGGCCCCAAATGTATATACCTTTGCGCTGACAATATCATAGTTTGCCACTATCACTTCAAACAAAAAACTCACCTAGAGTGACTCTCCCCTTGCTGGACTTTGCTGGAGGTTGTATCTGCTTCTGTGTTATCAGACTTCACCCCTGCTATTCCATTTTCCACGACTCCATTCATTTCTGTCAAATAAAGGTGAAATATCAACCTCCTTTCAGTCTTCCATAATGGCAAACCAGAAACTGGTTAAATAGTTTAAGTAACAAGGCCACATCATAAGCACCACAACCAGTTCTCCAAAATCCGCTCACACCAAAGCGAAAAAAAGGGGATACCAAGCAACAAAGAGCAGGAAATGAGATCAGAAATAAACTACTATGTAATAATTACACCAGAGGTGAAAATGACACTGAGACAAGCACTTAAAGAATGCTGCTTGTACACACAAACATAAACAAATATTTGTACAGCATGTTTATTCATTCTGGAGGAGTAATCACAATGTTTTGCTGGTTTGATTGGCTTCCTTAGACGGTAAGTGATAGTACACCATGGTTCATCAAGCATTGTTTTATTAGCAAACAAAAGGGAGAAAAGTGAATTAGGGTGTGGTGGGATACGTTTCTCAATAGTGCTGTTACAAACTTGGTTTTTGGCTATTCTTATTGGATTTTGATTATGAATTGTGATTGGCCGCTTATGTTATTTTTATGGGAATACAATATTATTTACAGTTTTAGGGTTTCGATTTGTACTTTTTGTTGACCACTGTCTGGATTTTTAGGCTCTGAATTTGAATTTCAGCTTCGAAATATCAGTTCAAACCAGAGTTACATTGACGTGTGCCACTTAACCTACTAAATAACAACGATTATGACTCATCGCTAAATGTTCCTACTTCCATCACAGCGAAAGAGAAAGAATTTTACACATGAATTCTAGGCCGCCTACGCTACCAGGCAACAGGAATTTATGAGCGGATTTTCTTCACCTGAAGGTTACGCAACCCAGCAGGTGCACCCCCCCCCCCCCCCAATGCACTGGGAGCCTACAAGCCGCCCGCCAACGAGCAATGCCGAGCGCCACTGATGAGGCACAAAGCAGAAACGCTGACCAGCCAGTATGCTCACCCTCCCTACAGCCCACGCTGGCAGCCTACAAACTTCACCTATATAAGACAGGACGCTGCGGGCTAGGGCAATTGATTCTTCGCAATCTCTCTCGTGACATCCCATAGCACTAAGTCAGTGCTGGAACCTCCAGGACCTTCGGAGGCTTCGAGTACGGGGGCGTACTCGAAGCTTCCGAAGTCAATATCCATCGAACACGTACACATATACTTAACTTCACTTGTCTCCTCCAGACACTCTTTTCTTAGCCAGTTTATCTTTAAATACTTTTGTATTCGTCTAGAACCAATTAATCCCCATTTTTACTAGAACCAGGTCGCCTACACCTGGAACCGCAGTTACCTTTGGCTCTCCACTGTCTGATAGGAGGTAGCACAAGGTTACGTGTTTATTGCATCTTCAATACACACCCATTGTTCACTAACCTTCTGCTTTTCATTTACAGGCTACTTGTCTGTGTGACGGTCAGGAGCAGAATACGACATGCACCATCAACAGGGACCCAGAGTACTGACATCCACATTAGACGGCTACCTGTTTCTTCCCAGCCCCCGAGCACTAAGTCAGTGTTGGTGGGGAGAAACAGCAACGCCCCAACAACTAGAAACACCTTCGTGCAGAGAGAGGCTACAAGCTCAGGTTATCTCTCATTTTGATAACTAAGTTAGTGCTGAAGTGACCTTAGCCTGGGGGTTGCCGCCCAACCCGGTGCGAACGCATAACCAGTAGAGGCTTAGTGACCCACACGGCTCCACATCCCTGATCAGCACGCATACGTGGGGGATCAGTGGGGACTCCTATTGAGCTCATACCGGCAAGTCACTATTGGATTACACTTTAATTACCATTCCTGTTAAAGTGCACTGCGTAGGCTGGCAGACCAGTGTGCCCTATGCCTTACAAGGTGAGGAGTGGCAAGAGGCGTAGAGAGCAATACCTGGCTCACGCTACTATCAAACCATGGATAGTATTACCTCATCTTACGCACGACAGGCAGGCGGAACGTGACTGCACCACCCAACTTAGACGACAAGCAGTAACGCCTGCTTCGGTACCAGTAATCTTCTTGTCACCATGCATTCGCATTTCACCTTCATGCCACCCGGTGGTAAGAGGGTTGCTAAACCGAACAGAGACCAGATACGGCTGGGCAAACCACAACTTCTGGAGCAGTGAAGCCTATTACTGCGATCGCCGCTTCGGAGCTGACCAAGCTTGCCGCTATTGGGTGAAACCCTCTTCAACCGCAACACTCACAATGAAGGAATAAGTAAGCAATATCCAACACCCCTCGCCTCGTACTGTAGAACCAGAGTAAACCACATCTACTTTTGGTCTAGTGGAAAAATCTTCGACATACGTGTCAGTCAGGCCTAACCGGCATGCGTCAACATAAACGAATACAACATATAGATGCACAATGGTATCTGGCTCAGTGCAATGTGACGTTACATCTCCAAGTAGTGACTTTGTTAGTGCCGGCCGGTGGCACTTACTGAGGGCGACTAGTGGCTGGTTCACTTTGATATCGGAGCATGGCCTGAATATAGAGTGGGTCGTATCGGCTGTCAACTAGGCACAAAGTCAATTGCTGGTTTGGCTACTGGTCGGGCGGCTGGCATTGAGGCTGATTGCTTACTTACACCAGCGCTTGGTTGGCTGGTATAGGCTACTGGCTTACTGGCTGGGGTGCGGCTGCTGGTGGAACTCTGCTATCCACACGAGCCGCTGCAACTGGAATTCCAACTGCTACTGCTGGAGGTCCTCGGTGGGCTGACGTGGCATCTGATGATAGACCAAGGGCAGGCCAATACAATGGGCACCTTTCTCCTTGTCTGAAGGCGATCACAAAAGGATGGGGCTATCCTGAATCCTTCTCGGGAGCTGGGGGGTGAAGCCCCACCAACTTGGGAGGGGGGACAGAGGGGGGTTACTTGGCTAAGTGCCTTACTGGTCTCGGTACAGCTAGCACTTGGTAGGTAGAGGCAGTCTTCCTCTACTTGAGGTCCTTCCCACCTCGCTTGGTAACGGGCATCAGGTTCTAAACTTTGTCTCGTAAGATAGGAGCAGACGACATGTAGTTCCGTTTCTAGTAGCGTTCTGCCACCTAGGTCATCAGGCAAACGCCGAGCCTAACCTTTTCCGCAAACGGCAACACAAATGGTGTGGTGGATGGAACCAACCAAATACTCCCTACGGCAGCTCACTTGGTGCAGTGGACAGAGTAGGGTCTAGTGGTCTCTCCTCTTTAGGGGAATATAACTAGTGGTTGTGGCTCTACCGTTTGTTACATGTGATGCAACGAACGGGTGGTCGTCAAATGGTGTGTGTGTGCTGACATACGAATTCCCTGAGGGGGAGTCTCGCAGTCCTACACAAGGCGGTAAAATAGTTACGTACAAAAGCCAGTCTCCTGCTCCATTCCGACTGAGCGTGGTGTCTACTATGGATTCTACGTGCACTCAAGGAAACGAGAAGCACAAAGTAGGTTTGAAACGTGTTTATTCATAGAGGAATAACACATGGTGGCTCATACTATTTCCTGACTACCTCGAGCTGACTGGAAAAATACACTACGCTATCCAGATGAAGGTGACCTGGTTCTAGACTGGCGGGGGGCAGTGTCGACTAGTAGGTAGCTATATAACAACATTCCTGTCTATACTGTATCATGTGTCCTGAAGGGACTTAGGGAGCCCACATTTCTGATGTGATTGTGGGGTAGTAGTCATTGCCGGGGCAAACCACTAGGGTGGCAGATGTCTTTTTGAAGGCTCGCAAGAGGAGGGCTTCTGGAAGATGAGGCTGAAGAGCTTCTCGGTGGTGATATGTGAGAGAGCTCTAGTGCACGAGACGGTAGAGCAAACTGCACAGGCTGGTGTGGCTCTTAGAAGAGCCAAGCATCAACTGGCATTTTTAACCGGTGCACAGAAATATATTCTTCCAGGCGAGGGCTCGCCGGCCCTGGAGAGGGAGTGGGATGCGCACTTGTCTGTAGGTGGAGCTATGGGTAGCCATTGTTGTAGGTGGTGCTCTCTCTTGGCATGCTCTTCAACTGGCTTGAGGGGAGGCAGGGCTAGGCTTTCTTACTGACTGATGCTGATGAAACGTATAACTCTGTCACGTCTATAATTATCCCTGCATCCAGGGAAAATCCTGTAGCCGCTCTGGTAAAAATTATACAATTCCAAGCCCTGTTCAACGCGATTTTGTTAGGTGTGCAAATTAAGTGAAGTCGTTTATCTTCTTAGTCAGTAAGCATCACACGTTAATTAGCAGCCCCCCCTCCTCCCCGGTGCGACTGAGATTCATCTGGGTGACGAAAAAGATTGCCATCCTCTCAAAGATGACGTAGAACTTTCAATACTTGAAGATGGTGTTGCACCTTTGCAGTGCTCTCTGCTCTGTACTCTAGTTTTCTGACCGTAGCCGCAGCGCATGCCGAGTATCTCATCTCTGGCAGCTGGTGCTGGGTGAATAGTGCTGTCTCTCTCACACGCTAGGGCTACAGTCGGATTAATGACTGTTGATGGCTTGTCCTCTTCTCCCCTCCCCTGGGTCGTCTTGATGTGAGGGGGGGGGGGGGGGGGGTGAAAGAGGATTAAAATGTGTGTCATTGTGTTGGGTGGTGATCACTGCGTCTTTTTAAACGTGCCGTTCGCAAGATTAGCTTAAGGCTTGATTATAGGGTTACGAATATCAATTTACAGATATTCTCCAATTGGTAAAAGAAAAGTAAAACAAGCAGCACTAAATTTTGAAAACGAATTGAAGCATGCCGGACTTCGAAGCGCAGCCCTTAACAGAGTAGAAGAGGGATGGAGTTCGAACGAGAACTCAAAAGTCCCTAACATTCAACCACCTGGTATACGACTTGAACCCATCCTCTACCTACACTATAGGTGCAACACAGAACCACTGAGGGATGGTAGACTAGGGTTGAATCCTCAGATGCCAATTCAACAAG
The DNA here is from genome assembly GCA_029891345.1 of Dryococelus australis. Taxonomy (NCBI): domain Eukaryota; kingdom Metazoa; phylum Arthropoda; class Insecta; order Phasmatodea; family Phasmatidae; genus Dryococelus; species Dryococelus australis. The sequence goes on from CM057004.1 coordinate 103,435,225, forward strand.
GGTGTGTACTAAATCCAACACTCATCTACGGAGTCACATAAAGAACGAGCACATAAGACCCGGGTTAACTCGAAATAGGGTTACACCCCCTTTGGGGCATGAGACATTGAAATGGGCTAACTTGTGGCATGTAAGGCGTCTGTGACTTGGGGACACTTACCCCAATGAATGTCTTGAATTTAGGTGTGCTCTCGTACACTGTGCATGTGCAAGTAGATTGAGTAGCCTTCAATCTCGTAACGAGTTGCAAATGGAACATGTCCTGGGGCGTAAATTACACTCACTTTGGTAAGGTGCCAGCATAAATAGTAGGGCAAATCGGTTTACGTAATGGCACAAAGTTTTCAACAGAGGACGGCAGAGTCCACCAACGTATTACCTCAGGGGCTGCAGGCTGTGAAGCTCTCCTCTGCTCAGTAGGAACTGCTGCAGCGGCCAGCTGTGGTACAGCGGCCAACTACGATTGCGGCTGTGTGGTGCTCAGGCTGCTGGAAGTGGTGTGTGTGGGTCGAGGAGGGATAGCAGTATATTCAAGGGGAAGAACTGACGGCTCTATGCCTATCACCTCTAGTTGACTATGAAATATAATCAAATACTCAAGGGTGTCATTAAGGGTGGTATATATAGTTTGATGTACAATTTACTGGCAAAATATATTAATTAACTCGTTTTGTGTACATTAGTTGTCACAGCACATAGTGAATTATGTTTACATATTTAATTTAAATAAAAGTGTTGTTATGCACTGCAGGTAACGAAACACTGTCTTAACATTTAAAAAAAGTTTTCATAAGAACTTGGTCTTGGAGTGTTAAAATAGGTAAATTTGGATTTAACGAATGCAGTGAAATAGAGTCAAGATTTCAGGAACAGTGACATTTTGTTAAATTGGAGTTTTACCGTACTTGAATACGTGACCTGACCACCAAGGACAGCCATGCTGTGTTGGCTCAATTACAATGTATGCAGCTGCAAAGGCATCCCACTTCTAGTGCACAAAGCTGAGGCCCACTGAAGACCAGGAACTCTATGCTGCAAATGCAACCTAGTTGCATTTATATTGCCATTTACCAGGGGTGCAGAATATGTCAGATTTCACTAACGAGGTTCAGGGGAAATTAAGGTAGCTCAGGAGAAATTTTTGTTGGAAAAAATTTTCAGTATTTACACGCAAAAGGGCTGCTGCATTCACGCATGAGCCAGCACTGTTTGGAGCAGGAGGCCGCTTAGCCGCAGGTGCCCTCTTCTCCCATGTCGCCTAGAGGGGAAGTGTTTCCATGGTATTTTTCCACTCCTGGCAACTCTGAGAGCACTTCGGGTGCGCCTGGCTGTCGAATGCTTGGCTCCCCTTTCCCCAGCAGCATAACGCAAAATGTAAACACACAGCCATTTTCGATGCGGCGAGTGAGGTATTTCAATTCACTACTCTTCCTCAACGTCGAAAATAGTTTCTGCAAAAACTATCAATTGATTTCTCTAACAAAAGACAATAGACATTGTCAACTGTTGCGTATGTTTCTTCCTATTTTTTTTGGAAGCGATTGCAAGCAAATAAAGCAAACATTTAAGTTTGGTGATATTGTGCATGTGCGCTGTTTATTATATATATAGTGTGCAGTGACCTATTTTTAATATAGGCCTCTGTTGTGTACCTAATAATTTATTAAATTTTGTGGCATATACAAGTGATATTTTGTGCTTTATTATGTACACTGAAAACTGCAAAAGAAACTATGTCTACTTTCAAAAGTAAACAGGAAGTGAACTGCACATTTTGTGCGGGACGAGGCAAATGTGTTAAGCTCACAAATCACGTTTTGAATAAACATCCAAATGAAAAGCCTAGAACTAGTGATCAGTGTAGTTTTTCAAGGTTTTTGAAAGACAAAACCTGCGATTTTGAAAAACTTGGTACTGTTACTGAAAATGATTTGTCTTCCAATAGTAAACTAAGAAAGCTTGATGATAGGTCTATCATTCAACATGAGGGAACACTTGGTCGGGAATTACCAGTCGCGTCTTGTGCCCAGGATAACGACAGTGCTAAAGAGTCTGTCGAGATCAACAAACAGTTATCAACCATATCCCAGACATTATTTAGTCTTACCAATAAGTTGACGAGTTATTGAAACCAAATCCATCTGTGACAAAGACCAAAGTCGTTACCCCGCCTTTAACACACAATAATGAAGAATTTGAAATAAAAATGAAGTTAATTAGAATATGCAAATTGGTTCCAGAAATTTGTCAAATGATGCCATGTTAAGAAGGAGGCACAGTTACAATTTAATGCTCTCCATGAGTAGAAAGTTATAAAAACGTTCCCAAGGAACGGCACTGTTGGTATTTTGCTCTTCCAAGTGAAAAGCAGTTAACACAACCTACTCAAGAGTATTGAGTTACGAAATTTGAAGACCCATCTTATTGATCATTTAGAATCAAATGCACATAAATGGTGTATAAAGTTTTCTGAAACAATGGAAAAGAGATATACAATGGTAAAAAAAGAACACTAAACAGTGGGAATAAGGGTTACCAGGACTGCTTGCAGTGCAATTAAAGACGGCAAGGGTGGGAAGTATTTTGAACGTTAATTGAGTTAAAATGTTCTAAATGATGCTGATGTTGGTGAACTTAATTACTCAACCAAATTTTTGAGTGAATATAAAAAAAAACATATTTCTTACAATGAATGCCAAAATATGTGACAACTCATGTACCTCACATGTCAGTCACACCATACAAAATCACGAAACTACACCGGACATACCACCATGTGGCACCTTACACAAAGGTGGTGTTCTTGTTGAAAAACTGCAATGTGCCCTTGAAAATTGTAAAATTAAGTTACAGGAACAACTTAATGGAATGGCATTTGATGATCAATATTTCGATCTTGGTGTGGATTTAAAAAAAATTGGTAAACCTTTGTAAAAATGTCAATCATGACTTCTTACTTCCTATGTGGGACTTGGCTCATAGGTTAGAGTGTGTTTTAAATTATGTTCCTAAAGTTCCGTCATTATCATGGCTTAACAATCCAGCTAAAACTGTAGGCCATCTAATGAAGCACTACAACTGGGGTATTGGATATGAAGAACTAATTGCTTTTGCAGATAAATTACAAGTGGGTGTTTTGAATGCAAAATCATTCCAAAAATATTTCAAGTTGTTTTTTATTGACTTACAAAAGAAGTGCACTGAATGCATTCAGAGAGGCAACAATATTCTTGCTAAGGATTACTCATTGGAACTCAATATTAGAGTTGGTCACAAAATTCAGTTGTACCTCTCAAAATGTAAACACCTGCATTTGGACAATTTTTGATTGTTATGAATGTATGAAAAACACTAAACAAGGGAGCTTAACTGGAAAAAATTTTCCACCAGTTTTTAAGGCAATTGAGTCATAAAAAAATTATGTTTACCAAGACTGTTGATGAAGACTGCCAAAGATCAAGCCATTCCCAGACTCAGCATCAGGATGAAGAAGTAACAGATGAAGAAAGTTTCAAACATTCAAGAAAAAGATTAGAAAATCTTTGAGTAACATTGCTTGAAAAACTAGCACTTAGAATCACTGAACCTCCAATAGTGGAAAATACGCGGAAATGTTTCAGCAACAAATACATAACGAGCCCTCCAGATACAACAGCTGAACATACAATCAAGGAAGCTCTGGAAACACTTGTTACATGGGTTAAAGAAAACAGAGGATGCAAGTTGGACAGTGACGTTATGTTTTCCCAATCAAATGTTATGAAAAGCAACCTTTTAACCACACCATTTTTCAAAAAAGTGCTTGATTCTTCAGAAGAAAATCAAAAACCAAAATTAATCATGCAGGAGAACACAGTAATAAAAGAAGCATTTACTAACCCTGAAATGTATGCCCACATGTCTGAAATAATTTATCTGCTTGAAAACTGTTTAAAAATCTGTAGTGAAGCAGTTTGTGGATCAGTAATTGGCAACCGCCTCCACAATCAGAACATTCAGTTCGACAACCCTTTTCAATGAAGTCTTTATTTCTTGGAATGGACCTCCTGTTCACAAGGATTCGCAGCTTTTAAAAGAATCCTTGGACAGGCATTTCCATGGTGGATTGTATCATTTTACACAATTATCTTCAGCATCTCGTCTCAACCTTCACAAAGAGAGGGGAAGGTTGCCGTTTCTCGGAGATAATTGACTTCAGAAATCAGTGTATGTTTTTTTATGTATTCATTATGATAAATATTCATAAGTTTCAACATGCTCTAATTAAGTGTCGCTTAGCATGTATAAAATGTGCTATAGTTTTGGGGGAAATTTTGAGCCAAAACATTGTTCTGGGGAAATATTAGTCCCTGAACATTTTGTGCACCCCTTCCATTTACAGCAGTTTTACAAGTACAAAATTATGAATTATAAATGAATACCGTTTGGCCCTACTCAAATGTCCATACCTGATGAAAGTTTGGCCTTTTTCTGCCCATTTGAGCATGTGGACTCAGTTTGCCGCTTCCGGACGGCTCCTGCCAGCAAACGAACTTGAGAGCTGCGGCCACTGCTGAAAAAATTCATCCACAATAAAAGTAGTCGTATAGCAACGATGGAAAAGGAAGGTCATGCACAACACACTTTCTTTTCCCACTGCATCAGGAAAAAAATAGACAAACAGATGTTCAAAACAGGGGGGAAAAAAAACATCGCCTCTGCATTAAAATTTTTAGCAACCACATTTCAAAGAATCAAATAAATCTACTTCAAACTTGTTTAGTTTTAATTTGGTCATTGAAAATAATCATTTCTGCATCATGTACAAATGAACTGGAGAAAGTGAACATCTAAAGTTAGTCTTGCCTGCTGTTGGTCAACTGGGCTGGTCGTGTCCGGATCTCAGAGTTTATTCTGTCTTCTAGATGTCTTTCTTGCAAAGTGGCAACAGCATTGCGAAAGTCATTTATCTCACGTGCCTCCTCCGCTGACTTGCGACGCTCTTCTTCCATTTTGCTCCGATCGACAAGATCCAAGAACTCCACCTCATCATCATCCAGTCCTTTGATCATATTCTCTGTTGAAGAATATCCACACCTCCGTTACCAAATTACCCCCTGACTTTTAAACATGCACTGTAGGAATATCTGTAAGACATACTAAGTTTATGAGCCTCTTCATATTCCAGATCTCGTTTAAGTTTCTGCTCCTCCAAGCGCTCAAACAGCGAGCGATGATCATACTCGACCTCAGGACATTCTGAAAGGAGTACCAGACACAATAATTTTTAGTGGATATGCACAATACATTAAAAATATTACGGTCAGTTGATTCAATTTATTAATGGTTTAACTGGCAAAGCTAACACCACAAAATTTGAAAATTTTGATATTCTGATACAGCTAATTATTCAAAAATATAAGAATTAATCTGAAAAGTAATTTCATAAACACCTTTCACTCTTTGAGAAGGGAAAATCTTGGGCTATTTGTGAATCAACTGAAGTAAACAGCAGACACTCAGTCTTGACAATAACCGAAAGACAATGTTCCCATTCTTTTCATTCATCAATAACTGCACAGAATCTGACTTTATAACAATAAATGTTGTACAATTTTCTGTACACTGTACCTTCTGGGCATATTTTGGCATATCTGATGACTGACTGCCTGCTTCAGTACATGATGTACCTACGAAAATGCTCACATTTCAACTCTGCTAAAAAGTAAAAAATACATTATAGCTGTTACCTCACAGCATATACAATTTTTTTAAATATTGTCTTATGGCGAGTTACGCAATTGTAACTAATGGAAATATTGAAAGCAGACAAATCAGAAAGTTACGTATCTGCTATGCATGTCAACGAAGGTATTTCACCAATGGAATGCCACCTCATGCATGTCAACTTTGGCACGTGACTATAAAGCATGAAGTGCAACCACAATAGATCCGCCAACCCTCCCTTCACAAGCACCCAGACTTGGGAAGTCATAAACTAGTCTCTTTTTTTATCCCAAGGAAACATAACTTCACACAGATAGCAAGCTACCATTAACATGACTATGTTCTGCAATAAGACAATACTGCTGAGGTCATGGTTTTAATGTGAATGTACGATTCCGATTTGCATGCGTTACAGAACAAGGAATAAATATGTATCATACACTATGGACTGATTTGGTGTAATGAATGCCTCTTTGGCTAACTATTTTGTGTGTTGCCAAACTATTTTTATGCATATATATGCATATTCTTATCATTATACTGTATCTATACTATTTCTGTAGGTATTCAGTTAATGGATAGTTTTTCTCTTGGTCATTAGAAATATTTTATACACTAACAGAATAAACACACTCCGTTAAAACCAATATTATTACTATGAAATCTTTTGGTTTCCATTTGAAAGTTAATAACTTAGCCTACGTGGAACAAAGTTGCCTTGGCTGGTACCACGTTACACCAAATGCTTGTACTATGATAAATTGTTATACCAATATCAATCATAGAGATGACCAATTCATTTACATGCTAGACAATCTCAAACCCATGACTCTCTTTCTTATCAACACAGATTGTGCAGCCAGTTAGGTAGGACAAAACATGGGAACATGCAACCTGAAGACTTTTATAACTACCTGTTGTCAATAATAAGAGCAAAACCGCACAACAGACTATCGCCAAGGGGAGTGTGGTCCCGGGCCCTGCTCGCCCGTAAGTCCCACCAGAGTGAGAACAGAGAAGAATTACATGTTGTGCCTGGTGCCACCAGGCACAGACCGGCCTGGACGGCGAGAGCTGGATCTCGAGGGTGCAATGGTTTGTTGTGGCAATTCTCACTCGACGAAGTACATAGGGCACAAAACTAGTTAACATTATAATGTCTGCCACGTAAAACGCCAATACCCTATAGCTGTTATGCAGCATGCCCTGGCTGATCAATGCTACACATCACACACTTACTTGGTGAAGGCCAGGTTTCTTTCAGGAAGCTTACACTTACGAACTGTAATGACAGAAAACAAACACAAATCTTTTGTCCACATGACGTTATGTCGTCTACGAAGATCCCATCAGTTTTACGTACCATTTATGGTACATGTATTTATTATTATTTGAATTTGTGTATGATGGTTAAGTAGTATTGGTACAAAATGTACCATAATGTTGTGTCGGAGTACCATTAATTTGAATACCCCTTGGTACGACAATTTGTCAAATGTTCACGTCACAGTTGCATTATGGGAAGTCGCTGAACGGATGGTTGAAGTTTTTAACGGTCGTAGGTTTGCAAAAGTGCGCTTAAAATCATGTTTTATTTCAATTAAGTCAGTTACATGGGTTAGATAAAATAATTGTGTGAAAATACGAGTGTTGCTGTGGTAATATCTGCATGCAGAAAGTGAAATTATAATATTTATGTGGTGATTTGGTGTATGAAGAGTCAAATGGAATGTTAAATCGTGTTGATGAATTGATGATGATTTAGTCAGTGAGCTCATTACAAAATTAAATTTAACTTAACATAGTGAGGTTATGAAGAACAGGGAAATTGCGGTGTAAAACGAGTGAAAAATATGTACATCATTGTAAAATTTTATCACAACAATACGTTAAATTGCAAAAATACCTAACCAAACAATACCAAATTTTACAATGTTACCAATACAAGTTACAAATACGATAGTGCGGAGGGCTATGAACATCTGGAAAATTGCAGGGTAAAACGAGTGGAAAATATGTATGTTTTCGTAATAAAATTGTATTCTGCAATGTTCATTTAATAGCCCTACTCAGTGATGTATTTGTAACTTGTGTTGGTAATATTCTCAATTTATATACTATTAGGTTCAATATTTTTGCAATTATGCATGTTTGCATGATAAAATATTATGATCAGATCACGATTATCTCGACAATATGTTACATTGCAAAACGAGCTAACCAAACAATACATAAATTCACAATATTACTGATACACATACACACACCTAAATGTTACTGTGATAATGTATGGTATTCAAGCGTGGCCCCCTTGCAATGAAAAATACAGTTCAAGCGTAGCCAACCATTACGCACCAAGCCAGAGTATCAGCGCCAGCAGGGGAGTAAATTCCCAAAACTGTGATTCAAGGGATGCCGGCAATTTTTTTTTTGTCGTGACAAGAAGCGTCACGCATCAGCGAAGCATGGAGTTTCCTCAGAAATGAATTTCATGCGTAGCCCATTCATACTGGAAAATTGTGTGCGAGTCTGTGTGTTTTGGTAATATTGTGAATTTAGGTATTGTTTGGTTAAGATTTCTTGCCATTTAACATATTTTAGTAAATATATATTACATTATGTTCATATTTTTGACTCGTTTTACCCCACAATTTCCCCTAATCTTCATAGCCCTCCCCACTATCGTTTTTGGGGTATCTATTGGTCAAATGTTGATGCCCCTAGTAAATTCGTGTTCTGTGTAATTAGTAGAGTGGAATTATACAACTTTCCAAGATTTTTTTCCATTTTATCAAAAAAGCCCCTATTCTGGAATTTTACCTAACTTTTTCTAAGCTCAAAAGGTTTCCTTCAAATTAGTCGCAATCCTCAATAATTACGAAAAATTTCCATTGTCTATAGACCAATTTATAAAAGGTTACCTATGTTTAAAACTGTTAATCCAAAATGTCTTGAAATACAGGCCTACCAAGTGAATATAAGTATTCAATACCAAAGATTTGTTTATAAACTAGTTAATGATATCAGGACGTCAAGCTTCTAGTAGAATCGGTTGGTAATATATGCAAATAGAAAAGCATTAGAATGCAAGAACTGAGGAATTTATTGCACGAGTGAAAACTTTCCCGGTTTAGTTTAATGACAGTAATTTTCGTGGGCGGACGTGTCAGATGTAAGAGTGATTTATTGCCTGTTATATTGGAATTATTACTGTTCAAAGTGTACAATAATAAGAGTGTATATATATGGTGTTATTAGGAAGGAAAATGTTTGATACAGAACTAAAATAGAAATATGTGGTGCGTCATTGTGTTAATGAATTAAAATTATATGTACCATTGTGCAAACGCTGTGTTCCACATCGGATAATGAAAATGAGTGTGCTATTACATGTTGGCAGAAAACGGGTATGTTTGATAAAGGTAAGTGTTTTATATATTTAAGAAGAAATGTGTGCATCTCATGTAATAAAGAGAGTTGTAGTTAGGTAATGTTAAGTCAGGATTCTGTCGCAATAGTAATAAACAAGGTGTGGCTGAACTACCCACAAATGTGAGTCATCATTTACAGATACACATTTTAGGCGGCAAGATAGTAAATAATTGACTACGTTTGTTCGAAAAATGCATCCATTACCGTGATTCACCCACACATGAGCTGTGATAAACAAGGTGTGGATGAAATACTGAAAATTGTGATTCGTCATTTAGAAATATACCTTAGTTTGGGCTGCAAATTAATAAATTATAGACTCTACACACGACTCGTGATAAACAAGGTGGGGTTGATTTACTGAAAAATGTGATTCATCGTTTACAAAAATCAAGCGTTAGTTTAAGCTGCAAGATAGTAATTTATTTACAATGATACAAATGTTGTATTGTGTCATATACTTGGGCGGGTGGGCCCAAGTCTACCCGATACCATATGTTATATCGGGTCATACAATAGAGCGGATGGGCTCCATTGTATTACCTGATACCATATGTGGTATTGGGTAACTTAATTTAATAGAGCAGATGGGCTCTATTGTAGTTCGCTATAACATTGTCTATAAATGCTTAAAAGTGTCCCGCCCGAAAATTCCTGTGGATACCATGTTGGAGTGTTGTACGAAAGGAATGGGGCAATAGAAAAACAGAATAACATCATCCACGCCATATTAGGTATGAGCATTATTTAACGTAACCGTTAAATTATTTTAATGGCTACGTACAAGTTACCAAAGTTTCATTTAACAGTTACATATTAAAAATAACTTATCCCAATACTAATGTCAGTGCTACCTATGAAATTTTTAAGTAACTGTAAGTGTAGGAGTACTGCTTTCGCTGGCTACATGCTGCTCTGAAGCTTCTCACTGTTGTTTCCTCTTCCTCTAAACACCCCCTTACTTAGCTTGCAGTGTAGCCCTCCCCATCCTCCATCTTCATTCCCCATTCTGTACATCCTGACTAACCGTTCAACTTTCCTCCTGTCCTTCAATGAGCTCCACCCCATTTCTTTCATCATCACTGATGGCATATAGTTCCCTTCTTCCTCACCATCTTGCCCCTGCCTTCTTAACCTACCCTTCACCCATCTTGCTGCCTTTCTCTGCACCTTTTCCAGTTCTCCAACCTCCACCTCCACATACGGGTCCCATACTGCTGCAGCATATTCTAACATTGGCCATACCATTGTGCCATACGGCTTCTCCTTCACCTCACAGCTGACTCCATTCAGCACCCTTCCCAGCATACTCAGAGCCCTTCTTCCCTTTTCAACCACCCTCTCTACCTGTTTTTTCCACCTGAGGTCTCCCTGCAGTACAATCCCTAGATACTTATATCCTGCTGCTTCTTCTATCTCTTGTCCCTCCCATCTGTACATGCCCCTGCTTATCACCTTCTTCCTTGTGAACCTCACTACCTTAGTTTTTCTTACATTTATCATCATTTTATTATTTCTGGTCCACAACCATATCTTATCGATATTCGCCTGCAAATTTCTGCCCCCTCTCCCACCTCAGCATATACAACACAACTGTCTGCAAACAATCTGATTTTTCCCCTAATCCCCAAACCCATGTCATTTACCATTATGGTAAATAACAAAGGACCCAGCACGCTTCCCTGTGGTACCACCATAGCATCCTTCCAATCTTGTGGTAACTTACCCTCGCCTAAGGACTTTTTAAAAAGCACTTCTAAATATTTCACCAACTCCCTGCCACCAAACTTTAGTGCTGCGTTTCCTATCCCATCTGGTCCTCCTGCCTTACTGCTCTCCAAACCCCTAATTATCTTTTCTATCTCCCACTCACTCATCTTAAACTCACTAAACACCCTCCGAACCCTGTTTGCCCCCTATTCCAACCCTCCTTTGCCTCAAACACTGACAAGTACTGTCCTTGCAGCATCTCCGATTTTTCTTGGTCATTTGTAGCATGCCTACCATCCCTTCCTGTTAGCAGAGGGATCCCTTCCTCTCCTCCCCTTAACCTCCTAACATACCAAAACAATTTCCCCCATTCCTTGCCTTTTCCTTCTTCCACCATGTTCCCCAGAAATACATTCTTTGCCTGTTTGATCTTCCTTTCAAGATCCCTACCCATTTGTTTCATCATTTATTTAGATCTCATCATCCCTTCATTTCTCCACTTGGCATGTAATATTCTGCACTTCTTCTTCATTTTCAAAATCTCCTGTCCATAATATGGTGGATCTCCCCCAGTCCGTAACCTTTTCATTGGCACAAATTTCTCCAACAAAACCTCCATTAATCCTCTAAACTCCCTCCACAACTCCTCTACACCCTCCTCCTTAGACCAACCTTTCTGCAATTTGCACTTCCCTCATCCTGCCAATCCCAATGTCCACAACCGGGATATGATGGTCGCTTCTACCATCCAATACTATTGCACCAACTACAGCATTCCTAGGTCTGACCAACACCACATCCAGCACTGACCCAACACCCTCCTCATTCCATCTCGTAGGTGTTTCTACTACCTGGACTAATCCTCTGTTGACTAACTGTGCTGTTATCCTCTGCATCATGCTACCCATTCCTTCTGCGCCCTCTATCCATTTCACCCCTGGCATATTCAAATCCCCTGCTACAACAATCCACTGCCTGTCCTTTAGTCTATCGACCCTCTCCTTGATCATCTCAATTGCCTGTCATCCCTGTCCTGGTGGTCTATACGCTGCCAACAAAGTAATACTCCTATTACTACTACCACTCAATTTAATTTCCATTACCTCAACATCCTCACTAACCCATTCTACCGCCCCTTTTAGCCCCTTTCCTTACACACACTATTATTTCTCCTCCTCTCCCATCCCTGTCTCTTCTGAAGATGGTGAATTTATCCTGTCTACACTCAATGTCCAGTACTTCCTCAGTCAACCAAGCCTCCACAGCTACCACTATATCTGCCCCATATCCTTCAACCTTTCCCCAGAAGCCCTCCAGCTTGTCGTACACACTCCTACAGTTCACCACCATTATCTTTATACTAGTACTCTGCTGTATCATCCTACATTGCTTACCTCCTATCTCCACCCATGCAGCCTCATCAATGCTATCCTCTCCATTTCTCTTCCCTTCTGTTTCTTTGCTTCTAACTGATTGCTATTTCAACAACTGCAGCCAGCTACTTCTCTACCTAGCAGATCACATAGGATCCTCTTTCCTTGCTCTGTCAGGTGAACCTGGTCCCTCCCTACACTTTCCCAGCCTACTCATTTCCTACTATCTATAAATGTAGCCCCCAAATCCCTACACACCCTCTCATATACCTCACTCATAGCCACTCCCTTCCTATAGGATACTCCTTTCCTAACCAGCACGCCACTGACTACTGCCCTAGCGCCGGGGAACTTCTCCCATACTTTCCTCAGCAATTCCTTGAGGTCCCGCTCTACCTCCTGCCCCACCTTCCTATGAGCCAGGTCATTTCCCCCTACATGAATGAGAACAACATTTGCCACCCTGCTACCTCTCATACCACTAACCCTTTCCTCCAAATCCCTGGTATTTGCCCCCCAAACGCTGCTTTATATGTAATTTCCTTCCTGATATTCCTCAGCTCCACCCCCTTTACAATAGAGCTTCCTAGAAAAATTACCTCTGGCTCCCTTCCTACAACCTGTTCCTGCTTTGTGGCTCTTCCACCCACCTCCCTACCCTTGTCTCCGGCCTCCTGCAGCACCCTTGTGTCCCTCCCTTTGGCTAGCCCTCCTCTCTCCCCTCTGGCCCTGAACTGTCCACTTGCTCCTGCTTGCTGGTCTTTGCTAACCGCACACTTGCAAGCCTCAGCATACTGCTTCCTACCTTCTACCACTGCCTGTTCCCAGCTTTCTGTTTCCCGTTCCTCTATTCCTGATTGCTTCCTGCCTACTACTATCCATCCTCCTCTGCCTTTCCTCCTGCAGCTCTACTTGCATTCTGCCTAACTCTTCCTCTCTACTCGGCTTTTCCTCCTGTGGACTAGCTTGCATTTTCCTTAGCACCCGCTTTACATCTTCCAACTCCTCCTCTAACTTATCCACCCTCATTTTTACTCTACTCTTGCCCATCTCATTCCTGACCTTTTCCTCCATCCTCTCAATCCTATGCATCACTTCCCTCTCTTTACTGCTCATCAAATCTAACATCTCCCCTTTCCACATCTCCTCCTTAGCCACTTCCATTGGCACTGTCACATCCTCTACAAAGTTTCCCCTCAGCATATCCCAAATCCAGTTTCCACCTTCTCCACTTACTTGTGTTTCCTTCTCTACCCTCAATTTGTTCCCTACCACTGCCACTAAACCCTTTCCCTCAGCACATTCCTCACACTTCCACTCATGTTCCTGTAGTGATCCCAGTTCCTCCTCCCTGATCCCTATACAGCCAACATGGTACCAGCCGCCAGACTGCACACCACCATCTAACCTTCTCCACACCTTTCCACAGCCCCTACACTTACACCTCCCTAACATTTTTTTTTTACAGTCTCTTTTTAAAAAATAATTTAACTAACTTAAAACTAAAACTACTCTCCCTTATAAAATACACCAAATACCTACGTATGCACACACTTTCTTAACTAGCCTAACTTACACCATACACCCTTTACCCTCGTACAATAACAAAGGCCTCGGCCTCCTGCACACAATTGGACACTACTCTCTCCTTATAACTAATTACCACATGAAACACTAATCTTAACTCGAATTATACTTCAAACTACTACTCCGCCTATATTTAAACCTATTGCTAGAACTAATCACAAGCCAAAACAACCTTAAATACGGAACAACACAACCTGTAGTCCGTCTGTGGCGGCCGTCTTGGAGAATGTAAACATCGTGGAATCGGGTTCTTAAATAATACCGGCCTACCTACTGAAAATTTCAAATAAAGAATGTCAATCAACACGAAAGAAAAAAAAAAGATCTATTTGATACCTTCAGGCTCCTCGGGCTTACGAACTTTGTCCCACTGTTCTTGTCTCACCCGACGTTGCTCTGCCAACTCAGCTTCAGAAATAAATCCCGAACTCATCGTAGCTCTGAAAATTACACAGGAATAACAAATATTTCCAAAACAAGAGCTTTTCAGCACTTAACCTCCACATAGCACCAAACTGCAAAAACATATATATTTTGAACACTTAATAAAATCATTGCAAAATGTTAGAAGTAGGAGAGAATGCAGTTCGGTTAAGGTACAAAATTATTTCATACTTCCAAACCTCCCAACAGTTGAATATTTATTTACGATCGACTCGCATCATTGACCGAAGACGAAGCATAGAGAATTACACAATAACATACTAGACGTGTCACATGTGATCGCAAAAAAAAATCGAGAAGGTGACACGTCTAGTGCGTTATTGTGTAATAATCTACGCTTCGTCTTGGGTCGATGATGTGAGTCGTGGGCACTTGTGTCTGGTAGTGATCAGATCTGACCTACTATTGCAGTTTGCGATATGACATTGCCATGAAGTTTAATATTTTTGTGTTGGTGCCCGTTGTCCTTTTAATCACACAAAAAGAAGACAACTAAAAGGCTCTGTATAGTTTCGTGGCAACCTTTCTTTTATTCATAAAGCATGTTCTTTCACATTTAGTGACTGTCGTAGAAATATCTAAGTATGTTTTTCTTGGACGGAGGTGTTTATTGGCCTGTTTTTTAGGTTAAGTTATCCGTAGAATTTGATAGATTACGTTAATTAAGCCTAACAGTTGTCGCCCACAGGCAAGTACATCCTCCCCCCTTCGTTACACATTTTTCGGATCATTATTTATAAGATCTGTAACCTTTTTCACCGTTTCGAACTTCCCCAATAATAAATTGCACTGCCTCGCTGACCTCACGAGCATGAAATGCCGCCCCGTTCCGCTCCTCTCCATACCTTGTGAATCTTTGCGTAAGATTTTCGTCCTGTAAAATTACTGTTTGTAAGGAATTTCAAACGTAGACAACCTCGTCTGGTATGCACTTGAAATTGAGACTGTAAAAAGTAAGGAAACCTTTAGCTGTCAACTTCATTTCTCTCCATTCATCACCCCATACATCCTAACCAGCCTTCTTAATCTTCTGTTCTTCAAGGTGCTTCTGCCCCTGTTCTCTCCACTTAACCTTTCTTAAATTTTGTTAGCCAATTCTCTCACTACTCCCTTCACATAAAATCTCATTCTGCTGAACTAAACATCCTTCCTGTGAGATATAGTGCAGTTTGTGTGTATCCTGTTATAGGCATGCCAAAGAGTGTGTGTGTATGTGTGTATTAAAGCGTAAAAGGATTTAATTGTTTGTATAAATTGAGTGAATGAGTGAAGATAGTTTGGCGGCTCTTAATATAAAGGTCTTGTGAGCCGATGAGGGTGAATATGGATCAGCACTGGAATGCAGAGACAGGGAAAATGAGAGCTCCCTGGGAAAACTCCTTTTCCATTACCTAGCTACAATTCTTATCTAACAAAAAAAAATTAATTAATGGTTAGCAATTAAAAGAATGCTAGATTTTTAAACAAGTGAAAAACCTCCCCATAACTAGTCCATAACCCTCACAACCGCATCTCCAACCCAGTTCACACATATTCACACAGTTGAATTGAAAGGCCTCACAAGTGAATATTGCATCTGTCTGCCCACTGCGAAACACGTTCAGTGGTTTTCAGGCTGTAACTGATGACAGCATTTTCAATGTGCAGCCGTAGTGCAACATTTTATTTATTTTTTTTTTTAATTTAAATTGCATGTCCCTATGAGTCCAACTTAATGGACTCCTAGGAACAATATACATAGTCAAGAATTAAGTATTTTGATGCCTGTTTGTAGGCCAAGTAAATGTGATGAAGTTTCTTCAAGCCAAGAATCAGCTCCAAGAGTAGAAAAAATTATTAATAATATCAGATGTTCAATTGGAGTGTAATTATGTTGTTAGTGGAGAACCGTGAAACAGCAGTTTCAGATTTCACAGTTAAACTGCAGGGGGCCGACACAAATCTAGTGGTCACAGGTATCCACAAGGCATGGCTACAGCTTTATGTACCAAAACATCCTCACAATAATACAATCTGAACACTTGTCGCCAATTTCCACAAAAATCAACTGCACATGGAATTAACTTAATTTCTACCAAAAACTATAATATGTCAATGGAAAATTAATTCATATTTTTTAAATGTTAAATATGTCAGATTATATAACCTTCAACAGTTAATGATATTGACAGTTATGTTAGAATACAAAATCATTTCTGAATTTGATTTGATTTAGCTAGATAAATGGGGACCAAAAGCTATCTGTCCTCTGACAAAATGCACCTGTAATAATACTAATGTTTTTCCAAATTAAAAAGAAGATACTTATGTTGTTCTAGAAGCCATGTGATTAAGTTTGCCAGTCTCCAAGCACAACGAACTATAGTTCTAGGGTACACTTGGAATTTTAAGTTATTAGCGGTCGGCTGACTTCCCATCTCTGGCATTTCTCGATTTTCCCATCCTTGCTTTCCATTTATTTATACATTTTTTTTTATTTTGACACACACAAATATATACACACACACAATGGAATGTAAACACTGATTTTGACAGATACTACATAACAGTCACATGGCAATGTTTAAATACATACATTCACTCGCAATTAGGCTACCGCCTGGTCGCGAGTTCTCTCACCTCTCCTTCACCCAACCAACTCCTTTTCCACTCCTTTCCTGAATTTACTAACCCCTCTCACAGATACCAAATTTTCCCTCAACACATTCCACTCCCTCACAGACCTCACAAGCATGGACTGCCTACCCCGCTCCGTTCTCCTCCACACCCTCTGAAGCTTCTCACTGTCGTTTCCTCTTCCTCTAAACACCCCCTTACTTAGCTTGCAGTGTAGCCCTCCCCATCCTCCCTCTTCATTCACCACCCTGTACATCCTGACTAGCCGTTCAACTTTCCTCCTGTCCTTCAATGAGCTCCACCCCATTTCTTTCATCATCACTGATGGCCTATAGTTCCCTTCTTCCTCATCATCCTGCCCCTGCCTTCTCCACCTACCCTTCACCCATCTTGTTGCCTTTCTCTGCACCTTTTCCAGTTCTCGCACCTCCACCTCCACATACGGGTCCCATACTGCTGCAGCATATTCTAACACTGGCCGTACCATTGTGCCATATGCCTTCTCCTTCACCTCACAGCTGACTCCATTCAGCACCCTTCCCAGCATACCCAGAGCCCTTCTTCCTTTTTCAACCACCCTCTCTACCTGTTTTTTCCACCTGAGGCCTCCCTGCAGTACAATCCCTAGATACTTATATTCTACTGCTTCTTCTAGCTCTTGTCCCTCCCATCTGTACATGTCCCTGCTTATCAACTTCCTTGTGAACCTCACTACCTTAGTTTTTCTTACATTTATCTTCATTTTATTTTTTCTGGTCCACAACCATATCTTATCAATGTCCACTTGCAAATTTCCGCCCCCCCTCTCCCACCTCAGCATATACAACACAACTGTCTGCAAACAATCTGATTTTTCCCCTAATCCCCAAACCCATGTCATTTACCATTATGGTAAATAACAAAGGACCCAGCACGCTTCCCTGTGGTACCCCTGATGTAACCTCCTCTTCCTCCGATATTGCCTCCACCACTTTCACCCTCTGCCTTCGCCCCCTGAGGAAGTCCCCTATCCATTCCACTACCCTCCTGTCTGGTATCAGCACCTCCACTTTCCTCATCAATGTTCCATGGGGCACCTTATCAAATGCCTTCTCAAAATCTATGAAGCAGGCATCCACCTGCTTCCCCTCATCAACTATCTGCACCGGATCCTCTAATAACCCAGCCAGTGGAGTCTCACATGAGTATCCCCTCCTGAAACCAAGCTGGGACTCCTCCAACCAATTCCTATTGTTCATAACCCTAACCACATACTGCACCACCAGCCTCTCCATTACATTTCCTGTACTTGATGTGAGAATCACCGGTTTGTAGCTGCCAGGCCTCCCCCTATCCTCTCCCTGCTTGTGTATAGGTACCACCATAGCATCCTTCCAATCTTGTGGTAACTTACCCTCTCCTAAGGACTTTTTAAACAGCACTTCTAAATAATTCGCTAACTCCCTGCCACCAAACCTTAATGCTGCATTTCCTATCCATCTCGACCCCCTGCCTTACTGCTCTCCAAACCCCTAATTACCTTTTCTATCTCCCACTCCCTCATCTTAAACTCACTAAACACCCCCCGAACTCCTTGATCATCTCAATTGCCTGCCATCCCTGTCCTGGTGGTCTATACGCTACCAACAAAGTAATACTCCTATTACTACTACCACTCAATTTAATATCCATTACCTCGAAATCCTCACTAACCCATTCTACCACCCCTTTTAGCCCCTTTCTTACACACACCATTATTCCTCCTCCTCTCCCATTCCTGTCTCTTCTGAAGATGGTGAACTTATCCTACCTACACTCAATGTCCAGTACTTCCTCAGTCAACCAAGCCTCCACAGCTGCCACTATATCTGCCCCATATCCTTCAACCTTTCCCCGGAAGCCCTCCAGCTTGTTGTACACACTCCTACAGTTCACCACCATTATCTTTATACTAGTACTCTGCTGTACCATCCTACATTGCTTACGTCCGATCTCCACCCCTGCGGCCTCATCAATGCTATCCTCTCCATTTCTCTTCCCTTCTGTTTCTTTGCTTCTAACTGATTGCTATTTCAACAACTGCAGCCAGCTACTTCTCTACCTAGCAGATCACCTAGGATCCTCTTTCCTTGCTCTGTCAGGTGAACCTGGTCCCTCCCTACACTTTCCCAGCCTACTCATTTCCTACTATCTATAAATGTAGCCCCCAAATCCCTACAAACCCTCTCATATACCTCACTCATAGCCACTGCCTTCCTATAGGATACTCCTTTCCTAACCTTCAGTACTAGGCCATTTTACAATTTGAAGTGTTGACATTTTCACATTGTATGTGTAGTTTTAGGGAAGAGTGTCAATTCAATTCCATTCTTTCCTTTATTGTTCCATGCGACTACAAATTTGTACAGTGTACAAGTAGTGTTGAAATTTGTCACTTTTATGTATGTAAATGATAAAACATAAACTTATCTGACAAAGAATATCCTAAAACTAAAATTATGTTAGTTTCGTGTTATCTAATATAGACATTTCCGTAATTATTAATATTTCATATAAAAATATGAAAATTGACGTAAGAAAAGTTGGGTGCCACTAAAAAAAAAAAAAACTATCACTCAGTGTTAACCCCAATGTGTCAAAAAGTTACTATAAGCCATTAATGTTGGTCTTTTTTTTTTGGACATAATATGAAAGATCATTTTATGATATTTAATGTGTAGTTTTCTGTTAAATTTTGTGGGAACCTGAAAAAAATTTGAAACTTTTGAAAACTGATTATTGCTTGGTGTCATTTAAATAGTGTGTAATTTCAAACGAAAGGTCCATGGCTGGTGGTAAAATTGCTACCACATTCCCGTTGCAAGAAGAGGTGGAGAATGGTCAGAACAAGCGACATGTACGGTGCCAGCGATGTCCATCCATTATCTTGAGTCCAAAAATGGCAGTCTACAAGCAGGTCGAGGTACGAATTGACTTCATAATCTCTTATGTTAGCCAGTTTCATTTGCCACAGTAATGTGTCTTCATTGGCAATAGTCAGTAGTTTATAAGGTAGAGAATTATTTTTGTTTGTGTTATTAGCTTTTTATAACTAAAAAAAAACTGTGTGCCAAGAAATATAATAATTTCAGATAGTTTGTGACAATTATAATTTGTTGCTAATTAGAATCCAACTGTTAAGATGCTCCATGGTTTCTAGGAATAGGGTTGTCAGTAAAGGATTGTGTTAACCTAATTTTATAAATTATGATCCATCCCAATCCATACAAATGAAAATGAAGGGGGCATCTATTTTTAAATATACACGGTTTGAAGTACACTGTTTGATGAGAGAAACACGAGGCGTAGAAACTTATTTTTCAACTGATTTCCCTCAAATCTCCAACTTTTTTGTTTGTATAATTTTTCATAATTCCTAAAAAAAAAAAAAAAAAAAAAAAAATGGGTCTTTTGAGAGATCTTAATAAACGCAGTTCCAACAGTTAGGCTCTACTGCACATGCATGAGAAAAATTTGTGCAGGTAATTGTGTATGTATCACCTATCCAGTAAAAGTGCTATTACTAAATGAGGTAGCTGATTATAGGTTACATGTTAACATGTGTAATATTATTTCAGCCCTATTTGTCATGTATAAACTAACCAATCATTAATTTTTTTTGCTCCGCCTAAAGGTAGGGCGACGGATGACGCTGTAGAGGAGACTCACAGTTAAGTGAACTAGCTGCTGCTGCTGCCTCGAAGCAGCTGGAAGAGCAAGTGAGATGGAACTGCGATGGTGGGGGAAGCTGGATCACCCCGAGAGACCCCACATGCCAACATCCATCACTTTTCTTAGACGCAAAGTTCCGCGATAAATGTTAGTTTGTTCATTCTCGTAACGCAGCCTTCGTGTAAAGCCAGGTTGTTCGAAAACAAGTGGCTATAAGCACGTTGACCACATTAAACTTTCTCTGTTTCCTTTTGTACAAGACTAGTGGATCAATGAGTAGGCCAAATATCTGTTAAAGATCACATTTGCATTGAAGCTGCATGTGTCGCAGCTCACAGGACATGCTGCAGTGCATTGTGCAACATGTTGGAACAGCGTGATTTTTAGGGTCATTTTGTTGTGTGTTCAGATTTGGACATGTGGTAAAAACACAATGTGTTGAGTGCATAGACTATTAGACACAACTTTAGAACGGACAATGCTTCACCAGTTTGAAAAATATTGTTCTGGGGACCAGAATCTCAGAGATGAGGAAGATAGTGGGTGCTAGTCAAGAGTGGATAAAAAAAGCTTGAAATGCACGTGTCGAAGCAGATCCACCCACCACCATCAGGAAGCTTGCTTGACAGTTCAGTGTTTTCAGATCAGCTATTTACAGTCATTAGGAGGCGAGACTGTATGGTTTTATTTTTAGCTCAATTTTGTTTTTTTAACATTATAATATCTTGGTGGTGGTGTTTTTTAATTTTGTAAAGAGCCTATATAGTTCCAAAAATGTGTATTTAAACACATGTTCATGTAAAATTTGTAATACATAACTTTAAATACATAAATACAGTATAAAGTTTGTAAAGGGACTGTAAAAATTTTAGCTGCAACCTTTGGGAGGACGCAGTGCACACAAAGTAGAGACAAAATAGCACTCTTGTAAGTGCTCAGTTAATGGCAAAACAGTTATACCCATAATTTTTGTGGGGCCTCCCACCAAGATGAACTGGGTTCAATTCCCGGCCGGGTCACTCCTGGATTTTCGCAAGTACGAACTGTGCCAGGCAATGCCACTGGTCTGTGGGTTTGCTTGGGGATCTCCCATTTACCTGTACTTGCATTCCGGCACTGCTCCATTCTCACCTCATTTCACTCTCATCTGCTCTCAAGACCTTGTTGTTAAAAGCCGTCCAAATCTCTCAACTCAACTCAACTGAAATTTTTGTAGGTGCTGCTATTCATAAAGCAAAGTGTTCTATGATCCTTAGTTCCCTTTGCCTCACATGAAGCAGTCCAATGGAACTATGTCGGCGAACCCTGAAGAAGAAATGATCAAAGACTATTGGATGGTGGACGACATGTATTTTTTCGAGAATGTTGGCTTTTCGTACACCGTGGGAGGTGTGAAATATTTAGCTTGTGCTGACTGTGAGGTTGGCCCTATTGGCTGGTTCGACACGGAAGCCAAAATCAGTTACGTTGCCCTGTCCAGGGTGCTACATGGAAATGGCTAGGTAGGTGAGAACTTGCTATTATTTTTATTAATTGAGTTGTACATAGAAATATCTTACAAGTTCACCTGAAGGTAATAGTTATGTAATGCATTTACACTCATCATCAAAAAAGTATTTGCACCCACAAGGAAGTGTCAGATTGCAATGCGGGGCCGTGGTGATTGAGCGGGTAGCCTGCTTGCCTCCCACCAAGGCGAACTGGGTTCAATCCCCAGCTAGGTCACCCCCGGAGTTTTGCAAGTGGGAATTGTGCTGGACGATTCCGCCGGTCTGCAGATTTTCTCAGGGACCTCCCATTTCCCCTGCCCTTCCCTTCCCTTCTGGCACTGCTCCGCTTCTCACCTCGTTCCTCCCTAATTTGCCCTCAAGACCTCGTTAAGAGTCACCCAACTCCAATTGCAATGCTATTCGAAAGGAAGGTAAGAGTCAGCAGGAACAAGAAACAATTACAAATTCAAACTCTTATAAACAATATTTATTGTGCCTACATACTTGTCGCGGTATGATGTTGGTCCTCCATGTTTGAAAATACATTCTGACAAGCATTGCAGCATGGAGTATTGCGTTAATCCATCCGTAACAGCTTTATATATTTCTGCTTGCAATTTCTGCAGATTTTCCAGTTGGGCTGAAGTCGTGGTAAAGCCACCAATAGCCTCTCACACATTTTCATTTGGAGATAGGTCTGTATTATCCACACTACTGCTATGGTGCATAATATGATGAAATGAGCATTTCACTTCCTGTAGTCCTGCGATATGACCCATCTTGAATGTATCTAACTGTTTGAAGTACTGTTCAACTCATCTCCAAAGGCATGCACAACTTTAAAGGTGTGCTATCAATACAACAGTACCGGTCATAATGGAAAGTATGGATTCCAGGACAATCTTTTATAGTCACGCAGGTAAAGCATGGCTGAGCTTGAAACGTGAATCATTTGCATCTCACGTTGTCTAACCTATCCACCATGTTTGATTCCTGTTCGTTTCTTCCGTGTGGGTGCAACAATTTTTTTGCCAATTTGTGTAATTACTAATGAGCTCTTGTCTTGCACCGTCATGAGATATGGAAACACCTTCAGAAAGTGGAAGTATTTGCACGAGATGTATGCTGAGCCAAAATGTGTTGTAAATTTCCATTTGGACATTGAGGATTTGGAACCCTTGAGGAAAGAAATGAGACCTGAGATTTTTTTTTACATGCAAAAGAAGCAATATTCTTAAATGACATAACTGTGTATTAATATGTCCCCCTTTTCACTTCCTATCTTGTTTTACATGCAAAGTAGAACCAGTAAATGTGTCTGTGTATCTAGTGATTGAATTTCTTTGCAACATTGCACATTTTGAAAACCAGGTTTCCTCATAAACAGGATGAATACTTCAAAAAACTTGAAAGTACATGTATAAGATTGGAAGTTTTTTTTTTTTTCATTTGCGACATTAGTTTCAATTCCTACGGACTGTACTTAAAATTGTGCAACAATTACTGTTAACATCCTCTCTAGCTTTCCGTCAGTCACACTGTATGGTTACTGTATTAAGTGTGCATGGCTGAAAATGACCAGTTAAAACACTGATTAACAGTAAGGGGGGCTTCGTGTGTACATGTGACATACTGGAAAAATTAAAAATAGCTTCGGGTAGATAAGTGCCTTAAAAAGATATTATCCTCCAGTTGAGATAAGTTTGCTTGACAAGTAAAGTGTTTGTGTTTATCTGTAATTTTATTTTTAAAATTTATCATATTCTTCAGTTTTGGCGGTACCAAGAGTTGATTAATTTTAAAATACTTGATCTTACAACATTTAGGAAGCTCAAGCATATTTGTTTCAACCCTGAAAGAAGAGGACATTGATAGGGAATTAGTCACTGGTTTCATAGTGCATACATCTGAGTTGGTCTGTTCGTAAAGTAAATACGATGTGTGATAGGAATTGCATTATTTCTGAAAAGCTAAAACATATTTTCTTCAAGTTTTGCCATTTTTAAATACTTTGTAACATTTCAAATTAATCAGAAGGTTATAATTCACAGCTTCTGAACTTGTTATTCAATTTGTTCGTTGTTTCAAACAAATTAACAAATAAACATCTCTTCTTAAACACAACAAATCAATGTTATTAGTCTTCTCTTATTCAGTATTCACCTTTAAAACATTTCACAGCAACTATTGCATTAATATAAAATATATACTGACGCTGTCAGGTGAGACAAGAGATGAATGATGACACAAATTACTTACCGTATTGTGAGACTCAGGGTGCTCAGGGACGCTGTGGGTTCTGTGTGTCCGTCTCACCCAAGCGTCTATACAAAACACTGATCAATACTAAACAACTTTTTCACTGAAAAACAGGCGGGGAATTTGCTGTACCGACGCTACAAATAAACGCACAGATTTGCACTGAATACATGCTATTTATTGCTCTTCCATTACAAAGTCGTGCCAAAATGAATTAGTGATTTATAACTCGGGCGTGTCTAGCGAATTCCGTTGGGCTCTTACCCTCAGCTCGCAATTTCTCTAACGCTTTCTTAGGTGGATGATTTCTCCGGGGTGTTTGAAAACACATCCCCCACAAGGAAAGAGATCTACAGCCGCTAGGGTGGACTGTAGGTTTTTCTGAGAGACAGGATACGGAGAATTACAAAATGAGTGGTGGACATGTGTGATTATTTGGCATCGCTAATGCGGACTTGTCGGGGTGCGTCTCCCAGCATGTAGTGAGTGTTGTGATGGCCTTTACACATAGCCGGCTAGGAGGGAAATAATGTCACCATGCAAATTACACAAATGACACAAAAATGAGACAGTATAGGACACAACATGAATGGTCACAATAAACACGCAGATGCGTGAAAGTATGTTTAGGTGGCGCGGATGGCGCTGGATAAAATGCGTAGCGGACCACGTGGTGCAGGTGTAATTGCAGTAGTTTTCATAAAATTCTGCAAATTGTCATCGGACAAAGTGGTAGTGGTATTGGGAAAATTATTCCCCTGAAGATTGAGGCATTTAGAGACTTGTAGCACTCCTGATGGCGGGAAAATCAAAAATGAAAAAGACAGCATGATCAGACATACAAAGCATCAATTACATGAAAATGCACAGAACTCTGAATAAAACATTACATATAACCCTGAAATTATACAAATAGACCCTTAAAGTGCATGGATGATACAGTACTGACTTGGTGGCTGTTAACCACGTGGTCGCAAATGATGTGGCCATAAAACAATTTAACATGACAAAAACCCTAAAATACATACGTAGAAATAAAGCCCTTAATATTGTGAGCAGCAATTAAACAGAAATTACAATGAAACACCTTTTACGTAGGCGGATGGCGCCTGATTTCAAAGTTTTGCAGGCCGCATGGCCTCTCCGACATCTATCCTTTCTCCTCAATTAAGTTTAAAAAGTCACAAGGGTGCAAATTATTAGGTTAAGCGGAAGCATAATGCTGGGGAATGTCTGGCAAAATGTACGCAAGGCAAAGGTTAACCGGTATACTAAGAGTGAGCTATGGCAATCTAGGAGATTGGTCCATTTACAAACACTAGTATGATTCAGAGGCCAGCCTGTTAGCTTAATATGTTTATTTTGTTTGGCAAAACACTATCAAAGTAACCTAATTTTTTTTAAGTTGATACACTGGCACTCGCTGTAAGAAGGCACAGGTTAAACCACAGTAATAAGAGAAAAGTTTTCACAAAATATGCGATCCCGCCTCTGTACCTTGGTTTTTATACCCTGTTGGGAAGAGAAGGAAGAAGCCATCACCTGACACAGGTCAACGCATCCACCGCCTTGAACCAAGCAGATGGGAAGAGAGAGAGAGAGAGAGACCGAAGAAGGAAGGGTGAAGGGTATTACCCTGAAGACACAAAACAGACGCCACACGTGCCAGCCGGCCGAGAGATAGTGGGTCCAGCGTATAGACCCAACAATACATGCACAGAAGAGGCGTTCCACCAAAGCTCCAACCCAGTATAAAGCCACAGAGCCTGACCCAGATAGAATCTACTTACCTTATAGTAAGGCATCCTTTCACAACTCAAGATTGGTTTGCGTTCCAATGGGAGGGCGATTGACGCATGGCACATTCCTGCGCATCTGACATGCGGGCTATACATTTTGACTTCACGCCATATTTAGAGTTTGCTACACTCATTGGGGAAGTCATATTATGGCAGATAAATTAATCACATGCCTATGCAGGATCACTTCCAGCCTAGTGAGGGATTACAGACACATGGTACAAAGGGAAAAATTGTACTGTCTACCGAAGCCACCATGCGGTCACCCATTTTCCCTCTCAAGATATTTTACAGTTCGACGGAGCCATCGACACCGGTCAACCAGAGATGCGAGTTCCAAGGGTTGATGCAAGATAGCATCACCCCTGCTACAAGGACATTGCAGCTTCCAGAGTCTCGTGCCAAGGTGATAAAAAGTCAGCGGCTTCCAATGGGTGAGATAAGGAAAGGGTGTCGCTGCCTCGTAGTCTGAATAAATCAACCCCTGTGAAGAGAAGCTAGCAACCCCCGCACCCCTTCGACAGTTAACAAGCTGCAGATTTTGGTATATAAGGAAGTGCAAGTTTCAGGCACAGCAGTGTTCGCCGGCCCTCCAGCCTGAATAAGGCTGAGGGCACCACCAGCCTGAGTAAGACTAAATAGGGCATTTCCAGCCTGAGCAAGGCTAAGTAATCGACACATCCAGCCTGAGTAAGGCTAAGTGTAATTCAGGGTAAGTGGCTCAAATCCTTACTTCATAGTCTGCACAAGACTCGAACCTATATATATATATATATATATATATTATATATATATATATATATATATATATATATATATATATATATATATATATATATATATATATATATATATATATATATATATATATATATATATATATATATACACATACACCAGGATTCTGACCACTAGGCCAAATGTGCCGCCAGCAACGAGCTAAAGTCTCTGGGAGTTAGGTGTGCCACTCGAGCACTCACAGTCCGCAAAGACTTGAGACTATCTGAGAGAGCAACATTGCTAGATTCCATGTGCCGGAATAACGGTCTCTGACATCTCTGTGATTGAACTGCGTCATCAGCAGCAAGAAAAAGATTCCAGACAGCCACAAAGAGGTATTACAATGTCCTCACCTGAATCCCTAAGCATTTTCCTTTCTTATCTGCGGTAGCATGTTGTGATGACATCCCCTCTGGACTTATAAGCGGAATTAATCTTCACCTATAAAATCAATCTATAGCTTGTTTGCATTATACATGTTTTATGCAGGTAGCCTTCACCTGCCATATAATTAGTCTTGATTTCAATTATATTGTTTTCACAGCATATTTAATAAATACGTTAATTGTCAATACATGTGCGTATCCTCTTTTACCTGGTTCTAAGTAGATTATATTCAATTAAACTTATCATAATGGTCCTAAGTTAGTAATAATCGCTTCACTCTCTGACTATTGCAGGTGGAAACAACAATCTTTGATTTCCTCCAGCATGAGCGGGGCCAAGGTATCCAAGGTTCATTGCTCACCCCGCAAACTTCCAGGGGGTAGAACACTCAAAAACCACCAGGTCAATATATCG
This sequence comes from Dryococelus australis, assembly GCA_029891345.1. NCBI lineage: Eukaryota > Metazoa > Arthropoda > Insecta > Phasmatodea > Phasmatidae > Dryococelus > Dryococelus australis. Next base: position 103,462,912 of record CM057004.1, read on the forward strand.
ACCATCATCTCAATCCCAGCTTGAATAAGGCTGGATTTAGGAGATAATGGCTACCATCTGGAGTTTTTGAGACTCTCTTGTTTTAAAGGACCATTGCTGATTGCAATACTAACTTTAAATTTCCAAGCATCTCTTTTTAATTTTTTCTGAAAGGGAAGTATGGAGCTTAGTGTTCTGGATTATCCCAGCCTGAACAAGGCTGGACTATTCCAGGAACACCCCGAGTCGCCCAGCCCTTCAGCGGGATATAACCCAAGGACCACAGGCCTGTCTTATAATATCCCCTGCTTCAGTCTCACCCTGAACAAGGCCGGACTAGGGATACATAGGATACTTCCCAGTGATTCTGGAGTATTTCGTAGCATATAATAACTAATTGCTTTGAGATGCCTTATGAAACTAAAGGATGTCAAAAATAGTTTGACGCCATCGGGTGAGACACGTGACAAATGAATACACTTTTACTTACTGTAGGTGGGTATCAGCGGTACTTCCCAGACACCGCACTTTGAGACTGAGGGTTCTCAGGGATGCTGTTGGTTCTGTGCGTTTGTCTCACCCGAGCATCTTTACAAAGCACTTTGCAATACTAAACATTTTAACACTGAAAAAGTGGGCGTTTGCTGGTTGAGGCTGAATATAAAAACATAGATTTGTCACTGAGGTTGCATTTATTGATTTCTAAGTACATACCGTGCCAGAAATATGAATTAATGATTACTCTCGGACGTGACTAGCCAACTATTGGGTGATTCCCCCAGCTCATAGTTTATCTAGCACATTCCAAGATGGATGATTTTCTCCGGGGTGTTTGAGAACACAGCCTCCACAAGGAAAGGGGTCTAAACTCACTAGGATGGACTATTGATTTTTCCTGGTGACAGGACACAGAGAATTACAAAATGAACACTAACACATGTGATTACTGACGTCGCTAGTGCTTACTCGTCGGGACGCACCTCCCACTATGTGGTGTGTGTGGTAACAATCTTCACACTTAACAGGCTAGGATAAAAATAATGTCACTGTACAAATTTCACAGATATTGATGAGAGAACATGGGACACAATATGAACAGGCACAATAAACACGCAGATGCGTGTAAGCATTCTTACATGATGCGGATGCCGCTGGATGAAGTTCTTAGCGCGCTACGTGGTGCAGGTGAAATTGCAATATTGTCAGTAAAATTCCTTGAAATCCTATCGGACAAAATTATGGTACTCTTTAGAAAATTATTCTGATAGCATTTCAAACATTTAAGCATTGCTAGTTCAGTAACTAAGTCCCGCCGGAGACTAGCCATAAGGTGCACCGAACTCTACAGGGGACGGAGCTTGCAGAAAGTCTGACATGCCGCAGCTCCTGAGTTTCCGGTATTCCTGCGCCTACCTCCAGTGACGTCACAATACCGGACTGCACTTCTACACATCAGGGCCTTGGTTGTGACTGCACAAGTCACACCCCCAGGACTGCACGTTTGCGGAAAGGTCAGGGGACAGACCAGATTCATAATAAGAAGGGTGGATGTCAATGTCATAGACAACGTAGGGAATGCCATGCTCTCAAAGCCCACTTCACTAGTGAGACTACGAACCAGGTAGAACCCCCACGACGGAACCTGAGTTCATGCCCCAGCCTAACTAGCTCCTCCTACCTCCCACACAAGAATCTCTGTTAGACCATTTATTAGGTGCTTATTGGCCAGAATACAACCTGGAGGGGACACGCCAGATCTAATCTGAGACTTGACCACCGGTAACAAGCGTTACCCCAATTGAGGTAGTTCTGAAGAAGGCTCTAACAAATTCTTGCATAATAAAGTTGGCTTCGGGAAAATTCATTCGGATTTGACTCCCGCCTAAGGTTGTCCCCAAACCTCATGTCAACCCCTCCCCTGCCAACTGTATTCCTGCACATGCCAACCGATGAGGCCCCTGCAGATAGCCCCTATATCTCCGGCCAGACCGTCCACCATCACCCTCATCTAAACACCCTACTCTTTATTTTAACATCCATTACAGCCAGGGACAGCTGGCGTCCTGCCTGTTGACAACCCTAGTTGTGAGAAAGATTGAACTCCCTGGGCTGGAAACAATTGCTGTTTGCCTCACCCTGGGGTTTCACTCCTCTCTCTTCCGACCAACCAAGAAGGGTGGTCAGCATCCTAACCTCTATCACTCTGAAACCAAAGAGGAATGCGCGTCAGTACTTAAGAATGGTAAAAGCCACAGCAATACGGTTTCACTGTTAACTAATGTGTTCTTTATTTTTATATTTTGCAGTTGATCCAGTTCACAGTCACCAGATTTCATCTGTGCTAGTTGCCTGAGATTTTTGAACTCTTATTTGACAGAATTCTACATTCCTGTTGCTTCATTATCACTTCTAATTAACAGCTGAAAGTATTGTCATAGTGAGACTGCTTGTGATTACTTCATAGTGTATAATTTACAGGCCAGCGAATTTAAAACTTTTCAGGTTGCAGAGATGCTCTAGGAGATGAGTGACATTGAAGGTTTAGTTATTAGAAGGAACTTTCTTCTCACAAATCACAATGCACAATAAATAAATAAATTAGTAAACAAGCAAATAAGCATTGACCAGAATTTTTAGTGAGAGTTTCCAGCAAAATGTTTTCATTTTGTCTTCCATGATAATGTTTGGATGTTTTTCCACTTACCTTCATGTAAAATAATTGTATGTGAAGTGCAGGTAGCACCTCATCACTAAGTAAGGTATTGTACTGAATTTTTGTAGAATATTACTCAATTTGCAAGTACATATTATTTATGGATTACTATTTACCATTTTATGTAAATTCATGAAACATTCAACATTATACTGTATTTATATATTGTACTGTAGCTAAAATATAATTTTTATTTTACTTAAAAATATTGCTGTATAGTTATAATATTAAAATGTACTTCATTTTATCTGTGAAGTGCATTGTTTTGTGCTCATAGTACAAATTGATAAGGAACTCACTTCATACTGCATTATTTGCTCAAATTTTTTAGTAGTAGAAGACTTTATTGCAGTTTTTTAAGATAAATTCTTGTAAATTGCTATACAATTTTCATAATAATGCTGTGTAAATTGCTATGAATAGTTAGGATTGTCTAGCATAATATGAAAATATTAATTTGTTACTTATTCACGTTGTCCTGTAATTGTAAAATTTGGAGCATAATGTTTTGTGTTCTTTTAATGTGCGCGAGCATATAGAATGTGTTGTGTACTGTATATGTGCTGAAAGTAGCTTTAAATACTATTCTGAAGCTGGTTGGTGGGCTTTGTTTTGCTGAGGCATTGAGGGTTGGCAGCTTTTTTACTAGCAATTTTTTCGAAAAACAAGCATTTCTATGTGTTTCATACAAAATGATATGTGTTGACTGTGACAGCATTAGTTCAGATTGCTGAATATTATTTTGCAGGAGGGCATGTGCATATACACGCGTGGCATTTTTAAAATACGCGGTAGTAGTCAAATGTTTCATGGTTAAAATATTTTTTGATCCTTCCTCCCCATCCTATATAATGTATTGTGCGTAGTGGAAATTACAAGAAGTTTGTTTATGTATTCACAATGAAAGTCTTGTTTTGGAAATGTTTCTATCACATTGATAGAAGAGTGTAAGCAGTTGGCCTGGTCTGACGTGAGGTCTTAAAGCTCATTTAATCATTCGTAAATAATTTATCTTGTTAAGGGACACAAGTGGTATATTTTTGGAATCTACTAGCATTTATGGTTTGTATTTTCATATAATGGTGCTCTCGCTCAAAACTGAACAATTAGTATTTCACTGCAAGTTAACGTGTGTTACATGCCATGAATTTTTTAGAAAACAAGATGAAAATCTTCCCTCTTCCTCTCTCGATATCTTCACTGTTATTTAGCGGGAATAATTTATTTTCTCACGAGTTACTCGGACACCTTTTTGTCAGGATTTATATCTTGATAGTTAAATATTTTGCAGGTCTGGTCATTGATAACAGAAACATTAGATTAAATTCATTTTCATAACAGTGAAACTTACGGCTAAATGTACAATGTCGTTACTAACATAGAATTACTCAGACACATGAAAACCAAAGTCAGGCTTGCTTTCTTTGTTCAGCCGTACATTTGTTATGATAATCAAGTACATTCTATTAATTTTTAAAGGATTTTATAAAGTTGTTTTTACTGTAATGAAACAGAAATGTTAAATTACAAATTTTGATCATTCATCCTACCTACTTGTCAAGTAAATCTATTGGCCTTAAATTTCTTGTTGGTGAAAGTAAGAAGACCCTGTTTTTTTTATAGAGAGAAGATTTGAATAAAACCCTTTTTTAGGTTGAGATTAATTTGGTATATGAAATTTGTATGCTAACAAGCGTATGTTACACTAAATGTTCCAAACTACGAGCCTAGTATTACTTTTATAAAAAAATGGTGCAATATGTAGAAATAAATTTTACATTGTTGAACTATTTTCAGTTTATCTAGGTGATAGTGTGGCATTATGAGAGAATAGAGAATCGTTAAGAACGTACCAACATTACTTAAAACACAGTAAATATTAAAAGTGCAATAAAAATTACATTTTTGGTGTTTGTCTCTGTTGAACTAAATCAATGATGGAGTGTATTAAACTTTTGGGTTGTAGTGGATCTGAGTTAGCTTTTTAGTGCCTGAACCAAAATATTCATTGTTTGTTACATTGTGGCATCAAGTGACGACTTTGTGTAGTCATAAGGTATTTTTGTGCAGAGACTGTTCACGATAAAGTGAGCACTTTTGAAATCGACCTTAGAAAATAGTCACTGCCCCTGCCTGCATATACTTCACCGGCCGCCTGAGTGACATGTGCCTGGTAATGTTGGTAACAATAGATGGAAAGTAGTTCCGTATCGTACGTTGAAAAAAAAGTGTTAGGTAACAATTTGTGATCATTTAAATTATTTATTTCGCTTTTTTTATTATTATTATTATTATTAATTATTAATGCATCAGTGTGTAAAAGTTAGCAGATTTATAAAATGTTTACTTTTCTAATAATTTCACAGTTTCACTTGACGGACGCATGAATGAAGTGATGAGGCCCATGGAAATGTTAATTTTTCATAAGGTGGAAGAATACAGAACGTGCATACAAGTAGGTCTTAAGCAGGGCTTTCAAAAGTGCTCATTTTACCATGAACAGCCTATATCCTATTGTTAACAGTTATAAGATAACCAGTATTGATACAAAGCTATTTTTTTGTGACTTTCATTTACATAATTATGATTATATTAGCATGTACTAGGAATTGTAATGCATAAAGAATTGCTTGAATGATAAATTCATGTTAAATGAACATGAAAATTTGTAAAAATCATTTTTAAGTTGAGTATGTGTAATAGTATTGAAATAAAATTGGTACCAGTTCATTTGAAATGGCTGTGTGTGGATATTTTTTTTATGAACTGATTGTATTATATTGGAAGTGGAAATAATCATGGTTTTATCATTTATACAGTGCATGTCATCCAAACAAGTGTGTTCTATAATTTAGTAATTGATAACACTCTTTGGCTCTGTTAAATTCAGCGAATGAAATATTATTTACAATGAATAAATTTTTTGTTGCATTTTTATTTCCACATACAGTTTAAATGCCCAGAAGTATGCATACAGTATTTGCAAAACAATTATAGAAAAACATTGACACTATTGACTAAGCAGTGAATAAATGCGTTGGCCACAACTAAAAACCATGTTTGGTTATTGTTGTCGTATCAATTGGAAAGTAGCTATTAGAGAACTTTTAGTCCCGTGTTATTTAACAAAACATTAACCTTTTGACTTTAAAACGGGACAGGCTTTGATGAATAATTCACTTGTAGTTCTTGCCATTTATAGTAATTTCATTAGGTCTTAGCCATAACATATATTTAACAAAAATTTTAATATTTTACACAGTTTTTTTATAAATTGGTGTCAAATACAAACTAGCATATAATCATCTAAATTCAATTTAAATTATGAAAAACTGATATTTAATACCATACATGGTTGCAAGGTATAATAGTACATATTTCAAGGAATTTCATTAAGTAGGTACAGTATTTATAAAAATACTCTAGTGACTTGAGCATTCTATAAAAATGAAATAATATATGTAACAATCTCATTGAGTAACTTAATAAACCAATTACACTAGCATGTCGAGCTGAAATGTTATTTTAGTATTATTATGATGAACCCAAAACATTTAATAAAGACAAAAATTGTTATTCATCTAAATTGAACATTTTATAAGCACTCAAATATTCACTAAACTATATTTTCATTTTCTTTAGACTTTCTGCCAAATAAATTTTTTACCAAATTATTGAATTTAAGTTTTGGTTTTTTATTATTCTTCCAGTATGTCAATAATATTCACACATCCCTAAAAATATTTGTACTTTTCAAAAGCTTCTTGTGGAATGTACATAGTTGTTGCTCTTGGGATTTAACTTATATTTTCTTATAAAAGTGCATGGATAAGCTTAAAACCAATTTACCGAAAACATGAAGATGTAAGTATACGGTCATTCACCTTGGTTCCCTCCAAGTCTATCACAACACACTTTTGAACATTGAGCAACTATTATGTTTGCCCATTGTAGGTTTTCAGCATATCTGTAGTGTTAAATTTAATGTCTTAGACATTATAGTTGCAGATTTTAATGAGTTAGAAATATGTAGATAAGATATTTTGAAAGAAGAATAAAAAGCAGACTTTTGTATACAGTGCTGTAATAGCATATTTTGGAAATAGTTTCTGGAAATTATGTCTCTCTCTTAACTTTTTTTTATCATCTTTCAGAATTGTGTGGTTTGTTATAATCGTGCTTGTAAATAAATGTGATAGTCGTGATGTTGATAAACTTTCATGTATATTAAATATTTGATTACATATAGCCTAAGTTACGTATTTGTGATTGATGAAATAGTGTGTGTGTGTGTGAAGCTGCGCATTTCTATTGTGTGTGTAAAGATTGGGGAAGAGTAAATTATGACTTAAACACTTTACTTCCTCATGTAACTTACTCTGCTCATGTGATTGTCATGTTAAAAGTGACCAGTTCATAGTCATTAAATTTTTATTAATATTAAACTGGGCCACTCATCCAGTTGGCAGCCTATTCCCAATTAGTCATATTTAATTTTCTGCGTAATAACGTTACTAGGCAATTTTGAAAGTCCTACTTCAGATATAATTTTATGCACATTGCCTATTCTTCCACCAAATGCAAAATTGATATTGCTATTGGCCTTATCACTTTATTCATGCATTGGTTGAGTGAAAGCGTGAAATTATCAGAAACAAACTTGTTTATTCTTGCACCTACTATTGGAATTTGAAAGAAAAAAAAAACAGCAAAAGAAATTATTTCAGTCAGTATTCATAAATGTTAATTAACTTAATTCCATGGCCACGTTCCACTTGGTACTGACATCAGCTGAAATTATTGACGAGTGCTCCTTTACATACTGATTCTGCTGATCAGTAACAGATGAATGGTGTTTTGACATCTGAATTAGAGTATATACTTCCGGTTGAAGCTACTGACGTGCAGGAGGTCAGGCATTAAAAGCATACTACACAACATGGCGGTGATGGATAATGAGCAAGTCACGTTGTTATCTGCAGAAGATGCAGGTGGAAAGTATATGTTGCATTCTTTGATTGCAACATCAATTGATGTATCTGAATCAGACGAAAATGAAAAAGATATTTTTATCCATCCCTGTTGACAACAGGTTTAGGTCTACCATTGCTTCACCATGCGTAGCAGACATCATTATTCCTGCTGGAAACTCAGCTGACAAGCGTTTCACCTGGTTCCACTACTGAGCGCTACCGAGTGTGAATTTTTACTGATGGCATTCGTTTTGGTATGCTACTGATCAACACTGTCAGTGCCAAGTGGAATGCGGCCCATGTTAAGACATGGAATTATTTTCCCTCCACCGTTACCAATTGTACTGGGCACATGTCAGTGAGTGTATATGAATATATATGAACGTTGGGGCAGTGACATTTTTCAAGTGTTGGTTTAATAAGTGCTCAATTATGTGTGAACAACCTATATATGGTTTTATTTTACAAGAACTAATACAAAAAAGAACATTCAATCCATTTGAAAAGAAGATTATTAATATGTAATTGGGAATTTGCTGTAATTTCATATTGTTTACATTGGTAACTGTACGTTACAGTTTTGTGATACTGCTGTGTCAGAATTTTGATGCAATTAAACATATCATGTTTGTGGTATAACTTTTCTCTGTATCGATTTCGTATGTAAGGTGTAATAAAAATGTAGGTACTGGCATACTAAGTTATTGTTTCACTATTTTACATTGTGCACCTCTAACTGCTAATTTATTCAACTTCTTATGCATACATATGACCTATGATGCCCTGTCGTATAAAGGACTGGCAGGGTAGCTTTGTGGCAAGGCACTGTCAGGTTCATATAGCACAACCTTTTGCTTCAGACTTGGTACTCTGGGTGGTATACCTTGGCGACAAGTGTTATCAGAGATAGTATCTGCTGTTGATGGACGACTGTGTGTGTCGGTGCTGCAGGTGCTTGAGGATGTTGGATCAGTTTTGTTTGTGTCGGTGGGGACAGAGCAACTGGGGTGAGATACGCGATAGGATCTGTCGGTGGTTGGTCTGGTTGGCTGAGGTTCTCGTTGAGCCATGGGTGGATTTCTTGGCTCAGGCGTGTAGGGGTTGGAAACTGAGCTCTAGGTATCTCAGGTTCAATGGGGACAAGGAGATAACTTAGTACTTGAGCTTGTTCCCTCTGCGTGAGCTGTCCGATGTAGGCGTCTAGGCCGGGGGTCAGCTCTTGCAAACAGCCAGAGGTGATGAGCAACTGCTTTACTCGCTCTCCGAGGCTCCGTCAATGGGAGTAAGGCATTTGGAGTACAAGTAACACACGCTCACGTCCGCGAGGTCAAAAGGCAGGGTGGCTGTGCTTTACTGTGTCGAGCGACGTGAGCGTCTGCCAACGGGGCGGTCATCCTATTTCAGAGTCTGGCGCTTAGGTGCAGTGAACAATGACATCAAGCCTCGCCGTCTACAGTCCTTGCAGGTGGGTGTTTTGTTTGCTTCCGCTGAGTCTTCCCAATCCAGGGAACGACTCCTTCCGGCAGTGAAAGTGCGGTGGAAGAGGGCGAGCTCTGAACTGACAAGCTGGTCGGTGAGCGGGGTACCTGTACATGGGCTCTACCGTTCTGCCTGCTGAAGTATGCAGAAAGGCTGGCCGATGCTAATGCGTGTGTGTAGCAGGTAGTGTTTGAAACGACTGAGTATAATTCCCAGTATAACCTGCATTTCCCTTCAAGGCAGAGGTCAAGAATGTGGTACTCCGGGATAGGTAAAAAGACACTCTTTATTCCGTGTGAAGTAAACAGGTGGTGACACACTATCTCCAATGTTGGCAAGAGCTTGCGGGAAGCTAAGTCTATGCAAATCCAGGTAGATGAGACCTGGTCCTGAGCTATGAATGGGAAGGGGTAGTCGAAGCACTGTGGAAACAACTAATAACTGGAACTCCCTAACACGTTGTTGCCCAAAAGAGGCCGCAGTGGCGTAGTGTCTAGATGACTCGAGTTTGACTTTTTCTGCATGGTGCTTGGATTACTAAGCACGGTGTGAAAGGAAACAAGATTAGGTGTTTCTTCTGGTACTAAAGTGCAGTGAAGAGGGAAGGTAAATGCAAGGATCCTAGGTTGGACTTCGGCTGCTAGCGTGGTGAACTGTCAGGCTGGTCAGTTCCGACAGCGAGTGCGGTGGAAAACTGAAAACTGGTTAGGAGTTAATTCTTAACTCTCCTTTTATATACTCTGCTCGGCGGCTGTCACTGCGTTCATTGGCTGGCGTTTCTTGGGCGAGGGGTTGCCGCTGAGCAGGGGATGGCGAAAAGCATAGCTCTCTGGCGTGATGTCACTGGCCGGCTGGGAGAATGGAAGACAAATGATGAAACATACTAGTGGTACCATCTAGTGGTGATTAGTAGTACTCGCTGTCTTGAGGCGCGTAACTTGGTGGCCCAGTGAACATTACAATATACAGGCTGGACCATCCATTCTGGCTTTGGTAGACAGTACAAGTTCTTGCATCTCATAGCCAAGCTCTGTAGAAATCAGATGCGTTATGGGCTATGCTGATGAGCTGAAGTAGTCTAATTATCACTGTTGGAACGTGTCATGCGTCAGTTCGTCCCCTCTCCGCTGCGCTCAGCAAACCCCAATGATGAACTTGACCTTGGCGTTCAAAGAATCAGCTGGGCGAGTTCTGGCGATAGGTGCTGTGGAGACACTCATATCTTGTTTCTTAGTTTCGGCGGTGGCAGACATCCTCCATTTCTCTCTGTTGTGTGCAAAGCAATGTTCCCTCTCTCTTCTGGAGGGTAAGGATAGGCCCACGTCTACGTAATATGCTAATTTTTTATGGTGGGCAATTATTTTTTTTCTTGTGAAGTCAATTTTATGTGTAAAGTGAATAAGGATAAGTGTGTGCAAATAAAATGTGTTCTTATGTTACCTGTACCTTATTACGGCTAGTGAGGCCATGTGTGTGTATAGGCAATGTCAAAAGTTTTTGATAAAACATTCGGGATAATTAATATTTCAAGTAGATCACACCAAATATTTATATTCCTGTAAACATTTTCGGGTCTTATCATGCCAGTGCAGAGGCCATCACGCCACCTATATTTCGTATAAATTCAACACATTGACGTGAATCGCATCTATCAGCATGTTTCCCCAACGCCGGGCCGCTGTTATGAAGTGAACCGGCCCTGTAATGACGGCAGTGGCAGCGGGCAGGCGGCAGCCGCCCGCCAGAGGAATCTTGTAGAGACAGACAGACAGCAGCCCAGCCTGAGGATCTAGGGCCGAGCTTCAGTAGCAAACCGCCACGTCTGCACCCAGCTGCGCTGCAGAGAATCTAGACGCTCGCCCAGCTACGTACACGGCCAGACCAAAGCACGCGCACACGTATTGCGCAACGCCACCTAAACTTTTTGATTGCTACGTGCCTCATAGCAATGTATGACCCACGAGACCTGCGTAATAGATATTTAATAATTCTTTCACACACTTTCAAAGGCCATGTCATACTGTGTTTAGGGCATCTTTTTTATGACAAGGGATGGTGCAATATGCTTTGCTTGGGTATCAAATCATTTAGGAGATTTCCAGATATTAAACTATACATATTTATATTTAATTTAAAAAGTGGTATTTTATGCACTAGAGATGATTGAACATGAATTTCATGCACAAAAAAAAATGGCAAGTTTGGGGGCATAGGGGTAGGTTAAAATCGGCCCAAAATTTTGCAAATTTTTTATCGGGGTGGGTAATTCGGATTCCATTCTTTGCTGTAGATTGTTGACATTATATGTTGAGCTCCGGTATTTGCGGTTTCTGACCACTTGACCCCATGGCTCCGCTGTGCTTCTGATCCTGTTTGTACATGTTTCCATGCTATTGCCCACTATACACCTTTTCATGAGGTGTCCGATTATATAAATTATCTCATCCATCTGTCTGCTATAACTACGGAATTGTTGTGGAAAATTTTGTGATATGCCAGAATGACGTTTGTTTACATTATCTACCCTCTGCTCATGCTGCCATTTTATTATACTTGCATTACGATGTGGTGATTCATTTGTACTCTCCAAAATTATTGCAGCATGCAATAAGTCCTTTAATGTGCCATTACGCAAAGGTATTAAGGTTGCTCTGAATTCAGGTCTGGATGTTTCTACTATTACTTCGAGCACTTTTCACTCTGGAAAATGTGGGTGAAACATTTTAATAAGGTGATTCTTATATGTGATAGAACCTGTTAATGACTCACCCAGTTGTTGACCCTCCAGAGTCAGTCTGCTCTGGGCCTGTACACAGGTGAAGACCCCTCGAAATCTGCACTGGAACAAGCGCCGAAACTCCTCTCACTGAAGTCCATAGTGATTGAGAGATGTCCACCAAGAGCGCACATCTCCGTGGAGTTGCGCTCCGACACAGCTGGCCCATTCATCTCTGCTTACCCCACACCTGGTGCGGCGGGATATGCAATTCTCCAAAAATGCCGTTGGATCTTCCGTCGGTGTCCCGGCGAACATGGCCAGAGTAGGGAATTTTGATTGTGTTTTTGCAGTGATCGGTCCTGGCGAATGCTGAGGTAGGTTGGACTCCGCGGTTCCACTTCATGTCACATTTTCTGGGCTGCTGTTTGTGGCATTATTGTCCCTGTGCAGTTTGTCACATGTGGGTTGATGAGTGGGAAATTTGGAATATTTTGTGTGTAGGTTGGCATGATTGATTGTTAAACAGACGTGGAAAACATGTGCGGCAGTGGCGGGGAAAATGGTGTTGGTGGTTGGAATGCGTGCGTGCAGTTTTTGAGGTAGGTTTCGATGGTGGGGGGTTTGTTTACATTAGCCACATGCGTGGCAGGAGCGCGCGGCATTTCGGCTTCGTGCTGCACTCCTTCCGTACTCTACTGCCACTCCCCTTCTCTGCTCTGTTTCGTTTCACCTGTCACAATGTTACCATCCCGTGCCACTATCACTTGTGAGAGGTTACTGTTTACATTTACTACATCATCATCATCCCACTGTCCTAACAAGTCTAACACGTGGTCACGTGTGGTGTCTGCTGTTGCGTTTTGCGTTCGGTATACACCCTGCCTAAATTTTGTTGAAGTTGCATGACCCGACAAGCAAATAAATGTAAGTCCCACAGCTGATTTTTGTTCCATATCACAGAGGCATTCGTGTTGATACCTCGTGACACACTGCATGCACTGGAGTACGATGGTACCATGGCCATTACATAACAAGTTGTCACAGTACTTAGGAAGTGTATAATATGGAAAATGTTCAGTTTCTGATTTCACTTGTGTCGAAAAATTTCGCTTGTCATGCATCATTTCACTGCAACTGTCTTTTACTGTCTCGTGGATGTCACCGATGCGGTTGTTCACAAGGCTGGTCGGCGATGGCATTGGCAATATCTACTATTTTCATTCACTGATTGGTCACTGGTTACCATAGAGCGCAAACACTCAGGACACCACAGCACCGGCACATTGTCAGCCATCCTGCCAGCCATGCTTTGTTGGTAAACAAAGCCATTTGCGTGGGAGATGCGGGTGTACCGACGCGGTCACGCAGGGTTGGGGAAGAGGTATTGCCCTCCCCTCTCATGGCTTGGCCGGCCTGCTCGTGCGGTGCAGGGGTTATCGACCCAACACTCCGTTGATGTGCGGCAGGTGCGAGGGGTCAGCTGGTTTTCGGCAACGGTGAGTATAGGCAGTCGGGGGAGAGAGTATTCTCTACCCCGTCACTTCTCCTTCTCGCTGATTCCCTCTGCTTCTCCCTCCAAGTGAAATGGTGTGACTTATGGCAGGGTGTTGCTTTCTGGTTGTTGACACACTCCCCAAACATCTATGTGGTGTCCCTCAGCACCCCGATGCTGCCGTTGTCACTGCTGGTGCCTACTTGTCATCCTCTCGCCGTTGCGGGAAGGAAAAGATGGGAAAAAATTAATGTTCAGGAAAACGTGTGGGAAAAATTTCTGAAATTCTTGGAACAATTTTTGGCGGGGAACATTTTGGTGGGAGATTTGACCATATGGAGAGGCGCCCATTCGACGCATGTGGGACATTGAAAAAGGGTAAAAGTTGTTTTCGGGGGTGGTGAAGGTTAGATCTAGGATATGATGTTACCCGGTTGGCTTAAAACACCATTGGAGCAACGTCAATGTTATCGCTGACTCTCTTATCCTAGGGGTTGTGGGTCGTCCACCCGAACCCAACACATCAAACACAACCCGTCGGCCAGATACCTGTAATATCAGCAACTGTCATTTCAATGCCAGAAGATGGCCATCTGACAACGGCGTGACATCTTTTTTGAGACAGTATGTTTGTCGTTAGAAAAAATACAAAGGCCCACTGTATTTCTTTGGATAACAGATGGATATCACCTAAATTATGTCGGTGTGATAAATCACAGCCGACGTGTAGCCAATAGCAAAAATAATATTCCGTCCCGATTCTGATATAGCATCTTTATTTTTCCGTACGCTGGCCATCATATTTATTCCGGCCCACTAACGTTTTTGAGAAATGGCTCTTTATCACAATAAAGATACAAATATGAATTTTTACCGACAAACTTTTTGAAAGTGTTTTTTGAATAGCCAAGATGTTAGCTAGCTGTTAATGGCATGATGTCTTGTTTGAGACCATGTGTTAACCGTTTTTTTTTTTCCACACACACACATGGTAGCCCATGGCATTTTGTTCTTTAAATTTTTTTTCATTTGTTCAACCATCTGACATATATTAAATACTAACAAAAACTATTTCGTTTGCAAGCCTTTGAAGAAATGAAGAAACAGTTTTTAAATAATCTGTGTTTTAAAATTATTTGTTATATTGTCATGGAATTTATACATTCACTTATAATGATTTGTGTTATGATAAATTTGAAAGTACTGGAGAGCATCAGCAACTTGCCCCACGCTGTATAGGTTAGCATGCTGGACTGTCGACTCAAAGGTATTAGGTTTGGACCCCTCACTCGGCAAGCAAAAGGATTTCATATCATATAATGTGTTGAGAAGTAAATAAAGTGAATAAATGTAAAGAGGAAATAACAACTACTAACATTTTTTATCAAAATGTGAAAGTTTTTTCATGTTTGTATTGCTTATTTCTGGACATCATGCCACTGCAGGCCCGGCATCGTAATGACATCCAGCCGTCGCTGACCCGGCATCTTGCCACCACTCAGCCACCATAGGACCGTCGCCTTGCCGCCATCCATCGAGCCACTTCCGGCATAAGACAGTGGGCCGGCATCATCTGGCCGGAGTTTGTGGGCTATCTTTTTGCGTATGTCGCGCCGGAATACATTTTGTATCATGCCATTCGCGGTACGGTATATTTTTGACACTGTCGGCAAACAGTAAGCCGCCAGTCCATATTTCCTTTGGGCCGCTTCCGGCTTAAGACAGCGGGCCAACATCATCTGGACAGAGTTGTTCGGCTATCTTTTACCTGACCGATTCCGGCTCGTACTTTCTGTGTTTGATGGGAATCTCCTCGCTGATGATGCTGGTGACCTCTGCCCCGTTGATTACTGATCCAGATGTTTGATGCTTGCTAAACCGTAGCCGGTGGGTCGGCTACGTACCATTGTTGAACTTTGTGGGATAATTGATTAGACACTTAACACTCGCGTACGTGGATTGTCAGGGCCAACCACACACCCATAAAGTATGGAACAATGCTTACTAACACGTGAAAAAGAAATGGTTAATGTAATCTAAATTGAGCGGGTATTATGATGGCCCCTCCCTTGACATGTATGGAGCAGTCGAAAATTAATGCAGTGCCGAATAGTTCACAGACATATTTATTTCGTGACCATTTCAATCATACTTTCACAGTAAGTTACACTTTGAGAAAATTGGCGTGAGAATGCCCGTACCTTAAATGCCTTGTGGCGAACTGGAAATAAACCACACGTGGTAACTCGTCACTGCTGCGATTTATTCAGTACATGTTTATATTCCCGTCGCGAAAAGCTTATATTTTGTGCTTCTTACGAACCCGTCAGCTCGGGTAATACTGTTCAAAAGAGACGTGGTCACAGGAAATAACTTAAGTACAATTTAAGCCTACCCGTGTGATGCAAGCACTGGGTAGGTGCGAGAGGCGGTGGAGTTTCGGGCAGCTGAAATACGAAAAAGGTTTTAGTATGCTAAAATAACTATTGCCGTGAAATGATTAGTCCAACATGGTGATGGCTACACGAGCCCCGACGTGACATGGGACACCCCTCGCAAAGACGAATGACTACTGACTCTCTGCACACAGATTACCGGCCGGCTTTGCGGGCTGGCACCACGTGCTGAACTACTTCCTTGCACACAACATTTGAAAATCGGACACGTACCCTGCATCCCTGTTGTTACATATTGCTCCTAAAATTAATCCTGTAAATATTATTCATTATACCAAAACATTGCACTGTGTGGATGATGTGGAGATGAAACACACGAAAATGAGCGTTACAGAAAATTACAAAAAAAAAAAAAAAAAAAAAAAACTTTGAAAACACTGAGGGCTTTAGGGTTGCGAATGCAGGCATCTTTATTAGTTGTGTCCCCTTGCGCGAACTTACCTTGCCGTTTTATTGCACAAATTAATAACTTAAATTTCACGGCCTATTTGGGATTCCTGCTCCACGCGCACGTGGTTGCACCCACTTTGCTCTGCACCTGCATCGTTCCTTGCCACACTGCACTGCACTTACGCTCGTAGAGCGCGCACACACACGCTGCGTCACGGAACCTGGTGGAGCGTGCAAACGGACTAAGGAGAAGGGCTCAATTTGAGCACAGGTCAGCTACAAGGACTCAACTTTCCACTGTTGCCTCACATACACACAATCAAGTTAACGCATGCACGACGAGTGTAGTTAAGGTATTACAAATTGACTTTTTTCCGAGTTGGTGTTACCCACAAAATCTCAACCGAAAATTGTACACAATTCACTGGCTGGAAGTGTTGTGAGTTATACACATCTTGGCAAGTGCGGCACCTCAAGACAGTGATCTACTATCCGTGTGTGAACCCCACAGATAGCCGTAACCAAGCTCTGAAAAAAAAAAAACATATTGCTGTGTAGACCACCTGGGCTAAAAACCTGCCTGCCACCCTCTTCACCCTCTCCTGGCACATCTTACTGGCAAGTCACCAACTGATGTCCTATTGGGTAATAAGCACACCCTGCCTGGCAAGTTCGACTGCTCGACTCGGAGGCAGTGACCTAGCAGACAGCAAAAATGGAATATTTTGCATATTTTCATTCCATCGTGTGTTATGGTATAACTTTTTGTGGTAATTCCACTAACAGCAAAAAAGTGTTTCACATGCAAAAGAGAGCTGTAAGAATAATCAATGGCAAAAGAAAGTCAGACTCATGTAGACCTATTTTCAAGAGCTCAGATATTTTAACATTTGCATGTGAGTACATGTTTTCAGTACTTATATTCATATCCAAAAACAGCCATTTATTTCAGAAAAATGAGTCCTTTTATAAGCATGACACTAGAAAAAAAACACACACGTAGCTTCAGTTAACTTTAAAACTTGTCCAGAAAGTCCATCCTACCTTCGTAGCCAACTTTTCAATTATTTATCACAACACCTTCAAGAAATTTGCTTCTATAACCAAAAACTCTTTTAAAAACAGCAGAAAGGATTTTTTTATAAACTAACATTTTATAGTGTAGATGAATATCTAAACTACAAAAATTAAGAAATTATTGCATAATATGTCTTTGGGCGCATTTCTTGTTCAGGTTTTTCTCGTTTCCTTTTTCTTTTATTTCAACAAAACGACGATGTCCCACAGTATGTTGGAGGAAGATTCGTCAAATTATGAGGAAAAGATGTGATGCGTGTGAGTGTAGTCTGACACACACACACACACACACGTGTGTGTGTGTGTGTGTGTGTGTAATATATATATATATAATATATATATACACACACACACACGTGTGTGTGTGTATATATATAGACACACACACATACACACAGATCAAGCTACGTGTAACTTGTTTTTTATTGCAACCATAAGATCTTTTTCCACTACATAGCTGTACAAAGATATTGGACAAGTCAAATTACAGTATGGATGTTTGACGCAGGATGATCTCCTGCCCTTTTTAGACTGTCTGCCACACCACGTGTCCACTTGCACCACTGCAACGAGTGTAAGTGCAATGGGTGTCAGTGACAGAGCAGAGTTATACTACCATTCCCCCCCCCCCCCCCGACCTTTTTCCATCAAAAAATAAAATCAGACTTGTCTGGCAGGGAGTATATGAAAAATTCATCTGAGTACTAGACCATCAGTATGTCAAGCTTTCTTATTAACATTTTTGCAACATGCTATATGTAATTTTCTAAATCAATTTTACTTAAATTTAGAGATATGTATGGACTTGAGAGAAATGCCTGTAGCAACCCAAGTTTGCTTCTTACATTCATTTAGCAAATGTTTATATCTCAAGGGATTTAACATCATGACATCACCCACATTTCATTTTCATTTTTTGTGTTTTAATTGCAAGAATTAATTACGGTGCATAGTCTATGTGTTGTTAGATTTCAGTGTTTGAAAAAAAAAAAAAAAGATGTAATAGAAAACACTCAACAAACATACTTACTTCCTTCAACCGTCCTTAATTAAATGTGCCTATATTTTTCCGAGGTATGTGAAAACGCATAATTAAACGTACAGGAACATCTTCTACTATTTGAACTCGATGCCATTTCAGATGCGGAGCTACACTACTAACAGCCGACAAAGACGACACGGTGGAAATTAAAGACGATGTAAGGACTGCCAAGCCGTATCGAATGAATGGACACGGCTGAGTGTGCGAGGCGGACTACTACTCCACAGGTTTTTTTTGTCGTTAATTTTATTTCTTAATGTGCATGCACGTGGGGTATTTTTTATTTTTTATTTTCGTGTGAAAACGCGAAATCCGGAGAAATCTGAAATCCGGGCGCAATCGGAGGTGAAAAACCAAATATGTTCGTACAAATTGGAATTTCTGGTAACTCTAACCTTAGTGAGGTGTTCTGGTCGCACGCCGTCTTGTGCATACGCAGCGCATCATGCGTCTCATTGACGTAAGTGCACTCGAATTATCTTAAAACGTTGGGGGGTGATAGAAAAGTACGATGAAGAGGTGTTTTGAAGATTAAAAAACTAACTTATCATTAATATCATTACAAATTTTTTAACTTATATTTTTGCCTTTTTTTGGTAATTTTTGTGTTAGTAGTGGTTGGTAATGCGTACGCTGGTTGGTACTGTGGTTTTTTTTAAATATAATCACTATGATAAGCACAATGATAGTCCGTGTTCATCGAAAACGCCGAATTCCACCACACTTTTTAATAAAAGAAAAACTCTTTATTTTTAAATAGTATTCTAGTTCACGAAACTCATATGTAGGTAGCAGCACACGTATCTTAGCAAGCCCTAGTTGTTGTTTACTTTTTAACATGTGTTTTTTTGGTCAATGTTGTTGATGGAGTATTTTATCTTGTAGTAAAATCGGAAGAGTCGTCAAGGGAAATATACGTAAGGATATAGAAGAAGCATTTCAGGTATAATCAAATATCAAAATATTATCTAGTATGTATTCAAGGGTACATGACTGCTGAGATAGCTACTTTTTAAAAATTCATTCTTCAATAGTATTCAAAAAATAGTTTTCAATGAATCCTGATATATGAGCACAATCAATAAATTTATTTATCCAAAAAGACCATACATAAATAGCATAGGAGATGTCTTCAGGATGTGGAAAAACGAGTCAATAATTACAAAAACAGTTGCATACAATTTTTTATACTACATATACTTTATTATATTATAATGCTTAAAACAATACTCCTTTACAGAATAAAATATATATTTGACAATAAGTACCTTTTCGTGTTACTTTTTAATATTTTAGTGCCACCACTGTACAGTAATTTTAATTCCACTGGCAATTTATTATAAATTTGAATAGCATAATAATACAAACCTTTTTGATACAATTTTAATTTAGTTTCAGGAAAATGTAAATGTGGTGGCATTTTTAACAGCTCAATGAATTGCCTCCAGAATTCACGGGGAAACTACTACAAATTATTTACTGTAAAGGTGTGAGAGAGGGGAACGTTTCGGTAACAATTTTGGAACACAATAATATTCATCTTTGTAAAAAGCTTTTCTTTACCTTTCCTATTTTTTTGATTAAGCTGGGCTCACAACCATCCTTCATATCCGTCAGTCAGTCATCCATCTGTTACGTCGCCCATCAGTTGAAAGCAACTCACAACAATCTGTCCTCCGTTAATTCCTCTGTCCAGCAGAATTTCAGTGCGACAACTTAACATCAGGTTATTTCTTTCTTAGAAGGTATATTTTGGTATGGAATACATTTTCAAGAGGGAAACATTTTGGGGAAATAATTTTTGTATGTGATAAAAAAATTTTACTAGGGATGAGTTGATACTCTATTTTCTCGATACTCAATAGCAGTTACGATACCGATACTTTACTCAATACCAAATTCAAATTGTCATGAACACAAAACAACCTGACTAAGAAAATTGGTCATTTTACTAGTGTCATTGGCACACACTGAAACTATATAATAACCCACATTACACTGGAAACAAATGGTGGATGGCCTGAAACCTAAACATTCTTAACCAATTATAAACCAACACAGTCTCCTTCGATTCTAAAGAATCAAATTTCAACGGTAACAGCTGTAATCAAACTTTGAAGGAAATGATAGCTCAGTAGGCCTGCACACTTATTTTGTGATTTCGCAGTTTTTTATTTTATTTTGCGGCTTCAAGGAAATTACTGTAACGTTAAATAAATATTGTAATTATCTGATACACCCATCTTGACCTAACCCACGGAATGTGCGGGCTAAGCCAAGAGGTGTATGTCAGATAATTATGGTAATTTTTTGTAAATATTTATTAATGCAGTTGCATCATAGCCCGCGGAATCTGCGGGATAGGGCACAACGGGTGTATCAGATAATTATGGTATTTATTGTTTTGAATATCAATAATACAGTTGCATCAGATAATTATGGTATGTGTGGGATGTACCATTACTACACAATTTGCTAGCTCATGCCTGTCTGCGCTTGCTCACAACTCATTACCTGCTTTTATTGTACCTGAAATATATAGGCCTACCATAAAAGTGTTTAATAGGATAAAAATCAATTAAATGAGAAATTTTGGTGCAGTATATAATTATGGTACATATTGGATGTACAATAACTACTCAAGTTGCTCACTTGTGTCTATCGGTGCTCGCTCACAACTCTCAACGCAGTTTTATTGTACCTGAATTATGTACCATAAAATCAAGATGCTCGCAGCTGTGTGAATATTATGCTATGAATAAAATATGGTATATACTGGTACACTTATACCTACTTTTAAAATGTAATAACTTGTGCACCATTCGTCCAATCTCGACATACAAAGGCTTTTTGGAATGCTTGTGGGAATCTTTGGAATTCTCGTTGCCATCTGAAATATTGTACGTATTTAAATGTTGCTGTCAATATCTTGAGAACGTCATTTGACCTAGGTCAAATTTTATGGGTTTGTTGGAATGCTTGAAGGACACCGATTGAATTATGGTACGCTGTTTCATAATTATTGTACATATTCCGGAAGTTATGGCACAAGAAAATGGGTATTAAAATTCAATATTTTTGGATATTTTCATGCGATACTCGATACTATGGCACCATTGGGTGAGATACGGAGACAATCACGATACACTTTTACCTGTTTTGCTGGGCACCAGCAGTGGTTCCTACGCACTGCACTTTGAGACTCAGGATTCTCAGGGATGCTGTGGGTCCTGTGTGTTTGTCTCACCAGTGCGTACTTACGAAACCACTTGTTAGACACAACATTGCAATACATAATACTTGATGGAGCTGGGTAACTGGCGCTACAAAGACTTGCAACTTTTACACTGTGATGTGTGTTTATTCGGACCAAGTTACACCGTGCCAGAAAATGGATTAAGTGTTTTACTACTCGGACGTGACTAGCCAGTTCCGGTTGGTGATTCTCCTAGCACATTAGTCAACTCACGCACTCCGATTGAATGATTCTCCGCGGTGTTTGAAGACACAGCCTCTACAAAGCAAAGGGCCTTTAGCCACTAGGATGGACTGTAGGTTTTGCCGAGAGACAGGACACGGAGTATGAAATGGACACGTGCAATTTTCCACGCAGCTAATGCGTACTCGTTGGGACTTGTCCCCGAACCACGTGGTGTGTGGCGACTGTCATACACATAGCAGGTTAGTGCAGAAATAATAATAATAATAATACTTGATGAACATGGGGCACAATATGATTAAGCAAAATAAACACACAACTGTGTGAAAGTAGTTTTGAATGGCGCAGATGCCACTGGATGAAGTTTGTAGCTGACTACGTGTGCTGGCATAAAAGCACAATATTTCATGCTAAATTTCGTCAAGAATCATTGGCCAAAATTTGTATCGTCATTAGAAAAATGATTCCCGCAAGCAACAAGCATACAAAAGCTCTTAAGGCGCTGGATGGCAGGAAAACACAAATACAAAAATTGACCGGGTGGTCAGGGACAAAATGCACCAAACATGAAAAATACAAGAACCCTTATTGAAAATATTACAATAACCCTGAGATAAAATTATTGCACACAAGAATGAACAAGAATTAGCCCTCATAACGCGGTGATAACGCAGATACGGACTTGGTGGTGACTAACCATGTGGCCGTGGGCGATGTAGCAGCAAAACGTATTTAACATGACAAAACCCCTCAAATAACTATACAAACACATTACCCTTAATATTGCTTGGTGCAATTAAGCAGAAGTTACAATGAAAAGCCCTAAACATGGGCGGGTGAAACACAAATTGTGCAAGCCACATGGCCTCTCAGACTTCTCCTCTCATCTCGTTTAAATTCCAAGCAGCCAGAAAGGCTGTAAATAATTAATTTGAGCAGATAGCATTACGCTGGGAATGTGTGGCAAAAGTACGCAAGGCAAAGGTTAACCGGTAAACAAAAAAGTGCTATTGAAGCCTACATCAGTGCAAAATCATGAAGTGTGTATGTGACAGCATCTTACCTTGCCAACTCTCCTAGAACGACTGCCCAGAGGCGGGGGTCATGGCTGCCTACGGTGTTCATACAAGCGGAAGTGCTATGCACACCGAGTAAAAATATTATATTGTAAATTGAAATGGCACCAAAAGAATTACTAAACATTTTTACAAACAGAATTCAAAGTTATATTTTCTGGTAATTATTAAATTGTCTTTTGAAGGCGTCTTTACCTGCATACGATTGTCTTTCTCTTCAGCGCCCCACACCCTGAAATAAGACATGTTACCTTTTTAAACAAATTTTACCCTGGGAAGAAATACATAGTACACTGAAACACTTTATCCCATTTTGGGAAAGTCCGTACTTGTAACGGGATGCGTACACGTGCTTATCCATGTTTACCGTTAGCGGCGAGTGCCGTCATGAGCTGTCTGTGACTGGCTCTTAGCCGGCGTCAACTATAAAGTATTGTGGGTATCAAAGTATAGAGGATCCCATCCCTAATTTACACCAAATTAAATTATTGTTTACGTTTTAAATTCCTGAATTTGCCACCAAGATAAAGAAACACATATCCACTGCCTTGTATTTTATTTCAAAGTGCGTATTCACATCTACGGAATGTTGTCGGGAGGCGGTGACCCATCCGTTGGTCCGTCATAAGGTAATGTTTTTAACATATTTGACGGATTGAAAGATAGAAATAAAGGTTGCCCTGTGATTGGTCGAAGATCACATGACCGCCTGACGGACGAGCGACTGACTGATGCGACGAATGGTTGAGAGTCCACCTTTAGGTTAAGAAGGTAGCTATTCTGTTTTTGAAACATTGTAATTCATTTATGAGATGATTGTTAAATTATGTGTTAGTGGCTGTGATAAATTTACCTTTTCAAGTTTCTGACTTCTTTAAAATTGGTTTACTCTTTTGTTTTACGGCATATGCCTACTTGCTGTGATAAGAATGAACGTCTTGGTTAGTCATGTTTTTAATGTATGTTAGCAGAAAAGTAGTGGTATCTAAGGAGTTATCAGTACCTACGGGTTATAACTAATATTGCTAGATATTGAGAAAACAGAAACTGAACATTAGACGTATTATTTGTTTATTATTTCTAGCCAGCAGAACATATTTAAGTATGTTGTAGGCCTTGTTAAAATTTGCATGTAGGAAAGAAATAACAGAATTATTTTACATACTCATAATAGAATACCTAAAATCAAACCAGTTACATGAATACAGAAATGGAACATTAAGGTGTACCCACAATAGTCCGTTGTATCCGTCAGTTGAGAGAGATGCACAAGAATCTGTCATCTGTAAAATCCTTCTGTACTGCAAAATTTCAACTTGGGTAGTCAACATCGCAATCTGTAGTTGGGGTTATATTTTGGTTGAAGATACATTTTGTAGAGAGAAACATTCTGGGGAAATAATTTTTTACATTGTACATTTTTTATATTCTAAATTCCTGAATGTATCACCAAAGAAAAATAAACTCAGATCCGCCGTCTTGCATTTTATTTCAAATTGTGTATTCACGTCTAAGGAGTGTTGTCAGGCGATGGTGGCTATGCGATGTTTCTGCTCTATAACCCTACAAAAAAAAGTATAAAATAATGGGTGACAATTTTAGGAACATGTTTATATAGAAGCTGTATCGGTGCAAGATTTTTCTTCGCCACAAAAAAATTGTAATTCTGTGCACGAAATGTGCAATGTCATATAATGGGGTTTTTGTTCTCTGGCATGTAGTTGTGAGTCATACGAGAGGCAGGATAGAGCCAGTGTATAATAAGCAGGATAGAGGCAGGTGGTCCAGTAGTAAATGCTTGTCTTGCACTGTGGGGAAGTCAGATATGTGTGTGTGGTAAGAATGAAATTTTTTTAAATGGAAATTACACTTACTTATATTCTTTGCCCATTATGTGCAGACTTGCAGCTTGAAATTTGTGACAAGTGGTTAAGCATGTCTGTAGGTCACATTAATAAAACATACATCGAAATGAGGAATTGAAAGGCTGCGTGGCAAATGAAAAAACTTGTTTGCAGGTAGAACGAAAGCGGAGCTCAACCGAGATACTTACTGCCATTAAGATGAGTCTTGACAAGAACATCGTAGAAGGAGCACAGAAGAGTGAGTTACTGTTTCTCTAATTTATGTAAAGGCCTTGCGATTGATCTCTGTAGTTGCCTCCAGTGTGACACATATTGAGTTGCAGAGTCGAGGGCTGGAGAGTGGAATGGGTTAGTCTGTTTCACAACATAACACATATTCTTACCATCTACAAATCAAGAACAACTGTAACATATTTTCCTCTTCACACAGTTTCCTCGATTCTGCTGGTATATCTATTACGTGGTCCCGCTATTGGTGCTCACTCTGATTGCTGACAACAGGTAGCTAGAAAAGTCTTCAATTTGCATGTAAATCCACTTGTACATGTTTCGTCCTGCTCATCTGTAAGTTTGTTCACTTTTAATGATATTCTGGAGTACTCAGATAACCTTACAAGTAGCAGTTACATTTATAAACACATGTTCTAGGAAACTGTAACCAAGACCATGAAACTTGGCTTTAATGCAGAGGATGATTGTTTTTAATTGTAATTAATTAATACATATTTATAAATTATCTTTAATTTGACATAATTAGGTTGTGGTGCTAAGGAAAGGATTAAATTATTGACCAGTAAAGTGTGCCGCAAAATTTTATCTTGTGTAGAATGAAAGGGAAGAGAATTATAGTGTTAAGGTCTGTGTACAGGTAGACGAGTTCAAGGTCTGTGGGGGTAATGAGAAGTACATCCTGGCCCATATCCCTAACTGTGTTTTCAGGGGCGTTACAGATATTAAAATTCAAAGACATTTCATTTGCGTATGTTAAAGATGTATGCATTTTGATACTTTCAGTTAGATTTCAAGCCCATATCGAATAACTTAAGTAATAAATTTTGTGCTTGATATTTAAACAATTATATTTGTATAGCAGAGTTTAAGCATCAACTCTATAGCAAGTATACGTGGTTACAATATGTTTGCTCCTTTTAAGACATACTCTCTTACCATCTGATAAAGGGATTGGTAGTGAATTTGACATCAAGAAATTGAGTTCTACTACTTCTTTTTAGCTCTGATTTTGAAGTTGTCCTGTTAGTGATAATATGATTGGACTGTATGTGCTAACATTATGTCTTAATGGTAATCTGTACCTGCAGTTTCTGGAGAACACATTTTCGAAGCTCCTCATAAAGTTTCTCATAATATTCAACAAACAGTTGTGGTTTCAACCATGATGGTGCAACTCCTCATTTCTCTAGTTATGTCCAAGAGCACTTGAACTGCAGATTTGGTTAGCAATGAATTGGTCACACTGGACTCATTGCATGGCCTTGTTATTCTCCTGACCTCACCCCATTTACAGAGCCTTGTTTATGAGACTCCAAGTGAATAGGAAAGAGAGCTCATTGCTGGGGAGCTTGCAGCTACTTACTCTCTATCGCACATGCCTCCTGGGATCTTTGAACGTGTACGCAAGGCAGTGGCACTTCATTGTAGATCTTGTAACAAAGCAGGAGGCTGCATTTTTGAACAGCTTTTGTTAAGGATTACAATCAAATTGAAATGTGATGGTTTCATTCTCAATCACGTCAAAATTTACCTCAATTATCAATTTCCATGTTATGGTTTTTTAATAAAACACATCTCTTCTAACATCCTGTGACATTTGAGTATTGAATTTTTTTTACATCCAGTGTTCTGTATGCAAATTGGTTGTAGATGTTCATGTATGTTAATTGTACAAACGTGCAGGGTGTTTGAGGAAATAATTTTAATTGTAACAAATTATGTCAGAAATATTTATATGACTTCTATTTTCTTCTCTTTAATGTGTATTTTCATGTTACACATAGGGGGTGGTCAAAATTATAAACATATTTAATGTGAGACAATATTATAAACATATTTATTGTGAAAACCCTTACGAATATGGGTTGCAATTAATATTTTCAGTACATCCATGCCATGTATCATAGCAGTCTGCCACTTAGAGGCCATGAAGACAAGATGTTTAAGTCCTTTCAGTAGCATTTGTACAGGTTGTATTTGAACATTCTCGTAGTTGATAAACATCAGTATGTCTAAACTTTCAGACTTTTGAAAAGGCAAATTTTTCGGGGATTGCTTCTCACTGATTGTCTGTAATGTAAACAGCCAATTTTATGCGGGTTGCAGGGAACGTTATGTATTAGAGACAACCTACACATAACGTCTTAAGATGTCATCTTCGAAGCAGAATAGTAG
Organism: Dryococelus australis; assembly: GCA_029891345.1. NCBI lineage: Eukaryota > Metazoa > Arthropoda > Insecta > Phasmatodea > Phasmatidae > Dryococelus > Dryococelus australis. The sequence continues at coordinate 103,490,018 of CM057004.1, forward strand.
GTGATAGTTGGAACTAGAAGAATGTTGAAGTAGACAGTGGTATGGAAGCTTGAGGTATTGGCGCTTCAGACAGTGGCGGATTTAGAAACCTGGAGGGGGTCTCTTGAGGATGGGGCACTGTGCATTAGGTTCAAACCCTATGCCTACCGGTACACATTATTTTAATGCTACATATAAATTTCAGTACTTAGTGTATGTGCTATCAAAATCATTTTTAAAATTTTCATATAATATACTAAATCTGCGTATTAATACTGTACTACTAACAATGCCCTTGGTTTCAAGAATGAAATTTTGTTCAGTGTAAAATTAAGTTCAAAGGAAGGGCTCAAACTTCCTTAGCTGCTGCCCCCTCCCCCCCTCCCCCCAACTGGCTACACCCTGGATCTGCCACTGGTGTCAGATGACCTTCAGTATTATCACCCTTTCCAAGAGTAACTACTAGGAGCTGTGTGTCATGAACATTCATGGCAGAGTGGCAATTCAAAACCATTGGTGACATCAGGGCTGTCGATGGGGGACAGTGGGGGGGAAGGGTGCATTTTTCTGGGCCCCCAGGCTCAGGGCAGTCCCAGATGATCAAAGTTACTGAAAGAAAAGGACACCCATGAAGGGGACCCTGAAATATTAATTTCCCACGGACCCCAATATTTCTGTCAATGGCCCTGAGTGACACTGTGTAAACTCTATAAAATGGTGCAGATCATGTGGAGGAATGCCCACAGAAAAACTATTATGTTGACTCCTCGTCCTTAACGTTAAGCATGGATGGGAAAACTGTAATTGTATGGGGCAGGATAGTTTGGCATGTTCTGTTACAACTTGTGTTGTGCTTGGAAAGATCACAACAGATCAGCATTTCAGAGTTCTGGATGATTATCTCCAGTCCACCCTATTCTTCAGACACTGTTTCCTGGAAAATGGTCTGTGTTCCAAGATAATACACTGCTTAGTGCATCCAAGTATGGTTTAATGAGTTTGTTGGTGTAACGTCTTTTCTGTCCTCAGTCTGTGACCAAATAATATTTTTTTTAGCCAACTCCCTTCTAATATGAAAGTTTTGTGTTGTGTCACAGATGCACATGTATACACCATAATTCATTCATGGTTACTTAAGACTTTTCTAAAGCCCTGCTAAAGTTTTACTTCTAGGATATTCCTCTGCCTCGTGCAAACTAAACTTGACTAAGTCTGGTAAATGACACCAAAGGAACAACGCATCGACTTTTTACACACTCAGTTGTAACAGTATTTTCTATAAGAACTATTTCTTACCGTGCAATCTTATCAACACACATGTTTTCTCACTGTTTTTTATTCAAATTATTTATAAATGAAGCATTATAATTTATGGATAAAATATGAATAACAATTTCATTTAACAGAAAAGAAAATAACTTTTATGAACACAAATGTAAAACGCTTGTGATATATGGCATATGTTGGAATAACTAAACAGGTCATACATGGGGAGATTTTTCAAAGGTTTGATTCAAAAAGGTGAAGAAACCGCATACTGACTGTATAATAAAACTATAGATTTTTATCTTAAAAATTTGTTCAAAAATTTGTTATGAATATGTGCCTTTTCACATCATGATTGGTTACACAAATTATAGCAAGGTATATAAATTTATAGACGTTAAATAGAGTGAAATTTTGAAAACCTCTTAACCTTCTGCTCTCATTGATAAGGTGCTCTGCTTTCATCATGTTTCTTGCACCCTTCAGAAACATTTTTGCACATAAAACTATAAAAATACTTACTTGTAAATTTTTGAATGCTTCGTGCACTTATTTTTTATTTTCTTATTTTGAAATAAAGATATGTGTAACTGTTGTGCTGGTTCTGTGTACAGTCTGCATTATCCCTCTTTTCCTTTATCAGCACCTTTGTTTTGTAGGATACACTTTATTGTTTCCTCGTGTTGTCTTTAGATGGCAGGATGACTGACCAGCTAAGAGCAAAATTTTTATTTTTCTGCGATATATTTACCATTTTAATAAACCCATATGTTTGTGGTGGAGAAATACTGCTGGTGATATTTTATGAGTTAACCAGGCGAGTTTTGTTTATCCCATCAATTATTTGTGGTATTGGGTTGTGTCATGGCCAAGAGTAATCTAATGAGTAAAGAGGACAACCAGGTTTGGAAAGGTTGAGTCAGCAGTGTACGGAACATTTTTGAAGTGATTTCAACTAGAAACATACAAAATCTTGTGGGCCCGAACCACCTGATTTAATATCGGTGCAGCTCTTGCTTGTGAGGAATGTTTCAGATCTTGCTTGTTGATTTTGCAACCTGAATTGTTCACAGGCTATGAAACTGGAATTTTATTAGCAATATTTTGAGCGTTTTTTTTCTGTTCTGCATTACAGTGGAATTATTTCAAGTGATCTATCATCAGTAAAAGGCAGTAGTAATCTTATGTAACCACCACAGTAAAGACTCAAATAAGTGATGCTTTAAGGGAACTTCCTTGTAAAATGTGTAAAATCTGTGCTTGCACATACATATGTGTATCTAAGTAGATAAATTTTATGGAAATACAGCATTTTTCGAAAGGGAAGAAAGTGTGTACAGCTGTAGGCTGTTAATGGTAAAGTTTGCACTTTTGAGGCTTTAGTTACTTTTTTATATCAGCCATTTTTTATCCTTATGTCACTTTTTAAAATAAATATTGCCATGCAAGTAATAAAAATAGTGTATATATTTCACCAGACTTAAGGCTACAACAAAATATTTTTATTGACTATTATTCCACATGAGAGGGCTTCAAAAAGTGATCACTTTGTCATTAATAGCCAGTTAACTTTTATCACATTTTGTTTATTCAAAGAGAAAAAATAGTGAAAATGGTTAATGGCTTTCCTGCACAATGGGTGAAAGTACAAAGTGGCACGTAGTTTGATCTATTGGTTTACATTGCATATAATAGTGTTAAATACTTGCTAATCTGCATTGCTACCCTTGCCCGTACTGCTCTCGAGAGTGGAGAAATGTGTGGTGGTCAGGCGAGTGGTAATCCAAGAAGCTTGTGGAGGTTTACAAAGGGATTTTGCAGTTATGTCAATCGCGACTTGCGCTTCTGACTTCAGCGGATTAAATTTCTAAGGTTATCCTTGAAGAATGTTCTGGTAAATACCCTGGCATCTCTCAGCGTGACTCGGGGTGCGGGGAATCTTCTAGATCGAGCCAGCGAGACTGTTTAAGCCGCTATGGGTCTCTGAGCGGGAGGAATTAAGCGACAGGTGTGCGAAGACAACGAGCCAGCAGAGCTTCAAGTGACGGTGAGAGTGAACAACGGGAGTGAAGTCTGCGGACTGCGAGCATCAGTACAGTGAAAGGTGAGTGAGACTGACGGGCGGGACTATGGAACTGGATGCGTGAGTGTAAGACATCTGGGATGGTGGCCATAGACAACACTGAACATGTGCAAATAATTAGTGTGAATTGACTACAGCCGTTATAGAGGCATTCAATTTTAATTGAGGTTGACATTAAACATTCCGCTCACTGAAAACAAGCGTGAGCGAGTGAAGAGATTTGGGCGGCTCTTAACATTAAGGTCTTCAGAGCCGATGGGGGTGATTGAGGTGAGTATGGAACAGCGCCGGAATGAAGGGGCGGGGGAAACGGCATCATTCGGCACGATTCCCACATGCAAAAATCCGGTGACCCGGCCGGGGACTGAACCCGGATCGCCTTGGTGGGGGGCGAGCGAGCTAACCGCTCGGCCATCGCGGCCCCCTGAGAACAAGAGTAATAGTGGAGATGGATAATTTAATTTTGTAAATAATAATAGTTGTGTGAATAAATTGAAAATAACATTTAGTTATTTTATTTTTATTAAGACCAGATAGTACCAGGGAATAACCATGAACAAAAACATACATTTGCAAGCCATAACATATAGATGTATATATAGTCCATTCACGACTGGAACAGATTTTTGAAAATCGATTTTTGAAAAAACACCCTAGCCATTAGCCGCATGCATAGTTTGTAAAGAAGTGGCAGGTGCGGATACAGTACTTGCACCCGTCACTTCTTTTACTAGCTACAGGTATATGCAGCTAATGGATACGGTGTTTTTTCAAAGGTTGATTTTCATAAGTCTGTTCCAGTCGTGAATGGACTATAGTTGCGAGTCTAGCGACCTTGCTCCCTTCCTGCTGCTTCGCACAATTCTCATTCACTTTTCTCTTATTGGGAAGGGACCGCGGTATCTGAGCGGTTAGACTAATCGTCTCCCACCAAAGCGAACCGGGTTCAATTCCCGGCTGGTTCTCTCCGGATTTTAGCAAGTGGGAATCGTGCCAGACAATGCCGCTTGTTGGCGGGTTTTCTCTGTGATCTCCCTTTTCCCGCGCCCTTTCATTCCGGCGCTGCTCCACATTCACCTCACTTCACCCTCATCGGTTTTCGAGACCTCTTATGTTAAGAGCCGCCCAGATCTCTTCACTCGCTCTTATCGGGTACATAATTACTTGAGTAACGTTAGCCGGGCGCAGCGGAGTTTACTATTATATATGTTCTGATAGGCAAGTGGCCAATACGCTTAGTGCCACGGCATCTTCCACCTCGGTTATTGTTTTCCCGACGTAAGACGTAAGCAAATGAGAAGTGCACCCCTCCATGACTGGACCTGTGGTTGATATCTCGCACCTAGCAGCGACCAACGAAGGTCGGAGATTGCCTCGTTCGCCCGAGAAACCTCGTGGGCACTGACTCGGGTCATCTGGGGCATGCGCGTGTGCGGAATTATACAGAAAATATTAGAGCTGGTATATAAATACAGCCTTCCCCCCGCCGACGGAATATATAGGTATACCAGGAAGGGGCCGCGGTTGCCGCAGCGGCGAACCGCGTTTGATTCCCGGGCGGGGCCACTCCCTCATTCTCGTATGTGGAAATCGTGCCATGCGATGCCGCTGGTTGGTGCGTTTTCTTGCGGATCTCCTGTTGTCCCCGCTTCTGCATTTCGACCCTGCTCCATACTCACCTCGCTTCACCCTCTTTGGCTCTCAAATCATAGTTTTTGAGAGCCTTATTTTTCTGGCGTGCCCCCAGATCCCACTACGTCATCGTGACCCCCATCACAGTTCCTTGGGTCCTTCGTTATGAATATTAGTAGGTATGATGGCAGGAGCATGGGATGTATCTCAGGGCAAGCCCTATAATTGCCTTAGGTCGGGAGAAAATAGGGTCATTGCTAGTTAGCGAAGGTAGATTTGCGTGAGTTTGGTGCAGGGTGATGTGAAATGGGTGAGTTCGGAGCTGTTTTGATAACCAGGGAGGGTCGCGCTGCGCGGTCCTTGTGGAATGGAGCAGAACTGAACCACCCAGCCTAGAAATACCAGCCATCTCTCTCCTGAGGGACAGAAAAAAGTGTCAAGTGTTACAGGCCAAGAAAGATTGGGAAGTACAGTGTAGTAGTGTGTGTGTGTGTGCGCGCGTGCTTGTTAGTAGAAGTGTGCAAGAGCAGGTCAAGCCTCCACATATACAGCATGTTCACAAAAATGACCGACAAACAATGTCAAGTGGTTCCTCACACAAATATAGCACAGGGTAAAGATGAGGTAGACCGAACTCGCTGGCTCCGCGCAACCAGTCTTCCGTGTCCCAGCATTGAACTGTTTTCTGCTAATACGGCTTGCAAAAATGGCGTGGATTGGATTTGAGGTTAGAATACTATTTAGTAAAAAAAAAAAAAAGTGCTTTGAAATGTTTGTATACTTCTTCTAACCTACTTGGAATGCGGTTAGATTAAATTGAAATTGGTGAATGTATTTATTTATATAAAAGAGCTTGTCTTTTGAAAATTCAGGTATAAACGAACACGTTCATCACTATTGAACACGGGACTTTGATAGTTGTGTTCCTTTGGGGTAGGTCAATGTTGAATACGTACGCGAAAAACGAACAAGCGATCTACCTCATCGTTAGTCAATGATATATAGACGATACGAAGCGGTACAACATACGCACGGCAGGAAGGAGTCACACTCGTCTCCAGTGCGACTGTATACACCTCGGTGGCAACCACTTTTGAATAGTCACTGCACCTGCATGCATATATTCTAATGAGCGCATTGTGTGATATTCGCCCCGTAAAGTTGGTAACGATGGCTAGAAAGTAGTTCCATATCTTAACGTCGAATAAAAAGTGTTGGGTAACCATTTCTGATAGTTTAAATTATTTATTTCGCTTTCTGTTATTTTTTTTAATGCAACAAAGTGTAAAAATGAGCTCTCTCTCTCTCTCTCTCTCTCTCTCTCGCTCTCTCTCTCTCGCTCTCTCTCTCTCGCTCTCTCTCTCTCGCTCTCTCTCTCTCTCTCTCTCTCTCTCTCTCTCTCTCTCAACTTGACCGACGCATGGATAATGTGATGACGCTTATGACAATGTTAGTCTTACATAAGGCTGGAGAATACACAACGTGCATACAAGTAGATCTTAAGCAGAGCTTTCAAAAGTGCTCATTTTACCGTGAACAGCCTATGCTTATGTACACAGACAGTAATTTTCTGTAGATGTGTATGTTTATTTATCGGTACACTACGCGTACTTTCAGAGTAAATCTGGTCCCGTGCTATTCGCAGTAAAAATGTCATCCATCCCCGCCTTTACGGGCGTGTACCATCCTTAGGAAGCGAGTTAGGATAAATGTCATGTGTATATACGTTTCGTGTATATTTACGCGAGGAATCACTTGACGGAATCTGTCAGTTATTTTGTGACATTCTGTATACCAGGAAATATCATCGCGGGCTGGCGGTTCCCCCCCCCCCCGTCTTCTACCTGTAACTCCTCGGGCAGCGCCGTCGACGAACCTCAGCGACTCCCGTTTTGGGACGGCGGGACGAAATGTCATCCAGAAAAAAGTGCTATGGTGTGCCAACTGTATTAATATTACTAATGACTGTTCGCGATAAAATGGGCACTTTTAGAGATAAGTCACTGCTCCTATAGGCTATTCACGGTGAAGAGAGAATTTTCGAAAGCCCTCATTTGAAATAAAAGTCAATCAATATATTTTGTTGTAGCCTTAGACGATAACTTCCCAGTACAGTGGAATATATGCACTGTGTTTATTGCTTACATGACAATATTTATTTTAAAATGTCGTTAAAGGATAAAAATGGCTAACAGGAAAAAGTGATTTGGGCCTCAAAAGTGCTCACTTTACCGTGAACAGCCTGTACCTGCATGTATTTTAATGAGCGCATTGTGTGACATTGGCCCAGTAAAGCTTGTAACGATGGAGGGGAAGTAGTTCATATCTTAACTTAAAATAAAGTGTTATGTAATCATTCGCGACAAATTAAATTATTTATTTCGCCTCCTTTTTTTTTTTTAATGCATCAGAGTGTAAAAATGAGCAGGTTTGTAAAATAATCTCGCAGTTTCACTTGACCTACGCATGAATAAAGTGACGAGGCTTATGGCAATATTAATTTTACATAAGGCGGAAGAATACACACCGTGCATGCAATTAGATCCTAACTTTTAAAAGGGCTCCATTTACCGTGAACAGCCTTATACGATATAGGCTATTCACGGTAAAGTGAGCACTTTCTAAGTATTTCCTTTTTCACAGCGTATACTTTCACCATGCTCAAAAGTTAATGTCTGAGGTTATAATACATCATATTTATTGAATGGGCCCTAAAAAGTGCTCACTTTACCGTGAATAGTCTACATAGGCTTTTCACGCTAATATGAGCACTTTGGAAAGCCCTGCTTAAGTTCTACTTGTATACACGTTGTGTGTGTTCTTCCGCCCTATGTAAAATTATCATTGCCGTGGGCCTCATCACTTTATTCAAGTGAAACTGTGAAATCATGAGAAAAGTAAATATTTATCGAATCTGCTAACTTACACTTCGATGCATAAAATAAAAATCAGTTAGCGAAATAAACCATGTAAGCTATCACAAATGGTTACCTAACACTTTTTATTCGACTTTAACTGGGTGTATGTCATTCAGAGCGTCCATTAAAATGTATGCAGGTAAGGATAGTGACTTTTTTCTAGGGTTGATTTCAAAAGTGTTCACTTTATCGTGAACAGCCTTTAGTAATTTTTGTTATCTGTGATCCGATAGCAACAAACTGACGTTGCTGTTATGTAATATAATTCACAGCTGTTAATGTCAGTGTAACTTCGCGTAGAAGGAGGCTAACTCGTGCCAAGCGCGCGTCCAATACGCAAGTTAGTCCCTTTCAATGTTTTCCGTTTCACACTGCGTATATTTTTTAAACAGCTGAAAGAAATTTTTTTCGAAACTAACATTTTATAGCGTAGATGAATATTTAAAAATGAAGAAATTATTGCATAACATGTCTCTGTACGCATTTCTTGTTCCGGTTTTTATCGTTTCCTTTTTCTTCTGTTTCAGTAAAACGACGACGCCCCACAGCATGTTGGAGGAGGATTGGTCAAATTATGAGGAAAAGATATGATGTGTGTACGTGTATTCTGACATACATGTGTGTGTGTTTACTATGTCCAGTGTACAAACTTTGTATGCTGTAATTTGGCTCGTCCAATATATTTGTACAGCTATGTATTGAACAAAGATCTTACGGATGCAATTTAAAAAAAAAAAAGTCGTCGCGATATTAATGAACCGCGTCCCAGTGAATGTCTGGAAGCCGGCCAGCTTCATCGATCTGGCGGGAGGTCGCCGCGCGCATGCGCTGTTGGTCCCCTTGCCCAGTCGGTGCTGTCAGTGGATGACGGATCGCGTGTGGTACGGCGTCTCCGGCCTGCGTGCGTGTTTGTTGATGTCCGCGTGGTTGGTCGCGCCCTCGTCCCACGGGCTGGCCTTGCTTTTCCGCCGACGGCTGTCGCCGTCTCTTCGTGTTCTCGCGCCATGATTTTCAATTCGCGACGCTGTTGTGAGTATACAGTTCATGTTGATACGTAAAGCCCAGTACACACGGGCATCTTTCTTGTACACGAAAGTCAGCGCGTTCTTGTACTCCCCGACTTGCATCGTGTGAACGGCCGCTAAGTATGCTAGTTACTAGCACACAAAAGTTTGTATACTAGCTAGCGCCATATAGAGACGATCCTATTTTTCACCATCTTTCATGTGCAAGTCGAATGTAAACAAAACATATTTTGTTGATGCTCGAAATAAGCAGATATGTTAATGTTTTTAACACGATATAATGTTTAATAGGCCCACTATCGTAAATAATTCTGTGTGTGAATTTTAAAGAAACAAAGAGGTTTGTCTTTTTTTCTGTGAGTGATTTTACATTTTCTACGTTTTTAAATATTCTGTGCTTTAAATATGACTGATTGGACTAAATCTTTTATTATTTTTTATGACAGATGCTACTGGTGATGCACAAATTACCCCCACATCCCCAAAAACTGCTTCCAAATCATACATAGTTGACATCAACCATCCACTTTCTTGCTCACCAGCTAATGTCGTGTATGGATCACACAATTCCGTGCATACTAGCTAGTAGGCATTTTAATGTTCAATTTATTGTTCATATTTATTTTCACTTTCTTGTGCAAGTAAGATGCCCGTGTGTACTGGACTTTAGACAGGGGCCCTTAAAACTTTGTGATTTCAAGGACTCCGTTGATATGACGTACATTTCGTCTACCCCCGAACGTTTGTTTAATACAAACTAACAAAATATTTCCACATATACAACCTGTTTATTTTTCACTATACAAATTGCTACAATCTCGAATTGCGTTTGCAACAAAATGTGCAGTAATCAGCTTCGTTAATAACAGTTATATCATTATAGCCCAATTACGAAATTTTTGTGAAAAATAAAATATATTGCTTTCACTTGTGGTCCCTTGTCTGTAAGCTGAAGGACCCGAGCTGTCGGCGGATTACAGTTTAAAATGAGGGCCCTAAGGGGCGACTAGTCCAAATGTTGGACAATCGTGTTTATTTTTAAAAACCATTGTAAACAAACATTTGGTGTCACCTTTGGTTCTGTAATCCACAGGGTGGAGCAAAAGAAATTACTTTCGTTTTATGTTATTTCCAAAAGTATATACGCTTTTCATCACATCTGGATCTATGTGAAATATATTTGTGGTTTTTCTTCTCGTTTATTGTGTTGGACATCGCTTCCAGCAATTTGCAGTTTTGTGACAGTTTGTATGTGGGATATGCTAGGGATTTAGGCAGAATTAAAATGCAGTAGCATTCACAGGTAGCATGACTTGTTTCAGGACGGAGAGAGAAGAGACTGAATTTATAATATTTTTATAGCAATTGATGCCGTTATAACACGTGTAGGAAAATTCACTCTATAATGATATTATGATAGCGTTACTTTCAGTTATGTTGTATGTAGACCCCTTCTATTTCATCTAGAGATGTGCTTGGGCTATGATCCGCGTGTGTAGGTGTGGAGAGTTGTTTAGAGACCAAGGCACCGCCAAGTTTGCTGCAGCTTTGTACTTCTGTGTGTAATCTGACCATACTTCATAAATACACACACACACTTTAAAATACTCAACACGAGGGATGCTCGAAAGTAGGTCAAAACTCTGCTGTACTCTACGCGGCAAATGTGTGTTACGCTTTGATGTGGTGCAATAGCGACGTAAATATATTATGCGAGGGTTCATGCAAATTTGGCGCTATCTTGTAATTTAAATACCTTGTATATGTTATTAACTGTTTAATTAGAGCGTAGAAAGTACTTCATTTTTCCTGTCCGTTTGGTGAACAATAGCTCATGCTTCTCGATAATCTTTTTTTTTATGTCACTGGCCACGGATTTATTGCTCGTAAGCTACCGTGTAGCATAGTTATTTATTAAAATCGGTCATATTTACAAGAAATGACTTCGTTCTGATTTGCCTCATTTATAGACGAATGGTGAACAGGAAAGTTTGTTGCCCCTTCAGAGAAGCATACAAGCACATACCATTTTGTCTCACATTTTATTGAATACATACGAGTTCTAAGAATGTGTTGTAAGGGGATATACGATATTGTATTACGTAAGCTGTTTACAAAGCCTGTGGAATGACTTGCTTCAACTGAGCATCATTTTTTACTTTCGCGTTAGCCTTGTCGGAATTGAGGCTTACGTAATGGCGCGTCATGGAAAAAAAAAACGTGTAATATTTCAAACTAGGTTCCGTCATTTCTCTTATCCCCCTCCCTCCCCTCTTTTTTCCAACTCGGGTTAATCCCCTTAATTTCTAATTAATCCTTTCAAGTTTTATGCGCAGAAGCACATGACCATATTGGAAAGGGAAAAAAAGGCGGGGTTAGGTGATTACGGATCAAAGAAAAAAATCAATGTTACAATTGTTTTTGTTGAATAATCTTGGAAGTCTCGCTATTTTTTTTTTTTTTAATACCTCAGGGCCGCCGCTGTGTAGTTGTAATCTGGCTACTCGCATCCCACGACGACTGGCCGTATCCGATTCCCTCCGGAGTCACGTGGGAAACATGTCGGACGTTGCCGTGAGGTTTTCTCGGGGTTCTTCAGTTTCCCCATGCCTTGCATTCTGCCACTGCTCCATCACTATAGGCTGTTCACGGTAAAAGGAGCACTTTTTTACTCCTAGTTAGTTTCCTTTCAGCCATAGCTTATTCTTTTAACTACATTTTAAAATAAATAATGTGTTTCAAGTAATAAACATGATGTGTATATTCCACCGCACACTGCGATGTTATTGTCTAAGGCTACAATAAAAAAATATATTTATACTAGCTGATCCTGGCGAATGTTGTTCCGCCTTTTTCACCTTCTATCTTGCCTTCCCAATGCTTCCTCTATTACGTCTGGTACGTCGACCTATGTTTGACCGTGGTATCGCTGGCATTTTTCTCTTTTAGATCAACAATCATTTCCTGCAAGCACGAGCAAAATCGGCTCATAAATATACAGGTTAGACTCCAGCGCCACCTATCGGAATTAACCATAACTAAAAACCTTGCCATATCAATAGCATATGGTGTGAATATGGTCTCAGTTGGCCCAGTGGTTTGTCAGTGATGATGCAGTTTACTCACGCACAATGGATTTCATTTGTATAGAAGATTGAATATTATCCGAAATGAGAACGCTTTCAGAAGTGTTCACTTTACCGTGAATAGCCTGTTCCTTACTTGAGCCACACCGAAGATCAGAACCTCTCAATTCTAAATACCAGTTTACAATTATATGTAACGGTGTATTTCCAAACTAGCTGTATAGGCTGTTCGCGGTTACCTGCTCCGAACTTCTCTGAAGTGCCGCTGAAGTTCTACATCCAGGCGGCATCTTACACACAAAGCTTTTAACAAATACGCCTATAGGACGCTGCACCGGATTCGCGCGCACTCAGTGTTATGTTATTTCTCATAAGAACTATCATTACACTTTTATTCTTCCTGTATTTATTCATGTTTGTTATTAATAAAATATTTTATGGACGGAATATAAGTAAATGTTCAATTTAACAAAAATAAGGCTGTACATTAACACAATTACAAAACGCCTGTAATACGTGGCGTTTTTATGAAACAACCAAACACATCATACACAGGGGGAATTTTCGAAGGTTCGTTTCAAAAAGTGTGAAGAAATCGCGAATACGTTACAGTACACAAATTTTAAGCAATATATAGGCCATTACAAAATGCTTTCAACTAAGGCGGCGTGTTACATACACAGACTAAACACGAGGTGAGGTGGTAGACCAGTATCGCTAGCAGCGCACTACTAATAATCCTAGCAACAACGGCGTGGTTTGGATTTGAGAATAGAACACTGGTCAGTGAACAAGTGATTTGAGATGTTTTTACTCTTCCTTTAAAAAACTTGTAATGCAGTTTGATTGAATTAAAATTGATCAAAGTAATTTATTAACATAATAGTGGTTGTAATTTCAAAATTAAGATATGAACAAACACGTGTCTCACTGTTGACCAAGCGACTTTGACAGTTGTGTTCCTTTGGGGTATGTATAAGCGCTCTACCTCTCGTCTGTAGTCTATGATTACGTCACACGCTGTGTGGTTTCACGTAACCACCGCCTTGACCTCTCCTTGTAACCAGGAACAGAACTGCTAGCTTGTGTTGGCGTCACTGTCTCAGATAGCCCTACAAGTGCCCTGTGCGAGTTTTACAGCTCTTCAGCATTCCGATGCTATACGGCTTTAAACCGCGGCCGAATGCATATAAGAACCGCGCAAAATATGCCCTGTCGTCCTCTCTACTTTTCCCCCCTGCCGCAGCCAATTTTATGGGACGCGGTGGTGTCGTGGTTAGACTTCTCGCCTCCCACGTGGGCGGACCGGGCTCGATTCCCGGTGGGGTCGCCCCCTGGATTTTCGCATGTGGGAATCGTGCCGGACGATGCCTTTGGTCGGCGGATTTTCTCGAGGATCTCCCGTTTCCCCCGGCCCTGCATTCCGGCACTGCTCCATTCACTTCAGTTACCCTCATCGGCTCTCAAGATCTCGTTGTTGAGAGCCGCCCAAATCTCTTCTCTCACTCTCTTAGAACCAATGTTTTTCTTTTGTTTCTGCCGGATGATGCTGGTCGACGGGTTTTTTCGGGGATTCTCCGTTTCCCCCGCCCTTTCATTCCGGTGCTGCTCCATATCATTTTAATCACCCTCATCGGTTCTCAAGCCATCTATGTTAAGAGCCGCGCAAATCTCTCCCCTCCACTCAGTAATTAAACCTGAATCATCTACACGACATGCTTCAGGTAACTTATATGTGAAACTTCTTTGCCTTGAGTCTTGTTCTTCGTGTCACTTCCTCACGTGAAGTCCAGACAGGAGAGAGCATGGCATCTGTCAGGAAACCTTCCTGCCAAGGACAGGAGTATCGCTAAGATAACTGTAGGTTCTGAGTCAGGCGTTGCGTTGCAGAAGATAAGATTGACACAAGGCCACCGTGAGGCACCTAGATTGTGTTCCTGCTACGGGGCCATGGCTGTCCTGTGCCATGGCCCACGGCAACGTCCGCCCCGTCTTTTACATTTGAAAATCGAGCGTGACCTCGCCGGGAATCGAACCCGGGTCGCCATTGTCAGGGCGCTAGCCGCGTGAAAAACAGTGGCCCGTCCTGTGCTATAGTCTGTCTCATATAAGGTGGCGAGATTTTGACAGTCCGTGGGTGGCAACTTGACGTATACGAAACAAACATTACAAAATCGTGTATCAGCTGATGCACGAACGAACAAAAGTTAATACTAAGTTGGCTATTCTGAGTGCACTGGCGACACGCACATCAGACAAGTACAAAAGACGCGGTAACGAAGAGTTCCTAGATTAATTAATATATTTTATTTGGTCACAAGACAGCGGTTGTAAGTGTTACAAACTAATATTCGTGCTAAAGTAGTAATGTATAGGTGTTCAAAATGAAATGCACAATAAGACGATTCATAGCCGAATGAAACGCAACTTTAAACAGAGCTTTTCATGTCGTATTCTCACTGTCCATCCATGCTTTCCATATGTTCTTGTTATTAATTCCAAAAGCCTACAGAAATATCGAATACTAATATTGAATTACTTTTTCAAATAATTTGACGAAATCTTTTTCAAATTCGTGTCGTTTTGAGACAGTGATAGGAGAAAAGTAAATTTTTAAAGAGCAGGATCTAGAGGCAGGCGAGCCCTAGTTACTTTTTTCTTTCAACCAATTTATATCCTTCCACCACTTGTTAATGTAAACCCTGCTAACTGAGTAATAAACACTGTGTATACATTCACCATATCCAAAACCAAAATTCCGAGACCATAATGAAATGTATTTTGTCTGATGAAACAGCCTCAAAAAGTGCTCACTTTACCGTGAACGATCTATATCTGTCAGTATCGCGCGCGGCTCACACGCTTTACCATGTCGTGCGCGCCATCTGTGTGCTCTTTCTCGAACCTAACCAGACATAAAGATCAAATGTATAGGTTTCGTATGTAAAATAACAAATTTACGAACAGATACCAATAGTTTAATTTTTCCGCGAGCTCCGCATAGTTTTTAAAGTAACATATATTTCGTGTACAGCGATTTTGATTACTAGTAATTGCTATTGGGCCAGTAATTGTCCGTCTATGTTCTAAACGCGCCATGTCTCCCCCCCCCCCCTCCGGAACCCATTTCCTTGTCTTCGTGTAGCCTCCAATTGACGCACCAGTTGATCGCGAAAGGATACATAAACTAAAAGTAAACATTCGTTGATCTGTCAAAATCTTTGTGACGGTTGTATATATTTTCGAGCGGACTCTGTGATGTGTGATTGTTACTAATTAGCTTTTAAGTCAATTCATACCTGAAAGGGGCTGTCGGCGTATCTGGATAATGCATCATGATTAGGTAGAGCACAGCAGTATAAAAGAAGGGGTTTTATTGAACATAACGATTATACAGTAACTATTTACTTGACTATTGATCGGGGTAGCTTAAATGGAATTCCAAGATGCTAATTAACTATATTAAGTTTTATTACCGCACGCCACTATCATTACAATCTAATTGTAAAGTTCGCACGTTGTTCATGTTGCCGGAGGATGATTCTAGGAGGCGGTCAACGACGGCCTGACACAATCTCCATGTCTTCTTGGTCCGCTGCCCCGATGACTAAAGTAGCCGCTCCCAGTGTTACGTTCGCCTATATCGGGCGCGCTGTTTAATATTTTCGGCCTCGTTTACAGGCCGGTGGAGGGGGTTTCTGCAACTGTCTTCCGTAAGGTGTTATTTGCATTCACGTTCGTGTCCTGGTTCAATGTTTGAAGGTGCGATGAGGCAGGCCGTCCACCTAAGGCCTGATCACTTCATAACATGGTGAACTGTTGCAAAGTAAGCTGTGTTTTACTCCGTGCTATACCTAATCGTTTGCTAGTTTACACATCGGCCACTTGAACTTGACTCCACGGCACGTGTGCAGTGGGTGCCTCGCCGCTCTCGTGAGTGGCCGCAGTATATTGCGTTTCTCATGGCTCCGCCACACGCCACTGGGGACTACGTTCCGTTTCTAAAACCCTGCTTAAGATTTGCTTGTATACACGTTGAGTATTCCTTCGCCCTATGTAATATTAACATTGCCATGGGCTTCATCACTTTATTCATGCGTCGGTCAAATGAACCGGTAAAATTATTAAGAAAGTAAATATTTTACAAATGTACTCATTTTTACACTTTGATGCATTTAAAAGAAACAGAAAGCGAAAGAATTAATTCTAAGTTATCACAAATGCTTACCTAACACTTCTTATTCGACGTTAAGATACAAAACTACTACCCATCCATCGTTACCAACTTTACTGGGCGAATGTCGCTCAGTGCACCCATTTTCTAAGGTTCATTTCTGAAGTGCTCACGGTACCGTGAACAGTTTTTGCCAACAACTGCAATTGCTGGCTAAAGTTCCTCCATTTGCTGATGCTTCTGATTAGTGACCGTGGTATTTTGGCGCCAGGGTTAAAGGCTACATTTTTTGCTGAGAACATTGATGTGTTACAGTAGCAGACGAGCGAAAATAGCTTCACTAAACTATAATGCCAACCAAGAAACTGTAACATTGCTGTTATCTGCCGAGGATGCGAAAAGAGTAACGATGAGTTAGTGTTAAATTATTTTTACCTAAATTAAATGCCCATACTATTATGTTTACAAAGTAAACTCGTTAACGAAAATAACATACATTGATAATGAAACGACAACAAACTCGTCTGGCATAGCGGACAAGATTATTTTTACTGCTGACACTGCTAACGAGGGTTCAGCCACCGAGAATACTGCGGGCGCAGCGTTTTGTGGGATCACCATGTGCACATTTGACACGACTGCGTAGTTACACAGCTTCTCATATTCGCCAGACCTGCTCCTTTAAGCCGAGAGTTGCTGTATACGTCACTGTGGCCCGACACAATCGACATTTTCATTTCAAAAAGTCCGTCGAAGTTTGCTAATGGGAGAGATATACGCATCTAGAAGTTGATACATTGTAATCGAATTGTAATATTTTTGCACTCTTTTTCGGATTTTCAGCTTCCCCCAGCCACAGATTTAGAGCAGCTAAGGTTTATATTGTTCTTGTGGGTTGTTTGCGGCGTGTTAGCTTTGGGTCGAGGTAGGTGCATATTGTCTGTCGAGACTGTAAACGTGTACAGAAATATCCATATAGTTGTAAGAAACTACACAATATTTCATTCCGCTTTTGTTAGTCTTGACAGAAGGTCCGTAGTGCCCGCAGGAAAATCGAAGCACTTGTAGTTAATATTTTCTTTCGCTTCTGCAGCCTGGTGGTAGGAAGGTCGCGGTTCGTGCGAACTGCATTACGAGCTCTCAGGCCAAGGTGGCCGCGGCCCCGTTTATCGCGAGGTCATGTTTACTGTAGGTGGTATCGTTTACCTCGCGACTGCTCCGGTGGCTGGGCAAGTGGAGCGGCTCTGTGGCTTCGATGTCGGCTCAAGACTGAAAACTATTGCGTCTTCTCTTCACGCCAGAATATCTGCTCAAGGTCACCGCGTTTGGTTACAACTTCAGTTTGCGCAAATTATTGTCACAAGACGCCGAGGGGGCATATTCGAGTTCGTGAGGGATGGAGGTCTTAATAAAATAAAAATTACTATATTTGATTTTTTAATTTATTCACCCAGCTATTATTTACAAAACTGAACTATCTATTATCACTATTATTCTTTAATATTCTTGATCAGTGCGACATTTAATGTCCAACACAGTTATAATTAAAGTATTTTTCAATGCCTCTATTATGGTTGTAGGTACATGATTCACACTCATTTGTTTACAGATGCCCAGTCTGTTTGTTGCCATCATTTCTAAAGGCTATTCGCGATAAAGTGAGTACTTTTGAAATCAATCCTAGAAAAAAGTCACTGCTCCTACGTGCACATTTTTAACGGGTACACTGTGGGAACCCTCCTCAGTAACGTTGGTAACGATGTAGGGGAAAGTAGATCCATATCTTAACGTCGAATAAAAAGTGTTATGTTACCATTTGTTATAACTTAAATTATTTCTAGTGCTTTCTGTTTTTTTTTAATGCGTCGAATTGTAAAAAATAGATTTTTAAAAATATTTACTTTTCCAATAATTTTACAGTTTCTCTTGGCCGACGCATGAAGAAAGCGATGAGGCCCATGGCAATGATAATTTCACATAAGTCGGAAGAACACACAACGTGCATACAAGTAGATCTTAAGCAGGGATTTCAAAATTGCTTATTTTACCGTGAACAGTCTATAATGTCTTAAACTCACGCATCCAGTTCAGTAGTCCCGCCCGTCAGTCTCACTCACCCTTCACTGCACTGATGCTCGCAGCCCGCAGACTTCATTCCCGCTGTTCACTCTCGCCGTCACTTGAAGCTCTGCTGGCTCGTCTTCGCACATCTGTCGCTTAATTCCTCCCGCTCAGAGACCCGTAGCGGCTTAAACAGTCTCGATGGCTCGATCTAGAATATTCCCCGCACCCCGAGTCACGCTGAGAGATGCCAGGGCATTGACCAGAACATTCTTCAAGGATAACCTTAGAAATTTAATCCGCCGAAGTCAGGAGCGCTAGTCGCGATGGGCTTATTGCGGCGGCACCTCTTTGTAAATCACCACGCGCTTCTTAGATTGCTGCTCGCCTGACCTTCAGACATTCCTTCGCTGTCGCGAGTAGGACGGGCAAGGGAAACGATGCAGGCCAGCAAGCATGTAAAATTATGTTCATTCAACATTCTTACAGTGTTAATTACAGATGAGATTTTCCATACAAGTACATTATTTCAATGTGTAGTTTAGCTGCTTCGAATAAGAGAGCAGCCAGCCAGAAGTAAAATGGTTTGTTAATACCGTGATTTTATTTGACTTAAACTGATTTTTTTCTTAATTTAAATGTCTATAAAAACAAAGGAAAAATTGAATAAAGAAATGGTATATACTGATTCCCTGGAAAACAGGAATACTTCTGTTCAATGACAACCCTAACTAGCCATTGGCTGATTTGTAATTTACGGTTGTCGGAATATACATATATTATATATAACAGTTCTAATATAACATTTGAAATGAAATAGATTCATTATAAATTTATAACCAGTGTAAATTAGGGTTTTTTTTATAGTAGATGTAATTTGAGGCGTTTGAAAATAAAGGGCGTTTTAAAGTATTAATAATAATACATGTATGTAATATAAATTATGTTGAATCTGCCAGATGTGAGATTTAGCTTAAACTGTGTTGCGATATTATCTTTGCCATGAGAGAGTAAGCGATAACACTGATTTTCTCCGTGTGCCGGAAAGAGATCAGACAGAGTTCCAGTTTTGTGGTGCGTTTTGTAATCAATCAAATTATCATAGAACACAAAAAAAAAAACAATTCTTTACAACGGTCCTCAAATAAGGTAGGTCAGGGTAATTCTGGCAAACATCCTCCCAGTTACGAGACGAATCCACCATACAAGTTAAGGGTTAAAAGAAAAAGTATTAATAAACTTGTTTTTTGGATTTAAAATCCCATGTTAGACAATGTCCTAATTCCACTCCTCCCCCCTACCACCGCTAGTCTTAGTACCTGAACCACCCTTCCAGGCATGAGTCTGCCTTGCAACTAAGTTCGGTTAGTTCTCGCAGAATCCAAAATGAAAATTTTTGGTCGCAGTACAGCGGTAGTCACGAGAGCTCGAATGTAGTGAGAAGCATGTCGGGAAAAAAAAAGTACATAAATATCCTGTTCGCAGCCGAGTATTTTTGAAAGCCCAGCGTAGTATCTACTTTTATACTCGTTTTTTATCCTTCGGCCGTACGTATGTGAAAATAGCATTGTCGTGGGCTTGATGACTTAATTCATGCGTCGGTAAAGCGAACATTTGAAATTTTAGGGAACCTAATATGCTATTTTACTTCAATCTGTATCAAGCAAGAAATAAACACGAACCTGATTTCTCATTAATTGTAACATTACACTGGTAATACAACTTCAAGTCTTTGGACTATTTTACGTAATTCGCTGTCAACTTAACTGGGAACCTACTTACAAATGTCTATAGGCTGTTCACGGTAAAGTGAGCACATTTTAAGGCCCTTCTAAATTTTTCCTTTCATACAATTTCCATCTTCCTGCTGCTTTTAAATATAAACATTGTAATGTGGCCAATAAACACAGTGTATACATTTCACCGCCCTCGAAATGTAATGTGTGAGGCTGCAATAAGATATATTTATTAGTGGTTGATGCCTGTTTGGAGGGCTATAAAAAGTGCTCACTTTAACGTGAGTAGCTTATGGTGGAAGTAATGAAAACTCGTGCAGTATTTTTCCGTATATTTGTAGTTTTCGTTTTCGTTTCTGCCGTTTTGTGCCGACTGTATTTGTGGCGGTGTTTTTGATTCCGCCGAACAAGTTGTGCTGCCCCAGGCGTTCAGACGCCAAAGTTGAAGGCTGTTAATTTCGCGCCTCAGTGAGCCGCCCTGATAGATTTTGTGCCGTGACCTTAACAGCTGTTTTTCGCTCTGAACCCCACACCCTCTAATGCCCGGTTACACCATCATCTTCCCTGATCCTAGATCGTGGTTCCAATGTAAAAGATTGCACCAACGAAATTTCACGATTCTGTATCTCCGATTCGTCGATCTTGGATGGAACTAGATGTGCGATGTTTTATCTGTTTTAAGTGAATTATTGTTGTACGAATTTTACTGAATAATATTACAGTTCGTACAATGTTGTTTTGATTTCCCAGGAAAACAATCGAACGTTTGTCGACGATGGGTGCTGATCTCGGATCGAGATTTCGGACAGTCAATTTAGGCGGTTCGAAATGAACTTCATCTTAATCTCCAGTCCAGCTCTGGAACTTGAATGGTGCAACAAGTTTCTGTGTCGATCTTAGATCCGATCTTGGATCGAGTTTCGAACCACGATGGTGCAACCTGGCATAAGTCGTCTTCAAACGTAGTGTTCCACAAACCTAATGCTCGGCTCCACCTGTTATGCAGAAGTTCTTAGGTTCGTTGTCATAATATCTGTTTCAAAGGTGTGATTGGAAACGTTTGATTAACTTATAAAGGCTGTTCACGATAAAGTGAGCACTTTTGAAATGAACCTTAGAAAAAAGTCACGTGCCTGCAAATATTTTAATGGGCGCACCGAGTGACAATCGCCCAGTAAAGTTGGTAACGATCGATGGAAAAGTTACGTATATTAACGTCGATAAATAGTGTTGGGTAACCATTTGTGATAACTTAAATTATTTCTTTCGCTTTCTGTTTTTTTTTATTTTTTTATTTCATCTAAGTGTGAAAATGAGCAGGTTTGTAAAATATTACTTTCCTAATAATTTCACAGTTTTTGCCGACCGCAGTAGAAATAAAGTAATGAGGTCCATGGCAATGTTAATCTTACATAAGTTAGAAGAATACACAACGTGCATACAAGTAGATCGTAAGAAGGGCATCCAAGAGTGCTCATTTTACCGTGAACAGCCTATAGGAAATTTACAATTTACTACTAGTTTAATACTTTTGTACCTAATTTTCGCTGTGTGTTGTTTCCTGCTTACAAAAAGGCAGGTTCTTAAATATGTTCCTGACCTTTTACAACGAGCAGGTAACACACAATTTAAAATGTAAATTTTGTATAATCGTACATTGTGAGCAATTTACTACGAATGGGAAATTATGACGCGAAAACGAAGAATTTCTTCCAAAGGGGTGAAGCCGACCCAAAACCTCCCGGTTGAATGAATGCTGTAGTTATCTTCAGTATGACGTGTCTTTGAGTTTCTTGGATGGGAACAAGGTCGGAGGAATTAATAGTTGGAACTAGGGTGCCCTGTTTCTCATCATGCTCGTATTCCTACCATTGACAAACCAAGAAGAATTGCAACGTGTTTTCCTCTCCGCGCCATTTCCCCGATTCCGCGGGTACCTCTGCTGTGTGTGATTTCGCTATTCGTGTCAACTCTTTTATTACTGACGACGGGTAATAGGGAAGTCCCCAGTTTGCGTCTATTCCGCCTGTACATATTTCGTAGAAACTATCGACACGGCCTTGAAGCTGCTGCTTCTCTGAATAAGCGACGAGTGTGTATTCACATACAGTCCATTCACGGTTACTTCCAACATTCCTGAAGCCCTGCTACAGTTCTACTTCTAGAGCATTCCTCCGCCTCGTTCAAACAAAGCTTAACTAATTCTAGTACACTAAAGGACAACGCAGTGTATTCGAGCGCACTCAGTTCAGAATAATTTTGCATGAAAACTATTTCTTACTAGGCAATACCAACACACTCATTTCCTCTCTGTCGTTACCTTAAACTTTGCACCTGTTGGGGTAACATTGCACCCCTCAGAATACTTGTTTAGGTGCCATTTGTTAAAAGGGTAGCAAACATTACCGGTGGAGGTAACATTCAAAATGTAAATTATATGGAGTCATCTTTTTATTTGCCAAGTTTCTCCAAAACAACAATGAGTGCTGCAAAGTTACCCCTGCAGGTGCAAAGTATGCGGTATTCATATTAATTGTAATATTAAATATAATTTATACGCAAATTGTTAGTGAAAGTTCAATTTATCCAAAAAAAATTAGGTAATTTTATGTAAACAGAAGTACAAAACGCTGGTGATACACACAGTCGGATAACATTATTATGTCATCTGCAGTGCGTAGCCCATGACGTATGGCCAGTGACGTGGGCTGGGTGAAGCGGGTATATAATGGCTGTACACATTGCGCTTCCTGCTGTCATGGGTAAGGGAAGCGATTTACCTAGTGGCAAAAAGGGAGGATGATTGACTTTCGGGCCAAGGGCGGCAGCATATCGGAAACAGCGACGTTTGTGAACTGTTCACGAGCCTCTGTGGTAAAGCTGTATCGTGAGTGGACGAATGGCGCCCCTGGGAATAACCGCCATGGAAACTGAGGAGCTACACACACCATTGATGTCCGAGGTGAACGTCAACTATGGCGGTGCGTGAAGGCCAACCGACATGCCATAATGGAACAACTCATCGTCCAAATGAACCAGAGGGCATCCAGACATGTGTCTACCGCAACAATTTATCGAACCCTTCAGCGAATGGGGCTCCGGGGTAGACGAAAACTACTGGAATTTGCTCGACATTATGGCGACGTGACCGTTGTTGATTGGCGACAGGTAGCCTTCTCCGACGAGTCCCTTTTTCAGTCGCAATAAACAGATGGCCGTCAGTGTGTCCGGCGAGAAACGCCTGAAAACAGACGCCCTGCATCCATTGCTGGACCAACACAAGGCGGTGGGGGCAGTGTTATGGTCTGGGGAATATTCTCGTGGTATTCTCTAGGTTCCATCATCCGTGTGGAAGGCACTCTATATCGATTTGTTTATGAATCGATCCTCTGCGATCACGTTCACCCGTACGTAATGATTATCTTTCCTCTGGAGTATGGGATCTTCCAGCACAATAATGCGGCTTGCCACACGGCTAGGAGTATCCGCACGTGGCTGGAAGACCACTATCAAGATTTCAAAGTTCTTCCCTGTCCCCCAAACAGCCCCGATCGCCATCAATTTGGACACGTGTGGGGCCACCTATACCGTCGTGTTCGCCGTCTATACCCCCCCCCCCCCCCATTCAGGCACCCTTCAACAATCGTGGGACGCACTGCAGACAGCATGGTTCCGGATACCCGTGGAGACCTAACAGCACCTGACTGCGTCACTGCCAGCTCGTCTAGCTGCTGTCCGCTCTGCGAAGAGCGGTTACTCTGGATACTAACATGTGGTCATGGTATAGATCGTTCACGGTAAAGTGAGCACTTTTTTAAGCTGTTTCATCAGTCATAATAACCAATCAATTCATTTCATTGTGGCCGTCGGCTTTTGGTTTTGGGTATGGCGAGAGTATACACTGTGCTTATTACTCACATGGCAGGGTTTACATTAATAAGTGGTTGAAAGAAAATAAGTAACTAGGGTTTGAAAAGTGCTCACTTTACCGTGAACGGCCTATAGTGTGATTAGACTGTTTATGGCATATTTAGGAAACAATCGAACCTCTCATGGGGTTATTTGACAAATGTTTCATTCAAAAATTGCGAATAATCCGCGAATAGACTATATTCCGCAGGTATCGTCGTGAATTGGTCGAGCAGTACTAGGTGCTGTTGTAGAAGCGGCGACCGCAGCCTTAGGCAACACCAACTTTCTTTGTGAGCTTCTAACCAACCACGTCTCCGTGTGGTCGGCCTGGCCGTCTCGCGCGACCAACCACAGTCGCAAAAACTGGTCGCCTTTCCAAATACTCGCTGGTCGTCGTTACTATCGCAGGTACGAGATCTGCGCCGCTCTCGCCTGTTCCCTTCAGATATCAACAGTTGCTGTAGACTGTTCACGGTAAAATGAGCAGTCCCTGCTCAAGATCTGCTTGTATGCGCGTTGCGTATTCTTCCGCCTTATGCAGAATTAACATTGCCGTGGTCCTCATCATTGTATCCATTCGTCGGTCAAGGGAAACTGTGAAATTGTTAGAAAAGTAAACATTTTATAAATCTGCTGATTTTCACACACTGATGCATAAAAAAAAAAAAACAGAAAGCGAAATCAATAATATAAATTATCACGAATTGTTATCTAACACTTTTTATTCGACGTTAAGATGCGGAACTACTTTTCATCGTTGCCAACTTTACCGGGCGCATGTCACTCAGTATGCCCGTTGAAGTATATGCAGTCATGGGCAGTGACTTTTTTCTAAGGTTGATGTAAAAAAATTCTCACTTTATCGAGAACAGCTTTCATACAAGGAACATGTTAAAACACACGCACAGTGCGAATAACCGCCTATGGGCGTTGACCGAGTATAATTATGTTTCATGTTTCAATACTGGTACTGAATAAACAGAATATTTCTTTTAGTATGCCTACTAGTGCAAATCTCGTACTACAACAATGTCTTTCTTGTAATGCCATCCCTTAAACTACGGAAGTAGTACAAATATATCAAAGTTACGGAAAATGCACGAAATTTATTACAAGAAAACCGTTTAAAATGACAAGGTTGGAATGAAATGTATTTTTATTTTATTGATTTTTTTTTGCGAGCATTTGTACGTGTTTCGCAGTATGCTAACCTACGGACATGTAACGCTGCATTCCAGTTAGGATTGCTCTTATCTTTGAAATGCTTCTGCCAATCGATGGCGGAGTGGTCGCATCATAATGCACCTTACGGCCACTTAGGAGGACGTACTGATACGTTTTCTGTGAAATAGCTGTTTGCGCAAATACGAGTATCTCAGACAATTTTTTTTTTTTTATCGTTTCTGATAAAAAGTTGTATTTGCAGAACATGTATTTACTATGGTCCCCCCCTCCCCCTTTTTTTTTTTTTTTTTTTTTTTTTTTTTACTTTTGTCGTATTAAGTATGTTCTTGGTGAAAAAAAAAAGCCTTCTTGAAGTAACTCATAGTATCGTATTTCAAAATGACTCATCTCATTTTGGCAGGTGAGTTAGTCTATATAATCTGTACGTCCCCAAAACACTAAAATTGTGATTTCTGTGTACAATTATGCAAAAAAAAATGCGATTTATAACAATTGTATGCGACGAGATAGTACTAGTAAGCAAAGGCTTAAAGTTTAACAGTATTTTGTACAGCCGGAGCTGCGGTGCTGTAGTGGTTAGACTGCTCGCTTCCCACCTTGGCGGACCGGGATGGATCCTGGTGGGGTCGCCTCCCGGATTTTCACATGTAGGAATCAAGCCGGACGATAGCGCTGGTCGGGGATCTCCCGTGTCAACCTCCCTTGTATCCCGGCGCTGCTCCATACTCAACCTCACTTCACCCTCATCGGCTCTCATGACTTCGATGTTAACGGTGTTGGACCCAAAAGATTAATAATTATTTTTGTACCAAACATTGTTCAACTTGTACACATATGTGATTACGTTTTCTCGATTTAAAAAATTACACATATTTTTTAAATAATTTGATGTATCAAAAATGCAAATAATGATCAAAACTACTATAGTAACACAATATGGCACTGTTTAGCAACGATAAACGCGAAAAAAAAAAACTTGCGACATGAGCGATATGCTTATCAAACAAGGCTACGACGCCATTTTGACTGGTGTTTTGAGCAGGCTGACCAACCTGGGCAGCCAGAAGTTCTCTACTGTATGCCGGGTTGCCAACAATACGTGAACAAATAGTCCTGCTTCATGTCTACAGTACACTATGCATACTATATACACTCCAAACATCCCGCACGCCTTGAAATGAAGATTTCAATTGTCCGTAGGTAGGGGGCACAATTTCACAGCTGGACGCTTCACGAGTCCATTGGTAGTTCGCACGGTAGCCGCTCGTGCAATCCCATCACTTCCTGGGTGGAGCTCAGCCACCCGTTCAAGGCGCCACTGAAGAGGGGGGAGGCGGTCCTCCTTAATCAAAACAAGTTGGTTGGGGCTAAGCTGGGGTCCTTGGTGCTGCCACTTGCTTGGATCGCTGCTGGATGCTGGAGTGTGTGGAGCTAGTCACGATGCCACTGGCGCCAAAAAATTTTGATGCAAGCGCTCTACCAGTTGCCAGAGCTGGAGCCAGTTCACTTTTTCACCAAGATAGGGCTCTGCTACGGTGACGAGAGGTTCAAGCGTTAGGAAATTACCTGGAGTTAGAGTACAGAAATCGTTAGCATTGGAACTGAGAGGGCACAGAGGCCTCGAGTTCAAAACAGCTTCTACCTGGAACACCACTGGGTACAGCTCCTCGAATGTAAGAATTTTCTCACTAATGACTCTACTCAAATTACCTTTAACTGATTTCACACCAGCTTCCCAAAGTCCTCCAAAGTGCAGCGCAGCTAGAGGATTGAAATGCCAGGTGATACCAAGATGAGCTGACCCATCGACGACTAATTTCTGGTGAGTATGTGATATAAGGAGTTGCTGTAGGTCAACTAGGTGGTTGTAGGCCCCAACAAAGTTTACCCCGCAGTCACTATACACATCAGACGATCTGCCTCTGCGTGCGATGAAACGTTTTTATGCTGCCAGGAAAGCATCAGTGGATAAATCAGATTTAGCTCCACATGCACTGCCTTGGTGGCACAGCAAACACAAAGACATAGGTAAACCTTCAGCACAGGAGCCTTACGGGTTCTACTTGGTTTAATAGAAAAGGGCCCTGAATAATCGACCCCAATCCTTGGGAAGGGTTTCACCTGCTGCACTCTCATGACCGGCAGGTTCCCCATAACTGGCATACATGAGGATGGTCTCGCCTTCCTACACTGCAAGCAATGACGTAAGAGACGGCTAATAGCATGTCTGTCTGACAGGATACAAAATTGTTCCCGGAGTATACCTTGCAGAGTATTAAGGCCAGGGTGGTAATTAGTCTCGTGATAATGGCGAATGATCAAATTTGCCAATGGGTGCGATTTGGGCAGCAATGCAGGGTGTTTCTGCTCAAATGGTAGGTCGGAGTTGCGGAGTCTCCCGCCCACCCTAAGCAAACCAACCTTGTCAATGAAGGGGAAAAGTTTGCGAATTCGAGGTGAAGAGTACTGACCTTTACTCAAAACAGCAAGCTCATTCTGGAAGGCAATAGATTGCACACACAACAACAGAACCTGCAAAGCATTCTCCAACTCCCGAGGACTGAGATTCCCATCACACATGACCCAGTGACACAGCAATTATGGACAAACCTTAATACAAAAGACATGACTCGAAGTAACTTTTCCAGGCTAATAAAATGTGCAATCAGTGTCTCAACATCATCCAATGGCATAAAAGTACTCAAAGATTTCACCTTGTGTTCGAGAACACTAGAGTTCACGAGCTTGCTGGTAATATTTACAGGCCACTGATCAGAAGGTTCCCACCATAAAAGATGTTTTATCAGCTGAGCAGGAATGTGACCACGAGATGCACAGTCCGCTGGGTTGCACTCAGAAGGTATGTGCCTTCACCAGGATAATCTTGTGAGCTCCTGTATTTCACTCACCCTATTTGCGATAAATGTCTTCAGCTGATGAGGTGACGAGTCAGTCCATGGCAAAACCACCTGCGAATCTGTCCACAAATGGATGGATGAGAAGATAAAGGCAGTGGCATACATTTCCAACACATGATGGATCAATCGGGCTAACAACAGGGCACCGCAAGCTCTAGACGAGGCAACGACTGTCTCTTGACTGGCACAACCTTTGATTTACCAGACAACAGATGAGTAACAATGCTATCACCACGGTTGATACACAGATAAATTATAAATTACTGCAGTATAAACAATCTCCGAGCTGTCACAAAAGCCATGCAGTTCGTAAGTTGAGCCATTTGTACCAGTGATCTTTCTCGAAACAGTAATATATGAGAGAAGATGCAGTGCACTGTTGAAACAACTCCACACAATATCAGGTGGAGGCTCGTCTTTCCAGTCAAGATTTTTTAACCACAGAAATTGAATCAGATGTTTTGAAAACATGGAAAGAGGAGATAGAAACCCAAGGGGATCGAATATTCTTGGTATATTTGACAAGATATTTCTCTTGGTGGCCCTTATGGAATTTGTCTGGGTCTTGTAGGAAAAGACATCAGCTCGGGGGTCCCACTGCTGTCCCAAAACTTTCATGGCATGACTTTCCTGGTCCAAGGAGTGTGCCCCTGCACTTTCTACATCGTCTGCAGGCAGCCAGTCAAGGCGAGCTCGATGGATGCTCACAAACTTTCTCAGTTTAACACCCCCCCCCCCCTCCCTTTTGCAGCAAGTAGTGCAATTAATTCCTGTTGCAGGGCTAAGGTCGACTGGCAGAAGTAGACCCTGTGACCACATAATCTACAGACATATCAGTCTGAAGGACACTAGCAGCTGCCGGAAATCTGCCCCTTTCATCCTCATCTAATGGCTGCAAGGTTTGAATAGCTAGATATGGGGACGAACAAACCCCATGCGTCACTGTCTTCAGCCAGTAGTCCCCCACTGGGCTACTGTTATCAAAGCGACAAACAATGTGCTGAACATTGTGATGGTTAGAACATACAACAATCTGGCGATACATTTGTTTGATATCAGCCGTGAAAACCACTTCATGCAGTCTAACCTTCAGAAGTACCTCGACGATATCACGCTGCAAACTGGGTCCTGTTAGCAAGGTGTCATTCAGTGATATACCAGCTGAACTCTTGGACGAGGCATCAAATACGACATGTAATTTAATATTCGAGCTTTCTGGCTTAGTCACACAGTGGTGTGCAATGTAGTATGCTGGCGAGGAAGACAATTGAGATTCTGGAGCCTTTTACATATGCCCGAGAGCTAGGCAACCCTGCATAAACTCATGGTACCTCTTTCAATGGTGGGTCCCATTAAGATTCCTCTCCAAACGAAACAACCTATTAAGTGCTTATGGTCTTGATGACCCCAACTCAGGCTCTAGGGAGCGAAATGGCAACAAGACAATACATCTGCAGCCTCATTCCAGCTATGAGTTTCGACTAACAAGTCCTCACATTTCACCTCATCAGGAGATCTATATTTTGTTGGAGGGAACTCCTCAACTTCCCAAAAGTGCCTCGTAATGTCTTCCACTGGAGACAAGGTCAACAAGGAGATGCAAAACGATGTCGAAAAGGATGAATACTGTGCTGGTGCGACCTGGCCCATGAGAATCCACCCTAAAACTGAGTCAAGTGCCATGGGCGAGCCATCTATCTTACCCCCATTTAAGAGTCGAGGAAACGGGTCTGCACCGATGAGTAAGTCTACAGGCCCAGGAGTGTCTAAGAATGGATCTGCTAACTTCGGGTGGGCAACAGAACAGTGCACTTTCTAGGACAATTTGACACTGGGCAAACAATTGGTTCTGCGTGGAAGCACAAAAACATCCACAGCAAACTGTAAGTCAGGAGCATCATGAGGGGTAGTCACAACAGGTGTGAACGATTTGTCAACATTGACTTGAGTGTTCGACAACCCATGAATTGGAAGGTGGGTCCACTGCCAGGCCAAACCAAGTTTCTGGATGCAACCCTCTGTGATGAAACTCACCTGTCTTGTTGTGTCCAAAAGCACTCGAGCTACCTATGGTGTTCCGGAGGCATTAAGAACATGAACAAGGGCAGTGGACAACAATACAGCAGGTGCCAAAGCACAAACATCAGGTGTAACAGCAGAGAGTACTACAGACGACTG
This sequence comes from Dryococelus australis, assembly GCA_029891345.1. Taxonomy (NCBI): domain Eukaryota; kingdom Metazoa; phylum Arthropoda; class Insecta; order Phasmatodea; family Phasmatidae; genus Dryococelus; species Dryococelus australis. The sequence goes on from CM057004.1 coordinate 103,520,171, forward strand.
GGGTCGTAACTTTGAGCAAACGCAGCCTCTGACTTATCTGGTGACTTGTTCTCTACACCCTTCTGTTCAAAATGTTACAAGGTCTGGTGACGTGCCCCACACTAATAAGATGACGATGATGGACAATTAGAGGAATGGTGCAAGGATAGAAGGCAATTCAAACACAACTTATTTTGTTTAACAAGATAAAATCGCTCCTTTGTATTTTGATTAACAAACTCTGGACATTTGTACAACTTGTGGATCTCGGTACATACAGCATCCACCTTGAACAGAGCTAGCCATGCATTTTGAAGATGCTTGGTTACGAGGCTGTCTCCAATTATACACAGCCTGTATAGGTTTCGACTTGACAGTCTGTGTATTAGACCTTTTGGCAGTACTGGAACTAACAGCCTCTTAGGCTTGACAGTGTTTTTCAAGAAACACTAACAAATCCTTCAGAGTTGGCAGTTCAGTACCCAGTGTCATCTCCCATTGTGTTTGAAGAGTGATGTCTAACCGTTTGCACACAATGGGTAACAAAATTAAATCCCACTTGTCAACAGGCACATCAATGGTCTTAAGTGCAGATACATTTTTCATTCAAAATGCACAATAGATGACGCAACGAGGTGGGCGAGTCAACTGAAGCTGAAAGCGCCTGCAACAAGGCCTCAACATGCACACCGACAAGAAGCCGTTTGTTTTCATAACGATCAACAAGTAATTTCCATGCAACCTCGAAATTGGAATCTGACATGGGCAGCGACTGAATCATACCATGGGGTTCGCCATGCAGTGCAGTCTTCAAGTAAACCAATTCTTCTACTGGGGACAAGTCGCCATTATTTTTAACCGGTGTGGCAAACAGGTTTGAGAAATAGCGTCATTACCTTGGGTCGCCCTCAAAGGTAGGTAGAGTTATTTTAGGTAAGGCTACCCGCGAACTCGCCATTTTTGGGGGAGCACAAGCCTGTACACTTGCCTTTGAACCATCAGTCGTTGCATCTACAGTAGCCATTACTAGGAAGTACTTCTCAAAATCTGCTACGCATGTAGCATGTGCCTCTAGCGGTCTCTGCGGCAACTAATTCTACAGTAACATAATCAGCATCAAGATTTTCGCGAACTGTTGGCAGGTCACGACTGGTTGCAACAAACATATTACGCTTCGAAAGGTTGTTTGTGACTACTTGTGCAAGATCGTAGGCTCGCTTAAGACGACCCTCGGCTAGGCGAAGACGCAAAAGCGCCGATTGTAATTCTGCCATTTTCAAGAAAATAATTACTGAATGCAAATTAAAAACAAAGAAAAATAGACAAAGGGCGGGCGAAAACAGCTGGTAGCGAGAACAGAAACACTATCTTCCCACCTCACTTACACAAATGCAATCGGCGATGCACGAGAAAAGTACATGACAAACATGTGGGAAAAAATACTTACCTCTACACAGCACACCAAATCAGACAATTCCAAACAAAAATTCGCGTGATTAACATGCTAACCACGTGCACTCCAGTGATGATAGCAAGCACTGCACAGGATTATAAACAAAGAAAATCCAGGCCACGTGCTCCTAACTGATAAACCATGGGGAACAAAGACGCTCAAAAATTAATTTCTTCACAGTCCGTTGATCACCGAAGTAGGTTAGGTCTTGAGTCTTGAATGCACTAAATCCAATTCAGAACATGTTTTTCACAGAGAACACGAGTCCAAAAACTTTATCGGTACGATTACCGCCCACGAACGAGTGAAAAATTATCGGCACGATTACCACGCGCGCGAACGAGTCAATACATTGATTACAAACAAAAATGCCGGCACGAATCCGGTCTGGAGGACCAAAAATGTTGCGTCAAAAATTCAAATAATGATCAAGACGACGACAATAACACAAGATGGCACTGTTTAGCAACGATAAAAGCGAGAAAAAAAAACTTGCAACACGAGCGATATGCTTACCAAACAAGGCTACGACGCCATTTTGACTGGTGTTTTCTAGTTGAGCAGGCTGGCCAACATGGGCGGGCAAAAGTTTTCTGCTGTATGCAGGGTTGCGAACAATCCGTGAACAAATAGTCCTGCTTCATGTCTACATTACACTATATACACTCCAAACAATTTATGTCAAGGTCAATTTTTTTTCTGTTTTCCTGCAGCCAAATAACAAACACTAACTGTGTTGTACTAATGAAAAAATTTACAAAGTAAACTATAGGATATTCACGGTCAAATGAGCACTTTTGAAATCCCCGCTTAAGATCTACTTGTATACACGTCGTGTAATTTTGTCTTGTGTAAAACTAACATTGTAATTGCCTCATCACTTTATCCATGCGTTGATCAAGCGAATTTGTGAAATTATTATAAAAGTAAATATTTTTAAAATTAGCTCGTTTTTACACTTAGATGCATAAAATAAAAACATAAATCGTAGGAAATAATATAAATTATCAGAAATGGTTACCCAACACTTTTTATTCGACGTTAAGATATGGAAGTACTTCCCATCCGTCGTTACCAACTTTACTGTGCGCATGTCACTCAGTGCGCCCGTTAAAATGTATGCAGGCAGGGGCATTGACTATTTTCCAAGGTTGATCTCAAATTGCTCACTTTATTGTGAACAGCCTTTAATGCCATGGGCTACCACATGACGTATATGTTTTCACCAAATAACAGTTAAAACATTTTTACAAAAGTTAAGAATATTCAAAAATGTCTTTATATTTAAGCTTTTTTTTTTTTTTTTTTTTTTTCCTATATGGCTTGTTATTTCGTGATGCCATGCATCACGCGGTAGCCCTTTGGTGTTAGTTTACAGCTGTAGAGTGAGGTAGAGGAAAGAGCAGGGAGACCTGATACATCCTGTAAGTCGCAACTGAAGGTAATTCTGTTGCAAGACTGGTGTAACATCAGTGCGTAAATTACCAGTAAATCTTGCGTATTCCATGCCCAAACGTTCGATGGAGGTCATTCATGGAAGAGACTTGCATACGACGCATTGAGAAAAGGAAAACAGCCCTAGTTTTGTTTTGGAAGTTTGATTTTGTGGTATTATAGGAATATACTTGTGTCCGGCTTTAAACGCCTACAGTGTGAAAGACTATTTCCTTATTTCACAAGGAACATTATCCTTAGAAATTAGAGTAGTATATCTGTAGTCCATTCCCGATTGGAAGCGACTTATGAAAATCAACATTTGAAAAAACACTCTAGGCATAACATGTCAACTTGTTTTTTTTAATAACCTGTATTCCATATATATATATATATATATATATATAACACTGTGGTTAACTTTAGAGTTCTGTATTATTGAATAAATGAAACTTTACCTTAATATATTCTATAACTTGTAATATTTATTTATTTTTAAATATGAATTAGCAACAGCGAGAGCAGCACGTGCTGGCAACGACTGGTGACAAATAGTTAGAAACTAAAAAATATTATTTTAACCTAGTTTTTTAGTATACCATTTGTAAATTAAACGGTGCCTATAGAAATATTTAAGTAGCCCCGATGGCAACATCACATTTTTACAGTTTAAAATAACAGCGGGAAATATCATGAGTTGGCCGTAACGGTACGGTGTTATTTTATCGAGCGAGAAAGCATCTGAAAAACTGTCTGCTGGGCGAGGCTTGTCGCTTTCTCTTTCTTTCTTTGTCTCTTTCAAACTCAGGAAATTTCACTTTGCTAGCAAATAGAATTATTATACATGTTTTCCATTGTAGCATATTTCATACTTATTACAGCAAAATAATGATTTTTGAATTTGTAATTTACAACTGAAAAGAGATTTTAATGTTTGAATATTTAATTTAATATATTTAGATATGATGGCAGGGCAGAAACAAAGTGAAGTTGGCAGACGTGGCGAGCCATGACATGGCATGTTGCTGTTTTACCAAACGAAGCGTAAATTATACTTAATCCGAAAAATACTTCAAATTACCACATCACGTTTGTAGACGTTGTGTTTTTTTAATCCTACCTAGGCAAGTTACGATGTTGTAATAAATCTGTGTTTCCGCAGCAGTAATAAATATACTGTTACGGTGTGTTTCGTTAACCGCTGCGTGTGAAATAGCGTGGCGTGGCTGTTGGGATACAGTTATTTAAAATATTTGATGTGAACTATTTATACGTTGTAAATGGGAACTGTTTTTATGACGAAGTTATTTATTTATACCCACGTATGTTTATTTATCACAACGTTGTACCTTTGCCCTAAGGGGTTTGAAACACAGTCGAGTAACTTAATTTGCCACAATCCCAGAAGAAAAATACTAAGTTCAGCCCGTTATTTTCAATAAACCTAATAAACAGTAAGTAGCAATACAGAGAAATATGAGCGGAATAAAAGTTATCGTAGGCTTGTTTGTGTGCATGTTCACCGCTATCTTTTAAAGTTTGTATGACAAAAATGAGAAACACGAGTTGCGTGCTTGAATTTAATGTCCCTTTTTCGTTTGACAGGTTGTGCCTTCGTTTTAATACTTATTCAAATTGAGGCCGTCCTTTTGAAGACATGACCCAACACATATCAATAGTAAAAGGATAATTAGTACAGACCTTTACTTCGCAGTTGTAACAGTGTTAAACACAGTCGCGGCAAAAGCGAAAGTAACAATTTTAAGTTATCACAAATGGTTACCTTTTAATTTTTATTGTACGTTTAAATATTAAAGTACTTTCCATCCATCGTTACCAACTTCACTGGGTGCATGTCGTCACTCAGTGCGCCCGTTAAAATATCCGCAGGCGTGGGCAGTGACATTTTCCAGAGGTTGATATCAAAAATGCTCACTTTACCCTGAACAGCCCTTAACACATTCGTGTAGTGTGAAGGATTTAAAAGGGACTCTTTTGCAAAATATTGCCTGTAAAATTAATGTTCTTGCGTGTACACGTGTCTCAGTAAATCAACGTTATGGATACACGAATTTTTTCCCCCAGGGAAGTCATCTACACCCACGATTTTTTTTATCCCGTGCTTCCCGGAAGTGCGTATCTATCGCAGCCTTGGGATGGCCAATCGCAGTGCTTCCTTATGACCGGATGCGGGAGGCATTTCAATTTGATACGTTGACAGTGCGTGGTGTAAGCATTGAATGTAGAAAGTGGAAAATTGTATTAATTTGCCATTTTGGAAGATAGTTCACCATGAAAAATGATGATGCTTTTAAGTTATATCTCGGTAACTTCACAGCCTATTCCTGCCAAATTTGACTTACGTATAAGCAATAATATTGTAGGCTATGCGTATATATGCAATTTAAATGGATAGGGCACGTATTTTCAAAATGGCACCAACATAACTATTCTACGCTCATTTGCGATATCTACCATGCCATTTGACCTATCGGAACCTGAACGTGACGCCATAGCGGCATCCTCCAAGTCATCTGCAACCATATTACAATGAATTGACGTGATGTTTTACCGTTCAGTGTTAGTAAAGTTCACAGTAATGTATGCTCGTGTTTTTTTTATATTGAAAGTTACAAGTTTTATAATGCCATTGCAATTTTACTAGTCCTCAATTTCATTTGCCTCCTACTTCCATGTATCTTAATTAGCTGTAAAATTATCTTAAGTAGTCATTCTATTTATTAAATTTATTACACTTCCCTTCGGGAATTAGTTAATTTAAGTAATGAATTTTATAACCATGTTTATTAACGTTCATTTATATTGTACTATTATTTTGTACGAAATGTTAGTGAATTTTTTTTATTTACACAGATAAACTCTCTGCATATAGGACTGCTGCAGTGTTATCATGCAGCAGTTCCCGGTTATGTTAAAGTAATTCTGACTGACGATTGAAAAACCGAAGAAAGAAAGAACTTTTTCCAAAATGAAAAATAATAGTAGGAATTCTATATATTAGATACGTGAAAAGTAAATGGCCGTGATTATCGCTGTATGCGTGATGGCGTGTATCAAAAAAATTGTAGCTCACCGATGGTAAAGTTGATGTAGTAAAATTGTACCGGACTTCATTCAACCCGGAATGTGCACCAGTTACAATTTGTCGCATTATCGTGCCCTCTTAATACGTACCGAAACTATGGCAAGCGTAATTCATTTTAGCAGGTGTGCCAGCGCAGTGTTTTGCCTGCTTGCAGGCACCGTATATGTTACCTGTAATCCATGCGATGTGGGTGGCCCATGCAAGTGTGAAACTGCCTACAGCTCAACGCAAAAGCAGTACCGTGAATGAAGAAGAAAGGGGTGGGTTGTTATGTCGCAGATATTATCGTCACGTGGATTGATCCTGTCATCTATTGCCCTGTATCCGGAGGTAGGTCACTGGGTCAAACATGTCGGCGAATATTGACCGAATCGCTCTGCACAGCAGGGTGGGATGCTGTAGTCTGTTCACGGTTTCTTCACACTTTTTGAATCGAACCTTTGAAAAATCACCCCACGTGTGACGTGTTTGGTTGTCTTATCAATATGCCATATCATAAGCGTTTAATACTTCTGCTAACATAAAAGTGTCTTATTTTTGGCTATATTGAACTTTGGCTAATATTTTATTTGAAAATGTAATGCTCCAACCATAGTCAATACGAACCAAAACAGTGAGAAAATGTGTGTATCGGTGATGCGTGGCAAGAAATAGTTATTACGCATAATTTTATTAAACTGGGTGCGAACGAATGCAGTGCGTTGTCCCTTTGGTGTAATTTTCTATAGCCTACACTTAGTTAAGCTTTGTTTGCATAAGTTGGAGGAATATCCTGCGTGTAGAACTTTAGCAGGGCTTCAGAAAAGTTGGAAATATTAAACCGTGAATGGGTTATAGGCATAATATAAATCTATTGCTTAGAACTTTTTTTTAATGCACATTCCGATAGTAATTAATTTAGTTTGAACTATGACTACAAAATAATTATGTTGCCCTTTTAGTCTTTAAATAAAAGAATGCTGCCGAAAATCAATCTTAACCTACAAGTTACTTCTCAGAATGGCTTTACATATACGTACCGCAAAGGGTGCGAGAAGTGTACATCTTCGTTTACTTGCATAATTCACTTGCCATTCACTTATGATACCACTTCTGGGGACATACGCACGAGTATGTACTTCAGGTGGATTTAGATACGGCCTAAGTAGGAAGGGAGGTGTCAGCCCCTTATATTCTCACTCCCTCCGCAACATACTACGCCCTGAGTTGCATTTAGATTATGCCTCCCCTTTCCCTCCCCCTTCATAGTAAAATTTGGGGGGCGCACCCACCTGCCTGGTTTCATATTTCTCTTTTTTTTTTTATTTGGTGATCTGAAAAGTCTTTCGAAAAAAGTGCCCCCTAAACGCAGTTATTAGTTTTCCAAGTCATTATAGTTTTCAAAATATAACACTCAAAAGTCTTAATTTCCCGAATTCCGCAGCGTACTGGATTTTGCTCCTAGACATTTTTTCCAATCAAATTGCATTTAATGCACTCTGTATGGTGTGTAGAACAAACTGATTCAGTATGAGTGCGATTTATAAACAGGTGAGCGAGTATTGGCACTCTGAATTTTGTTGAAAATAAGGGGTGAGACTTGTCGTAAATATATTTTTGTTCATTCAAGCGAAACTGTTAACTTTCATTTAATAAATAGTTTAAACCATAAACTGTAGAGGAAAAGTTGTTTTGGTTCCTTTCGTAGCTTGTAACACACATGCAGCATGCCGCGCTTAGACTCTAATTCAACACTTTGAACCTGCGTATAGCCCTCTTGTGTTTTAATTTTAGTGTTATATTTGAAAACAATTATGATTTGATAACTAACAACTGCATTAAGGGGGCACTTTTCGAAACCTCTCTCAGATAATCAAATTTAAAAAATAAAAAAAAAGACCTTAAGGTTTGGAATCGACCTCGCAGGCCATGGAAGTACCTGACCCTCCTTCCACGAAATATTTATAGTCGGGTAGTCCCTTGCGCGGGAATCAAACCCCTAGGTGCTCCATCAAGCTGCTGGGACCATATAATTTGGTCTGTAGCCAACTGTGCCTTTCCCAGCAAACGTCACTGCAAAGGTAGAACGTAGCTCATTGATTTAGGCAGGGGCCAACAAGATACGCACAGGAATTCTTAAGCGTACTATGTCCAGAAATGTTTTCTGTGAAATCGTCGTTTGCGCGTGAACGCGTAATTATCTCGGTAAATAAAAGTTCTGGAAATACGAAGTTTTGCCATAAAATATTTAAAAAAACTATTGTCTATGTAGCTATATTTTTACTTTTATCATATTAAGTTTATTAATGGAGAAAAAAAATCGTCAAAGTGGTAAAATATCGCATTTTTAAAGCTTGCTTATGCAGTTTCCTTAAGCGTTAGTGAAAAGTACGATTATACGCATGTGGTTTGATCTGTGTACTTAAATCGCGTGTAATAAAGTCCCACTGTTACAGATATAATTGGCACAGTACAGCGACACGACGGAAACACTGCACGCCTTGTGCACGTAGGAGCGATGAGGCGCTAGCAAGTGCGTGTTAGTGTCGCCCCTATGGCTACCCCGCCTCTTCGCCTTGAACACGCAGCTACATAGTCCTCTTGGAAAACGCTAACGTTTGCTGTCTCGTAGTTCAAAATCACAGTTGTCGCCATTATTTCGACTTAATCTCCATGAAGCTGGTAGCAAACTTGGGATTTAAAAGGTGGATTATTAATCGGCATGTCACAATTGACTTTACGCATTATGCAGACACTCAGTGTTCAGTCTTAAATAATTTCTTCAGTATTTGTAATAAGCTAGTTCAATTTCAAACATGCTGTGTACCGCCCTTACGAGTCGCTGTACACCATAGGTCGCATATGTTGGCACCTTTTTCCTTCATTAACCTACTGTATGTAGTTACAACCGCATAACAGCTATCTGCGTCTTGAAGACTGACTTAACTCGGGATGACATCATTTCTGGATGAATTCTTGTTTTCGTTTTGTGTCGATTGCCAGAACGTAAAAAAAAAAGTATTTTAAATTGAAATTAACACTAGCGAGTATTGCAATATCGCAAAAAAAAAAAAACTTTATTTACTCGTATTCAAAACTTACGTAATTCGTATAAGCTTTTTTTTTTATTTTAACGACATAACTGATATAGTTTGTAAACAACTTGGATGATACAAATTCTAAAAATGTTACACCATCCTACTAGAAGCATGTTTGAAAATTATACTAAATTTTTTCTTTACGTATTGTATTAATTTAACAACAAAAGTTGTAATTTTATTGCGGATTTATTATTCATTGCTTCTGAAAAACTGACTCTTACAGCAGATTATTACAGAGTAATATGACCCCTCCTCCTCCCCCCGAACCATTGGTTCCGTCGCCCATGCGTACGTATAAGCGTTTGTTGGTATAGGCTGTTCACAATATTGAGGTCGTAGTTACTCCTTCAACCACCTTTATATAGGCCGTTCACGGTAAAGTGAGCACTTTTGAAGCTCTAGTTACTCTTTTCTTTCAACCAATTTATAGCCTTCCGCCACTTGTTAATATATAAACCCTCCCATGTGAGTGGTAAGCACAGTGTATAGATTCACCATACCGAAAACCAAAAGTCCGAGGCCACAATGGAATGTATTTATTGGTTAATGTGTCCGATGAAACAGCTTCGAAAAGTGCTCACTTTACCGTGAACAGCCTATAAATTAATATTGTCATGTAAGTAATAAACACGGTGTTTATATTCCACGTCACTCTGAAGTTAACGTCTAAGGCTAGATAGATATATATAGACTAATATTTTAGATGAAAGGGCTTTGAAAAATGCTTAGTTTACCGTGAATAGCCTATAATCTACTTCCATGCTTGCATGTACTCGCTGACAGTTTGCTGTAAGCTTCTTGAAATGTTCTGTGTAGTCTCAAGGCCGAAGACTTGTGTACTGCATGTTACGGAACGAGGGATACAGTAGGATATAACACAATCCCCGGTTCTTGATAGCGCTGAGAAGCAGTGGCTGGCTGGCTGGCTGCTCGCTCGCTGTTTTGCTACTTTCTTCCTGTGATGCCTGGTGCATGGCCTACGTGAAAAATAGCCTATTCCATGAACGAGTGCACTATTTTGACTGTTGTAAATGTACTACAGTGTAAATTTTTTCCCCCGGAAAAAAAAAACCATTTTGTCGTCATACTGGGCAGGTGGACAGTCGAATGTATTTTTGTAAACGTTATATGTGGCACAGGGAGGCAGTTCTATTGCCATGAATACATCTGTATAAAGGCTGTTCACGATAAATTTAGCACTTTCGAAATCAACGTTAGAAAAAAGTCACTGCTCCTGCCTGCATACGTTTTCACGGGCACACTGAGTAACAATCGCCAAGTAAAGTTGGTAACGATGAATGGAAAGTAGTTCCATATCTTAACGTCAAATAAAAAGTGGTAGGTAATAATTCGTGTAACTTGTAATATATCTTTCGCTTTATGTTGCTTTAATGCGTCGGAGGATAAAATGGGCAAATTTGAAAGTATTTACTTTTCTAATAATTTCATAGTCTCACTTGGCCGACGCATGAATAAAGTGATGAGGCCCGTGGCAATGTTAATTTTACATAAGGCGGAAGAATACACGACGTGCATATAAGCATTTCTTAAGCAGGGCTTTCAAAAGTGGTCATTTTACTGTGAATAGCCAATACATAGTCTGTTCGTGGTTTCTTTACTCTTTTTAAAATGGAACCTTTGAAAAATCATCCTATGTGTTGGGTTCCTTCCTAAATATGTTCGTATTACAAGCGTCTTATATGCGTATCAACGTAAAAGTATTTTTTTGGGGGGGGGGAATTGAAGTGTTGCTTATATTCTTCCTATGAATTATATCATTTATATAGACCGTTCACCGGTAAAGTAAGCACTTTTGAGGCCCTAGTTACTTTTTTCTTTCAGTAATTTTTTTGTCATTAACCAACTTTTTAAATAAATACTGCCATGTAAGTAATAAAGAGAATGTGGGAATTCCAGGGCACTCGGAATGTAATGTCTAAGGCTAAAGTAAGACATATTTTTCGACCGTTATTTCAAATTAGAAGGTTTTCAAAAGTGCTCACTTTACCGTGAATAGCCTATACTTAATGTGAATAAAAATAGGGAGAAAATAGCTTTGTTGGTAACGCCTAGTAATAAATAGTGCTTGTGCAAAATATAATTACATTCAGTGCGTACAAATCCGGTGGATTGTTCCTTTGGTGTATTTTTCTATATTCGGTAAGCTTTGTTTGCACGAGGCAGAGGGATATCCTGGAAGCAGAACTTTAGCAGGGCTTCAGAGAAGTTTGAAGTAACAGTGAATAACCTATATACAGGGCGTCCTCCAGAAATGTCACTCGTTCAGGAAGCAGACTGTAAGCCCCCTTTCCTCCTTCAGCATCATTCCCGTTTCTCAAAGTTGTCAGCAAGTCTGTTCGATCAAAGTGAATTTTCTTTTTCCCCCTTTACAAATAAATTCCCGCTTACTCCGGTAAATATGTTATATAGGTTGTTCACGGTAAAGTGAGCACTTTTGAAAATCCTTCTTAACATCTACTTGTATGCACGTTGTGTAGTATTCCGCGGTATGAAAAATTATCATTGCTTTGGATTTCCTCACTTTATTCATGAGTCCGTCAAGTGAAACGGTAAAATTACTAGACAATTTAATATTTTAGAAATCTGCTCATTTCTACACTTCGGTACATTAGAAAAAAACAGAAAACTGAAGAAATAATTTAATTTTACCATGAATTGTTACCTAACTCTTTTTATTCGACGTTGAGATGTGGAACTACTATATCTCCATCGTTACCAACTTAACTGGGTGCATGTCGCCCAGTGCGCCTGTTGAATTATATGCAGGTAGGATCAGTAACTTTTTTCCTAAGGTTGATTTCAAAAGTGCTCACTTTATCGTGAACAGCCTTTTCTGCAGTACGTGGCGGCCCGTGTTTTTCAACAGCATGCTCTTGAATTTCCAGGAATTCAAGTTCACGAGCGCATAACCCGTCGTCGTTTCCATGAAATAGAGCTTGATCTTAAATAAGGCAAAATATTAAGGGGACTGTGTAGTTGCGCGTCCAAGACCAAGAAGCGGGTGAGCGATACGGGCGACACTAACACGCACGCCTAGCGGCTCGTCGCTCCTACGCGCAAGGCGTGCAGTGTTTTCGTGCTAACGCTTTACTGTGTAAACTAGATGTGCAACAGTGTAATTTTATTACACGCGATGAATGTCCACATATCAAACTACCTGCGTATAGTCGTACTTTTCTCTTTGCAGCTTAAAGAAACTACGTAGGCAAGCTTTAAAAATACTACAGTTACCTGACCACTTTCGCGATTTTTTCTCTCCGTTGATACATGTAACATGATAAAAGTAAAAGTATTGCGACATAGACAATAGTTTATATATATATATAATGGCAAAACTTCGTACTTCCAGAACATTTATTTGCCGAGATACGCGTTTACGCGCAAACGACGATTTCACAGAAAACGTTTCAGTACACAGGACCCTTAAATGTGTTTTGATGCGGAAATGCTCGTTTCTTCATTAAATTCGCCTGCAATAAACGCATGTTCCACACGAAAGCGTGACGACAAAGGTACACGACTTCGTGGAATAGGCTACACTGTGTTACAACTTGATGGTATTTCCTCTGTAGTGATTGGCGTGTCCTACCGCGAAGAGAGCCTTGATGAAAGTTTCCTGGATGTCGACCGTACCAGGAAGATGGTGGGCGCGTTCAGCTGGCAAACCGTTGCTGCAGTGCTGCCTGATAAAGGCTGTTCACGATAAAGTGAGCACTTCTGAAATCAGCCTTAGAAAGAACGTACTGTCCCTGCCTGCGTATATTTTAACGGGTGCCCTGAGCGACATACGCTCAATGAAGTTGGTAATGATAGATAGAAAATAGTTCCATAACTTAACGTCGAATAAAAAGTGTCACAGAATCATTTGTGATAACTTAAATTATTTGTTTCGCTTTCTGTTTTTTTTTTTTTTTTTTTTTTAATGCATTGAAGTGTAAAAATGACCAGATGCGTAACAAAATTTTCTTGTCTTATAATTTCACAGTTTCACCTGACCGACGCATGAATAAAGTGATGAGGCCCATTGCAACTTTAATTTACATAATGCGGAGGAATACACAACGTGTATACAAGTAGATCTTTAGCAGGGCTTTCAAAAGTGCTCATTTTACCGTGAACAGCCTGTATCGCTGAATAAGCTGCTGCCATAGTGCGTCTCTATTTCAAATTGCAGTTGGTGGCTAATCAAACACTTTTATATTTATATACTGTAGGCTGTTCACTGTAATATGAGCACTTTTGAAAGCATTGCTTGAGATCTACTTATATGCACATTGTGTATTCTTCCGCCTTATGTAAAATTAACGTTGCCTTGGGTCTCATCGCTTTATTCATGCGTTGGTCAATTGAAATTGTAAAATTGTTACAAAAGGAAAATTTCACAAATCTGCTCATTTTTACTTTTCGATGCATTAGAAAAAAACAGATGGCAAAATAAATCATTTAAGTCTTTATAAATAGTTACCTAACACTTTTTATTCGCCGTTAAGATATGTGACTACTTTCCCTCCATCATTGCCAACTTAACTGGGCGCATGTCGCCCAGTGAGCCTGTTAAATTATATGTGGGTAGGATCAGTAACTTTTTCCTGAGGTTGATTTCAAAAGTACTCATTTTATCGTGAACAACATGTACACTACTGTACACCATTGTAATTTCTGTTACGTGAGTGAGTGAAGAGATTTGGGCGGCTGTTAACATCGAGGGCGAAGCGAGGTGAGTATGGAGCAGTGCCGGAATGCAAGGGTGGGGGAAGCGGGAAATCCTCGAGAAAATCTGCCAACTAGCGGCATCGTCCAGCACGATTCCCGCGTGCAAAAATCCGGGGGCAACCCTGTAGGGAAGCGAACCCGGTTAGTCTTGGCGGAGACGAGTAATCTAACCGCTGCACCATCACAACCACGGTTTTGTTACGAATTTTTGTATTTATTTATTTATTTGCTCTTTCAGCACAGCGTAACTTCTCGTCTGTCCATATCTGTAGTCATCTAAAACAGAGCTTGTCATGTACTATTTATTGCAGTCTTAACTGCAATTCAAGAGAAACGCACTGACAATGCTTTTTTTTTTACATAGAGTTATTTATTTGTTCAGTTTCCGGTGCGTAGTTTTACGATATTAACAGAGATTTTTTTTTTACTTCAGTATATCCAGAATTAATTGCACATCTAAAGTAATAAAAAATAAAAATGCACAAGTTGGTAACAGCATATAAATTGGCTATACTTAATACACGTTCTTCATCCTGTTTTATGAATATCTCATTTTCAATAATAATGAATTATTAGATTCAGCTGGCCGCCTGGGTAGGCTGCGAACGGTGTGCAAAGCTCCAGCTGATTTTTTTTTACCTTAGCAGAATGAGCGTGGGGCTGAGAGATCAAGAATTGCAAGTGTGGCACAGGTTCATAAATTTGAGGTTATGTCGTGTACCCCTCCCCCGCTTTCTTGAGCCTTGATTGGCCACCCCCTCTACTCCCCACTCCACACCCTCCTTCTGTGTACGAGGTGTGCTGTGATTGGCTGTTGGTTGAGGGCGGGTTACCCCTAACTGCTGCCAGCTTACCCCTCCTTTCCCCTCCGAGGTATCCTGTGGTTGGTAATTGGTAGTGGAAGAGAGAAGAGCACAAGTGATATTTTGGGAGAATAGATGTTCACTCTTTGGAGGGAGGGTGTCTGCTGCTGCAGAGGTGTTGTCCTTTCAGTGGTCGGCGAGCAACTGAGGAGGTTGGAAGGGGTGTGGGGGTATAGGCGGTCGGGAGGAGTAAGGGATGAGTGTAGGGTTGGAGCAGGAGGATTGACGAGTCGATCCTTGGTTCGATACCTGTCGGAGGTAATTAAATATTTTAATCGCCTAATGATTAAGTGCATACTACGTAACTAGTAAGTCAACAAGCGAATTTTAACACAGGCGAAATTATTTTTGGTTTAAGTGCAGACGACATTGTTTTTCTCCTTTATTTTAAAGAATTATGCAGTAATGGTCTATACAGGCACTTTTAACAACTATTTTCTTTTTTTTTAATTCATGTAGTAGGATGCAAGTAGAAAATTGTGATCGTGTAGGGCCTGTGCACTTTTACCTTGCGTCACGGAAACTCACAATACACACGCATAAGCGCAAATACTGATTTTACCTAAACAATTTTACTAGGAAGGATCCTAAGTAGCTCCCTCCACCCCTCCCCCCCTGTACGCGTAATGCACTAAGCCTTTTTTAAGTTATCTCGGCAATTTTCATCTATCACTTCATGACGTAATAGTCAACGTCGTGCTGCACATAATAAAAATCTGGCATCTCGTCGTAAGATCGCCAATAGTAGCAGATGTGCAAAGTTCTGGGCTTGTAGATACGAAAGTAGTCGACCGTGAAGACCTTGACAATTTTCAAGTTAAGTCATACAGGGTCGGACATATCAAGCGTAATGACATCTCGGATACTCAGCGCAGAGCCAGTTCGAACCGAAGAACCAGTACGTAATCTCATAACCAATAACACATTGTTTAAACACACTATAAGCTTGTCGCGGTAAAGTGAGCACTTTCGAAAGTGCTGCTAAGATCTGTTTATATGCACATTATGTTTTCTTCCACCATATGTACAGTTGACGTTCCCTTGGACCTCTTTACGTAATTCGTGCGTAGGTCAAGGGCAACTGTAAATTTTCTTAGAAGTGTAAATATTTTACAATTTATTTTTAATATGCGTAAAAAACCCAAAGTAAAATAAAATATTTTGGTATTCACAAATGTTTATTTAACGCTTGTAATTTAACGTTAATACATGGAACCACGTTTTCTTCATCGTTATAGGCTGTTCATGGTAAAGTGAGCACTTTTGAGGCCCTAGTTACTTTTTCCTTACAGCTATTTTTTATCCTTTAACCACCTTTTAAAAAAAAATATTGCCATGTAAGTAATAAACACAGTGTGTATATTCCACCACACTCGGAGGTTAACGTCTAAGGCTAAAATTAAATATATTTATTGAATATTATTCCAAATGAGAGGCAATTCAAAAGTGCCCACTTTACCGTGAATAGCCTATGCTAACTTTTTGGGCGCGTGACATCAGTGTGCCCGTTAAAATCTTACGCAGGCGAGGGAAGTTTTCAAAGGTTGATTTCAAAAGTGCTTACTTTACACCGTGAACCGCCGTTGTCGTAATTCGCCATAGTTGTCGAGAAAGTGTCACGGGCCAGGCTACGCCCATGTGTTGGTAGCGATGCCCTCGAATGAGAGGCACGACATATGGGAGCCGTCGACGTAATTCGCCATAGTTGTCGAGAAAGTGTCTCGGGCCAGGCTACGCCCATGTGTTGGTAGCGATGCCCTCGAATGAGAGGCACGACATATGGGAGCCGTCGACGTAATTCGCCATAGTTGTCGAGAAAGTGTCTCGGGCCAGGCTACGCCCATGTGTTGGTAGCGATGCCCTCGAATGAGAGGCACGACATATGGGAGCCGTCGACGTAATTCGCCATAGTTGTCGAGAAAGTGTCACGGGCCAGGCTACGCCCATGTGTTGGTAGCGATGCCCTCGAATGAGAGGCACGACATATGGGAGCCGTCGACGTAATTCGCCATAGTTGTCGAGAAAGTGTCACGGGCCAGGCTACGCCCATGTGTTGGTAACGATGCCCTCGAATGAGAGGCACGACATATGGGAGCCGTCGACGTAATTCGCCATAGTTGTCGAGAAAGTGTCACGGGCCAGGCTACGCCCATGTGTTGGTAGCGATGCCCTCGAATGAGAGGCACGACATATGGGAGCCGTCGACGTAATTCGCCATAGTTGTCGAGAAAGTGTCACGGGCCAGGCTACGCCCATGTGTTGGTAGCGATGCCCTCGAATGAGAGGCACGACATATGGGAGCCGTCGACGTAATTCGCCATAGTTGTCGAGAAAGTGTCACGGGCCAGGCTACGCCCATGTGTTGGTAGCGATGCCCTCGAATGAGAGGCACGACATATGGGAGCCGTCGACGTAATTCGCCATAGTTGTCGAGAAAGTGTCACGGGCCAGGCTACGCCCATGTGTTGGTACGATGCCCTCGAATGAGAGGCACGACATATGGGAGCCGTCGACGTAATTCGCCATAGTTGTCGAGAAAGTGTCACGGGCCAGGCTACGCCCATGTGTTGGTAGCGATGCCCTCGAATGAGAGGCACGACATATGGGAGCCGTCGACGTAATTCGCCATAGTTGTCGAGAAAGTGTCACGGGCCAGGCTACGCCCATGTGTTGGTAGCGATGCCCTCGAATGAGAGGCACGACATATGGGAGCCGTCGACGCTGCCTTCATCGAGCGGCGCGTGGTTCGGCCGGTGTTAGCGTGCCTGCAATCGGGTCAAGGCCCGTCGACAAGCCACCTTCCGGGTCGTTGGCGGGTGGCCGCTCGCCCGCAACCTGCGCAACCCATATGTTCCGCAGTGGCTCCGTCTCTTGGTGTAATGTCTGGATGAGCTGTTCACAGTCAAGTGAGCACTTTTTCAGGCCCTCCCAACAGGCTTTAACCTCTAATAAGTATATCCTGTTGAAGCCTCAGGGTGGTGGAATGTATTCACTGTGTTTATTGGTCATATTGCAATGTTTATATTAAACAGCAGGGAGATGGAAATTTTATGAAAGGAAAAATTAATAAGGGCCTTAAAAAGCGCTTACTTTGCCGTGAACATCCTATACAAGGCATACAGAATAGTGGTACACTGGCACGAAATTATGGTACGTTTCTAACACATTCGTAAAATCACAATTTTATGTTTGTTTTACTTTCATTACACAACAGTTGTTTGAATGTTACACTACAGATATCGTATACAAATATAATATTTGAAATAAAATAATTGGCACGTTACCTGGTTTGTAACTCACAAAATATTCGTTCCATCTTTATAAAATTTGATAAACACCCCTGGCTGCATAGCAGTGGAATGTGTTTGATAACTAAAATAGGCCAAATTGCCCGCGCAGAATACAGAGCAATGCAATTTGACTGAAACTATAAACGACGAACTCGCTAACTAAAAGGGAACAACGGAACATCGCCAGAAACCCGAAGAATATTTATACATTTTGATCTCGATATTTCGTTCGTGAAACATCGAAACGTTCAACCTCTAATTCGCAGTTAAGTCATAGGAATTCGGCTTTCGGTTTAATCGAAGCAGGCTACAAACTGACAATTTTTTATTATACTTTTGAGCCATAAGCTGCACATCTTTAGTGTAATCTGACTATGGTACATTGCGTACCATGACGACCTCGTCATTAGAAATTGTACACAAGGTCAGGGGGCAGCTTTCCGTATTCGTGCGCAATCAGTTTAATAATATTTTGCACGAGAACTATTTCTTACGAGGCATTGCCAACACACTTATTTTTCGCCGTTTTATCTTTTGATATTAATTATAAACGCAATATTATTATTAATAAATTGTTTTAAAGTTCAATTTAACAAAGAATAGGGCAACTTTATGGTAACAGGAGTTTAAAACGCTTGTGTTAGGTCCTACACGATATGTTTAGGAAACAAGCAAACACGCCGTACGTAGGGTGATTTTTCAAATGTTTTTTTGATTACAAAAGTGTGAATAAACTGTGGATAGACTATCCCTTGATTCCATGCGAAAGGGACAACGCGCGGAATTCTGCGCACTCAGTTTTACATCGTCTTGCAAGAAAACTATTTCTTACCGAGCATGACCAACACGCATATTTTCTCTCCGATTCTATTAGTATTAATTATGAATGCAATATTATAATTTAGGAATGAAATGTACTTAAAAGTTAAATTTAATCTTAAATAAGAGAGTTTTATGTTAACAGAAGTATGAAACGTCGGCGACACATGCCATGCAGTAGTTAGGGAAACAACCAAACACGGCATACGTGGAGTGATTTTTCGAAGGCTTAAATTAAAAAAAAAAGTGTGAAGAAACCGCGAAGTAGACTACAGTAAAGGCTGTTCACGGTAAAGTGAGTACTTTTGACACCCTAGTTACTTGTCCTTTAACCATTTTTTTAAATAAATATTGTCATGTAAGTAATAAATGCAGCGTGTATGTTTCACCGCACTCGGGACGTAATGTCTAAGGCTAAAATACAGTATATTTATGGACTATTATTCCAAAAGTGCTCAATTTACCGTGAATAGAGTTATAGCGTGTGATGTGGTTAGTGTATTCGTGGCTTCTGTATTGTCACGCAACAACACACTGTCGTTAAACTGGAGCCATTTCAGTACTGTCCCGCGGTGGTTCCACTTTGTTCCCACCAGGTACGCCGGTCCCCGAGGTCGAGTTTCGCCTGTCATTAGTGCAGGCACGCTACTACGGAGGGAGTAATATCCGCTGCCTCGCTAACGAGGACGAATTCCCTGTAGTCCGTCCACGCAACGTCTTGTTGGCTAAAGAAACGTCTTGTGTCGTCCTCGAGCTAATTATTCCTCATCACGAACCTAACTTCGCCTTGGTGAACATACGAGTTCGCTACTCAGATCGGCCCGGATTATCGTCCCCTACAAATTGATGACGTTACAGGCTGTTCACGGTAAAGTGAGCACTTTTGAAATCAACCTTAGAAACAAGTCGCTGGCCCTGCCTGCATATATTTTGACTGACTCGCTGAGTGGCATGCGCCCAGTAATGTTGGTAACGAAGGATGGAAAGTAGCTCCATGTCTTAACGTCTAATAAAAAGTGTGAGGTAACAGTTTGTGATAACTTAAATTATTTCGTTCTCTTTTTGCATGATTAATGCGTAGAAGTGTAAAAATTAGCATTTTTTTTTTTTTTATATTTACTTTCCTAATACTCTTGCAGTTTCACTTGACCGACGCATGACTAAAGTTGTACGGCCCCTGGCAATGTTAATTTTACATGGTGGAAGAATACACAACGTGTGTACAAGTAGATCTTAAGCAGGGCTTTCAAAAGTGCTCATTTTACCGTGAACAACCTACACAAAATATTACTACACTGAGTGCGCACGAATGCAGTGCGATTTCCCTTTGGTGTAATTTTCTAGTCTCGGCTAAGCTTTGTTTGCTGAGGCGGGGAATATCCTGAAAGTGCAACTTTAGCAGGGCTTCAGAAAAGTAGTAAGGTAATCGTGAATGGATTACATTTCATTCTTCTTATGAAAGGTAACGTTTGTCTCTGGCTTTACTACCCGTTAACTTGAGTAAAAAATTATTTTTGTCTAGTCTTCTTACTTTAAGGCAAGAGTAATTTAAACGTACAACAAAACAAGAACCAATAACATTTGAGCGGAGAAATGTTTCAGCTAACTCCAGTAGGTTTCCGCTGTACCTGCTTAACTCTTTTTGTTTCTTAACTTATCTTGCGTTTCAGATTTCGTTTTCCTATCAATCTGCGTTGACAGTCGAGCTTTCGTTCGTATTCAACTTATCAGTCTTATTCATAAATTATGGCACCAGTGTTTGTTCCAGCACGTCCCATGAAACTGTGTTTCACCGTCGTGTACCCGTATAGGCTGTTCACGGTAAAGTGAGCACTTTTTTAGCCCCTTCAAAATTTTCCCTTTTATCTAATTTCCATCTTCCTGCTGCTCTTCAATATAAACATTGCGATGTGACCAATAAACACAGCGAATATATTTCACCACCCTCAAAATGTAATGACTGAATCTGCAATAAGATATATTTATTAGTGGTTAATGCCTGTTGGGAGAGCCTTAAAAAGTGCCCACTTTACCGTGAACAGCCTGTACCGTTGTAGTGGCCTTTGAAGTTCGCTTCGATTTTTCGCTGTAGCCATTTTCTTCTTGACGTCACGAAACGTTTGAAATATTGTGAGATATGGTAGTCTGGGTGGTGAGAGTTGTATACTTCTTTTGTGAGCAACAGAGAGGCCTGGAACAAGCCGAAAACACCAGCTTATAACTGTCCACAGCCTCCAGAAACACTGCCAGATCTCGTAAGAGCGGCCCAGATGGTACGTGACCTTCTCCCTGAAGATGTCAACACATTGACTGCAAGCATGCTACGGCGTGTTACAGACATGTGCAATCCACATGGAGGCCATGCACGGTGCTAAGCTGCAGTGGCAAGAAAGAAACCTTCCCGGGTCATACGCCATTAAGTTAATTTTGTTGTTCTTTCGTGTTTTTTATCTGTGATATTGGCGAAACCTTTTATGTTATCTTGAATTTCACGTTTTGTATTGGTACCTGTATACCAAATACGTTTGTGCATTCTTTATGTATTTTCCAAACTTTTCGTGAGGTGTTTATTTACAACTCCATGCGTAGGCCTGTAACGGCAAATCAATTATTATGTTTGCTACCATTCATTCCTGATGCGCCAGTAAAATTTGGAACTGGGTCGTATTTATAAAATCAGCGTATATTTTACTTCCATACCAGGCATATAAAAGAAGATAATCACAATGTTTAATGTTGCAGTTTCTCATTTTTTACACTTCAGTGTACGTGGCACATAATGTGAGTTGTCATAACCGCTGTAAGATATAGGCGTACATTGAGTTAGTTGCAAATCTTATAACCACCTTTTTTCCCTCCCTCGCGCAAGGAGACTAGCCATCATCTTAACGGCTGTTCATGGTTTAACGGATCGTTTTTGGAAAAGCTCTTCTTGGGTTCTATTTTTCTCTCCTTATTTTATGCTTCCGCCATTTTTCAAATTTTCGCCGCCGTCGTTGGATCCGAACACTGGGATCAGATCAAAATGCGAAGTTGCTTCCGTTTTTATGGATTAAACAGTCATAAAATAAAATCAGTGTCCGCGCATTTAAACGTCACACTTTAAATACGATGTTACGGCATGGAATTGCGATTTTGTCGTTGCTGTCAACTTGTAAGCATGTCAAAAATGTCCAGTTGAGTGTATGCAGATATGGGCAAGGGTAAATATTTTTTTCAAAAGGTACAAAAATTGCGAATCACCCATATATCTGGGGCCACGCTGGCTGGGCGGTTAGCGCGCCCGCCTCCCACCAAGGCGATCCGGGTTCAATCCCCGGCCGGGTCACTCCGTGGGAATCGTGCCGTTGGTCAGGGGATTTTCTCTGGGATCTCCCGTTTCCCCGGCCCTTTCATTCCGGCGATGCTCCATACGTCAATCGCCCACGTCGGCTCTCAAGACCTCGTTGTTAAGAGCCGCCCAAATCTCTTCCCTCGAACACCTATATACCTATCGGTCGAGAAATTGGAAAGCATGAGCCTACACACAATATGTTACCAAGATAATGCTATTGAACTTGTTAAGATAATGATAACTGGGAAGAAAAAAAAGGGGGGAGGGCGTTGTCTCAATTTTCCCAATGGAAAATCTGTCTCTAAAATCCACTGCATGGTTGTATGGATTATACTGACACGTACAGGTTTGAAGATGGAAGGCATTACTACACGTTCTTTGGACAAAAATAGCGATCTGTTGCACCGACTACCAGGCATTAGACTACTGAACTTGTTGGTCGAAGGTGCGGATTCAAAGGACGACGGTACGAGAGCTGTAATCTTAAGTGTGTACGTTGGCATAAACACATATTAATCTGATTGGCTGGTCGAAGATCGCCATTGATCGTGCGTATTTGGCTATCTGCAAGGTTGTTAGAAATGTCATTTAGTATGGAGTATCTACTTTCATAGTTCTATAGTCGTAAAAGTGTCCATCGTTTGGGTACAGCGTCGTTTTTTTTTATATTGTTCTGCAATGATAGTTAAAAAATTAATAGATATAAGTTTTAATAAATATTTATTATAATTTATAGGCACTGTTGGTACATTATATATGCTGTATTCCCTTTTCACATGATTATACTGTATAATAATCACATGTGTTTTAACTTAAAAATTCTATGTTTCGTAAATGTCGATCTAATAAACGTTTGTCAATATGGTTCGTATAAATATTCATATTAAATCATAGTGTTTTGTACGTGTGATGTCATTTTTTTTTTATCTGATGAAAGTTAAACATTTTAACAAGCCGTACCTTATCCGTCTGTATGGCCGTCGGTTCATACGATCGACGAAATATGTGACATTCAGTACGCAGCCCCCAAGTCGACTGTTGTGCTTGCTGCTCACAATAGTTATGCTATAAATACAGTAATTTGAGGTGCCAGTTAAATGTGGTTGATACCACACATTTTGTATGTAAAATGAAAGGATTACAGCTCCCTAACTTGATACATGTTACATGCCTACCAGTTTAATTTATAAAGAACACAGCGATGTACAGGAACAGGAATTTTTTGAGCCTTCGTTTAAGATACAATTTGGCAGCTGGTGCGAAGTTGCCCCGGGTAGTACAACGTAAAGCCGTATGACGTAATATCTCCTGCATCATCTCTGTATGTGGCCACGTTGATGACATTAGTCACAGCGTGGAGTTGAGTCTGAAATCATTACCGTTGGTAACGTCACCTCTGATCGTGGTTGGCGAGGGGCTAAATGTACATTATGGATACAGAACATTGGGTTTTTAAGAGTCGGGGTGTTAGTCAGCGCGATAGTGGTAGTATTGTCAACATCCAGGTGTCTTCGACGCCAAAATGCACCTGCCAAGGTGTCTCAGGATTGCGCCCATTTCATAATTGTGTTTTTCTTTATTCGTCCGAAGACTTACGTCAGTTTCCTTAAGTTTATGTTTAAACATATTACTTTATGTATTTAATTTATAATTTTATTCTTTTGTATTAATTGCATAGTCATCAATATTTCAAGATGTCTGCTGGACAGATGAATGACACGAACCCGGGGAATGGCAATTTGAGGAGGGATTTCTTTCTAACTTACTTAAATTATTGTCTATTTGTTAAGGTCGCAAATAGCAAACTTGTGGTTGCAGTCTTTTATGCGACGATGATGAGTTTATTGTCTGAAGAGTGCATAGGCTGATGCAAGTATTTACTATATTTCTTCTCATAATCATGCAATGGCTCTGCAGCCAGCAGCCAGATGCGTGCGTGAACCTACATAGTGCGTAGGCTGATACGTATGTTTACTTTATTTAATATCCTAACACTCCCCATGCAATAGTGATCGTGTGGTCTAGACGCCGGACTGGCGACGGAAAGGTGGTCGGACCGAAACTGCCTGCCTCCTGGTTTTTTTTTTAGTTTACAAAAAAAACTAAAGGACGATAAGAGAGAAAATAAAGGAGACCATAAGGAATATGAGAAAATCCCCAAGGGGTAGAACGGACGAGGGGCATGAAGGAATGGTAGAGCATGAGAAAAAATATCTGAATGACAGAGCGTGAGAAAACTAATTGGAATGCAAGGGCATGAAGAGCCGACGTAGAATAATAGAGCAGGAGGGACAAAAAGGGAAATTCCAAAGGGAAAAATGAAATTCCAGAGGAAAAAAAAGTGAATTACAGAAGGAAAAAGGGAAACCCAAGATGGCCACTGATGAGGAAATACAGAGTAGGAGGTGTCGGCGCCGTGGCACAGTATCCCCCATCCCTGTCCTAGCTCTGTTCATTATATTCTACTCTCGATTAAATTATTTAAATTTTCGTTAGCTATATTGTACAGAAAATTATGCAGTGTGTTAGATATTTTATTATTGATATTGCATGTTTCATTATTGAAGATATTCGAATACTTTTTGATACGTTTATGTTGGTGCTATGCGTGTATATATAATTTTTCAATATTGGCAACGAAATTGTTATGAAAACGTTAACGTGTGCAGCTGTGGAAAAGAATTCATGTGTAAATCTAGGTATTTTTGTACTGACATTTGTTGTGATATCGATATTTGCAAAGTGTATCATTGATGTTTATGTTATTGCTATAGGTTTCAGATAATTTGCTGTAGTGGTACAGCACAACAATATCGATAATGGTTAGCGTTTATCGAAAGACGAAGGTAGATAACACACATCACTATTACCCAATAGTTGTAAACGCAGTTAATTTGATGCGCAGATTGGCCACGTGCCGAATTCAGCGATATCGTTGTGTCTGGACTCTGAGCTTGTTTGCTTATATTATTGCCAGTATTTGAGCACGTGCTTGTGATCATTCCCACGTGGCAGTGTAACTCGAGCACGCGTTGTTTTGCCTGCGATGTGGCTCTGCTTGGCGTCCAGGAATGTCCATGCGGTGAACGTACGTTGATAGACAACAGACAGTGGTGAGGTTATTGGCACTTCTTTCGTGTCAAGTGCAGGAGTGCACTGTGTCACGTTTCGCCGCGCTGGCAACTGAATTTTAGCGTCCTCTTTCAATAGAAGTGCAACACAACGCCGCAGACCAGATCTGCGTTCTTACGAACCGCGAAATGTCTGGATGCTGAGTTAAGATCTGCGGGCCCCGTTGTGAAAACCGTTCTAGTACAGACACGGTAGGGGATGCGGTGGTTTAGTGGTTAGCCAGCTCGCCTCCCACCTAGGCGAACTGGGATCGTGCCGGAGAATGCCGCTGGTCGGCGAATGTTCTCGGGGATCTCCCGTTTCCCCCGCCCTTTCATTCCGGTGATGCTTCATACTGATCTCGCTTCACCCCCATCGGCTCTCAAGACCTCGAAGTCAAGAGCCGCCCAAATTTTCTTCGCTCACTGCGCCGTTCGTGCTGTCAGAATATTTCTCAGTTTGCCTCGTATGGTTATGAGTGCGTCATAAAATTGCGTCTTTTGACTTTGTTTTTCAAATTCGTCGAAAGCTCGAGTGAACTCCAACAAACGCCCGAGACTTGGCCGCATTGAATCTGGTTGCAGATGATTACATTTTTTTTTTTTGTGTTATCTTTTCGATTAGTCTACTCGTTACTTCATGCGAATTCTACCGAGATTTGTAGAGCTCGTTAGTGTACACATCTGAAATCTATTTAGCGTAGTGTGGTTAAGAATCTTTTTTTTTTTTTTTTTTTTTTACAGAGAATGTGAAATTTAATTCTTTATTTCCAGAAATTTTGTCTTGGCGATGTTTTCAATTCTGGTAATCTCTAGGCTAATCTCTGTCGTAACTTCCGTGAAAATTTACTAGAAACGTTATGTTTTTCCGATATTTGTATAAATGAGTATTTTTCTTCTTGTTACGTATAGGTTACTTACTTGGGAGTGATAATAGTAACAGTTACTGCTGCCTGAATCTTCTTGAAACGTGTTTGAAGAATGTCGGTGTAAATGGCTCAGCAGTAGCTAGCGGGTTCATCATACATATTTTAAAGTGTCGACTTTCTAAATAACCAATGAGCTTGATTCCCTGACCGCCTGGCTGACTCATCTGATGGTTTGTGTAAAGCTTCAATAAACGCAGTTTTATTTTTAAAAATTGCAATATTTTGTAGCTGTGTGTGCTTAACGAAAAAAAATTTAAGCAACTTTTTCACTTCTGATCTCTATTTTCTTTCGTGTAGAGTGAAAATACAGTGAAAAAAAAAAAAATACAACTGGATGTGATTTTTTAGTTATTTGTATATAATTATATTGTCAATCAGTTATTGTAATTTGTGTAGATCAATCACGTTCGTGTGTTTACAACAAAGAAAAATACAGGCAATTCTCCTGAAATACAGTAAACCGCTCATAGCATGTTAGAAACCACAAGATTTTTATAAATTTAGGTTAGGCTCACTGCCGACAATTCCACTTAATCAGATGGTCATATGTGACTCTGTCAGTGAGATCTTTTGGCGTGTTTTTGAAAGAATTTCGTTGACTTGGAATTACTTAGGTTATTTTTAATTGTAGTGCCGTAGTTTGTGGCATTGCATTTCGTTATGCAGAATTTTTTTTTTTTTACAACTTAGCAGCAAACACGTTTTGATTGCAAGGGGGGGGGGGGGTTATTACGCTGGAATGGATGCGCAGACTAGACGTTTGTTTTCGACGTCGAGTAGCTGGCGGTGATGTTGAAAGTCTCGTGTCCGCGGCTGTACACGCCAGGTGAGGGCTCAGGTGGACAAGGTCGTCGGGTCTGCCCCAGCATACCGTCTTGACCCGCCTTTTCCCATTAAAAAATCCGTCTCGTGCTCTCGCAGCAAAGTGCGTTCGCTTCTCGCCTTGTCCTCGGGAAGAGAGAGATAGAAAGGAAGCAGATAGCGACTTATTGCACGCTCACACACGACCTATACAGCAGGACGTTTCGTAATCTTGACTCTCTAAACCCAAGACCACGCCCATCTTTTCCGAAACAATCACCTCCCCCCCCCCCCCTTTGCAATGGTAAGAAACATTCCGTACATTTTACAACTGGCCAATAGGTTGTAGCACTCGCCTATTTAAGCACGCTGTACTGTACTGCACTGCACTGCAAACGATTAGATTTGTTTCAAATAACCAACTTTAATAATGTGCGGAATTAATTTTTAACGACAATTACCTCCCATTTTCTTATTTTTTTTAGTTTCACTAATCCTACGTGCGTGCAAATTTATCTTTTATTTGACAAAACTGCACCCCCCTACAAAGTGGTACCCGGGGCGCCATAAACCCCCCTTCCTCCCCTCATCGGCTGGAGTCTCAACCATCCGTCGCATCCGCCAGTCGCCCGCCCATCAGGCGGTCTCGTGACCTTCGACCAATCGCAGGGCAACTTTTTAATTATATCCGTCAATCCGACAAATATATCTCAAACTTTAACTGCCGACGGATGGGCCACCGCCTTCTGACGACATTCCGTAGGCGCGAATACGCACTTTGAAATTAAATGCAAGGCGGTGGATATGTGTTTAATTATCTAGGTTGTAAATTCAGGAATTTAAAACGTAAACAATAATTGAGTATAAATTTTTATTGCGTATAAAAATTATTTCCTCAAATTGTTTCTGTCTTCAAAAGTTATTTCCTGCCTTAATATACCTTCTTCGAAAGAAGTATCGCGATGTTTAAGTTGTCACGTTAATCCACTGATCACGGATTGTCGCGAGTCGCCTTCAACTGACGGACGAAATAACAAATGGATGACTGACGGGTACGACGTGTGGTTGTGAGCCCAGTTTTAATTATTTCGACAAACTTCGGCTACGGGTTATTCAAGAAAAAAAAAGGGGGGAGGGGAGAAAAACGTATGTACGACTTACGGTCTTACATGAATCCTGAGAGTGGTACACATCTTTGAAGTTGGACGCGGAACAATAGTCTATTACGAATATTGGAGAAAAATGTTAAGATGGAAAATTGACCGCCTGTATATTGCGCTACTGAACAGAGATCTGTAAACACAACACCTGTCTGTCGCTGTCATCAAATGATTTCATGGAAATAATCACGGTTACTACCATTATTTCGACTTAATCACCATGACGCTGTAGTAGGTATACTTAGGATTTAAAATACCCGCATGTCACAGTTACCTCAGTGTTATCTCCGATATCTATACATAGTATAAAACAGTCTCCCGGTCGCATGTGTCTTGTGTATCCGGCTAAGGCTTCTAAACTACGTGATGGATTTTGATGTGGTTTCCACCATCATTTACAGAATTTCTTGAGGAAGGTTTAGGTATATAATACAGTAGTATTTGATTTAAGGATAGTAGATAAACGTCGAAGTTTTCTAATCAAGTCGGAAAAGGCCACTTTTCGGGCGCTTACATGGTTTACGCTGACTAAACCGTAAGAGATACAACAAATTAATGTACTACAGAAATGTAGATATCAAAAATGTTTTTAAAAAAAGTCCGTGAAAGCATATGTTTGTAGCATTTAAGGATTCCCCACAGCAACAATTTTCGTCTCTTAAAATTTAATTAAAGATATAACTTTTTGAACAGCACAGTATTAACCCATATCAAATTAAATATGTTAGTTACACCATGTCGTTTTAGGAGCTAGCACAGATCTATTAATTACAGCGGTCGAGCGAGCTGATGAGGAAAAAACTACAATACATTGCTCACCGCGGCCGGCTCTATATATGTAAATCGCATCCGCGCGAAGCCGGGGCGGGGTCTCCCTACCGGCTGGCAGCTGCGAAATGTAGATATGTAAGCCCATGTTAAGAAAAGTTCGTCTCAGTGCGTTAATTTCAAAGATAAGCGTTTCAAATTAAATGTATTCTTCACGAATTCTTTAGATGCTCCCTACAGCGGAAATAATTCCATAACATGTATAGCCAGTTTACAAGCAATTTTTTAAATTAATGTTTTACAAAACAGTCTAATATTGCCTATCTATATTGAAAATATACGCTCGTAGAGATCTTCTACTTAAGAAATTCGTGGAGAATAAATTTTGTTCAAAACGTCTATCTTAACATGGGATTTCGTATTTAAATTTTGCAGCTGTCAGCCGGTAGGCAGTTCCCTTAGATGATCTTGCGCCATGGATGCGAAAATCTACGTAGACCTGCACAAAAACGGTTTTGAATAATATTGAGGTACGATTCCGATCTCATACTAGCTTGGTTAGTTCCGATTCTTAGGATATTGTTGTCCTGCATTGGCAAACTACCGGGACCATGTAGAGTTCGTAAAACACCTTGTGCGAGACGGCAGAATTGCGGATATAATGATTTTACACGAAGGTAGTTAAGTTTACGTTATTCTCGTTTACGCCAAAACTTTCGGCAGCCTAATGTGAATTTTATACTGTTGCAATTTCTTCCCAAGTCAGTAGCTAAACCCGATTCGTTAAGGGATGAAGGTCTTAATTAAATAAAAGAGTTAGTTATAATTTCCTAATTTTATTTAACAATGACTGTAACAAAATTCTATCGACCCAACATCTCACAATAAACTTATACCACTTGCTGTTTACATTAATTCAATCAGTACAATTTATAATGGCCTAAAAAATTAATGTAATTGAATAATTAACTATCAGTCCCAATATATGTTCATATTTAACAGTTCCACTATTTACAATAAAATCCGTATCACATGTTATTCAGTCCCGTCTCAGTTTAGTCCAGGTCTCATCAGTCCGTGATGTTCTAGAGTTCTCCGAGCGCCCTCACGTACAGTAGCCTTCACTCGTCGGGTTTCACGCCCTCTCGTCCATTCACACCACAAAAACCTCGTCCGCCGTCGTCTCGCAATCTCCCGCCGTCATCCGTCCCTCACCGCACTCAGTCAATGGCCTTCGCAAAAGACTGTCGACCCTCGGACTACAGCGGTATTTATAGGGTCGTAGGCCATCGCCCAAAATTTTCTCAGAACCCCGCGTTGCGCCAAGGGTCCTAGTTCCCAGAACATTCTTGTACAACCTCTACATTTGTCGGCTTCTCCAGCAAGGGGGGGGGGGGGCTCTAACGCCAGCCAGTTCAAGCTTCTTACACAATAGAATACTTTAGCATTTGACTTTACATTTCCTTTCCTCTGACGAAACCACCAATACACAATAAAATTGTAAAGTCAGAGTTCAGACAATTGAACATCGGTACTGCGAGCTTCATAAAAATGTGTATTTTGTTGTGTAAATAATTGTGATATCTAGGAATTAGTTTTACGTACTTTTTTTTTAAATTGGCTTAAAATTTATATTAGAAGATTATTTCAAAACAAAATATAATTTGTTTACTTTATTACATGTCAATTCATATATTTCCTCTTCACAATATATTTATTTGCCATTTATTTAAGACGAACTTTGTTTAATATACCGAGATTAAAATCGCCCTACAATAAAATAACGCACTTTCCACATAACCTCTGTTAGATTCTCGGCAAAATGGTTGCTTGACTTTGACTTTATATTTCAACTTTTCGAAATCGTTAAGTCAAGAGTGCTTGACGTTATCTTTGACTGCTCCGCTATGTCAAGCTCCATAAGAAACAACTTGTCGGTAAGCAAACGTAAAGTCAAATGTTAAAGTTTTCAATTGTGTAAGGACCTTCAGCCGTCAATCTTTCGCCCAGCGGGGCGACGGAGAGCAGGAGAGGGGCCTGCCGGGGGCAGGGGATGGTCGAAGTGGTAACCCCCACCAGAACCGAGGCCAGCGCGAAACGGGAACTCGCTACCGGTGCGAGCTACAGCGCGTAACAATATGTATATAAATAGTATAATCAAGATTTACTAACGTGCCAGTATTCCTAAAGAATGTGATGAAAAACTGATGCACTGAGAAGGAATTTCTTTAACGTTGATTCCTCACCAGAACTGTGTGGCTGCAGACTTGAGGCACGTTAGTGCAGTTGAAGGCTGTTCGCGGTAAAATGAGCACTTTAATAAGCCCTTCTCACGATGTAATTGTATGCAGGTTGTGTATTCTTCCGGCTTATGTAAAATTAACGTTGCGATGGACCTCATCTCTTTATTCATTCTTCGGTCGATTAAAACTGTAGAATTCTTAGGAAAGCGAATATTTTGCAAAACTGCTCAATTTTACACTTCGATGCATTAAAAAGACGTGAAAGCGAAAGAAATAATTTAAGTTATCACAAATGATTACCTAACACCTTTTATGCGACGTTAAGATACGAAACTACTTTCCATTCATCGTTACCAACTTTACTGGCGAATATCACTCAGTGCGCCCATTGAAATGTGTGTAGGTAGGGGTAGTGACTTTTTGCTAAGGTTCATTTCAAAAGTGCTCACTTTATCGTGAACAACCTTTACCTCAAATGGCAACAACGTAACAACTACTACAGGTCGTGTACACATGAATTTGCCGCCATGTTTTCGAACCTACCAACTCACAACTGGGCATAAAAGGTAGTGTGAATGAGAGTTCCTCATGTAGTGTACAAAATAAATGTTCATGTTCCATTTCTTATGCAG
Source organism: Dryococelus australis (assembly GCA_029891345.1). NCBI lineage: Eukaryota > Metazoa > Arthropoda > Insecta > Phasmatodea > Phasmatidae > Dryococelus > Dryococelus australis. The sequence goes on from CM057004.1 coordinate 103,551,906, forward strand.
ACGCATGGGGCATCAAACAGCAAATCAGAGTGGGGTATAACACTTTCGAAGAAGTTGTTTGTTTGAAGTGGATGAACAGCAATCTGCATAAACGAAGAAATATCGCAATTATAAATTTAGAGGAAAGAACATGTGCAGTTTACTAGCAGAAAATGAGGTTATTTACATATTTCGCAAAAGCAAGTATTTTTAATGTGTCAATTTTATCACTATATCATGATTTTGTACGAAAATACATTATTTGCTAACTTAACGTCAACGGACGTCAGATTCGTCGCAAATTATTTTCATTGGCTAAAAGCAATACGTAAAGAAGTATTGAGTAGCGAATCAATTTCGCACAAGAATTTTGGTCGTGTGAATGTTCTGCTGTCATGTCGTGTGCTCTGTGGATATGCTTTTTTTTTTTGTGGTTGCGAGCCAACCCTAATGGCGCAGCCGTGGTGCAGGTAAGGCGGTTTCTGACGCGGCGAAGACAGGGGCATAAGTAGGCCGCTGGTGCGCATCTGGCGAGCGAGCGAGGAAGTGCTTGTTTGTGTTGGAGGCTGGCCGCGGCACCTGCAGGTCCGTTACTCGCGCCCTGGAGAGGGAAACTGCGACTCTATGACGCTAAGATGGCCGCCTACGTGGGGCCTTTAAATCTCGTCTTCTCCGCATCGTTTTCGTGTTATAATTTCAGTTTCATGGGTATTATTAAAAATGTTTGGTTATAGAAAATTAACAATTTAGTACTTGTTTAATTAATAGTTTTGTATCTAATTTGCACTGGGAGTAGATATATTTAGCCGATACGTGAACAATGGATCAGGGATCGGAGCTGCGAAGACGGCCACCGCCATCTTGGATTGTCACCATTTTGGATTGCATCATCGCCATAATATTGGCTTACATCACCATTTTGCATTACATCATCGCCGTCATATTGTTTCCGGCCGCCATATTGTTTATATCGCCATTTTGTTTCCTCTGCAATCTTGTTTCTGTCACCATCTTGTTTCCTGTTTACTCACCTTTCTTTCTTACTCTATCATTCTACATTGTCTGCTATCTTCAATTTAATTATAGTCATCCTTTATCATGCTCTGTCATTCCATTCCTACTTTCCCATGCATTACCATTCCATGTCGCCATCTTGGATTTCATTTTTAGTCACCTTTCTTTCATGCTCTTATCATTTCACCTTTTTCTCAATTACTCATCCCATCGCCTGATCCATCCGTATGACATCGGCATTATTAATTTCTAGAATTTTCTAGGTATTACATTCATGCTCTTTCATTCCTTTTCACCTTGGTCGCCTCCGCAGTCTGAACTTGCTGTTCACAGTGCCATTGTCCGTCGTCTTCAACTCGCCTGCGTCACATGTTCCCCACATTAATGGCCGTCCAAGATATGTGTTGAGCTACTGGCAACGTCACGGCTTATCTAGCCGAGGTTACTTGGCCCAGAAAGTTATCTGAAATTCGAGTCGCGCCGATGGAAGTGATGAACAGGAAATTCGCGCAATGGCTCCCAACTTGCGACTCCTCCAGCAAGTATGAGTGATGTCATTGATAGTCTATTCGCGGTTTCTTCGCACTTTTTTTTAAATTAAACCTTTGAAGAATCACCCCATCTATGACATGCTTGGTTGTTTTCTAAATATGTCTTGTATCACAAGTGTTTTATATTTGTGTTAACATAAACGTATCTTATTTTTGGTTAATTTGAACTTGTACTTATATTTTATCTATGAATTATAACAGTCCATTTATAATCTATATGAACAAAGTCAGGGAGAAAATAGGCGTGTTGGCAATGCCTAGTAAGAAATAGTTATTTTGCAAAATACTATTCAACTGCGAGTGCGCACGAATGTGACGTATTGTCCCTTTGGTGTAATTTTATAAGAGATAGTTAAGCTTTATTTGCTTGACGCGGAGGAATGTCCTGGAAGACGGACTTAAGCAGTGCTTCAGAGAAGTTGACTGTTGCAGGCAGGTGTGGCGGGCCTCCCTTTCACGTCAGCAGGATGGGTCAAACACTCTTCTCCCGAGGGGAGGGGGGTGGCAGGAGGATGTGAACCAGCCTCAGCGTTGAACGTGACCACGCATTATTACAGTATTACGGAGAGTAACTTACTGTTGTATAAAACATCATACTGAGTTGGTTTCGTTTTTCGTATGTATATGCGGACGATGTAAGCTGATTTTATATTTCTGTTGAGTGCTGATCCGAACCAGTAATTATGACGAGCCCTAGACCTTCTTACCAGACCACTAAGTTTTCTGAGCGAATGATGGATATCGTGACGTAATGGGAAGTGAACAGTGAGAAGTTCCCGCTGAACTGTTTAAACGGAACAGCGCGTTTGTCTAGAATATTATTTATTGAGGAAGGGGAGGATATATGGGGCTGAAGTGAGAATTCGAGCTCTAATAGGCGAATGTAGTACTGTCGTAAGACTTCGATGAAACTGATGATAAGCATTGGGAGCATCGTCCGGGCCAACCAACCGAGCCGCTCATCATCAGCAGATCTTCAGTCGCGAACAGACGGCCTCTTGACGTCGGTCTCGTTAGGCGAGGTTCATCAGTCATCTATTTCGGTTCAGGCGCTCCAGTTTGTTGCGAAGACGACGCGCGCTGGACCTGACGGACAGCGGGTTGGCAACGCTAGTCTGCGCGGGTCGGAGTTAACAGCGTCTGTTGTGCCTCTTGGCACCTGGCAGCTAGATGTTTTGGAAGGCGCCGCGGCTCGACGGCTGGCGTTCCTTTAGGCTCGGCCTCGCCCTCGCAGAAATTCTTCGTTTTTGAATCAGAATTTCCGATTTATTGTAGTTACTGACAATACACGGTTATAGAAAATTTACGTTTTACGGGTTGCTTTAAGATTTTTGCGCCGAATTTTAATAGCGTGTTTATCTGCTAGTTGTAAACAGTCGAGAACATATTTATATTTTATCAATAAGTTCCTCTCTTTTTTGCAAGCGGGAAATAACACTTATTACAAATTAGATACAAAATTATTAAACAACTAGTAAATTTATATAATCAAACATATGACACGAAAACGAAGGACTTCTGAAAAAGGAGCGAAGCTGAGCTGTTATGGAAGAGCTATTGAGTGGTTTTGCCTTTGGCGATTACATTTTTGAAGTAGATGAACACGTACTGTAGTTATGCTTTCCATCCTTCTGTTTCCTTTAATTGTACATAATACCGGATTTAAATTGACACAGATTATTGAGACGAATAATGTTGTTCTGTTCCAATTGCTCCATTTGAATGTGAAAATTTTTATTAAACTTATATTTATTCTGTACACTTATTTTTAAAAGAGACACGTGCGTACGCCGACCACGTACAGTCTGTTAGCTAAAACACGTGAGTACGTTGATCATATTCAGTATCTAACAAAAATGAATGTCAAAAGATGTAGGTACGTTCATTAATTGCAGCAAGTAAAGGAAAATGCATGTCGAAACATTGGGGGGAAATCCTCTTTATCCAGATGATGTAAACATATGAACGTAAGTTAAGAAACGCTTCATTTTCTTTAGTTCTCCCAGTTCAGTCTGTCGGCGGTGACTTTATTGTTAAATATTGCATGCGACTCAGTCCGAGTTTCTCCAGGGATACTTCGGCGCATTCGGGAGTTAGTGCAATGACGGGTTGTCGTATTTATCAGGACATTTCGATCCTTTTGCACACACACCTGTAGATTTCCTTTCCGTACGCTATACTGAATTTCGTGATGCTCGTTTTGTTTCTCTGAGGTCTCCGTATTTATCGCCATGCGAGGTGTCGCTGTGATAAACAGTAGGACTCGCATTCTGGACGACAGGGGTTAGATTCCCGGTCCGGTCATCCTGATTTGGGATTTTTTGTTGGTTCCTCCCGGAATCACTGCATGCTAGTGGTGGTGTGGTACCTTCCAAGTTCCCGCTTCTCTAAGTACTTTGCTCTGCCCTTAATAACAACGCAATCGACGAGACGTTAAGCCCAGCAGGTTATTCACGGTAAAATGAGCACTTTTGGAAACCCTGCTTAAGATCTACTTATATGCACTTTGTGTAGTCTCCCGCCTTATGTAAACTTAACATCGTCATGGGCCTCATCGCTTTATTCGTGCGTCGGTCAAGTGAAACTGTGCAATTATTATAAAAGTAAATATTTTACAAATCTCCTCATTTTTACACTCCGATGCATTAAAAAAAAATAGAAAGTGAAAGAAATAATTTTAATCGCCATAAATGGTTACCTAACAGTTTTTATACGACGTTAAGAGATTGAACTACTTTCCTTCCATCGTTACCAACTTTACTAGGCGCATGTCACTCAGTACGCCCGTTGAAATATTATTCAGGTAGGAGCAGTGGCTTTCTTCTAAGGTTGATTTCAAACGGGCGCACTTTATTGTGAACAGCCTTTACCTGCGTCAGTTTCCCATGTTCACCATTTTGACGTCTGGCGTTGTTTGCTATGCACATAGATACGATGACATTGTACACAAAAGCTACCTATCCAGCGCGGCACACAATGCAGACAGTACTGGGGAAAGGGGAGAGGGGCGCATGAAAAGGAAATTAAGTGTTTCCGGACGCTCGTCATACTATTCAGGAAGTTTCTAAATCAGATCGACAAACTTTGGCTGCAGGTTAATTACGAAAGAAGGTGAACAAGACCTACGGTATAAAGTGAATCCTAAGGGCTGTTCATATCTTTGGCTGCAGGTTAATTACGAAAGAAGGTGAACAAGACCTACGGTATAAAGTGAATCCTAAGGGCTGTTCATATCTTTGGAGTGGACTTGAAGCAACTTCACGGGATCGAACACCGAGTGATTTGATACTCTGTAATGTTAATTGTGACTTGGGTTAATATATATTTTTTTTAATCTCAAGTATGCTACAGCGTCATAGATATTAAGTCGAAGTGAGGGTAGCAATGGTGGTAATCTCCATGAGATACTGTGATGACAGCGATAGACAGCTGTTGTGGTTTTTACAGATCTGTGTTCCGTTATACATTATTCAGTCACCCAATGGTCCATCTGAAATAATTTTACCAATACTTATAGTAAACTTGTGTTTCAGGACCGACTTCGAATATGTGTACTGTCCTTAAGATTCACTTTAGACCATAAGTCGTGTAGTATATGTTTTCTCGTATCGGTTTAATTTAGATACACCTTGTAGCTTCGAGGAATGTCTCGCCGAAAGTATTCCGAAAGTATTTTTTTTTTTTGTCAAATCCTGAAGTACTGATAGGTAAGTTACAAATTCACATCGTGGAATTTGCGTTAGGTTGTGGGTAAGCGCTAGGTTCCAGAACTTCAGGAAAAAATACAGTCAGCAGATGGAATAGGGGGAATGAAGGATTTATGAAGCTGTGTGCTCATGCATAAAACCCATGTACAAATAGTTTTCCAAACTACAGAAAATCATGGGCGAGTACTTTTCAAGTGAAGAAACGTTTCGTCATTATAATTGCGCTTTTTTGCTTCCATTTTTAATATAATTTCTGTACGGATTTTTTAAAAAATGTTGGCAGGCTGTGGACTGAACGTCGTGAAATATTATGAATGCGATGCAGAGTATTCCTCGACCCGTGAGGGAGAATGTGGGAAGTTGCCAATTCACCAATCATTTCATTTCAGTCCAGTATACTGTCAGTGGAGCTTGTTTCCGGATGTTTTGTAGAACCGATTGTGATTTAGAAAGTTATCTGCCGTGTGGCCAGACCTATGCATTAATCTGGGTTTTTTTTCACTTCTAATCACAATATGAAGTGGTCGACAAGTAGCAGGTACTTCTAATTGGCGGCAGATAGAGATTTTATCTCTCAGATAACGGCTTCCACGCCAATATGTGTGTAACAGTTTGTTACCTAATGTAGTGTTGAAATATATATGGTATTCACGGTAAAGTGAGCATTTTTAAGTTTCTCCTTACAGATATTAACCACTAATAACATGTTTTATTGCGGCCTCAGATGTTAACGTCTGAAAGTGGTGAAATGTATACACTGTGTCTATTAGTCGCATGACAATGTTTGTATTAAAAAGGGCCTGAAAGATAGGAATTGGCTGAAAAGAAAAATTTTGCAGGGCTTTGACAAATGCTTACTTTATCGTGAACAGCGTACAGCAAATTTGCGCTGGTCTATAAGTAAAATTATATGACTTTCGAGCACTGTTATAGGTGACTTACTTGGGGAGTGTAGACAATTTCAGACGTCATCATAGAATAATATTGAATTTTCGTATTAATGTTTCTGTTTTGTAGGTCCGTGTTTGTCCATAACACAACCCTGCTCTGTTTTCTTAACTGCTTACGCAATTTGTGTTAACTCGGGCAGCAACGTTAGAGGCTGTTCACGGTAAAATGAGCACTTTTGAAAGCCCTGCCAAAGATCTACTTGTATGCACGTTGTGTATTCTTCCGCCTTATGTAAACGTAACATTGACGTCGGTCTCATCACTTTATTCATGCGTCGGTCAAGTAAAACCTGATATTATTGAGAAATTAAATATTATACAAATGTGCTTATTTTTACACCTGATGCATTTTAAAAAAACGAAGAGCGAAAGTAATAATTTAAGTAATCGCAAATGGTTAACTAACACTTTTTATTCGACTTTAAGATATGGAACAATTTTCCATCCATCGTTACCAACTTTAGTGAACAAATGTCACTCACTGCGCCTGTTAAAATATGTACATTTGGGGGCAGTGAAATTTTTCTAACGTTCATTTCTAAAGTGCACACTTTATCGCAAACAGCCTTTACGCTAAAGCGACACAAATGGGATTGTAAAAAAAAAAAATCGATCCCTCCAGTTAGTGTCAATCTATCAAATACAATATTCGAATTACACAACTGGTATAAACAATATTTGGACGGTTCTTAACAACGATATCTTGAAAGGGAGGTGGGTATGGAGCAGCGCCGGGAATGCAAGGGCAGGAAAAACGGGAGATCCTCGAGAAAACCCGCCGACCAGCGCCATCGTTCGGCACGATTCCCACATGTGAAAATGCGGGAGCGACCCCGCTGAGAGTAGATCTCGGTTCTTTTAGGTGGGAGGCGAGTAGTCTAACCATTAGACCGCTGCGGCCCCTAAACAAAAATCAGGTTTTTGAGTAAATTGTGCAGTATAGAATTATATCTTTAATGTAACAGTGTTGTAACTAACATGTGTTGTTGTGGGAGAAATTCTTGTAAGAAAGAAAGAAAACATCCAAAAGTATCAGAACCGAGAAAAGGAAATGACAGAAACAAGCTTGGTGAAATAGACACGAATTTCAAGATAAATAACACCAGGGAATTTTACAAGACATTCAAAGAAGAACTACCAGGATACCGGCCACTCAGCCTATACTTCAAAAACAATGATGGAGTATTGGTAATGAGCAACAGAGAAAACTGCCAACTACTTTGAGAAATTACTAAACAGCAAAGAACCAACAGAAAGGTTAGAATTTCGAGAAACACAACAAGAAAATCCACCATCAGAATCGCCAACACTTGACGAAGTAGAACACATAATTAAACCACTAAAGAACAATAAGGCACCAGGAGAAGACGGGATAACAGCAGAAATGTGGAAATTTGGAGGAAAACTGGCAGTGGAGAAAATACATAAATTCATTCTAGGAATTTGGTCAACGAGAAAAATACCAGATGATTGGAAACAAGCACTAATTCACCCACTCCACAAAAAAGGAGACAAAACCGACGTAAATAACTACAGGGGTATTTCCTTGCTATCAGTGACCTACAAGATACTATCTAAGGCACTATTAGAGTAGAACAACAAACAGGACACCATATAGGAGAATATAAAGCAGAATTTCTGAAAGGACGATCATGCGCAGAACAGATCTTCAACTTGAAAACTATAATAAGGGTCAGAACACTCCAGAATAAGAACACTGTAGTCACATTCGTTGACTTTAAGAAAGCATATGACTCAATAGACAAACAGTATTCCTAACATTAAACGAGTTAAGGATAGACCAAAATACCAGAAGACTAACAGAACAGATACTACATACAAAATAAAATTCTTAGGGGAAATTTCCGAAGCATTCAAAACCAAAACAGGAGTTCGACAAGGAGACGGACTGTCATTAATTCTCGTCAACATTGTACCAGACAAAATCATGAAGACATGGGAAACAGCCTTGGAAGAAAGAAGTCGTGAAAGGAGTCAATATAGGACAAGGAAAATGAAGACTTGAGGTGAAATCTCCGACGAAAAGACAGAATATATAGAATACAGGCACAACAAGGAAAGATACATGAAAACAGAACATGGATAAATATAGACGGTCGATAAATTGAAATATCTAGGAGAATGGATTCAACCAAATGGACTGGACAACACAACAAACAAAGGGTTAGAAAATTGGAATTGGCATACAGAATAACACAAAACCACTACAATAAGAAAGCAATTTCCATCCAGGCCAAAATTAGACACTATAACACAGTCATCAAACCAGAAGCAACACATGGATCAAAATGCCTGACGGTGAACAAGAAAGAACTTCGAGAACTAGAAGTAAGAGAGAGGAAAATCCTGAGAAAAATTTTGGGACCACTCAAAAACACAGACACCTGGATCAAGAGGAAAAATAAAGACATATGCAGAAATACCGAAATATTACAGACACAGTGAGAAGAAGAAGACTGAAATTTTATGGACACCTAAAAAGAATGAATGAAAATAGACTCACCAAGAAAATATTCAACTACATCGCAAAATTGAAATGCACAACAGGACGGATGGTAGAGACCAGGAAAGATGTAGTAAAAGTTGGGATAACAGAAGAATTGTTCAACAACAGAGAGAACATGAGGCGACTGATCGACAGCGCAAGATTTCCGGAGGACCGACCGAAACCAAGACCAGAGATAGTGTGGGCTGAAGAACAGAGAAGAGCAGTTGGAGAAGAAATGAGGAGGTTATGGGAGGGAGGGAAGGAAGAAGACGAACCAGAAGTCTTGAGTTCAATGCGGTCCATAGAGGGCCAAATTCATATATATATATATATATATATATATATATATATATATATATATATATATATATATATGTTGTGTGTGTGTGTGTGTGTGTATATATATATATATATATAATTTATTATGAATTTGGCCATCTATGGACTCCAATGAACTCAAGACTTCTGGTTCGTCTTCTTTCTTCCTTTCCAGAACTTCCTTATATATATATATATATATATATATATATATATATATATATATATATATATATATATAATGTATATATATATATATATATATATATATATATACTGTTATTGTTCGTTGGTATTTTCATTAGCGTTTATAGAGTTTGAGTACTTGCAGCAAATTTTAGTTTTCAACTAATTTCAAATTAGCATTGTCAAAACATGCGGCAATAAGCGAAACACAACTTCAACTAGGGGGAAACGTGGCTCCTCCCCTTTACGACCCGAACCTTTCCCAACTGGCGCCAGAATCAGTGAAATATTTGTCCATGGTGGTGGTGGTGGCAGCAGCCGCCCCCTGTTTGAATCTGTTCAATACATTAAATCTAAAAATAATGGAGGTTGTGTTTACGTTAGGCTAGCAAGAGAACGTAAGCAGTAAAAATAATAACCATGAGTACTGAATGTAAGACACGTAGATATACGTAATTTACGGTTAAAGGGAGCTATATGTTATTCACGGTAAAGTGAGCACTTTTGAAAGCCCTCTCATTCGGAATAATAGTCAATAAATATATTTTATTGTAGCCTTAGACTTTAACTCCCGAACGCGGTGGAATGTACACGCTGTGTTTATTACTCACATGGCAACATTTAGTTAAAAATGTTATTAAAGGATAAAATATGGCTAAAAGGAAAGCGTAACTAGCGCCTCGAAAGTGCTCACTTTACCATGAACAGCTTATAAAGGGACAGTATCCGAGAACGGCCTCAAATTACTTGGTTACATAATTTACTGCTACGGTCGATGGAAAATTTTGTTATTATGAAAGACACGGAATACAGATTTATAGAAAAGGAAAGTTAATGGACATTCTCTGGAGGAAAAACGGCATTCAGGTATTTTCTCAACGAAACATATATTTGTTACATTAAGGCTGTTCAAGGATTTTTCATTAAGGACGTTTTATGGTTTCATGACAAGATCGTTAGCTCGCTCAAAATATATAACCATGTGAACAAAAACATTCATCATGTTTTCATTACATTTGCAGCTTGAAGTCTTAGTTTGTACAAATTTCAAAACAGTTATTTCATGACAAAGTTTGACTTATTGCACTCCAAATTCTAATTAATGGAAAACCACTTGTTTTGGTGAAACAATTCCACAGATTGGATAAGCGACAGCGAACTGCGTGCGGCGTATGAAATATTGCTTCTTTGTGGAATTTAGCGAATTTGTTACGAGAAATTAACATAATTTCCGATAGTCTCTGTAGGTATTGTGCAATTTAACTCAACTTAGAAAAAATATATTAGCATATTTCGTACCCATATTATCCTCGTATCCAGACTCGTTATCTTGCCAACCAACCAACCTACCAAGCCAAGCGGGACGAAATACTGAATGTTCAGGTTACCTCGTCAAATGAAAAACGAAACCCACATTTAAAAAATATACTTTATGAGTTTAATTAGTTTATGTGTTACTTCATTCGTTACGCCGTGTTTAAATGATATATTAGTAAAAAAAAAAAACAAATCACTGAAAAATAGCGGATGGCATGTTGATGAGTCCGTGGAACGTCACTGAATCCAATGAGTGAAAGAAAAGAGGCAATTTTTTCTAAGAATTCATCAGTTAAATTGACTATAATTACTCCTGAGTAAGTCGGGTACTATTAACAGATTTAAACAGTGTAATTTTCACTTATTCAGATTTAGATAAGAGTGTGAAGTCTCGTAAGTGGCAAAGGCCTATGTTGGATTTTTTTTTTAAACCGCACTTTTATCACCTGTGGGCAGGGTTTGACATTTGATTATTTTAACTTCAAGACTCATCTCGATAGTTATAATAGAGTGCGGGCGAACCGCGTTACAAATTTGCTAGCACTGTATTCCATGACATAACAAGAACAGTTACTTTCAGCTGTGTCCTAACGTATACATTTTTTTTTTTTCAATTTTGAGATACCTACGAAAAAATACATATATTAAAAATTCCTGTAGCTTGTTTTGATTATTTTCAGGCCGTTATCTGATCTCAGGACGAAAAATAGTCAAAAATGTTAGAATGTCACGAGTGTAAATTGATTTTTTAACAGGCAGCCTCAGCCACTATATCGCATTATTTCATTTCCTGCTGATTCAAGTTATTCTGAAGTAAAATGTTAAGAAATGCTGTTATAGAAGTCTTGCTGTTTTCCTTACTCTGCTGTACAAACATGGAAGTCGGGACATCAACACAAATTTTTTGCCACAAATAGGATTAGATAAACTATGAAATATCAATACGTGCTTGCCTTTTTAGAAATTTGAACTAAACAATGCGTAAAATATACATTTAAAGTTGTCAGAAATCGTGAGTAATTACTCTGAAACAGAAATTATGTCAAAATAAAAAGAGTAGATGTCTTTCTTTTTGGAAGGTGAAGCCGATCCTTAGGCTGTTCACGTGTTTTTTTTCCCCGCGGTTATGGGATATAATATCTATAAAATGCTTAATCAGTTTAAAAATAACTTCCAGCTACTTTTTTTAGTAGAATAATGAGCCTTTTTAACCTTACATTTTGTGCCAAACAAGTTTCAAAAAAGTTATACGAGCACAATATTTGATTTCCGCCGAAATGTTTCTTGAAGTCAGGAATTGAACAAAGAAATTTTTTGGAAGTCTGGAATTGTGTTCGCTTGCGATTAAGCGTTAACTTCCGGCTGTTTTGAATTTAAATTTTATTGTAAAAAATGGTCGAATCGTTTAAAGAATTTTCATAAAAATGCTTTATGGCATTTTTATTACACCAGAAATTAACTTATTGTACCCAAACATGCTAATTATTCGAAATTTTATTCACATGTGTGTGGCAAAACATACAAATTAATTTCTAAAGAATTTGTGTATTTTTTTTACACACTACTATTTGATGTAATAAAACATAATTACGAAAGCAGCTTTAAATGGACGGGCTCGTCCTTACGACGGCGTGGACGTCATTTCGAGGAACCTGGAGGCTGCGTGATTGGAGTCAACTGCCTGCACTTGCCGTGGCCTTGGTAGTCACTTGCCGCCGCCGACCTTTGTCTTGAGAGGGACTGTTGGGGGGGGGGGGGATAGTGCGTGACACGTGACCGGGTCTCGAGACGGCACGCTCTCACACCCATCAGCGGACGAGTTTATTGACGTGGCAGTTCCCCGGTGACTACCATAGTTCGTGATATTATAGGCTAACCACGGTGAAGTGATCGCTTTTTAAGGCCCTGCTACAAAATATTTTTCCTTCAAACCAGCTTGTGTATTTCCACCACTTTTTAGAGTAAACGTTGCCGTGTGTGTGCGTGCGTGCGTGCAATTAACAGTGTTTACATTTCACCACTCTCAAAAGTGTAACATCTAAGACTACAATAAAATATATTTATTAGTGGTTAATGCCTGTAGGAAGGGGCTTTCCCTTTCCTTTCGGCGTGGGCTGGAAGAGCGCTGGCTCTCTCTCTCTCTCTCTCTCTCTCTCTCTCTCTATATATATATATAATATATATACACACACACACACACACACACACATACATACACGTTTCCGGGTTCTCGCACGCGGGAATCGTGCCGGACGATGCCGCTGGTCGTAGGGTTTTCTCGGGGATCTCCCGTTTCCCGCGCCCTTTTGTCCCGGCGCTGCACCATAATCACCTCGTTCCACCCTCATCGGCGCTCAAGACGTCGATGATCAGAGCCGTCCAAATCTCTTCACTCGCTCGAAGGGTATTTTTTCTTTCAAAAAGTGTGAAGAGACCGCAATAAGACTGTATGTAGCCTGTAATAGGTAGGGCTCTTTGTGGAGGTTTGTTACCGCGTCTAATGTCCGACATTGCAGTGACCTCGGGGCATAGGATGGGCGCGGTGAACCGCGGAGGGGTTGCTATTTCCAGACTGGCGTGTGAGGGGGCTCGAAGACAGACGTTGGAGGCACGTGACGCCCCGCCCATCGTCGCCATGTGGCTCCGGCGTGACGTCAGCGGCCGAGCCTCTTCACAACTCCCCCCCCCCCCCCCCAGAACAACATCGGTAGGAGGATTTACTGTGCGAGGGATAAGTTTATTGCTTCACGCCTATCCGGCAACTGTTCGCCGGGCTGTGTTTCATGCTGTGGAACGAACGAGTGTTAATGACGGGGCGATCGCTGGCCTGGGGTGCGAGTCGATCGTTCAAGTTAGTGTAGATTAAGAGGCTTGTAGAATTTCAGGATCGTGAGTGGGTGAAGATGTTTGCCGGCTCTTAAACAGCAAGGTCTTGAGAGCCGACGAGGGTGATCGAGGTGATTATGGGCTAGCGCCGGAATGACAGAGCGGGGGAAACGGAGACCATCGTCCGGCACGATTCCCACGTGCGGAAATCTGGTATAGACTGTTCACGATAAAGTGAACACTTTCTAAGGCCCTCGCAACAAGCATTAACCGCTAGTAAATATATCTTATTGCAGCCTCGTGCATTAAATTTTTGATGGGGGTGAAATGTATACACTGTGTTTATTGATCACATTGCAATATTTATGTTAAAAAGCAGCAGGAAGGTGGAAATTGAACGGAAGGAAAAATCAATAAAGGCCTTAAAAAGTGCTCACTTTATCGCGAACAGCCTGTAGTGACCTGGCCGGGATTGAACCCGGTTTGCCGTGGTGGGAGGCGAGCAGACTAACCGCTCAGCCACCGCGGCCCCGAGGATCGTGAGGTTTTGTCTTAAATTGTAATAGAACATGTCTTTCTTTCAGTCTGATTAAGGAAACGTATTCGAGTCAGATACTTAAAATTTTAATTTTACTTTTTTGACACAGTGATGTTTCCAACATTTTCAGGTCATCCTCTAAGCAGTGAAACCTCGCTGTTGCATCTCTCTCCTTGTATTTGCCATTGATTGTCCTTACTGTAGCGTATCGGACAAAGTTCGTCTGCCGTCTTGTGATAGGTTCCCCCTTGTGAATGCAACATTGCTGTATCAATACTGAATGTTCCTTCTGCTTCGGACTCGAAATTGTAACACACCGTAACTGATAAAAAAAAAAAAACAGTTCTTTGTGCCAGTACTCTTTTGTTGTGCAGTGAACAGGCAGTCCGTGCAGAAACATCTTTCATGTTATACATGTACGTGTCAACAATCACAGCCACGTGGTTTGTCGCGATAATATGGGCTTTCTTCATAACGAGTCTCGAAAATGTGGGTGTGCCAGTGCTTTTTGGGCCGACTGTATTTTTACGATGAAATGAAAGAACTGCTTTAAATATTAGCACGTGTATACACCTTCCTAATACCCAGCCCATTGTTTGGCTGTAAGAACATGGGCATAGGCCTACTGTTCTGTCTTCCTAATAGTCTCACTGCTTTGTTTTCAGTAGGGTGAATTGCTCTGTGTGATTGGTAGAGTTCGCCAGTAAATGCGCGGTTAACGTAATTGCAGCTACCAAAGCTGACAGGTCTTCGACTTCCTTACCTATTCTCGAGTGAATTACTTGGTCAGTTAAAAACTCACACCATATCATTAAAATAACCAGTATTTAAGTTCTCCAAAAGCTTTACACTGCGTGGTTCAGAAGTTTCTAGATGACCAGTAGACGTGTTCTGGTATTCGATGCAATTTTGAGAGAAAAATCGTTGAAATAATGAAAGTGCCAACAGAAAAAAAATCGGAGAGAAAATTCATTGGATATAATACAGAGAATAAATACGAATTTGACATAATATTGGAAGTAATCAACGATTCAAGTAGGGTACGCTTCAGTTCTGCAATCATAAAGCCTTTGCATTTAATATTCCACAGTCCTGAGTATTTTTTGTATACTTGCCATAAACTTTTAATATGATTATGCTAACATTCCATTCCGTCATATTTTGCTGTAGTTTCGCACTTGTTTTTATAGATTATGTCCTCATATCGACGATTTTACTCAACTCCACACTCGCCAGCTACCAAACACGTCAGCTTGCATCGAACGAATTCGCCGCATTGTCGTACCCGCATAAAGCTCGTGCTTCAGGTATCCAAAATATGTGCACGGGTAAGGTGATTTGAGATTGTCCAGACAGCCTGTTCTGCCTGGGCCAGTAAGCTTCTAGGTTGTCAATGACCATGTGGTGTGTAGAGCGTTTGCTTAAAACATAACGGGATGTGAGATACGACTCCCTTTGACAATAAAACGGAAGTGAAAAGAGCAATCGAACATTCCAGAGAGCGGGAGAGATGGAGCGAGCGTTGGTTAAACTGTTTCGGCACTCGAGCAGGATGCGGGGCATGTACAGCTTTGCTCAGTAGCTCGCAAATAGGGAAGCTCTTTACTAGATGAGAAGGTTGTAGGGTTGTGTGGTTTCCTACCCATAGACTGCTGTTCTTTAGATTGCCGGAGGCTCCCTAATTAATCTCGAAGTGGATGAAATTGTTCGGGTGAACGGGAGTTTTGTTATAATTAGTAATGTTCTCTCTAAATAATATTTAGTTTAATTATTGTTACATTCATTTAGTATTATGTATTATGAAACGGCAAATACATGTGGAGGGTAAGCAAAGTTGAAAGATGCGTTTTTTTTTTAATAGTAGAAATGGCAAATGGAACCACAGCCCGGCGCCAGCAAATGGCGACACCGCTGGCGACCATACGCAAGTATTGCGACGAAAGCTGCCAGAGCTGCGCTATGAATCTCCAACAAGCTGCATTTCTCGTAAATTAACAGTAAGATGATATACGTGATGGAAGCCACAATTTAACTACACATGCCATGTGTACTTTTTTTTTTTTTTTTTTCCCCCCGGAACTGTGGCAGGAAACGCACGCAGGTGGTGGAAAATGTGGTATATAGAAGTTTCGGTTCTGAAAACAGGTCGGGGAAAATGGTACAATTCTGTCTGGGAAAAAAAAAAAAAAAAAAAGTAATCTCGTTGGACACCTTGATATATGTACACACACAAAAACATAGGTCAAAAGAGAAATCGTGGAAGTTCACTATTCAGCTGATTTTTATTTTTAATATGTTGCATTTTTAATATTTTATATAAGCTAATTTATAATTTTATAGCAGACATTAAATTTTGTTTCATTTTTTTTCTTTTTCTTTTCAAAAAATAAGTGTTACGTTTTATTATGTAAAGTGGTAAAGTGTAACAGAGGGTTATAATTTGTAATGCCTTAATTCGCCACAAAAGTAAAGACTTATTGTTATTATTATGAATGCTATTGTTTAAAACCGTTCTGACATATTTTCCTCTTCGGCTGTACTTAATCGCATAAAAGCATAAAAAGTAGCTGCTGAAAATAATAGTTTTTTTTTTAACGCATTTCCTGGAATAACGTCGTATTCCCAGAACATAAATTTTTTGAAGGACGCGTATTTGCTTTTGTCCTCTGAAACATGGCAGAAGATTTTTTTATTACAATTTGCGAGTCGACAAGGCATAGGGTATAGCGTGGCACACTTCCTGAATTCTGTATTATAGATTTTTCTCTTCCGGCTATCACACCTGTAGTCGTCCGCATAAATTAATCACTATTTTCTTATAAACTGTTACTTGCTAGAAAGTAATAAAGCCAGTGAAGCTGCAACAAATTCATAACGTTTGGGAAACTGTCATCTGTACTCTTTCGCGCCAAAAATGTTCATAAACAGAAGAGATAAAGGCTGTTGATAAAGTGAACACTTTTGAAATCAACCTTAGAAAAAAGTAACTGCGCTTACCTGCATATGTTTTAACGGGCGCACTGATTGGCATGCACCAAGTAAAGTTGGTTACGATGGAGTGAAAGTAGTTCTATGTCTTAGTGTCGAAAAAAAAATGTGTTAGCTAACTATTTGTAATAACTTAAATTATTTCTTTCTCTTCCTGTTTTTTTTATGCATCTTAAGTGTAAAAATGAACGGATTTCAATATTTACTATTGTAATAATTTCACAGTTTTACCTGAATGACGCAATAATAAAGTGATGATGCTCATGCCAGTGTTCGCTTTACGTAGTGCGGAAGAATACACAACCTGCGTAAAAGTATATCTTAAGCAAGGCTTTCGAAAGTGATCAGTTTACCGTGAATGGCGTATAGCGAGGAAACTTCTATTCGCTGTTTTTGTATACTTTTTAAATCAAATCTTTGAAGAAGAAAAAACACCGCATGCATGGCGTGTTTGGTTTTTTCCTAATTATTAGGGTACCTTTTTTTTTGGTTTTTACTTATATTTTGTCTTAAATTATAATTTTTTAAATATTGACGTAGGTGAATAAAGACCGGAGAAAATAGATGTGTTGGTAATGCCTCATATGAAATATTGTCGTAGGTGAATAAAGACCGGAGAAAATAGACGTGTTGGTAATGCCTCATATGAAATATTGACGTAGGTGAATAAAGACCGGAGAAAATAGATGTGTTGGTAATGCCTCATATGAAATATTGACGTAGGTGAATAAAGACCGGAGAAAATAGATGTGTTGGTAATGCCTCATATGAAATATTGTCGTAGGTGAATAAAGACCGGAGAAAATAGATGTGTTGGTAATGCCTCATATGAAATAGTTCTTATGCAGAATGTTATGTAACTTTTGAGTGCGCACTAATGCGGTGTAATTTTCTAAGCCTTGTTTGCATGAGGCGGAGGAATATCCTGGAAGTAGAACTATAGCAGGGCTTCAGAAGAGTTGAAAGTAACCGCGAATGGAATGTAGTTCCAAGGTGGAAGGGATCAGTCCTCCCTTAAGGCCAGGCTTCACCATGCATGGGCGTATAGGGAATTCAAAGGCTAAATTCGGGCAAAGATTTCTCAGTCGTTTTTTGTGATAGTATTTTCAACTAAAGATTATAGAGATTGAACTCGTCTAGATTAATAAAACCTTCCGAATTTTAATTTTTTAATTTTCAAATGTACGTTTTAATTATTTATAAAATTGTGACACTAAAAAAAAATGAATAGAAAGTGAATTTTATATTTAAAAATTAAAATTAGAATGATTTACAAATGTAGATGCGTTCAATATTAAATATAAAAAAAAAAACCTTCAGTTGAAAATACTATCACAAAAAAATGACTATCCGAATGTAAGCCTTTGATCCCCAATATGCCCATGCATGGTGGAGCCTGAACTTAATTGATTCGTGGATTGATCCATAGACGCGTGGCGAATGGCATGGCGACGGAGCAGGGGGGGGGGGGGGGGGGAGATAGCGGCGGCAAAGCCACTCGACAGTATCCGCGCCCCAATTACCTTGTGTAAAGGCTGCTAACGGTAAAGTGAGCACTTCAGAAACGAACCATAGAAAAAAGTCACTGCCCTCTTTGCACGTATTTTAATGGGCGCACCGAGTGACATTCGTCCAGTAAAGTTGGTAACGATGGATGGAAAGTAGTTCCATATTATAACGTCGAATAAAAAGTGTTAGGTAACCATTTGTGATGAATTAATTTTATTTATTTTTTTTCGCTTCTGTTTCTTTTTAATGCACTGAAACGTAAAAATTAGCAGGTTTTATAGAGTATTTCCTTTTACTGTTTCACTTGACCGACGCACGAGTAAAGTGATGAGGCCCATGGCAATGTTGATTTTACATAAGGCGGAATAACACACAACGTGTATACAAGTAGATCTTAAGCAGGGCTTTCAAAAGTGTTCAGTTTATCGTGAACAGCGTATAGTCGCCGTCCCCTCCTGCAGTGTGCTCTGCCCGCATGCTGTGTGTTATCTGCCGGCGAGGCCCGCCTTGGCCGCGCACTCCCTACGCCTGACCGGAGCTCGGCACAGGACGCCCTTCTGTATTTATATATATAGGCTATTCACGATAAAGTGAGCACTTTTAAGGTCCCCACAACAGGCATTATAAACATGGCAGCCTCAGGCATTGCCTTTTCAGTGGTGATATGCATGCACTGTGTTTTTTGGTCACATTGCAATGTTTATATCAAAAAGCAGCAGGAAGATAGAAATGGGTGAAAGGAAAATTTCGGAAGGGCCTAGTGCTCACTTTACTTTGAACAGCGTATAACTACAGCTCTCTGACTATGTATACGCTGCGCTGTATAGCTAACATAAAGCGTGAGATGGAGCCCCGTGTTTTTTGTAAAATGGTTGTTTGCGCGAATACGCGTGTATCGGTAAATAAATGTTCTGCAAATACGACTTTTTACCAGAAAAGATAAACAGTGATCTATGCCACGATATATTTTTTTTTTTACTTTTGTCATATTTAATGTATTCTTATAGGAAAAATAATTCATGAAAATGGTCAAATATGGCATTTTTAAAGTTTGCTTATGCAGTTTCCTTCAAGCGGCACATAAAAGTACAAATATACGAACGTAGTTTAATCTGTGTACTTTCATGGCGTGTAATAAAACCTCTATGTTAGAGATCTAATTTGCACAGTACAACGTTACGGCGGAAACACTGCACACCTTGCGCGTAGGAGCGATGAGGCGCTAGGCGTGCGTGTAACTGTCGCCCGTATTGTTGCCTCGCTTCTTGACCTTGGACGCGCAGCTCCATCCCACTCTTAACTCTGAACTTTTTATCACGTAATAACAACCAAATTTGTGCCGCGTCATTTTACAAGTACCAATGGGTCTTTGTCCTTATCGCAATTACCAGATAACGCATGGATAAAATTAGGCGACTAAATTTGAAGGCATTTGTGAAGTATAAAGGCTCTATAATAAGAAACCTGCAATCCAGTTATTTCATTGAACGTAAAGAATGGCACGAGGATGGGAAATGCTACACGGCTGGTCAGTCCCGAATTCACATACGAGATGAAGTTCTGCAATATTGTAATTTGTGAATGTGCTAGTGGGGAGCGTGTTTCCCGCAGCCAATGAACGACGCGCTGCATATTCGTTGACGTCACCAATAACCATTCATGGGTGAGAAGTGCACAAACTTCAATTAAATCAGATTTCGCGCATGGAAGACGCTACAAACACCGTACACTGCGATATAGGCTGTTCGCGGTAATGAGAACTTTTGAAAGCCCTGCTTGAGATCTGCTTGTATGCACGTTGTGTATTCCTCTCTCTTAACGTCAAATTAACGTTGCCACGGGCCTCATCACTTCATTTATGCGTCGGTCAAGTCAAACTGTGACATTTTTATTAAAGTAAATTGTTTACAAATCTGCTTATTTTTACACTTCGATGCGTTAAAAAAAGCGAAAGAAATAATTTTAAGTTATCACAAATGGTTACGTGACACTTTTATTCGACGTTAAATTATAGAACTACATTTCTGACGCCGTCAATTTTTGTGTTTTTTTTTTCGTGGCGCAAGACATTGTGCTAAATTGATACACTAATACTGCAAAATACTTGGTCGTTAAGTTGGCAAAACCTATTATCTAGGATTGCCATTTTTACTTTATTCTATGTTGGCTTTCAAAAACCTGTAAGCATCAATTTACGTACTTGGTGTTAATTTATGTCCGACGTCCCCCTTAAGGCCCCCGTCTAGCTGGCACTTGAACTGCGTTGCAGTGCGTGTGAAACACATGCTACCCCACGAAGCTGTGCCGATCTACGAAAAGAATGCGAGGACTGTCAAGTTCTTTTAAGACGTCGCGCACGTTACAGAACGCCATTTCTGAGCACTTTCAGCGTAGCAAATAAAGAACTGATTTTTCAAAGCGTGCCTCGAAATATACGTGCCAGATACATACAGAAATATTCCAGCTCGCTGCACTAAACCTTGCTGCAGACTCTTCACCTGTCAAACGAGAACACTGCACGCCAGTTGGAAGCCTTGCGCGCAGCGGCGATAGTGCAGTATATATCGATTCACGCTTACTCAGCACTTTTTATGAAGCCCTGCTAAAGATCTACTTCCAGGATATTCCTCCACCTCGCATCAAAGGACAACGCACCGCATTCTTGCGCACTCGGTTGTAATAATATTTTGCATGAGAAGTATTTCTTACTAGACGTTATAGGCTGTTTACGGTCGAATGAGCACTTTTGAAAGCCCTGCTTAAAATCTACTGCATGCATTTTGTGTAATATTCCGCCTTGCGTAAGATTTACATTGCCATGGGCCTCCTCACTTTATTCATTTGTCTGCCAAGTGAAACTGTGAAATTATTACGAAAATAAATATTTTACAAATCCGCTCATTTTTACACTCTGGTGTATTAAAAAAACAACAGAACACTGAAGAAATAATTTAAGTTATCACAAATGGCTACCTAACACTTTACTATATGAATTTAAGATATGGAACTACTTCCCATCCTTCATTGCCCACTTTGTCGATGGAATATCACTAAATGTGCCCGTTAGAATACATGCAGGCAGGAGAAGAAGTTACGTTTTTCTAAGGTTCATTACAAAAGTGCTTAATTTATCGTGAACAGCTTTTACCAACACATTCTTTCTCACCATTATACATTCATAATATTTATAAATTAAGAATTATAATTTATAAATAAAATAGAAATAACATTTTAATATAACCAAAAAAAAAAAGCCGCCATATTAACACAAGTATAAAACGCTTGGTATACGTGCCATATTTAGGGAATAACTAAACACGTCATACTGGAAGTGATTGTTCAAAGGTTTGATTCAAAAAGTGCGAAGAAACTGCGAATATACTATAGATGCCGTGGTTCTTTCTATCGCTCCCGCGTTTCTCTGTCACAAACGCGGGGAATAGAGCTCATGCAGGTAGGCGGGTCACTTAATGTTCCTTGATTTATAACCGAGTTTATTTTGGTTGCAAACATACTCGAGTACAAAATCTGTAATCATATTGAGTGGATCGTTCTGTCAACATCTCACTGTTAAAAATTCAACTAAGAGCCATTCCATAAAACTGTACGTAAGAAAGAAAAACCGTGTAACTCCTTTTGTTATGTGGCTTGCGGAAGCAGGCGCCATAACTGAGAAGCAAGGAGACAGGAACACACTTTTGCGCCTCTTTCTACGCGTTCGTCCACGTCCAGGCGGTGTTAAATATTTGCCCATAAATTTGCATGAACAAATTGCAACCCAACTTCTGATTTAAGTAAAAATTTCTCAAGTAAAAATAAAGGGGGGGGGGGTCATTGTCGGATTTTCGCAAGTAGGAACCGTGCCGGACGATGCCGCTGGTAGGCGGGTTTCCCCGGGGATCTCCCGTTTCCCCCGCCCTTGAATTCCAGCGCTGCCTCGTACCCACTTCGCGTCTGAAGATATGGGTGTTAAGAGCCGCCCATATCTCTTCACTCACTCACACTTGCTGAACTGCATATAGGCTGTTCACGATCAAGTGAGCACTTTTGAGGCCCTAGTTACTTTTTTTTATTTCAGCCATTTTTTTTCTTTAACCGCCTTTTTAAAATAAATATTGCCTTGTGAGTAATAAACACAATGTGTATATTCCACCGCACTCTGAGGTTAACGTTTAAGACTAAAATAAAATATATATTTTTGATTATTATTCTAAATGAGAGGGCATTCAAAAGTTCCCACTTTACCGTGAATAGCATATAGTATAATATAGCTGGTAAGTTTCTTTCGCTCGAGGTCCCAATAATTCGCTCATTAATTCTTCGTTGAGGGAGTGGACAATACAACCCTGGCCACGCCCATTTTCATTTTGCTCGTCCTTGTGCATGCAGCTTGAGGCTCGTGCTGTCTGCAGCCGTGACACTCGCTCATTACTAAGTCAGTCACGAGCTGACGTCCTGCTCAGCTATTCGTCCCTGTTCAGCTTGCCTCTGCGTGATGTGCCTGCCATTAAGTATGTATGTTCTCCTACCAGCACCTTGCAGTACCTGTGTTTGCTCAGTCTGCCGTGACCAACACTGACTGCTCCTCACACCTATCCTCAGCTGCTGTGTGCGGGCAAGTTGCACCATCATCTTCCCCGATCCGAGATCGAATGATCCTAGTTCCGAACCAGGATCCAGTTTGGTCGTGGTTCCAATGTAAAAGTGTTGAACCAACGAGATTTCATGATTCTCGATCTTTGATTCGTCGATCTTCGATTCGTCGATCTTCGTTCCGTGTGAGACAGAGTTTGTTGCTATTGGTTCGTAATATATGACGTCATGGAAGTAGGCGTATTTTTCATTGTAGATAGAACTATATGTGCGATGTTTTATCTGTTTAAAGTGAATTACTGTTGTACGAATTTTAATGACTAATATTCAAGTTCTTATAATGTTGTTTTAATTTTCCAAGAAAACAATCGTACGTAGTTCTATCTGTTGGCGTATTTTCAAACTACATTTGTCGACAATGGCTGCTGATCTCTGATCGAGATTTCGAACCGCCCATTTTGGTGGTTCGAAATGAACTTAATCTCGATCTCCATTCCAGCTCTGAACTCGAATGGTGCAACAGTTTTCTGTGCCGATCTTAAGATCCTATCTCGGACCGAGTTTCGAACCACGACGGTGCAACCAGGTATTAGAGCTGTGTTCGAATTCGCTGCCACGTAACCCTCCTCCATTTGTAAATTCCCTACATCCCCTAAATTCCCTACATCCCCTTGATTCCTTCGTGATAAGTGGTTATATTTTCAAACATCTGTCTTCGTTCAGCAATATTATTACAACCCTTAATACACATTCTGAAAAAAAAAATCAATTAATTTAAACGCATTTTCTTATGTTCCCTTTATTTGTGTTCGGACAGGTGTCCAAACATTAGTTGGCACGCATCTGGAAAACAGGGAAATGTCAGGGAATTTTAACAAGTTGGCTAAATGCCAGGTCATTCTGAGATACACGTGCTATATTTGGCAGTTCTGTCATCAGTCATGCACCGCTACCTGAGTCGTCTAAAATTGTTTTGATTGTGGACAAAATGCTTAGCCAATTTTCTTTATAAATTTTACAGGGACAATTTTTGTAAGATCAGGGAAGTATTGTGGTGTAAAAGTGTGTTATAATGCAAATGCATCAATTCTTGCCGAAAAAGAAAGGGTAGCAAAAGGTCAGGGGAAAAAGATAATTTTTGTCTGCAAATCAGGGAAATGTCAGGGAAAGGTGTGGTGTAGGGCACGTGTGAAGAAGACCATGCTCGCGGCCGTAGCTGAAGGGGAGATACAAGGGCGTATCCTGTGCCCTTTCCGCGAATTCGGACAGCGGCAATGTGACGTCATAACCCCAATGTACTTTTCCAGGGCACGAAGCCATGTAAGGATTCTTGGCCGGATGAGTTGGAATAGAGAGATTGAGCAGCACGCGGCAATACCCTTTAAATTGTCATCTGAGCTGCTTGGAAAAGCATTCACGAAAGAGCGACACGCGGGATGAACAAGGTACAAACACAAATTTAAACGCGTGGAGATTGCAGTTGCCCGCTTTATTTTACCTTTGCGTAATTCCGGCGAGGGGTGGGTGCGGGAGAAACGAATAATACATTTTTTGATACACCGAGCGAGGCGGCGCAGTGGTAACACACTCGACTAGCGTTCGGGAGGACCCGGGTTCGATTCCCGGTCCGGCCATCATGATTTCGTTTCGACGTGGTTTCCCGAAATCACTCCAGCCGAATGCTGGGATGGGTCCCCTAACAAAGACCAGGGCCGATTCCTTCAGCAATCTCTCTTCCCAGTGCAACTTTCACCGTCTACAATGACCTCGCTGTCGACGAGATGTTAAGCCCAGTTACCTACCCACCCACCGTATTGACGCAGCTTGCTGTAATTTATCACATGCCGCTAATTTGTTACTCGCTC
Source organism: Dryococelus australis (assembly GCA_029891345.1). NCBI lineage: Eukaryota > Metazoa > Arthropoda > Insecta > Phasmatodea > Phasmatidae > Dryococelus > Dryococelus australis. The sequence continues at coordinate 103,576,756 of CM057004.1, forward strand.
ACTTAAGAAATAATCATGATTTTTCTCGGAGAGATTACAAATTTTTGCAAGTGATTAAGTTTAGGGTGGGTAGCGAATAATGTGAAATAAATATAGGCTGTTCACAGTAAAGTGAGCATTTTTGAAAACCCTGCTTAAGATCTACTTGTATGCACGTTGCGTATTCCTCCGCCTTATGTAAAATTAACACTGCCGACACTATCCAAGCGTCGGTCCAGTGTAACTGTGAAATTGTAAGAATAGTAAATATTTTATAAATATGCTCATTTTTACACTTCGATACATAAAAAACAGAAAGCGAAAGAAGTAATTTAATTTATTACAAATGGTTAGCTAACTCTTTTATTCGTAGTTATAATATAGAACTACTTTCCATCCATCGTTACCAACTTTACTGTGCGCATGTTACTCAGTGTGCCCTTTCGAATATATGCAGACAGGAGCAGTGGCTTTTTTTTCCAAGGTTGATTTCAAAAGTGCTCACTTTATCGTGAACGGCCTTTACCATGTCGTAGCTGGGTGCCGAAGCATCCACAGACCAAGCCGCAAAGCAGACATTCGTATTTGCTACCTCGGTGTAAACCATGAGTTCTCGACGTTTTATGTTGAAACAAAGTTAGTGTTTTTGACATACTTGTGTTCCCGGTACGTCGCTGATGGTTTGCAGAAGTCGGTGGCATAGTTGGAGTCCGAGAAGCGGCGGTGGCGCGGGTGTGTGATGCAACGTTGGTAAAGGCTGTTTATCGTCAACTATGCTTTAAAAACCCTACTTGAGAACTTATTGTATATTCTTGCACCATTTGTAAAATTAACTTTGCGAAGGACCTGGTTTCTTTATTCTTGCGTCGGTCAAGAAAACCTATTAAACTATTACAAAAGCAAAGTTATTTAAAATGTCCATATTCTTACACTTGCGTGCATAAAAAGAACAACGGGAAGCAAAGGAAATAATTTCTGTATTCACTAACGCTTATCCATCACTCTTTAATTCGATGTACGACATGTAACTATCCGTCGTTAAAGACTGTTTCCGATCAAGTGAGCACTTTTGAAATCAATCCTATATAAAGTCACTGCCCCTACCTGCATATATTTTAACCGGCGTCCTGAGTGACATGCCCCCCAGTAAAGTTGGTAACGATGAATAGGAAAGTAGTTCCGTTCTTTGACGTTGAATAAAAAGTGTTAGGTAACCAATTCTGATAACTGAAATTCTTCGCTTTCCGTCTCTTTTTTCTAATTCATCGGAGTGAAAAATTGAGCAGATTTGTAAAATATTTACTTTTCGAACAATTTCACAGTTTCGCTTGACCGACGCATCGATGTGATGAGGCCCTTGGCAATGTTAATCTTATATAAGGTGAAGAATACACAAGGTGCATACAAGTAGGGCTTCCAAAAGAAAAGTGCTCATTTTACCGTGAACAGCCCGTACCAACATTACTGGGCGCATGGTGTCCCCATTACAATACTTGTAGGTATAGGCTGTTCACGGTAAATTGAGCACTTTTGAAAGCCCTCTCGTCTGGAATAATAGTCGATAAATATGTTTTATTGTAGTCTTGGAGGTTAAATTCAGATTGCGGTGGAATATACACACAATTTTTATTACTTACCTACTAGTATTTATTTAAAAAGGTGGTTAAATAATATAACATGGCTGAAAGAACAAAGTAACTAGGCCCTCAGAAGTGTTCACTTTACCGTGAACAGCGTATGGAAGCAGTGACATTTTTCAAAGTTCGATTTATAAAATGCTTAATTTTACCGTGGACAGCCTATAGGGTTTCTTTTTTTTCGTCTGTAGGCGGCCAGAAATAAACGCAATGTTTTAAATTGCCCGGAGGCAGGCTGGCAGCTCGGTCGGCCGATTGCCAGGTGGCTATCAGACTGCATCGACCTGCCTCCCCCGCCTAGCCCAGGATGCCCGGGGTGTTGAACTAACCCCAACCACAGTCCCCTGCCTCCACTTTACATTGTAGCATGGTTGCCACTATGCAGGCAGGAGTAAACAGGGGATGGCAGGTTGTGACGTAGGTGAAACCACCTGGACATAGACCGTTTTACTAGGGCCAAAACATCGTGTTTACATTAGTTTGACGTGAGAAAGGTTACTTTCGTAGCATTTCGTGTTGAACGAAGAGGGCGAGAAATAAATAAATATATATTACAATTCACGCGTGAAGTTTCACTAGTTTATTATTGGTTTATGGTAGTTGTGCGATCAAATAATGTTTGCCATAAAACTACCGTTCGTGTGACCTCATACGCCCAGTATTCTGTTATGGGCGACAATACACACGTGTTTTAGAGATCGTACAACAAGCGTGCCACAGTTGCCGTGTAGTGGAATATGGTTTACGTCCAGTGTTGGTCATCGTAGTCTGCCTGAAATATTCCTACGCTACCTGCTGGTGTGTTGGCGACGTCACGATATTTGATGTTGACATCTGCAACAAACTAATATATTGCTTAAAAGTGTTCGAATTAAAAAAATATATATATACGTCATTTGATTTGATTTTCATGTGTCAGTAGTGTAAATGTTGTAGGGTTATGTATAGCAGGTTGCTTATCAGTCATTAGTGCAACACAATCATTCACGAATAAATAATTATTTGCCTATCTATTTTAATTTCTATCACTGACATACTTTATGTGAATATAGTAAATGGTTTTTGGTAAATAAATTAGAATCCTATTTTATATTTATTTATCCGTTAGTGTAGGGTACAGTTTCATTTATTGCATCTGCAATATTAGACAGGGTTAAGTTTTAAGTTACCTGTGGTACATAACTAAAAAAACTGAAATTAAATTTTTTACTACGTTGTCTGCTCTGGACAATAAATATTTTAGCAACTTTTGAGAAGAAAAAATATGTGGAAAAAAAAGGGGGGGGGAGAGACATTTCTGGGTAATTTATATTTTTATATCTACAAAAATTGTGTTTCATCTTTCTCCAAAAGTGCAATTTAGTACCTAGGGCTTAGCCATTCAGTAGCCACGATTTTAATTCAGCCCAAAATTTAAGTGTCGAAAAACAGCTTCTTTAATTAGTTGTTTTTTTTACTGGTGCCCAGTGGCGTAGTAACGGAAGGAAAACGTGAATTTAAGTGTCGAAAAACAGCTTCTTTAATTAGTTGTTTTTTTTTACTGGTGCCCAGTGGCGTAGTAACGTGAGGAAAACGTGAATTTAAGTGTCGAAAAACAGCTTCTTTAATTAGTTGTTTTTTTTTTTCCTGGTGCCCAGTGGCGTAGTAACGGAAGGAAAACGTGAATTTAAGTGTCGAAAAACAGCTTCTTTAATTAGTTGTTTTTTTTTACTGGTGCCCAGTGGCGTAGTAACGGAAGGAAAACGTGAATTTAAGTGTCGAAAAACAGCTTCTTTAATTAGTTGTTTTTTTTACTGGTGCCCAGTGGCTTAGTAACGTGAGGAAAACGTGAATTTAAGTGTCGAAAAACAGCTTCTTTAATTAGTTGTTTTTTTTTTACTGGTGCCCAGTGGCGTAGTAACGTGAGGAAAACGTGAATTTAAGTGTCGAAAAACAGCTTCTTTAATTAGTTGTTTTTTTTACTGGTGCCCAGTGGCGTAGTAACGGAAGGAAAACGTGAATTTAAGTGTCGAAAAACAGCTTCTTTAATTAGTTGTTTTTTTTACTGGTGCCCAGTGGCGTAGTAACGTGAGGAAAACGTGAATTTAAGTGTCGAAAAACAGCTTCTTTAATTAGTTGTTTTTTTTACTGGTGCCCAGTGGCGTAGTAACGTGAGGAAAACGTGAATTTAAGTGTCGAAAAACAGCTTCTTTAATTAGTTGTTTTTTTTACTGGTGCCCAGTGGCGTAGTAACGGAAGGAAAACGTGAATTTAAGTGTCGAAAAACAGCTTCTTTAATTAGTTGTTTTTTTTACTGGTGCCCAGTGGCGTAGTAACGGAAGGAAAACGTGAATTTAAGTGTCGAAAAACAGCTTCTTTAATTAGTTGTTTTTTTTACTGGTGCCCAGTGGCGTAGTAACGTGAGGAAAACGTGAATTTAAGTGTCGAAAAACAGCTTCTTTAATTAGTTGTTTTTTTTACTGGTGCCCAGTGGCGTAGTAACGGAAGGAAAACGTAAATTAGGGTAAGGGATTATGGGCCAAATGAATAGTTGATTTTAAGTAGAGTTGGGGTACGTTCTGTAATCGGATACTAACTTTTTCGACGTATGTGCTTACAGTTGAAAACTGAGTTGTGTTTTGTGTACAAAATTGTAAAATATTTTGTATTTCAGTTACGGTATTACTCAGGCTACACTGCCTACAACTAAACATTATTGCCCTATGGCAGACTAAAATGTATTGTAAATGTGTGGCCGATCTTGATATTTTGTGAGAATTTTAACTTGGGTGCCTTTTGGCACCCAAGTTGGAGTTCTTGTTTTGCTTCTGGCCAACATAACTAATCAGCATAAAAATAGTGGCAGAAGAAAGATGAGACATGTTCAACTACACGAGTATTAAGTACAGAATGCTGGTTAAATTGTCCGTTAGTGGTTATTTGTTTTTCATTTTCATTAAGGGGCACATCAACACTGATCTTGAGCTGAATTACAGTTTGTTTGATATATACATTTATTTATACAACTATCAAATGGTTTACAGTGCACTGCATATTTACTAATATAACAGACACTTCAAATGAGGGTGGATAGGTAATTTAAAAACATTATACACTTCAGAAAATAACATTTGGAAACCCTCCGATGTAGCCAGAATTGCTTTCCAGTCGGCCACATCTTAAAACATACTTATCAGACACCTGCGAAACTGCCACATGGCCATGAAGACTATCTACTGATAAAAATAATGACGTGACCACTGCTAAGGTGCCATAGTTCCATTTAGCACGACGAAAACACTCGATGCTTGTTTAGTGTCCTGTGTGGGGCAGTGTCGCTCTTACCATTTTGATGTCTCTATGCCGTACATAAAGTAACTGCAGGTAGGCTGCCTATTATGTAATAATTGTACATATGACATAATTTTTTAACGCTATTTAATTTATTAAATATTACAATGTTTCAGGCACAGCCCTGTTCTTATAAGATTATCAAGTTCATAAGTTCTTTTCAAATAAAATTGTATGACTTATGTTTTATGCTATGTTGAATGTGTTTCTGAGAAAAATAATGCATCGGCCTACACATGGTTTAGCTTTTGTTGTACAAAATATTAGAGAGACTGATTTTCATAATTGCTTTATATCTGAATTTATTTTTTTATTCCTGGTGTAACATTATGCTAATTTCACCCATGAAAACGGGGCAAAAAGGAATGCAGTGAAGCAAAAGTTCAAAAAATTGCCGATATGGCGGGTTGTCATCAAAACTAACTACCATTCTCTTAGTTACATGTCTGAACGCGATATACTGCCAATTTACAGACATAACAGAGTTATGTCATTCTGGCTTTCTTCAGCTAAATCCAAACCCGTGTCGTTGCACTCTCAATTGTTTCAGAACATAAACGGCGACTTTTCTACAAGTAGTAGACAGCTATTAATATCAGCTGTAATTTTATTCGATTTTAGTCAAGTTAAAGTTTTATAACTTTTAAAAGCTGTTATAGTGATAAGAAAATTATTCATTGGCATATTTGCAAGGCAGGTGTATAGGAAATGGGAAACAAATCAATCAAAACGCCGTAGAAAAGTATATATTTAACTAATTTGCTCATATTTACACCTGGATGTATTAAAAAACAGAAAGCCAAAGAAATAATTTAACTTATTGGAAATGGTTATTTAACACTTTTTATTCGACGTTAAGATAGCGGGACTACTACTCATCCATCGTTTACCAACTTTACTAGGTGCATGCCACTCATGATGTTTGTTAAAATATATGCAGGTAGGTTGATTTAAAAACTGCTCACTTTATCGTGAACAGCCTTTAGATTTCCTCAGTGAGCCTGTGCTACTATTTATAGTGCGAATATTAATGTGCTGCTAAGGGCCTCCCTGGTAAAGAAATTGTCTATCGCTTCAATGTCACGTCCAGTCGTAAAGAAACATTGAGACGGCGGTGGAAAATAGCATAGACAAGCTTCGGGTCGGATCTGTTTGCTCAGGATTGCTCAGAATTCTAGGTGGCGTCTTAAGGTTTTAATACAGCAAATTGTTCAGAAAAGGTTCAGTGTTGTCGCTGTAGTTTAAAACACGTGTTTTACAGAAGGATACTTATCGTAAACAGAGGGATAATTATGATGATTTTTGCTGGTTTTGACACGTCTCAATGACCGCATTTCTCTTTCAATAAACAAATGTATGAATGGGCAACAAAATATCGACTTTGATTTCTGCCCTGAAAAAAATATTTACATTTAAATATTCCATAGTTTGTTTTTAATTAGGGTAGACAGAACAGCTCACAATGAGATCCATGCAGTATATACATAGTAGGTATAAAACGAAGTCGCCCGGGCGCGTGTGTGTGCGCGTGCGTGTTTATATATATATTTATATACGGCTAAGGCTTCTGAGCTACTTGATGGATTTTGATGCGGTTTTCACTATCATGTAGAGAATTTCTCGAGGAAGGTTTAGGTGTACATAATACATTAATATTTAACGCAAGCATAGTATAGAAATGTCTACGAAAGCATACGTATATATTTTAGGGATGAGCCTCAATAACCATTGTTGTAATTTTAAAAATAGAGGGTCACTTGCACAGACTTTTTTTAACACTACAGTATTAATTCTGTGTTAGTTACCGTAAGAATTTAGTGTAGGCTATATTATATACTTGCTGTGACCCTAAACAACGCCATATTTGTAAATCGCGCCCGAGCGAGGTCGGGGCGGGTCGCTAGTATTAAATATTCGAACAAAATGCTGTTCAGCATTTAGACATTTCTTCCAAGTACTGTTTCCTCACATGATAAAATTTTATATGGCATATTTTTCACATGTTTGCCTGTCACGAATTTTTTTTTTTTTTTTTTTTTTTTTTTTTTTTTTTTTTTTTTTTTTTTTTTTTTTTTTTTTTTTTGGTGTGAAGTAAAAGCTAACTCGCTCGCCGAAGTGAGATAACACGAGTTGCTTCAATTAATATTTACAATCCTGCTGTCAAGTGTTTTTGCAGTTTGTAAAATTTGCTCGAAATAACAAAATTGAATGAATTATGAAATGGCCTTTCAGTCGTTGTTAAATTTTCTGAAAAGGGATTTAGTTTATTTTATTTCTACGTCACAAAAACAGTAAAATTGGTTTTGACGTGCCGTAATGCAGAAACTACGCGATCTTAAATTTTTTCATAGCAAAGAAATATCTAGAAGTTGAACTGTGCTTTACTGTCACATTTTACCTGCCTTTTAAATATAAAATACAGAAATAAATCAAAAGGGTAAAATTGTTAAATTTTCGTAAGCAGTAATAAGCACGGTGAAGTGTACAGTGTAAAAAAAATTCCTGGTAAACTTTCTAGACTGTAATGGAAGTTTTTAACCTATACACTGTATGGCAATAATACCACACATCAAGCTGCAGATGTAGGAATGTTTAGCAGAGCTACTATACAAAGTTAGGAACTTCCCTACGCCTTTGACTGTTTCCTGAGACCTGGGCAAATGAAGGAACGCTACAATGAATGTACAGGGGAAAATATTACCATTCCTGCTTTCTCACTAAGCCTATGCACCGGTATGGTAAATTTCCTATTATCTTAGTGTATTTTTTTTCTGTGCCCGTGAGAGAAACGGACATGTTATATAGTGTTCATAGGATAGTTTACTGTGGGATTTATTCTTCGTTACATGGCGACCGTCTGTCTATCGTGAGGCAGTTTAATTTAATAGTTTGCAGTGGTGGGTACTTGAGAAAAAAAAAATATCCGCCTCTATTCACAAGCCCCAGCAAGCGCCGGTTTATCGGGTGTTCGAAATGCACTTCTCCCCGAGGGTGAAATTGTCAGAAGGGTTGTTTTCGCGATCGTTTTTACGAGTGGAAACTTTTGTGTGCCGAAATCGTTGGAGCGGTAGAAGGACGTGCAACACACGTGTTTCTATATTACGTCATGAAATTATAGTATCGCTGTTAAAGGTTCCGTAGAGGCACGTTTGCAGACGAAGCGTCAATGTCAGTGCCTTGCGCGTAGAGCTGTGGGGCATCTGATTTGCGTAGCAGAATCGCCCTTAGCGCGTCCGCGCATGTAGGCCTCCGATACGCAGAATGCCTCCAGTATTTTTTTTTCTCTGAAGCAAACCTTGTGATGCTTTTTGAAACGCGAATGGTAGTTACTTTGACACATGTGCCTGTGAAGTTAAAAAAAAAAATAAAGATATTTCAACCACAGGTTTTGCGTCTTCCCATGTCGAGTTCCGCTATCTGTAGGTTCATTCTCTTGTACTTCCAACTTTACTGAAGCCCTGCATGAGTTCTGCTTCCAGACAAAGCTTAACTAAGTCTAGAAAATTACACCAGAAGGACAAAGCACTGCATACATGCGCACTCAGTTTAATATTAATTTGTGAAAGCTATTTCTTACTGGGCATTGCCAACACACCTATTTTATCCCCGGTTTGTTCATATTTATTATAAAATCAAATACTATAATTTCTAGGTAAAATACAAGTAAAACTCCGATTAACTAGAAATAAAATATTGTCGTGTTAAGGGTCCTACGTACTGAAACGTTTTCTGTGAGTTCGTCGTTTGCGCCTAAACGCGCGTCTCGGTAAATAAATGTTCTGGAAATATGAAGTTTTGCAAGAAGGGATTAAAAGAAACGATTGTGTATGTCGCTATCTGTTTACTTTAAAAAAATTTGCAATAAAAAAAAAATAGTGAAAGTGGTCTAATATCGCATTTTTAAAGCTTGGCTATGAAGTTTCTTTAAGCGGCAAGAGAAAAGTACGATTATGCACAGATAGTTTGATGTGTGCACTTTCATCGAGTGTAATAAAACTCCACAGTTACAGATCTAGTTTACACAGTAAAGCGTCAGGGCGGAAACACTGCACGCCTTTCGCGTAGGAGCGATGAGGCGCTAGGCGTGCGTGTTAGTGTCGCCCGTATCGCTCCCTCGTTTCTTGACCTTGAACGCTCAGCTACACAGTCCTCTTGATAGAAGTATAGAAGATTGTGATACATGACATTCTTAGGAAACAACTAAACGTGTCACACACGGGGTAATTTTTTAACTTAAAAAAGTGCGAAGAAGCCGCGAATAGATAATAACTAGGCTTAAGCTGTCCTCAGAGTAAGCTACCCATATGTTTGAGGAAAAATTGTGAATCGATAACATACATGATCATGGCTGGAGGAAGCTCAACGGCAACTATGAACTCTCGACTGGTTGTGGGTCGGACCGAACAGGATCTTGACCGTGAAATCGCCTTCGCGTGCCCATTACTACTGCTGCTGCTCAGGTGAAAGTTTCTGCTACTTCATTCACATACGGCAGTGCCACTTCCTTGGCACAAGTAGCCATCTGATTCACTACAAACCCAGTCGCGTTTGTAATCATCGACATACTCTCTGCGAAGTTTCGCCACTAGTCTTTTCAACTGCTCATCATCCCTTCTCTCTCTCTCTCTTCCCCCCCCCCCCCTTTTCCCAGGGGCCAAGGTGGTCGAGCGGTTAGCGCGCTCGCCTCCCACTAAGGCGATCCGGGTTCAATCCCCGGCCGGGACACTCCGATTTTCGCATATTTCTCGGGGATCCCCCATTTCCCCCGCCTCTTCATTCCGCCTCCATCACCCACATCGGCTCTCGAGACCACGATGTTAAGAGCCGTCCAAGTCTCTTCACTCACCCCCCCCCCCCCCCATGAGGTTGAAGCGAGGTGAGTGTGGAGCGGCGCCGGAATGCAGGGGCCTAGGAAACAGTAGATCCCCGAGAAAACCTGCCGACCAGCGGCATCGTCCGGCACTATTCCCACGTGCGGAAATCCGGGAGTCGAATCCGGTTGGCCTTCGTGGGAGGCGCGTAGTGTAACCACTACACCACCGCGACACCTAGTTCTGCTAGGCTTGAAGGTCAACCGAAGTGTTGACGAGCCGTCGGAGATAACGGCTTCTGGAAGACGTAACTGTGCCCCTCCTGTTTGCCTTGCGAGAGTTCCGGCTGATAAAGCTCTCGAGTCTTGTGTCAGCGGTGTTTCTTCCCGGTGCCAGCAGAACGTGGCGACTGCGAGTAACACAGTTCGCTCTCTTTGCCAGAAGGTATCCTCATGGCTGCGATCTGGGTCACAACGCGTCAAATAGTCCTCGTTTTTCACGTGTTTCTACAGCAGTTTATTTTGCTCCTCTATTTCTGGCAGCTATTTTTTTTTATCATCTTGCAACAATTTATATCCGGGTTGGTCCGTCTTAGATCACGTTTGACCGCGATGTTAATGGCTTTGTTGTAAAAACATGCAGCAATTTTTTTTGTGTGACACTACAATTACTACTTCGTTCACCTTGGCTATAATACAGTGAAACATTCTAAAGGCTGTTCACTATGTAATGAGCACTTTTAAAATCAACGTTTGGAAAAATGCACTGGCCCTACCTGCATTTATTTTAACGGGTGCAATGAGTGACATGCGCCCAGTAAAGTTGGTAACGATGAATGGAAAATAATCCCGTATCTTAACGTTGAATAAGTGTCAGGTTACCATTTCGCTTCCTGTCTTTTTAATGCATGTAAGTGTAAAAATCAGCACTTTTGTAAAATATGTACTTTTTTAATAATTTCACAGTTTTACTTGACGGACAAATAAATAAAGTGATGAGGCCCATGGCAGACGAATAAGGCGGAAGAATACACAACGTACATACAAGTAGATCTTCAGGGCTCAGTTTAACGTGAACAGCATATAGTTTCTGTTATAGTTCCGCTAATCAACCAATGTGTATATTCTAATAGCTTCGCACACATTGAACACAAGTTTAATTTGCGTTCTCAGCAGTTCTGAAAAACTAGTTCGTTGTTTTCGTTCAGCTTTATTACATGTTCTAACAAAAAAAAAATCTGTCAGGCTGTATTTGTTGTAGCTAACTGTCAATAGCAAGATTTTTGTAAATTTCGTTTTCCTCTGCTGGAGGGACGACTATTGACATTGTTTCATGTCCCTCTCCAGCGATCATAAAGATATTGATCATCACGCAATGCCGGTTTCCCCTCATGGGATAGAGAGCTTACAGCCCAATATGTATTTTTTTTTTACAGGCACGTGATAGTAAAAGTCTGACAAGCTAGTTAGCGATTGGCTCTCCCGTGTAATGCCAAATGTCGGTCGGAGCTTTTTGGTTTTCTGCCAGTAGCTTCCTAACTTGTTTGTAGCCTTCCCACGGTTTCCCTGGGAATATACCGGCAATTCTTGATTTTTGGCGCCCTTGGTCGTCTTTCTTTTTATGTATTGTATGGTGGTATTTGGCAGCGTTTAAGTTTATGCCATATGTCCCTTTTACTAAAGCCATTCCGAAATAGTCGAATTAATTAATGTTTATAATTTGAGGCCCATTCTGCCATAGGCAGCAGTAACTGAGATACTTTGCGTACTAGTGCTGTTCAATCTTCAAACATTGTTTAAACACTGCAGCATCAGACAGTATAAGTTTAGGAAACAAAAATATATTTCCTTAAGGTAATTCATTTTGTCGTAATTCTTTTTAATGTTTTGAGAGGATAATTGTCTTGTATATTTACCTTGTGTTTGCCACGTCAAATAAACGTCCTCGGCAAATAAAAACGGAATGAATGAAATATAGCTCAAATTATGCGTATGTGAATCCTTGTTTCGATGTTTGTAACCTCATAAACTTGTATTTTTATTGTAGAGCTTAGAAAACTTAAGTCAAGGAAGTGGCATACTGCAAAAGTAGAAGGGTTGTGGAGCCCTAAAGTAGTAGACCTAATTCTCTAACTACTGACATGTATCCCAACGAAGTAGAAAATATATCTTGGGATACCACCACAATCACCCCGTGCTTGTCGTAAGAGGCGACTAATCGGAATGCGGTCGGGATCTGAAATTTGTTCCGACCATCATCCCATACTTCTTTCTTTGTCTTTTTCTCTCTTGTCATCCTTTTTCTTTCAATTTCACCAGTACCCGTCGCATCTTCCTTCTCTACAGCATCTTCTCAGGCCAGGGTGATGTCCTACCTGATGAGGGTCTGTCTTCACAAATGAGTGCTGCTTCCAAATTGTGCGATCATACATGGTGCCTTTGTTAGCGATGGTCTAACGAACCCTTCTCGCTGGTCCAGCAGGCAAATCTAGCTGCGGAGCCCGTATCCACATACATGTACACCCACATAGCACCAATTCGTGCCTTCTTGGAATGAGGAGTGTCATGGCCGACTAGTCAATGTGCATAATCTGCTAGCAAGACGTGTTACCGCTGTATGGAGGAGGCCGGTATAATCAACCACAAGTCCCCTGATCTGACACCCAAGGGGTCCTCTATAGTTGGGAGCCTGGGATATTTTCTCAGGTAGGGGAATAAAACTGGCTTCGCTCAGGATGTATGGTTCACGTCGGTGTGCTATTGAGGCAGTAATTTGCTGTGAATAGAGGCGAAGGGTAGCTGTTCCTAAGTACTGCTTAGTTTTGAGGGAGGTTGGTCCCTCTCCTAAGGGCACAGCCGGCGAGGTGTTTCAATGGCTGGCTTCTTTTCTCTCCCCCCCCCCCCCTTCCTCCTCGAGCGGCAGGCTGAGGCCGACGAGTTGTAGTACGAGGGCCTTAACAATGTCTTCCAATAGCACCCTCAGCAGCCACTTAAAACGGCAGTGTGATATTGGCAGTGACTCGGATTGTGATTCTACGGTGCTTCAGTCTACAGCTATTAAATTACCTACGCCACGTTTTTTGGTTATCCTAGATATCGAAGGGCACGCTTTTGAAGATGTGTCGCCTTTTGAATAACAAAAAGTAGTTGATGTAGCAGCTGGTGGTTCTGTTGTCGATTGCAAGAGAATCAGTGAAAGGTGCGAGCTTCTGGTTGGGACATCGAATGCTGCCCAGTCTAGGGGGCTCTTGGCGATGAAGGATTTCAATGGGGAAACTGCAGTTCCCTATTGAAGTCGTGCCCTGTGTATCCCTCAACTCCAGCAAGGGCGTCATTTGATGTCCCGACTTGATTGATATCCCGGCGGAACAAGAGATCCTGCATGAGCTGCAACTTCAGTATGTCATTGATGTTCGCAGTGGGCTGAAGACTACTGATGGTGTCACAGTCACCTACAGCTACTCTAATCTTGACTTTAGGTGTTTTGATGTGCGTGATCTTCCCTCTGTTATCAAATTAGGGTACTTGAATGTATGTGTTAAGCAGTTCATTCGTGCTCCTTTCCGTTGCTACAACTGTCAACACTGGTCATTCTTATGCAAAATGTCTGAATTCACCAGCTTGTCCGAAGTGTGCTGACCCACCGCATCCAGACACTCCTCAGTGAAGCAATCCCCTGAAGTGTGTGAACTGCGGCAAAGGACATCCGGTCTGGTCGAAGTAGTGCCCTGTGTACAAAGTGGAGCAAGCTGTTCAACAGATCCGGGCCACTGATGAGGTTTCCTTTGTTGAGGCACGGAAACATTTCTATGCTCTCCAGGGCTCGGAGCCTTCTGTGCCTTACAACATTGTTGCCAACGCTCGCCCAGTAGTTAAAGATGTGTGTACACATACAGTCTATGTGGCCACACAGACTGATCTGTGAGTACACCAAAGCCACAGGGAGTCCAGACGACCCAGACTGTGTGAATTGGTGAGTTGGAAATGAAACTGTAAAAACCTTCTGTTGTTAACAAATCTCGCCAGGAGGCTGCCGAAAAGAATAGACAAGTCAAAGACTCCATCTCTTGTATCCCTTCCTGCGAGTGACCATGATTCGTGGGATCACATCAACTCGCCCACTCGGTGTCCTGTCTCCCCGGATCCAGAGTCCGAGATAGTGGTTGATGTCGATTCTCACAACACTGGTGAAAGAAAGCGAACTGGGCACATTTCCAGTGTTCTCTCCACTTCACTGCTGAGGTTCCTCTGGACATGAATGTGGCAGTGGAACTCTTCAACTCTATTGTTGTGTCAGCTGGGGAGGCTGATATCCCCCAATCTTCACTTTGTGATCGTCGGCGTGTTCCTTGGTGGAGTGGCGAATGTAGGGATGCTGTCCATGCTCGACGACGTGCGCTTAGACGTTTTAGTGCTCACCCCACTCAAGCTAACCTGGAGCTCTTCGCATCTGTCGCACTCGCGCTCCACGTGTCATCAAGGACAGCCGGCGGTGGACATCCTGGAGGGACTTCATTTCGTCGCTCACAGTACATTCTACCAGTAAGTTTAGCTGGGACTGTGTTCGGAAGTTGTGCAGACAATCTCACGTCACACAGGTTTCCTTCCTTTGGGTCAATAACAATATTGTTACCGGGGGGAAAAAATGTAGCAAATTTATTGGGTTAGTATTTTGCAGGTGTTTCGAGCAGTGCACATTACACTACTTCATTTCAAGACATCAAGGAGACATGCTAGACTGTGGGTGTCCATTTGGGTGGCTCGGGTGAGGAGGACTACCTGGCCTTTTACCCTTCTCGAGTGGAAGCAGTCGTTTGTCATGCTCGAAGTATACATATGTTGGCTCCTACAATATCTATCATGCTATGTTGCAACACCTCCCAGTTGATGGGAAATTGTTTTTGCTAAGAATATTTAATAATAATTGGACCTCTGGTGTTTTCCCCTTGAGTTGGTGTGAGTCGACCCTTGTGCCCATCTTGAAACCAGGGAAAGTCAAAGGGGGTGTTTCCAGCTATCGTCCTATTTCCCTCACTAGCTGTGTCTGTAAGACCATGGAGCGTATGGTTAATGCGAGTCTAGTATACTGCCTTGAGACCTGGCAGCTATCATCGCCTCTTCATTGTGGTTTCTGCTGAAATCGTTCTGTAGTGGATCATTTGATTAGCTTGGCTGCCATGCAGACTGCCTTTTTGCGAGGGTAACACCTCCTTGCTGTTTTATTTGACCTGGAGAAGGCATACAACACAACATGGCGACATGGTATCTTGAGACAGCTGTCCACGGGGATTTCGTGGACATATCCCTGGTTTCATACAGCAATTTATGTACTTCTGTACCTTCAGGGTTCGCAATGGTGCTTCCTATTCTTGGGAGTTACGTTCAAGGTAACGGTGTGCCACAGGGTTGCATATTGAGTGTTACCCTATTTGCTATCTCCATCAACGGCATTGTGTCTGTCGTTCGATCACCTGTGGAATGTGCGCTGTATGTTAATGACTTTACTATCTTCTGCCGTGCTGCATCTCTGCGCATGGTAGAACATCAGGTCCAGCTTGCCATGCACCGCCTTAGCGACTGGGCAGAGAGCTGTGGATTCCACTTTTCCACTGCCAAGACACAGGTGGTCCATTTCTGTTGAAGATGTGGCATATTTCGTTCTCCTGAGGTTCTTTTGTATGTCTCCTTTTTGCCTGTTTCTAATACCGTTATGTTTCTAGGCGTCTTGTTTGACAAACTCACATGGAGGAGCCATATTGAATCCCTGAAGTCTCGCTTTGTAAGTGACTTGAATCTATTGAAAACTCTTGAGTGGTCGTGACTGAGGTGTTGACACAGTCACACTTCTTCGGCTGTATAGTGCCCTGATCCGTAGCAAACAAGACTACGGCAGTGTCTTTTATTCTTCTGCTAGACCATCTGTGCTTTAATCGTTAGCGAGTGTTCACCATGCTGGTATTCGCATTACGATGGAGCTTTTTGCACAAACCCAGCTGTCAGTCTTTGTGCTGTGGCTGGTGTTACAGACGTGACCAACTTCTACTTCCCTATGGGATGCGGGTGCGTTCCGACCCTTCGCACCTTCACCACACTGATTTTCTTCGTCCACCCAATGAAAGGTTGTACTCTGCTAAGCCAGGTTCTCCTCAGCTGGCGTCTGTCCGCTTTGCACATACCCTGAAGAGGTACGATATACCTTTGTGTGTGTTGCCTTTGCCTCACCGTGAACAGCCGTGGCTGACAACGGCGCCCCGACCTATCGGAATTCCCTAAGCTGACCACTCCTTTTGTTTACAAGGGCCTTTTTGTTGATCTTGTTTCTTTTATGTTTGGTGGGTTTAATTGTTTTTTAACCGATGGTTACAAATCGGATCTCTCAACTGGGTGCGCCTTTGTGATTGGTGCTTCTCTGTACCTTTTTGGACTTCATCCATCTTGTAGTATTTTAACTGCAGAGTTTTTTGATATTTTCAAGGCTCTTGTGTTTTATCAGTTGGGGGTTTTATCGTAAATACCTCGTATGCTCCGATTCGATGAGTGCCTTGACAGTCATTCGATCTGGCTCCACAGCTCATCCACTTCTTTCTATAATCCAGGAGGAGCTGGCGGGGGCTGTGCGGATTGGTGCCCACGTCGTCTTCCTGTGGGTTCCATGCCATGTGTGCATCCTGGGGAATAAAGCAGCAGATATGGCGGCTAAGGAGGCATGCAGCCTTCCACCCCATGATCCTTGTGTCCCTGTGTTCGATGTGCTGCATGCAGTCAGTGGCCTTGTCTGGCATGCTTGGAAGCAGGAAAGGATTTCTCTTCCGCTGTCCAACAAGTTACGGGCCATCTGTTATTTGCATGTTTGCGCTCATCCTGTTGCTTCTTGTACCTGCGGGGAAGATGATGTGCTTTCTCGCCTTCGTATTGGGCACCCTTGTCTGACATAAATTCCTGTTTCGTAGTGAATCCCCTCCTGAGTGTGATGCCTGTGGCACTCCCTTGACTGTGCGGCTCATTTTGTTGGAGTGTCGCAGGTATTACCGGGTTCGTCGCACTTTGAACCTTGCTGACGACCTACAGCTAATGCTGCGTGATGGGGTACGTCTGTGAGCGGCGTACTCCCATTTCACGTGCGACAGCTCTTCTGAGCCCATTCAGACCCGGTGTACACAATTGTGTACATTACGGATGTGTAGGTAATTTTTGTTCTGTCCTGCACGCTACGAAACTCAATGACCATTGATATTCCCTGTGTAGATGATTCTCAAACTGTCTTACTGGGCTGGGACATAATTGGTTCATATAACTGTAGCCGAACACACAGCGTACATCTAATTGGCTATGACAACGAAACAAGTTCTAGTTTGAATTAAGTACAGCACGCATCATAAAGAATTTTGTTTGCAACGCCTCCCACTGTTAATTAAAGTAGGTTTGAAAGGGTTAATGTGTTGTGATGTGTTATTTTGTTCTTGTGTTGTTGCTTGTCTGGGGTAGTTTATCCTGTTTAGTTCGTTGTTTTTGTGACTGTCCCTTTGCCTCCTTGGAGGTTTACCCCCCCCCCCCCCCTTTTACATTTTGTTTTTGCCTCCCATGGAGGCTTTTATTATTTTTTCCTTCACTTCGGTTTGTGCCTCCTGTAGAGGGCTTTAATATGTTTTAATCTTCAACCTCCTGTGGGCGCTAATGACCTTCCTGTCGAGCGCCCCACAATACTACTCACTCGCTCACTTTACCGTGGATATCCTATATGTAGCCTTATTATATTAATTATAATTCCAAAGGCAGCAAAGGTGCCTCCTGAATGTACGTGACTTCTTACTTTGATTACGCAACTACTAGTTCGCTCCGTATAGCATCTGCACTTTCTCTAATGGCCTTACAAGAGATATTGGATGTTAAGGAAGTGTTTTTTTTTTTCAAGTGCGGTGACTTATTGTCCATTGTGTACCAGAAGCGGTGTTACGTAATTCTGATAAGTGCAGAATCTGCTGATATCGACTGATTGTGGCACATTGTGCAAATAATTGCTTTTATCACACAAAAGGAGTTTGGTAATCGCTGTTGAGTTCTTGATGGCATAGATTTGTAGAGTAAATGTTACATAACCTTCAGGACCGTGGTATAGAGGTATTTTTGTATTACATCACTACCCCAGAATAGTTGACACTTATATTACAACAAAACTATTTTTTACGCAACTTCTACACCGGAAGGTAAATTAAGTAAAAGAATGGAGATAAGAAATTAATGTAGGTAGTTCGGTGTACAATAATATTTCATAAGGAAAAACAAATGTAGGCATTTCGTATTAATGTACTCCTGTGTAAATGTACTGTTGGAACGCATGCAGTCTTCTTTGTTTGTGTTTTAAAGAAAATTGTTATCGGGTGTGACTTCAAGTACAGCAGTTTTAAATCAGAGTATTAATCAAACGACATAACTCAGAGATTTATGGAAGGAAAAATTTTCTAAAAAATTACAAACGTGTCACTTGGATACAATTGAAGTTACTTTCAGGTAGTTACTGGCATCTGTTCTAATTAGATAACTTCGTCTCAATAAAGTCTAGTGTTGAGATAACGTAGACAATAACGTTGTATTTAGTGACGATGCCGATAAGTTGGTGGAATATGTGCTGGATATATTCACGTAGGCATACATGCACGCTGTAGAAATTGTGACTAATGTTGCGAAATGCTGTGGCATTTCCTGGGTTATTGAACTAGCGTATGCGCCATCAAAGTATAAAATATTGAAAGGCTCGTATATTGGGCCATAAAACTGTATGTTGAATGCCGCTTTGAAATGTTAGTGTTTTTTTTTTTTTTTTCTGTGAAGAAGATGATTCTTCGTAAAATATCTTGAGTTTCATATCGGTTGTTAAAATTTTTGAGAAAAGCGTATGCGTGAGATTAAATCAGC
This sequence comes from Dryococelus australis, assembly GCA_029891345.1. NCBI lineage: Eukaryota > Metazoa > Arthropoda > Insecta > Phasmatodea > Phasmatidae > Dryococelus > Dryococelus australis. The sequence goes on from CM057004.1 coordinate 103,595,425, forward strand.
GTAGATGAATGGGAGACAGCTGACTGTGCAGATAGATGTACATAACGTATGAGGCGAGAAAGGGCGGTGATACAGCATGATGCAGATAAGGAACTGGGAGCACCCTGCAAAAACGCACGCTAGTATAGTGTTTAAATACAAATAGCGATTCCGGTCTGAAAAATCTCCAGCTCGTCGAGGTGTCGGATCGAACTGGAACTAAGGTGGAAGGCCAACAAAATAATTGTTTGTGTAGTGCCAAAAAAAAATATTTAGCTGCCCCGACAAAATATTTTGTTAATGTAAGAAAATTTGAGAAGCAACATAATTAATTTTGTTAACCTAGCGAAATGCACGTTTGAATAAACGAAACCTCGGTGTTGGACCAAAAAAGAAATTAACTCTCAACGAAATACTTTGTTGAAGCAACTGTGTGTATTTATATGGCAACTAATTTGCATTTCCTTCGGTCGAAAATACAGCTCGAGTGTTTGTTAGCATTTCTTGTGACAATTAGACAGTATCAGTTAGTGCGTTTATTGGTGCTTACTAGCGGTATAAACATTCTAATGAAACAGTTTCAACAGGAAACTAAAGAAGTGAAGTTGTAAAACGTGAGGTATTTATTTATGCACTTTTTTCGTTGTTTGCATTGTGTGTATTTGAAAATATAGCACTTTCAACTGCAATCACTTTAGCCGAGGTTGTTTGCGCATAGCGTTCGTGAGCAACTTGTTACGACGCAATACCAGGCTTCCTTATTTTTCCATACTATCCGAAACTGGTAACGTACGTAGAGACAAACACATCTTGGCTACCACCAACTAAATATCAACAAATTTGGTTCTGCCAAACAAACGTATTCAATAAAACTTTTTTTTTCTCAGTGTGTCTGCGTAAATCCCTTTTTAATTATTATGGAACCTTTTTAGACTATAATTATTATGGAACAAAAACTTTATAATAAAATATAGACTTTTGAAAGGCGTCCTCAGGAACTAGTTTCTTCTCATCCTGTATCATTTTTCAAGAGTGCTTTACCCACGTAAATCTCCAGAGCATTTTGTGTATAGGCTGTTCACGGTAAAGTGAGCACTTTTCAGGCCCTAGTTACCTTTTCCTTGCAGCCATTTTTTTTTTATCCCTTAACCACATTTTAAAATAAATATTGCTATGTAACTACTAAATACAGTGTATATTTTCCACCTTACCCAGAACGTATATAGCTAAAATAAAATATATTTATTGACAGTTTCAAAAGTGCTCACTTTACCGTCAATAGAGTATATAAGTCGTAATCACAAGCTTCGACAGCGGGAATGATTGACGCATTCTCGAGATAGAAAAGCCAGTTTTAGTGCCGAGGAGTTCTGACGCCATTACATTTTCAGCACCGACTGTTGTAGGTTGTTTCTCCGCGAGTTAATGTGCGTTTTGAAATATGTCGTGGATATATATATATATCGACACTCATCAGAGCTATTGTTAGACATAATTCATGGCGCAAAACTTGCACCTGTTGGTCTTCCCACGTACCTAGTCTCATCGTGTATAGAAATTTAGCTATGGAGCAGTTAACTTGAAAGTGGGGAGCTGTTGTAATAGTTCCAACCGTATTTCGTAATATTGAAAGTTGAACTTAGTGATTTGAAATTTCAACCGAGGCATTTAAGATTCTGTAGTATTAAAATACTTAGCCCTGTGCTTGTAGTTTTGAAATATTTTTATTTGCTGTTTCGTTCCTTGTAAAAACTCATGTAACCAGTGTTTTGCAAGATGGCGGACGCGACATGTCGGGATAAAGTTCTGAAATACGTTCACAGCGAAAATTGATGATTATTTATTGCTGAATGTAAAAAGTCAGTTTTACTACAAATGTGTAACTAATGCATTGTTTTACAACGTGATGCTGACAGTTGACTCACGACGCATGGGTTAATCCCCGGCAACGTAACAAATGCCTTCTGTCTGGCGCGGGCACAGGCGGAGTAATACAAGCTGCCACCGTGGAATGGGTAGTTACACAGCACACGCTAGAGACCTATACCCGTCAGCCTTGGAAGTTCTGCGAGAAAATTCGGCGGTGTTGTCACCTCCTACCAGCAGAGAGCAGCGCTTACATTTTACAGTACATTCCAATGTTATTAGTAATACGCCAACTTGGTGGATATAAAGACGAAACTTTATTTTTCTCTGGAAAGTTTATTTAAGCGTGGTTCAGAATTAACGACGATAGTAGATATATAATATCCATTTCAATTTTTTTTTAATAGGAAATAGTAACTAACAAATAATAAAACAGTATATAAAGTTCGAAATATTTCTGAGAATGTAATAATTGTAACACCGCTTGCCACTAGGGGCCGCGGTGGTTTAGTGGTTAGACTACTCGCATCCCACCATAAAGAACCAGGTTCGATTCCCGGCGGGCACGCTTCGGATTTTTGCATGTGGGAATCGTGCCGGACGACGGAGTTTCTTGCGGATCTCCCTAGTAATCCGGCGCTAATCCATACTCGCCTCGCTTCACCCTCATCGGCTCTCAAGACCTCGGTGTTAATAGCCGCCCAGATATCGTCACACACTCGCCTGTTGCCACTAGGTTATTTTTCGCACGCTCGCCTATGATATTTGTATAGAACTGTTCGGTATTTGTGTGTGTAGGCTGTTCACGGTAAAGTAAGCACTTTTTAAGGTCCTTATAAATTTTTCCTAGCATCCAATTTCCATCTTCTTGCTGCTTTTTAATATAAACATTGCAATGTGACCAATAAACACAGTGTATACATTCCACCACCCTCAAGATTTAATGCCCGAGGCTGCAATAAGATATATTTATTAGCGGTTAATGCTTGGGAGAGCCTTAAAAAGTGCTCACTTTATCGTGAACAGCCTATATATGCTGTTTACGGTAAAGTGAGCACTTTTGAAAGCCCTGCTTAAGATCTACTTTTATACATGTTCTATATTATTCCACCTTATGTAAAATTAGCATTGCCATTGGCCTCGTTTACTCTATTCATGCGTCGGTCAAGCGTAACTGTAAAATTATTAGAAAAGTAATCATTTTGTAAATCTTCTAATTTTTACACACTGAGGAGTTAAAAGAAACAGAATATGGTAAGCTAACACTTTTTATTCGACGTTAACATATGGAACTACTTTCCATTCATTTTTACCATCTTTACTGGGCGCACGTCACTCAGTGCACGCGTTAAAATATATGCAGGCAGAGGCAGTGACATTTTTTCTAAGGTTTATTTGAAAAGTGCTCAGTTTATCGTGAACAGCCTATGATGTATTTGGTAGAGAGTATATAGGAAGCAGCCAGATGGCGCGGTGCGGGCGGCTATAAGAAGGAACTGGTCCCTCGTTATCACGCCTGCGGGCGGTGGAAAGTTACACGTTGGCCCGCTGCCCAAACTGCGTGCATCGGCCCGTCGCGACCGACTGCTGGCTTCCCTGCTCCACGTTGCTTCCTGCTGGACACGGCCTTCGTCTCTTAAGGCAGCGCAAGGCCCGCGCGATCCTACAGCGATTGTATCAAGTTTGTGGGAAATCGCTGATTATCATGTTTTTATTTGAAGTATTGAATATGTTCAGCATTGAAGAGGGGGTTACCCGTGTGTTCAATGCTCGTCCGATGCCCGGTTGCACCATCGTGGTTCGAAACTCGATCCGAGATCGGATCCAAGATCGACACAGAAAATTGTTGCACCATTCAAGTTCAAAGTTGGACTGGAGATCGAAATGAAGTTCTTTTCGAACCGCCGAAATTTGCTGTTTCAAATCTCGATCCGAGATCAGCAACAATCGTATACAAATGTAGTTTGAAAATACGCCAACAGAACTACGTTCGATTGTTTTCTTGGGGAAATTAGAACAACATTATACGCACATTAATATTAGTCATTAAAATTCATACAACAATAATTCACTTAAAACAGACAAAACATTGCACATCTAGTTCTATACATAGTGAAAAATACACCTACTTCCATGGCGTCATATATTACGAACCAATAGCAAAATTTGTCTCATACTTAATCTCGATCTCTCACTTTGGAACCAAGGTTGACGAATAGGAGATCCAGAATCATGAAATTTCGTTGGTGCAACACTTTTACATTGGAACCAAGATCAAACTGGATCCTGGTTCTGAACTAGGATCATTCGATCTCGGGTCGGGAAAGATGTTGGTGCAACCAGACCTGAGAGGACTAACGTTCGATGTAGTGAGAACTGATTGCACACGAAGATTTAGGGTACCTGACCCCACAAATGTAATAGTTCGCAATCTTGTCAACAAATTTAATCGCACAGGGAGTGTGAAATCTTCCCCGTAGTGGATTGTGGAACATCAGGATTACGACTGAGGTACAGAGTCGATTCCTACGCGCCTTCGTTACAACGAGGGCTTCGTTCAATGAGTTTCCTGAATCCGTTGCACGGTGTCTTCAGGTACCGATGGCCTGCCTGAAAGATCTTCGTCCTTAACACCCAATGTGCGATTGAATTTGCTGACAAGATGGTGAATGGTCATGTTTGTGGGGCCAGGTCACGGCCGTAGAAGACAGGTCTGGTTAGTTGACGCCCTTATCGACCCATTTAGTTCATGAACCCAGCCGCTGAGCGCTGCTACCGAAGTAGTGCCGTTTGACATGAGTAGCGTAGGGAGAGGAATTGCTATGTTTGCTTAAAATGGGGAAATGACGTTCATATCTCTATGGTGTTATCCCTATACCAGCAACATTAACAACACTAAGTTTGCTTGCAGCGATCTGCGGCTACTGCATGAACTAAATAAGGGGGTCAATTCGCTAACATTGTTAGGCAGGCGAGTGTTCAGACCTGTCTTCTATCGGCCGTGGGCCAGGTTTCCTGAATCTTCGTGTGAAATCAGCTCTCACTGCATCGTGCGTTAGTTCTCTCAAACGAGCACGGGTTATGGCTTATTCTCTCTTCAGTGGTGAACATTTTCAATACCTAAAACGAAAACAAGATATATTCGCGACTTCACACAAATGAATAGGGACTTTATAATCATTGCGTACTAGGCGAGCGCTTAGGACGCCTAGACATGACCTATCACACAAAGAAAAGGGTGCAGCAGGGTCATTTGATCCGGCCCGCACTTCGTAGTGGGGGCCGCGGTGATGTAGTGGTTAGATTACTCGCCCTCCACATATGCGAACCTGGTTCGATTCCCAGCGTTGGTCGCCCCCGGATTTCCCTGCGCGGGAATCGTGCCGGACGATACGCTGGTCGGCGGGTTTTCTGATATCTCCCGATTCCCCCGTCCCTTCACCCCGACGTCGCTCCATACATCACTTAACACTCATCGGCTCTCAAGACCTCAATTTTAACAGCCGCCCAAATCTCTTCACTCGCTCAAATTTATGATATGGACTTCTCATTTTATAAACAAATTACTGAAGCATTTGTTCAATAAATGAGTTAGTGTTGACATTACAAATGGTTTTAATACTGTAAATGATTTCAATATTCAAAATATACTTTTAATTTTGCATTTGTTATTTTTACATGTGTGAAAGGGGGCCACAAAAATTAAAATGGCCCAGACCTGAATAGACCTCTGAAAGGGCCTGCGCCTAGAAGCTGGGGGCTAAGATGCTTTATAGTTCGATCATTAAAATATTTCTGAAATAATGTAATGTAACAGACGTCGCCTAGACTCATTAAGACGGCATTCTGCTGTCTGATGTTATCCGCGTTACTGACATGTTATTTAGAAGCCTATTTGGTAGTTGAGGGGGGGGGGGTGCCTAGTTAGATACGTTCTTGTTTATTGTAATTTTTTCTTGCATAGTTCATTCGATCTTCATTTTGTCAAGTGCTATGGTAATCGGGCTGCAGGTGTTTGTTATGGAGTAGTTGATTAAAAAATGTATTAACAATGGCGGATTGCGTACGCGGTGTATCTTCATATTGTTTTACGTTTTTCCCAGTTATCGATACTCGTGAGATATGTGTTAGAATTTTACCCCGGATATAATTTTTATCTTTTACAAGAAGTCCTTTTCATGTTCCTAGTGTTCTCATGCTGTTTAACCGCTATCATGTATAAATTAACTTTCATACCGACATATTTTGGGCAGCGAGTTATAATGCAGAAAACTGTTATATTTATTTATTTATTTAATATATCCGTTCAGTTGTTTGGATCTCGTGATCACAAATCGCAGGTTTAGATGCCGTTGTATTGACCTTTTGCGATTCCGTCTAATTCGCAGCTCATTGAGGGAGTGAATAATAGTTCCTGCTATTGTGTAGCTCCTTGCGCCACAATGGTCTGTGAGAAGCGAACTTACATCGCACTGGCATACTCTTCGTCGGAAACTGATGATCGTCTATTACGACGGCCTTGGGATAGCCTTCGAGCCTGCAAGGCAAGCGACTTGCCGCTCTGCTGGAAGACTTCCCGGCGATCTTGTGTCAGAGACCCCGTGATCTCGTCGAATCGAGTCTCTAGTCCACATTTTTCATTAACTCGGTCTTCGCAGCCAAGTACATCTCTTGGACCAAAGTGCCTTCACTATGGGCCATGTGCACGTTTGATTTTTTTTTGCATTCAAATTATTGTTGAAATAGTTTATATATTTAGAGTATACTTCCTTACTTGTTTTGACTAAACTACGTGGCCCTATGCCTCTTATGGGCTCTGCTATGTTGGTCTTGTGTATTACGTTTTCTGACGTAGATGCCAGTTCACTTTTGTTTTTTTTCAATAGATTGATGCTGTTATGGGAAAAAATTAACGATTTGAGAAGGTCGTAGTTTGTCAAAAATGGTGTACGAACATTTGAAAACACTTGTCACTAGTATTTACTAAGTCAAAACCACGTGCTTTTAAAAGTTCTATAGCCATAAAACGTTCAACGTTGGATTATATAAGTTTATTTTTCTGCGACGCTGGCATGGCCTTCACCTCTTGTTCCCCGTACGGATTCAACGCGTATCCTGCGAATTCCTTCACTTCCGAGAAACCGTTTCCCAGTTCATTTCGCTTTCACGCCACTCAGTGTTTCCGCCAGTTGCATTGCGTGTACGTATTCTGTCAAAGAAACAGAAACGCTAACCGAATGCAGTTGATTTATATGCGAACAAGAACCTAACGCGTGTTGGAATGCAGCCGTAAAATTCCACAACTCGAAAGCTGGACGCATGAGGCCGGTTATACAACGGAAGACTATTTGACTTCATGTTAGCTTATCAACGTGTTGTTGTTTCCAATGGAGCATGTGACGGCGGGACTGCCAAAGTCAGTCAAACCACTCGCGACTTCACGATTCTAGCAGTCATTTGACGATAGTCAATCAGAGGTTAGGTGGAAAGAATGTGCGTGTTTTTTACTGAGTGTTTATTTTTATTTAGTCATATCGAGCCGAACTGTCTGTAATATTCTCTTGTCGGAATTATGTAAATTACAAACGGCTATGCCAGAAAGCAAAAATTAAATATTTAAAAAATAAATAAATAATTTGTTGTGACCATTTTAGTTGGAACGCCCTACGAACGTAGCTAATTCCAACTTCAGGAGGCTTTCAGTTCCGCAGTCTATCTCACACTATCCACGCCGTCAGTCGGACTTCGCCGCTTGTCATTGCTAACTGGGGCGAGGCCAATCGGTTTCCACGCCTCTTGCAACACTGAATATTCGTAACCTACTAAATCATTCAATCATAAATCATTTACTGTAGCTGACAGCGAACCGTTGATCATTCGACGTTAAATCGGCGCCTGGCTCGCAACTTCGAAGTCGCATGGCAAGGCTGTGCCAACGTGACTTCCGCCCACGTTCATTGTGCCGCGAGTACGTTGGCAGGACACGCCCATTCCCTGGCAGGGGTTGGGTTGCCTGTACGGGTGACGTAGTGAAAGTTTACAACGCGTATTCCGAAGTGAAAGTCCTCGAGTAGACTAGGAGGCCGCGGTGGCTGAGCGGTTAGGCTGCTCGCCTCCCGCCAAGGCGAACCGGGTTCAACCCCCTCCCCCTCCCACTGGTAGGGTCACTCCCGGATTTTCGCGAGTGGTGATCGTGCCGGACGATGCCGCTGCTCCATTCTCATCTCTTCGCCCTCATCAGCTCTCAGTACCTCGTTTGAAGAGCCGCCCAAGTGTCTGTAAACTAATCACACTCACTATGTAGGTGGTCACTTGAATTGCGTTGCAGCGTGTTTGAAACGTGACTTGTTTATTGTCGAAACTATTGAACATGTCCTCGATATGTTTACCTTTAAAAAAAAACATGGTACTTTAATATAGGTAACACGCGTGCTATACATACTATTTTGGAGCTCTACGACATAGTTAAAAGAAACTTTCTTAGATTCTTATATATTAGAACATACTAATCGTACACGTATTGGATTTCGCTACTGACACTCCGTCAATTAATTTAAAGCCGGTTACACACGGTTCACTTTCTTGTACAAGAAGGTGTAGACCTTCCTTGTTCAAATAAACTTGCATCATGTATGACTGGCTAACCTGTTTGCAAGTGGCTTGTATACAAGGACTTGCGTGCCAGCTAGAATCATTTAGAGACTGTTCTATTTTTCGTTCGCCTTCTTGTGCAAGTAGTTAGTTTACATTTTCGTTTTTACACGTTTATGTAGTTGCCGTACATTTATTTATACCGAAATTGTTAATCTGAGAGTATAAAACAGATTTTAATTCTGTATTAGTTATGTGTTAGGTTCGTAAAATCTTTGCGTGTTGTGGTGTAAAAGAGAGACTGGCATGCTGCAACATTAAAACACTACCACTGTGCGTACAGTATGTACATGGGACTTTGATACAAGAGGGAGTTCACCTTTTTGTTCGCAAAAGATGCCCGTTTTTATCAGGCTTAAAGGTGACCACTTAATGTCACATAGGTACACGCGTGACGAGAACACACAACGTCAGTCCATTCAAAGTTTTTTTGTACAGCAAAGAAGACCATTTGTTTGAGACTTTTTTTTACACTACACAATATTGCTTTAATTTAAAGAGAAGGTAAGAAAAACGTAGGTTTGCTGTTATTAAATGTTTTATTTGTACGCTTTTGCTATATGACCATATTACCTTCCATCGTAGCCAATAAATAAACCTTCCTTGAGCTGCCTTTTTTCCCCATTAAAGAGGTTACTTTATACCGAAGGTAGCTGTTTTGACGATATCCAGTGTTTTCTGTAGTGCAATTGTCAGTACGTAACTGTTGTCCCGACGCAGACATTCATAAACCAATACACAATTGACGACAAAAGTCATGGGATACCCATCTAGTAATGTGTAGGGCCCCCTCTAGCCCGAAGGAGTGCAGTAACTCGACGTTTCATGGACTCCACAAGTGGACGGAAGACCTCTGGAGAGGTGTTAAGCCAAAGTTCCCTGGTATTTTTAGGTTCAGGATCTTTGGCGCGAATGGCTCTCTCCACCACGTCCCATAAAAAATGCTCGATTGGGTTCATGTCGGGGGAACGTGCTGGCAACTCCATTCGCTGGAACTCTTCCGGAATTCTCTTCGAACCAGTACTGGACATCCGCAGTCCGATGAGAGGGCGCATTATTCTGTTGGAACATCCCATCGTAGTCGGAATACTGAAGCCCATTAACGGCTGCAAATGGTCACCAAGGAAAGTTTTGTAGCGGTTTGTGGGTACATGGACAAGTGGACCCAACCCATGCCATGTGAACACACCCCACACAATTACGGAACCACCACCAGCCTGCACGGTGCCTTGTTGGCAACTGGGATCCATTGGGTTTGAGTCGTACGCGAACCCTGCCATCAGCCCGAAACAACCCGTATAGTGACTCGTCGGACCAGGCAACATGTTTCCAGTCCTCCAGGGTTCAATTAGCAACCTCACGAGCCCAAGTGAGGCGTTGCGCCCGGTGTCGTACTGTTGAGGGCACTCCGGAGGGTCTTCTGCTTCTACATCCCATGGAAGCTAATGCACGTTGGACATATCTGCTAGATACACGTCTGACGACTCCTGCATTGAATGTGGCTGTGATTTGATCAAGTGTTCCTGCTCTGTTAGCACGGACAATTCTACCCAACTTCCGCCAGTCACGATCATCAAGTACCTTTGGACGGCCACTGCGTTGTCCACGGTGGATCGTGATGCCTTGATTTTGATATTCCTGTACACACGTGACACCGTGGATCGAGTAATATTGACGGTCTCCACAACTTCCTATATTAAATGTCCCATCGTCCTGGCACCCACAATCATACTACCTTCGTGAGCATGTGAACAACCGTTAATCCGAATGACACGACCACTTGTTCACAACTGAGACCGGTTTAGGACGTGCAACGTCGTTCTGCAGCAGTGGCGCCACGAGTCATTCAGTTATAGGCCGTTCACGTTAAAGTGAGCACTTTTTAAGGCCCTCCCAAAAGGCATTAACCCCTAATATATATATATATATATATATATATATATATATATATATATATATATATATATATATATTGCAGTCTCGGACTTTAACTTTTAAGAGTGATGAAATGTATACACTGTGTTTATTAGTCATATTGCAATGTTTACATTTAAAAGTGGCGGAAAGGTAGAAATTAATTGAAAAGGAAAAATTAGCAGGGCCTTAAAATATGCTCACTTCATCGTGAATAGCATATACATAGTGCTATCCCATGAATTTTGTCATGTCAATGTACTTTACAGTTACAAAACTACAACTTAGCAAGTACAGTGCTCCTGCGAACGTTTGTCATTCTAAAGTGCAGTGTTTCGCCAAATAACTTAACTTAAGTCCCTCCCAAGCGGTGACATGTTCTGGCCCATGTCAGCTATGGGGGCTTGTTTGTGTCTCGGAGCCGTCCTGAGGTTTTATCATGGTGAATTTATTTTCGGAATATTTGTTACTTCTCTCTTATTTCCTAATGACGGTTGTTTTTAGAGAAAAGTTTTCCTTTGCAATGTAACTGGCATTGCAACAAGAACGTCAGCTGAACTATTGTAACAAGAACGTCAGCTGAACTATTGTAACAAGAACGTCAGCTGAACTATTGCAACAAGAACGTCAGCTGAACTATTGTAACAAGAACGTCAGCTGAACTATTGCAACAAGAACGTCAGCTGAACTATTGCAACAAGAACGTCAGCTGAACTATTGCAACAAGAACGTCAGCTGAACTATTGTAACAAGAACGTCAGCTGAACTATTGTAACTGTGCAAGGTTTTCATAATAATTATTATATAAATAAAGAATAGGTTATGGTGTGAGCCTTCATTGCAGTGGTTCATATTTTAACAACTTTTTCTCTGTGATAAAAAAATCTTGTGTTCCAGTAAAGAAAGCGCTTTTACAGTGAGCGGCAAAGGCGCGCTTAGTGTGCTTGTCAGTGTAGCCTTGGCCCGTATCTCTCCAGCGCTTCTGCGCCTTAAATGAGAGAATAGCTTCAGGTAGACAACCACCTTAACTGCGGTGAAACATAACCGGCTCTTTCCAAGCGTACAGTGTGGGCGTATTACAGTTTATTTTCGGGCGATGATTGCCAATCTTGGTGATAACGCGGAGTATGACTAAGTTGGTCGGCGATAACACAAGATATTGCCAGCCAAGAATTCGGTTATTATTACACGATACGTACTTAAAATCTCGAGGATATATCTTGATGGAGATGTGGAGTTTCGGTTCCACCTCTAATATGTTTATATTACATAAAATACACATTCGGTGTTAACTGCCTAGCTGCCGTGTAGAAATTCGTTTTCCTATTATTAAAAATGTGTTATTTTAGTTCAGTTTTATATTCCCCAGAAATACAGGGTGAGTCCTGTAAAAGAGGCCCCGTGGGACATGTGTGTAACGGAGCTAGGGAATGAGGAAATACAGACCAGTGGGACGACAACATACACAGGTGCTGGAAGTTACAATGGCGGCCACTTCCAGCACCTAATTTAGGTATTTTGTTGTCACACTGGACTGTATTTCCTCATTCCCACATGCCCCCCGGGGCCTCTTTTAAAGGACTCATCCTGAATATACTGACGTAACAGGTTATTATTAACTTTAAAAATAGCAAATAAAGAAAATGGAGAAGTGTGTCTTGTCCGAAATATTTTTGATCCGTGGGATTGCGCGTAAGAAGTCTGCGTATGTCATGTCGGACGCATGTGTCGTTGGGATGTACTATTAATTTTTGTTTCGCCATTAAAAAAAAAATAGCCAGATCGTTATTTTGATTACTAGTATAACTGATAGGGATCGCTAAGCCAAACATTCGGTTTTCTCGTTCTTTAGTATGTCAGCATGACACTGCAGTTTTTTCTGCAATACACATCGTCATAAAAATAATCTTAAGTTGTGTGTGGATGAAGCGAAGTGAAGCAGTCGTGTGATTCAAGTGGCAGTTGTGACAAATTTATCTCGTGCAGGTAATATAGTATGTTCAAGGTTAGGGCCGGTATCTACAATTGACATATACCTAACATATTCACAGTTATAGCGATAAGCACATACAGAAAATAACACAAGCACAGTGGCCGGGCTACAACTGATATAACAATAATAATATTAGTTTATTTATGTTTCTACATTTAGTACCGAAGAAATTAAGATCTGTGTAGTTGGTAGCGGTTTTTGTTAACTATGTAGTTTCGAATGATCTGAGAGGTTTTTAAAACGAGAAATTAATTTCATTTCAATTTTTACTATTAACGCTGCCTTCCGTGGTTGCGATTATCCAGAAATACACAAAAGAAAATATCTGCACGAGGAATGAAGTCAACATACACACTTTCTTGATGATTCGTAAATAAGTTTTTCATTTGATAGCGTAGTACAATTTTCGGGGCTTCTGATTGGCTGAATATTAACGCACAGCGATAGTAACGAGGAAAGTTAAAAACCAAGTTGAACTCTTCTTGTTGTTATCATGCTTAGGTAAGTGATTACCGCTATGCACGGTCGTAGCCAGTCTAAGTGAAAAATGAAAACAAGAAGTTTAAATATTATATATATATATATATATATATATATCTGTGGTGTGTTTATAGTAATTGTGCCCGGGCCTTTACTTCCAACTTGTCTGAAGTCCTGCTAAAGTTCTACTTTTAGGCTATTCCTCCGCCTCTTGCAAACCCAGCTTAACGAAGTTTAGAAAATTACCGCATTCGTGAGATTTTTCCTCAATAACCATTTCTTACCAGGTATTGCCAAATACGTATTTTCTCTCTACTTATATTCATATTAATAATAAATTAAGTATTATAATTTATCGGTAGAATATAAGTAAACGTTCTGTTTAACCAAAAATATTATACTGTTATGTTAACAGAAGTATAACACGTTTTACATGAGGTTATATTTCAAATGTTTGTTTGAAAAAGTGCGAAGAAACAGCGAATAGACTATACCAAAATAGACGGGAGTTGTCTGTATTGTTTCAGTACATCTGTACTTAGACTGCAGAGGAAAAAAAAAAAAAGTCTTGTTTATCAGTTCTGCGTTATCTTTTGTATTGTGATGTGGGCGTAAGGACGTGTATGAATTCAAGTATATATTTGTGTACTTGCATCCTTGCATGCTGTGCTTACCCTTGACACCAAACTTGATGAATTCGGACAGGCAGTTTTCTTGGATTCGGCAACAGCTATTAGCCAGCTAATCACGTTTAATGAACGTGTATTCCGAGAAAGAACTTTATAATTGGCAAAAGTTATATGGGTAAATCAAGGATTATGTAATATTTCGATTTGATTTGTGACATTTATTTTTTTGCTGATTGTACGTAAGTTTTTAATTATTTTGCTTGTTTTGCTGTAGCTTTTGTAGGTTATGAACCTAAATTTAATACGAATTTATTGTTTAGGCCTTTTTTAAAGGCGAACCTTGCGTTGATTATTAACTCAGTTGAAAATTACATGTCTACGAAGTAGTAATGTTGCCCTATTAATCTTTAAATAAAATAATGTCGAAAATCAATTGTAACATACAAATTACTGCTCAAAATGGCGGCACACATACCGCAAGTATGCGAGAAATTTACGTATTCGTGTACTTGTATAGTTGCATACTTCTCTTCCAGTTCTGACAGCATTTAGGATATCACTTCTGGGGACAGATGCGCCCAAGTATGTACTTCAGGCAAATTCGGACACGGTCTAAGATTAAGATAGGTACAGGATAATAAACACTGGTGTCATCAAGGTCTCAGTTGACAGCCCAATGGACGGTGGAAGACGAACTCTTGATTTCTGGGGGGGTGGGGGAGGGGGTGAGTAAACCCCGCTCTCCGGCCATCTAAGTTTTGGATTAATTCAACTCTCACACTTTTAAACGTCGTCAAGAGGTTTTCACGGTGAAGTGAGCTCTTGGGAACAAACCTTAGAAAATATATCCCTGCGCACAACTACACGCGCTACATTGCACTCCGGCCTGCAAAACTTTCCTTGTTTAGTTTGTCGAGAATAAATGAAAATAGTTCCTAAGATTTGACCCTGACTTGCGAGTGTAATGTTTAAATTTATGGCCACGTAGTGTTTCTTTTCTTATAGACATCATTATACGAATCTACATATCAGTAACACATTACGTTTTTAACAGTTCCACGCTTTTACTTGGACGACGTATGAATAGTGATAATGCCCAAAACAGCGCTAATTTTACGCATGGCATGAGGATGCAAAATGAAAAGGAAAATGGACTCTAAGCAGGGATTTCAAAAGTTCTGAAGTAATCGCGAAGAACGGATATGGGCTTGTTTATTTGATAATTAGTTAAAATTATACAGTTTTTTTTGTGTTGAAAATATTACACTATATAATCAAAGCAATTTGTAACAAAATTGTATGAGGATTATACAATATCTGCTCCCGTTTGGGTACAAAAAATTTATTCTCGCGAAATCTTTAGAAATGAAGGATCGTGGCCTTAAGACTGTGAGAAACATCTGTTCTTCCTTCGTTCACGTCAAGCAACGCGTTCTCTCTCTCTCTCTCTCTCTCTCTCTCTCGCTCTCCATCCCTCCCTCCCTCCCTCCCTCCCTCCCTCCCTCTCTCCCTCCCTCCCTCTCTCTCTCCCTCCCTCCCTCATTCCCTCCCTCTCTCTCACTCTCTCGATAGTCCATGGGTAGGTACACTTGCATATTCTTCCTCCGCCTCGTGCAATAAAATCTTAACCAAGTCGAGAAAACAACATTAAAGGGACAACGTGCCACATTTGTGCACATTCGCTTTAATAATATGAAAAGGTTTGATTGAGAAAGTGTGGCGATATTGCGAAGAATAGATGATAGAAATATACAGTCTCTCCAGGCTGATTCGCCATAGCTTTTCCCAACAGTGATTGAAAGGAACTCTTGGAGGAATTGCACAACAGAAAGTTTGCACCACTGTGATCTAGCAGCCACGCTAGATGTGTCTGTGCTTCCAACTGCGTATACTCGTCTCGTGACTTTTTTTGGTGACACGCGTTCGTAATATCCACGTGTAAAATTACGGTGTATCTTCGGCACCAAGCCAGCGATTACCAGAAGAGCGCCTTCTGGTGGCAGAAGGGAAAACCTGTAGTTCTGGGTTGGATCCAGGGATGGTTTGGGACAAGTTTTCCTTCTTTAATGGCGTTCAGGGGGCTAAAATTATGTTGCACATTTTTAGCATGTTATAGTTTTTCTGTTGTGAAATGAAATAATATCTGGAAAAAAAATGACACTAGGAAAACGGCTTTTCAAAAACTAATGTAATATAAAGGTTTTTTTTTAACGACCCCCGGTTTTATGCTCGAAAGCTTAGCAGGGAACGGCTTACAGGCTGACTTATAATCTAACTTAAATGAACACCCATGCCTTACCCGGGATTCAAACCTAGAGCCTCACGCACACCAGGTCGGTGGCGCACAAACCGACTGCGCCACGGGAGGTCGGCTTTCAAAAACTAATTAAACGAGTACAGTTATTTTAAAATCAACAAAAATTTTCGTAAAAATCTTTAGATTGAACAAAATTAAATTAATTGTCCATGTTATTTAGTATGTCATGAGGAATAGGTATTTCATGGAAATTCGTTTTGCAGTTCACCTGGATTTCTGTTTTAATTTTTGTGATAAAATTTGAAATTAAAATAGCGAGAAGTGAAAAATAAACCTTCACAACAGGTGAACAAAGCGTTGGATTGGAGTGAAGGCATTTGGGCAGCTCTGAACTGCGAGGTTTTGAGAGCCGATGAGGGTGACGTGAGGTGAGTATGGAGCAACTTCGGAATGCAAGGGCGGTAGGAAACGGGACAACCTCGAGAAAGTCCGCCGACCAGCGGCATCGTCCGCCACGATTCCCACATGCGAAAATCGGGGAGTGACCCCGCCGGAAATCGAACCGGGTTTGCCTAGTTGGAGGGGGCATGCAGTCTAACCACTAAATCACCGAGGCCCTACGAAATGTTGGATTTCGAATAAATTGGAACGTGCAGTTCCTGCAACTTCAATATAGCCTTCAGCTGAAACCAAACTTTGTGTTCAAGAAAAAAATTAGAATCTTTCAATTTGGATTAGGATTTTCAATAAAATACTTGGAAGTTATTTACTCTTAACAACATGATTAATGTAGTTTTCCAAACGATTCGTTCATGAAACAATAAAATACCGCCAAAGTCTAGAAAAGGAATTGGTTCTTGAACTGCCTTAAGGCGTATTCCCACCCGCTATCTTGGATTTATCGATTTTTCGCTAAAGCTTCTATTTAAGAAGGCGTATTGAATATTCCCGCACGATATATCCTAAATAACAGCTTCCTAGACTTTATCGAACTGCCACAGCCTCGCTATATTTATTAATCTCTATCTGGCAACTGTTGAGGCGAAACGCGAGATTATTTCTCGCGAGCGATTACAAAGGCGACGATATCAACAGTAATGAAGAAATACAGAGCTCAGACAAGGCTCTGTCGTTCCAAAAATACATGATACAAAACTGTACTTCCAGAGTATGGCGAAAATTCCATAAATCCAAGACGGCGGGTGGGGATCTGCCCTAAGCTAGCGGCCCTGGGAGCTGTTCGCTTTGTTGATTCGTGAGATGCCGGGAAACATTATCGGGAGACGAATGAACTTCGTTACCGTATTTTGAAGTCTGTTCACACATTCCGTTCTTGTGATTTCATGTACATGTCATTGTAGTTGGGAGTTTCAGGACCCAACCGTTTCCTTCGTTTTGCAACTTGCTTGTTAAGGTTCTCTCGACACTGTAGTCGTTTCTACTCATTACACACACAAAATGTAAAATTACCAAAAATTGGTGTGTCTAAATTATATATATTTTTTTACAGTGTACATTCAAGTATAAATGTTTTACCACGTAACCTCTAAAGGTTCTCTGTATTTAAACGTTCGCGTTTACATTAGGCGCAGCTTAATGTACTATTCTATTGACTTTAGCAGAGATTAAAGAGCTTTAGTTCTGTACATTCTGATTTGATGTTATTTTGTTGAAATGGATTATTAGCTGAACTGAGATGTTAATCATGATCGCACGCACAACTAGTGACTATTTGAAACCTTATGGGCTTGAGCATGATGAACGGCTAGGAACTGTGACGTAATTTAACATTTACTGCTTCCCATTTTTTTTCTCTTTTATTTTTTGTTCGGTCTAGTTGTGTTGGCAGGCCTGCAGCCAGCTGGCGGCAGCACTGGGAAGGGGAAGCGCGCCTAAATAGGCTGGGCGCGTAAGAAACGCTAATGTTGGCTGCATTGTATGGGCGGAGCCAAATTGGGATAACGAGGACAAACAACGACTTCACGCCCACGGTAATTGATCCGAGATTAACTTAATTTTTTTTTCTTTCGGACATCCCGTTTGTGCCTTTGTATGGATTTCCGAATCGAGTAGTACTTTTTTTTTCTCGTCTTAACCATTGAGCAATGTCTTAACACACGCAAATATTTAAATTTCTGCAATAAATTATTGACGATTAATCGGACAGTTATTTTTATGAAATAAACATTTTGAAAAATATATTCCGCCGTATTTGCATTTTTTTAAAAACGTAAACACTTTGTAGAATACGTAGAGCGAACTAGGAAGAAAGTGAATTCCATGCCCCGCCGACTTAGGCCTATATAAATTATATTTCATTGTGTGGACGTAGGAATTGGTTTCCTTTCGTTTTGCACACATAGAAATACTAACAAGACATGATACTCCGATTTTAAAAATTCCAGAGCATCGTCTGATCGACGTACAAGACAGTGTTTTTTTTTTTTTTTTTTTTTTCACGCGGCAGAAAAGTAGTCTAAACTTGTGCTAGTTACATACACGTAAGGACTGGTCATGGACTGGAGAGATTTGGGCGGCTCTTAACATCGTAGTCTTGAGATCCGATTGGTGTGAAGTGACGTGAGTATGGAGCAGCGGCGGAGTGCTACCAGGGCGGGGGAAACGGGAGCTCCGTGAGAAAACCCGCCGGCCCGGCGGCGTTGTCCAGACGATTCCCACGCTGTTAAAAGAGATTTCTTTCATTTTGCGGGAAAATGCTGGTAAAAATTTACCCAGAAGTGTCCGAAAACTCTCCGTAAAATTACGGACACATTGATTTTCAGAAACGCACGTTCCGTAAATTTCATGGAACCTCTCCATCAATTACCAAGTTTGTTTTCTGTGCTTTCCGTTTAAAAAAAAAATATATACAATGAAAATGTCTTTAATTTCCGTTATTTGGGTGTTCTATCGTGTATACAAAAATTATATTAAAAAAGTTGAAATATTTTGTACTTACGCGAGGTTTGAACCCGAGTCAAAAAATTACCAGTCCACGACTGTAGCTATTCAGCTACAACTCTCACTTGAAAACTGTGGCATAACTTTTTTATTTATATTCAAATGACAAAAGCAAAAATTCAGTTTCTATTAAATTTAGTGAATTTTTTGTGTTGCCAAAGATTTCAGACGCCTGATGCTATTTTTTAATTGTTGAAAGAATAGGCCATAGTCGTAGAAAGGATAATAATTTTCTTGTTACAGTGGCGAAGAAAGGTTCGTGTAGAATCGGCATTGTTCGTCCCCGTAACTCGAAGCCAAAGGGAATACGGAGACTTTCCGTATAAACACTGTACATTTCCGTAAATCATTCCGTAAATATACGGAAATTTTTAACAGTGCGCCCGCGAAAATCCGCGAGAGACCCCGCTGAGAATGGAACACTGCTAGCCTTGGCAGGGGCAGGCGGTCGAAGCTCTGTAGGGACTAAAATTATTAGGTAGAATGACTTCGCTAGTTGTTGAAAAAATGAAAATAATGGTCTTTAATAAAGAAAGCTGTATATTTTATAAACGGTATAGTTTTATTTCTTAAATATACTAAACTCATCTGTGAATTATGTTTAATGATTCTCATCATCATTCATAATATATATATATATATATATAATTGTTATGTAGGCATGTACTGTCAGCGCCTGAGCGTTGAGTTGTTCACTTGTTTTGTTTCCGTTGCTATGTTCGTTGCTGGAGAAGGTGGAGTTGATGTTGGCAACCAATTGCAGGAATTGAAATAATTGAGCTTTATTGAATTTTCAAATGCTGATTGCCTAAGAATAAATGGTACAAGAGTTATTTATATCAGCGACAATGCTTTTTAAAAGAAAGAAATATGTACACTTAGCATCTTAATAAACGATTATGAAGTTACCAGAGTAGCCAACCTCTGAATTCTCTACCATCAATTGTTAAACACACATTTAGTTCCATTTTTCCGTTTGTAAATAGAGCATTTAACTATAAACATTTTTACCAAATTGTTATTAGCAGTAACTAAACCGTGTCTGAAAATTTAAATTATGTTTAAGAGTTGTACGGTTGGCAGCAAATTCTACCTAATAGCCCAAACATAGAGGAAAATAACGACCCACCAAAATAGCATTGAGCTTCGTCTCGTTGCCTTACTTGCTTTGTGGGTGGGAGGCGAGTACTGTACTCTGGCTACTACATCGGGCATGTGAAAAACGGCGCGTGTGTTTGGAGCACCGTGTGAATCACGCACGACGGAGGGGTCTCGTGGAAATTGCCGGGGCGACAACACAAGGGGACTATAAGCGTGCCTGGAAATGTGCCCGGGGAGGAGTGAGGTAGACACACACACGACCCCACGTGATGGCCCTCGGAGGTGGCCGGAGCGCTGTGCCAGGCAGGGCCCGCTGAATGAGGTCGGCATGACGTGCCAGGTTCTCGTTCGCCATAAAGCCCCGGCTACAATCACCGTAAGAAATAACAGTATAGGCTATTCACGATAGAGTGAGCACATTTGAAAGACTTCTCATTGGGAATAATAGCCAATAAATATATTTTATTTTAGTGTTAGACGTTAACTTCGGAGCGCGGTGTGATTATTACTTACATGGCAATATTTATTTCAAAAGGTGATTTAAAAATTAACGATGGCTGAAATAACAAGTAACTAGGTCCTCAAAAGTGCTCATTGTATCGTGAACAGCCTATAGAAATGTGAACCCACGCTTGTATATGGGACCAGCTACAACACAACATAACGGCGTAAGATGGCGGCCTGCTCGCGGCAACGGCGTGAAGAGAATTTAATATTTTCTATTCTCTTACGTCGAGTTCGCCGGCCAATCACTAGGCAACGTTTCCAACCACGAGAGGTAGTGCAGTGGAAGCTTATAACAAGAACATAGTTATTAAATTAACTTCGCGGTACAGTTCCGATTTCCGTTTATTTAAATAGTCGACGTAATTATTAACACGTATACCACAATTTAAATATCCCGAAACGCGATTCCCGCGAAATTTTTTCCATTACATTTAGACAAACAAAATTAAATATAGGCTGTTCACGATAAAGTGAGCACTTTTGAAATCAACCTTAGAAAAAAGTCACTGCCACTGCCTGAATGTATTATAACGGACGCACTTGGTGATATACGCCCAGTAAAGTAGGACACGATGGATGGAAAATAGTTCCACATCTTAACGTCAAATTAAAAGTGCTAGGTAACCGTTTGTAACAACTTAAATTATTTATTTTGCTTGATAGTTTTTAAATGTATCGAAGTGTGAAAAAGAGCAGATTTGTGAAATATTTACTTTTTTAATAAATTCAAAGTTTTGTCTGACCGGCGCATGAATAAAATGACGAAGCCCGTGGCAGTATTAATTTTACATTTGGCGAAAGAATATACAACGTGCATACAAGTAGATCTCAAGCAGGGCTTTCAAAAGTGCTCATTTTACCGTGAACAGACTTTATCAGGTTAGCCAACACACCGTTTGTAAATATCCTTGATACATGTACAGTCTGTCTGCCTTTTTTTTGTGCTCGTTTCTCATTGCCCGCGTAACATGTGTTCTTACTGCGGTTGTAGTCAGTACATCTTCATACTTCCAGGGTAACGCCACTGTTATTTTGCTACGGTAACGCCACGGTGATTGTAGCTGGGGCTTAACCGACGCCGCGTTACTGGCCGCACATTGCGTCTTCTCTCTGCTGGTTGGCGAACTTCCCTCGAGAAGAATTATACATTGAGGCAGTTCACAACTCAGATTGTTATAGGCTGTTCACGGTAAACAGAGAAACTTTGAAAGCACTGCTTAAGTTCTACTTGCGTGCACACACTGTGTATTATTCCACCATGTGTAAAATTAGCATTTCGATCGGACTGATCATTTTATTCGTGCGCTGGTCAAGTGAAAATGTGAGAGTTATTTGTTAAACGTATATTTTACAAATTGTCTCATTTTTACAATTAAATGCACTTTAAAAAGCAAAAATAAAAATTAATGAGTTCAAAAATTACGAATGTTTACCCAACACTTTTAATTCAGCGTTAATTCGGGGACCTATTTCGCCGTCCGTAGTTACCGCCTTCACTTGGGCGCGTGCTCGTCAGATCACCCCTTAAAATATACGCATTAAGGAGCAGTGGCAATTTTCAAAGGTTGATTTCAAAAGTGCTCATTTTAATGCGAACAACCTATAGGGAGGGAGGGGGGATGATGGAGATAGCCTGATCACTGTTGAATGTTTTTTTAACCCTTAGCTGCATTGTCGTTCTCAGCAGTGCAAAATAATTTCTACTTCGATCATGCTTCTTACACATAGAGATTTGCCAGTCTTTCGGCAGTTGATAAGCGTTAACAAAATCCTTTGCAAGAATTAACCTCCCGTGGCGCAGTCGGTTGGTGCACCACTGATCTGGGGCGCGGGTGGCTCTGGGTTCGTATCCCGGGTAAGACATGGGGTGTTTATTTAAATTACGTTATTAGTTAGTCTGTAAGCCGTCCCCTGCTAAGCTTTCAAGCATAAAACCGGACGTTAAAAATCCCTTAACAATACAACAAACCAATTCTTGATATAGACGGAAGGTTTTATCAAAGTTTAAAAAAAAAAAAAAAAAAAAGCTGCTAACTACGTGAAAAATAAAACCTCGAGATGTAGATCAGAAAAATTTTCTCAGCTAAGAAATTAGTATTTATAAATTAGAGATTCGCTTGACAACCGATCAAATCGTGTATAATGGAAAATAATCGGGATTTGTCTACGTGGAGAAAACACGGCCGTGGGTTTTTCGTCTGCGTTAGCCAGTAATATTTTCTTTGGTATGTCGGGACGAAATGAAATATAGGTTGTTCACTTTTGACGCCCTAGTTATTTTTTTCTTCCATCCATTTTTTGTCCATAAACCATTTTTTTACATAAATGTTGCCATGTAAGTAATTAACATACCGTATATATTTCACCGCACTCGGAACTTTACGTCTAAGGCTAAAATAAAATATATTTATTGAGTATTATTCCAAACGAGAGGGCTTTCAAAAGTGCTCATTGTACCACGAACTGTCTATAATGGAATGGATACTTGGCTTTTATGGCTTAAATCGACAGATGTAGACGAGATATTCTTTTGGTATCGAAATCAGCACGCGAGTACATCGCAGTCGCGAGATATATCTACTGCCCGGGAATATTTACCGTCGACCTTAACTTCTGAGAGCCGCCGCGGGCCCCCACCTGCGCCTCGCTCGCGCGTCAGTGGCTCTAACTAAAGGTCATACATGCACGGTTACCACACACTTTTCTGAAGCCCTGCTAAAGTTCTACTTCCAGGATATTCTTCCGCCTCGTGCAAACTAAGCTTTACTAATGCCATGTTGCACCGTCGTGGTTCGAAACTCGGTCCGAGATCGGATCTTAAGATCGGCACAGAAAACTGTTGCACCATTCGAGTTCAGAGCTGGAATGGAGATCGAGATTAAGTTCATTTCGAACCACCAAAATGGGCGGTTCGAAATCTCGATCCGAGATCAGCAGCCATTGTCGACAAATGTAGTTTGAAAATAAGGCAACAGATAGAACTACGTTCGATTGTTTTCTTGGGAAATTAAAACAACATTATAAGAACTTGAATATTATTCAGTAAAATTCGTATAACAATAATACACTTTAAACAGATAAAACATCGCACATCTAGTTCTATCTATTGTGAAAAATACAGCCTATTTCCATGACGTCATATTTTACGAACCAATAGCAAAATTTGTCTCGTACTTAATATCGATCTCTCACTTTGGAACCAAGATCGACGAATCGGAGCTCCAGAATAATGAAATTTCGTTGGTGCAACACTTTCACATTTGAACCAAGATCAAACTGGATCCTGGTTTGGAACTAAGATCATTCGATCTCGGATCGGGGAATATGTTGGTGCAACCGGGCATAAGTCTGGAAAATTAAACCAGAGGTCGACGCACCTAATTCGTGCGCACTCAGATCTAATAAAATTTTGCATGAGAACTATTTCTTACTAGGCGCTACCAACACACATGTTTTCTCACTGTTTTTAATTCAAATTATTTATAAATGAAGCATTATAATGTATAGATAAAATATATATTACATTTCAATTTGACAGAAAAAAAAATACTATTATGAACACAAGTATTATGGCATACGTTGGAAATTACTAAACGTGTTATACATGGAGTGATTTTTCAAAGGTTTGATTCACAAAGTGCGGAGAAACTGCGCCTGCGCATTCACGTCAGAAATTACTTTGTATACTGTAATTTGACTTGTCCAATATCTCTGTACAGCTATGTATTGAAAAAAGAGCTTACGGATGCAATAAAACAAAACAAAACAAAAATTACTCTGGCATTGAAGCACACCTCATCCCGGACACCGTCGTAAGAGTGTTAACACTGCACATGTTGCATTTTATGCAGGTGACAGGGCTTAGCTGCAGCCACCTACGTCATACCGTTGTTTGCTAGCGAGGCCGTCAGCTGTTTATCTTTTAAACATCGTGATTCCTTGTCGTCTATTTTCTCTGTCTGGCCCACTGGATGGACTAGCAACATTAATGCGTGCCCAATGCCCCGTCGCGGCTAGGAATTCCTTACTGCCCCAAAACTTGTTTATATCGCAATGAAAAAAAAAATAATGAACTGAAGCCCATCCATATCTGAACTATTATGTAGTGCGGTTACAGTAACATTTCAATCCGGATTGAACCTGGAGTGGACTGAAGAATCCTGATTGAAATGTTCGTATACACATACCCGTACTGGATTGAAGTAGGAGTGGAGTGAGATAATCCAGTACAGCAGTCGAGGTGGGCTGGAATGTAGAATCCGGATAGAAAAGTTTACTTTAAACACTCATCGGACTCAAATTAGAACAAAGAAGAAGTGGCCGCCATATTGACTCGTTAGTTTGGTTATGTAAGAGGTTAGAATCATTCTGAGACTAACTAAATAAGTGTTTTTTGGAAGTGAAGCGCAAAAAAATGGCCATGAAGGAACTTAGAAATATTTGGTAGGAAATATGTGTGAAATTCTTATTTCATATTAATTTGGAAAAATATATTTTACGTTTACTGGACTTTCGTAATTCGTTTGTTTTAAGTTCTGTCAGTCTCCAATAGAGTGCTTCAATCCCGTTTCAATCCGCATTCAGTCTTGTTTACACTTTAGTCCACGTTCGAAACTTACCTTAACCGCTTACTTTCGATACGAGTTCACTCCGAGTTGATTCCAATCCGGGTTCGGTCCAGTCCATAATTTTACTCTAAAAGCACTAATGGACAGGTTCCATTGGAACACTGTTTTGTAGTTGCTATTGCCGAGAAATATGTAGGCCTGATTTCAAGAAAGAGTAGAGTCATATACAACAAGAAAAACTACACAACACAAAGATGTAACATACATACAATTCCAAGTAGGATGTCAGCACATCTAACTACACTCTAACAGCGTACTCTGGCTCGTCTCTATTCCATTTTTTAATTAATTTGTGTTTCGGTTCTTCTCCACGGTGTACGTTTTTTTACGGCTAGGACATGCGGTGGAAGGATATGAAATGGCAGAAAATAAATCCTAAGCAGGATATTTAAAAGTGCTCAGTTTTGACCTTGGGTGAACAGTGCATGGACTAAGGGTGATGCAGACCGATCTCGCTGGCTGCCCACAACCAATCTCCATGTCCAGCATTGAACTGCTTTTCTGCAGACACGTCTTGAAAAGAACGGCGTGGATTGGATTTGAGGTTAGAGCACTGTTTAGTAAGCGAGTGCTGTGATATGTTTGTATACTTCCTCTAACCAATTTTTAATGTAATTTGATTAAATTAATATGGTGAAAAAGTGCTTGTCATTTAAAAATTTATTACGTTTATCGCTGTTGACCATGTTACTTAACAGTTGTGTAGGATTGGGTTAGTTCAATGCTGGGTACATGCGCAGAAGACGAATAAGTGGCCTACCTCATCTTTAGTCTGTGGGACAGTCTGTAATGCTCTCAGTTTGTGTGGCTAAGTTGGAGTGTGCATCATCAGTAGTGACTGCTTTGACAGATCATCATGGCGCACTGTTGTAGCCAATTAGAGAGCCGGTGTCAACTGGTTTGCTCGTGAACCCGCTAATTACGAGCTAAGTCGTCGGCGATGAGCGGCACGTAATGGCAGTTGGCGGGAGCTTCTAGCAATACGAGCTGTGTCCTTCTGGCCTCTGCGCGCACGACGTTCTGTCATGTTCCAGCCCATTCTCCACGTCTCTATGTTCAAATAGTGATAAATTATGCTCTCGCTTATTACGTAATATTGTAAAACGTGGTGGTAACCCACGCCCAAGGTTGGGAAGGTGAGCTAATGCGTTATCGCAGTCCCTCCGTTAAGTTTCTTATCCACGTGTGCATTTTAGTAGATATACGGCTGGTTCACCATAGTTTGACGCGACTTTGTCAGACACTGTTGCTACATAAAGTTATTTTTAGCACAAAAATACATTTTTTTTTGTCATATGCAAATTTCAGTATTACATTTCAGTAAAATATTTATTGAACAAAACAATATAGGCTGTTTACGGTAAAATGAGCACTTTTGAAAACCCTACTTAGGATCTACTTGTGTGCACGTTGTGTATTCTTTCGCCTTATGTAAAATTTACGTTTCCATGGGCCTCATCACTTTAGTCATGCTTCGATCACGTGAAACTGCCAATTTATTAGGAAAGGAAAATTTCACATATCTGCTCATTTTTACAATTAGATGCATCAGAAAAATAATTTAAGTAATTATAAATGGTTACCTAAAACATTTAATTCGACATTAAGATATGGAAGTACATTCCTTCCAACGTTACCAACTTTACTGAGCACATGTCACTCAGTGCGCCAGTTAAACTTTGCAGGAAGGAGCAGTGACTTTTTTCTAAGGTCAATTTCAAACGTGTTTATTTTATCATGAATAACCTATAGGCAAGATGCCTTAACGTCGCAACATTCCTTAAGAAATTTCACGTAGAATACTTTTCGTTTTAAATAGTTATCTGTAGAATGTACACAATGAGAAGGAATTTCTTTTAACATTGATTCCCTATTTTGAATTCGCGGCTGCCGGGGTGGTAGGCACGGCCGTTAAGATTCGAATACTGCACTATTTCATAAAGCATAAAACACAATTAACAACACATTTACCTTTCTTAGGAGAGGAATCCATTTAATATTAATAAACTGTCAATAAATAATTTTATTCCTATATTTTTTACCTCTAGATACGCCCTTCATTAATTTCAGGAAAAAAAAATCATTTAAAATTCCAAAAGTCGCTCCCTTGAGAATTCAAGTAAATTCGGTAATCAAAACTGTTCGAAATGATCGCAGTGCTTATACGTAACAGTTCTTTGAGTTGGAGTTCCATACCCTATGTAGGCCATGCTTGTTCAGTACTGGTGGAGACGGCAGTTCACCTAGTTTTGCGTACCACTTCAGAACTAACGCAATGCGCTTAAGGCCTCTTCTTTATAACGCTCCGCATATGTAAACAAGCTAGGCGCCTCTTGCACGCCTGTCCTAACGTTATGATGGGCGGTGAGTGCAGAACTAAACGAATTCTTGCAGAACATAAGTTTCGATGTACCGCTTTCCATAGCGTCTAGGGAGAGGGTGTCACTCGAGAAGGGCTCACGCGGTGATGCTAATTAAAAATATGTTAGTCACTTCCTGAGACGGGGCACGCGATCTAATCAGAACTGTAATTAAATCCGTGCTTTATTAAGCCAGGTAAAATTCAAAGAGAAAACGGCGACAAAATAATTAATAATTCCAAAGATAATTGAGCTCAGTTCACATAACATGATAAAAGAAAAATAAAACTGTCAGGATACGTTATATGTAAACGAACAAGTAAATAAATAATAATTTTGAGGTGATGTCCTGCCTTACAATTCTAGGGTACTTTAAGATTACGTTCAAAATAAATAAACATTCAACTCAAAACAATCTAAAACATAAACAAATGGCTTTAAATTCTGAAATCGCTATAGTGACGAACTTAGTTCGTGTTTCTTCGTACGACGCAGTAGTAGTTCGGATTTTTTAGCAAAATAGTTTTCCGTGCAAAAAAAAAAAAAAAAAAAAAAAAAAAAAAAAAAAAAGCAACTAGCAGAAATATTGTCAAAAATATTTCGAAACACAAATTGCGATAAATATCGTGCGTCGCTATTTGTACTGATTAGAAAAAGAAAGTACATCATTATCGGAACGTAGCACAAGCTTCTGTTCTTATACGCGTAAGAAAAAAAATTCATATTTCGACGCCCGTTTTTCGTTAAATACGTTGTAACATTTCAATATAAATGAAACCAAGAGTCGGTTTCAAAACAAGCGTGCACAAAAATAGACAATATTCAAGGTCGGGTTCATATGAGCGAACCATACGAATTTTTCCTATATAAGTGCACAAACTTAGGCTGACATTAATTCGTTGCACCCATTAGTCGTCCGTTCGTAATGTGATCTTCAGCCAATCGCAGGACCGTTTTTTTTTTTTTTCCATCCGCCTGTCTCATCTATGCGAGACTTCAACTTTTTAAGGACGCACGTATAAGCCACCGCCTTGTGATCACATGCAAAAGATGTAGAAAACATAAGTTTTCCCATACACCTCTGCTTCTGTGGCCGCGCCCATTAGAGAGCAAACGTAGGTGTCAAAGCTTTCGTTTCAGATCTATTTTTTTTTCCAGGAACACACATTTATCCCCAAATATTATTAATGGTATACTGATGATAGTGTCATTGCAGCTACAATCAATTTTATGGAGTAATTAATCATTCATTGCCTCTGCTCCTACACTGTATACCCTTAAAAGTACTCCATTACTATTGAGTTACATTTTATGTCTTTGTTCCGATATTTTTTGCCAAATTAAAAAATTACGAGGTCTGATTGAGAAGTGACGGCAACTATCTCCCGAGAATGACCCAACACAGGAAATGTACTGTATGACACTGCATGGGGTGTGGATGCAGGAATGCCCGTCAAGGTACAAACACAAGCATGGCTGCTTGAAATCACCGTTATTCTTGTACAAACTCTACACACGCAAGTGGACGGATACGTATCGTACGTGTACGAGCTGTTTAACGTCCTTCAAAGTAAAGGCTGTTCACAGTAAAGTGTGCACTTTTGAAATCAACCTTAGAATAAAGCCACTGCCCATGCCTGCATATACTTCAACGGCCGCACAGAGTGACATGCGCCTGGTAAAGTTGGTAACGATGGATAAAAACTGTTAGGTAACCATTTGTGACAATTTGAATTTATTTATGTAGCTTTCTGTTTTTTCAATGCACCAGTGTGTAAAAATGAGCAGGTTTTTAAAATATTTATTTTTCCTAGTAATTTCACAGTTTCACTTGACCGACGCATGAACAAAGTGATGAGGCCCATGTCAATGTTAATTTTACATAAGGTGGAAGAATACACAGCGTACATGCAAGTAGATCTTAATCAGCGCTTTCAAAAGTGCTCATTTTACCGTGAACAGCCTAAAACAGAAAGCGAAAGAAATAATTTAAGTTTTCACAAACGTTTTTCCTAACACTTCGAATTCAACGAACTTTACTGGGCGCATGCCCCCTAGTGCGAGCGTTAAAATATATGCAGGTTAGGTAGTCCCGAGGTTGTCCACGGGAAATACCATCGGCTCCATGAGATCCGTCAATGTGCGCCACCTCTCGACGAAGTGCTGTGATTGGCCCTGCCGGGAATCGAACCCGGCGAGTAGTCTAGCCATTACAACACCGCGGCTCCTGTTAGAGATAGGCGATTTTTATGTTTTAAAATAACTGTGTTTATTTTTATAGCATTGTAAATAATTTAAGTAATTAGATTTAGTTAATTGAATTAAGGCCCCCATTCCTTACGAATTCGATGGGCGGGCGATTTGTAACAGTATTCTTAAGGAGAGTGGTACATGGAAGCAGTATATTTATCCGGTTTTCGTCATTCGTTATTTTTCAAAGGGTTCATCGAGAATTTCGGACACGACAAAATATAAATAATAATTTTTGAACATCTTAAATTGTTAGATATTCTCTGTCTATTATTATCGGAGAACTGGTAAGAAACGAAATACCCTTCAATCAGTGTTCCGAAATAATAAAGGCAGTGAGTTAAAAAAAAAAAAATGCAAGAAGGTGCTCGAAATGATTATTTATTGCCTTTGTCAAAAATGTGGAAAAATCCCCTGAAAGTCAACGCGCGACAAAAATTTGGTAAATAGGCCTGTAAGTTTTCAGTACAACATGTCCCTTAAGGCTCGGCTTCACATCTTTAGTTTCCGTGTCATAATTCCGGATTCGGAGTAATTACTGACAATGTACGATTATTAAAAAAAAAATAAGTTTTGCGACTTTGCAATATTTTTGTTCTTAATTTTTATTGTGTGTTGCCTGCGTGGTGTAAAAAGTCGGGAACGTATTTATATTTCATCAATAAGTCCCTACCTTTTTGCAAGCAGGAAATAACACACAGTGAAAATTATATAACTAAGTATAGTCCAATTACCACCCGTATGACGTGTTTGGTTATTTCCGAATTTTGTCATGTATCTCAAGCGTTTTATACTTTTGATAACATAAAAGTATCTTATTTTTAATTAAGTTAAAATTTGTATTATATTTTAAATGTCAATTACTAAGTAATGTGATTGAAAATAGAGAGAAAATAGGTGTGTTGCTAATGCCTAGTAAGGAATAGTTCTCATGCAAAATATTATTGAACTGAGTACGTAGGGATGTTGGGCGTTGTCCCTTTGGTGTTGAAAGCAGAACTTTAGCAGGGCTTGCAAAAAATTGGAAATAATGAAGGGATTATATTAAACAACTGGTAAATTGTAAATTTTGTACAGCAAAACATTTCCAATGATACATCTGAAATTGAAATTATGACACGAGAACGAATAATTTCCGCATAATAGGTGAAGCCTATCGTTGGCAACCCTTCTTTAGCGCGATACACGAGGGCGTGTACTGGTGACGTAATATAGCACCTGGCGGCGGCGGATGCCCGAGGCGGGGACTGGCGGTCCGTTATCGTGTCGTGGACGTCACGTGGCCGCCGTCGACGAAACCCGTCAAGTGTCGCGGCGCGGTCACGCGGCTAGCCTGTCACGTGCGTTGCCCTTCACCTCTGTAGGGCGCGCCCTTCACGGTGAACTGAACTGCCCACTTGTATGCATGTTATGTGTGTTTTCTTCCGCGTTATGTGGCCGTGTCCTAACTTGAAGTTCTCTCTCTTTATTTCTTTCTGTCTCACTCTATTTCTCCCTTTCTTTTTCTCTCATTCTTTCTGTGTCTCCCGCTTCCTTTTTCTTTCTCTTTTTCTCTTTTTTCTCTATTGCGCTTTCTTGTTCTTTCCCTATTTTTCTCTCTTTCTCTCTCTCTTTCATTTTATCTGTATCTTTTCTCTCTTTCTCTCCGTATTTCCTCTCGTTCTTTTTCTCTCTCTTTCTTTTTCTCTCTTTCCTCTCTCTTTCTGTCCCTTTCCTCTCTCTCCTCTTTTTCTTTCCTCTCTATTCCATTCTCTATCTCTTTCTCGCTATTTAATTCTCTCTGTCTCACTTTATTTCTTCGTCTTTCAAGACCTCGATGTTAAAAGCCGTCCAAATCTCTTCTCACACTTTCGTTATTTCTTTCTCTCTCTCTCTCTCTCTCTCTCTCTCTCTCTCTCTCTCTCTCTCTTTCTCCTTTCGCACTCTGGCACACACACAAGACACTATTGGGAATTGTGTCTTCTGTGAGCCTTCGCCATTGTTTCTCTAGTCCTGAATGTAATAAATAGTGTCAAATGAAAGATAAAAGGCCTACAGAATTTTTTCAAATATCAACTTATAATTTTGTATATTTTAGTGTTTAAAAAAATGCTGACATTTAACATAAACGAAACCTGATCTTAATCGCATAGTAACTTCTTATGTTCCGTATCATACGTAATAATATTGGTATTGCACATTTCACCATCGTAATGATTAAATTAAACCAATAAAATATTTCTAACACTGCTCTAGAAGCCAAAAGAAAAAGAATGTCTGAATATTCGAGGTTAGACTTGAAAACAACATGGCTGCCAGAGAGGGTGCGAGAGGGAGCAGCGAGTGAACATCGTCGTTCACTCCCCCTCTTGCTCTCTCTTCTTCGAGTTGGGACAGCAGAGACGACTCTCTGTGACGTCAAGCGTGAGCGAGAGAGTACTCTCTCGGCGAACTGGGACGCAGCCTAACTCTGGCATGGCCCTCTTCACTCTGTTCATGCGTCCGTCAAGTGAAGCTGTGAAAGTATTAGAAAAGTAAATATTTTACAAATCTGCAATTTTTACATCTAGATGAATTAAAAGAAGCACAGAAAGCGAAATAGATTATTCAAGTTATCGCTAATGGATACCTGGCACTTTTAATTCGACTTTAAGACATGGAACTATTTTCTCTCCATCGTTACCAACTTGATATGCGGTCAGTTAGGGGCAGTGACTTTTTAGTAAGGTTGATTTCAGAAGTGCTCACTTTATCGTTACTAACATTTATCCTACATAGGTTAGGAACAAAATGAGTTTCCTTATGGGAGAGTTTGTAAATAGGGAAAATCTTTGCCGCTAGGTGCGCAGTGTTTCAAAAGGTACATTTTAATTAAAATTTTAATTTATTGTCTACTCACGGTTTCTTTACACTTTTTCAATCAAATCTTTGAAAAATCCCCCCCCCCCCCCCCACATGTATGACATGTTTGGTTGTTTTCTAAATATAACACGTATCACGAGGGTTTTATACGTGTATTAACGTAAAAAAAAATACCGTACTTTTGTTGAATAAAACTTTTACTTATATTTTACGTAAAAATTATAACATTTGATTTATGATCATTATAAAAAATAGTGATACGATAGGCTTTCCAGTAATGCGTAGTAAGAAATATTTCTCATGCAAAATATTATTAAAGTGAATGCGCAAGAATGCAGTGCGTTGCCCCTTTGGTGTAACTTGCTAGACTCTGTTATGCTTTGTTTGCTTGAGGCGGAGGAATATAATGGAAGTAGAACTTTAACAGGGATTTAGAAAAGTTCTAACCGTGAATGGACTATACCCTAATTTTGTCCTGCGCCGGTGCTTCTCAGCCTTCTTGGAATAAATCCATACGTCGTTTACTCACCAGACAAAACCGTTTCTGCAGTTCTTCTATAGGTAGGGAAACTTTTTTTTCTCTCTCCCGCGAAAAGCTTCAACGAGTTCTTGTACTCTAAAACACTTGCCCTCATATGCTCGTTCGTGGATGGACGATTTTAATTTTTACGCGACTTGGGTGGCTGCCCGCGAATCATGGGCATTCACTATCGGAATAACACTATCGGACTAATCCAGTCAGTCTTCCCACAAAAACACATGGCCAATAACTAAAGGAAATCTGTAAGTGTGCACGTGTGATATAGAAGCCAATCTTGAGATTGAATCTCTCCGTGAAGGGGCCGCGGTGGGGCAGTGGATAGAGTGATCACCTCTTACCAAGGCGAACCGGGTTCGATTCCCGGTGGGATCGCTGTCAGATCACATGTGGGGATCGTGCCCGGACAATGCAGCTGGTGGCCGGGTTTTCTCAGGGATCTTCCGTTGCTCCTGCCCTTGCATTCCGGCGCTGCCCCCCCCCCCCCTGTATGAACAAACAAGACAATACCTGGTGGGCGTCCATTTCTTTTTATTCCCTGTAACCTCGCGGAATTGATTTGATTAAGTTGTCGGTTGTTTCTGCTTGTATATATTCCTTCATTCGTCTAATAATGCCTTCTTCAGGTCATTTTTGTTATTGGTTTCTTCTAGACTATACTACGAATCCTAATGCGAATCATGTCAGGCAACTGTTGAAGTGTTATCATCCATAGCGTGTTTTATATCAAGTACAGGTTTGTGTTCAGTGCTCTATATTTAGGATCGTTATCTTGAATGAAAACGTAGTCCTCACCAAGGCCCATATCGTTGAAGCTTTAGGGAAGGTGGTCCATGGCACCATTAGCGCTCGTATACACCCCCATATAAGTATACAACCTCCGCCATGTTTCGTCTCTAGTTTAGTCCGTTCTCCACCAATCGATACGCACCCATATAACTTAAAATGTTGAGTTTACTTTAATCGGTAAATAGGCCTACAACGTTTATTCTGTATTCATAGCTGTCGTTTTTATGTTCCCTAGTGTAGACAAGTAGCTTTCGTCTGTTCGGCCATTATATCTAGTTTCATGAAACATATTGTAGTGTCGTTTGTGCTGTGATGTGTTTTATTAATTACCGTTCAATGTTAGCTGTGATAATTAGAGCGGTGCACTGTAAATTTCCTGGCTACGTTACTTGCACTTCTTTGCATCAGACTACACGGGCGACCACGTCGTGTTTTGTTGTGATAGTCTGTAGTATCATGAAACCTGTAGATGATAATGTCGACTATGATGCATCTTTCCTTTAGGAATTGCCTTACTACAATTTTCCTTCCAGTTGTTTCGTTACTTTCTCGTTGCATTTCAAGCCAAGACTACCACAAAATGTATCACTGGTGGAAACAAGCTGCATTCTTAGTATAGACTTTTCATGGTAAAATGAGCACTTTTGATGCCCTAGTTACTTTTTTTTCCTTTCAGCCATTTTTATTATGTAGCCACCTTTTAAAATAAATTTTGCCGTGCAAGTAATAAACACAGTGTTTATATTCCACCGCACTCGGAAGTTAACGTCTAAGGCTAAAATAAAATAAATTTGACTATCTTTACAAATGAGAAGGTTTTCAAAAGTGCTCATTTTACCGTGAATAGCCTATAGCTATAGTCTATTTCCCGTATTTTCACTTTTTTAAATCAAACCTTTAAAAAATCATCCCATGTATGGCGAGCTTGGGTGTTTCCTAAATATATCACGTGTCACAAGCGTTTTATACTTTCGTTAATATAAAAATACCTTATATTTATTAAATTAAACTTTTACTTATTTTGTCTAGTATTATATTTGATGAAAGGTCTATAATTAATATTAATAGAAACAGAGAGAAAATGTGTTGGTAATGTCTAGTTATAAATAATTCTTATGCAAGATATTATTAGAATTTGATGCGTTGTCATTTTGATGTAATTTTCTATACTTGGTTAAGCTTTGTTTACACCAAGCGGAGGAATATCATTGAAGTAGAACTTTTAGCAGAGCTTCAGAAAAGTGTGAGTAACCGTGAGTGGACTAGATAGATAATCTTATACAGTAAAACATGTAGTATGCCTCTCAAGATATTCCCGTGTTCACTCCAAGTGTACATAATATAGTCCGGGGAAATGAACAGTCCCGAAGACACGAAAGTGGTGCACCCAAATAATAGAAGAAAAAAAATCGGCCTTACTTCAAATAATTAAATTTGCCACCACATTTTTACTGAAATCACTTACTTTTCGACCTACCGCAAATTTGAAATTTGGCCGCCAGACGACCGTCTGGAATCAACAAATCTTGGTGAGAAAGTTACAATAATGGCAAACTTGTGTAACTGCAGTAGAACGGCGCAGTGATAAACCATAGACTAAAGATGACGTAGACCGATCTTGCTGGCTGCGCACACCCAATCTCCGTGTCCCAACATTGAACTGTTTTTGTGCCAACAAGTCTAGCGAAAACATCATGGTTTGGACGTTTTTATAACTCCTCTAACCAATTTAAAATGCAGTTTGATTAAATTGAAATTGTTAAAAGTATTTTATTAATAAAATAGTTATGGACATTTTAAAAATACGATATAAATAAACACGTTCATCACTATTGACCATGTGACTTTGACAGTGAGGTAGGTCAATGTTGGGTACATGCGCAGAAGACGAATAAGCGTTCTACCTCATCTTTAGTCTATGTGAGAAACAGCAGCCGTCTGACAAAAATCGAGTGTGTAACCTATATACGAGTGTGACACGTGACCGCGTATGGAATTGTTTGCGCCCGCTTATTTACATTCAGCGCTGCGTTTTAAGTAATTTGTTTGTTTTTCTGCTGGATGTTACAACAATGATGTTTAGGCGTACCATTTTCATGGCACTTGTACCATAATTAGACCTCATGTACCATGTCTCATGACGAGGTCGTCATGGTACGCAAATGTACCATAATCTGACTACAGTAAAAATATGCAGCTTATGACTCAAAAGTATAATAATAGATTATCAGTTTATAGTCTGCTTGGTTTAAACCGAAAGCCGAATCCCTATGACTTAACTGCGAATTAGAGGTTGAACGTTTGGATGTTTCACGAACGAAATATCGAGATCGAAATGTATAAATATTCTTAGGGTTTCTGGCGATGTTCCGTTGTTCCCTTTTAGTTTGTGAGTTCGTCGTTTATAGTTGTCAGCCAAATTGTGTTGCTCTGTATTCTGCGCGGGCAATTTGGCTTATTTCAGTTAACAAACACATTCCACTGCTATGCAGCCAGGAGTGTTTATCAAATTTTATAAAGATGGAACGAATATTGTGTTAATTACAAACCAGGTAACGTGCCAATTATTTTTTTATTTCAAATATATCTCTATACGATATCTGGTAGTGTATCATTCAAACAGCTCTTGTGTAATGAAAGTAAAACAAACATAAAATTGTGATTTTACGAATGTGTAATGTACCACAATTTCGTGTCAGTGTACCATCATTCAGAATGACCCGTATCATGAGAGAGCACTGATGACTTGACATCTCTGGTGTTACACTGATAGGCTGTTCCGAGGCCATCGCTCACAACTTAGCCTTGGCCGCTGGACGCCAGCGCACGTGTGGACACGCAACTTCCGTCTTTATAGCCACATCGCGGTATCTCCGCCGTGTATGGCGTGCTTGCTTGTTTCTTAAATATCCCATGTATCGCAAGCATTTCACACTCTTGTTTAACATAAAAGTATCGTATTTTTGGTTAAATTGAAACCAGTGGACGGGCCCGCGGATTCCGAGGGGCTAGGCCACCGACGGCGAAGCAGGTAATCGTACGAAATAGTGTCTGGGGAACTGCGGTACACGCTTGCTAGCGCATCCCGTCATGCAGTTGCAAACTTAATGCTTTAGACTTAACACATTAGACTTTAGTCGGAACACTTGACACTTAATACTTAAGACGTTCGAAAGGCCTAACTTCCCGTTGGGGGATGGTGGGGTATAGAAAGACAACCCTCCCTCAAATCCCAAGGAAATCGGTTGACAAATGCGCCTTCCAGGCCGAAAAGAAGGCGAAAAAAACACCCCTTCGGTTAAAAGATGTGCACAAATTTGGTTCCACTCCTTCACCCCTCGAGGGGTGCCCTCAAAAAACTTCTGTTTTTTTATTAATAGTACGACAAGGGGCAGGGATCGGGCCCGCGGAAACCTCAGGCTGAGCCACCAAAGATGAAGCAGGTAGCCGTACGTATTAGTATTTATGGTGCAATGTCGTCTGGGAACTACGGCACTAGCTCGCACATCCCGACATGCAGTAGCAATTATGGTGAAAGTACGACAAAGCGTCAGACTTAAGACCTAAGGCGTAAGGCCAACGAAGGGCCTTACTGCCCATGAAAGGCACCTACTCATACTAGCTTCACCATAAAGAGGCTCAAAAAGGTGAAATATGGGACGCGCCACAACACCACAAAATGGAACACCCCCCCCCCCCTTTTTTTTGTACATATAACTCCTCCCATGGTTAGGGAGGGGGGCACTTTGGAAGGAGGGTGTTCAAAGAGGTTGGTTGGGGGATCAGTGAGGGGGGGGGGTCGGCTTCCCCCTCTTACCTTCCGTTTGCCCACAGCGGCCCTCTAAAAACAGCGTTTTTTGTGCAAAAACGTCCGTTCTTGATTTATTAGTATGATTCTACTTGTATGTCATTGATGAGTTATAATATTTCAGTTACAGTTAATATGAATAGAGAGAATGTAGGTGTGTTGGTAATGCCCAGTAAGAAATAGTATTTAATGCAGAATACTATTAAACTGAGTGTGCACAAATGCGGAGCAATGCGTTTCGGTCCTTTGGTGTAATTTTCTGGACATAGTGAAGCTCCGTTTTCGAGAGGTGACGAGGAATGGCGTGAAAGTATAGGCTATTCACGGTAAAGTGAACACTTTTGAAAGCCCTCTCATTTGGAATAATAGTGGGTGAGTATGTTTCATTTTAGACTTGGACGTTAACTTCCGAGTGTGGTGGAATATACACACTCGTAAAAGCTGGTTCGAGGAATTAATATGGCTGAAAGGAAAAAAGTAACTAGGGCCTCAAAAGTGCTCACTTTACCGTGAACAGCCTCAAGAATGTTGGAAGTACTAATGAATGGACTAAAGTGAAATATTGTCTGTAAAATCAGTGTCTGTGCGTATACCTATCATTAAATAAATGCTCTGGGATTTTGGGAATACCTACTACTTTTTTCCAGTAAAAAAAAGTTCAAAATAGCAATTTTATGATTTTCCTGCAGTTTTCTTACGAAATAGGACACAAGTACAAGTGGCATGTGTAGTTTAATCCATTGGCTTTTACCGTGTGTAATAAAATCCTACTGTTACAGAGCTAATTTGCGACAAATTCAGTTGGCCGGGAATGCACATCGTATTCTTAGGTGCTTCCTTATTAATAGACGTGACGTTCGGGCTTTTAAAACGTGTTTTACTGGGGGTTCCGTTTACATAACCACCAGTATGCGGTGTGATTGGCTGTGACTTGTATTGCAGACACTGGCGTGTGAAATTCACTTTTAAAAAAAATATCTTTATGTGTTGATCGCTATCTGATAATTTCTTACGAAGAAAGCGCACGCTATATGAGCCCAGAAGACAACTTGCAACGAAGTATTGCATATTGCAAGTATTTTGACGTGGTACAGGCACCATCATCAGAACGCGCTAACTGAATATCAGCGAAACGTAAACAGACGACCTTCACTAAACTCTACCAAAAATTTATTTTCCTTAAATAAAGTGATACAGCCATCTCTCAGCTTCAGTATTGTACATAACTGTAAGAAAAGTTCGCTTATCCGGATAAAATGGGCAGGTTTTTGCCAGAACGTGCGATTACGGTTTGTATTAAGCACGCAAGATGGCTTGTGTACTGGTGTGTTCGTTGGTATTATGGTAAAACGTATGGTATTATGTAAGTTCGGACAAAATCTACTCTTTTGTCCACCTTAAAAAAAACCCATAGGGATTGAAACGACGACGGACATCTGTCTATGATTTGTCCAAGCCCCCCCCCCCCCTCAAATAAAAAATAAAAAAGAAAAGACTGCTTGCCTAACTTATTTATTCCTCGTTGAGTTTTTTTTTGCGTGGGAAATGGTTGGGGCAATTGTACATTTCGGGTTTATAAATCTGGATCATTCCAGAACGCGCAAGTTAATCGTGCTGCCATTGTGCAGCCTACATCTGCCGACCCGATGATGGAGACTGTCGGCGCCAGTGCTGCCACGCACAGATTTATAATATAAAAAAAAACCCTAGTTTGCCTGCTGGAAAAAAATACCATGTCTTAAAAAGAAAGCCCAGTTCACAAATTACCTGATTCGGAAACATGTTTTGATTTTACAAAACTGACTTAACTGTAAAAAAAAAATGTCAGTAAAGACGCAAACAAAAAACATATTGTCATAATATAAAATTTTTGATACCATTTCTTTTCAGCGGGCGGTAAATTTAATTCACTCATAATTGTCAAAGAATATTTACACCACCTTCATAACAACTTCTGCCACAAAAATTTACTACTTGCAAGCAAGATGAACAAACATAAAAGGAGAGGAAATAAAATCCATAAAAAAAAAAAAAAAAAAGTGGTACCAAAGACTACATAATACTTCACGAAGACGGTAAACGAAAATAATTTGCATTCAAACTTACAGCTAATGGTGTTGCCAACGTGATAATATTGTAAATGTCGCATTGAACGAATCGAAACACCAAACTCAAACCACAATACAATAATCTGTATTTTATTTATTATGTTCTATCGATTATTATTATTGTTTGTAAATTTGGTACAATAAATTTAGATTGTGTATATGAACAGGAGTTCAAAATTTAAGATTGTATTGTAAAAAACTCCAGATTGTGATTTACAAAATCCAGAAACCCAGGGGCCACGGTGCCTGAGCGATTAGCACACTTGCCTCACACCAAGGCGAACCGGGTTCAAAACCTATACTTAGATTGTGTAACTTATTTCCACGTCTATCGAGATGGTACAAATAATTTAGATCGCTTTCCTCGAGCACTATGTGGCAACATTGGATGTCCATTGGAGAAAACCAGTTGCCAATCAGAATTTAGATTCTTTACCACTTATTTGTATGTACACTCAAATTTATTTTAATTTTAAGTGTTGAAGTTAGTAATACATATTTAGAACAAATAATAAGCACGTATTTTATGCTTAACATTTAATAAATATATTTATAACATTGCTTAAAATGCGTGTTTTTATTTTTATTCGTAATCTGTAACTACCCCTTTCTTTAAATATTAATGTGACAGCGCAGTCGCAATATAAATTATTAGCAGTACACTTCCAGCACCTAGCAAAGTAGATAATTTAGTGATATTTGAACTAATCGACAAAATATGAATAATGGTACGATTTTGTATAAATATTTTCAAATATTATAAAAATACTAGCGTATTATACGTAATGTTAAAGAAAAGTGCTTTGTTTGTAAAAATTAGACATTTCCTAGAACGTCCTATGTTCCATAAATTAAAACTTACCCATTTTAATAATTTACACTCATATTATTTACTCTAAATTTTTATTTGTAATCGTATATCATTTATTATCTTTAACGCTATCTATGAACAACAGCGTAACTATTACTAACGTATATGAATTACCTGTTATTTTGTGAAACGAATATGTATGCAAAATTACAATATAATCATATATATAGTGTTCCAGACCCATAAATACATTATCTTAACAGAAATGTGTGAATATTCAGCCCCACACAAATTGAAATATTTAAATCTTAATGAAATACTGGTCTTATAACCCTCCGCCATGTTGAAAACGACTAAGATTTTCGATCGAAATCCCGGAAATCGAT
This sequence comes from Dryococelus australis, assembly GCA_029891345.1. NCBI lineage: Eukaryota > Metazoa > Arthropoda > Insecta > Phasmatodea > Phasmatidae > Dryococelus > Dryococelus australis. The sequence goes on from CM057004.1 coordinate 103,636,282, forward strand.
CGAAATGAGGTGAAAAAATCGTTACAGAATCCCAGTGCTGGCCGGTGGTAGGTGAGTTTTCTCAGGGATCTCCTGTTTCCCCGCCCCTTCATTCCGGTGCCGCTCCATATTAATTTCAATCACCCTCATCGGCTCTCGAGACCTCGCTGTTTAAGATCCATTCAAATCTCTTCGCTCACTCCAGAAACCCCGGGGACCTTTAAAAAAACACACAGATCTGGGGAGGAAACTCCATGAGTGGCAGCACTGCGGCACAGCTCGTCTGCGCAGAAGCGAAGTGCCTCCCCTCTTATGCCTCCTATTGTCCGGACTCCAAGATCCCCCTCTCTTCGCACCACCCTCCCCCTCTCGTCAAGCAACTTGGTGGGACTATCACCGCAATGCCGTAGCCTGAAAGTTGTCTCCACGTGCGTCGGTCGCCAGCAAGTTCGAGAGTTCAGCTGCTCCCTCGACTTTCCTTTCAGTGTTGCTTAGTTCGTGTGGAAGAGTGATCTGTTTGTTTGTGCGCCGCAGGTCTCAGGAGTTCTACTAGTGTGGTGGTTTGTTTTCGGTACTACTTTGTTTGGCGGACAGTTTTTCACGTACTTTCTGTTCTGTCGTCTCCGGAATTCTCGTGTTTAGCGGCTGCATAGCATATGGCTCGCTTTGCGCTGACGGATGTCGCCATATTTGCCAGGGAAGGGGTAATTGATTGAATGACTTGTCGAAATATGCGACGTGGTTTGCGCATGCTGTCACTTGTAAATTAATTGCGTGATACAGATACTTACTTTCATCGGATGTTAACGTCGATGAGTTGTCGCGGTTTTTATTTCTAAAGTAGTCATTGCCACAATATGAAAGTTATTTTACGATTTCTTGTGTGCTCGTGCGATCTCTAAAGTGCGTTTGGAAAAAAAACTTCTGGGGGAATAACGCTGGCTTTATGCAATGCGGCCTAACGTGAAATTGCAAACTTGAATTCCGGGTGTTTTGTGTATATATGTTCTCCTGTTGCTCTGTTAGTGGCTTTGTGTTAATTTGCAAGGACGGTATTGTAGGATTGATGTGAGAATTGGACTGGACTGTATCCGTTGCGGAAATAAGCCTAGGGACAAAACAAAGAAAGAGGAAACCAGGCGAATCCCAGATAGTGAACAACAAAGAACCAGGAACTATAGAAGAACGTAGCTGTCAAGGGAAGACAAAGAACACGCTGTACAAGAAAACCACTCGGTTTCCCGATTTGTTGGCTGCGATGTTCATCTACTATAGTTCTTTGTTCATTATATGGGATTTGTCGTTTGTTTCATTGTTTTGTTCTTGGGTTTATTTTCGACGACTGATACAGTCCATTCGAATATAGGCTATTCACGGTAAAGTAAGCAGTTTTTTTTTAAGGCCCTGCCAAAATTTTCTTTTCAATTGATTCCTAACTTTCCGTCACTTTTTAGTATAAACATTGCAACATGATTAATAAACACAGTGTGTACATTTCACTACTCTGTAAAGTTAACGTCTGAGGCTGCAATAAATTATATTTATTAGGGGTTAATGTATTTTGGAAAAGCATTAAAAAGTGCTCATTTTACCGGAATGACCTATAGTCGGGGAGAACTTGGGATGCTGCACTGCAGGTATGTTTACGGCGGTGGCCAGTGTGGAAAATTAGTTGTGACAGGAGCCTTGCAAAGATAGTGTTCTCTGGTTGGCGGTTGTTGAACCCGCTGGGAAATCAGGTTAGATGTGTCGACAGCGTTCATCTTGCCGGCCCTCGCGTCCTTGCGGTGTCGTAATCGCTGCAGCCCAGGATGGCGGCTCCGCACGCCATGATAGCGTCCATGTTCCCATTAATGAGTCACAATGACCCGGCGGGCACGACACGACACACGGATGTGACGTCAGAGCTCGACGGAATTTCACATTAAATTATATTATCTAGTGTTCACAATACCACGACGAAATCTGCGCGACAAGTATGCTAGTCGGCTGTTGGAAAAATCCTAAAACGCAAGTTATATATTAATATCCCATATTTTCTTTTTTAAAACTCGCAATAAAGGGAATAATTATTTTACTTTCGACATTATTTGAATTTATACAAGAGGAGAATTTATTTAAAAATAAACCGGAACGTTATTTTGGCGGGAAGTTAGTTTATTATTTACTGCAGTAGGGAAATATGCACGAAATGTTGTTTTATAATGTTGAATTTACATTTTTTTGCGCGCTTCGTCGACGGAAAGTAGAGATGGTTAAAGGGCATTTGTTACTGTTACAGAGACGTGCCTGTTAAAAATACCTGTTATTTTAATACTCGTTACCACGGTCTATAAGGAGAGATGTTAACACAAGTGGAAAAATTTGACTTCCAATTTTATCTCCCGCGAGTAGTTATTTAATGAGTCTTTCATATATAATTGCATTGTCTGAATAGCGTGCCTACCATCTACACGGGAGTTATTTACCGCGCAGATGACAGGCAGACAACGTAATTTAATGTAGAAGTAACCTAAAGTACCGTACTTCTAAATCATACGTACGATATTTTATAAAATTTGTATTTACCGGACAAAAGGTATTGTTACTATATGACCTGTCGTCTGTTTTTCACAGTACGGACCTGCAGAAGAATCCAGATCAATAGTTGGATGTTTGCTAACGAAATTCTTTTTCGAATTATAAACAGAACTTTTGTAACAGTTTTTGTTTGCATAAATCGCATGTCGCTAAATTATTATCAATTTCGGTACACACGTTCCAAATTGTAATAATAATGTAGGAAATAATTTTTATAATTGATTTTATGTGCATCCATTTGTTACAAACACTAACGGCAGAAACTGATGTAAGCGAAGTTAGTTATAAAGTTGATATGATAAATTATTACTATAATTTGTTTACACACATTCATAGTAAACATTATGACGATCTTTCTTTTAAGAAGATTTATTTTATTTGCAAATATGAGTGTGTACGCGTGAGTTCGTTATTCCTTGGGTTTATGATGTGTCACAGTAGTTATACTTAACAAACACGAGATTTTATCAAGTCAAACGTTTTTAATATAATTTTCAAGTGGCTTGTTCAAAATGGCGGCGTATATACGCTACAAGGACAAGAATTTGACACGTCCATGCTATCGTAATATACACTTATCGCAGTTATGCAATACTATACCTTTCAATGTCATTTAGCATTTATTTTAGCAACACACTGGAGTATGCACCGGTAACATATAATTCGTAATAATGCATACATTAGCGGTCTCGTAAATAGCCACAGCTTTGTCTTTCCAGCACAAGTAGACCTACTGTACATTTTTTATTTATAGGCTATTCACGGAAAAGTGAGCACTTTTTAAGGCCCTGCTAAATTTTTCCTTTCAATTAATTTATTCTTTACCGCCACTTTTTAATGTAAACATTGCAATAGGACTAATAAAGAATAGTGTATACATTTCATCACTCTCAAAAGTAAATGTCTGAGACTGCAATATAATACATTTATTAGGGGTTAATGCCTTTTGGAGGGGCTTAAAAAGTGTTCGCTTTACCGTGAACTTTATAGTGCACTCCGTTGATTCCTAAGCTTGGGATATGGATCAATGACGATTATAAATGTGCCAAAATATAGCATTAATAGGATATTTACATTACACACAAGAAGACAGCTGCATAAAGAAATTTTTTGTGTCTCTTGTGGATGCGCGATTGAGCACTCCCCCCTTCTGTCCCCCCAGCAGACCCTTACTGTGCTGCAACATAAGAGAAGAAAGAGTATAAGAGGGGGTTCAAAAATGCCCATTTTCCACAGGCGGGCAGCTTGCCATGAGCGCCGAAGCTTGCCTGTACCACCGGAGAGCCCAGTGGAAAGTCGCCCCGGCTATAAGTGCACCACACCGACCTGTGGGCTGTGATTAATGTATCTCGGAACATACAAGCACACAATACACGAGTCAGCACCCGTCTTGTGTGCCACGAGTTTCTTAATGCTTGGTCGCATTCAAGTAGTTTTCTTGGTCATCTGGCAGGCAGTGGGCTATAGTCTTGAGTCGAGGTCCCAGTTTCTTGAAGTGAATATACTTGACATTTGTGACATCGCCATAGTCCGCTGTCGAGTCGATAGGCTGTGTGGTGTATTTCGATGTTAATGCCCCGAGCCAGTGGCGTATAGTTAGTCCCCCCCCCCCCCTGGGTAAGCAGTATAATAACCCCACATATTTGAATGTTTTATATAACATTTGCCATTGCCGGGCTGCGGTTCCATTTTTCAGTTTCTACTAACAAACGAAACTTCCAACTTTGCTTACCCTCCACGTGTATTTACTGTTTTATAATACCTAACGTTAGTTTAAGAACGGAAACGAAACGTTAATACTATTTGCTTGAATAATTAACCCATAGCTGCAGTGTAGCACAAATATTGAAGGCAACTGCTTCTAACAAAGCCACTGGAGACAATTTGAGCATTTACTTGTCATTTTATGCGCTACGGTTAGACAGTAACAGTATATCTTATTGTGTTTTTGTCAGTGTATTTGGACCCTGAACCAAGAGGCACTGCAAAGAACAAGTCATGGCTCCAGTCGTCAGTTGTAACTGTGTGCTTACTAGTAAGTGTCTAAAATAGCAAGATTTTAGTTGATTTCCAAAATATTTTTCCCTTTGCATGTAATGATTGTGTGTGGTATAACTTAATTTTTTAATATCTTGTAACATTTTCAGGGTTGATTAATTTGCATAATTAAAACTAATTATTTGTTCTTACTTTGGTGCTCAAAATTTAGTTAATGACCAAAATTTGTTGGCCATAAAAAGTAAGTTTTTGAATAGTTCTCTTAATTTTTGCATAAATGTATAAATTAATCATTGCATTACAAACAATTTTAGAAAGAAACATATTGTGCAATTTTTTGGGATTAACAAACTATTCCCTTTGACTAATCAAAAATTTTATTGTGTGTTCTTCTCAATTTAAACTGTTGGTTAATGAAGAAATTAACCTTTGCATGTTTTACAGTTCGTTGAATGATGGCAGTTTAAAGCTGTGTCACTAGTGCAAAGTGTGACTTTAAATTTCTGTTGAAATCATAACAACACTGATATTGCCATTATTTATTTTTAGTTACACTTTAGGAAATGTGTATGCTGCATTAAAGATAGGACTAGATTGAGTGTAGAGTGAGCAAGCTGTTGTTTGATAGTGCTGGCTCTTTCTCTGGTCTATCACCCTATCAATGTCACTTGTGGAAAGTCAAGAAATGTAGTTAAATTGTTGGATATTTTGCATTGTTGTCTGAACATGAAAATGATTTAAGAAATGTTTCATACCCAAAGACATATTTGAAGTTAACATTTCAACTCCAAGAATTATTTTTGGGCTTGGCAATGGGTTTTTCCAGTATCAGTTTTTGCTGCAAAATTTTCTATGAGCAATTTTAAGAGTGGTCTTTCATTAGACATGCATCATACTTTCATCTTTATTAGTGTTCCATAGTGCACCACTTAAAAATCATGTTCAGGCGAGCCACCAACAGGAAGACTGCAAGCATGTTGAACACGTTTTGCTTAAAGGTGACAAGGCAAGTGGTGAGTGAGCAAAAGTGGACCTTAAAGCTGGTGTGTTTTGAGACCTTCGACACACAAATTAATTGCAGACAGGCAGACCTCTTGAAGGCTGCAGTATAGGAAGTGCTAGCTAGAACTTCTAAAAGTATTGACATTGTTACTGAAATATTGTAACAGATTGTCACAATTTTTATATTTGTGTTTTATTGTTTTGCAGAAGAGGATAGGGCAGCCACAGAGAACAGCAAGCACACTATGGCTAAGCAACATCAACCACCGCAGCCACAGCCCGAGTCGCCGGACGAAGTGGAGTTCTCCGGCCTCGTGTTCCAGGATGAGCAACACAACAACCGTGCCATGCAGGCTCTCAACATGATGCGCAAGAATAAGCACTTTTGCGATGTTATCCTGCATGTGAGTAACAGTTTATACAGGCTGTTAGAAATTAACTGAGCACTTTTAAAACCATGCTTATTTTCTTCTTTCAGCCTATAGTATTCTCTTCCACCAAACAAAAATTTTAAATGTTATCAAAGTTAGTTTTTAATTTGGAACTGTTTTTGGATTTCAGGTTGGCAGTACGGAATTCCATGCCCACCGCGCAGTGCTGGCCAGTGTGAGCCCATATCTGTTTGAACAATTCACTGCTGATGATGAGGGCAAGGGCAGTGCCCGTGAGAATGTGATCACGTACAAACTGAACAGCGGATTTGACAAGATTGCCCTTGAAAAACTTATCCACTATGCTTACACAGCGAGGTAATGGTTTTTTTCTATAATCGCTAGTCATTCTGCACGTTAGTGTACATAAAGCATCTTTACGCTGATTGTAAAAATAGAAGTTGATGCAAAAGTAGGGCGTACTGTATGTACAATGCAGGAAACATGAAGCAGTCTCCCATGCCGTGCATTTCATTTTATGCTTGTTTTGTTACCCGTGTTAAGTGTTTCTGTAATACTTTTATGACTTTAAAACTAGTGTTTATCAGAAATATTTCACACCTAATAAAATTTTAGTTAAAAAACGGCTGTAAGGGGATACACTTATTATTTCAGTTTGCAAATGCTAGACATTGTAGTAATTAATGCATTTGTGTAAGTTTAATTTGTGAATAATTGGTAAAATATTTCAACAATTAGTATTTTAAAGGGTAGTGTACTTTTGGTAACTATGCACTATATATATATATAAATTTTTATTTATAGTAGTAATCTTTAGGAAGTTTAAGGCATCTATGTTTGCATCATTTCTTTTGAAATACAAATCCACCACACATTTCCACTCAAAATTTTAAAACAGTATAAGTACATGCAAAGAAGTGACAAAAATGTAATGGTGCTGATGTGTATTGAATGCTTTGTAGTTTGGAGGTGCTAGACTCGCAAGTGAAGGCGGTGTACTTGGCTGCGTGCCATCTCAAGATGGATGAGGTTGTGAAGGAATGCATGCGTCACTTGATACACAACCTGAATGTTGATAACTGCATTGAGACGAGGTCCCTGCCCGGTATAGCCCGCAACAGAACCTTTGTGACACAGGTTGAGGAATTCATTGCACGAGAGGTAAATACAAATTCAGCTGTAATGCAAGGTACTCATACATACACTAAATTTGTTGTACGTAAAGTTAAATTCTTTCATGTGGAAATGACATGCTTCATTCTGAAATTTGTAGGGCGGTTGGTTTTGTTTGAGTCATGATGATAGTTCATTTTTCCATTACATTTTTCTGCAGGTAAAATTTCTACATGTTAGGGATGATTGGATACTCATAAATATCATTTTCCAGAAGTGTAATGGTTGGATACCTTCAAATTTCAATTTTAATTCCATAAGTACTTGAGCATTGATCCAAATATGAATCTGTCGATTATTAAAAGTAAATCTAAATAAACATTATTTGCAGTATTCAGTTAGAAGTTAGTCACATCAACGTACAGAGGTAGTCATTTTCAGACCAGTTCAGTGCATGTTGTAATCAACTGGGACACTCTTGTTCAAAAATATTTACATACGTTGCAGAGAAAGTGTCTGGAATAAGATATTGATGCATTACTCGGGAACAATGATAAAAACCTGCCAAAGTTGTGTTCAGTTTCGCATGTTGTAGCAGTGCTACGAAACTTTTGTATAAAAGTTGTGTTGCACGAAAGCTCAAGAAGACAGTTTATGGGACTTGAGCGGGGGTCATGTTAAAAACTAGAGTTGATTATATTCTTGGTTATTTAAATGACCCATGGAACATTATCTTGCATAAGGGATCACAACACAGTTTAATTTCTGTAATAATTGAATCTTAACTGAGATTATTAAAATCATACATTTCTATTCACGTATGTTTAAAGACATACTACATCTGATGGGAAGACTGAAGCATTGTCATTGCTCTGTTATTTGCTGAAATGCTGTTGCTGTTGTAAATGGGAGCTGCTGAGTGTGTGTTTTTGTGGTAGTTTGAACAGGTGTCAAATTCGAAGATTCTGCTGTCGCTGCCGTGTGTACGCATAGAGGTTTTGAATCAGACGAAGCAAGAGATGTCGCTGGTGGCTGGGGAGAGCGTTTGTCAGCTTGTACTCGACTGGGTCAGGAGGCAATATGATGATGACTCCATCAACATGGACAACATCCTGGAGAAGGTCAGCTTTCTCTGGCTTATACAGCTTAGGGTTGTGCAAATATTTGGTATGCTGTACTGAAATGAAAATAAATAATGACAACTTTCATTTAGGTAAACAATTTTGTTGCAGAAAGTTATAATGCAACAGAAATCCTAGATTTTAATTAATATTTGGGTGTTTAATAAATCTTCATTTAGTGCACTAGTGAACAAAATTTTTGTCTGTATACATATATAATCTTGTTTGTTTTCATTAATTTGTAACTAAAATAATTACATAAAATCTAAATTTAAATATAGGCAAGAACCCCTGTGGTAAATACTCCATATCTTAAATTTGTTTGGTTTGGTTTTGTAACGAATTTGTTACAAGAAATCACTTGCTGAAATGTTAAGAGATTTGCTATAACTAACTTGCAACGGACCAGGTATGATGCTTGTTTGATGTAGTAAAGTTCTTTGTAGTGACAGCACCTACACATTAATTTTGAGCGAGGTGAGGTGTAAGCCTACATGACATTTACAGTTACACGATGCATCATTATTGTATTAACTATGTACCACACTTTATTTGAACATAAGAAACATAATTGATTGATTTCATGCCAAAAAATTTAGTTTTATTTGTAATTATATTGTACTATGAACCAGTCGTAAACCGATAATTTGATTACTTCATGGGTGTGATAGAAATGCCATGATACTTTGAAGTAAGCAGTAACAAAGCTCACTCACACTGTTGAATATAAAACCAAGCAGAGAGAACAGTTTTTCTTCTGGGTGATTTTCTTAAAAGTTACCTATTACCATATTATTTCAATTTAACTACTAGTTAACAGAAACTTAATTACAGTGGTACTCCTGTATTCCACCCCTCTGATTTTACACACACCTTTTTTGGCCCCAGTATCTGTTTTTATAGCACAAGTTTCCCTCTTATTACACTTTCCTGCATTTTGCAACATTTTTTTCCAGTTCCTTGAAAAGTGTAAAATAAAGGTTTCGTTGTACATTGAAAGTTAAATATATATATGTTTAGCTCTTGTTAGTTGGTTACATAAAAATAATTATCTTCTGGGTAGTTTTCTCTGTTAAGTCCTCAGGCTTGTTTCATTTGCAATTTGGACATTATATGAAGAATAGCAAGCTTGGCCACAATTATTTTGAAATGTAGTTGAGAAGAGCATTTCCATTAACTGGCTGGAAATTTCTTGAGTAATGGAAGTAAGTGGGATTTTTTTATTTATTTGTTTTTATTTGCAGACTCATCTCCTGTACCTAGCCATGGACAACTCCCTCCAAGACTGCTCCGAGCTTCCCACAGGGGATCTCAGCGACACTGAGATAGTCCAGGACTATAAGAAAATGTCGAAGAAGAACCATAACAACCACAAGGTGTGCTTTTGGCATTTGGTTTACTGTTTCGTCACTCCTATTTCCAACAGCGGTGATGGTTGGCCATCACTTGGCAAGGTTAAAATATCCTGTGCACGGATTTGCTATCTGGTGGCACTGATACGGTGCATCTTGTTGGTGTGCAGCCTCTGTCAGTTCATATACTTTCCTTTGTGCATAAAGTGGTGTGGCAAAATACTGATTTTATTGTTTAACATCTGCAGATGGACGCAGCAGTGATGGCGAGTCTTATATGTATGTTTGAACATAGTGTAAGTAAAACAATTTGGTTTCTGTCACTAGCTTGGTAGCAACTTTCTGTGTACACTCACATTACGAGTGTGCGTCGTAGCAGGCCTAAGTCAGCTGCCATATAACATCTGCGTTTGTGTGGGTGTGCGCTCGCGTTAAATGTCCATGAGAAGGGAAGAATAATATCAGTTTAGCACTCAATTTACAATACCAAGTTGTAAGTCGCTTCGAGTGTTCCATCAGCTTATAGCATTTCTGCACCTCCAATATGTGGATATGTGCAGTGCGCTCGTTCTCAAATGATTATTCAAAATTTTCCGAGGTGTCGATGGAGGACAAAAGTGACTAAGTTTCTTGGTAAAAGCGGAAGGTTGGTCATATTAGGACAAAGGAGATTTGTGCACAATGCGTTTCTTCAAAGCAGTAATGGTTGGGAAACCGAATTATTAATTAAGTTTGTATAGAATTATCAATTAATTTTCCAACAATGTTGAACACTAGGACCCTTCTTTAATACTTGACCTTATTCAATTGGAAATGGTCCACGTGCAGTAATGCCTGCATAATCCTCTGTGTCCTGGTAGACTGCATCACTGTTTTGACTGATGTGTGAAGCACCATCTTAATGAACAGTGTTTCTTTCTCATTTTGCTGGAGCATTAGATAAACTAGAGTATGGATAAATGTTACCAACAAAGTAAGAGACGGAGAGCTTGTACTGTGGTTCTTTTTTATTGAGAAGACAGTGACTCATATTTGTGGTGCATATTAATATGGTGCGAGTTCTCAATTTATATGAAACACTTAACAATTCAGATATATATTTGATATTGAAAAATTAATCTAAATATTTTGTATTTACAGTGACTGATACCGCCCCCCCACCCTTTCTCTCTCCAAAATGATAATGGTTTTTGCACTGCTTGTGTGTGAAATTTGCAGTCAACGTAAGTGTATAATTGGGCAAAAATAAATTTGCAGATATGCAGTCTGTTTTTTGAATTACTGTACCATATTTTGGCGTGTATAGCCTGCACCTGAAGTTTTTCATGAAAAATTAAGAATAATTAATATTTTAAGTATAGGCCACACTGAATTTTTGTATTCCTATAATGTCAGGATTCTGTACAAACATAATCAATTCTGACTAAATTTCTCCCCTACAAAACATTTGTGACAGAAAATTTTTAATTCCTTTCCTACCTTAAAGAGTTAAAAATATTGAAATGTACTTTACGTTGATAAATTTCTAAACATGTTTGGGGCGGGGGGGGGGGGATTAAAAAAATATTTGTGCCAATATTTTGTATATAAGCCACACACCACTTTTGTAGTTTTTTTTTTTGTGCAGCCTATACATGCGGAAATACTGAACTTTTTTTGAGAAGGTGTAAGCAATTTAAAGATTATCAGGAGTGCTGTAATACAGGTTGTATATATAGAAACTTTGTATAATTTCAAAATGTCCATATTTCAAATGTGTTTGAGCAGTGGCAAAAGTGTTATTCAGAACAGACAGCAGCATAGAGAAAAAAATTTTTGTAAAATACATGTGTCATCATTTTTTGTGGGTAATTTAGTCTCTAATTTTTAAATTGCTGAATTAAAATTAATGAATGCATTTGATAAATGTGTGTACAGGTAAAGTATACATCACATTAACATTTCTGTTATTATTATTGGTGTGGTTTTTTCCCCACAAGATTTATTAACATTTTGAAATTAATATGTTAAAACAGTCACATTAATATGACCCTACAGATCACACATTTTCATTACACTTTAAATTAATCACAAGAATTACATGTTTGGCAAACGTGTAATAAATTACTGTGATACCTCCTTTTTAGTCTTCTCAAGTGACCAGGTAACAAATTTGGGAAAAGTAAGAAAATTTCAACTGAGTAATATTTTTGATTTGAGTATAATCTGAGGACCAAAGAAGGAACTGAATTAGTTGCAGGAAAGTGTAGAATTAGAAATAGGTTCTGCGGTTTTAACCATTTAACAATAAAATTTAAAAATTGTTTACAGGGACGCCGTAAAACCCAGTTGCAGCCAGCAAAACCAAGAGTGTTGATGTACTCGAGGGAAATTGGACAGCGTACAGAGACGGAGAAGGAAAGTGACTGGCATCTGATCGCTTTTGCCAAAGTTGGTGGTAAGCAAGTAATGCAAGATAATAGGGAGGGTTGAGTCGAATCCCTCGAATCCGTGAGATTCAAGACAGGATTTGAGTAAATATTTGAGGTTAGCTTCCCCTCACCAAAATACCTATTTAGATTACGCCCTCCCTTCATCGCAGGGGATGAAATCAATATATATTTGGGAAAACATTAATTTCTCATAAATACTTGATTTTGACTTCATATTTGTGATACGGGAAACAAATTTATGTTCGTCGCATTGTTATTGGAACGAGCAAAAGGGCACTTGTCGACATTAGGACTACAATGACACCTTGAAACAATATGGCATCCTTTTCACTGTCGCCAACCTTCAATGTAAAATTTCGGTTCAACTCTGCTGTTACAATTATTTAATGCGCAATTTGCTAAAAATAATAAACTTCTGCAATTAATGTTTTAAAATATTTATTTGAATATTTTATTAGTTTTGTCAGCAAAATTATTGTTTTATAAAACCCCGTCACATGTAAATAATGCCACTAAAATTTGTCACAGAAAGTTGTTGTTGGTTTTTTTTTTTATTATTATTATTATTATTTCCGTTCATCATCCTGATCTGACCCAACATTTTTGTTTCCGTTTGCGATTCAGATTCGGGTTTGAGTTTGGAGAATATTTTAAAGAGTTCGACTATGGATTCGGATTCTGCCAAAAATTGGATTTGACCCATCCCTAAAAGATATTACGTACATGTGTAACTGCCTGAAATTTGAAATGTAAATGTAAATTTTGGTGCAATGTCAGCATGTATGTGTAATTGTCTTGGTGTGTGTGTCCCAGACCACACATTCCTGGCACTGGTGACGTTGAATGGGCAGTTGGCGACCATGTCTGTCCAGCTTCGGTTGAACCAGCCATCTAGCCCCTCACCTGTGAACACGCCAGTCTGCAGCCGGCCGGCCAGTGAGGAGAAGCCTGACCTCTACTGCCTGCTGGCCAGCATGAGCTCCGTCAAGTGCTCCGTGGGCTGCGCCAACCTCAATGGCACTCTTCTCGTCTGTGGTGAGTGCATATCCGCCCACCGTAACTGATATTTGCCGTAAACATCACTAGTGGCTTGGAAAATGAACTGGTTTACAGTAAAATGCAGTTAAGAAGTTCCTGAAGAGACAAAAGAATTTAGGAGTATTAGGCTACAACAACTTTTTAAGAAAATTGGATTCTTTCAGTGTTTGTTGACCTTTTCCAAACTTCTGTACACTTACTACCATTTGTAGAATTAATATAAAAATTTGTAAACATTGTTTGGTGGTGTTGAAACATGTTTTAATGCTGTCGTTATCAACACAATTTTCAAAAACATACACAGTGCTAAGTTTATATTTTGAGTAGCTTGTAGACAGAAATTGAATTTAAAAATGTGCTCTGGTCTAACGGCGTATGTCAGCCTTTGACAGAACAGTATTCGCAAAGGAGGTCAAAACTGCTACTCTGTAAAACACACCCTGCATCTACGAGATTGAGGAAAATAGCAGTTTCAACTTATTGTAGTTCATCTCAGTATGCCATTTTTCGGTACAAACTTTAAATACGTCAAGTTTAACGATAATACTCAATGTGAAGCATGGAGTATAAAATCCCAAACAAAATGAGAATGGAGAGAAAGGTGGAAGGTCATGCAGTATTCAACATGAGCGGTTTTGCGATTTCATGATGGGTTCGAAAAGACATAAATACAAGAAAAATGTTTTGTTTATGATTTACTTTTAGGTAACGTAATTTCTTATAAAAATTATGATTGAAATTGTAATTTTTAATTTAATGTTATTTGTGTATGGAATTTTTGCACAAGCATACAAAACAGTTGCTGTTTGTACACTGCAATGTTGGTGAATGGAAGCATATTTCTATCTGTAGGTGGATACGACCGAGGAGAATGCCTGAAAGTTGTGGAGTCGTACGACCCGGATGCAAATCAATGGGTCATGCTGGCACCTATGAAAGAAGCCCGTGGTCGGTTTGGCATAGCTGTTGTGAAAGGCTGCGTGTATGCAGTTGGCGGCAGCAACGGCACCAGCGAACTTGCCACAGTCGAGATGTACGACCCTGCTATGAAGAAGTGGTCTCGTGTCACTTCCCTCCCCCTTGCTCGCTGCAACACAGGCAAGTAGCGTTCCGACGCCCGACGACAGACAGGTTTGGTCCATTGTGTTTGGAAAATGCAAGCTTGTGTACAAACGCAGTATAGAAGTTGTCTGTTGCTGATAATTATTACTGCTGCAAATAGAAGGGGACTGTATTCTCTCAAGTGTGTGAATGGTTATGAAATGTTGCAATTTTACTGTTCTGCACATTAAAGAGTACTGATACGAAGTTAATTTTTCAAGGTAAATGCTAATTCTTGTACCTTGTGCAATTAGTATTTTTTCGCCTTATTTCATAGCCCTGTTGTTGAAGTATCAGGTCTTCAGTTACCGAATAGAATTAAATATTTCAAGCTTGCATTTTTCAATTTTGCTTTTGTGTTGATCCTGATTCAACTCGCATGTGGTCTTCACCAGCTTCCACTTGTTTAATTCATGTGAATGTCTTCCACTTTTGTTACTTTTTCATTGTGGCACGTGTGTGTATTAAACTGATAAAAGTTTTAAGAATTGCTTTGCCGTTGTGCAAATGTTTTTGTAATAATTAATTTTAGTTCACCCATAATCTAGTCCTTTGTAATACATTTAGCATTACATAAAATCCAAAATGTAGATCACTGAAAAAAAAAAAAAAAAACTTTCAAGTCTTCATTTTTGTTTGATTGGTTCGTGGTAGGTTAGTTCATTTTTAACAAAAAAATTGTATAGTTAATTTACGTAAGTTTTTTGTGGTTAGTTGTCACCCATTATTTTCCATTAGCAGTTCAGGTGCATCATTAGTTCTTGTTTATTTGTGTGTTTTTGACTATATCCACGCAAGTATGGGTACGATTCAAATACCATGGGAGAGGTTGTTCAAAATTGTCTAATGTGAAGTTTTTCAAATCTCTGAAAAGAGACATACCCATAATTTTCCGTGATTTTTCAAACATTTTTTATGATATTAGCAACATTTTATAATTGTTTTTCCATAATTTTTCATCTTGCAGTAATATTTACTGTTTTATGATAGAGCGATATATAGATTTGAGTTGCCACGTTGCTGCTTGTATTTTCGTTGCTAAAAGTGGAAGACATTTTTGACAATTCTAGCAATAGCTAGGAAGACAATCAACATTTCTTTTGTTCAGGCTATTAGATAATGAAACAGTAAATGTTCAGGAGCATTTTCCATGGCTTGTCGCAGCTCAACAGTTACACCCAAGGTAAAACAGGCAATGGTATGTGCTGTTTACTATAATTTTATGCAGACATCAGTACACATAGGTTCGTCTACAATGTTCCACATTGAATTCTTAACGTAAGTAAAAAAATTTGTTAGGGAAACATTGTAGATGTTAACCCCCAGAAATAGATAAAATGGTAATTTTAATAAATAAATTGCAGTTATTTGAGAGAAAGGATTTCTCTAAACTTTTTTTAACTTTTAACTTAATGATCTTAAATGAAATTTGCACTATTCTAAATTTTACACCCAATTTTTTATAGCAAAATTTTATCCTTCCTCTTGGATAGTCTGGCATATTTTGGAGTGTTTATATTGTA
The DNA here is from genome assembly GCA_029891345.1 of Dryococelus australis. Taxonomy (NCBI): domain Eukaryota; kingdom Metazoa; phylum Arthropoda; class Insecta; order Phasmatodea; family Phasmatidae; genus Dryococelus; species Dryococelus australis. Next base: position 103,651,913 of record CM057004.1, read on the forward strand.
AATATTACTTTAAAAAATAGGAGATATTGTACCTTTGTATATTTGCTCGCAAGAATTAAAACATTTTTTCTCCTATTTTACTTTTCAGCATTTGTCGAACCCAGGAAGAAAAGGTTGCACCTAAGAGTTTCACGAAGAAAGTGCTATGGCTCTTGACTTAGCACTTAAACGTTTTAACCACAGTGTTAGCGGTTGTAATGTGTTGGTGCGACCCTTAGAAGCAACTGCAAACATGACTTCCTTGGCCATTACAGCAGTGTTAAAGTGGTTTGTAAACCAGCAATCCTCAGTCGCAGAACTTTATGGTCAGTTTCCCCCCTCGAAGAAATGATGATACTTTTGACCAGAACTGCAGTTCTGTGTTGAATACTGTGTTTGTTGGAAAAAGATTTTCAGTAAGTCCCTTTTGATAAAATGGTGTTCAGTTCATATGCCATATCTGTGGTATAAGATTGAATACAGTAGTGTAATTTTTAAATTCTGTTAGTGTGTGCTTATTTTTCGTAGCACATTTGGATCTTGTAGTGTTAAGAATGCATTTTGTCTAATATTTTTCGTTTAGTCAAGTTTGTAAGACTTAAATTTCGGTATTTTTCAATAAATTTGTTAGTACTGTTTATAACTGAGGATTGCTGATAGCATGAAGGTTCATGTAATGTTGGTCCAAAAGTCATGTTGCGCATAACACTGCCACATGATTGCACAAAATTACGTGTGATTTTTTTCTTTTTCTTTTTTTTTATGTCGCCAGTCGAGGTAATGTAACCTGGTTTTACGTGAAAATTGTGCAGTATTTTCTGGTATGGATTTTGTGTGTGTTTGGGTGTGTAGGCTTGTCTTCAGAACAGTTCGAGAGTTGTGGAATCATAATAATTTGGTACTCGTCGCATTTTTTAATTTCAGGATGTGGAACGAGCATTCAGTTTGAAATCACATTTCAGATGAAAAGGTTCTCTTTTAATTTTTTAGCATTCTGTACAAATTCCAATATCTGAAATCACGAATTTCATCTTGTTCTGTATGTAATATATCTGGCGGATGGAAAAACTTCTTGTGAACTAAGAACTAATTTTTCATTTTACTCCCAGTTCATTGTCTTAATTTTATGTTTTGGATAGAATGCATTACCTTTTGAGGTCAGTGTGTTGCTGCGAGGAAAGATTTCTGAATGTCATTTCCTAATTATGCCTATGTACATCTAGTCCTACTCATTTATGTTTGTGTGTGCAAAGGTTCAGTCAATGCAGTGGTTTATTCTGTATAATCTTCCAGTTTCTTGATTGTCATCTTTTAGAGTGATATAAGTTGGAAGTAGCATTCTGTAGTAGGAGTGGAAATAGTATTCTATGCCAGGAGTGATAGCAGTCAGAAATAGCATTCTATACCAGGAAAATACTGTGTTCGGGGCAAACTTGTTGCAGTGTGATGTTTGTCTTGTTGCCATACCACCATAACATTACGACGTCATACGCTAGCAGGCTGATGCCCGGAACAGAAAACTTCTAAATAGTTTCTTCTCCACAAATCCTCGGTGAGTAGAAGATTGTCCACCTCAGTACTTTTCTCTCAAGACAGAACATTAGATCCGGGAAATGCTCCTGAGAATGATGCATTAAATCTATACTACTATAATTATAGTTGTTACCTGTTAGTTCGTGAAGAAAATTGGCACCTGTATGAGATATTGTAATAGTTTCTTGACTGGTTTTCCTTTCCATGTCTATGTAATTTCTGCACATCGACAATAGCTTTGTCAATTTTTGTGACGAATCGCAAACATTACGCTTTATTCACAGCAAGAAATCCTTTAAAATATTGGTTTTGATACAGCATTTTGGTGGACTAGAAATTCTACTTCCTTGGGTAATTACAAGTTTCTTAGTGTTTTTTTGTATGTAACTCTTTGCAACATACTTGTATTGCACATAAAGTTGCCAACGTTTTTCATGAACGAACTTGCATATACAGTAAAACACACTTAAGAAGTTTCTGAAGGGACTGAAAAATTTAGGCTTATTAACATGGATGATTTAATAGGAATTAAATTACTTTGGTGTTTATAGATAAGTGCAAAATTATATATACTTAATAAATAGAGAAATTGTAAATAGGGAACTTCTTAAAAGGGTTTTACGTTATATATCTAATGAAGTGCTCAAATAAAAGGTAGTCTCCAAAAAAAATTTAATGGGATTTTTTTGAAGGAGTGCAAACTTCTACACAGTGTTCGCAGGTGGAATCCGCTTTTTTTTTTTTCTGTGAATAGAGCAACAAATTAAACATAGAAAAAAATCTTTTTGAACTTGGTCAATTGGCACACAGAAAATATGTATACACACCTTTTAAATTTAAAGAGGATAAGGTTTGGTTTTTGGCAAAATAAAAAAACAAAGTATGTATTTGGTGTTTGGACTTGTATAGAAGTTTGCAGCTGCCTTTAATGTATTAGTAACACTTTCAATGTTTTTGTCCATTTTTTTTCTTTTTTCAGTGTGCCAGTTTGCCCAGAGCTCTCTTACTCTGAACTGTAAAGTATTACTTGGCTTTGTTACGTTGCATAACAGAATGATCTTTTGACTTGCAGTTATTGAGACTATATAGAGCAGTGTAAAATTTCCAGTTACCATTAATTATGCATGCCTATTATAGCTTATCAATTAGTTATGTTCTTGCAATGTGATTAATGTTTCTATATTAGTGTGTCGTAAAGCAGTTATATAGTTTTATTGCTTATAAAATATATCTAACTTGAACTGCCATTTTATGCTGTCATTTCTGAATAGTTATTTTCTGAATGATTTAAATGCTGCATACATCCCATAATAAACTGTTGCAAACCCTTGCATGCTCTTTTGTAACAGTCAGACTAGTGGAGCTCTGGTGTTTTGCCTAGCTAGCATAAAATCTTTTTCAGTTTTTTTCTTTTACCTCTGACTGCTTGAAGAAACAGTTACAGTGCTGAGAGACAGGGAGAAGTGCACGCATGTGTTGAGCATGTTTTTTTGACCATGTTTCAGGAGTGTGCGACCTTGACGAAAAGATCTATTGTGTGGGAGGATGGAATGGACAGGTTGGCATCCGTCAGTGCGATGTGTACGACCCAGCCACAGCCACGTGGACCCAGATTGCCCCTCTGCAAACTGGTAAATTTTAGTACAATTCGTTGGCATGTTACGAATAGTTTTAACCAAACCCGTGTTTAAAATATTTTAAATAACATGTGCTTCCTAACCCTATATTTTTGCTATAACAACTGCCAATACAAACAATGGGACGTGCCAATGAATGATAGCCAGCGGCACATCCACCTATATAACAAATTTTCCCACTGGTTCTTAATCTTTTCCAAATGTTTTAATGCATACATTCGTAACTGTGAAAAATGTCCGTCAATTATTAATATGACACCAAACCCCCTTAAGACTAACACATTTGTTAGCTTTCTACAGATTTTGTTCGTGAAAAAATACCGTATTTACTCGTGTATAGTGCGCACCATGATTTTTGCAATAATTTCCACAGAAAAAAAAAATTTTTTAAATAAAATTCCACCAAAAATTTGTGGCACCCTGTTAGTAAGTATGGAACAAGTGATTCTTTTTTACATTAATGTGTGGTGATTGTGATGAGTTTGGAAAATACTTTAATTTAATAACTTGGGTGCAGAAAGCCAAAATAAAAAAAATTCAGAAACCCTCCCGCGCCTACTACTCAATACTTCTGGCTTCTTTTTTCTCCTTTCAGTCGTGACCGGCTGTATTTTTTTTTTGCCACACCAGAATGTTAGAATGTTACATTACCCTTCTCTCAAAAAAAAAATGGGTCTCCTTGTCCCTTCTCCTCGCCCTGGACCCCTCTCCCCCCACCCTCCAACCTGTCGGGTTCCCTAGCCTCTGCCACGGAAACAGAGGGATGGCAGAATCATCGACATGCAACATCTGGGTGTCATTACAGGGGGAGGGGCCATTAACATGTGGCAACTGTGGTTTGTGGCATGACTGGTTGCCAAAGTGGGGGGGGTGGCTGTTTTGCGACCTACACATAACTGAAGGGTCTCTAAGAGAGATGTGCGATTATATTTTTTCAGGCTCAAAATCTGTAGAAAGCGAACAAATGCTGCAGCCTTATATTACTATTAATTATTCGACAGACATTTTTCACAGTTACGCACGTATGCATTAAAACATTTGGAAAAGGTTTAGAACAGTGGAGAAAAAGTGATGTAGGTGAATGTGCCACTGACTATCATTCATTGGATCGTCCCCTTGTTTATATTGGCAGTTGTATTGTAAAAAAAACCTAGGGTTAGTAAGAACATTGAAGTGTGCTGCTTATACAACTAATCTAATATGGTTAAGACTCACCGCCAAGAGTACCTTGTCGACTACTACAGACATGAGTAACACGTTGCCTACACTACACGCAACAGGACCGTATGAGCAAATTCTCTCCACGTGGAGGATAAGAGACAGGCAAGAGCCGCCGCCCCCTCCTTTCCTGCCTGAAATACAAAACAAGCTGCCCAAACCTTCGGCAAGGCAGAGAGCCACCGACGAAGCAGAAATGCTGACCAGTTTTCCCACGTCAACCAGGGCAAAAGGATGTCCCGCCCTCCCCGCAGCCCATGCCCGCAGCTACAAGCTTACACTATATAAGTCTGGACGCTGCTGGGCTCTGGAGTCATTCGTACGCATCCTCTCACAACATCCTGCCCTATCTCAGTGTTGGGACCTGTGGAGATCTTGGAAACTTCAAGTATGCCCCCAGCGGCTACTTACTACGTCTCGACGAACATATGTATTCAACTTCACTTTGTCTCCTCTAGGCACCTTTTATTTAGCACTTTAATTTGTTTTCGTCTAGAACCACTATCACCCTTTTAACTTAGAACCAGGTCGCCTACACCTAGAATCGCAGTTACCTTCATTCCTCCACAGTTTGATAGGAGGTAGCACGGGTCACATGTTTATTGAATATTCAATAAACACTCGTTGTTCTCTACCTTTCTGTTTTTCATTTCCAGGGTATTTGTTTGAATTGATGGTTGGAGACAGAATACACCGTGCACTGCCAACAGGAACCAGGAGATTTATTTAAACCAAGTTAGCCTCACTGTGGAACCCTTTCAGGTGTCTGCATGTCGGAAGACATACATATTTGATGGCTACCTGTTTGTTCCCGGACACACAATAGCACTAAGCCAGTGCTCGTGGGGGAGAGACGAAGACCACACAACCACTAGAAACACCTTCACATCGGGAGGGGCGACAGACTGACGTTATTTCTCACCACTCGCAGTAAGTCAGTGCGCTGTGACCACGTAGCCTGAAGTTTTGCCATTCAACCTAGTGCGAATGCACAACCAGTAGAGACTTGGCAGCCACCAGCTCCACGTCCCTGATGAGCCCGCATACTGCGGGGACTCTTATTGAGCTCGTACCGGCAAGTCACTATTGGGTTACACTGTCGAACCTTCCTGTCGAAGTGCATCGCGTAGGTTGTTAAACTGTTTTCCCTATGCCTCACAAGAAGATGAGTGGTAGAAAATGTAGGGAATAATTCCTGGCTCACTCTGCTCTCAAATCGTGGATCCACATCCTACGCGGCGAGGAAGGTGGAATGGGAAAGCGCCGCCAAACTTGGACGTCAGGCAGTTGTGCCTGCTCCAGTTCTGGTAATTGACTTTCCACCTTTTATTTGCATACATCCTACGTGTTGCCCTGTGAGATTTCTGACCTGAATCAAAGTGCGAGTAGCTGGGAAACCTCAACTTGTGGACCAAGGACACACACATGTGGAATCTCCAGCCCGGCCTAGACCGAATTTGCCGCATCTAGGTGAAACCTATCCCAACTAAAATGCCCAAGAAGCAGGAGTGAATAAATGCTAACCAACACCCCTCGCCTCTTGCTGACTATATCAAATTACCCCGCTTTTGCTCTAGCAGACAAAATCCTCGACTAACGTACCAAGTCAGTCTAATTGAGCACGTGTCACCATTCTCTCTTCATTCTATGGTATCTTTCCTTTCGAAGTTTAATTATATTAGAATTTTACATGGTCATAATGGAGTAGATGTACACTTTTTCCCCTTCTTTTTAGGCTAAGTCAATTGTTTGCTTTTGTAGTGTGGTTGAAAATGTTTTTCCTTTTATTAGGGCGGTATCAGGCTGGTGTTTGCTCCATGGGTGGTATGGTATTTGCGGCTGGTGGATGTGACGCATGGAACTGTCTGAACTCTACTGAAGTATACGATCCTCAGACAGATGCTTGGTCCTACCTGCAAAACATGATAACTGCCAGGAGGGGTTGTGGACTAGCAGTTTTTGGGGGTAAGTATTTAGGCAACCAATTTTTTTTAGGTTGTGAATATCAAAAATGGTAATAAAGTAGACTAGCTACATTTTTTCTAAATTTTTATACTGTAGAGAGAATCTGACAATATTTTAACTTGGGCCATAGGAATTGTACATCTTAACTACCAAGTGTTGTAAGACACAAGTACTTGCAGATTACAGAAAAATATAAACAAAAACACTAGATGGTTGGGGGGGGGGGGGGGTGGGACATTTTTTGGTACAGATCACAGAATTGCTGTTGCAATGTTTCACTTTTTCATTCAGTATAAAATGTGATTTTGCATCTGCATACAAGTTACCCAACTATTTATAAATGTTTATTTTGTGATCACCTGTTAGTAATTGTGCTATTGTCTTTCTCACAATGTTACATTATTATTAATAACGTATCAGCCTCTGCCTGCCTGTTTAAACACCAAATGGGTTTCAGGCAAGTTGTATTCAGTGGGTGGGTCTGACGGTACCCACTCCCTAAGCTCCACGGAGATCTACGATCCTGTAGAGAAGACATGGAGCCCTGGACCAAGTATGACCACACCAAGAGCGAATGTGGGTGTGGTTGTCATAGGCTCCCGATTATATGCTGTTGGAGGATTTTCAGGTATGAATCTTTGGTTTTCTTGACCCTTGCTTGAAAGCTTTATGGCATCTAGTTTTATTTATTATTATTATTACAGTGCCTTCAGTTTTTGCTGTATTTGGCACAGCACCTCACCTTTGCGTGGGGTGCTGATGATGGGGTGAATCATGGGTGGGCAGATTCCGATTTTCGATACAGTGATACTCTTGATGCTGCTAGTACTGATTCCTTATACTAAAATATTTTATTCCTTGTAAATACTGCTGTTTAAAAACAATGTCCAGCACTTGTCATGAGGAGAATGTTATGACGCGTGCCCGGCTATTGACTGTATGGCACAATCGTCTATGTTTATTGCGCTAGACCAAGTGCGCGGTTATAGGTAGCTGATGGCAGGTGTTATAAACCTGACTTACTGTGAAGGTCTTCTGTCAGTAATGTAGATTAACTAGCTGAGTGAAATTGTTGCTACAGTCCTTGAGTTAGATTACATTGTACTCAAGTTCCAGGCTGCTGCTGACTCTCGACTCCAGAAGTTACGATTAGCTAGTCCGTACCTAGCCTAAGTCCGGTAGACTAGACCCCTCCACTCCGGGTGATAGTCGAGACTGGTTCGGACGTGCGTTGGAAAATGAATATACCGTACCACGTGGACAGTCGAGACTGCCTGTAATCTGTGAGACGTCGCAGTCTTGTTCCGCCTGTCTTTCCTGCCTAGGAAGGGCTAAGGTACTCCGCTGCTGTGCAGCTAGATGAGCAATTTTTTGTTCCCTACGCCTTCAGCCATGCCTTATCTGATAAATCATAGAGTTTGGTTCGCAGCTGAACAAGATACGGTGTGCACTCCGGATGAGAAACTATTCCCCTATAATATTGTAGGTCCAGTAGCTGATTCGTGGCACAAGCTTGGTAAGAGTCTCCACTGATCCCCCCCATGTCCGCAGGCTGATCAGAGACATTGAGCCGTGTGGGCCACCAATACTACTACTAGATGTGAGTTTCCAATCTAGGTCAGGCCACAATACCCAGGCCAATACCGCCTCCAGCACCTGGGTCCTCTGGTAGGTGATGTAACCTAGGCTTGCTGTCTCTCCTTGGTGGAAGGTATTCCTAGTGGTGGTGGCTCCTCTGTACCTTCCCTCCAGCACCTGGGTGCTTGGTGTAGTAGGAAGCGTCAGGCGGCTTCTAATGGGTATGTTACCAGACTGGAGGTCTCCAGAAGGGATCCTCAGTCAAGCTAGTTCGGATTTACAAAAGTTCCCGGTTTCTGTTAGTAGTGCACAGCGAGACTTATTCCTAGTGGGCAAAGTAGACGTTACTCTGTAAATAAAAGCGTTAGGATAGAGAACAAAGCTGTATTTATTGAGGACTTGTAAATATAGTGACTTGTGCTATCTCCTACCAAGCAGACGGAGTACCAAAGGAAAACTACGTTATCCAGATGTAGGCTAGAGGAAAAGTGAACTAGAAAACTGAATATTTAATTACTCAACTAAAGCTGTCTAATGCGGGTGTCTGGAATAGACAAAAGTAGTTAAAGTAGCAAGGTATATTCGTGTTTGATGGGTGTTGAAGACTGTTGTCGCAGAGGATAGCCGGGATGGCTACTGAAGTCTCGGTTTCACTGGAGGCTCAAGCACTAAGGAGTGCTCTGGGTTTACTCAAGAAGAAATAAGAATGACTGCTGGAGCTCCGCTGTGCACTAACTTATATAGTAAGGAATCTAGGCTGCCAGAGCGTGGTGCGGGAAAGGTGTGCGACGTCCTTCTGCCATGAGGCTGGTGGGAACCCTCTTGTCAGCGTTTTTGGTTTGTGGATCTTCTGCGGCTCTCGACCGCGCCCAAAGTGGCCGACAGCTTGTAGGCATTCAGCGTAGGGGGGGAAGCGGCATGCTCGCTGGTTGCATAACCTTGTAGCCACGTGTTCGGCTGCCCGGCAAATTTAAGTGGTGCGCAACACTGTTATTGGTTTTACAGTAACAACTTTTACGTAGGTTGAAGTAAGGTTATACTTCACGTAAAGAGCTAGTGAGTCGTAATCGTAGTTTATTAGCTGTATAAGCGGCATGTGTCAATTATATGCTGCATTTTATTACCATATTTACTCAATTCTAATAGCACTTATTCTCCAAAAATATTTTTTTAGGTAGCCTATTTCACTGTGGTTAAAGGTGGGAGGTCTAATCTTTATATTGATGTGTGACGTATTTGGGAGTAAATACGTAGCTGTCGTGAAGTGTGGTTCTTTTTGTCTAGGTGCTAAGACTGGGTGCTCCTATATGCTGGGGGTCTAGTCCTGACGGGACACAAGTGGTCGTCCGTTATACAGGACTGGCCTCGTAGAGCACAGTCGGGTTCGGAAAAACACAGTCTTGGGTTTGGTAGCAACTGCCTTGCTGGTAATACCCTGGGCGATGGGACCTGTTGTGTTTGTATGCAACAATATGGCGGAAGTAAGCTGGTGAAGGTGCTGCTGGTCTGGTTGAGGTATTGGGTGAAGGATAGCTGGGACCAAGTATGCAATGGCCGGCTTGGGTGGTCAACTTGGCTGACTGAGGTGGCCTTTTACCCACCACGGGTATTCTTCCGGGCCGGTGTGTACGGGGTTGGCAAACAAGTCACTCTGTGTCTCTCAGGTGTCACAGGATCCTGTAGGTGCCTCAAGGCTTGGGCCTGTTCCCTTCAGTTGAGTTTAGCTATGGAAGTGACGAGAGCAGTGAATAGCTCGTGCAGGTGGGCCCAGAAGTAAGTAATGTCAGCTTCACTCTCATCTTCAGACCCAGTCATCTGGAGTAGGTCATCAGGACACGCAAATACCTCCCTCGTCCGTGAGAAGGAAGGTGCATAGTATAACTTTTGACTAGGAGAAGCTACGATGCTCGTTTAAGTTTCAATCGACAGCTCTCGTCAATATCAATCTTTTGCGTGTGTAAAAATATTTGTGTGGCGTGGTTATGGGGAAATTGTATGGGTGTAATATAAAAAATCAAGAAAACTTACGCTCCTTGTATTATAAATTACGTGTTAGACCATGTGAGGGCCGTAGATGACAGACACCCTATTCCAGTACCTGGCGCGTATGCTCAGTACACTCTGGAAGTCAGGCCACACCATCTTGGGTCTCACACGTGAGTGATGCCCTGGCCGAGTCTTCCCAACTCGGAGGGTGCCTGTCTTTCCTGCCACGGAGATGCAGTAGAAAGGTTAATAAACTCTGAGTCCACAAACTGGACTAGTCTGTGTACTTGTGTAGCTCGTCTATTCTATCTACCCTGTAGACAGAAAGGATGGCTATCCTACGTGCTTGTGGGTAAAAACTTGGTGTTTTGGCTCGGATGAGTAACCTTCCTGGTATCACCTGCATTTCTTTCCCGTGAGGAGTCGACTGGGAGCAAGGTGCTAAGTCTACAGGAATGCCATGCACCAGGATTGAGCTGGCACAAGTTTATTTCTGTTTAATGGGAAATACGTGTGATGACGTACTCTTTAACTCCTGCGTTGGCATGAGCTATTGCTGGGAAGCTAAAAGAACGTTAAGGACCAGCAGAGGCGTCCTGTGTAAAATAGCTGGAGTAAAGGGTGCGTAGCGCTAAGTGAACAACTATGCAATTTCCCTTTCCTTTGTTGCCTGTGGATTCCTGTGTGTGGCTAAAATACTGACACTGCACTGGGACTGCTAAGCTTGGCTAAAACCGGATCATTTCTAAAAAGGACTGTAAGGAAGGATTTCTCGGTTCTGTCATGTCTGTGCAGAATAAGGAGCTTTGAGTTAGCAGTTTTCATCGCGAAGAGACAAGCCTGTCTAATGTGGTGGTCGAGTGGTCAGACTACTCGTAGTAAGGGCTTTACTAGCTAACAGTTGTGAGCAACGAGTTCTGGAAGCCTGAAGTGTAGAAGTAGTAAGGAGTTTAGTTTGATCCTTCCCCTGGTGGCTAGCGCAGTGGGATTGAGAGAACTGGCCGGTCATGCAGGGCAGAACTCTGTTGGAGAGAACTGAAGACTAGTGAGGATTAAAAAACTGTTCCTCCCTTTACACTCATTTGGGCCGCTGCCCGATGCATATTGGCTGGCGTCCTGAGGGTGAGGGGTGATCGCTGATCGGGGGGGTAGCGAAAGCATGACTTGCCGAAGTGACCGTGACTTCACCGGCCTGCTGGAGGATGTGAAGCAAAGACAAACGGAAAACTACTAGTCTAGTAGTGCTATCCAGCAGTGGATAAAAGAACTCGTTGCCTCTATGCATAGTTATGATGGGCTGGTGAGTAAAATACTCTACACTATAGATAAAACAATCTCATCACAACTCGAGGCAAATGGTAATGTTAACTGTGAGACTCACAAGCAAAGTTATGCATAGGATGGAGCTGAAGTTGTGTATAATCACCTTTGTTAAAATGTGTCGTGCATCAATACCATCACAATTCTTCATCCAGAAAAATAGACACAGGGCTGTAGTGGTGCAGCGGCTAGCATACTGACCTCCTACCAAGGCAAACTGGGTTTACTTCTCAGCAGGGTCACTGCCGGACATTTGATGTACCCATACGTACACAGCTGAGTGGTCAGAATTATCTCCTTATGCAGTGCTTTGGAGCAGCTGAAGGAACTAAAATGTTGCAACATATTGTGCTGGTTCAGCTGAAATAAAACTTTACAGAAACGTGAATGGCAAGCTGCACTTCTTTTGTAAATCGTAAGCCATAATGCAATATCAAGAAGTGATACATATTTATGTTACTGTAGTTGACAAATCTGATATTTACTGTAGGCTCAAAATGTTGCTTTGCACTCAGCCATTTATTGACTACTAAAACTTATTACTGTTGTAGTTGAGGTAGGTACGGCTTTAGGCGGGATGAATTTAGTCGATGCCGGAATGGAAGTTCCACAGACGAGCTTCTTTAGACCAGAAGATGAGATTGTCCCAGCCTAGGCACACTTCAGTTCCGGTCAGGAGTCCGTTGACAACCGGGTGACACGTGGTATGGATGCGGACACATGGTGGAAAGTCAATTACTAGAACCGGAGCAGGCACGACTGCTTGTCATCTCAGTTCGGCGGCACGGTCCCGTTCCACCGGCCTATCCTGCGTACGATGGGGTAATGCTATCCTCAGCCTGAGATCAGGTGAGCCAGGTGTTGTTCCCTGGGTTTTCTACCACTCCTCTGAGGCATAGAGTAACAGTTCTCTAGCTTAGGGAGTGCACCTTAGAAAGAAAGAATAACAGTGTAACCCAATAGTGACTTGCCGGCTCGAGCTCGATAAAGAGTCCCCACTGTAGGCGGGCTGATCAGGGACGTGGAGCTGTGTGAACCGCCAAGCCTCTACTGGTTGTGCATTCGCATTAGGATGCTCGACAAAACTACAGACCACAGTCACTGCACACTAACTAGTGCGGATGGTGAGAAGCAACCTGAGCTGTCGTGCCTCCTGGTGTGAAGGCGTTATAGTGGAAGCTTGTAGGTTGCCGACACGGGGTGCGGGGGAGGCATGACGTCCTCTGGCCCTGGGTGGCATGACGTCCTCTGGCCCTGGGTGGCATGAGAATCCTCCTGTCAGCAATTCTGCTTCGTGCTTCGTCGGATCCGCTAGGCCTTTCCCGAGGTCTGGGTGGCTTGTTGGCTTCTGTGTTGGGGAAGGGGGGTGGGGGGTGCCTAGAGTGTTGCGTATCTTCCAAGTGAGAAGGAATCGCTTGTAAGTTCCTGTTGCCTGTAGGGTAGGCAACGTGTTGCTCACGTCTGTAGAGATGGAAGAGGTGTTCTAGGCAAGGAGTCTTAATCGTATTTGATTAGGTGTAGAAGCGGCATGCGTCAACCTATTGGTTATCACATAACAGTGAAGCATGCCATAATAATTTTCTTCCCCTCCAGCATATAGTTCTCTATTTGCACAAAGCATACAAGTGCCATTTGTTTAATGTACATTTAGATAGTCTTGATTACCTTTAGTTTTGTTGTACAATATGTAGATTGAATAACAAACAGTTAGTGAAGAAAGTCCGTAAAGGTGCTTGTGTGCAAGATGTGGCCATCTTTAGCCTTGACGTAGCTTCAGGCTGTTCCACAGAGCTCACTCATCTTTACATAATGCATCTCTGCTCCATTACAACAAGAATATAATTTATGGCTATCCAAACTTTACTTTGCCAACACAACAGCTAAGAATTGCTTTCCTTTCTTGACTTGGAATTATTCTCAGCATCCATTTAACTTTAAAATACTACAGAAAGGAGCACAGCAATAATTGCCCTTCAAAACCGTTATGCCTCCATTTCCAATTAAATAATATTAAAAACAATTTAAACAGTTACGGTGGGAGGCAGTCGTTTGGGACCCGTCAAAAGCTCTGACCATCAAAACTTTACAAGACGAACTACAAACAGTTCAAAAGACAACGCCCTAACGATGAAGCCTTGGAAACAGTGAAACAGCAGACGAACACAACACGTTAAAAAAGGACACACAGTAACGTGGCACCATAGTTACGTTGGAACATAATTTGGAAGGGCAGCCAAAACTGAAATTTTGGAATGGACTAGCAGTACTGCACATCCGAGGTACAACACCACTGCCACATAAATTACCAAACATTTAAAAACTCTTATCCCAAACTTAAAATTTTTACTACTCACAGTTTTTTAAGTGCCCCTTCGCTCTGTTTCGTTACTAGTAAAACGTCAACTTGAAAACATGTAGAGGTGTTTGACCTCAGTTGATCAAGGTGAAGTGCAACTAACATGTAGAGGTGTTTGACCTCAGTTGACCGAGGTGAAGTGCAACTAACATGTAGAGGTGTTTGACCTCAGTTGACCGAGGTGAAGTGCAACTAACTCTTCAGGAACAAATGTAAATCTGGCAACCATAGGGTAGCGCTGTAATGTAGCAGATATCTGAAGGCATAAAGTAGGCTGAGCGAGGCCGTGCAAGGTCTTAAATAAACTACCACAACCAATAAAAAAATTATGACGTGCGAAGGGGAAAGGGGAAGGCTGGTAGGGAGAACCGGGAGGAAATACGAGGGGATCTGAGTTGGGCAAAGAGTACACTACCGCACAGAAGTAGATGGCGCTGATAAACTTAATGCGATGGTGCTGTCACAAGTGCATTGTAATACACACACCCAGAATTCATGACTATTCTAATTATTACAAACTTTGATTAGGGAGGTATGCAAGTCATATTCTTGAAATTTGTATGATAAATATTAGTAGTTGTGCAGACAAGGTTCCTTGCTTAGTCGTTATCCAAAAGTACACACATTCTAAGAGTTGCAGTGAGCATGTTTTTTTAAAATGAAAAGTTATTTGTGGGTTGCATTGTGCCAGGGAAAATTATAGAAACGCTAGCTTTTTGGTGTTCAGAGGCTGAATCCCAGAATTGTGTATACATGGAGTGTTTGAAACTAAATTGATTGTTTTTTTTTTTTATATAGGAAAAACATTCTTGAACAGCATTGAGTACCTGGATGAAAAGACAAATGAATGGACAACGTTTGTACCAAGGATCTCCACAAGCATAGACCAGGATGTAGAATCCGTTTATCTGGTTAATGGAAGGGGAGGTGACAAGAACAAGAAGAGTGAGGAAGAGAAGGCGAAAGAGGGTAGAAGTGGCTCTGAGTCTAGTTAACATCATGTTGTTGATTCAAAGAGACAGTTCACGGACCTCATATAGACTACAGAGAGTTGCTGTACCTTTTCACGTAAAAGTAACTCCGAATGCTCGTCAAAGTTACGTCATTCATTGCAATTAGTCTCTCGTACTCTGTGTGTGTTGAGTATTAAATTTGGAGTTCTTTAAATTTGAGGTTGCCTTGCTGGTGCAACTGTTTAAGTATGTACTAGACATCTGTGCATTTTCAAACCAGTGAGTATAAGTTAGTGTTTTTCTATGATGCAAACATAATATTAATAGTTGCATTGTAAGCCAAAATAATACTGTATTGGCAGTTTCTTGGAGTAAGTTGGAATTGTAGCAGTTGTACAAGACTGAAAATTGCACACAAAACATAAAATACTTATAAACACTTGTTGGAAAGTTATGATAAATAATCATGTCATGTGGCAGATATCTCTTAAGATTTTATGTTTTGTTGTGTATTTTACGCTGTTGTGGATTTAATTCCCCTTTCTCCAAGATACATCCTCCCCCTCTTTACAGTGGAGTACGTTGTAGTATACTGCTGTTATCTTGCCAGAAACTACTAAGAAATTTTTTTTCTTTTTTTGCTGGTTGCTTCTTGGTTATTCATGTTATTTGAAGTGTTAGAATGATTGGAATTACTTTTATGTTCCATTTTCGCTGTGAAATTGCAGCAGCAAGGCACTAGCAGTTCCAGTTCAGTTTTATATAATTTAGTTGGTCATAACTCATAATGTAGTTAATGTAATTTCACACATTGTACAAATTATGGAATGGTAATTTATCAAAAGGATTGTAGCGAATTTTGAGTTGACTAGTGAATCTCTTTAACCTATCATTGTCGTAACTAAAAATTAAACATCAAATTGATGATGTAATTGGGTATAACACTTTTAAAGCAGCCAAGATTTGTGGAGTTCTTAACTTATAGTTCAATGTAAAGTGTATTACCTTAGTCGAGAGATTTTTCATAGTGTGTGGTTATTGTACTATTTGCAAAAATGTTCTGAAAAATGGTTGAAAACCTGTATTTACAAGACGTTATCAGCATCTTACTTTTGATACATTTAAATTGTTGTTATTGCAGCTTATTATTTTTCAGCATAAATCATGGTTCCCCAATACCTGTTTGAACGCATATGTGATGATTGCTAAACAAAAATTGTGTACTTTTTTTTTTTAGCCTAATCACTCGTATTGATTCAAATTTTTCTGTTTGCCCTTTATGTATTTTAAACATGCACCGAGTAATGGAATCTAGCCTTCCTATCCACTCCATAAAAAACTCACTTTAATTCACTTTTTTTCTGTACATCATACAGCATAATCAGTAAAATAACACTAAGATAGAAATGTACTGCTTACATTATTTGTGTAATAGTTGCCATAAAGTATTTTTTTATGATATTATTATTATTAGGAGATTGGGTAAGTGATGCAGTACAAGTTATAATTTTTCCATTGTAATTTGCTTTGCATACTGTTACTATGTAGTATGTTTGTTTCTACTTTCGACTTACTTGTGTTAATGATTTTCAACATGCAGTTATGTTATTTTTACAGTAATTTTGCCAAATCACTAACGTGTACGAGGATAATTTTTAGGTCCCTTCTTTTTTGCTTTTCATTTACTCTTAAATTACTATGAGTTTGTCATCTGAGATATTCCTAATCACTGAATTGTCCCATATAACCTTGAGGAAACTAAACATTTGAGTTATGTTACAAGTAGGCTGCTAGGCTACCGTTAGTATATGACAGGGATTCAAGTATTCACAGTCTAGTACTTGTCAACACACACACGCGAAAAAGGATTGCACATTTTTCATATCGTTGCGCGATTGCAACGTTTCGCTGGCCAGGCCAACTTCATCAGGTGGCGAGGTGTAGTACACTGCCAACAACTTGCTGCCTGATGAAGTTGGTCTAGCCAGTGAAACATCACGATCGCACAGCCACGTGAAAAATATGTCTTCCTTGGTGTGTGTGTCTGTTGACAAGTTCTAGACTGCGATTGCTTCAATTCCTGTCCTTGTATATGTCTGCGGAAAAAACTTTGTCATTAATTACATACAAAATTTAATATTTGTGCGAAATTTTGTAAACAGGGGTGTACAATTAAGTGTTTTTTCTTTCCTCTAACGTATTTCTGCGTGTATACTTAGTTTTTCTGTGTTATAGTTGAAATTTATGTGGATTTTGCTGCGTTGCAGTTTTGAAGTACGTAAGGTCCGCTTCATATTTCGATACCATTTTAAAGATTCTGTACCAGAATATTTAATACCTTAACTTGATTATTATAAAAATGTCGATCTTGGCAATATTTTTTCACAGACTGTCAGTATTGTTCAGAGAGTAATAGAGTAGTAATCTAAAGTGTAAGTATGTGAAAGCCATTCAAAATTGAGCATAACTCTAAAATACTAATTTTATTTTTTAAATTTTTTTTTGTGGAAACTGTGTGCCAGTTGGTGCTCAAGGTAGATCGCCTCTAGTAGTAAAGTTGAAGTTGTTTCTGTTGCATGTATAAACAAGTTTGTGCGTAGTATCCTCTCGGTTGTTTTAACACTCGTAAACTCTTTTGTGGCGTAAGCACAACTGTAACTTTTGAATCATTTTTTAAATTTTTATTTCATTACACTAAACAGAAATTAAAGTAGTTCATAATTTATTCAAACGGGAACAGTTTTTCATACAGTTATTCATACAGGAACAGTTTTTGATTAAGAGATAATTAGTCTTATGCCATTATAATAACCACAGTTGACAACTTAACAAAAAAAAAATGTATCAAAATTAAGGTAATACACTAAAATGTGGAATAAATTATAGCGTCGTGTATTTATTACTGTTCAACTTCAGAAGTTTGGTTTGTTGCTGTGTGGTGATTGTATTGTTGTCATTTGACAGGGACAGATTTATATTATTTTCTTTTGTGATATTTTTAGCATTTTAAGTTTTTCCATCTATACATTGAGAATTAATTTAATATAGTTTGGTCTCTTAAGCCAATGAGGAGATACGTAGTGTTAAATTTTGTGTGTGTTACTTCCCAAGAAGTTTTTTTAAAGAAAATTTTTGACAGCATTTTGATTTCACACTATTCCAATTATACTGTTGCACATATTTAAATGTCCAGTAGTCCAAAAGACTGAGTGAATCAATCATTGTTGCTAAGAAGCAAATGCAATTTCAGAGCAATTAAGTTATAAGTTTGGGGGAAAGAAATTAACCATTGTAGTGTTGTCACCTTGCTTCAACACTTTTCCATTGTTTCAAACTTCCTGTCTACTTCAGTGGTAACTCTTTCTGCATTATCTGCACTTTTGTGATGGACACTTTCATTAGATTTGCGCAATTAGTTTCATTAGGAATAGTATTGAAGCAAGGTAAAAAGTACGTGTTTGACTTATGTGTTTTTTAGATATAGGTTAATTTATAAGTTGCATTTCTTAGATTTTATAGATGATGTCGTGTATTTTATTTATGAATTTCACTGTTGTAATTTCCATCATTTAATTTAATTATGTATAGTGATTTCAGTTTTAATTTTAAAGAATTTTTCATTTATTTTTTGTTTCAACTGTTCTTCAGTCAGTCCAGACTGCATTCAGTAGGCCTACAGTGGTCCATTCTGTCAACTTGCCTCGCATTGTGGTTGCTCGTCTGCCCAGGCAAGAAAACAAACAAGTGATATCCTGTATAATTTATTTTTACTAATGCATTCACATACCTTGTGCCATTTGATAATTTGTGTGTAAAAGCAATTGTAATATGAAACAACCAATTTGCTTAGTTATGAAAAATTTAAAAGATCAGAAAATCCAGGGTGTCATTGTTAGTAGTGATAACAAGAAGATTCCTTACTTTGAGTTTTCTGCCAGGAGCTGTAGTTTATTTGAGCAACTGTTAATGCTGTCTTTAAATCCAGGACCTTGTTAAGCCTTGTATTGTCCATTTTGCATTCTGTGGTTACACAAGGCATGCGTGAGCTTCAGACCGTGGTAAATTTAATGTGTGAAGATGTGACGTTCTACCTAGTTGTATGAGGAATAAACTACTAGGCTACTAAAATTTAAAAAAAATAAAAAATAATCAACTATTTTCAGGGCGCTACTTGTGGATACACACACATTCACAAATGTTGATCAAACACATTTTCCACAGGAATATGTAGTCATGTTTTGCTGGCTAACCCAGCCGGTGAAACATCACAGCCGCATTTGTTCATGGGAAATGTGTTCGTCCGTCTTTGTGTGCTGTATGTGTGCATCTGTAATACCCATAGTACAATCAATGTTTTGCGAACAGTAAGAATGGTAGTGTTCTAATATAGCCATAATTCTTTGAAGAGAGTTTATTTTTTATTACAACTCCACAACACAAAACTAAAAATTTCATGTAAGTTTTTTGCACACAGGAATTTTTTAATTATTTTGGAAACAATTTGATAATGTGGGTTAATGATGTGTGTGTTAGTGTTGTGCAAATAATATTTATAAATATTAATTATTCAAAGTTGTAATTTTTTTTTTTTTTTTTTTTTTTTTTGAGCAAGTGATAGTCAACATTTACATGTGACTAAAATTCGTATGGATGTAAACTCTCATTAAAAGGCTGGGGCCAAAATGCGAACTCATTTTACTGGATTGCGAGGTTATTTAATTATGTTTATAGCAAATGGTACAAGGCAAGGCTTACAGTTCAGGGTCCTCCATGATGAACTGCCACATAATGTAGTATGTTGATGAAGATTACAATTTGAATGCAAAACCGTAAACTTAACAAACAGGGAAATTTTTTAAAAGTTTGCTTACTGATAGTGTGGACAACAAAACAAAAAGTCGAGACCCAAGTTTTGGGTCCTTTATTTTTGTAACATTTGTTATCTTTCTCACTTGAAGAGCTAATGTATAAAAAAAAGACAAAATGTAACATTTTCCCTTCAATTTATTTGAACCGTATAAGAAAATGATGTATAATAAAATAAGGTTATAATTTTTGTGTGTTTATTTGATTTCCTGATCATGTGCATTGCTTTTTCAGCAAAAACCTCAATTTATCGGTCATTAAGTTTGTTGCAGCTGCAGATGTCTATTGTTTTAGACGTAGTTACAGATTTAATCCATTGTTGCGTATATTTGATGGTTAAAACAGACAGACTGAAAAATACTGGAATTTACGGATATTTACAACTGTGGATGCAGTATTTTATGTTCCACTGATGTGCATCAGAAACTGTTAACATTCCACGAATGTCACCATGACGCAAGTTTAAAACAATTATGTTACATTCCAGGCCATAGATATGGCTCTCTAAAGCATTATTTCGCCATGTGTAGAATATTGATACAAATATAGTGTGCCATATAAATATATAGTATAGAGTAGTTAGCAGCAGTGCCACCACATTGCATTTTCACAGACTAGTAGAAGTAACACACATTTATGACACAATTTTTATCCTATATATGTTTAGTTCTCACATTAATCGTATTGGGTTAAGTTTTATATTTTGCCATCTACTTTTGTAATGGAAAAAAAACTGAAGGCATTGCTGGACAGATCATTGTACAAGAAAAATATCGCAAAGAGTAGGAGCTAGAACTAAAATGGCTTATAACATGGTAAAACAAAATTTTCAGCCATTTGTTCAGTCTACAGCTCTGAATTCAATGTGACGAAGGGCGGTCTCAAAGACTTGTGTTGGCATGAACATACAAAAGTACGCAAGTTCATGCAAAAAATCAGAGCACTGCTGCTGATAGTATTCTTTTTCCAGTTTTGTCGAGCAAGACAAAGTAGTTGTGGAGGGAGCTCTTTTCGGCAAACTTTGTGTGAATATAATTTGCCAGTAATACACTGTGATGTCACTAAACTCATTCCACAAATGCTTACAGAGAGTGAAATTGCAAGAAAAATCACTTTTTGTTCAAAAAATTACTCCAAATTATTGTTCAGGCTCTAGGAACATCAGTTACAAGCTATGTTTTCTTGGCTATGAAAACACAAATTTTTCACACTTAAGTCAACTGATACCTCAACCATGGCAGGTTGTTTTTTCTACAAATCTTTATTTACTTATTCAGTAGGCCTAAATAAAAACAAAAGAATATTTACATGTCAAATCCTAAAATATTTCTTTCGTTCACTAAAAAAAAATACATACAAAATTATTTGCATATCAGTTATTTATATTTTGATATGATGCATTGGTGCGCTTCTGGGAAGCGCACTCTACATGAACTACTTCGCCCCATCTGAAGTTGCAATCACCGATGGCCAAGTCACCTCCCAATAAAAATAGTAATGTAAGAGTGACATGTCCACCAAAGTTGAGTGTCTCAACATAACCTTGTAAAATGTGATCTCAGTTGTTACTGTTAAACATGTCTACAAGAATCGGTCGTGTAAACGCCCTTCCCCAAAGAAGCTACTCATTTCCACTTTACCACTCTCATTAGAGAGAAAGCTCACAATTCAAACTTCGGGCTGCCCAGCAAGAAGTCACTGCCTCCATGAGTGCATAAGGCAAGATATGTCATTTCCTCACGCCGAGTGCCGCTAAAAATAAGGATCCAGGAACCCAGGTGTGACTTAAAGCTCCACCCCCTGATGGGTGGGGTTAATTCCCCCTCACCCCTCTGAGAGCCCCCAAAATGGGAAGTTTAGTAAAACAGTAATCCCAGCGCAGACCTCAGAAGTGATCCTGCTGCACTCCTTGGCTGAGGGTGCAATCTCTGGGCAGAGTCCATCACTCGTGCTGACTGGAAGAACCAGTGGCCGTCGACGCCGCCATCCAGCTCCGGAGGACTGCCACCTACCAGAGGACTTAAACCTCTACGAACCGCTCGAGAAGTCATCAATGGTTACCAGAGGTCGCAGCAGACGCCCCTCCCCCGTGCAACAACTTCCTTCCTCTTGTCATACAGGTATTGTAGGTCGTTGCGACAGCATCCCCCTCTTCCCTTACGGCCCTGGTACAGCCATGTCTTCACCACTTGGGCGAAGAACTCCCTTTCTGCAAACTAAAACAGCTAGGTCCCTACAAGACAAAAACAACCCTAATTCAATTAGGAAATTATCATTGGTTGTCATTTTCAACAATGCAACCGGGGTATGCTGCTGGTCCAGACAGTACAGGTGGAGTAAACTGGTGGCTGGGTACCAGTATCTCTTGGTTCTTGGAGTCGTCTGAGAGATTGCGCATGTTCCTGAGGTACTAGACTTGCCAAGCTGTTTTACAAGTGAGGACTGATAGTCGTGCGCTGGACCTGATGCAACGAGTGTCACTCGAACGCTTTCTTTGAGTCCTTTCCTTTTGACAAAAGGCATGGGGAAGTGGATATTACCTCAACAAGCTGCAAGGCAACCACAGGTATTCGCCCGTTTGACTTTGTCACCACAGTGTGTAGTCTTTCTATTTAGGAATTAAAAATCCCCAGCGGAATCCATTCGAAGGAAAAGTAATCGCTAAGTGTGACGCCTTCGGGTGAGAGACGAGACGAACGATGACACAAATACTTGGTTGGTAATTTGGGCGCCAGCGGTGCTTCCCAATCACCGCACTATTGAGACTCGGGGATGCTGTGGGTTCTGCGTGTCCGTCTCACCAGTGCATACTTACAAGCACATTGGAAATACTAAGCTTTTAATTAACATAACTGAAATAAACAATAGATAAAACATATGTTGCTAGGACACGGTCACTACTGAATAAAAGAATTGTGTTCACTGTAAACTTGTTTTTATTGATGTTCATACGCATCAACGTGCCAATGAAATGATTATCTCGGTCATGACTAGCCAATTCCGCTTGGGTACTCCCCCAGCCTGAAATTACTCTAGCGCACGCCTAGATGGATGAGATCACCAAGGTACGTGAAAGCACAGCCTTCACAAGGGAAGAGGGCCGACAGCCGCTAGGGTGGACTGACTGTTTTCCCTGAAGATGGGACACGGTGAATTACAAATGAAACCCTTCATACATATTAACATATGTGATACACGGCATCACTAACGCAAACTCGTCGGGGCTTGCCCTCCAGCACGTGGGTAGTGTAGTGATGGCCTATACACAGAGCCATGTAGGACGGGAATAATTGCACCGTACACTTATTAATAAATAACATAAATCCTTAAATTATACATGAAACAAGATGGGACACGAGATGAATTTTCAAAATAAACACGAGTGAAAACAAGCTTAAATGCCGCTGGATGAAGTTCGTAGCGGACCACGTGGTGCAGGTGAAATTGCAATATTTCTGCGTGGAAACAGCAAATTGAAGTCGGACGAAAGATTAGTCTTGCTGAAAAAATTATTCTCTTTACGATTGCAGTGGTTACAAGCGTGTAACATGCCTGATGGCGGTAAAATCAAACATTACTGGGACTGCGTGGTCAAATACAAAAAGCATCAATTTACGTGAAAAATACATTGAACCCTGAAATTAATTATTGCACATTCGATGTTACATAAATGAGCTCTCAAACGCAATGATGGCATATACAAAGACTTGGCGTCAGTCGGCCACGTGGTTATATGTGATGTCGCCGTAAAATATTCAAACACGAAAAATTACCCTCAAATATATACATAAAAATAAAGCCCTTTAAACTGCATGTAGCAATAACGCAGAGGTTATAATGAAATGCCATAAACATAAGCGGATGGCACCTAATTCAAATTGCGCGGGTCGCGTGACCCCTCCGACATCTTCCTCCTCGATTAAGTTAAAAATGCCGCAAGGGCGCAAGAAATTAATAAAGCTGGGGAAAATGTCTGGCAAAAACCGTACACAAGCAAAGGTTAACCGGTAAACTAAATTAACTATGGAATCCTAAATCAGTGAACAAAAGTTGTAGTGCATATGCGACAGCGGCTTACCTCGCCAGCTCTCCTCGACAGACTGTCCAGAGACAAGCGTCGCACGGACCTACCATGGCTGCCTACGGAGTTCACATAAGCGGAAGTGCTATGCACGTCGAGTAAAATATTTTATTATTGAAAATAAAATGGCACAAATTAAATTAAATATTGTTTTACATTTCTATAATTTTCTTATTAATTTCAATATTATTTTAGTGTCCATTTATGACTGCATTCATGACGGAATATTAAGTGTTCTTAACCTCGGTGCCGCGGGCACTTTGAATTTTATAACCCAATAATTTAAAATTAGTACAATCATTTTAAGACGTATTAAACACTGCAAATACAATAGAACACATTTTACACTGAAAGATAACATTTATATGAAAGTTCAAAATTGTTGGCCTCTCTGCGCATGTGCAGGACACGTGACACGTATGTGGTGAGCGCCACTGGCTGTTAGCCGGCGTCAAGTTCAGCTTGCGGTTTAACAGACAGTGTACGTGTGTAGGATCCTCTGTTCACACAATCCCAGGGACTGGTGAAAAGGATGACCAATACTAGCGAATGAACTGTGCACAAACAATAGTGTGACTTCGTATGAGTAGATCCCCGTAGAATACCTGCGTACAAGGTACTACGACTACACTGAAGGTACTCAGGTTAAAGTTTGACGCACGTTTTATTTTCAAGAAAATAGTAACTTAAGGAGAGCACGTAGCTCCGGGTCAGCGACGTGGGCTTCAGGCCTCAAAAGTTATGGTTATGACGGTCGGCAGAGGCGTCAAGACTTAACAAAGGGGTGCATGAAGAATTACTGTAACAGAATCTCTTGCTTGATGTGTATGTGGTGTAGTAAACGACATAACAGTATCGCTGGCACTCGCTTGGAAAACTAAGCATGAAAGTGACAGGGTGGTAGTCTTCACAAAGTCTAGGATAGGAACCACTGCGGGGGTGTAGGGTTGCTGGTTATGTAGTGGAATGTCTCCTAACTGACTTAGACCTATCCTACCACAAGCTTTGCTGATGTGTACAGTCGGCAAGTAAGTTGTTCCGAGCAGTGCCTACAGAAAACACATATAGGCCTACCTTAAATGCAAAACAGAAACACGAGGATGGCCACACCAGTATAAAAAAACGATTCCACATTTACAAAATGTATATTTCCGGTAGTCAAAATAACATATCGATATTAATATATGGGCTAGGCCTATCGGCAGAAATATCTCATTGGTTATAAATATCGATATTTCTTTGAAAAATATCGCCATTTCGATACATCAATTTCTTCCTGACATCCTTATCGGAAAAGAAAATGGGCGGGCAAGATGGATACCTTTAGCTTTGCATTATACATCTTGCCCGGTAGCATCACTCGGGAACAAAACTTCTCATTAGACTATTGCGTCAACAGGCGTTTGAAAGGTTAACATTCAAGAAATAAATTTCCCTGCGTCATTAAATTACATTGTACAACACTGCATGAAATAAAGAAGCATTTCCATACATGAAAAATCGAAACTTTTACCTTGATATATTTGAAACAGTCCCAGTCTTATGCACACACAGCCATTATGGCGATGACTCTGCTGGTCAATACAGCAGTACATCTTACTACAAAATAATACTTATGCTGCTATCTAGCGGAGCTACTGAGAAATACGCGAAATCCATCTTGCCTGGAGTGTCCATCTTGCCTGGAGTGTCCATCTTGCCTGGAGTGTCCATCTTGCCCGGGTTTCCCCTAGAGAAAAATTTGTCCTCGCAATTATTTCGGCACATAGAAATTAAAACGGCGTGTTTTGGGATCCATATACCCTACCAAACAAGAGGGCAGTTTTTGTTACGTAAGTGACACTGCTCAGTAGGCCAGTATCAAATGTTCCAACATCTCGACGGTACAAAATTTGTATATAATAAGAGGTTGGCCACACTTGTGATTTTCATTACCGTGGAAGGTTTAACCAAATGTTTGCTATAGGTTGATGATCCCGGTAACAGAAAACAATGTTTGGAGTATAGTCATTTAATGTCACTTAGTTTCCGATGTTTCGGGAAATTACAATTTTCAAATGTGATTTGCCTTAATATTGTATTTAGGTACAATGCAATGTAAAGGGCTTTTTAATGTCTTCCGGCTTTATGCTTGAAAGCTTAGCAGGAGACGGCTTACACACTAACCCATAACCTAACTTAACACCCATGCCTTACCTAGGATTCGAGCCCAGAGCCGGGCGCCCCCAGATCGGTGACGCACAAACTGACTGCGCCACGGGAAGTCGGTTACTTATGTACAAAGTGTCATATATTTTCTACTTAACTTTTCATAAGGAATTACCTCCTGGAGTTTGTCGGTGATTTTTGGGTACACGTCATTCGAGTAGAAAACTTTAGCAATTCCCCCAATGTGGTTTATAAATATGTAAATAAATATTCGGTACGGGAAAAAAAACATCATCACAGTAACGCCATATGCATGAGAGAGAATTGCGGCTACTTCGAGAACACTCACAACTGCCATATTCGGTCGGTCACACTGTGAATACAAGAGATACAAATTTTAATATATGTTACACACATGTAGATCACTTCATGGGGAATACCGTAGGATAAATTTTAGGACTGGTGAAAAGAGTCCCCCCCCCCCTCCACCCCGCCATCATTAGGGAATCCAGCCCACTGTGCATCGCGAGATATAGGGCCCGGAAATTTTCGTCTCACACCCAAAATCGCCGCGGCCATTTGCCGGCACCTCGCGCATGCTCGCATCGCATCGCAGTCACCCAAGCGAATGAGACCGCATTTATTTCAATCGTGTTTTTATTCACGAATTTATAGTGTTGGAGTTTATCGCCCTTCAAAATTTAAACAGCCATTTCCATTCTAGTAAAGCTGTTCACGATAAAATGAGCACTTCTGAAATCCCTTGTTATGCCCCCTTATGGGGGCCATGCAAAGTACGTGGGGAAACGTAACTCTGATGGAGAACACAATATTATTTCACTGCGTCTTGTAATTAAAACCATTAAAATCTTACAGCCTGTTATATTATAATTTACAACACTTGTATTTTACGTGAATACCAAAAACTGCACTGGGGGAGCGTGTTACGTTAAATTAGTCTTTACCTGCAAGTATTTATATATTATCTAATAAACTATTGCCACGCCTCTAGCCAAGAGTCCTGTTAACTGCTGGAATGGCATTATCTTTTCGTTGCCGAAGGCTGATTGCTATCACGGCTATGGCGGACGAAACCCCATCTGCTAGTCCATGTTGCCCCGTCGTCGGCTGGATGTAGTAAGACCCGTCCTCGACTCTTCAGCGGCCTTAAGTATGGCGGCCGTTTAAAATACTTGTGTTTATTTGCAAACTGCACCGCGGCTTGTTTCCTGATTGCAGCGGTGGTGCTACGTTTCCGTGACACCTCTCTCTCTCTCTCTCTCTCTCTCTCTCTCTCTCTCTCTCTCTCTTCTCTCTCTCTCTCTCTCTCTCTCTCTCTCTCTCTCTTTCGTTGCACCTGGGATGGTGCGTTCATGCTAGGATTTTATCTAGAGCCTGCCCACACCATAACACCCTGGAAGATCTACTTGTATGCTCATTGGAAATACTACCACCAAATGTAAAATTATCATTGCCATGATGATGGTCACTTTATTCATGCATCGGCCAAGTGAAACTGTAAATTTATTGAGATCGTAAATATTTTAGAAATTCGTAAATTTGTACACTTATTATGTATTTAAAACCTGAAAGCAAAGCAAATACTTTCGGTATTGGCATGTGTTAAACCTTACACTTTTAACTCAGCGTTAAGGTGTGAAAATAGTTACCCTCCACGCGCACAGTGGGACCAAATCCCCAAAACGTGGCCAAAAGTCACTAAAGTAATTTTGGTTTAGAAATATGATAGATCTCTAGCGACATAGTCAAATGTCCAGTACAAACAAAATCACCTCGATATACTCGTAAATGTGTATATATTGTTCGGAATTTGCACCTAAAGTAGACACTTGGTCTGACTGTCTGTACGAACACGTAAAGTGTCGCTGAATACGACGGGCCGTCACTTGGCAAATAAGGCTCAGTTTACGATTACAACCAGATGTACTTAATCCTCGTTCGTTATTTGTCACACATTAATGTCCCAAACTGTATTGTAATACACGTATTGATATTATAGGACATATTTCAAAACATAAGCATTTTATACGCATTTGGTAAATTGGACGAAGCCTATAAAAAATTCCTCGCGATATCTCGCGTTCTTCTTTCTTGTAACGCAAAGCTTACTTCTTTGGCTACGTTCTGTCCAAACATTACGTGCTACTCCTTGCTACGTTGCGAAATAGAGTGGATCTAGCAGAAAACTGTGCATGACTGACTATGCTCAGATCGGACGCGCGCGCAGAAACCTGCTGATAGGGCAACGAAGTTGGAGTTATCTGTCGGTGCCTGCCTCGACAGGTTTTTATCACAAACCGTCCAGTGGTCTGTCAGCAACAGTCCAAACAGAGACTTCACTCAAGTTGTTGTTAGTCGCTGTGTGTAGCAGCAGCAAAACCGTGCCGTGGTGTTGTTTGTTGTGTGGATTACGAAGATGTCATTTACAATAACATATTGGCAGTTGTTACCGGTTGTTGATGGAGAAATCATCCGAACTGTGAAAAATTCGTTTGGAACATGTCGACGATGCCATTAAATGCGCCTTCCCTCAAGATATGTCGAAGAATGATTGGAGGGCTATAAAATTAGATTGCTGCAAAAAAATACGCTGCTGTCAAGAAAAGGTGGGATGACTCGTGCAGAATCGAAGCAAAGTTTTGCTAGAAGTACCTTACCTGGCTTGACACACCTGTGACATTTGCAATTCCGGACAAACAAACCACAAGAACGAGTGACTCTGGTAAGTAACCAAAAATCATGTCAGTGTTTACAAAACTGTCATATTAGTTTGATTTATTAGTGATACCCTATTCATTTTCTTATTTGCAGTAATTGATAGACCTGAGAGAGTTCACTTACTCATCGGGAAGGAGTAAAAGGTGTAAAGTGCAAGAATTACAAGAGCGTGTACCTCCGGAGGTATTAGCTCATGCAGCGCAAATGAGTCTTTGATCAGCTGGAAAACTTGAAGAGTCCAAAGTTGAAAGTAGAACAGTTTTGACGACACCAAATCGCACGGGCAAAATCAGCGCGGCTTACAGACAGCATCAGTTAACTACCGTAACACCATACACTCTGCGTGAAGCGCTGTCACTTATGCTAGAGACTGGCCTTTCCAGAGGTAACTATCAAACATAACGAATGGAGGCAAAGGCTAGAGGATCGAGGCAATACCCATCATACACATTCGTAACGCAAAACAAGAGTGTTATCAGTTCGAAGAAAGTATGACTATTACCGAATTGAAAGCGGAACTCAAACTGCAGGCTCTCTTAGATCTGGCAGTGAAACGAATAATCGAACTGCAAGAAAATATTTTTTCTGGCTCTTTCTGCTGACGTGCGTGAAAACCCAATTTTACTTTCAAAATGGGGATGTGGCGCTAGTAGTGGGCATGCGGCTTACAAATAAAGAAGTATCCAGGAAGTGATGTTTGATGCAAGAGTGTTAATAACATGCTTAGTGCCTCTGCAAATGTACGGATTAAGTCCAGATAATTGGGAAAAAAAAATTAACCGTGTGGCAAAATCCACGGCCATCATCTACTCGGCACTGCAGGCCAATGAAGCTGGATTTCACCTCTGAAACCACCGCTAAAATTATAGCAGAAAAGTAACACATGGATGAACAAATCACAGATCTTCAACCCACGGTCTTGGAAAACGCAGCCACATCCCACTTGTATGTGATTCACCAGTTAGCGAAGACGATGATTGACGGGAAGACTTGCAATGCATTGACGGAAACAGCCTCAGCTCAACGTTGCAATATGTGCTGTGTGACTCGTAAAATCGTTAACAATATATACTTGGTTGTGAAGAGGGCAATCGATGAAAGAGTCAGTCAATATAGCCTATCAATTTAGCATGCATATGTACGCTTCCTTCATCTGTCGTACAGACTACCATTTAATTCGTGGCTTATAACAAAAGAGTTTTAAAAGAACAAATTGCAGCAAGACAGTCTTTTTCAAAAGTAAAATGGGACTTTTGA
Organism: Dryococelus australis; assembly: GCA_029891345.1. NCBI lineage: Eukaryota > Metazoa > Arthropoda > Insecta > Phasmatodea > Phasmatidae > Dryococelus > Dryococelus australis. The sequence continues at coordinate 103,681,529 of CM057004.1, forward strand.
TTGCCGTTATTCTTCAAGGAAAGGTAACAACACACGGTGGAAATACTGCTTGCCATATTTTTTTTTTTTTTAAGATGCCCTTCAGTCCGCATAAATCACCGGTTTCGACGAAGCACTTATTACAAAATCTGCTACTGCACTGCTCGTTGTGTCAAGTGATTTTGCAGTCGATAGTGATGCTTTCCGTGTATATGCCTTAGACACAGAGCATCTGTATGTGAAGGAGTACAGCCGGTGTCCTACGCCAACTTCACCACACAAAATCCTTATTCATCGAGATTATATAATATCCGTCGCACTTTTGCCGATAGAGACGCTTAGCGAAGGAGCTCAAGAAGCCCGACATAAAGATTGTCGATGATTTCAGGAAACCAGGTGCCTGAAAACGTCGCGAGTGGAGAGTAACAGGGACTTGCTAAAGATATATTTTAACCACCTCTGACCCCATTATTTCATCCCTTCGACCATCCCTTCCAAAAGTTTCAGAACATAACACCAGCAATGCTAGCTCTTCTGAAAGAATCTGATGTGGTTTAACCTCGCAAACACCACTTATCATCTATCATTTAATATGGCAGCAACTATACATAATTATTGTAAATTGTCTATTAACGTGTTTATTCCACGTAATGAAGGTATATGTATGTATGGAGCTTTTCAGTAAATAGATTGAATTAAATATTTAATATTGTCCTCGGAAATATTGATTACCAAGAACAGTTACACATCTCCAAGTGCAACACACGTGTAAAAGAATACTGCGGATGGGGTTGAAACGCCCCACACGCGAACATTTTGGATATAATGTTAATTTTAGGTTTAAGGCACAGACGCGATTACAAATAATACAAAAGTAATGACTTTAAAATGTGGAATAGACTTTTGGCCACGTTTAGGGGGATTTGGCCCCACTGCGCGGCATTACCAACTTTACTGAGCGTGTACCGGTTAACGAGTCCATTGAAATACATGCGGGTACGAGGCAGTGACATTTTTCAAATGTTGGTTTCAAAAGTACTCATTTTATCGTGAACAGCTCATACCCTTTAATTCACAGGATTGCAATTATATATTGATATAATAATCAGATATTCTGATGGCTTAATTGTACTATTTGCAGACATCACGAGACATTTATGATCGTGTAAATCGGGTAGATTACTACGAAGTTTCTTTCAGAGAGGGTGCAACCTAGATATAGACTGTACAATTAATATGGACTTTGTACTTCTGTGGATTGTTTTGTTGCAACATTTCCCTTCTGCTAATTTTGCGCTAGCCTTCTCTTCAGGTGTATGCCTACGTATTTGTGTACGAGGTTTACACAGTACGAAATGATGTACACTGGTAACCCTGCAATTACTTCAGCTTTTATTCCTTTTTTTTTTTGCTCTCATGTTTCCTGTGCCGAGGTTCTTTCGTAACTGTCGTTTCATCACATACACACGTCTGCCATTCATTGCGCCTAATTATGAAAGGAAAAACAATGAGCGAAAGTAATAGACAATGTCTGCGCATGCCGTCGATCAACGTCGTGAGCCACGTGTGTGGACGAAGTTTAACGAAACACGGTAAACACGTGCCGATCAATATTACAGTTCACTCAAGAAAACGCACTACAGAGGTACTTACAACCTACTATGCTTGGGGAAAAAAAAAAAAAAATAAAAAAAAAAATAACTACCGAGTAAGTATTCTGACACCAACAAGATATTCGTATAATAAACACGATGAGAAAAAAATCACACGCACAACGGCCTTTCACCGGGCTGGAAACTGGAAACACTGACATTGGCTGGAAACTTTTGCTGTTCGTATGTGTGGACATACTCTGTAATAAATGCTAAACATGTTTTTAAAGTCCAGTCAATTACAACTTTTAGTTTCGAGTACTATTTTCTTCCAAAGAAATAGTCAACTTAACATCACGGATCCCGCAGCAGTTCATCAGCTGATACAATACTGTACGAACGAGAGCATTTACTTTTTACATAGAGTGTAGGTTGGTCCCATTGTCTGTCAGATCTTACCCCACTTATATGAAATGGACAATGGTACTGGAGCGAAGATATTTTGGGTGACTCTTAATAACGAGGGTTTGAGAGCCGATAACGACGAAGCGAAGTGGGTATAGGCTATTCATGGTAAAGTGAACACTTTTTAACACCCTTCCAACAGTCATTAACCACAAATAAAAATAGTTTATTGCAACCTTAGACGTTTACTTTTGAGAGTGGGGGAATGTATGCATTATGTTTGTCAGTCACACGACAATTTTTATATTAAAAAGTTACAGAAAGATAGAAGTTGACTGAAAAGAAAAATTTAGCAGGACCTAAAAAAAGTGCTCACTTTACCATGAACAGCCTTTAAGGAGTAGCACCGGGATGCAAGTTCACCTTGCTCGTGGGGATCGTGGCGGACGATAGTAGTACGATAAAATAAAGTTATAACAAACTATAACCCGACTACTCAAAAGTTAAAAACAAGTTTTCAGTTAAGTGTACGAGTATAATCATGAAGCCGTAGTCATACGTCGTACCGTTTAATAAGACACTTCACATATAGGGGAGGGGGTACATGGGGCATTTTTTTTAAGAACTAAAGTAGGTATATATGTACTAAATTTCATTCATTTCAGTTCAGGTTCAGTGCTGTAGAAACTAAATTGCTGTGACACCCCAGGATGGTAGCCTATTGTGACCCATTGCTGAGCAGAGGCCTCCACCTATGCCTTCCGTTTATCTCGGTCTTGCGCCAGACTTAGTTATAAGTTAAAAGTGACATACAATTGCAAATTAATAGTTTTTGTTACAAGGATCACACCACTACTTTGAACTAAAGCATAATAAAAATGGAAACAGGTATATCAATGACGGAGAATAAGTGCTAACTGTCGAGTATTTGCGGAGGGACTCAGTTAATATACTGCTGGGTGTCGAAGAAAATCGGCCAGAGGTTAGTTAACATTCAATTTAATTTTTGAACCTCCAAGAGAAAATATTTTTGCTAGTTGTCACAAACGATTGTCCAGATAATTTTCCACGTGATAATGTTTACTCTTTTCTTTTTCCAGTAGCATGGAAGGGTGGAAGTGAACGAGGGTGGTCAGGGTGGTGGGTGGAGTGAGGTTCAGGCGGTGCGGATGGTTGAGACATTGAAAGGGAAGAACACGAAATCCAAAATGGCCGCCATGCTAGTGGATTGAGGGAGCAGGTGAGCCAGAACCGGTGCTCTCCCTCTACTTCATCGTGTGGGTTCTGATGTATAGGCTGTTCACGGTAAAATGAGCACTTTTGGAAGCCCTGCTTAAGATCTACCTGTATGCACGTTGTGTGTTATTCCGCCTTATGTGAAATTAACATTGCCATGGGCCTCATCACTTTATTCATGCGTCGGTAAAGTGAAACTGTGAAATTATTAGAAAAGCAAATATTGTACAAATGTGCCCATTTTTACACTTCAATGCATTACAAAATACAGAAAGCGAGAAAAATAATTTAAGTTATCACGTATGGTTTTCCAACACTTATTGTGCGACGTTAATATATGGAACTACTTTCCCCTCGATCGTTACCAACTTTACTGGAAACATATCACTCATTGCGCCCGTTAAAATATATGCAAGTAGGAGCAGTGGGCTTTTTTTTTTCTTCTAAGGTTGATTTCGAAAGTGCTCACTTTATCGAGAACAGCCTTTATACAATATTTGCAGGCGTGCGTGTGGACAAAAGAGCCAGGTGAAACCAAAACAAACAAACCCAGGCTGCCAAGAAAAATCGGGCGAGGGAGTGCTTGGGTGAGATTCAAGAAGTGCGCCGTGCCGATAAGACGTCGGAGGGACGTGAGCCGGAGGTGTCAAGCTGTGGTGACGCAAGTTTCGGTGTTCCGGCGAGGTTAACGGGGGCGAGTCGAGAAGAGGCGCCGACCCAGTTCAGTGGAGGAAAGGTGGCAGCTGCTGGCGCTGCCCGCCTTCAGTGAGGTAACGCCTCCCGGGCAATTAGCAACTGCTGCCAACTAACGCCGGCCAGCCAACACAGCAATTTTCACCGCGACATCAGACTACACAAGGCGTGTTTTATAGCCTGTAGCAATGAAGTAGGTATACGCTATTCACGGTAAAATGAGAACTTTTGAAAGCCCTGCTTAGGATCTACTTGTATGCACGTTGTGTATTATTCCGCCTTATGTAAGATTAACATTGCCATGGGCCTCATCACTTTAGTCATGCGTCGGTCAAGTGAAACTAGGAAATTATTATAAAAGTAAATATTTTACCAAAGTACTAATTTTTACACTTGGACGCATTAAAAAAAGATCACAAAGCGAAAGAAATAATTTTATAATGATCAGGAATGGTTAACACTTTCTGTTTGACGTTAAGATACGGAACTACTTCCCATCCATCGTTACCAACTTTACTGGGCGTATGTCACTCAGGGCTCCCGTTAAAATATATGCAGTTATGGCCAGTGACTTTTTCTAACGTTTATTTCAAAATTGCTCACTTTATCGTGAATAGACAATATAAGCTATTCACGGTAAACTGACCACTGTTGATAGCCCTGCCAAAGATCTACTTATATGCACAGTGTGTATTCATCCGCCATGTTTAAAATTTACGTTGCCATGGGCATGCGCACTTTATTCATGTGTCGGTCAAGTAAAACTGTACAGTTATCAAAAAGTAAATATTTTAAAAATTGACTCATTTTCACACTTATGCGCATTAAAAAAAAAACAGAAAGAAAAATTAATGAATTCAGTATTCACAAATGTTGACCTAATTCGACGTTAGGTAATGCAACTATCTACTTCCCTTCCGTCGTTACCAACATCACAGATGAACAGCCAATTGATTAGTTTGAAGACTGTCCACGATAAAGTGAGCACTTTTGAAATCAACCTTAGAGAAAAGTCACTGCCTCTACCTGCATATATTTTAACAGGCACACTGAGCGGCATACGCCCAGTATAGTTGGTAACGATGGATGAACAGTAGTTCCATATCTTAAAGTCATAAAAAATGTGTTAGGTAACCATTTACGAAAACAAATTATTTCTTTCGCTTTTCTGTTTTTTTTTTTTTTTTTTTTTAATGATGCATCGAAGTGTAAAAACGCGAGCAGGTTTGTAAAATATTTACTTCTTTAATCATTTTAGCGTTTCTCTTGACCGACGCGTGAACTAAGTGATGAGGCCCATGTCGATGATAATTTTACATAAGGTGGAAGAATACACAACGTGCATACAAGTAGATCTTAAGCAGGGCTTTCAAAAGTACTAATTTTATCGTCAACAGCCGTTATACATATATATGATAGGCAAACAATTTTACGTACACGCCTTCTCAGCTCCATAACTGTTAAATAAAAAGAAATACGTACTAGCCTTTGGATTAAGAATTTAACTAAGCACAAAAAATAAACAACAAGCCCACACAGACGGAGGCGTACGACGAGCCGTCGTTCATTCATTCGCATCTGAAGACGAGACTTCAACCTATCGTGTAACTTGCAGTTCTTCTGAGAGCAGCGTTCGCGCGAGAGGAATTCTTGCGGCGTGTAGCGTGGATGAGCAATTAGCGAATCTCCGACGGCGGTGAAATGCGGTAGGGTCAACACACAGGTCAAAGTAGCAAGGTGAAAGCCTGCCTAACTACTGCAATCGCGGCAGCTTTTCGGAAGTCGTCGTTACTGCGAGACCAGTCACTCCTCTATCACCAGTTTTGACTGTAAATAGTTTTCTTAGTGGCAGGATCAACACGCTGTTCGCTTCTGTCGAGAATGCGATCCGTGCAGCATTGAATTTGCACACGAAAATGTTTGATAGCTATTTACGAACCTGAAGAACAATACTTATGTTAGGGGATAGGGGATTGTCGGTTTAATGAAGCCCACATATGTTTCCACGTGCGTAAAAAAAAAAAAAAAAAAAAAAAAAAACCGCTATTGGAAAAAGTATTTAATTTTAGTTTTGACAGTTACGAATATTGATACATGCTGCTCACAATTAATTGTGTAATAAATTGATGTAATTATTCCAATAGGTTGCTAAGCTTTATTAAGGTGGCACGATCAGAAGTGCTGAAACGTTTTCTTTCGGCTGGCTTAATTTTCTACCGATAGTCTCTTGTTTTGTTGTATTTAATTTCTTCCCCGATGCACATAAAAGTTCATGGTAATAATAGATCATTATTTCACGTCGTTGGTTGACATGCTGGCCAACAGCACAAGGTCGAAAACAGGAAACTGCATTACTTTTGGTTAGGGAATGGCGAAAGTACAGCTGATTTGCTGCTAAGCAATAATTTTCGAACTCAGCCTTCGAAAAAATTCCCTGGCCCTGAGTATACTGATTTTTTTTTACAGGTACACTTAACTAGCGTGTTCCCGCGGCAAAGTTGGCATCCCACCGATGTAAGAGAAGTAGCTCCACTTCCTAGCCTATTTAAAGTGTCACGTTTGAGATTTGTGGTCACCGAATTCATTTTCAGTTTGTTTTAAACACATAGAAGTAAAATCTAGCACGTTAAGTAACGCACTAACATTCCTAACAAGAGTTTCGAAATATTGGCGCTTGAATATAGTGATCGGGTCGACGGCAATGTTAGTTTTGCATATGGCGGAAGGATACGAGAATATGTATAAAAATAAACCCTAGCCAAGGTTTTTAAAAGTTCCCAATTAACAGCACAAACTGTCTATACGTTTCATTTCAAAGAGCCGGGTAACCATTTTCCTGGAATGCGGATGGAAAGCTATTGGAACCCCACCCCTACACCATCAGGCATGGTGAGTCCACGAATTACAGAATGCGAGTCAGGCACGTTAACTGCAAGTCCAAACATTACGGTCTGTTCGCCAAACACGCAACTAGCTCTTGCAGTTGCGGTAGTCAGAGCCGTGTCTAGAGAACGTGTTTGTTGACGTTGCCTAGCATCATGATCGTGAGCTGTATATACATTGCTCATGTTCCGAGTGTTTTTTTTTTTTTTTTTAACTTCAAGGATATGTCTGCCCTGAAGGGGATCTTCGCCCGCATTGCGACAAGCTACCAGCGCCAAGTTTTCTCTTGCTGTTCGATGCTTATTCGCACGACCCACGCAATTACTCGTAAATAAACTCGATGTCCTCCTCCCGTAAGTACTTTCGCCGAGGCCAGTGATATTTACAGTGCGTACCCAGGGCCGTGCACAGCCTTAAAAAGTGGCGGATGAAAATATAAAATTTCCTCCCTCCCCCTACACCCCCTTTCCCCCCCCCCCACAAATTAAACAAGAATTCAGAACATTTTTCAATAATAGATTCACTTTATTTTGAACCTATCTTAACATTCTTCAGCAGTAGATAAACATTATTTTTCACCTATCGTCACATTCTTCAATAGTAGATCAACTTTATTTGAAACCTATCTTTGAACATAAAGCCGAGGCTACAATCACCGTAGCGTTTCCGTAACAAGATAACAGTGGCGTTACCGTGGAAGTACGAACATTTACTGGCTACAACCGCAGTTAGAAAACTGTTACGCGGTTAATGAGCAAAGAGCACAATTAAAAAAGACAGGCTGTACGTGTATCGCGGATATTTACAAACAGTGTGTTGGCTAACCTGATATTTATTTTTGTTTGTCGACTTGTGATGAATAAAGAGTTTCGCTGGAATCGTGTTTCGGGATATTTAAAGCGTGGTATACATGTTAATAATTGCGTTGACTATTTAAATAAACTTAAATATGAACTGTACAGCGAAGTTCATTTAATAACTATGTTCTTTTTATAAGCTTGCACTGCACTGACTCTCGTGGTTGGAAATGTCTCGTGATTGGCCGGCGTAGACCTCAACGTAAGAGAATTGAAAATATTCGAATCTTCTTTACGCCGCTACCGCGAGCAGGCTGCTATCTTACGCCGTTATGTTGTGTTGTAGTTGGTTCCATATACAAATGTGGGTTCAAATTTTTATTGTTATTTCTTACGGTGATTGTAGCCGGGCTTTAAACGGACTAAACTGAGGAAACAGTGCAGGTGACGTGCCTTAATAGCTGCGAACTGTTCTACAACTGCATCAAAAGAGAGCTTGCGAGCAATGTATTTTTTTTTTTTATTGAATGTATCGCCAGTCCAGATAACAGTTCTTGGACAATAGTGGATCGCAAATAGTTTTTGAGTATTTTCAGATTGCTGAAACTTCTCTCGCATGTGGCTATTGCTATTGAGACGGATAGTCAGCAACAATTTGTATGCAGCGGGGAGCGCTTGCTTTGTGTACAGTACCCGTGCTGCGCTCTATTGTTAACAGCGAGAATTCCGTCAATGCGGTGACACGACGTACCACGTACAGACTCTTCAATGTTTAAAAATGGTGAGCATTTGTATTGTTATGATAAGGTTGTAGTACTTCAATTGACTAATTCAAAAGTCACCTATCCTATTATATAATAAGTTTCCATTAAATAAACCTATTTTACACAATAAACATAGTATTTAATTTCAAAATAATGTGAAATGCTTGCAGAAATAACTTCTCACATATAGTTAGTTTACCATAAACACTTTCTCGATTTTTCGCCCCTTGCAGAGGATTTCGCCCTCTTCAGCGATTCGCGCATGACCGGGGGGGGGGGGGGGCTCCCTCACCCTTCCTCCACCCTAAACAAAGCACGGCCCTGTGCGTACCGCGATCTCCTGGGAGATTCCACCTCGTCACCACGAACTTGGCTGGCGCAATAATGAAATATTTATAGCAGCTGTGGCAGTTAATTATAGGCTGTTCACGGCAAAGTGAGCACTTTTAAAGATCGTTCCGCCAAATTTTTAAATAAATATTGCCATGTAAGTAATAAACACAGTGTATATATTTCACTGGACTCTAAAAATAATGTCTAAAGCTACAATAAAAAAATATTTATTTACAATTATTTCAAATTAGAGGGCTTCAAAAATTGCTCACTTCACTGTGAACTCTACTCCTTTTTTCCTTTGTTATTTCTATGTTTTTTTTAAGTCTAAAATAGTTTTCTAATTAAATGAGTACTTATTAAATCGCCATTCTTGAAAATATATGCTAGTAATTCCATAAGAACACCTGCCTGTCTACAGAAACACTGAAAGTGAGGTAGCATAAGCAATATTTTTTTTTTTGAAAGCACAGGCCACCGTTCTCCACTTAATTCCACACTTACTTACAAAAGAGGCACTACAATCTATACTTCGTGGGACGATGCATATTCAGTTCTTAAACTTATAAAAGTGATGCATATTCAGTTCTTAAACTTATAAAAGTGATGCATATTCAGTTCTTAAACTTATAAAAGTGATGCTATATCCCGTTTAATGTTAACTGCAGCAGAAGAACTTCAGAGAAGTATTATAATACGAAAGTAAATACTAAATAAAAAAAAAAAAAAATGGCTTTTTGAGGAAAATTTCCTTTACGTACAAAAATGATTCTAGATAGCTACATCTACGTGTTGGACTGATGTTGCTGTCCGAGTTTCATAACTTATAGTTTGGTGGACCTTTGACTTTGATGGCAACCAGATCTTCATGACTTCGTGTATGCATTACGTCAAGTAAGGCGTATAATTTACCTTTAAAGTTAAATATGTACCAAATTTTCATGATGAACTTTTGTTTCAAACTTCTCCAGCCAGTGATTGCTCAAAGTGGTTTAGTCTCACAGGTCCTGATCATTATTTGATGTAAGGCTCAAGGTCACACAATCGAGAGTTTCGGTTGTTTTGTAAGACTGAGTTGCTGGACGATGGCACATGTAGGAGTGCAGTGTCATGGAACATTTGATAGAGCTTAATATCGTTCTTTAGCTATCATGGAATATTTAGGGAACATCCTAAATTTGATTTATAAAAGCAATCATATTCTTATTATCATCTTATTCATTTTCTGATAACAGATAGTAGTTCTTCCTTCTTTGATTTTTTTTTAATTGTAAGATTGAAAGGTAGTTGTGACATGTTGTCCTGTGTAGTGTTACAAGTGTCTGTTTATAAAAAAATATAAACTTGATTTTTACATGTGCTTTCTGTAGGTAGAGTGTAGCTTAAGGTTGCACTATTAAATGATTACTAGTACAAGTTTCTGCCATTATGATCTAAGTAAGCATGATGATTTAAAGTGATAATTCTGAAGATAAAATTAGTTTTTTTTATACTTTTTCTTTGATAGTTAACAAGTTGATGTTAACAAATATACATGTTAAAAGGCGCCCATAGCTCTACATCCATGAACTACACTCTTATAAGTAATTCTGTACGAAACTCTACAATAATATTAACAAATTTTTTTTTTTTTGCGTTTCCGCTGGATTGTGATATTTCCAACAAATGTAATGGTACAGTACATAAACTGTACAAGTTTCAACATATTTGTGGACTTACAGAATTTGCACAACTCTACAAAATTTATATAGGACCGCTCGGCTGAAGGTTTACAAGTGGTATTGAACTCACTTTGTTGTCTGGTAGTGAAACAAGGATTATTATAAAGAAAGAATAACACCAATACACAGCTCGGGAAGGATTTATTTTAATACGTCAAAGGGTGATTTTAAATCGATTAAATAATACTTCAACAATAAAACAAGAGCTTTGTAATTATGCGGTCGATGAAAGAATACGTGAATATTTAAGAGCCTTGCGCAAGATATGTGCTTACTACACTTACGCAAATGATGAATACGTTCTATATTGCGCCAAGCTTTTACATGCTAAATATTAAGTTATGCAAAAATATTATTTTGTAGTAAAGTTTATTACGGCTGTTCGACCACGTCTTAAAAGTTCTACAAATCCTGTAAGTACTCCAATAATTATTTTTATCTTTTTAGTTCATTTATAAATGAAAGCTTGGTTTAAAACGTTTTTTTACAATTAATATTTATTTTTCACTGTTTAGTCTCACCTGATTTTTTTGTTATATAGGTAGAATATTTATACATTCGCAGACTCGTCCGCCATGGGTATCGCTTGCGATCAGGCGAGTTTCAGTGCTCTCTTTTCGCGGGAAGTTGAACCAGCATGTTGAATACTCATTATTTATCTTACACGTGTGTGTATGTCGATGTATCTGACATTTCAATACGAGCTCACGCAGATCGGAATCTTCAAATGGTATTTCATATACACACACGTGGTCGATCATTTGAATTCCTACTTGTGTGTTAAGAGTTTGGATGGTCTTTTTCCCACACAAAAAACCTTGTGTAAATGAGAACTTCCCCGGCACTGGAACTCTACACGCCAGCAGTATTCTACAACTTGTTCACCAAATACTTCGTGGTTGCTGGTGATTCGGAGGGCCGCCGGACATACACCTCACAGACACCTACCAACCATACAAACAAGTGAAGTTGAATAAAAGCTTATACAATTATTGAGCGGACGATAAGCGGTAGGCAGGGCGCGGGCCCAAACGGGAGCGCAGTATAAAAGAATCCCTAAAATGTAAGCTTGGAAAATAATCATTTTGGTGGGAAAGTCTAAAGGACTGGCCGGCTTCAACAGGGGAGCAAGAACACATAAGACTTCCGGGCTGGCGCTATACCACTGTTGCAAAATTTGTATCACAGCGTAGTCCACCATCCAGATGCACACCTAGATATCTAGCGGAAGGCGCCCAGGGTATTACAACACCGCGACTACACAGCGCAGCAGGCAGACCGGTGATTTGTCGGCATTGGCTTTCATTCCCCACGCAGTGAAGCAAGATAGTGAAGTACTCACTGTATCTGACAAACCCGAGGGGGAGGGGGGGGGGAGTGGTATATCAGCAGTTGGACAAGAAGAGGAAATGATTGCCGTGTCATCCGCGTGCAAGGTTAATTCACAGAGCTTCTTACACGATAGAAAACTTTAGCATTTGACTTTACATTTCCTTTCCTCTGACGAAACCACCATTACACAATACAAGATTGTGAAGTCAGAGCTCAGACAATCGAATATCGGTTCTGCGAGCTTCGTAGAAATGTGTATTTTGCTATGTAAATAATTATGATGTTATTCAGGAATGCATTTTACGTGCCGTTTTTAAAAATAGGCTTAAATTTTTATATTACAAGTTTATTTCAACACAAAAAATTACATTGTTTACTTTAGTAAATTATGTCAATCAATATATTTCCTCTTCACAATATATTAATTTGCCATTTATTAAATTTAAGGCGAGTTTTGTGTAATATACCGGTATTAAAATCGCCCTAATATAAAATAACGCACTTTCCACATAACCTCTGTTAGATTCCCGGCAAAATGGCTGCTTGACTTTGACTTTAAATTTCAACTTTTCGAAATCGTAAAGTCAAAGAGTGCTTGACTTTACCTTTCACAGTTCCATTGTGTCAAGCTCCATAAGAAACAACATGTCGGAAAGCAAATGTAAAGTCAAATCGCAAGTCAAATGTTAAAGTTTTCAATTGTGTAAGGGCCTTAAGGCGGGACAGGAATATCGGAAGTAAAGATGGGGATGAAATGAGAGGGGAAAGAATGGCGCCTTGTGGACGCAGGTGGGGATGGGCCGAGGTTGCGATAAATAGGATGATACACGAACACGGAATGTAGGGCTGGTAAGGAAATTGTAAAGAATATGAATGAGAGTGGAGGAAAACCTTGATACTTTAACTTGGGTAAAGGCTCATGGTGGCTAAGGGGGAGTGTTAGATATGTGCCGATGTCTAGTTATGCGAATTTATGTTTATAATATTACAGGTGAGGTCAAAGTATTTCGTGCAAAAATAATTTAAAAAATTATAGGCCTAACTTTATATTTTTTTAATTTTGAAGAAAATTATATATATTTTTAGATTATTTATAAAAAGCTATATAAACAAAGCCACTGTTTATTCTTTAACGAAAGAAATGTCATAGGTTTAAATGAGACACACACTCTGCCAAGACATAAGCGTTTTTCTTGTAAGAAGTTGTATGGCGTCTGATATTTCATCTTAAGGTCCAATAGGACCGAGCTTGTGTGATGAAAGGAAGCAAAACCGGAAGTGTTTTGGTCGACGACGCGGGCCACTGCATGTTGCACAGATAGCCCGCGGCGAAAACCAAACTGAAATGAAGGAAGAGAGCGAAATGGGGTGAGATGGCGTTCTAATCGAGGAAGAATAATGCGTTCGGCCACTCTGTGGAGCACCGAAAGGAGACTAATGAGTCGATAGCTATAAGGGAGATGAGCTGGAGCACGATGCTTTAGAATGGAGACAAGCATCGCAGCCCGCCAGGCAAAGGGAAAGTAACTTGCCAAAGGAATTGCGTTAATCAGACGAGCGAGATAGACAATGGCTTTGCGGGTCGAAGAGTAAATACGCCGCGGATGAAGACGGTCGGGACCAGGAGCTGTGTTTAGACGAAGACAGGAAGTGGCAAGAAGGATATCACGCAACAATGACTTGGACGTCCGAACGAAGGATTTTCCGCTAACCATCAGCCGGGAATCCCCCTGATTCCCGCAGATACACTGCGTAGATGGTATAGGCCGTTCACGGTCAAATGAGCACTTTTGAAGCCCCAGTTACTTTTCCCTTTCATTAAATACAGTGTGTGCATTCCACTGCACTCGGAAGTTAACGTCTAAAGGCCAGAATGAAATATATTTATTGAATATTATTACAAATGAGAGGGCTTACAAAAGTGCTCACTTTACCGTGAATAGCCTATAATGGGGTTGAGTTTACAGTACACCCGAGCAGCTACCGAGTCCTTATTACTAGAGTTAGTGAGTTTTCGCGAATAAATTTGAGTTCACGGTAAGCTTAAATACTATAAGCACCCTACAGCACTTTGTGGTTTACCATTGGTTGCTGTCTGCTTGGGAAGGCGTTTTCATATTTGACCGGGCCACTCAGAATTCGGCAACATCCGCGCGGCTCCTACGTGATTCGTGTGCAGGCAGTTAACACGCGTCAAAAATCAACTAAGCCAATCAAGATATGTCAACGACCCTACTTTTTTTTAAAAATATAACTTGTCTTGAAATCTTTTCGCGAAATTTCACAACCCCTACCTGGGGGGGGGGGGGGAGCGACTGAATTGCGGAATAATGGCGCGAACAAGGAGAGCAACTCCCCCGCCCCGCGTCGGACGGTACATAGGCCGTGTCCGAATTCAGGTGTATACTTGCGTACGTGCATCATTGCATACTTCACTTACTCTTGGCACCAAATTTGATGAATTCGGACAGGCAGTCTTGTTGGCTGCGGTAACAGTTATTAGCCAGCTAACCACTTTTAATGTATATGTGTTACAAAAAGAATTCGATAGTATTGCTGAAAGTTTTAGGGGTTAAATCAAGCATTTAATAATATTTCGATTTGATTTACATTAACATACCTTGTCTTGCATTATTGCATGTCAGTGCAATTTGGATTGTATATTTTTCTTAGCTTCTGTAGGATAGGAACACAGACCTAATACGAATTTATTGTTTAGACCTTTTTGTAAGGTGAACTTTGCGATAATATTTCACTCACTTCAAAATTCTATGTCTACGAAGTAGTAATCTTGCCTAATAAAACTTCAAATAAAATAATTATGTCGGAAGTGAAAGGAACGGGCCGTCGTCAAAGGTAACCTACAAATTGCTTCCCAAAATGGCGGCACATATTCCGCAAGTACGCGAGAACTATACATCTTCTTTTACTTGTATACTCGCATCCTTCACTTGCAGTTCGGACAGCACTTATGACGTCACTTCCGGGAACAGGTACGGACAAGTATGTACTTCAGGCGAATTCGGACACAGTCGTAGTATACCCGGGCGTGTCACGTGGTTGAGACGGACGGAGTCAAGTTTCGGAAACAAAAACTACATCTGGAGAGTGGACCGCAATAAAATCATGGACGTTCGACAAAACACCATGGGCATTCCAACAGTGACGTGTTGTGAGTTTCTTTTTATTGGGTAAGCAATACAATAGCCGACATATTTGAATGTTTTAGATAACAATTAGTTAAATGCCATTAAAATATGATACATTACCCACTTTACAATACAATAAATGGTTGACATAAGACGGGCTGGAGTTCCATTTTCGATTTCTACTAACAAACGCAACTTCCAACTTGGCTTAACCTCCACATGTATTTACCATTATATAATAACTAACATTAGTTATTAAATGGAAGCGAAATGAATGTAATGATGATTAAACCGAATATTATTTAGAGAGCATATTACAAATTATAAGAAAACTCCCGTTTTCCCGAACACTTACATCCACTTTCCAAGGGAAAATGTAGGACTGGAGGACGCAAACAGAACGACTGCGTACCCTGTCCGTGTTGTTGCTTGCGAGTTCGATTCATCCACCGTTTGTGGAAATAAATGCTAGATAGCAGTACTTTGCGTTTACATGAAAAGTCTGTTTCTCGAATCGAAAACGGGAAAACTTAGAATCAAATGTGTTTAAAGTTAAGGCGAAAACTATAAAGGGTCAAACATTTCTCATAAGTATAGAGTAAACGTTGCTTACCTTGCGTCTATGGAATATACGCCATTGCATTCCAAGTCACTATTTTAAGGGTAATTTACGTGTTTTATATACCTTAATTTTCGAAAGACATAATCACTTTTAAATTAATAAAATGCATTCGCCAATTTGGATGTAAACAAACTGCGTTCCGAATTGGTTAGATGAAGTATACAAACAACTGAATCAACGGTTACCAAACAGTGATCTAATCTGAAATACAAATCCACGCCTTTTTTGCTATTCCTATTGTCAGAAAAACAGTCTAATGATGGGACACGGAGATTGGTTGTGCGCAGCCAGCGTGATCGGTCTATCTTTATTTTATGATGCAGATGCGTAGAACTTCGCATGTAGCAACGCGTCACAGAAAACTCAAACGAATTTAAAAGCTCATTTCTCGCGAACAGTTTGATCGATTCCGAAAAATCCACAATTCGTTGAATTCGTCTTTTAAATTCGTTACAAATTGAGTTTTAATCAGTTCCGGTGACACCAAAGATACGTGCCGCAAACTACTCTGAAATTTTAGAGATGTTGCAACAGCCAGCTCCACGTTTACGCGACCTAAATGCACTGCTCACAAAAAGTTTAGCATGTTCCCCGCTGGAATCCTGAGAATGAACTGGCCGGCTTATGCCGGAATCACATAGCCCCGACCAACACAGCACGACACGACCAAAAACGCAACCAAGACACATTTCAATGTGACTGCTTGAATTTACATCACGACCGACACTACGCTCTCAGCATTTAACCTAACTATAACTATTTAGAAGGCGCTGATAGGCTACGTTAGTTTCAAAGGCTGTGAACAAGAAGGAAATTTGTAATACATAATGGTATTAATTGGTATCGCTAATGCATACAAAGGTAAAATTATTATTTTTAAGAGTTAGATACAGGAATTTTCGACCTTTTTTTTTTTTTTTTAAGCTGCGTATTTACTGTTGTAGGGAAATCGTGCAATACGATTTAATTTTGCAAGGTTGTACATTCTGTGCGTCGTGTCGCACGACATGACGAAGAATAGAAATCATTTCTAATCCAAAATTGCTGCTCGGACTACAAAATCGGTCGGGCATACGACGATCTATCTTGTATTTCATTGGCTGTTGGCCGTCGTGTCGTGCGCGTCTAGTCTATGTGATTCCGGCGTTATTCAGCTGATACGAAACTGCATGGAGAATGTGTGGTCCTTCCTCAAACGAGCGATTTCAAAACGTGCTTAACTACCAACAACCATTCAGGCCTCAAAAACAGCCGTAATTGATGAATGGGACAATTTGTCTCAGGTAATGCTTAAGGGGAGTGTGAAGTAAAACATTTTTTTGTGAAATCGTTGTTTGCGCGTATTCGCGTATCTCGATAAATATATGTTCTGTAAACACGACCTTTTGCTAAAAAAAAAAAAAAAAAAAAAAAAATCTATGACTATGTTTTTACTTTTAACATACTAAGTTCATTCATGGAGAAAAAATTCGTGAAAATGGTCAAATATCGCATTTTTGAAGCTTGCCTATGCAGTTCCCTTAAGCGGCAAGAGGAAAGTACAAACATGCGGACGTGGTTTAATCTGTGCGCTTTCATTGCACGTAATTAAATCCCCCTGTTACAGATCTGATCCGCAAAGTACAGCGTCACGGCGGAAACAATGCACGCCTTGCGCGTAGAAGCGATGAGACACTAGAAGTGCGTGTTCGTGTCGCCCGTATCGCTCCCTCGCTTCTTGAGGTTCACGCTCATCTTAATGATCTTGTATTTGGAATGCCTCGTCGGATACAAGCGTGTCTCAGGAATCGTGGAGGTCCTACACGTTTTTGACGTTCGTCAATGCATCTGAATAGACTTCTGTTTTGATATTGAAACTGATGAGATTCCTTTGTTTACATGTTTTTTTTTTGTCCAGTTTTCTGCCTTTTGTTTGTTTCAAACTGGGATGATGAAAACTATCATTGTGTTTTTTCCCCTTTTATGACCTATTAGGAGTACAATATGAAATGTGATTTATAATATAACGTCCTGGATTCTGATATTTGCTGAACTTTTTGTAAGTACTATAGGCTATGTCAATCAGAAGAGCGCCCACGATAACCTAATCAATTTGTAGTTTCCTGACAAATGGAAGACCATAACACCAAGAATGGTCCAGCAGATGATAGAACGTCTAGAAGGTGTCCCCATGTTCCGTGCGTAGGTGGTTGGGAATGGCTATCACATATTCGCGTTCACTGCACACATCCGCATGCAACCGTCGTAGCAATTAATTTATTCTGTATTGCTTCGAGATATGGGGAAAAAAAGTCAAAATAATGAGTGCAATTCACAAATAAAGTACCCGCAAAAGAGAAGTAAACATGTGCACGGCAAATGGCAGTATTACAAGTTACACATAAATTTTGAAACTTTGTTTTTGCGCAGTGTTTATTTCTATGGCAATGATCACGTCTACTATAATTACACTCACGAGCATCTGAATTAGAGACACCTGCCGTGTTGGTGAATGACGAAGTTATAGCTCCGACGAATGGAATATCCGACGACTATTAATATGATATATAATTGCTAAAGGCTGTTCACGATTAAGTGAGCACTTTTGAAATCAACCTTAGAAAAAAGTCACTGCCCTACCTGCATATATTTCAACGAGCGCACTGAGTGGCATGCGCCCAGTAAAGTTGGTAACGATATATGGGAAGTAGTTCCATATATTAACGGCGAATTAAAAGTTTTAGGCAACCATTTCTGATAACTTAAATTATTTCTTTCGTTTTGTGTGTTCTTTAATACATCGAAGTGTAAAAATGAGCAGATTTGTTAAATATTTACTTGTCTAGTAAATTCACTGTTTCACTTGACCGACGCATGAATAAAGTGATGAGGTCAATGATAATGTTAATCTTACATATGGCGGAGGAATACACAACGTGCATACAAGTAGAGCGTAAGCAGGGATCTCAAAAGTGCTCATTTTACCGTGAACAGCCTTTAAAAACTAATATCCACTTTGCTTTTACCTTTTGCTGTTTAAATTAGAATGAATAATGTTTTCAGAACGGGAGGGAGGGGGAGATATGTTCAGTGATTTGAAAAATGCGTTGACAAAAAGCGGTAAAGATATGCTACCGCATTAGGATGCCATTCAGAAGAGTACAATAGAACTTTGCAGTCTGCGAGAGATACAAGATGTCTCCGGTACTCGCAAGTTTAGGCTGTTCACGATATAGTGAGCACTTTCGAAATCAACCTTTAAAAAAGTCACTGCCCCTACCTGCATAGATTTTAACGGGCGCCATGACTGACAAGCGCCCAGTTAAGCTGGTAACGATTAACAGGAAAATAGTTCCGTATCTTAACGTCGAATAAAAAGTGTCAGGTAACCATTTCTGTTAACTTAAGTTATTTCTCCCGCTCGTTCGTTTTCTTTTTTCTAATGCATCGAAGTGTAAATGTTAGCAAATTTGTAAAATATTTACTTTTCTAAAAATTTAACAGTTTCACTTGACCGACGCATGAATAAAGTGATGACGCCCATGACGATGTTAACATTACATAAGACGGAAGAATACACGACGTGCATATAAAGTAGATCTTAAGCAGGGCTTTCAAAAGTGCTCACTTTACCCCGTGAATAGCCTATAACCGGCAGCCCACACGTGAAAGCTCTACCGCGAGTGCGGCGGTGTAGCCTTACGACGACTTCGGCGGTCTTCCGAGTCAGGAAGGAAGTGACTAACTCCCACGTGCGAATACGACCTCAGGTGAGGGACGCATGCTTTTTGCCGACATGCCTCATTAGGAAGGTGTAGCGAGAGGGGGGGGGGAGGTCGCAGGCGTCGAACAGTGGTGACGACACTACCCGGGGGACGACGATCGACAAGCCTTTCTCCCCGCCGCCCGTCAGCCGGCGTCATCTCACAACTAAGTTTCTCTTCCGCCAACTGCTACGTCGTACCCTCAGCCCTCTGCGTGCGGTAGGAACATACACCAGGTGTAACTAAGCCAAGTGGAGTGTGGAGAGGTTCGGAAGCAGAACAGAACAGAACAGAACATATTAAATGACACCAGTATCCAGATGAAGGCCATAACTGTTCTTAGTTACTAGAATTTAAAAATAATTTTGGAATATAGTGGAAACATAAAGTATGTCGCGTCATAATAATTAAAAAACAAGTTAAATTTTAAATTTACAGAGGCTTAAAATTATATTTTGTTATGCTAAAGAAAAAGGTTTCGTTATAATTTTAAAATGTCAAAAGTTAAGATTCCTCTGCCTCCACCCTTGAACCCCCACCCCGCCATCCTCTCCGGAGACAGAGGGTCCGGCGGTGGTGGTAGTAGTCGTTTTCGTGAGATGTCTGACGTGTGTTTGATGTGTCATGATGCCAGTGTATTGTTGTACAGTGTAGGTGCTGTTCCTTCAGTTTATTTGTTCTCGTGTGTCTCTTTGTGAGTCGGACGACATCAACATACAAGATCGTGTAATTATTTATAATGATATGTGATGGGTAGGTTCGAAAACAGTGAGAATTTGCTATAGTCCATTGACGGTCACTTCACACTATTCCGAAGCCCTGCTAAAGTTCTATATCCAGTATATTCCTCCGCCTTGTGCAAACAATTCGTGCACAGAATTCGTGCGCACTCACAGTAATAATATTTTAAGTAAGAACTATTTATTACCAGGCTACGAACACGTTTTTTATGCCTGTTTCTATACACATTAACTATGAATTAAATATTAAAGTTTATATATAAAATATAGTTGAAAGTACGAATTAACAAAATATAAGATATTTTCACTCTAACAGATGTATAAAACGCCTGTGATAGCCTACATGGCATTTTTAGTAAAACAACCAAACACCTAATACATGGGGT
The DNA here is from genome assembly GCA_029891345.1 of Dryococelus australis. Classification (NCBI taxonomy): domain Eukaryota; kingdom Metazoa; phylum Arthropoda; class Insecta; order Phasmatodea; family Phasmatidae; genus Dryococelus; species Dryococelus australis. The sequence goes on from CM057004.1 coordinate 103,701,904, forward strand.
GTATTTTCAAAGGTTTGATTCAAAAAGTGTGAAGGAACCGCGAACAGAATATAGTGTATTCGCGATTTCTCCGCACTTTTTGAATCAAACCTTTGAAAAATCACCCCATGTATGGCACGTTTAGTTATTTCCTAAATATGTCATGTATTACAAGGCCTTTGTGTATCTGTTAACATAAAAGTATGTTATTTTTTTGTTAAATTAAATTTTAACATATATTTTATTTATAAATTATATTTCATTTATAATAAGTATCAATAAAAACAGTGAGAAAAGGTGTGTATTGGTAGCGCCCAGTAAGGAAATATTTCTCATGCAAAATATTATTTCAACTGAGTGCGCATGGTGCGTTGTCCCTCTGGTGTAATTTTCTAGACTTGGTTCAGCTTAGTTTGCACGAGGCGGAGGAATATACTGATGGTAGAACTTAGGGCTTCAGAAAAGTGTGAAGTAACAGTGAATGGATTATATATAGGGAAATACATGTTAATGAAATTCGGTTTTATGGCATTCCTGTAAAAGAGAGATGTATACCACCAGGAACTTTTTAGAGCATAAAAATACGCTCTTCTTTCCTATCGAAACCTATTGTAGCATCAATCTATGGCCTGTTTGCTGCAAAGATCAGAAAACTTAATAATTAAATTAAAAATTACTGAAAAACAAATTCTTATAATGGCCTCGACAGACCCCTACAGAGCTGTAGAACATCATTATTCACGATGAAGATTTTGTTTAAAGTTTACATCTTCGAAACTAGCATAAAAAATAGAATTTCGTAACCATTAATTTTCCTATACCAAATTCTCACTGTTTTCAAACCGGGCAGCAGCCTCAACATCGAGGTCTTGCGAGCCGATGATGGTGAAGCGAGGTGAGTATGGAGCAGCGCAGGAATTCAAGAACGAGGGAAGCGGGAGATCTCGGAGAAATCCCACCGACCAGCGGCATAGTCCGACACCATTTCCACATTAAAGATTTCGCGAGCGACGCCGCCGGGAAACGAACACGGTTCGCCTAGGCGGGAGGCGAGTAGTCTGCCCACTGAACCACTGCGGCCCCAACATAGGTTGTGGCCACAAGAATAGACCGCCATGTCATACAACTTATTGATTCACTCACAACTGCGCATAACATTTCGTGTGCATGAGACTATATTCTATTTCTTGTACAGGAGCATGGGGCGATAGCCAATTAGAGTACAGCAGCCTATAACGTTTTCAACGAAGTTGTTTATTTAAAATGGAGGAACAGTTATGCTGCAGAAAAGAAGACTTTTAACACGATATAAATTTAGAGGAAAGAACAGGTGACAGATTACTAGCTGCAATTTTTAAAGTTTATCTGCATGTTTATTGTCGTTAAAGCAACGATTTTAAGGAAAAGCATAAATGCAAGATATTTTAATTTGCTGTCCATTTTTTAACACAATATCACAATCTGTTACGAATATACATTATGTACCAACACTGCCAACTGAATTAAGGCTCGTCGCTAAAGTTCAATGGTAAAAAATAATAGACTTCATAAGTATTCAATTGTGAATCAATTTCGAACAAAAGGGAGAAACAGGAGAACCCCGGTTAAAATTAAAAAAATAAAAAACCCGCCGACTAGCGACATCATCCGGTACGATTGCCACGTGAGATGAACCGAGAGCGACCCCGCCGGAGATATCGTACCCAGCTCGCCTTAGTGGGAGGCGAGTACACTGACTTCTACACACAACCACAGCCATCCTCCCTACGTTGTTGTGCAAGTTGGGAAGGCGCGTGCAACGTTTCTCAAAACAGGTACACGTCGTTCGTCGCAGCGTACGTGTCTCTGCGGACGACCGTGTTGCCGTGGTCCGGTCCAAGTGCGCCTGCGCGCAGTCGACAACAGCTTCTGCTAGATTGCCGTCTCTTGGATCCTCGCCAGGCAGGTTACGTTCGCGACAGTAGGGCAGCATTGTTGGCCCTACGTGGTTGACGCTCTAAATGCCGCAGTGCCAAGCACCGAAGAGGCTCTGTACCTCGGGGATAGTGTTCGACCTCTTGTAACCCAGTCCGGCCAACATTCGTCGTGACGTCATGGCAGGTAAGCATGAGCAGGAACTGCACTGCTAACGTCGTCTGGGTACAGTATAGGCTGATCGCGGTAAAATGAGCACTTGAAAGCCCTGCTTAAGATTTACTTGAATACACGTTGTGTATTCCGCCGCCTTGTGTAAAATCAGCATTTCTACGGCCAGATGAAACTATGAAATTATTAAGAAAATAAATACTTTACAAATATGCTCATTTTTACATTTCGACGCATAAAAAATAAGAAAGTAAAAGAATTAATTTTATGTTATCACAAATAGTTACCTAACACGATTTATTCGACGTTAAGATATGGAACTATGTTCCATTCATAATTACCAACTTTACTGGGCGACTGCCAATCAGTGCGCCCAGTAAAATATATGTATGCAGGGGCAGTGAATTTTTTCTAGGTTCATTTCTAAAGTGCTCACTTTATCGTGAACAGTCTTAAGTTAAGCTTGAGTTATAAGTAGGGATTGGGAAATTTTGTGAGTTCAACGACATTTACGTCAAGACTCCACAGCGCTGTGTATACTCCAGTCTCATTTGTTTGTTTCCAGAGATCAGCCAGTGTTACACCACGCCTGGCAGTATGGGATTCGCTACCTGCCTCCTCGCAAGTCTGCTGTTGGATGGGAGTCGTGCGGGGCGTGTCTAATGAACTGTGATCCAATTGCAAAATATACTGGAGTGTTTAACGTCTAACTTGTCCTCAAATGAATCCACGATATTTCCTATCTCTAGTTCTAAGGCACTGTAGGACTGCGGGGCTATGCTTGAACCACATGTGCTCAGTTCAACCTGGTTGGCTACTACATCATACAGGAATATATCTTCACTATTTGTGTCAAGAAACATATATTGTCGTGGTGCATCTGCAAACAGGTATTGGCGAGTTCTAACAATTGGAGCCTATCTAGCAGTCCTGTAAGCATGGTCTCATTGTCTTTATTAGTTCCAGTTTGTCAAAAATAAAGGAATTAAATACCATGAATTTTTGCTTTCGCCCTCCCTGGTGCTGTATTTAATTATCTTCGCGTGACGTATAAATGCGGCTAAAAATTACTGAATTTAAAATAAATACATTTTCTCGTCCAGCCCATGAACTTATCCTCCCTTGTAGAACCAGTTTATTTCCAGCATTGACAGCTGCTAGTCGATGTCGCACCTCCTAACCAGTTAGAGCGAATGCGGACATTGCTTCCAAGACGAACGACAGAGGATCCTGTGTATGCACTTGATGAAGACGTATACTCCATTCACGGTTACTCCCGACTTTTCTGAAGCCACTATAGTCCGACTTACACGATGCTCCTCTGCCTGATGCATAGAAAGCTTCACCATGTCTATAAAATGACACCAAAGGGACAACGCACTTACACAATATTTTGTACGAGAACTATTTCTTACTAGGATTCATGGCACAGAGACGTAACTCATTGCTCAACTCTAGGTACAGCAGGTGCCAGCACATCATTACATCAGCCTAGAAGAAGCTAGTTTCGTCAACACTAGATATTTCTACCTACATAACTTTGGCTTTGATCCGTACATATCTTGATTTGATTCAATTTTTTGTGATGGTATTTATTTTAAAATTCTTGCTTTCCTTGAATACATTCATAAATACACTACAGTGCTCTAAATTATCTGTTATGTATTTTCAGTGGTATGCGATGGAACTCTTGCAACCAATAGGTTTTCATTCTTAATGCTAGTGGCTTACTCTCTGGTCACACCTTTCTGTCAACAGGAAAATTTCGCGAATTCATTTTAGGACAAGCTAGACTTAAAAAACATGTGCATTTGTGTTATCTTGCAAGTTGAATGGCTGTTTATATGACACGCCCAGGTTAACTCTGGACCAATAACAAACCTGCAAGTCAACAAGCCCCGAATCCCGTGCCACCTGGTCTGAGGTAAAACTTACTGGAGACTGGGACATCAGTCAATGGACAGAACGCTGATTCTCGAAAATACGTAGGACCGTAGAGTCCAGCGTACAGGTTATTTAAAACGCGAAATATTTCTGTCCCTAGGTATTGTGAAGGTCCAAGGTAGAGACAGGACATAATGCGTCTTGGGGATACGCCCCATTCGCTGTCGCAGACAAGGAAGAAAAGTGCATGCAACGGGAAACTAATATGGTGGTACACGGGGTACGGGTTTCACATCACACGGGGTAGTGCACGGGGTAGTAGGGGTACGGGTTTCACATCACACGGGGTAGTACACGGGGTATTAGGGGTACGGGTTTCACATCACACGGGGTAGTACACGGGGTAGTAGGGGTACGGGTTTCACATCACACGGGGTAGTACACGGGGTAGTAGGGGTACGGGTTTCACATCACACGGGGTAGTACACGGGGTAGTAGGGGTACGGGTTTCACATCACACGGGGTAGTACACGGGGTATTAGGGGTACAGGTTTCACATCACACGGGGTGGTACATGGGGGTAGTAGGGGTACGGGTTTCACATCACACGGGGTAGTACACGGGGTAGTAGGGGTACGGGTTTCACATCACACGGGGTAGTACACGGGGTAGTAGGGGTACGGGTTTCACATCACACGGGGTAGTACACGGGGTAGTAGGGGTACGGGTTTCACATCACACGGGGTAGTACACGGGGTATTAGGGGTACAGGTTTCACATCACACGGGGTGGTACATGGGGGTAGTAGGGGTACGGGTTTCACATCACACGGGGTAGTACATGGGAGTAGTAGGGGTACGGGTTTCACATCACACGGGGTAGTACACGGGAGTAGTAGGGGTACGGGTTTCACATCACATGGGGTAGTACACGGGAGTAGTAGGGGTACGAGTTTCACATCACACGGGGTAGTATGGGTACGGGTTTCACATCACACAGGTAGTACTGGGGTAGTAGGGGACGGGTTAATCACACGGGGTGGACAGGGAGTAGTAGGGGTACGGGTTTCACATCACACGGGGTGTACACGGGAGTAGTAGGGGTACGGGTTTCACATACACAGGGTAGTAGGGGTACGGGTTTCACATCACACGGGTAGTACACGGTATTGGGGTACGGTTTCACATCACACGGGGTGGTACATGGGGTAGTAGGGGTACGGGTTTCACATCACACGGGGTAGTACACGGGAGTAGTAGGGGTACGGGTTTCACATCACATGGGGTAGTACACGGGAGTAGTAGGGGTACGGTTTCACATCACACGGGGTAGTAGGGTACGGGTTTCACATCACACAGGGTGTACATGGGTATAGGGGTACGGGTTTCACATCACACGGGTGGTACACGGGGTAGTAGGGGTACGGGTTTCACATCACACGGGGTAGTACACGGGAGTAGTAGGGGTACGGGTTTCACATCACACGGGTAGTAGGGGTATAGGGTTTCACATCACACGGGGTAGTCAGGGGATAGGGGTAGTTTCACATCACACGGGGTAGTACATGGGGTAGTAGGGGTACGGGTTTCACATCACACGGGGTGGTACACGGGGTAGTAGGGGTACGGGTTTCACATCACACGGGGTAGTACACGGGAGTAGTAGGGGTACGGGTTTCACATCACACGGGGTAGTACACGGGAGTAGTAGGGGTACGGGTTTCACATCACACGGGGTAGTACACGGGAGTAGTAGGGGTACGGGTTTCACATCACACGGGGTAGTATGGGTACGGGTTTCACATCACACAGGGTAGTACATGGGGTAGTAGGGGTACGGGTTTCACATCACACGGGGTATTAGGCGTACGGGTTTCACATCACACAGGGTAGTACACGGGAGTAGTAGGGGTACGGGTTTCACATCACACGGGGTAGTACACAGGGTAGTAGGGGTACGGGTTTCACATCACATGGGGTAGTAGGGGTACGGGTTTCACATCACACGGGGTAGTACATGGGAGTAGTAGGGGTACGGGTTTCACATCACTTTTGATTTATCGGATTAACCCTTTGATACCAAATTTATTGATCGGATTAATCACTAATCCGATCTTAATATGATCAAAAATTGTTAATTCGAATTTAATCCGATGAAATTTTTTGTTAATCCTTAATTCTAATCCGATTTTATCGGGTTGTTTGATAAAAGAAATTTTATCATGTTTGTTTGACAAAAAAAGTTTGATCAAATGTCTTTGATGGATTTTGTGTGTGTGTACATAGTTTGCTGTACTTTATTTTCTTTCTTTCTTTTTTGGGGTGGGAAGTGGCTCTGGTATGTACTCACCCTTGGAGCTCTGGTGTTGTATGAGGTGTGATGTGTTGTGGAAGGGGGAGCGATATAGGGGAGCGATGTACACCCTGGCACTCGATGAGCTGTGGTGTGCTGTGGAAGTGGTATATATGTGTGTTGGGTTTTGTGCAAGAGTGGCATAAGGGTTTTTTTTTGGTTGGGAATGATATTGTTCATACATGTTGGTTGTAGATGGGCGATGGTTTGGTTATATTAATTAAACAGAAAGATAAAATTATGTATAGTTAAAACACAAGAGAAATCATGAAACATCGCACAGGATAAACGAATGACGGAGTTGAGCTATGGAAATAAATAAAATGATCAGAATATACGTCCATTGGGTTCGGGAGATCGCAGAATGAATGACTTATAGTATTTCTGTGAAATGAAATCTAGCCCATCTGATTAGATATGCGTTTCGAAATTAATTAAACGATCACAAGTATGTGACTATCATGATGCCTGTCAATTCTACACATACCTTAAATTATTTTGAAACTCTTCCATCCGACTGCAAGGTTGCTGAATAAATGACATTAGTACAGGATTTGCGAAGACTTATAAGCACGAGTAGATATTATGAGCACGGCTAGCATCTGACAAGCGACTAAAGTTAAAGCTACTCGAAAAGAGATGTGAATGCGATTTACGTGACAAAATAAATGAAATTTCGGTAGGAATATATAAATTACACTACTTAAATTAAATTAATGAAATCGCACAACCACCTCTCCCAAAACACATGTGTCCAGCTACGAGCTCAGTCAAGGAATGACATATAGACATGGAGCTTGCACCCGAGTTGAAATTACGGCAAAAACTCCGAACACGACTCACGAACTTGAATTTTCAAATTAATTAATATTTCCCTAGAAAACTCGTTTACCACCGATTCTGATAACATTTAAAGATGGAATAAAGCACATGTTCAAAATACGCAAACTTACTAAGAACTGATTTTAATACACTACAACAGACAACTTAACATGGACAATTAAAGATTTCCACACTTTAATTTTGAATTATAGAAATAAAATTTTAACCAGACACAATGGCATAATAGACATACATGTATGTCTCCCACTCACTTGTACACGCACCTTAAATTATTTTCAAACATGTCTATTTGTTGTGGAGTCTGATGCAGGTATGAGTTGAGCGTACCACTTGCGTCGACTTATAAGCTGTGTGTCGAGAGCTTGTGACTATAGATGTGGAGCACGGTTGGCACCTGGCAGGCAACTGAGTTGAAATTGCGAGAAAAACTCGCAAATGAAGGAAACATTTAAAATGTTTATGAAATAGCAACTAAACGAAAAGAGAGTTGAACACACACACAACTACATGAATGGATAAAAATTATGTTTACATATATTATATATATATATATTGCACTACTTTAACTAAAATAAATAATTCACTCACCTTATTTAACCATGTATCCAGAGAACTGGTTTACCGCTGAGAATAAATGTTCCTATCGTAATAAGAAGAAGAATATTTAGTGACAGAGTTGAATTTTATTTTACAATTGTTTAAAGATGATTTCTGAGATTGTGTAAAGTATGATTGTGTTTTACCACCAGACATCAGCATGTTGAATCCCAGCAGCAGTAGTTGTAATCTGTTTTGTGTTGAAAAATATTTATTTTAAAAGTTCTGTGGGCTCTGCCACTAGCTGCTGTAGAAACTCAGGTCAGCAGGAAATATTCTTGTACGTAGGATGGTGAGAGGTCTTGTACCTGCCTCTGAAACGGTGTTTTTCTCAAACTACTTTCCCCTTGCCTGGACACCATTCTCCTTCAAGTTGAGCTGTGTCAATGGGGGTTTTCTCAAGCTACTGCTCCATCTCCTTTCATTTCGAGTTCATTCACCAAATGTTCGATTTTCTCCATCGCTTTTGTAATTTCCCCCTCAGTTGTTCAGAGTTTTTGAATAAATTTTATTTTAAATGTTAGTTTTACAATCTATAAACTAATATTTTTCTCCCTCGCAAAGACTGAAATGAGAAACTTGTATTTTCTTGTGCCTGGGCTTGAATACATGCCACAACTGAAAATCTTACTACTAGTGACCCACTCTTTTCACGTTTACCAACAATTTTTTTTTTCAAACTTCTCTTTAGTAGTATTAAATGTTTTATCAAATCATCATACACAAAATAATGGCATGAGGAATTAAAACTAATAAATAAGAAGTCACATTACTCCTTTTTAACTTTGAAATAATTTATTTCAAATTTTATTTTAAAAATTCATCCTTAAAAACTAAATATTTACAATGAGTCATACAAAAATTTAATTTACAACAAACATTGTTTCAATCACTTTATAATCCAATTTAAACTAATATATACAAACTTTCACTTACTTTAAAACAAATATATCAAGAGAGTAAAATTTACATCAAACATCTTAAGAACTAAATTACCAAACACTGTTTTTTTCAATTACATCTTAAGAACTAAATTACAAAACATTTTTTCAATCACATTTTAAATAACAACATTTTCAAACACGGAAATGAGGAAAACAATTTATTATATGCAAAAAAAAATATTTATTTATAATTTTCAATTTCAAAGTTGTGTACATCTTAACACTATTACTGTACTGCACAACAATTCCAAATCTTCCTACACATAAATCATTATAAAAAACCTGAACAAAAATTTTTCCAGAAAAAAGTTACAAACTACATAAATTTGAAGATTGTCTCTTTGTTAACTATATGCATTATTTACAAACTCTTGAAGAGTTAAAAAAAAGACATGCACTGAAGATATTCTTTTATTGTGTCACATCCAGGTTATTTTCCAGACACCTACACATGCCAATGACTGGTTACAACACACTCTCATGCACACAGTTTCATGAGGATGTTATGTCACACTGTGAGCTTCTTCTTCTTATTATTTGGAAACAACAAGGGGGAAAACATATCAAATACAGTACTATAAAGCAAGTTGATACTGAAGTTATGCCATGCCTTACAGAAAGGCAACTAGGTAGCAGCAGTGTTGACGGTTAGGCAACAGGTGAGGCAAACAGTTGTAGAGATTGCAGGCAGTTGTAGATATATATGCTGTTGACTGTGGAACAGGAGGTGAGTGTGGTGGTGGCAGATGGATGTCATTGGCGGTGTGGTGCTGACAGTTGTGTTGTGGGTGGGCTGTATTTATTGTGATGTAACTATTGTTAGGGGAAAAAAATTTATTTAGGTATTTTGTAGTGCCCCCAAGGTAAGGTTGATACTCCATCTATTTCAATGTAGTGCTTATCGTCCATACCTGACAACACTACTTTGGTTATGCATTCGGTGTAGATTTCATGTGCATGCAAACAGAACTGATACTGGGTCCCCAAAATCCTTGAGCAATTTTCGAGGCAATCTCGAAAATCCTCGTACCTGAGTAATTCCAACACATTAGGTTTTACACCCTTTGCCTTATGTATACAATGCTCATTCGCAACAATGTATGTGTAAAGCTTGGGACATTTACCCACAAAGTGTGTGATGATGCGACCAGCACATTCATCTTTCATCACCCATGTACAGCCTTTGTTCTCGCGGGAGAATCCTTGTGGATCCTCAAGCGCATAGTTGGATGTGTCAAAGTGTGCCTTTAAATTTGGGGTAATTACTTTATAAATGCCATCACAAACAACAGAATACACCAAGGAATTGGTATCACAATAGAGGAGGTGCAAGGCTAGCGGAGGAAATTTTGTACACATGTACTGATAGTGAAATTCGTAGAAAGTTAATTTTGATAGATCAAGAATGGCAACACCAGTGTACAAAAGTTTGTTGAACACAACAGAAATCTTTGACATCTCGATAACGACCAAGTTTTCATCGATAATCTGCCTTTCCTTGAATGTTGGACATGCTATCCACTCTGCAGCCCCATAGCTTATGTCATACCTCGAAACGACTCTCATGTCCCTTTCCTGGCAGACATTCTGCAAGGTTTTTCCATAAATGGAATTATTCATCAATCTGAAAAATGATTTTTCTAATTTGTTCGCTGCCTGAGCACATTTCTCAATATTTAATTTGAGGTACGGCTCCATCCATGCCTTCTGCTCAAAGCCCAAAATGCGATGAACAGAGTCAAGTTTGGCCCCGTACATCAAATAGTGTTTCAGTGTTTCCCTGTGTTTAACATAATTCTTCCACGGCACGAGTGTCAAAAGAAGTTTCTCGTGCAAGCCGTTGAGGGATATGCCATTCTCAGGGGCCAAAGGCAAATCAGATAATGCATCATGGCATTCATCTGGAAAAGACAATCCACTCCACAAAAAAACATGTCAGCCTCAACCCACTCAATATTATTGCCAATTGGAAGCATGTATCGCATTGTATGACTGTGAAGCCCATTTACATGCATATATGCCACATTGGGGGTCGTATTCCTCACCCATGTAAATATTGTTGACTTCCTCATTACTTCTTAAAACCTGGGTAATGCCGCCCCTAACCCTGTGTTCTACAAAAAGGTGCATGTCTGGGTCAGTCAACAACTTTAGCTGTGCATGTGTCATTGACAATAAAGCATCCCACGAAAGAGATGGAGTTGTAACATACATGGTGGGGGTAAGACCCTAGCGAGCCAAACATACGGTCCTGAAATTCTCAAAAACATCTGCCAGCAAACAAGTGTCCACACACAAGTAGTGAATGGCATACTGCAGCAAGTTTATGCAGTTGGACGCATCCCTTGTGTCTTGTGTGTGAGCATAATCCTCTTTGCTAATTCCTTCGCCTCACATCACATTATGAAATGCGTCATTTTGTGGGAGTGACTTGCACATCAGACAGTCTGGCAACTTAACAAAGTCATAAGGAAAAACTCCCTTTCGTTTTGCCAATTCGGATTAGGTGTTGTCTGGAAACATCGAGCGGGTGATACTCAATTGCACAGGCAGTAAATTACCTACCAAGGTTTCTATAGAGGCACTCATTTATTGGAATGAGTCAATAAAACATAATTAGAAATATTGTGCCTTTCCTTTGAAATCAGCCCCATCGGGAATTCGTTTGGTAATACATTTGTATTTCTGCAGGGTCATTCCAATCACTTGAATTTTGCCCAGGTTTTCAATTACCATGGTTCCATCGGGTTGAATTATGTGATGTCCAGCCAAAACCTTTATAAGAAAGTGAGAATAATAGTTTTGCAGGTTATGATAAACAGCAACAAGGTGTCTTTTGAACAGTGTGAAGTTCAAGTTGTACATATTATGTGCATGGCCTCTGATTTCACCCGTCAGATGGTCATGATCGACCATATTTCAAGTACTTACCCACTATGGTAATGAATACTATGATAGGCCAGCGTTATGCCAATATTAAGTTTAATAAAGGGACCTTACACCTGGCAAATAACCGAGAAAAATCTTCATCACTTTTAAGCTTATCTATAACTATTCACGTGTCATTTAGCCTACCCACAAACTCCGTAGCCAATAGCTGATATGTCAGGCCTGGCAAAGGCTCCACTGAGGCTGGGGACTCGGAAAATTAATTATTTTCTGGCTCCCTGGGCAAAATATCTTTATTTGACTCGACAGTTGGCTGTGAGACGGATGGAACACTGTCCGAATCACAAGAATTTGCCGAGTCAGATAGAAAATAATCATCCATCAAAAGATCAACCTTTTCTTGTTTGGGGGAAGCAGACATGTTTCCACTTTTTGTTGTTGATGATCTCTCTAAGTGAATCCGTGCTCGAATAGCTTAAGTAGAGATCATCCTGCAAAAGATCAATTCGTGTCCACTTAGGCGAAGAGACGGTGTTTTAACAACTTGCAGTAGACTGTCTTTCCATCTGTGACTCACAATCTGAATAGCTTACATACAGATCTTCAAGAAAGCTGTCAATATTTTCCCAATTGCGCTCACTCATTTTGAATCCTAACTAAAATTTTCTTTCTTTCCCCAATACAATAGTTACAACACCACAATAAATAAACTTGAAGTGTCACATTGTTCTGAAAAACAGAGAAAAATAACCCCACTTTATTCACTTGCCAGTAAATAGAATATGTGTTACTAACATCTTAAACAAAATGACAACATCCTTTAATTTAAATAAAATTTAATGAGGTAAAATGTGTGTTTGGGAAAGGCAGTCGACTACAACAACATGTTAACAAAAAATACTTGGGACAAGGCTTTGTATACCCTCGCGGACAAAGCCAGGAAGTAAGTGGGCGGCCGAGCCATCGAGCGAAAGTCAGGTTACAAAGACTGAAGGGGGGTAAACGTTCAGAGCAATGCAACACAATAGCCAGCGGACGAGAGTTTAGGCTTCACACACGGTGACTGGAGCTTCGGCCGCATGCGGGCTAGACAAGAGAATAAAACGTGTTTCAGAAAATTTCTGCAGCCTGCAGTGGGCACCAGCATCCATTTCCACTGCCTTACCCCACCCGTTCCCATCTACCTGACAGCCCCCTTCCCTCATTAGCACTCATCAGGCAGATCCTGCAGCCACCTGTGCTCATGCGCACCAGTGGGAGAAGTTTACCACATCCCCTCCACCCTGTCCCCTCCGACGACTTTATTCCGCGATGTGCATCGCCCCTGACTTGTGACCTCCAGTAAACACTTTGCTTCCTAGCCTGGCTCGCCTCATCTGTCTTTCACAACTTTTACATTTGGAGCATGATTACCACATTGCAATTAAATTTTAACTCACACTACTGCATTTATTTCAAGCTCAGTTTTGAATAGCAAAAATGATTTGTTTAAGAGACAAATGTTACATTTTAAATGCGCTTTTTTTTATTTAAATAATGTGAATTACTCGACACCATCAAAATTAGTCTACACCATCAAAAATAAAACTAGTGTACACAGTCAAATTATTTTAATAAAAATTTAATAACTATTTTCATATAAAACAATTTATTAGCAAGGGAATACTCTTTTACACTTTATATCAATAGTAATACTAACTAAACACACACTCTTAAACCTAAATATTTTAGACAATCTACTATTACTACTGCTACTACTACTACTACTAATAAAATTTACTTAAACCTAACAAAATATTATTGAATTTTTTTTTAAATAACTAGTCAACTCTCTATCTACTCATAAAGATAGAACTGACCTAGAATTACTTGCAAAACATTTCCCCACATTCACAGTTACCTAAACAATAACAACTTTTAAAAAGGAAAACTTTAAAACTACTTCAAATTAGATACTCAAACCACCCCATCACACATCAAAACATTTCATTTCTTAGAAATACTCAAGGTCCATTTATTCGTCAAGTCAAACACACATCACCAAACAACGACACACAGAACAAGCTTTGAAGCTAAGGTTATGCACCTTCCCCTCTTGCTAGGAATAAGCGGCATAGTTCTCCCTTGTTTTAGCTGTTCCATTATTCATACTTTAAACAGGCAACAATATCCTGCCCTTGAATCACTCTCTTAAAACTACTTTAAAATACTTAAAAAGTAGCTAAATAAACAAATATTGTAAGTGTAAAACAATTTGTTATGAAAGTTAATGATTTAATTCAAATTGTAAAGATTTGAAATGAAGTTAAGAAAATTTCATTCTAATTGTATAGATTTGTAATGATTTTAAGTAAATTTCATTCAAATTGTAAACAGTATTAACCAATTGATAAAAAAATTCCTTAAATTTTTAAAATATTTCATTCAAATTGTAAATACTTGTAAAAAAGTTTAACGAAATTTATAAAATATTTTAAGAAAAAATTATAAAACTTGAAACTATTTGGTAAGAAAGTTTAATGAATTCATATGAAATATTAAACAAATCTGTAAATGCGGTCAAAATGAAACAAATTTATAAGAAAATTTCCTAAGTAAAATTTTTCTATTAATTATTCACTTACATAAAGTCTGGTAGCGAAACTGGTACGCTTGGAAAGAGACCTGAACCCAGGACAGGCTGAGCCGTATCCCGCTCCGTCAGGTGTGCGCTGCGGTCCGTGCTTTGGTAGGCAGCTGACCACATTCCCCAGCGAGCGGTAAGCTGTAAGCAGGACTGAAGGTACGAAGCAAGGGGTTCTTTGACCGCACAACCCCGTCGCTGAAGACCCCGGCAGAGCTAGGCTAGCAGCGAGTGGGTCCCCAAGTGTGAGCGATTCACCCCATTATCACCTTCGCAAACAGCCGACAGCAGCTCCGGTGAGCAGAGGTGTGGGTGAGACAAGTTCACAATTGACGCGATACACCTATGCACTAAAAGGGATCTCCTCTCTCCATGAAGTCAGAACAGCAAATGGCGAGCTGTGGGTGGGAGCTCCTATTTATATCCCCACCACTCTCCCTTGTTACAAAATTTTATACTTTGTAATTTGCTTTCAAAATAGATAAAACTAACTAATTATGCATTTGAAGAATTTTTTAATACATTTGTGCCAATATTAACACAATTTAAAGGATTTAAACCATTTTCTGAAATTTAGTGTGTCTATATATTGTAATTTAAGATGCCATATATGTATTTATTAGGTTTTGAGTAATTGGATTGGAATTATGTTCTTATTTAACGATTTTGTATACAAACAATTGTATTTCCGATACAAGCTTTTTGCATTACAAGGTATTTGTAACCAGAATTCAATGCATTTTACTACAATTCAACACTGTTTGCACCATTTTATGTACATAAACAAATTACCAAGAATTATTCATATATTTGTATTTGTGTGATTCGTTCATTATTTCTTTTATGTATTATGGTTACTGCCTTACATTAATATATTTCTTAGCCGGGACTCGAACTCAGAAACTAGATTACAATTGTACATGACCTAACCAGGAACAAACCCAGAAATGAACTAATATTAACCATGCCTTATCCAGGATTCGAACTCAGAACCTCCTACTAATGCATAAACAGATTACACCATGGGGGCTGGCAAAATAATAAACTATTTTTTGTGTGTTTATGTTATATTGTAAAAATAATGCTATGTTTTACCAGAAGACATCTTTACCAGGAGATAGGTTCAAATATTTTTAGTTAAATAGTATTTTGACAAATGAATAGTTTTTTTTTTTTTGTTATCCTAATTTTTCTTTACAACACTAGTGTGCGATATTGCAACATAGTTTGATAGAATCCAAACATCTTTTAAATATATATATATATGTTATGTCATTTTTATTCCTTTTTCCTCTCTCTCTCTCTCCCTCTCTGTTAAGACATTTTAATTCATTTTCCTCTCTTAAGGAAAGTAGTTCACAGTTGTAAAGGGATTTTATAAATAAAAGAAAAATTAATTTCAAAACATATTTAATTGACATATATACATACAAACACAGCTTGTTTCACAAATTTGTGTATAACATTTTTAAAAGACAAATCTCTCTGTTATAATACAGAGTGTTCCAAAACATACAGAAGTAAGTATAGAATGTCCCAAAACATAGCACACATAGCATCAAACAAGCAAGTATAGATTGCTCCAAAATTTATATACAACATTTTTCATGTTTAACACTATCAAATATAGAATGTTACAAAACATATTAGACAATTATTTTAAAAAATATACAAATACAAGTTGATTCAAAAATTTAGTTACAACATTTTAACACAACTAAGTTTGGCTTGATTCAAAATATATACAACATTTTTCTTAAAAAACAAATATTTTTATAAACTGTTAGCAACATCTGTGAACAATCTGTCTTTTTGTACATATACGTCTTTACATTCTGGAGAATGTAAAACGATACTTCCAACTAAGTCTGGGTAGGTTTCAACGTAATGTGAGTGCATATCTTCAATTTTAGATGGAAGAGGTGTTGTTTGAGTCATGTAAAACACAGGAAATTTCGTGCTATCACTGCATTTGTATCAATTCATGGGTTTTTTCGTTTCCTAGATGAAAATAAATTACTTTAAAATGGAATACACTGTCACAAGTATCCGTAAATTCATGGAGGAGCCCGCTATACTATTGTGTGTAAGTTACATTAGACTTTTCTGGTTTGACAATGATGTAATGGTTTCCAGGATGAAAATACGGTATGAGATGTGTTTGCTATCCAACACTCAACTGAGAACAATTAGCAAGGAACAATGTATGAATATTGATAAAATCATTCTTTAATGTTTAAAGTTAAACAGTGAATTAGGAAAAATTTTATTTTTGCTAATCTTATTGCTTGATACACGTGGCACATTGATGAAACACATCCAGTAGGAGACGTGTAACCAAACTTGTTTTTGTGATAATTATATAACATACGAAGAATATTATCACATTCTTAGAAATATTTTAGAGAAAAACATTGTATTATAAAGGAGAAGTTTCAAACATTTTTCTTCCTTACAAAATGTTGTTACAATGCACTTGCCCTTAAGCTTATGTTTTCGATCTACTCTATGCAGCCTGTACTAGTTTACAAGACATTTCGAACTGTTGCAATTAGTTAAACTGGAATCAAAACTCAATATTTTAGTATGTGTTAACAAATATTTAGAGAAATGCATACATTTGAAATGAATGTCTGACACACGATTCGTGATGTGCTCATTTTGAGCTTCAAATGCTAGCTCTCACTGCAAGGCAGCTTGCTGCCAGAATGCAAATTATACAAAGGACAGATACTTCGCCCATAACAAACATCGAAAACTTTTAAAGTATAATCAGGACTAATTAACGAGAAACACCAATGTTCAACCCTGTTGCACATTTGTATCTGTAGTCTAATATCTGCTTCTTCAATTCGAAACCACACTTGTCTGTATCTTGGAGTAACACTGGCATAAGGAAGTAATGAGTCAAGCCTTTCCATCGTAACTGAAGCTCCAGTGAATGGTTTTCTCTCTCTCTCTCTCTCTCTCTCTCTCTCTCTCTATATATATATATATATATATATATATATATATATATATATATATATATATATACTGAAATTTTCTTCCAATTTGAGATAATATTAGTTCTTCATCGATAACTTGGTTAAATCGAATTTACAGAAATGAACATTGCTGTTGCGAACCTCACAGTCCCACATTCCATAAGGCGACATTTGAAGGTGGCTACTGCCTTGCATTTGCGTGATGTGTTCCTTATTATTTCATGTTTCAGTCTATAAGGTGGGGCTGTCTTAACTCTACTCAATTAATATTTTATTTGTCTAAATCCTGGTTCCTTGGTTATTTCTTCATGTCTATTTATAAAATATAGGTCCCAAGAAGAACAGGGCAGTTCACTGTTGGGCCGCATATTAAAAACTGGACAGTCATCTTCATAACACAACACTCTTTCTGTATACGTGTTTCCTTCGAAACTTTTTGCAAAGTTCCAGTGTTCATCTCCATTGCACATCTGTATTTGGAAGTATATGTTGTTTAGAGACTTGAACCATACTTTCTTGTATCATGGAGTAATACTGTCATACGTCTTCTCTGTGTTGAATTTCTCCATTTTTTTTTTTTTTCGAAATCTTCACACCTAGGTAGGATGCTGAAACAAACATTCTCTTAAAACTTCGCTTTTGCATTGGGAACAGAACATTTTTTTTCTCACAGTGATTGGTATTATAGCATTTGACTATTGAATTAATACTCGAACAGTCGTGATATATTCTGATATTTATGTTTTCTGTGTTGGTTAAACTTTTTAAAATTTAATTCTGCATTTTTCCAAGTACATTTACTGGATAATCTTCGAGGAGCGCATCATTTACTTATTGGAAATGCTCTTCCTAAGCTATGACACCAGAATCCCATCTTAGGTAATGTATCTCGAAAGTCTGTTCTAGAAACACCATTTTAACCACAGGTTTTAAAGTATACTAAGGTCTGGGAGATTTAAAGCATTGTGCTTTAGAGTCATTAGCATCGGTTGCATAAGAAATAGCAAGCTCCTTAATTACAAAGGAGTTGTCTTGGTAGTTTCCGAAAACTTGCGAATAGCACATCATTTTTACATTATTTCTTTTTACATTATATACAAAAACTCTCCACACATCTTATTTATAAAATATTAGTGGTTGCTTCGGAATCCACTTCTTCAACTCCGGAATTGTCCATTACTACATCTGGGATAATTCTGGCTCCAATAAGCTGTTCCAGCCTACGCGACATACAGTCGTGATATGTTATTTCCATAATTAGCACAAGGCAGGCATGCCGTGAGGACAGTCTTCACAAGGCAAATACGACACAATATCCTCATCAGCTTTTAAATATTCAGGAAGGAACAGATATACTTGCTTTATTTTGTGTCCCGCAAAAGCAATAATAAACTCTTTCGGCGACACCCATAATTGAGAACAGTCTAAACTCAATAAGGTTTTCGCCTTCCCATATGCTAGCATTGCATTGAATACTTCAACTCATTGCTCATCACAATTATCACAACAGTGGATGTGATGCATTATACCTAGAGCGGACTGATTCGGAAAGAGATGTATTCACCTAGCGATTCTGCATTGTAGGTCTAGATGATGCAGTAGACGGTTGGCATTGTAGTAAGCATCTGGTCTTGTAGTGGACGCCTGGTGTTGATGTAGATGTTGTAGTAAGCATCTGACTTCGTTCTCGGTGTAGATGTCTGGTGTTGTTTTCGGTGTAGACGTCTGGCGTCGTTCTCATTTCTATTGGAGACACCTAAGTCTCAGTACTGCTAATGCAATGCACATGCACGCGCACTCACAAAGTGACTTTGACAGTTGATGACTTAACACTGAGAAAAAAATTTATTTTTTCCTCCTCATATAGTAAACAGATTCAAAATGGTTGCCGTTTTAATTTGGATTTGCTTAAATTTGGTCATTTTAAAAAATAATGTGAAATCTAACAGATTTAAGCTTCGATAGCAGTCATTTTGGGTTGGATTTGTGCTATTCCCTTAATATTTCATTGAAAAAGTAGTATTTGTAAATCAAATAAGTTAATATTTGCTCAAATATACACATTTTATGCTAGATAGTATAGTGGAAATCCTCGCATGCCAGCTTTTGAGTTGAAACTTTGGTTATAAGTAAAAACTTTTGTGTTGTAGAGAAGTCTATACATGAAATACTCTCGGCTATACACATATATTTAAAACAGATTGAAGTTTGAATATGTATGCACGTCTCGTGTCTTCCATCATAATAGTTGAAACTTATGTGAATGGAATGATACTTGTCTGAAAAACAGTCTTCTTTAACTCTCCTAATATTTAGCGACTGAAAATATCTCTTGTACAAAATACTTTTTCCATAGATATCTGGATTACTTTAAACATAAAATTAATAAGTTTGCTGGAAAATGGGTAAAATGTCTTCAAAGTTTACAGGATTAAACTTAAAAGCAGATTCTTAGCGAAGGTTTATATATTTTAATTAAAATTTATTGGATTAAAAATCATTTCTTAGATTAAAATTCCTTTTTAAATTCAGTGAAATAATTTCATCATTGGGACTTTGGTAGCAAAATTTAATTTCGCAGTAAGTAAGACAGAGTTTCGAGAATAGTAGAAATCTTCTTTTCTGAATAAGTCAGTGGACAAGAGAAAGTGGATACTTTTGAGCAGATTGGTGAGGGGAAGCAAAGAGACTGGTCCACTTAATGTTCGTGTGGAGAGGTCAATTTTTGCAAACAGGATAATGTTTTTGAGTAGGTTCAAAATTCGTTGGCCTGAGGGGTGTTTGACAGGTGGAGGGCTCCAATGTGGTGCACAAAGGCATGTTCTGCGCTGAAGGGGGAGAGGAACCTAGCCGAGGCAGATAGTGCTCCAGCTAACCAAAGACACTGTCTGGTCTAGGGAAGGGATTGGTGGAGGGGTTGGGGGAGGGGGTAAGTAATGGTGGACAGGAACTCTTGTTTCAGACAAAGACGCTTTCTGGACTATTGTGTTGTGGGTGGGGGAGGGGGTGTAGGCAGGAAAGTACTGACCACTTCTCGCAGGCTAGCACTATGTTAGTTCGTCGTTTTCATCGAATAGTATCTGCACCGAGATTCAGCTATCGTTTTAATACAAACATTTTTATAACTTTTGATTTAATGGGGGGAAAAAGTTTGTGTATCAAGCTGATATAGTGCGTTCGTTATTTTTAAATAATTTTATAAGCGTTCATCGTTTAACCCCTGTTTCTGAGCTTGGTGGACGAAAGTTCATAGGATTTTCAACTATTGTTTCGTTAACTAGTGCGGTGAATTTCCCAGACTTAACAGAAATTTGTGTTTACGTTATTCGGCTCGATGTAGTATATCTGGAATTTTAAATAATTTTTCTTCGAGGAAATTTGATTTCTTGTTAAAAGTGAATTCATTTATAATATGGCTTCTTACAACAGGAACATTTATTTGCAGCAGTAAACCAGTTCTCTGGATGTATTGTTAAATAATGCGAGTGTATTATTTATTTGAATTCAAGTAGCGCAATTTATATATTAGTACGTGCATGATAAACATAATTTTTATCCATTCGCATAGTTTGTTGTGTGTTCAGCTCTCTTTCAGTTTAATTGCTATTTCATAAACATTTATAATGTTTCCTTCATTTATGAGTTTTTCCCGTAATTTCAACTCAGTTGCCTGCCAGGCGCCGCATGCGCTCCACGTCTATTGTCACAAGCTCTCGACACACAGCTTATAAGTCGATGTAAGTGGTGTGTTCAGTTCATTCCTAGATCAGACTCCACAACGAATGGACATGTTTTAAAATAATTTAAGGTACGTCGACAAATGAGAGGGAGATGTACGTGTTTGTCTATTATGCTATTGTGTCTGGTTAAAATTTAATTCCTATTATGCAAACTGTGAGTTTGGAAATCTTTAATTTGTGTTGTGGTGTATTCAAATCAGTTCTTAGTATGTTTGCGTATTTTGAACACGTGCTTTATTCCATCTTTAAAAGTTATCAGAATAGGCGGCAAACGAGTTTTCTAGGGAAATATTAATTAATTTGAAAATTTAAGTACGTGAGTCGTGTTCTGAGTTTTCGCCGTAATTCCGATTCGGCCGCAAGCTCCATGACTATAAGTCATTCCTTGACTGAGCTCGCAGCCGGACAGGCGTGTTTTGGGAGAGGTGCTTGTGCGATTTCATTAATTTAATTCAAGTAGTGTAATTTATATATTCCTACCGAAATTTCATTAATTTTGTCTTGTAAATCATATTCGCATATCTTTCCGAGTAGCTATAACCTGTATTTTAAGTGTCATGCGCCCAGTAAAGTTTGTAACGATGGAGGGAAAATAGCTCCAAATATTAATGTCGAATAAAAAGTGTTAGGTAACTATTTGTGATAACTCAAGTAAGTTCTTTCGCTTCCTGTGTTTTTTTAAAGTACCGAAGAGTAAAGATGATCAGATTTGTAAAAATATTTTTTCTTTTATAATAATTTCTCAGTTTCACTGGACCGACGCATGAATAAAGTTACGAGGCCCAAAGCAATGTTAATTTTACATAAGGCGGAAGAATACACAACGTGCATACAAGTAGATCTTAAGCAGGCTCATTTTACCGCGAACAGGCTATAAACCTACGTATATCTAAAAGAGGAGAGAGGGTGAAAATCGGCACAAACTACGCAAAAATACACTCGTCAGAAAGGAGCAGTCACGTGCATCAAAAATAAAAAAAAAACTACTCTGACAGAACTTGTCTGCGTGGGAGGGTCATTGTGACCGCAAGCTGCGGAGAACCAGGCGAGTGTGCATTCGGAAGGGCAGCCATCTACCGACGGACGGCCTGCGTAATCACTTTAAAGTTAATTGAAATGTCGTGCCTTAAGCTACCTTCTCTCGTTGCTTTGTTCCACGGTTATGCGTGCGTGTGCTGTCGCAATGGGGCACGGGAATATTGGCAAACGAAAGTCGCTTCCACCGAAGTTACGTAGCTGTGGCCTTGTCTCCAAATCTTCCAGCTATCAATCCACGTGTCTCAACACATCGCGGTGTCGGCGGGTGTTGGCGAGTCTCATCAGCATTTCTCCGTTACGTGTTGCCGTGGGACATCTCGTTTCTAGCCACGCCACGCCTTCCAGACAAGTTAAACTAACCTCGAAATTGCATTACATTTACTAAATTCCTTTAATTTTTTTCAATTGTTTATGGGTTTAGCTGCCGTATTTCCGCCGGAAAAATATTTTTTTTTTTCTGTCTCACAGCTGACCCTGAAACATTACAAGCACGAACGTCCTTTGCTCTAGACGAAATGATTTACAACGTGCAGTGATATTTGGCAGTATTTATGAGTTGACCTTCCGTAAAAAATTTATACATTATAATAATCTCCAATTTTAATCATTTTTTTTGTTATTAATTCTAGGCCTCTTTTTCCTGGTTCCTGCATCCATCAGTATTAAAAAAAAACAATTAAAACTGGTTGTAAAATATACTACTTATATAATTTATCGTAATCAATCAGAACATTTTAATTAGTCATACATTAATTATTATTTTTCATTCATAGATTAATGTGAAAAAAAAACTGTAAAAATACACACAAATATTTTCCTGTAGTAATAGTAACATACAATACATACACAGTAACACACAGTATTAAACAAGATAAAGGGCGTTAAAATAGGCATTTCAGAATACAGTAAAATTACGTTTTTCTTCAGTTAAAAGAGAAAGATTGACTACAATTTCAAATAAAACTAAATTATTTGATATTAGGGGATAAATTATTCAAAACTTAAAAAAAAAAAAATGGTGCTCATACTAATTACAATAAGAAAAATAGCAAGTGAGATGGTACACCAATAAAATTGGGCAGTTTTTAATGCTTAAGTAACATACAAAACATACAATAACATACAATATTAGAAAAGATAAAAGAAATTATAATAGGCCTTTCAAAACATACAATACAAATACATTTAACATAACAGAAATAAAAAGATTGACTACAGTTGCAAAAAATTATTATTTGATATCATGTGAGACATATACAGAAGGGAAAAATCAAATTTACATAAATATTCACTCATAATGTTTTTACCTATCTCATAAAATTATTTTAGTTTTGTTTTGAATTTTAATTGGCTAGTACAAGACGTTACGGTTTTTGGCAGTTTGTTACATTTTTGGAGTGTCAGAAAACGAAAAGTTTTGTATCCATATTTAACAGAATATATACGTGGTAATTCCAGATTTTTTTTCCTGTGGGGTGTCGTCGTTTTGCTGAAA
Organism: Dryococelus australis; assembly: GCA_029891345.1. Taxonomy (NCBI): domain Eukaryota; kingdom Metazoa; phylum Arthropoda; class Insecta; order Phasmatodea; family Phasmatidae; genus Dryococelus; species Dryococelus australis. The sequence goes on from CM057004.1 coordinate 103,725,360, forward strand.
AATAAGATAGTTGTACAGGATTGAGGTAGGTCAATGTTACGTACATGCGCAGAAGACGAGTAAGCGGTGTACCTCATCTTTAGTCTATGGACCCTCGAGTCAGTTATCCGTCGGAATTTTCCGTCCTTCAATAGAGAGCGACTCACAACAATCCGTCGCCCGTCGATAAGTCTGGCCAGAAACATCCCAGCGTCACCATCCGATACCACGAACTTTCTCGCGCAGAGAGAATCGTTTTTAATGAATGCCATAAATATTCTCTTTCGCTAACATCATTTATCAGCATTTCCTCTGAAAAACTGAAAGTCATCATCTTCAGTTCAATTCAAAGGTGGAACGTAAAAAAGTAAACAACTTCAATGCCTTGCGTATTAAAAAAAAAAATATCCGGACAAAGAAACGAGTGACTGTTTTCCGACAGCCATGTTCAAGGAACGATATTACAAAGCGGTGGTCCATCCGTCGGTCCTTCGAAAGTTAAAAGTTGTGTCCGAGATGACAACATTTGGGGAATTAGGGTTTAGGAATCTAGGGCGAATGGTTTCAAATGGCTTGTAACAGCGCTGCATGCGACAAAGTTGGAAACTACAGGTTTATGGAATTTCGACGTTATTTTGTTTGTCACCCTATCAATAAATAACTTACTCCCAAGCATTTTTCACGTCTTGTGATTAACTGATCACATTTCTTTCTAGCTGATATAAATCTTCTAGTTAATTCTTCGCTCCCTACAATTAACATTTCAAATAACAACCGATCGCGCTTTTTTTTTAAATATAATATACGAACTTTATTTTAAAATAACTTCATGTAGATCCCTGATTTTTCATTTTTAACGTGCATGTATTGTGCAGTGTTTCAAGAACAGTAAATACTGATGTTTCCACCACAAAGCGGGAAATAAAACATAAATAAACAACAGCAGAAGATTTTACGGACATATTTGGGGATTTAGTGTGCTACTTCACCTCAGTAAATTGCAACCCTAAGTACCCTAATATTTAGGTCCTAAACTTGGTCACGTGGTCGTTTTAGTAACCTAAATAATGGTCTCGTAGCCATTTCGGACACGGCTAAAGTATGAGGTATATTTGACGGATTGGCGGGTAGAAACATAACTGCCCTGGGATTGGTTGAAGATCACGTGACCTCCGGACGGACGGGCGACCGGCGGATGGAACCACCTTTATACGGACCATTCAGATGAAAAGTTGACGGTTTGCCTTCGTACATGCACCGTGGGCTAGACGTCGCGCGTGGAGGAGTAAGTACATCCGGGCGCCGAGGCCCAGGAAGGACACACACATTCCAGTGATGTAACATGGCCGCCAGTGATGTTAGGGGGGGGGGGGGAGGGGCAGACGCCCGCGCTGTGGTCCACCGGGCACTTTCCACGGCCTTCACGGGGCATCACGCCCCTCGAGGCTGCTGGGCTTCTCCGCTCCTCGCACGGCAGCCCAATACACACACACACCGCGATATCTTGACACTTTTTTTTTTAATCAAACCATTGAAAAATCTCCCCACGTATGATGTGTTTCGTTGCTTCCTAAACATGGCGCGTGCCGTGAGTAGAGACATGCAAAGTTCGCGTTATTATAATGTGGCATCAGGCTGAACTTGACAGTATTGTATATACCGGAGCCGGTGTCGGTTTCCCATTGGCTGCTGCATAGATGTGAAGCCACGCCCTTTACGACTGAACTGATTGTGATTGGGGCACACTATTGTGAAGTGTTCATCTGTTGGCGCAGCGTTACCCTGGGTGTGTCCAATAACAAACGGTTTGCAAAGGCACACTTGTTTAAAATTTAACGTGTCCTCAAATAATAACGCGAATTTTGCAGGTCTCTAGTCATGAACTTTTATACTTCAGTTAACATGAAAGTATCTTATTTTTGGTTGAATACACTCTAAAGAAATTATTTGTAGATTTGCCATGTCCGTATATACGCACAGGGACAAAGTGCGAATAGTAAAATATTTCCCCATATATGCATGGTAACGTTCCTACAGTTGCTCGGGAGAGAGTCAAATGCATAGGGAAGTTTCCAACTTTATATAGTAGCGATACTAAACATCCCCATTGCCATAAACTGTATAGGTTAAAAACTTCCATTTCAGTTTAGGAAGTTTACCAGAAATAATTTTTCAGTGTAGAAATTGTACTTTTATTCTATCTATAAATTATAATATTTTATTTGTAATAAATATGAATAAAACAGGGAGAAAGATGTGTGTGGTAGTTACTAGTAAGAAATAGTTCTCATTCAAAATATCCTAGAAAACGGGAACGTAGAATCCGCGGGCTAAGATGTCGGTGAATGCCGGAACGTGCTCGCTTGCTAACCCAGTCCTGCAGTTGCAAACTTAAGACTTAAAAATTAAAACTTAAGACTTAAGAATTAAAACTTAAACCATTAGATTTAAGAATGATAAATTTTTGGGAGAGGGGTTTGAAGTTTTGAAGGGCCTAATCTCCTGCGAAGGGCGTAACCTGTTTTAGGGGGATAGAGGGCTTAAAAAGATAGTAAAATACCAAATGTCGACAAACTACGATAAAAAAATTCGCCATATAGCACTTTCCGAAGACGAAAAAGAAGGGAGGAGTGGAAATTTTGAGAGGGGTGTAGGTTCGAAGGGCCTAACTTCCCATCGGGGAGGGTGGGGTGCAGAAAGACAACCCTCCTCCAAAACCCAACAAAATCGGTCGAAAAATGCGCTTTCCAGACCGAAAAGAAGGTGAATAACATACCCGTCTGATTACCGCAACTCCTCCCGGGAGGGGAGGGGAGGGGGTGACTGTGGGGAGAGGTGTGAGACTAAAGGACCCGCCCCACTACACCTCAACCTCAATGGCAGGGGGGCACTGTGCGCCCTCAAAAATTTTTCTTTTCTATTAATGAGATGATTAATATTTGTTTGCATGAGGCGGAGGAATATACTGAAATTAGAACTTCAGCAGGACTTCAGAAAGTATTGAAGTAACCGCGAACGTAATATAGCTGTTTGTTTAGTGTCTGCTTATGGTTTAAGTCTTAACTTCACGCCTTATGCAGAAATGCTCTGTTTTACGGCTTGTCACGACCTCTAGATTAATTTGTGGAATAGCTATTCCATAGATAAGCTACCTAACAGCAACTTTTATTCTAAATTCTCCTTTACTAAAGATATCCCTTTACTAAGTTTTCGAATGACCTGTTTCTTTACTGTGTATGTTGTCAATAGAATTTACTATGTGTTTGGTGTTATAGCTACATATCGAGTTGTCGGTATTGAGTGCGAGATGTGTTTTGTATTCAGTTTGTAGGTTATTTTGGCTGTACGGTTTCTTTAGGCAAAGCGAGTACAGAAATAAATGTTGAAATGTTATCATTATTCTTATCAGAACAATGCCGTATTGCAACTGATGTATGTATTTTTGGAATGGTATAGAAACAGGTAAATGTTTCAGCGGTATATATTTTACTAGCAAATTTCTATAACTGTTGTTGTCACGATGCTTTTAATATGAAATAAAGTTGATAGTACTCGGATGTTCGTAAACTCCTACCTTACCTCCTATCCCGGATTCCATTGAGCCCGTTTTGTCCTACCCCTGTACGACTTATATAGTAACCTATTTACAATACCTAACTACTAAACATGATTACGAAGTTTTTGTGAAACCCCATCAGCTCACCTCTCTTGAATTGAGACAGGAGAACGACAGTATGTTGTCTGTTTTGAGATTTTGTATCCTATTTGGTTCAGTAATTCTCGAAATCAGTTGGCGGCATTCTCGTGAAATTTTTCTACTGCCCAATAATGAGCTCGGGGGACCTCATGTCCAGCATCATTTCCGAGTCAGTCCGTTTTCTATGCAACTCTGTGCGCCACTAACGACTGGGTTTCCTTTTCTCTCCCCCCCCCCCTGTTTTTCAACAAATCAGCCATTCGTAAAGCCTCACGACTAATTACGATCATAGCTACAACTTCCCCGTGAGAAGACATCGTGGCCAAAGCTTAGCACAAGCTGAAATGTTTGCACGTTTGCTCAGCGCCACGGAACGTGGGTGGTTCGTAGCGGGAAAGAGATCTCAAGAACGGTTCTCGTGCAATTGCAGGCAACGGTTTGGCTCGCACGTGTACACTCGCCTTACTGGCATAAACACAGGGATACTTACTTTGATACTTCAACGACACTTATATTTAAACAACCAAATTTATAAATGGGCTACAACACAGCTACTTTCATTTCTGTGTTGAAAAAAAAAAGATCTATATTGCCATATTTTAATTATAATAGACACAGCTACTTGTAGTGATATTCATATCACAACTAGGCAGCCTCCTTAAGGGGTTCTTGATGTGTGTAAATGAATCACAGGTGACAGCGCATCTGACGTTAGACCCTTGGAACACTGTTCACGATGAAGTGAGCACTTTAGAAGTGAACCTTAGAAAAAAGTCACTGCCCCTGCATGCATATATTTTAATGGGCGCACTGAGTGACATTCATCCAGTAAAGTTGGTAACGATAGATGGAAAGTAGTTCCATATCTTGATGTCGAATGAAAACCATTTGTGATAACTTAAAATTAATTATTTCACTTTCTGTTTTTTTTTTTTTTTTTTTAATGCATCGAAGTGTAAAAATGAGCAGATTTGTAAAGTATTTTCTTTCTTAATAAGTTCACAGTTTAATTTGAGCGACGCATTAATAAAGTAATGAGGCCCATAGCAATGTTAATTTTACACCATGCGGAGAGATATGCGACGTGCATTTAGATCTTAAGCAGGGCTTTCAAAAGTGCTCATTTAACCGTGAACAGCCTATAATACATGTATGCTGCGGTGCACACTGGTATGCAGGCTTCTAGTTATGTTGGCAACAAATTAAAAAAAAAAACAGTTCATACGATTTGACGATGTATTAGGAGGGTAATGTTTAAATGTATGGCCAATAAAGTCAGTGTTTCTTGATTAGTACACCTTAGAGTACAAGTTTGAGTATTGTAACACCTTTTTTGTAACTGTACGGTATCGCTTGGATGACGAATTAATAAAGTGATCAGGCCCATGGCTAAGTTTAACCAAGTTTGGTAGCTCATAGCTCTTAATTTGGCAACTACATTTTTTTGCCGCCAGGGTGATCTAGTGTCGCGTGTATACCGGGATATCCGGTTTTTTTTAATGTAAGTAAATGGGATAGTTGCAATTATCATTAAATGAATATAATTGTGTAATATCTTAGATTGGTATTGTGTTAGAATCTACGTAAATATTCTTCTTTGTTTTTCGCACTAGAGTAGAAATATAACGAAGTACGTTCACATGTTCTTTAATATTCTGTTGTAAATTTGAAACGGCTAAAAATATTATTTTACGGCCTTTCTTGGGCAGTTTCCTTGAAGGAAAGAAGAAAAATACGAAGTTGCTTTTCACACTTAAATTCGTAACTTTTTTTTTTCAATTGAAATAATCTTGCTTGTGAGCACTTAATGCCAAACACAGTTGTATTTTTTACTATTGGCTCTTATCAGCATCATTAGAGGATGTGCATAATAGTTACAAAATAAATATAATACTTAAAAGTTTGGCTAGGGCAAGTATATACAGTATGATTCGCAATTAGACCGACAAACTTCGAGAGGTGATTCCTAACCGAATATTAAGGGAGGTATGGGCCCTTAAAAACGAGGTTTCAAACCGTATTTTTACAAAATATCGGTAACGAAGTAAAATAACATTACAACTCTCGGAACATTATTGTATGTTATCGGGACCTTCAACGTAAGAGCCGATATTTTGCAAAAATACGGTTTTAAACCTCGTTTTTTAAGGGCCCATACCTCCCTTAATATTCGGTTTAGGTATAAAGGGTCACATATGTTTTCCTTTTACTTTTTCATGAAGAATCACCTCCCGAAGTCTGTCGGTCTAATTGAGAATCACCTTGTATATTACAATTCCAGACAAACACCAGCGGTTAAAGGCTGTTCACAATAAAGTGAGCACTATTTAAATAAACCTTAGAAAAAAATCACTTCTCCTACCTGCATATATTTTAACGAGCGTTCTGAGTGACACGCGTCCAGTAAAGTTGGTAACGATAGATGGGAAAGTAGTTTCATATATTAACATAGAATAAAAAGTGTTAGGTAACCATTTGTGATAACTTTAATTATTTCTTCCGCTTTCTGTTTTTTTTTTTTTGTGCATCGAAGTGTTACTCTGAACAGATTTTTAAAATATTTGCTTTTCTAATAATTTCAAAATTTCACTTGGCCGACGCATGAATAAAGTGCCGAGGTCCTTGGCAATGTTAAATTTACATAAAATGGAAGAAGACGCAACATGCGTACAAGTAGATCTGGATTTGTTCCTAACTCGAGTAGAATATACCTTAGTTGAACCTACATACTATATAGATTAAGGATATGAAATGAGAATGTTTCTCCAACTCATTTTGGGAATCTGAACTGATATTACACTTGAATTAGGTTAGGTTAGGCTAGGTTAAGTTACCTTAGGTCAAGTTATGTTAACTTATATCTTAAGCAGGGGTCATAAAACTGTTGAGTTAACCTTGAACAGCCAATAGTATATTCGCGGTTTCTTCACACTCGAATCAAACCATGTATCACAAACTTTTTTATACTTCTGTTAACATAAAGGTGTCTAATTTTTTGTTAAATTGAACTTTTAGTTGCCATATAGTTCTAAATTACATTATTTCACATGCAATTAATTTGAATAAAAACAGGGAGAAAATGGGTGTGTTGGTAATTTCTTGTAAGAAATAGTTCTCAAGTTAAATATTATTGCAATGAGCGCGCACGAATGCGGTGCGTTGTCCCTTTTCGTATATTTTTCTATACGCGTGAGGCGGATGAATATCACGTGGCACTCCATTCACGGACACTTCCAACTTCTCTGAAACTCTGCTGAAGTTTGACTTCCGGGATATTCCTCCGGCTCATATAAATCAATCTTATAAAATTGCACCAGAGGACCAGCGCACCGCATTAATGCACTTTCAGTGTAATAATAATTTGCATAAGAACTACTTCTTACTAGGCATTACCAACACACTTATTTTGTCAGTCATTATTGGGATTAGTTATAAACGAAAAAATTATAACTTAGATAAAATGTAAGTAAAAGTAGAATTTAAATTTATGTAAACACAAGTATAAAACCTTTGTGGTTCATGACAAATTAGGGAATCGACCAAACACGTCATTCATGGTGTGGTTTTTGAAAGGTTTTATTTCAAATAAGTGCGAATAAACCGTGAATAGACTATAAGTAGAAGTATAGCCGGGCTTCGGGAAAGTTGTCAGTGGCAGTGAATGGACTGTAATAAGAGTGTATGGGAGCATGGTCGTAGAAGACAGGTCTGGACACTCGCCTGTCTAAAAATGTTAGCGAATTTACCCGCTTGTTGACTCATTTAGTTCATACAGTAGCCGAAGAGCGCTGCAAGCAAACTAGTATTGTTAGCGTTGCTGGTATAGGGATAACACCATATAGATATGGCCGTCCTTTTCCCCATTTTAAGAAAAAATTGCAATTCACCTCTCTACGGAAGCCATGTCAAACCACAGACTAAATATGAGGTACGGTAGACCGCTAATTCGTCATCCGCGCATGTACCCCAACATTGACCTACCCCAAAGGAACACATCTGTCTTATATGGTCAACAATTTATATCTTAATTTTATAATGGCTAACACTATTATATGGATAAAATATTTTTACCGATTTTAATTTAATCAAACTGCATAGCAAATTGGTTGGATGAAGTATACATTCATCTCAAAGCATTTGTTCATAAATCAGTTTTCTAACCTAAAATCCAAGCCACGCCATTTTTGCTAGACGTGTGGGCAGAAACACAATTTAATGTTGGGACACGGAGATGAAGTTAGTGTCGAGACCTGTCTTGTACCATAGACTAAAGATGAGATAGACCGATCTCGCTGGCTGCTCACAACCATTCTCCGTGGCCCAACATTAGACTACTTCTCTGCCTACACGTCTATCAAAAACGACGTAGATTAGGTTTGAGGTTAGAATATTGTTTAGTAAACAAGTGCTTCTGAGATGTTTTTATACTTCCTCTAATCAATTTGTAATGCTTTTTTATTACATTCAAACTGGCAAAAGTATTTTATTAATATAATAGTTATTGCTATTTAAAAATTAAGATGTAAGCAAACATGTTCATCACTGTTGACCATGTGACTTTGACAGTCGTGTAGGATTGGGGTAGGTCAATATTGGGTACACGCACGGAAGACGACTAGGGCTGTCTACCTCATGTTTAGTCTATGTCCTGTACGACGGTGTATGAGAGTGTAAACACGAGGGAGGATTGGCAACCGCGGATCGGAGCAGAAAGTGGGCTGATGTGCCGCAACACAGCCTCGCTCCGGGACGTGGACGGGCGTCGCGACGCCCTCTTGTGTGCGGCGACGTGACCCGCCTGAAGACGACCTCTGCTGTTGTCCGTCCCCACGGCGACCCTGCTGCCTCGGCCTCGCTTTCTTAGACCACTGCACTCTCTCTCTCTCTCCCAGCCTCTCAGCTGCACCGAGACAGCGCACACACCAGTGTGTGAAACCTGGTCAAAACTATTCATCAACCATTGCTGTTTTATATTAAGCCATTTTATATTTATTTCTTTGTTTACTGATTGATCAATAGAAATAAAACGTAAAAGTACCTATATTTTTGTTGACGTTTTAATCTTTTTCTTAGTTATTTTTACATTAATAAAAACCAAAATTTTACCCATAAAGAAAACTAAATACAAACTACTAAAACACATAAAATAATATTACTTTATAAATTTCTCTATATACAATAAGGTGTTAAATACAAAAGTAATAACTTTGTACACAGTAAAACTACAATTAACTTTATTCTGTTCCTTAATCTGTGTAATCTGTTCCTTAAAATGTGTTCCTTAATCTCCTCATCTTGCTCTTCTACTTCTTCTTCTGTGTAATTTGTTCCTTAATTCTGTTCCTTAATATCCTCATGATGCTCTTCTACCTCTTTCCCGCCTCTTTTTTCTTTTTTATATACTTTATGTCTCCGCACAGATCTTGATGTTTCAGGTGGCAGAAACGGTAATGTTTCTTTAGAAAATGGTTTCGTCTTCCTTCTTGGTGTCTTTATGGGCAACTCGAGAGAGGTTCCGAAGTTAGTAGAAATCTATTCAAAACATCTCTGCTGCACTGTTTCCAAGCAATTTTCTCAAAAAAACATTTGTATACACTGCTGGAAAAAGTATATTCCATGCTTCAGTAGCCTTTTTCGAAAGTTGGCTAATAGGCAATACTTAGAGACGTGCAAATTTCGCGTTATCTTTCGGGGACAGGATAAACTCCACTGCCTTGTACACAAGCGAGCACAGTTGGATATATTATTGGCCCCTAACCTGTAAGCTAAATAATATTGGCCAGTCCACCGCTGAAGTTACATTATTGGCTCACGATTATCGCGAGGCGTACCAGACATACTGCCAACCTACGGCAGAATTCGGGCCAATGCACAGTAACTTGGGAGTTCTGTCTATTGCTAAATGATGACGTGAATTTTGTAGGTCTCGAGCAATAAGGCGTGTTTAGTAGTAGTTCCCTCGTCCATTAATACTTTGGCATAGGGTACTATCCAAATAATTATACACACAGTTTTACGATTTCTTTGCAATCTGTTCGAATTTGTATGTATAAATTTAGTACCCATGTCCAACGGAAATAGCTTCTAGTATATAGTTAAATCTGCAGTTTTTATTGTAGTTTATTATTGGTTTTATTACTATTAGTACAACAGTTTCTTAATGCACACAACTTTATTAGCCAGAGATTTCTTTCATATACACGGTTGACATGTTAAGTCACTCAGGCAATAAGTTTGCGCCTTTTCACGCCAATGCGAAATTGATCGGTAGTTATAAACTACGTTACACAACTGACAGTATTGGCAGCAAGTACTTGTACTTAAGGTGGAAGTTCGTGGTTGTAGCGCTCTAAGACCACCCCTGAGTGCCTTGAAATAATTACAAGCTATGCACCGGCAATTGTCAACATTACCTTTCACTGACTGCAGCTGCCCTTTAACCTGAAGACATTCGAGCCAGTCTGGACAGAATCTGTTCACTCGTTTGCCCCTGTCTTGTTCGTCCGCTGATAACTCCGCGCATTGTTGCAGTTACCTCACAGATGTTGATGATGTTGCTTTCAAAGACTCACTTTCACTTCATTTCATTACCCGTTACAAACTTGACTGTTAGTTCTCGAATGCAACACTAAAGCAACTAGGGAAACAAAAACAAATACATTTTGAAACTCCGTGCATTATCTAAGTCAGGCACTTTTCAATCTCAGCAAGGTTCTTGCCATAAATATTGACGAAACTTCTTTACATGTAACTGCGCGCGCACATGTATACACACTACGCCCAACTTTTACAAAATAAAAATACGATATTATCTTTGAAGTTTAATGGCAATGGTGAGTTCATGTTATTATGATGGTGTGATGGTTATGTGTTCATTGCCGACAATGAGACTAAATAGAAAACGCACACACTTACAGAACTCAGAAGAAAAAAAAACCTTCTTACAACACCACGGACAGGTAATTAGGAAAAGCAATTTCCTTGTCATTGGAAAACGAACATGTAGACTGAAATTGTTCTTCCAGTGTCTCGTCTGAAAAGGGGGACAGATTTGAGGCCCCAAAACTTCGTGAAAACTTTTAACAATTTTTTTTTTGTTATCATTTGTTCGTCGTTATTTTTGTGGTTCCTGTGTTATTCATAGTGTTGAATTATTTGGTTTTATAACCTGACAAGGAATGCTTTTTCCTGACGTGTGTTTCGTTGTGGTTTTTTTGTGTGGTTTAATTTTTTTTTTTCATCTGTATCCACTGATGTTTTTTTGTACCTTTTTTTCCCCAGTGGTGTTTTTGGTTTTGGTCATCGTTTTGTCCTTTCTACTGAGTTTCTTTTGTTGTCTGTCTGGTTTTATAATAATAATTTGCTAGCCGTTCTTTTTGTCGTCTTAATTATATACATATTTGTTTCCTATTGACAAAGAAACAGCTTTTCCTAATTATCAGTCTGTGGTGTCGTAATTTTTTTTTTTTTTTTTTTCGTTTTTGTCTTGCTGAGTTCTGTCTGTCTCTCTCTCTCTCTCTCTCTCTCTCTCTCTCTCTCTCTCTCTCTCTCTCTCTCTCTCTCTGTGTGTGTGTGTGTGTGTGTGTGTGTGCGCGCGCGCGCGTTTTCTATTTAGTCTCATGGGCGGCAATGGATACAGTCCAATCACACCATCTTAATAAACATTTTGATGTATCAGTATTTCCCTCCAATTTAACACTTTTTTTTAACGAAAGTTCCCCTCTTTCCAACACTTAAGAAGAAAAATATTGAAATTTCCCGCCAATGTGGGATATTTCCCTCAATCCGTCAACACCGCTCCGTCGGAGCTGTCAACTGCCGTAGCTCGCAGGATCTCCAGTCCGCGCTAGTACTTTCTAGATTATTCCGCGCTTCCGTATTCCGAGACAACCTAATTCATCGTCGAGGCATTTCTCAAAAGGGGAAACAATCCAGAACCTTCTGGAAGGCGTTACTTGCCGCCAGGTGTGAAATACCAGTCAAGAGGCGCAAACCAAGAGCGACCTCATCGGGAATCGAACCCGGTTCGCCTAGTTGGGAGGCGAGTAATCTAACTATTACACCACCGCGGCCCCTATTAAGAAAGAGCGTACGACTATTCAAAACGAATAAATAGTAAATAGAATAACCACGAAATTGTTTACTGATTCTAAAACAGCATTGTGTGAAAATTATGGTAAACATTCGCGTTAATTTAACACAAAAATTCCACTTATAACAACAAAAAAATAGGCTCTGTGCATAAACGCGCAATGCTGAAGTCGTGATTGAATATTGTTTACGAACCACGGTTGCGGAAATAAAATCATAAAAAATGCACTCGTCGTTACTTGCCCGGCATGCAGGATCCGGTAGCAGGACTCGTGGAAACTACCGTCCGAGCTCGTACGGAAAATTGTATCGGGGCATACACGCTTAACAGGCCACTGGCAGATAGTTTGAAGAGGAGAGACAGAACTACAATTACCCTGTGACTCGAACATGGAGATTACATTGGTTTATTGTTTTGTAATTCTGGGTATGTCTCGTATTACAATAATAATACAGGGTTTCCAGCCGGCACCCGTAGGTACCCGTCATCCCTGGACGTGAGATGAAATGAGGCCCTAGGATGGAGCGGCGCTGAAATGTAATAGCGGGGGAAACGGGAGTACCCCGAGAAAACCATCCGGCGTCGTCCAGAACGACTCCCACATGCGAAAATCCGAGCGCGAACAAGCCAGGGATCGAACCCGGATCGTCTTGGTGGGAGACGAGTGCGCTAGCCACTGCGCCACGGTGTATTACAATGATTGGGCAGGTTGGAGCAACACTGATTTTCTATCTCAGCGAGAGTATTTTGAAATCAGTCTGTTAAACAGTCTCTTTACCAAGCTATTGCCATGTGACCTCGCTGTACACACGTTATTTTAACCATGCGCATTAATTAGATACTTTTCTTATGACATGCAGCAGTAAAAAGCAAATACTTGTCCCCATTGACTTACGCAACACAATAAATAAGCTATAGATGCACAATAAAAATAATCTAAATAACTCCTTGGTTAAGAGCAAAATAATATCAGCTACAGGCAATGAAAGGTAACTATCTGATACAAATATCGCGTAAAGTTTGGTTAAATGCAAAATAATAAAAAGAGCCATGAATTAAATCGACAAAACACACCCAAATCACAAACTGATTTTTCATGTGAGGTTTATTCCTTTACTTACGAAACTTAAAATAGTTTGGGTTTGGCGCAATGATGTAGGGTTAACTGATGCTTTGAATTTGTCCTAAAACTTAAAACAATTTTTTTAGAGCAATTAAATTAAACTTGTTTTAAAATCTCATTCCGCAGAAAAGGTGAATTTTAATTTTAATTTAGGTCTAACTCTACTTAGAACATTTTGATCTGAGCAGTGGTCATCACTTCTCGGTAAGGGAATTAAATTGGACTTCATAAGTATTGTTATTCGATTATCTTGAACTAATTAATTTGCTCATATTCACAACTGCAATTACACTAGTGCATAGTTTCCAGTCTAGATCCCAGGTTCATTTCTTTAGTTTCTCGCGTCATAGCTTCGATGGTCTGTTCGAGTATATTTGCCACCACGACAACAAATCTAGACTCGCATCCGAATCACTTCACCTCTTTCTTAACGGCCGTGGCATTTCTCTCGTAGTTGTCGACATCTCTTCGAACTTAGTTGTAGGACTTTCATCTCTTTAATTAGTGGAATCCCGTCTTCAATAACCGCAACACTGAAACATCATCCTGCAGTGCGCTTATTCCATGTCTCGCCTCCAGCTAGACGGCACTGGGCCAAGTTGCAACACTCATGTCTCGCCTCCAGCTAGACGGCACTGGGCCAAGTTGTAACACTCATGTCTCACCTCCAGCTAGACGGCACTGGGCCAAATTGTAACACTCATGTCTCACCTCCAGCTAGACGGCACTGGGCCAAGTTGTAACACTCATGTCTCACCTCCAGCTAGACGGCACTGGGCCAAATTGTAACACTCATGTCTCGCCTCCAGCTAGACGGCACTGGGCCAAGTTGTAACACTCATGTCTCGCCTCCAGCTAGACGGCACTGGGCCAAGTTGTAACACTCATGTCTCGCCTCCAGCTAGACGGCACTGGGCCAAGTTGTAACACTCATGTCTCGCCTCCAGCTAGACGGCACTGGGCCAAGTTGTAACACTCATGTCTCACCTCCAGCTAGACGGCACTGGGCCAAGTTGCAACACTCATGAAAGCTTTCAACTGCGCTGTGCTTACCGTTACTAAAGGCTTGTTGATTAATTGATCACTTTTAGATCCCCCCCCTTTTAAGACCTACTTTTCCAATTATTTTGTATCCTCCCGCCTTACATAAAACCATCACTGCTATGGACCGCATCACACTGCTTATAATCCATTCACATTTACTTCCAAATCTTCTTAAGCCCTGCTAATGTTCTACTTGCGGAAAATTCCTCCGCCTCATTCAAGTAAAGCTTGACCGAGTCTAGAAAATTAAACCAAAGGGTCAACGCACCGCATTCGTCCGCACTCCTCTAATCATATTTTGCATTAGAACTATTTCTCACCAGGCATTACCAACACACTTTTTTTTAAACTCTGGTTTCAATGATAATTTGCTGATAAAGTATAAGTTAACTTTCTATTTAATCTGGTACGAGTGCCGTGGCGCACTACAGGGGCCCCCGTTAGCTATAGGCTGTTCACGGTAAAGTGAGCACTTTTTAAGGCCCTTATAAATGTTTCCTTTCATCCCATTTCTATCTTCATGCTGCATTTTAATATAAACATTGCGATGTGACCAATAAACACAGTGTATACAATTCACCACCATCAAAATTCACTGCCTGAAGCTGCAATAAGATATATTTAGTAGTAGTTAATGGTTGTTGGGATGGCCTTAAAAAGTGCTCACTTTACCGTGAACAGCGTATAGCTCGGTTGCTATCAGCGGTTGGACAAAGTTCCCGGTGGAACCGGCGCTGGCCTCACCAAACCTCCCCTCCAGGTGGCCGATACCTATTAAACGGTCATACCTGGAGCGATATTTTCTAACCTTTGCATTTAACCCCCGCAAAAGCAAAAGCTAAATCGGATCTTTGATCTTCAAGGTCCACCGCGAACTTTGCAATTTTGAAACCGCCATGCTGTCGGAAATGTTAAAAAGAAACACTACACTAAACTACTCACGCGAACACATACTGATGGACAGGCCACAATGCAACAGATCACACGCTAGTTCAGTACTTGACAACAACGACTTGTGAGCAGTCGTGCCAACCAGAGCTATCACCAGGCCGAAAGGAAATGATACACGCTACTAGGCAGGTATATCTGATTCAACTGTTCATGAGTGTAAAGTCCACAACCTTTTAATTATTACTTTTAATACAATGTTAAAACATTGAACTACTTTTCTTACATCACTGCCAAACTTTATTGCGGGCATATCACTAAGTGTGACTGTTTAAATACATGCCAACAGAACAGGGGTATTTTTCAAATGTTGGTTTAAGAAGTACTCAGTTAGTAAAAAAAGCGTATTGAAAGGAGAACGCTAGCGGACCCTATGCTTTTGCCCGCCTTTCCAGTGGACGTATCCGCAATTCCTGACAATGTACACTATCTACCAAAAAGTAATTGGGCACCTGTCCACAATGTTTGCTCGGTGGTTGTCACCCCGTTAGAATCTCGTAGGGCCACCTCTTGTGGCTATAACAGCAGCCACCGTGTCAGGCATGCTCTCTGCGAGTGTTTGCAGGACATCCACGGGGATTCATCGCCATTCCTCTTGCAACCATTCCATGAGTTGAGCTATGGATTTTGGCCGCGCCTGACGAGTCTTCACCCGGCGATCCAATTCGTCCCAAAGATGTTCTATAGGGTTGAGGTCGGGGCTCTGGACGGGCCAGTCCAATCGGCGAACATTGTTGTCGGCGTACCACTGCATAGTAGCCCTTGAAACATGGCACCTGGCATTGTCATCCTGGAAGTAACACGGGTCTATTCCGTAAAAACTCCAAAATGTTGGGAGCATTTCATTATCCAGAATGTTACAATAGGCCTCTGTGTTCATGCTACCACGGACAAACACCAGCGGTCCTACGCCGAAGGCCGTGAAACACAAGCCAACTGACGTACTGAATTACCTATCTTCATGAGTGCCTAATTACTTTTTGGTAGATAGCGTATTTCGCCACGATTCACAAGTGCGCTGTACTGTGGCTTCCTGTACATGTATCCCTGTCTCCAGTAATCCAGCTCTCTACATTTTAAACACTCCAAGACATAGGCAGGCCTATTTCTGTGGCTCCGAGATCAAAGCCAACTATAAATGGCGATTATTTTTACAGTATCGCTTTTTCAGTGGCATCATTTGCACGTTTATCCCCGTATTCACGCAAAGTAAAAATGGATAAGAGAAGGCTGACGCCAAATGTATCTGGCTGTCTACTCGAGGGATACAGATGCCGTTTACGGCCAACTTGCGGAATATATGAGGTAAGACGCGGTGTGAATGGAGGGGTGCAGGAATGAAAGCTGAGCAGTGAAGAGGGACCACCCTTAGAAGACCCACCATACGACAATCCCCGCCGTAAATATCCCCACCCGCCGGGACATAGAATGGAACGCGATAGTGACGTTTCGCCTAAAAGTCGTTTTGCCTTACAGGTGCTTTGCTTAAACGTGTTTAGCCTTCAGGTATTTTGTATACAGATGTTTTGCCTAGTATGAGTTTTCTAGCGTGTATTTCGCCGAGCAGTCTTTTAGCCTTATACGTGCTTTACCTAACAAACGTTTCGCCTAACAGATTTTTGGGTAACAGTGTTTTGCTAGGTATGCGCTTTGTCTAAAAGCGTTTCGCCTAACAGGCCTGCTGCCAAAATACGTTTAAAGTACTTGTTTGTTTATAGTGTTATATTGCATCCGTAAGATCTTTTTCACTATATAGCTGTACAAAGATATTGGACAAGTCAAATTACAGTATACAAAGTTATACACTGCACATAGTAAACACTTACACATAGGCCTATGTCAGATTGCACGTACACATATCACATACTTTTTCATAATGTGACTAATATTCTTTCAACATGCTGTGGGATGTCATAGTTTTGCTGAAACAAAAGAAAAAGGGAACGAGATAAACCGGAACAAGATATGCATACAATGAAGTGTTTTACAGTAATTGCTTAATATTTATAGTTTAGATATTCTTTTACGCTATAAAATGCACATTCAATAAAAATTCTTCCAGCTGTTTTTTAAAGAGTTTTTGGTTAGAGGAGCGAATTTATTGAAGGTGTCGTGGTAATTTATTGAAAAGTTGGCTACCGAGGTAGGAAGGCCTTTTGTGGACTAATTTTAAGTTAACTGAAGCTACGCTTAAGTGTTTGTTTTTACTCTAGTGTCATGCTTATTAAAGGACTCATTCTTCTGAAATAAATTGCTGTTTATCGACACGAATATAAGTACTGAAAACATGTACTCACATGCAAATGTTAGAATCTCTCAGCTCTTGAAAAGAGGTCTACATGAGTCTGACTTTCTTTTGCCATTGATTATTCTTACAGCTCTCTTGAATGTGAAACACTTTTTTACTGTCATTAAAATTACTCCAAAAATTATACCATAACTAATGAGGGAATGAAAAATATGCAAAATATACAATTTTCGTTGTATTTTTGTTCAAGACTAATCTAAAACCTTCCTTATACAGGACTACTATAAATGACTCATCGAGTTTCAAAGTGCTATATTTTCACAAATATTACACTGACAATTAAGACTGATGCATAAAAAGCAAGTTTCTTCTCACACCCTGCAGAAGTTTTATGCATATGCCCCATCACTGCGACACACTCCGAACAGTAGTCAAGTTCTGCCCATGCCATCTGTTGCCTTTCACCATCGATGAATATCACAGCAGCAGCGATGCATTTTCTTAGCTCTGCCAGTGATGTGGGCCGCGGTGGGGCTAAATAAAGTTCTTAACGTACTTCCATAGGTAGGGAACGCATGGCGTCAGATCAGGAGACCTGGAGGCCCATGTGAACAGAGCTACGTATTGTATTGTATTGTAAAGGGTGTATTTGCGTCCCCGGTTATATGCTTGAAAGCTTAGCAGGGGACGGTTTACACGCTAATTTATAACCTAACTTAAATTAACACCCATGCCTTGCCCGGGATTCTAACCCAGAGCCTCCCGCACCTCAGATCGGTGGTGCATCAAGCGACTGCGCCACGGTAGGTCGGCACAGAGCTACGTCATATTGACCAACAGGCCCAATCCAACTATGAGGAAGTTCATCATTTAGGTAGTGATGAACAACGATGTTCCAATTTTGGGGGGGGGGGGGGTGTTCCGCCTTATTAGAAGACGAAATTCCTGGAGTCAGCGTTCAGCTGAGTAAACTACGACGAATGCAACATATCGAGGAGATTGTGGCCAGCGATTGGAATTTTGCATCAGAATGCAGGAAGCATTGGAGGAAAATGGTTTTATTACGAATGTGATATACAACGGTGAAGCAACATCCCATTTATCTGGAAACGTTAATCGTCACAACGTGAGTGTGTGGGACAGTGAACTCCCTCGTTCAATTGCGCAGTATTTCCTGACAAGCATTGTGCCCAAAGGAAGTTCACGGTAAAGTGAGCACTTTGGAAATCAACCTCAGAAAAATTCACTGTCCGTACCAGCATATATTTGAACGAATACACGAAGTGACATGCGCCCAGTAAAGTTGGTAACGATGGATGGAAAATGGTTCCGTATATTGACGTCTAATAAAAAGTAGTATTAGACAACTATTTGTGATAGCTTCAATTATTTCTTGCTCTTTCTGTTTTATTTTTTAATGCACCGAAAGTGTATAAATAAGCAGAATTTTGAAATATTAACTTTACTAATAATTCCACAGTTGCACTTGACCGATGCGTGAATAAAGTGAAGAGGCCCATGGAGATGTTAATTTTACATAAGGCGAAAGAAAACACAACGTTCATAAAAGTAGATCCTAAGCAGGGCTTTCAAAAGTGCTCGCTGTAACGTGAACAGCCTATACATGCGTTTTTCTTAAAATCTTTAAGTTTAGGTTTGAGGCAAACCGACGGGTACCCGAATTGAACCGGGAACCGGAGTGAAGCTGGCGACTAGCCGCCGCAGGCAGCAAGCAGCCAGCCGAGGAAATGAAACTAGTAGATAAAAGAGTTCATACAGGCGAGGAGAACGAGCGCCGTGAATGCACTGGAACACAAAAGCCCGAGTGTTTGCCGGAGCACAGTTCGTGTCGATGCGGTCCAGATAGCAGGGCGAGGAGGCGAGGCTCTCTGCTGTCACGATCGCTTTTGTGAAGTTGCCGGTAGTCGGCGTTCTTCCAGTGGAGGTGTCAGGTCTCCTTGCAGCGCCATATACAACCAGCGTGTTATGTAACGCCTTGTGAAGCATCCACACTGTGGCCTGTCCCCGTCTGGTGACGTCACGTGTCCCGCTGTACCTCTGACTGTCACCGTACCGGCACAGATTTCAAACTGCCACTTACGCGCAGGGGCTGCGAGGGCTGAGTGGTTAGCCTACTAGCCTCCCACCAACGCAAACTGGGCTCGTTCCGCGGCCGGGTCGCTCCCAGATTTTAGCATGTGGGAATCGTACCGTACGATGCCGCTGGTCAGCGGGTTTTGTTGGGGATCTCCCGTTTCCCCCTGCCTCTTCACTCAGGCGCTGCTCCACACTCACCTCAATCACCCTCATCGGCTCTCACGAGCTCGCTGTTAAGAGTCACCGAAATCTCTTCACTCATTCTTCCGGCCACACACACTGACCAGAAAGATGACGTCACTGGCCAGCGACATTTCGGGGCGACGTTCGCCAATCAGAGCGCGGTAACTTACTGGCCAGACAGCACCCCACCAATCAGGGCATGGTAACTTACTGGCCAGCCGGCAGCCCACCAATCAGAATGCGGTAACGTACTGGCTATCCGGCAGCCCACCTAACAGAGCGCGGTAACTTACTGGCCAGCCAGTAGCCCACCGATCAGAACGCGGTAACTTACTGGCCAGCTGGCAACCCACCAATCAGAGCGCGGTAACTTACTAGCCAGCTGGCAGCCTACCAATCAGAGCACGGTAACTTACTGGCCAGCTGGCAGCCCACCCAGCAGGCACGCATCCTTCCGCAGCAGGCATACTGAGAGGAGAGAGAGAGAGAGAGAGAGAGAGAGAGGCCGACAAAATATATAAATTTTTATAGGGCCAAAAATATTTTTATTTCCCCAAAAAATATGCTATTGTGCAAACAAAACTTAAAGGCAACAAAATAAATTAAACTGTCTACAAAATAATTTGTTGACTCAACTGTACATATTTGTTTCGACATTAATTCCGTTCGTTCGAAAATACAGCTTGAGAGTTTGTTTGCAAATTTTGTAACTGTAATGATAGAACCAGTGTTTGTTATTGCATTTACTGATACATAAATATTGCTATAAACATTCTAATAAAAACAAGTTCAACAGAAAATTAAAAGTACAGCTGTAAAACTTGTAATATTTATACGCGCAAGTTGTAAAGTATTTGAATGTATTGTTACAAGCGGATGCCTGAGGGGCGTATCTGAGTTCGTGAGAGACGGAGGTCTGAATAAAGAAAATAAAGTAAACTAATTTGATGTCTAATTTATTCACTCCACCATTATCTGTCTCCACTTTTACTCTTTTTACTTAACAGGGCCCACTATTGGGTTCTCTAGCCACTAAGCTACTGCGTCCCCACTATTGGGTTCTCTAGACACTAAGCTACTGCGTCCCCACTATTGGGTTCTCTAGCCACTAAGCTACTGCGTCCCCACTATTGGGTTCTCTAGACACTAAGCTACTGCGTCCCCACTATTGGGTTCTCTAGACACTAAGCTACTGCGTCCCCACTATTGGGTGATCTACCCCTCTGAGCTGCTGCGACCCCACTATTTGATGCTCTAGCCCCTGAGCTACCGCGGCCCTACTACTGGGTGCTCTAGCCCCTGAGCTACCGCGGCCCTACTACTGGGTGCTCTAGCCCCTGAGCTACCGCGGCCCTACTACTGGGTGCTCTAGCCACTGAGCTACTGCGTCCACACTATTAGGTGCTTTAGCCACTGAGCTGCTAAGGCCCCACTTGAAGCTAGAAAATTATGCCTGAATTTTAATGATGCGTCCATGGCAATTTAATAACATTTCTTCCAAATACGACCGAGCTGAACTCTATTAAGTTTTGAGGATTTTAAGTATTATTTTAAGTTGTATGTGAGACTTGGACCACAGCCTACGTAGGATACATTCAGTTAAATCGATTTTTGAAATAAAAATATATTACAATGTGTGTGTGTGTGTGTGTTTTTTTTTTTTTTTATTTTTTTATTCTGTTGAGCTAGCGAAAATTCATTACTTTATGGGCGGAAATTCAAAACTCCATATTTGCTTTATATATATTTTTATAGGCGCTAATAAGGTACATTTAATAAAAGTTCACGTTATGCAAAATAACATAAATCCCTCTATTAGCTCCACAATATAAAAGTGGAGACCATAAAAAAATGAATAGTGGCAATTGAACTAAATTTTACATTCGAGGGATAGATTCTTATTTAATACAACTGAACACATATTCTGTTCTCAATTATTGGATAGTGGCCAATTTTTTTCAGTAGATTCACGTCACTGACGTAAGAGAAGCTAACATTGTCGATTTTCAAATCATTTTTCAATTGCTGTCACGTACAATAATCAATAATAATTGACAGTTTGCAGTACGACAACGTTAACTTTTTGTAGTCTCTTTGCCACTATTTATTCATTATAAATCTTACTACCCATACTAAACGTTGATTTGTACGTGTTGAACACACACATGAATCCAGGAATTTCAGGGATATATAAATCTTACTACCCATACTAAACGTTGATTTGTACGTGTTGAACACACACATGAATCCAGGAATTTCAGGGATATATAAATCTTACTACCCATACTAAACGTTGATTTGTACGTGTTGAACACACACATGAATCCAGGAATTTCAGGGATATATAAATCTTACTACCTATACTAAACGTTGATTTGTACGTGTTGAACACACACATGAATCCAGGAATTTCAGGGATATATAAATCTTACTACCCATACTAAACGTTGATTTGTACGTGTTGAACACACACATGAATCCAGGAATTTCAGGGATATATAAATCTTACTACCTATACTAAACGTTGATTTGTACGTGTTGAACACACACATGAATCCAGGAATTTCAGGGATATATAAATCTTACTACCCATACTAAACGTTGATTTGTACGTGTTGAACACACGGATGAATCCAGGAATTTCAGGGATATATAAATCTTACTACCTATACTAAACGTTGATTTGTACGTGTTGAACACACACATGAATCCAGGAATTTCAGGGATATATAAATCTTACTACCCATACTAAACGTTGATTTGTACGTGTTGAACACACACATGAATCCAGGAATTTCAGGGATATATAAATCTTACTACCTATACTAAACGTTGATTTGTACGTGTTGAACACACACATGAATCCAGGAATTTCAGGGATATATAAATCTTACTACCCATACTAAACGTTGATTTGTACGTGTTGAACACACACATGAATCCAGGAATTTCAGGGATATATAAATCTTACTACCCATACTAAACGTTGATTTGTACGTGTTGAACACACACATGAATCCAGGAATTTCAGGGATATATAAATCTTACTACCTATACTAAACGTTGATTTGTACGTGTTGAACACACACATGAATCCAGGAATTTCAGGGATATATAAATCTTACTACCCATACTAAACGTTGATTTGTACGTGTTGAACACACACATGAATCCAGGAATTTCAGGGATATATAAATCTTACTACCTATACTAAACGTTGATTTGTACGTGTTGAACACACACATGAATCCAGGAATTTCAGGGATATATAAATCTTACTACCCATACTAAACGTTGATTTGTACGTGTTGAACACACGGATGAATCCAGGAATTTCAGGGATATATAAATCTTACTACCTATACTAAACGTTGATTTGTACGTGTTGAACACACACATGAATCCAGGAATTTCAGGGATATCTGAATTGACACTTAAATATTTAATTGCTTGCTGTGTTGAAAGCAAGAATTTCATCAGTTTTTTATAACGTAGAGCAGGCATGACTTCTCATTAAGTATTAAAAAATCGTATTATAATATCGTAAATTAGATTTTTCCATGCACGAATCAAACAGTAAAACTAGATTACATTAAGTAATTTAAGAAATGTAGTTAAGTATCACTTCCCTTATGTTTGGAAAATGAGGCACTAAGTGAGATGTTGAAGTCACGATATTTTAAATATTTCTTGTAAATGTGTTCTTCATCCAACGATTTCCGCAGCCCAACCGTTTATTCTAATCTCAAGGTAGTACAATTATTTTCATAATTTCATTCAATAAAAGATTGCCCAGCTTAGTGAACATATTGATTAACAACCACAAGTAAAAAAAAAATGCAAATATTAGTGTCTAGCTTCAAACCTCGATAAACTATAGTAGAAACGTGCTGAATTCGCTTTGTTATTTACACCACGCTAGACTTCAAAGTACTGTATATACTTGAGCAGTATTCATTCGCTGCTGCCTGGGTGTGAAGTCATTCCTCTTCAAAGTACTGTATATAATTGAGCAGTACTCATTCGCTGCTGCCTGGGTGTGAAGTCATTCCTCTTCTATGTACTGTATATAATTGAGCAGTACTCATTCGCTGCTGCCTGGGTGTGAAGCCATTCCTCTTCAAAGTACTGTATATACTTGAGCAGTACTCATTCGCTGCTGCCTGGGTGTGAAGTCATTCCTCTTATATGTACTGCACGTGGCTTGGACACGCCATTTATAAAAGTATTTATTTATTACCGTAGAATTATGGATGGAATGTTCTGTAGAATATAGTCCAATGAGATACGCGCAAAGGTACACGTGCTTAAATTATACCATACCATAAAATAAAAATGTAAATTTTGCAGTTATCTAGTAATCCGTGTAATAGTGTAGACAACAAAATACCCTGACTTACACCCAACAGTAATTTGGGTGACCCTTGAGTATAAATAACGCACCCTGTTTGCTTTATTTGGTGTCCTCTTAAAGGGAATAATTTAGCACAGTTTTCCTTAAGAGGAGTCACACTTTTTTTTTTTTTTTTTTTTTTTGTGAAATCGTGGTTTGCGCGTATTCGCGTATCTCGGTAAATACATACTCTGTATACACGACCTTCTGCTAGAAAATGTGAAAAACTATTATCTATCACTCTATGTTTTTTACATTTAACATATTAAGTACATTCAAGGATAATAAAATTCGCGAAAATGGTGAAGTATCGCATGTTTTAAAGCTTGCCTATGCAGTTTCCTTAAGCGGCAAGAGGAAAGTACAAACATACGGACGTAGTTTAATCTTTGAGCTTTCATCGCATGCGATAAAATCTCACTGTTGCTGATCTGATCGGCACAGTACAGGACCACGACGGAAACACTGCACGCCTTGCGCGTGGGAGCGATGAGGCGCTTCTTGACCTTGGGCGCGCAGACTCACGCTCGTCTTAATATTCGCCACTTCCTTTTTAATATGATTGGTTTGTGGCACCATACACCCCACACTTACTGTTACGTACAAACGTAATAAGGGACCAGAATACACAGCTTCATTAGGCTAACTCTATGGCCGCGACCGCCAAGGCCGCGACCGTTCGAGCCACAAGTTTCGGGATTCGAATACCGCACAAGTTAAGACTTAGATATTATACTTGTTTTCTTGGAACTCAGATAAGTTCAGTTAGTCATCCGGCGTAAAAGTATACCCGATAAGCTAAATAACTATAAAAATCAAAACATTCTTGTTCCCATAAATAATTATGCACAAGAAGGGACTATTGGGTACAAACGAAATTTCTTGTGTGATGGTACCGACTAAAAGAAGTTATTACAATACCATTGCATAAAGTCAATATTTCGCACAGCTGTGGCACAGATGAAAGGCGCCTCGTTAGACTGCCCCATACGCGTATAGTCAATTCACCCGTTTCTCCTGACGCTTTAACACAAACCTTTGAAAAACTACCCCATGTATTACGTATTTAGTTATTTCCTAGATACTCCTAGTATCAAGCGTTTTATACCTATGGAAACACAGGCGTATCTTATTTTTGGTAAGATTGAAGTTTCGCCTATATTTTGTTTATACATTATAATATTTCTTTTATAATAAACACGGATAAAAACAGTGAGAAAAATCTGTGTTGGTGGCGCCTAGTAATAAATAGTTCTCATGCGAAATAGTATTACAATTGAGTGCTCACAAATTTGATTCGAAGTCCTTAGATGTAATTTTCTAGACTTAGTTCAGACTAGTTTGCACGAGGAATATCCTGGAAATAGAACTTTAGCAGGATTGCAGAAAAGTGTAAAGTAATTGTGAATGTACTATATACACTCTTCTACAGGCCATTCACAGTTAAATGAGCACTTGTGAAACCAACGCTTTAAAAATTCTACAACCACTACCTAAGAGTATTTTAACAGGCACACTGACTGGTATATGTCCAGTAATGTTGATATAGGTTGTTCACGATAAAGTGATCACTTTTGAAACGAACCTTAGAAAAAAGTAACTCCCCCTGCCTGCATATAATTAAACAGGCGTACTGAGTGACATTCGCTCAGCAAAGTTGGTAACGACGAATGGAAAGTAGTTCCATATCTTGACGTCAGATAGAAAGTGTTTGGTAACCATTTGTGACAGCTTAAGCTATTTCTTTCGATGTCTGTTTTTTAATACATGTAAAATTGAGCAGATTAATTAAATATTTATTTTTATAATAATTTCACAGTTTCACTTGTCCGACGGATGAATGAAATAATGAGACCCATGGCAATGTTAATTGTACATACGGCGGAAGAATATAAAATGTGAGTGGAAGTAAACCTTCAGCAGGGCTTTCAAAAGTGCTCAGTTTACTGTGAATAGCCTACGATTATTCTACTTTCTTTTTTAATGTTTATAAATGAAAAAAATGAGCAAATATGTTAAATATAAACTTTTCTAGTAATTTCACAGTTTCAATCGACCGACTCATGAATAAAGAGGGTGGCCCTTGGTAATGTTAATTTTACATATGGCGGAAGAATACACGATGTGCATGCGAGTATAATTATTTCTAAGCAGGTCTTCTGAAACTGTTCAGTTTACCGTGAACAGCATACTATGTACGATTAGGCATGAAATCAAACAACAGCAAATTTGCTCACTGGTGCTGTAAATTGTTATCCAAATCACGAACCCTAGGTAACAGAGTAACTTACATCTGGTATTAATATTGTTTCGATGGGCAACAAATCAGGTGAACGGGCAGGCCATGGAAGTAATGAGATATTGAAACATGAAGAAGATATTGAAACATGAAGAAGAAACTCCTGAGAATCCAGACCTCGGGCGTTACCTTGCAAGAAACTGGCTCTTGGGAACTCAGACATAAAATGAGATCTTTAGCTTAGTGACATGGACTCGACGCTTCGGGCCGATCAAATTTGCGAGCGAATTTGAAAGAGAGCCAAACATATTACTGTTGTATTGTAAAGGGCTTTTTATGATTTTATGCTTGGAAGCTTACAAGGGGACGGTTTACATACTAACTTATAACCTAAATTAAATTAACACCCATGCCTTGCCCGGGATTCGAACCCAGAGCCTCCCACACCACAGATTGGTGGCGCACCAACCGACTGCGCTACGGGAGGTCGGCCATGTAACTGTTGTACTTTGTGTTGTTTCTACGTCGTATTTATGTTGTGTTTGTTTTTGCATAATCGTATTACAAAGGTTAAGGCCACCGAGCCAGAACTCCTATTTCCTATCTACTAACTTATCTGGAGAAGGTAGCGTGTGGGACCGCAAGAAGTCTACAGGATATCGCTGTGGATTCAGTGGCCTTCACAAACGACGGCGATATGCGTTGACTGTCCAGGTGATTATGTGAGGACTAGGGGAAGAGAGCTGCTGTAGAGTGCTCTTCTAAACGGTGGCCGTCTGTTTCCATGAATAAGGATGATTCGTCAGTAAAGACAATACACACTGTGGTGACTACTCTCGAGGGGGGAAAGAAGAATCCTTGAGCAGAGAAGGAAACATGCGTGACATTTGGCGTGCGGCACGGGAGCGGGGTGAAGCCACGCGCGACCTTGGAGGGCTCCGTGTTTGGCGGTAAATCAGCTGGAAGGTCCAGCTGCCGCAACTGTGCCTCTGTCATGTTTGTCCAGCGCCTCAACTGGGACGTAGTTTGTGCAAGACACACACATCCGGGTCCAGCCGCTAACTGGAGGCACATACTCGCCCTTGGTTTTCACTTACGTGTATACACCGCCGCAAGAGAAAATAACGGCAGAGCCAAGCGTTGACGCAACTTCTCGTTTGGTCTACTGATAAAGCACAAGTTCGCCGCTACGATGAATTATGCCAGCCTTCCCCTCTTCTTTAGGGGAAAACTTTCTAACAAAACCAAGAGCTACGGGGGCAAAAGTAGAAAGCCTGATGCATATTCAACGTGAATTCTTCACCCCTCAATTGCACCCCAAATAACAATTCCAGGTATACCCATATAGACTCACTGTAATAGCTAGAACTTCTTCACAAACTCAGAATGTGAATAAAAACTGAAGTTTCATTAGTGGGAGAGGAGTGTGAAGATGATGTATTAGTAATTCACTTGTTTATTTCATTACATGTTAATTATTAATGTATAAACCTATGTTAACACTTCACATTAAATGCAAAAAAAAAAAAATGAAAAACGCATTGGCACAATATTTTTGTAATTATAAACTTATTTGTCACCCTAAGAAGATTAAAACTCTGATGTGTATGAGTATAAATGATTTCTTCTAGCGAATAGCAATCTCCATTTAAAAGCAATATTTATGATGGCTTTTAGATACTTAGAAAAGATTTTTGTAGTAGTACCGGAAATACTAAGAACATGAGAATAAAAACACGGAAAATTACCTCACTGCAAAAATATATCGTATTGATTAAGTTTGGGTATAATACAGTGAATCGTTGACGAGAAACAACTACCTATGTTGATGCACTTATATAGAATTTCGACGAAAATCATCGACAAACTCCGTCAAGTGATTCCTCCATAAATATAGAAGAAAATTACGTGTGACATTCAGCCTAACTAGCTTCCTAAGGATGGTACACTCCCGTAATGATGGGGATGAACGACACGTTTACTGCGAATACCAAGGGGTCAAATTTACTTTTAGACTGTTCACGATAAAGTGAGCACTTCTGGAAGCTCTTTCATATGGAATAATAATCAATAAATATATGTTATTTTAACCTTAGACGTTAACTTGCAAGTGCAGTGGAATATAAACCCTGTGTTTATTACTTACATGGCAATATTTATATATAAAGGTGGTTATAGGATAGACAAAGGCTGAAAGGAAAAAGTAACTAGGGCCTCAAAAGTGCTCGCTTTACCGTGAACAGGCTATAGACAGCTGAAAGTACGTGTAGAGCACCAATAAACTAACACACACATCTACAGAAAATACTGTCGTTGTACATAAGTCGATTATGGGGAATGTTGTGACAGCCACTCAATTGTGTCCAGCCGTACAGTGCGACGCCTCCATATTGCGTGTCTATGTGTGTGTGTGGGTGCGTGGTACGGCATATAATTCTCGGCTATATTTAAGTGCGGACACTATTCGGAGTTGGCCGGTGATTCTTGAGAACATCCTGTACATAATCTGAAGCAGGGAGCTTTTTAACGGCAGTGACAGATATGGACGCAAATCGTTCAGAAATGTAAACGCTTAAGTTTTTGTTGCACGCTTTCACTCGCAGCTTTTCAGACTTGCCTCCACGCAAAATTAACAGAGAATTGGGGATATCGACGCGTAACACATTATATAAATAAGAATAAATAAGACCAATGTTGTGCAACAAGGAATAATGGTTGACAACACGAAGTAATATTGCCGGGATATATATTGACAAACAAAAATAACACACATGCTTGCTAGCCGATATACATGAGTTGTTTAAATTTCTAGACATTTGGCAGTCCTCTTACACAATCTACCAAAATATCGTGGCATAAAAATTTGCAGCATTTATCGCTAAGTTTATCCTTTAATAACATCCTCAGAAAGATAACATTTTTCATTCACGTAAATTTCCCTTTAAGC
This sequence comes from Dryococelus australis, assembly GCA_029891345.1. Lineage (NCBI taxonomy): Eukaryota > Metazoa > Arthropoda > Insecta > Phasmatodea > Phasmatidae > Dryococelus > Dryococelus australis. The sequence continues at coordinate 103,754,350 of CM057004.1, forward strand.
GTTTATTTGATAAAGAGTTTCTGAATGGAACTATCTCCACTATAATATGTAGAATGTGTTGAAGCAATGCTCATTTATCGGCAGCGTAAACGAAACGAGTGAGCAGTCGGCACGCTCCTTGCAGAACTGTCCACTAGCGGAGCGAACAACTACCGCGGAAATTATTGTCTCGAAAACTGTCTTGGCTAGAACCCCGCGGGGTGCCATTTCAGACTGAAGCCAAGGGGTGCCTGGTTTCGGCGGGTCCTCCGAATTTCATGAATCATCCTGTCCCGCAACACATTTTCTCTCGTTCATTAAAATAAAAGCCTCGTCAATACGTTACGTCCCATTGAAATATGCCACCTGCATAGTCGCGTGAGTTTAAATATATGTTTGAAATATTAAAAATAATATAGTTTAATATTATATCGAACTTTTACTTATGTTAAACCTAAAAATTATATCTCATTTTAAATTAACATAAATAGAACAGGGCGGAAATATGTGTATATGTAATGCTTAGTAACAAATAGTTTTCATGCAAAACATTATTGAGCTAAATGCGCACAAATGCTTCCGTGTGATTTGCTTGAATGAGGTGTGGAAATAGCCTAGAAGTAGATCTTCAGCAGGTCTTCAGAAATGAACTATGCGTCTTTACGCCTGATGATATGCAACTTGTAATGCACGTATGTACTGCCAGCTGCACATGTGCGTATACACGGCGTTGCCTCGCCATCTTTGATTGCTATTTTATACAGTACGTACAGGGTACGGCAAGCGTTCTATTTTAAATTGTGTTTAATTCGGCCTACTTTGTATGGCAGTAAAGTAGGCCTCAATTTTAGTAATAATGTGTCAAATAAAAAGGAAGGACATGTCACAATTTTGGAAATGTTGTGCCCAGAGTATCTCGCGAGTGTGGGAGTTCACTACAAAAACGCTTACTGAAATTAATTTATCTGATTTTCCTCGTTGCCACATTTTCAAACATTAATCGCGAAACTAAAAAAAAAAAAATCTTATCGCAGGACAACACAAAATAAATAAAAATCTAAAAAAAAGTGGTGCTCGTAAAAAATACGATTTTGTCCAGGCATATGGCCAAAAACTAGTTTTTAATCAAGATTAGGCCCAAATTGTAGAATTCATGTAGCCAAAAACACCGAAATAAGTACGAAAAAAATGTCTGACCTAAAGGATGCTAAAAATTGCTCTTCTTGAACAACAGAAACAATCGCTTGAGACTGGCAGCATAACAGGTTGATTAAGTTTTGAGGAAAGAACGAATATTGAATATGAGTTGGAAATGGTAGAACATGTGAACTGGAGACAGCTATTGAGAGAAGAAGTAATAAGTTAATAAAGCTTGAGAAAAGTGGACGTTAAATGACGGAACAGGCAATGAAAGGCCCATGCATGGTCGGGACCTAAGTAACTGAAAAAGTATCTTAAGTAACGTAAAGTATGAAAGAGATGAACATTAACTGAGGGAAATTCTTGGATGGTTCGTGTTGTGCTGATCTTAGCTTAGATTAAAACGAAGTAGCAACGAGGTATGAATATGTTAACAGCTATCAAGGTTTGTGTTGGTAATGAGGTTAACTAAGTTGATGTCAGAACAATTAGTGACAAGCCAGTAGAAACAAAATAATAGGAGACAGGAAGACTAGCTGAACAACGTGGAATATAATGTGCAAGGAGACAGAAAGGATCAGAAATACTAGAATGGTGAGGAAAGCATGACAGAGGTGATAATTAACTGTGATAAAGTGTTTGATTTGGTTAGAGTTTGTAGAGAGAAGCGTAATTTGAGCCAGCTGGGTAAGAATAAATTAACTGTAAAAAAAACCTTTTAAAACAAAGCTTTTATTTATAAATGAACTAAAAGGATAATAATAATAATAATAATAGGAGTAGTTACAGAATTTGTAGAACTTATATAACGTGGTCGCACAGCCGTACTAAATTAATATTTTCGTATCAATTTATATGTAGTATATAAAAGCTTGACGCAATATAAACCGTATACCTCATTTGCATAAGCCTAGTAAGCTCATACCTTGCATAAGGCTCTTAACTATTCGCGCCAAGCTTCTATATACTAAAAAAAAATATAGAAAAATATTATTTTGTATTAAAGTTTATTATGGTTGTGCGATCACGTCTTACAAATTATACAAATTCTGTAACTACTTCCATAATTATTTTTATCTTTTTTGTTCATTTGTAAATAAAAGCTTGGTTTTAAAAGATTTTTACAGGTAATTAATTTTTCACTTTTTATTTTCACTTTATTTTTTATTATATAGGCAGAATATTTATACATTCGCAGACTTGTCCGCCATGGGTATCGCTTGCGATCATGCGAGTTTCAGTGCTCTCTTTTCGCGGGAAGTTGAACCGCCATGCTGAATACTCATTATTAATCTTGCACTTGTGTGTGTACGTCGATGTATTTGACATTTCAATACGAGCTCACGCAGATCGGAATCTTCAAATGGTATTTCACGTACACACACGCGGTCGATCATTTGAATTCTTTCTTGTGTTTCAAAATTTGGATGGTCTTTACCCACACAACCATGTGTGAATGAGGTAATAGCATTGTAACTCTACACGCCAACCATGTGTGAATGAGGACTTCCCCAGCATTGGAACTCTACACCCCACTTGTAATCGACAACTTGTCCACCAAATACATCGTGGTTGCTAGCGATTCGGTGGGCGCCGGACAGGAACCTCCCGTACATACAAACAATAAAAGCTTGTAAAACCAGAGTACGTTAATGCAGATGAATATGAACAGGGAAACAAATAACAGTTCGGAGTTTGTGTAGGTTTCGCGATTAATTGAGCATTTTGTAACGTTCATTATATGCGAACTAAACATTGCCATAGACCAATCAATCACTTTATTTATGCGCCGACGAAGTGTAACTGGGAAATGCTCAAAAACGTAAATATCTTAGCAATTAGCGAATTCTCTCACTTACATGGGTAAAACAAATAGAAAATGAACCCAGACAATTCACTTTCCACAAATTTTAAAATCAACAATTTTAATAAGAAAGGCATGGAACTATCTTATATAACCACCACAGTCGCCAGCAGGGATTTTTTTTTTTCGAAAAGTTAATTTTAAACGAAGCTTGTTTAATCGCCAAGCACTAACACCGGGAGCACATCAGAAATACAGGGGAAGAGGAACTCGGAAATAAGATTGGATGCCACACCCCCCGTAAAATAGTGAGGGGAGAGATTTGGGCGACTCTTAACATCGAGGTCTTGAGAGCCGATGAGGGTGAAGTGAGGTGAGTATAAAGCAGCGCCAGAGTGCAAGGGTGGGGGAAATGGGAGATCCCCGAGGAAACCCGCCGGCCAGTCGCATCGTCCGGCACGATTCCCACGTGTGAAAATCCAGGAGTGACCACAACGGGAATCGAGCTCGGTTCGCTTAGGTGGGAGGCGAGTAATCTAACCACTACATACCCCCCAAATAAAATAGTGTCGTAACTATCAAAAAATAATTTATGGCTTACTTCTAACAACTGAATAGAAACGAATTTAATACAACGTCGAATAGAAAATGTTTAATATAAAATAAAAGTTATTGTAATTTAATTACACTTATTTTTATATAATCTTAATACAATTCGGGTTCATTTTTTCCTACAGCTAAGATAATAAAAATTATTGTAATCTAATTATACGTATTTTTATATAAACGTAATACAATTCATTTTCCATTATTTCCTACAGCTAAGATAATAAAATTATTGTAATTTAATTACACGTATTTTTATATAATGTTAGTACAATTCATGTTAATTCTTTTCCTACAGCTAAGATATTCTAATAATTTACTGAGGGGTGGGATATGTTAGTCACGACTTCTATGTGGTAATCTTCTCATTTTCTTTGAACATAGCAACGATCTCATCTCACGATCGGTATGGAAACCAGAACCTTCGCCACTCCAGTCATGGGAAGCAACATGTAATCGATAATTTAACTTCATTTGGCAATTAACTTCCGCTTTTTTATTTTACCGACTGTCACTAGCCGTCTCGCAGGGGGCTCGCGACAGCACTTTACAAGTCCTGAACTTTAAAATTCTGCGCCGATTAAATTCATTTAACTCCACCACTCTCCTTTAACCCGCATAGACAGCGGAAAGGAGAGTAAAATTACAGCTTTGGAAACAGTTCCCAAGCGCTGATCTGGGATATCTGTAACTTTTGTATGCTACACAGAAAATATTTTTTATGGGTAGAGGAGGGGGGAAGGGGTTAGCTTCTCTTTCCCTCGACAACTTAACTAATGACCGTCTGGGCTCCTGTCCACGACAAGAATTTTCGCCGGAACGGTAATTCCGTCGGGCCGGAAGAAAAACCGTGTGCCTGTGTCCATAGGGACGGCTGGTGGTCGGAATGAAGTCAGCTGAGTCTTGGAATCACTGCACTATGGATCTGGTGATAACGTGCAACCTCATGGCAGTATATTATTTTCGTAAAAAGCGGCATCAGCAGCGTAGAAAGTATTGGGTTCATCCACTAATGCAAGATCGATTTAAGTTTTGTTCTTTTAATATGTTGTTTGATAAACAAAGAAAAGACGACGTAAAACATATGAACTTTTACAGAATGTCGGGAGAAACATTTGATAAATTATTGGCACTTCTCTACGATCATTTGAAACATGAAGACACGAATATGCGGAACTGCAATTCTCCACCTGAAATGCTGACGGTGATACTGAGGTGAGCCTTACTACAGTCTATTTCGTGTAAGGTGAAACTTATTTGACAGGTCAACCATGTCGTATTTTTCGTTGACAGCTGTCCCATCAAACATACTCAATTCTAAACTTTAAATGTGTGTTGTATCATTGCATATGAACACAGCTTGGAATAATATTTTGAGAATACAGAATCACCTACATATTTTCATTGAGAGAGAACTTGTGGCAGAACTGTCACAGAAGTCTCACTTTAAATGAACTACATAATATATTGAGCACGTATATGATAAATTGCACTCGTTTATTTTATCTTTAACGAATGACTGAGATCACATTAATATAAAAGATTTAAGTGCATAGTCCCATTAGTCACCAAGGAATAAGATATTGCACGTAACTTGGCCAAATGTCAAAACGAAACCCAAAATTGGAAATGTCCACAAATATAAGGGGAGAAGTAACACAAATAAGAATAGCCTGCCTAGACAGTGCATGCTTTAGAACGCATTTTCTAAATCCAATGTTTGTGAAACATCAGACGCAGTGGATGCAGGGCTGGTGTAAGATTGAAAACACATCGCATCTCGTGAATGTTGAACAGGAGAATTAACTGGATGGCGAATTTGCCGATCCATCCATGGTGTATCATGGCTGGTCGCAACACTGGTAGTGGATGAGGCATGTGGCATTCGATATGTTGATGGACCACCTACAGTTTGGTATGCATGTAATGCATACTGATTGAAGGAATGTTGAGTGCGTTGGGGTGGCATTCCACTGTTGCTTCGCTTCTTCCTGATATCCCTAATCAATTTCATCACTTCGAATTGAAAGTCGACGATATCTTCCTCATTGAATTCGTCAACAGTAGGACATGATTCTGCTTTGTCCCTGTTAAATGGAAGTGTCAATGGCAGTCATCATTTTCTTGTCCGATTCACTTATGTGTCATTTGCTTTTGGCGGTTTTTCTAGATTTTCATCGGCACGTTTGTCCGCATGACTGTTAGCTCCGCCAGTTTCACCAGGATCATCGTCAGGCATATTAGACGAAGTTTGTCGATGAGTTGCAATTTTCGTTAGAAACTGTAGTTCATCATAAAACATGCACTTACGCTTTTTATGTGCTGCTGCAACGCTCTTTTGAACCTCAATAACTCAAGTTTTTTGTGGCACTTCATCCAGTTGTCACGAATGTTAGACCATTTTTTCATCACCAATTTCCCTGCAAAGAACGGAATGGGAAATATTAATTTATAGGTTCCTCCGACTCGGTTATTCCGACTCGGAATGAAAACAGTAAGTAGAATAGCAAGTGTAGTATACAAGAAGATATGGAAGATATTACGTGGGACTACCGGTAAATGGATGGATATAGCACATCAGTTCGAAGTTATGGCAAATTTCCCGAATTGTATTGGGGCCATAGACGCAAGTACATCAGAATCATTAAGCCACAGGACAGTGGATCAATGTCCTATAACTACAAAGATTATTATTCATTGGTTCTAATGGCAAATGTTGACACAAATTATGATTTAATTTATGTTGATGTCGGTGTTTATGGCAAAGATCACGACTCAAGTGTGTTTAAATGAACTTCTTTTTGGAAAAAAGTGCAGGACAGAACACTGAACATACAATCTCCAAAGCCACTACCAGATACTGAAAAGGAACTTTCTTGTGTTCTCGTAGGTGACGAAGCTTTTGCATCACACAGTAATTTTCTTCGTCTCTATGGTGGCCGAGAGCTTGTTCATGTATGGTGGCCGAGAGCTTGTTCATGTGAAGCGAGTTTTTAATTACCGCTTAACGCGAGCAAGACGTTTCGTTGAGTGTGCTTCCGGCATAGTGAGCAATAAATGGAGAATTTTTCACCGGCCATTAAATGTTTCTACAGACCTCGCAGTCGACATAGTGAATGCGTGCTGTATTCTTCAAAACTTCGTCCATAAAGAAGAGGAACTCAGTACTACTTTTGTCGACACACTCATAGATGAGAACTCAGAACTTTCAACACTCCCTCGTTCACAAGCAGTGTGAGGTAGTTTGGGAGCAAACGCTATTAGAAATAGATCTGCTAACTATTTCGTTTCAGAACGTGGAGGAATCCCATGGCAAGACAGATTTTCGTAATGCAGCGTCAAATAGTGACAACTGAATACGATAAGTTCAGTGTAATGTGTTCCAGCATGTTTTAAGTGCTAGAACACCCGAAAATCAACATAATCACCTTACTTTCCTTTATTTGTATTTACCAGTATTACTTTTGTGGTTTATATTTTAGACGGGAATAATAGTGTACATACTGTACCCGATTTTGATCACTCAAAACGTAGAACAATACAGGGTGTTTATCAACTTATGTTCCAGCCTTTGGGAGGTGATTACTTTAAATTGTATTTTGGCAAAATATTGAAAACTACGTGGAGTATATTACTATTCTGTGGGCAATGTTAGTGTTACTGTGATCTTAAACCTGTGAAGAAACCACAATTTAAACCTCTCTAGTCTAGAAAACAAAGGGGTGGTCACCCTATTATTGCAAAAAAAAAAATACGTCAGATTTTTTAAAAATGTAATGTCTTTTTTTCTGTAACATGCGCTAATAAACACCATGTCTATTTGCATGTACCACTTGGTTACCTATTTCGTTTTGCATCCGGTAGTGTTTCAAAATCTTCTTTCAGGAGGCTGAATACTTCATTCCATGCTTCCAAAGTAAACCGCCTGTCTTTATACTCTTCTGTAGTCTTATCCCACAGAACTGGCCGCTCCTGAACCAGCGTAATCTGTATATTACAATCTATAATGAATTCTGCACTCATTTTGACAGTGAACAATGCACGACCCTCAGCAAGCGCTATCCGGCCACTGACTGTGAGTTTGCCGGATCGTGGACAAGTGCACATGTCACCACATGTCTGGACGTGCACACGGCGCGCCGCTTGCCTGCTGGCTCTACCAGTGCTGCTCACGGCAGCCGGAACGTTACAAACGCCACGACGGCTCGTGGACAAGCTCTCATACGAAATAATGAGTCACTACTGAACCGGCAGTTCCGTCGGAACGGAGGACGGCGAAAATTCTTATCGTGGACAAGCGCCATCTGGGTGGCCAAGGTCCCTCACAAGGGGCCGATCCACCCCCGCGCTGAGGGAGTGGCGTCCCAGTGATGTAAAACTGCGGCGGTGGAAACCAGTGAAGGTGAGTGGCGTTGAGAAGAAGGAAGAAGAAGAAGAGGAGGTCAGCGAAGATCTTGATCATAGAACTAGCGAGCTTTCCCTGGCCACCGCAACAGCGTGGCGGATGACCGTTTGTAATGCCCCCCCAACCGACATCCGTGAGTTGAAGAGTTGCGCAACGGTCATATATCCCTGCCATGTCAGAGGTGGGCTGTTGAATGCCTGCACGTCGTGCCTGAGAGTCGTTAACATTTGTACACCGCCTACTACGGTGGAGCCTGATTTGCCCCGACTCCATCCTATAGGCTGTTCGCGGTAAAATGAGCAATTATCAAAGCCCTGCTTAAGATCTACTTGTACGCGCGTCGTGTACTCTTCCTCTTATGCAATATTAACACTGTCATGGGCCTCGTCACTTTATTCAAGTGAATCTAGGTAATTTTTAGTAAAGTAAATATTTTACAAATCTGCTCATTTTAACACTTAGATACTTTAAAAAAAAAAAAAAACGAAATAAATAATTTAAATTATCATAAATGGTTACCTAACACTTTTTATTCGACGTTAAGGTATGGAATTACTTTCCTTCCATCGTTACCAACTTTACTGGGCGCATGCCACTCAGTGCGCCCGTTAAAATATATGCAGGTCGGGGCAGTGACTTTTTTCTAAGGTTGATTTCGAAAGTGCTCACTTTAACGTCAACAGCCTTTCTCTGCCCAGTGCGGCAACCGAGCCTTTGGCACAGAGATCAACGCACTTGTTAAACTTGATTATCCGAAATAGTAAATATATAGAATGTAGGCAAAATATGGAGACAAATTTTACCAATAAGTAATTACGCATTAGAAATTTTCAAAAATATAAATTCAATATTTACGCAAAAAATTTTAATCTAAAATAATTTCGCACTGTTCAACCTCCATTTTACTTCGGCAGATGGCAGTTTCGAGAATATAAGACATAATACATAAGCAAGAACATCTTAGCCATCGACAGAAAAAAAAAAAAAAAAAAAAAAAAAACAAATTTGATCTGCATAAGAAATACCTAGTTTTGCGTAAATATTGCATTTTCAAAACTATTTTTTTTTTAATTCTGTAACATGTAATACATAACCTAAGCCACCTCTCTGGGATACCAAGAATTTTAATTTATGCACTACATGACAAAATATTAAATTGTGTTTGATGTTAGCAATATTTGTGATTCAGTAGCAAGTAAAAATAAATAAATACTGTTCCAAAGAAATACGTTTGCTCGGCTGTACTCAGTTCAGGACCCAGTATGTAAAATGCGTAGTAACTGACCTTCGACAACCCCACTCTCGTCACAGGCAAACAGTTATTTGTCACACTAGCTGTGAAACTTATTGTACACAATTACACACATACCAAGGAACTTGTTTAATCATTTTCAACTGAAGATGTGTAGATGAGGGATAGAATAAAACGCGCATGCTCAGAAAAGGTGTCAGACGTGTCAAATCCAGCTAAAAATTATTTATTCAGAAATATTCAAAAATGTTCAAATTCCAAATATCTGTTTGTTTTAAGCTGGAAAAATAATTCAAATAATCAAACATCCCTGTATGGCAATGGGCAGAGAAAAAGAATAGTGTTCAAACTAAGTTGCCGTTAGGAAATGGTCATTTCAAATACCCTTACGTGACACGTATTCAACAGCCTGACTTAACCATTTTAAATAAACGTAGTTCTCTCAAATTTAAATATCTTGAATTAAGTTCAGAAAAATTTTACTTGACTGTTTCAATTTAGGTAAAACACTTGGCTTCTTTCTCGGGTAATATTATGGCTAAAGTTTGCTGGAGTTAATAAAGGCGCCGAGCCAACGCGGAGTCGTGTAGAATGTTCTACGCCTTCGGCGTAACGTAGGCAAGTCTGAGATGAAATTAATTAAATAAACTTGTTGAAAAACAGTTCCCGTAGTGAGATATCGGGTTGTAGGCGAAGGCAGGACGTAGCATCTTGTAGGAAAGGATGGAGATGGGAAATTCAGATCTGGGTGCAGCACTGCTTCACGTGGCTCACGGAAGTTACAAGTCTAGCTAGCTTCCTTAAACTCCTAAACAGCTCTTAACTCGACGCAAAACACTAATACAAAATGTAGCAAGCTGTTAGAACTAAAACACCCGAACTTCTAATTTAAATTCCTCCGCTACGTGCAACTGCAGGACGAGCGTCCTAGCCTTGCGTCTGGTGCAGTTGAGGGTTGGTGGCAGGGGAGAGCGAACTTTCGAAAGGCCCGCGCGGCCTAACCCTATGCTGAGCTCTCCAGCCAGTCGGAGTACAGGATCTGAACCTGTTAGCCGATCGCAAGACTTCCTGACTAACGATCTAAAATCACGCACTCGAAACGGCCTAAGTCCCTGTTCCGTTAAGTAACGGGTCTCGTAGAAGTTAATCTAAAATATAAAATAAATTCCCTGAAGCATTCGCAATAAAGGCGAGACCAAAAATGCAAATTATTAGTTACCATTTAAAATATAAACAAAATAAAATCCAGCTATCTATTTCAATTAAACGTTAACTATTGTCATTGGTACATCTAAGTTTAAATATCCTAACCATCCAAAAAATTAAAAATAAAATAACAAAAATTACTAAAAATAAAACATATGGGAAACATAGGTAAAATTACAAGTATTATGCATGACAGTGTCCAATGTGTGAAACAAACATAAATTAGGACAAATAGGCGAAGCCAGTGAAACATGCTACGTTACAATTTTTATTTTTTTACGTAGTAAAAACACTTTTATGAGTAGTTTTTTTACCTATGGTCATTTTTCGTGTATAGGCTTTTCACGGAAAAATGAGCACCTTTGAAAGCCCTGCTTAAGATCTACTTGTACGCACGTTGTGTATTCCTCTGCCTTATGTAAAATTAGTATTACCATAGGCCTCATCACTTTATCCATACGCCGGTCAAGTGAAAATCTGAAATTATTATAAATGGTAAGAATTTTATAAATATGCTGATTTTTACACATATAATGAATTAAAAATAACAGAAACCGAAATAAATAATTTAAGTTATCACAAATGGTGATATTCGATGTTAAGATATGGAACGACTTACCATCCATCGTTGCCAACTTTACCGTGCGCATGTCACTCAGTGCAGGCAGGGACAGTGACTTTTTTCTAAGGTTGATTTCAAAAGTTCTCACTTTATAGTGAACAGTCTTTAATCACATTCAAGCAATGGGATAAATTCGTGGTGGAAATATACAGGAGGTCAAACCATCGGGTCTACAAATTCCTTCAGTTTTATTCCCACTACGGATTTGCGCGATTGCCGCAGCTGCTTACAAGAAAAACAATCAAGGATGAAAAAAAACTGCTCGTAAAATTTTTATAGCCACGTAAAAAAATAAGCATGGAAACTAATTAAAAATACAAAATATACGCAGAACGATTGGTTTACTTTTAGCCAGCTAAATAGGTTTTTTTTATCACCATTTGAGAATTCTTGTTGTATTTCTTTTTATTGTTTTTCTATTTTGCTTAGTTGTTAGGAGTAAAAATGTTGTGTCGTTTTTGTGCAAATATTATATTTTTATTTTTGCATATACAATTATTTCGTGGTAAAAATTTGTTTTTAATTTTCTTGGGGAATGTATTTATATTATTTTTCATGTTAAATGTATTTTAATTTGAAACATATTTTGTGTACAATTGTTTACTCTTGCTTGTTTTTTTTTTTTCTCTCGTTATCAGCTTCAGTAACAGAGAAAAATAGACAAATTTCTGAGTTTAGTCTTGATCTGTGTTTCGATGTCTGGAGGGGAGAGCGGAGAGATTTGGACAGCTATTAAGGGTGTTGGAACCCAGAAAATAAATAATTTTATTTCTGTACCAAACATTGTTCAACTTGTATGTACATATTGTATTGATGAAAATTTCCCCGAATAAAAAATTTTTACACTTTATATTATTTTAATAATTTGATGTCAAATTAAATTTCTTTCTGTTTTGATGCAAACATAACAAATATTAAGTTGTATGTACAAATGAAAACACTTACAAAGTAAAACTCTGCCATGGGCTACCGCGTCTTTATATTAAACAATTTTTTTCACATATATATGGCTTTTTATTTGGTGATGACATACATTTCACGCGGTAGCCCATGGCTATAGTTTACTTTATAAATGTTTTCATTTGTACAACTGTGTTAGAATTTGTTATGTTTGCTGCAGAAAAACGGAAGAAAATTAAAATTTAGTATCAAATTATCAAAAAAATATAAAGTGTAATTTTTTTTTAATTCGAGAAAAATATCATCACACATAATGTGTACAAGTTGAACAATGTTAGGAACAAAATTAAAATTATTAATTTTTTTGGGGTCCAACACCATTAACATCGAGGTCTTCAGAGCCGATGCGGGTGAAACGAGGTGAGTATGCAGTTTGGAGTCGGAAGATCCCTGAGGAAACCCACCGGCCAGCGGCATCGTCCTGCCCGATTCCCAAATGCGGAAATCCGGGAGCAACCCCGCCGGGAATCGAACCCGTGTTTGTTTTCTTCTAGGTATATTTATATCCCTTGAAGGAGCAAGACGCCACGGAAATACTTACAACTGCTACGGCCATGTGAATGCGGAAGCTCAAGAGAGAGAGAGAGAGAGAGAGAGAGAGAGAGAGAGAGAGAGAGAGAGAGAGAGAGAGAGAGAGAGAAGGGGAAGAAGAAAAGAGAGAGATGAAAACAAAAAGGTTAGGAGTAACACTAGGTTTATGACTGCATTTCTGCCTATTCTTGTCACGTACACGGAACCCAAGTTTTCTGCAATTAATATGAACTATTCAGGCTATAAGTCTTAATTCCCAGCCAATGAAAACTTACGAAAGGCCTACCCTTCTTTCATTCTCTTATAACTAAACCGCACTCAACACATTCAAGTTTACGTCACATCAGTTGACAACACTAATGTCCAGTTGCACCATCGTGGTTCGAAATCTCGATCCGAGATCAGCAGCCATCGTCGACAAATGAAGTTTGAAAATACGCCAACAGATAGAACTACGTTCGATTGTTTTCTTGGGAAATTAAAACAACATTACACGTACTTGAATATTGTTCAGTAAAATTTTTACAACAATAATTCACTTAATACTGAGCAACCATCGCACATCTAGTTCTATCTATAGTATAAAATACGCCTACTTCCATGTTGTCATATATTACGAACCAATAGCAAAATTTGTCTCATACTTAATCTCGATCTCCCACTTTGAAACCAAGATCGACGAATCGGAGATCCAGAATCATGAGAAAACGTTGGTGCAACATTTTTAGATTGGAATCAAGATCAAACTGGATCCTGGTTCGGAACTAGGATCATTCGATCTCGTATCGCGTAAGATGTTGGTGCAACCGGGCACAAGATGATCCCGCTAGAGAGACTAGTTATTCATTTTAAATTCGCACGTGGAACCATAATAATGCAGTCACACTTACCATTTCAATATTTTTTACTGTTAGCTTCATTTTAAATACTATTTTATCAAACCATGTGACGTATCGCCCTATCACGCTAATACTTACAACTTTTATAAATCGAAACAGTTTCTACTGCTCCAAATCAGCGAAACTGACTTCAGATGTGTTGAAACTGCTCCAATCGAATCAGTGAAATTCTACTATAGTCTATTCGCGGTTTCTTCGCATTTTTTGGGTCAAACCTTTGACTAATAACCCCATGTATAACGCGTCTACTTATTTCCTAAAAATGGCATGCATCACATGCGTTTTATACCTGTATTAAGATCAAATTATCTTATTTTTCGTTAAATATAGGTTTTACCTATATTTTATTTACAAATTATAAAATTTCGTTTATAAAAAATATGAATTAAAAGAGTAAGAAAAGATGCGTGTTGTTAGCGCCTAGTAAAAAATAGTTCTTATGCAAAATATTATTACAATTGAGTGCGCACGAACTTGGGTGCGTCGTCTTTTGGTGTAATTTTCTAGACATATTTGATCAGTTTGTTGGTGGCGGAGGTATATCCTAGAAGTATAAAATTAGTAGGGCTTCAGAAAATTGCGAAGTAACCGTGAATGGATTATAATTATTTTAGTTGTTTGTGTTCACTGGTTGAACTGTTATTTCAATTGAACCCTAGTCTGTTGCGCTGGCTTATCAGTAAAACCTAAGTGCATTCAGCATTAGATATCAGCTCGTTAACTGTAGATTCAGTGTATTAATAATTCTACTGATTGAAATCAGCGATTCCGATTTATAGTGCACTCAATGTGTAAAATGTAATTAAAGGCTGTTGAAGATAAAGCGAACACGTTTGAAATCAAGCTTAGAAAAAGTCACTGCTCCTACCTGCACATATTTTAACGTGCGCACTGAGTGACATGCACCGGGTGAAGTTGGCATCGATTGAAGGAAAGTAGTTCCATATCTCAACGTTGAATAAAAAGTGTTTAGGTGAACATTTGTGACAACTTAAACTAATTCTTTCACTTCCTGTTTTTTTTTTTTAATGCATCGAAGTGTAAACACGAGCAGAATTGTAAAATGTTTACTTTACTAAGATTTCCACAGTTTCGATTGACCGACGTATGAATAAAATGACGAGGCCCATGACAACGTTAATTTTACACAAGGCGGAAGAATACACAACGTACATACAAGTAGATCTTAAGCAGGGCTTTCGAAAGTGCTCATTTTACTGTGAACAGCCTATAATTATTTTAATGACAACGAAACTCCGAATCCCACACTACGTTATCAAGTTCTTATTATGAAGTAGTGCACAATAAGTTAGTATCTCGTTCTCGCGCACACGTGAAAATTTAATGTTAATTGTTAACGACCACAACCAGGGCAAAAACCAATCCGGTCTCGTGGTTTAATTGTATACATTCATTTTGTTCTTGGGGTGTAATAAACTTTCTCCTTTTACGCACGGCTACCAAGCCAGATGCGCGGGAGGAAAATGACCCTGTGTAATTCCTAACCGTAATTGTGCGTGGAGGGAGGGGGGGGGGGGATAAGACTGAAGAACTTTCAAGGTCGTTGGCCTGCGACGGCATAGACTAAAGATGAGGTACACCGATTATTCGTCTACTGCGCATGTACCCGACACAGACCTATCTCAATCATACACAACTGTCAAAGTCACATGGTCAACAGTGATGAACGTGTTTGTTTATATCTTAATTTTTAAATGACAAGCGCTGTTATATGAATGAATCACCAATTTTAATTTAATCAAACTGCATTACAAATCGGTTAGAGGAAGTACACATACAACTCGAAGAACTAGTTTACAGATCAGTTTTCTAACCTAAAATCCAAACCATGCCGTTTTCGCTACATGTGTTTGGCGGAAAAGCAGTTGAATGTTGGGACACGGAGATTGGCTGTGCGCAGCCAGCGAGGTCGATCTACCTCATCTTTAGTATGTGGGCGAAGGTACTGTAAGAGATAAAAACATCGCCCTAGGAGCGTATGCATGGCCGTTCCGCCGGTGCAAGGTCGTGGTACTTCGCTTACAGATGATCGTTCTTCCAGAGTTCTCTCCGACTTTAAGTGTTTTACGACAGTGCACGGCGAAAGCTTACTAACTTATATGCAGCTTACAGTTAATTGAACACTTTTTAAACCAACCTTTGAAAAATGTCAAGGCCATGCATGTATATATTTTAACAGGTACACTGACTCGCATGAGCCCAGTTAAGTTGGTAACGCTCGAGGGAAAGTAGTTACATGTCTTACACAATGCATTTAAAGTGTTCGGTAAACATTTTTTAATACTGAAATTATTTATTTCGCTTTCTGTTCTGTATGTTCCTTGACATCCAGAAGCAGCCGGGCAAATTTTGTCAGTACTTCAGGATGATGCCAGATACGTTTTATTACATTCTGGTGAGGATTGAACCAACAAGAAAGAATTCCAACTTCAGGGAAGGCATATCGCCGGAAGGAAGACTTGTAGTTACTTCGAGGCGAGTTTATAATGGAATTAGTTGGCGAGGAATGTGTGTTTTGAATTAAAGCCTACAACTATTACAAAATAAATATGTACGTCTGTAAAATTCAAGCACGCAGAAACATGCATTGCCTTTTGCGTTATTTTTATTACAATATAAATGTGCACCTCATTTTCACATTCGTTGAGGAATACTTTCGTTGAACTAGCATAGCTTCTAGCATGACTAGTAGTGTTCAAGTAGAGATTACGAGCTGTCGCAATGCCAAAACAAACAATTACGAATAAGTAAAGGTATGTCCTACATCGCTTCGTAATCAGTTGGAGTTCTAGATACAAAGGGATGCCGCCTTTTTTGGTTGACCTAATTAATTTGATATTAAATTGATTGAAAGGGTTAATTAAATTGATTCAATGGTCTTATCAATTTGAAAGGGTTAAAATAATTGAAAGAGTAAAATGTATTGAAATGGTTATTTATTTCTATGATTTGCTTTGGTGCAAGAGTGTACTAAGGGTCGAATTCATTTTTTTTTTTTTTTTTTTTTTTTCCACCTCTGGTAAATTCTCACTCTTGGAGCTCTGGCACTCCACTGTGATTTGATTACATGTTTAGTCATTTTCATGTACTTGTGTTTGTTAGCCGTTTTGTTTTTTCACCTCATTTTATAATCAAATGTACGTTATAAGTTGATGTAAGTTCTATATCCAAGTCAGTCCTGCAGCAACCTCCCGAGCAAATGGACATATATAAAACTTTTTATTTACGCTTGTTAGTAAATTAATTTCATTTAACGTGCGCATTCCGTTTCTAAAGTTCTTCACCAGTCTCACAGGCAGATAGACGTGATTTAGAAGATTCTCAGGTATGTGCGAGAGGCGTTAAATAGTGTTACATTTTTCATATATCTTGTGTTTAGGACGACTGTCGTTTATTTTATAGCGATTTTTTTTTAGATTCGTTAATTATTTCAATCCGGGAGTGTCGCTAAATTGTGATCGTTTAGCACTTGTTGACACCAGATGTTATTTACATAGTTGTGTTCGTTCATTATACTTCTCCTGTGTAAATTATATTTCTAACATATAGCTCGTGGTAGACTTATTCATCTCTTTACGTTTAATTGATTTTCACACTGGAGACTCACGCAGTTGCACTTGTTTCTTTATGCGACCAGGTAGTTATACTCCTCTCTCGTGTTATTTATTAATACGTAGAACTCGTTTAAACACTCTAAAATTCTCTCTAATGTTTAATAGCATTCGGAAACAGTCGTCGTATACTTAATCATTTGTCATTACTAACACATAAAACCCATCTTTCAAAGTCGCCTAGCTACTAACACCGTCTACGAGACACAAAATTTACACTTATACCACTCTTGCACAAAACTCATCATGTGTGTGTGTGTCTATATAGAGACACACACACGCACACGCACACACACACGCGCACACACACGCACACACACACACACACTATCCTCAACACGCCACACCTCATCCGAATGCCAGAGCTTCAAGGGTGAGAACTTACCAGATCTGCTGCTGACCACAAAAAAAAAAAAAGAAATATACTAATATATTTGACCCTTAGTACACCAAACCCTCCAAAAAAAATTAACCTTTTCAATGCATTTAACATTTTCAATTAGATTAGCCCATCCAATCAATTTAATTACCCTTTCAATCAAATTGATATCAAATGAATTAGGTCAATCAAAAAAGGCGCACAAAATTCATTTACACCACTCGATTGCCAAAGGATCAAAAGAATATGTTACGTTGAGTCATGACTGCAAATAATCCCGCATTTGGAAAAAAAAGGGGGGGGGGGGCTATTTTGAGTTGATTTCGCCGCGTCTCATAACTTCCGCGTAGTATAACTTTTGACTAGAAGAAGCTACGACGCTCGTTTAAGTTGCAATCGACAGTTTTTGTCAAGATCATTCGATTGGTTGTATAAAAACATTTGTGTGGCGTGGTTATGGTGAAATTGTATGAGTTTAATGTAAGAATTTAAGAAAACTTAACGAAATGTCGGCCTATACTCGTCAAAAAGCCAAGTAAAAATACAGAAATCGTATACGGTTGGAAAGAGCATCTCAAAAGCAATCCAATGATACCCATAAAACCCCATATGATCGAGTGAAGCGGTGCTGGGAACGTAAAATAAAACCATCAAGGCGTCCGAGAGCTTCAACGTAGGCGTATTCACGCAAAACAAACTGCCGTGTCCCCAATACAGCCACGCCCCATTTCATGAAGCAGCGAGTTCTAACATACTTTTGGAGCGTGCGGTATTGCACCTGTTTTACTACTTTCTGCACTTGACAAGCCATCGCGTTGCCCTTCATGATCACCAGATGCATCCACACTTTCCGCACTTTGCCCATCGTTCATTTAGAAATGTTCGCCTTCATTTCCCTCACCATCATCTTGGGTGTTGGTGTCATCGTGATGACTTGACTCAGCACTAGTTGTTTGGTTGCGTCCAAACTTTTGCCGCGGGGAGAATCGTTCTTGAAGAAAAGACACTTTTTTTCAAATCGACTCCATTTTGATATCCTTTTGTTACCAGCTGCTTGACGTGTGGTCGTTTTTTTTCTTCATGATTTCTTTTTTGAAGTTCTCCCGAATCCCTCGCCATTTATTTTTGGCATTTGCAATAAAGTAACCGAAAACAGCTCTTGACAACGTTATTCTCAGTATACTAATCAATACGCCCGAATTATATCAATCGCATAATAATATGTAAAATTATTATTACTAGCGAGAGTGAAGAACTACGAAAATTTGTGAGCCAACAGAGTCTCACAATCACTGCAGTTTATTATAATTTGCTAATGTGTTATTCTACAGTTCTTAACTATTTCCACTTGAATCACACACACACATACCCACAATTTTTTAAAGCAATATAGTTATCATTGCCTCTGTTACATGGGTAACGACAGCCGATAGGTGAAACAAAAGGTCCGTAAAATACACAGAACATTGTAGACAATCAAACAACCCACTTTTCCGGTAGTAAATCACTCGCTCTTATTATTATACACAGTTAAGTTAACGTACATAGATTTATCATCTTCAAGTAGAACTACCATTTATTGAACGAAACAGAAGCATGACAATATTTTCCTATATATATATATTTTTTTTTTAGGTTCCTATCCACTATGGCATTAAAAATAGTCCATAAGACAATAGGGCACATAGTCCGAGAAACATGCGGAGTGATTTGGGAATCTGTCACGGAGGAGCACATGCCAGAACCATTAAAGGTTTCAATGGAATCAGCAGCTGAGGAATTCCTTACCAAGTGGTTAACGGCATCTACGTACTACAATTACAAACATTATTTTACCATAATCTTGCAAAGGGGGGGGGGGGCTGATGCTAATTGTCGATTTGCAAACATCGAAGTCGGGGGTTACGATATACAAAGTGGCGTAGGTGTATTCCAGAACTCGGCGTTGTTCCACAAAATAGAAGAAGGCACAATCATGCTTAAAGCCAAACTTTTTCCTTTTAACAATCTTGGTGATGATGTGCCAATGCCTTACGTCGTCCTGTTAGTCGACTAGGGGTACCCATTGAAAACTGATCTTTTGGCAACTTTTTCCGACAAAATTTGACCGAATCGAAAGAGATATTCAATCATAAACTTTCGTCGGTGAGCAGAGTTAAAGAGCATGCTTTCGGGATGATAGTTGCAAAATGTATGGTTTTAAAAACTGAAATTCGGTGTCCTCCTGAAGTTGTTGACATAATAGTCCAATGTGTCTGTTTGTCACACAACATAGTGTTTAATAGAGAAGGCACTACAGAAGCTGATCACTATGTTGGAAGCGGAACTCATGTTGGCATTAGCCTTGATTCTTTAACTTGTAATTGTGGCTTCAATAGAGCTACAGCAAATACATGCAACATAAGAGACTGTTTCACGAACAACGTTGTTTACTTTATTAGTACTTCTCATATACTTTGGCAGTTTAGGTATGCTGATTTATCTTCTAAACGTTGCTATTTTTTATAATGTATTCTGGATATTTTCATTAAAACATTATTGTTCCAAAACTAATTGTATGTACTTAATTGATACGCCCATTTCACTCACTGTTTCCTGCCACGACTTCCTGGCATGATCTCTGTTGCACGGTTTCTTATCGCCTGCATCACAAAGTTGTCTTCTGGCGCGTTCCATACCAAGAAGCATGCCAACGTAAGTATAACACTGACTGCGTTTTCGTACTTTTAGGTGCTACATTAAATACTCTACACATCACTGAGTGAAATAAAAAGGGAATGTATGGACTGCAACGTTTACGAATACGAAGAGAAACACTTTACCAAAGGCTGTTCACGGTAAAGTGAGCACTTTTGAGGTCCTGGTTACTTTTTACTTTCAGCAATTTTTTTTATCCTTTAACCACCGTTTTAAATAAATATTGCCATGTAAGTAATCAACACAGTGTGTACATTCCTCCCCACTCGAAAGTCAACGTCTAAGGCTAAAATAAAATTTATTTTTTAACTATTATTCAAAATGAGAGGGCTTTCAAAAGTGCTTACTTTACCGTGAATAGCCTATACTTACTTGTTTTGGACAGCCGACAACACACTACCGTTGTGACTGTAACGTGAACTGAAGGGAAAAAAACACGGTAAAATGGGTGCGTCACCAGATCACGTAGGCCTACTATTGATGAGTGCATATGTGAAACACACATTCTACCAGCAAACCCCGTCAAAATATCCCGTTTCCGCACAACCACGCAGGTGTAAACAAGCTTCTTTTTGTTTTTAGAAGTGTGATAGCACCACCTCTGGGCGCATGCACATTGTTATCGCCTTGCCTTCTGATAGACATGGTGGTACAGTGATAAGGAATTACTTTAACTGGCAGGGGCGTTTACTCAAGGAGCAACTAGGTTTGATAGTAAGGAGATTTACTATGTCAAATTTACTCTACATGTTGTTCGTAATTACAATGCAAATAGCTCTATAGTGGTCACAACCCCTTACAAGTTGTGGAGCTCAAACCTCTACTTCTTTTAAGTCCTCTGAGAATCAGTGATTGCCTCTAGCCACTTCGCCTCTTGTAACGCTCGCGGCGGAACTGCGCGCTCGTGGTTGATTGAAAGTCCAGTAGACGGTTCTCGCACGAGGGCCCTCGCCTGGTTCCACCCTCACCAGCTGCTGGGGTTGCTGGCTCCGGTGAGCCGGATGTCGCCAGCAGAAGACTCCCTCGACCTCGTGTGTCCGTGCCTTACACCCGCGCTGCTGGCCCAGATGTCGCCTCGTGTCGCCCACAATACTGCAACACCTGTGGCCTCGGCACTCGGGCGCCACTCGCATGCGGCGTGACCGGACTAAGCGATACTGCGTTTAGCATACATTGGCGCTCCGAACGTTTGATCTTGAATGCACGCTCGCACATGCTCGGACCGCTAGTGTGGCCGCGCCCTTAGCTACACGTGCGATAGGATGACTGAGCGCATCGCCGCACTTTCCACAGATTTACACAAACCATAAAATACTATCTTACTTATACTTATTAGCAACATAATATTACACAATTCAATTCTATTTAATTTATAGAATACTCCAGGATGTACTTAAACAACAAGTGTCAATTACACAACCGTTTGTAGTCCTGCAGTCAGCTTGTATTTGTATCAAACAATTTATATACATTTATTAATCTATTTATATATAAATGCAAACATACATAAACACACACTTCTCCACAGTAAATTTTATATTTTCACAGTCATGTAATTATTGACAATTACAGGAGCTTTGTAGTAGGGCTTGCGTAAGCACCGTTTTTTCGGGTGGTTTTCACTCGGGAAATGGGTTGGAAAGGGGACCACGGGCCCTAGTACTGTACGCTCCCTTAGTTACGCCTGTGATCGAGCGTATCTACGTCCCTATCCACGGAGGTCGAGTCTGGCTGTAATCGCAGAGAGCGAACAACTGAAGGGCGCTGACAGTCGCGTGCCTCTTGGGAAAGACGTAAATCGTACACCACTGCAGCGCAACCGGTGCAAGGTGCAATTGAAGGTTTCCTTCAGATGGTCAAAAAAAAAAAAACTTAATACTTGCTCGAGTGTCGGTCGTGTCGTCAAAGCACCTTCACCTATTAGTTTCTGGGTAGCCTCCGCTTCTCGCGGTTTTGCTGGTGATGAGATGGTTACAGTTTAATTACAGACGGTAGACAAACCCGCTGTAAGCAGGCACGGGTCAAGTAAACAATGAAAATGTGAGATAAAAGGACAAAAAAAAAAGAAGGAAAGTAGTGAATCAGGTTCCTAACATATACTTTACAAAAATACACAAGTTAAAAAAAAAAAAAATTAAGAGAGATGTAAGGGTTTTCCAAGAAAAATTTCAAAACTGTGTAATTATAATGCTAGTATATTTAATATTTAAATATACTTTTCATGTTAGTCGCATTCATTACGATCTAACAAAGGCACCCCACTATTTTTAATTAAATCCATGACTATCTGTAGGCAGAGGCGCATTATCATTGCGGTACAGGGTATATTTGACCTCACCAGATGTTATGGGCGAGGTAACAGCACTCGTGCCCAACTTTCCAATCTATATTACTGTTCATTTGACCGCGAACAGCCTATATAAGGCTGTATGCAATGCTAGAATACGTTTTTGCCAGTGCAGTATAAGCATTTCTGAGAGCACTTCTTAATTCTTACTTTGCTCCTCATTTTTATATCCAACCGGCGTATGTAAAATGCACAATGCCATGCGCCAGATATTTTTATTCGCACATCAGTCAAATGAAAACGTGAAATTGCTAGGAATATAAATGTTTCGGTGATTGCAAATCCGTACTCTAAATGTGCACAAAGTAAAAAAAGAATACACAAACTTGATTTGCAGTAAATTTATGTACTATGCTCGCAATTACAACATCAAGGCTAGGAACTTTTTGACTAAATTCTCTGCCAACCTAATTGGGAGCCAAGATGTCAGTGTGTGTGGTAGCGTATATGTAGTTAGATAGCAGTGCATTTTTTTTTTTCAAAGTTGATTTCAAAAGTGCTCGCTTCACCGTGAATAGCCTTTGCCTGCCTCTACACCTGCATATTATATTAACAGGCACAGTGACTGGTATGCACAAGACGGTTGGAAAGCAGTTCCATGTCTTCATGTTTAATTCGAAGTATTAGACAAACAGTTATGGATACTGAAATGATTTCGTTTGCTTTCTTCCCCTTTTGGTGTGTACAGGTGTAATAATGAGCTAATTTGTTACTACATTTACTATTCTGTTAATTCCACAGCGTCACTTGACCGACGCATGAACAACGTGATCAGGCCCATTGCAATGTTGATTGTACGTATGTTAGAATAATAAACGATGTGCGTCTAGTCTATTCGCGGTTCCTTCAGACTTTATGAATCAAACATTTGAAAAACTACCCCATGTACGATGTACTTGGTGGTTTCCTTAGTATGTCATGTATCGCAAGCGTTTTATACTCGTGTTAACATAAAACTACCTCTTTTTGATTAAATTGAACTTTTACCTACATTTTACCTATAAAATATAATATTTCATTAATAACTAATATGAGCCAGAACAGAGAGGACGTAATATAATGTGTTGGAAATGCCTAGTAAGAAATAGTTCTTATGCAAAAAGATATCATTACACAGAGTGCACACGATCGAGGGGCGTTGTCCCACTAGTGTAATCTTCCAGACTCGGCTAAGCTTTGTTTGCGTGCGTCGGAGGAGCATCTTGGAAGTAGACCTCCAGCAGGGCTTCAGGAAAGGTTGCAAGCAACTGTGAACGGACTGTAAGCGTGCGGTTCAACATCATTCTCGCTGAGGTGCCGTGAGAGTCGTTGCCCGCAATGATCGGCCGGCGAGGAGTAGCTGTTATGCCTGGTTCACACGTACTCCGATCGCGCCAAACAGACAGAGCGGGAAACTAGAATAGCCAATAAGAAGCCGTCCTCGGTTTCCCGCGCGAGTCGAGGAGAAAAGTTGAGCTCACGCCGATATTTTCTGCTCGCGGAAAGAGCATACGTTGCCGATATTACCCAGAAATCAGTCGTGAATAATCGACGTGTATTGGTGTAAAGTTTAATGTACGTATTTATAATAAAATACGTGAATATGAACGTTAATTTTGTTCAACGTTTGTATTAAATAAACGTAGTTTGAAAATTGACCGCAAGATAGCACTAAAGTGTAAAATATTTTCGGATGTAAAAATTAAAATTTCAATCTATCGAAAATCATTTAGTAAATAAATTGCACTAATAATTAAATTAATAAACTACAGTAGAAAGATGACAGCATCTAGTTTGTTATCTATGATTTGTTTTAGGATCTAGGCGTTAAAAATCACGAATTCAACAGCAAAATGGCTGCACGGAACATCTGCATCAGTGAGTACAACCATCGGTTCTGCCTGCTCTGACTGTTTGGCGTGATGGGCGTACATGTGAACCAAGCGTGAGTCGCTCGGTGTGCAGTATCGTCGAGCTAGAGAAAGGGCAAGAGGAGCCGTAGACCGCACGAACAGATGTGAAGTAATTGCCCTGGCGAGGGCCTGACACACTTGTCAAGCACGCGGCCAGGTCACCTGTCATCTCCACCACATCACTCGAGATAGTGCCCCGCCCACTCACTGACTCAGCACAAAGCCTTCTTCGCAACAAGGGAATCCTGGGGCCGCGGTGGTGTAGCGGTCAGACGGCTCGACTTACACCTGGACCAACCGGGTTCGGTCCCGGATTTTCGCACGCGGGAATCGTGCCGGACGATGCCGCTGATCGGCGGGTTTTCTCGTGGTTCTCCAGTTTCCCCAGCCTTTTCATTCCAGTACCGCTCCATACTCACTTAAATTACCCTCATCGGCTGACCTCACTGTTAAGAGCCTCCCGAATCTCTTCACTCATTCACAACAGCAATACCATGCTGGTTTCTTACCACGCACAGCAGCGGTCATGATTTTGCCTATTCTGCTGCACGCAGTATAAACAAGTGTACTCGAGATAATATGTTACGGGTTTAACGCAAATACCAACGTGTTAGGAAAATTATTCTGCATTAGCAGTGTCGCGAACACAGCCTGGGCAGCGAAGGTGGGCCAGGCAGGTTCGTGAGCCCAGAGCGGGCGACCCGTGAACAGTAGGCGGTGTTGGCGAAATGGATAAACAGGGGGTGGCAGGAAAAGGAAGCCGGCGGCTAGGCGGGTATATAAGCGTTTGCCGAGGACGCGCTGCTCCCCCCTCCCCCCTCCCAAACACAAACGAAGCTCCGTGCACTTGCAGCATATGGCCGTAGATATGCTTTGTTACAGCCAATGGCTACAGGGATTGGCCGCTGCGAGGTAGCACAGCATTAAGTTTAAGACACATACGTCCCCGAGGACATATGTTAATATTAAGTCATTTATACTAGGGTAGTAATTTATAATACGTTAATTTTTTTCCTTTCTCTCTCAGGCTCGTGCCATCTTCTGATATAGTAAAAACCAGTAAGTGTTGGCCCTGCTGACACTTACTGGCATCTCGCTCCCTTTTTTCTTTAGTGTTTCAGATCTACTGGATATCGGAGGGAAGAGGCACAATTGCGCCACTTCTCTCTCCAGAGTGATGTGCAAGCATCGCTCGGGTTAAGCCAGCGCCATTCCCAGACAACTACAGTGCCCATCTCTCTACTATAGTCTTCTCATCTCTACTAATAATAAACAATTATGTCCAACCTTATTTCTCCCGCAGCATGTCTATTTAATGCATGCAATAATTTCTAATTTTTCCCTGTCGGCTGGGTTTTGACAGTGTCTTTGCCGGTTTTTTCCAGTCTCTTCTAGTGATAGCTTAGCTATAAGTGCACTTAGGGAGATAGCCATGGCCCCAATCGCAGGCCATGGCTGCCCAATCCATCTCTACCGTGATGATGCATGTCTCCTTGTATGGTTTCCTTTCCTTGTAGGCGTAAGGGCTTGATCCCGCCCTACCCACCGGGCTTCCACTTAACATAGGGTAGTTAGAAAAAAATCGCGCCCCCCCCCCCCCCCGAATGCAAGACTTCGCGATAACGAGGTGCTCCTAGAGGTCAGCGCTGTTCGGCTGCAGCCCCTGTCGACCACCGAGCAAGAGTCTACTGAATTTAGTAGTAAGCATAAACCCTCCTTAGGGGCTAGGCGGGTGCATCGAGGATTTGATAGGCTGAGACGTTCAGTAATTTGTTATTTACATTAATTAACTAATTGCTAACATAGTAATTGATCAGCATAAAGATCGCTAACTAGTAGATTGTAAACTACTTTAGATTGTTTTACGTAACTGACTTGTACGTTGGAGATTTATAGAAGGGCATGTCAGTTGTAGTGTAATTGAACTCTTCTCATTTCTACGTCTAGCTAGTAGACCTTAAACATACCTTGTGCGGTAGCCCCTAAGGCTCCACAACAGCAGCTTACTAAACCGGTTTTCCTTATTGACTGTTTTCTACATAATGAAGTAAGAGATGGAGACACAGATCAAGCGTAAGTTGATATCTGTCGCAAGTTAACCGCGTATGGATTATGAGCTTTACCGCAGTCTTTATGTAAGTAGGGCTAAAGGTTAAAAAAAAAAAAAATTGAACGAAGAGGTTTTTAAAAGTGTCGCAAAGTGTTGAAACCAGTTAAAGTCGAGCCACAGTGGCGATCCAGGTTCGATTCCAGGCTAAACCCAGACAGGGTGTTCGCGTGGTTTTTGAGGCACTTCCATTTCTTATGAATATACGTAACGTATATTAACCGTTATATCCCCTTATTCTACGTCGAAATTCAGGGCGAATGCGGTCAAACTGCTGGCTGGCTGGGTTTTAGTTAGACGACTTCCTTGACGTTGATCGCTGATTCCAGAAACTACTGATTTAAACGAATGTGAGAATAGTGTCAGTCAGTATTAATATGTTTTACTCTTTGTCACTCGTCATTGAGATCCAAGAGTTACGTGCTATGCCACAAACTCGGTCGGACAGGACAAACAAACCCGACCAACGATTGTTGTCTCCGACAAAAGTCGGCTATCCCCAAACCAACCAAGACGATGTTTCTAGTGGCGTTCACGTCACGATAACACAAGATTTTTACAGTTTTCACAAACATGAAACTGGTGCTCGTGTTTCTTTTGTCGGTTTCTAGGCCACCAGAAGGTTAGCAATGATCTGAACCAGATTCGCTCGAACTAATTTTCCTTACCATGTAGGCCTTATAAATGGCTGGTTGTGGAACCTTGACGGATGCACTGATGTCGAGTAAATGCATCCATTAAAACTCAAGAAATGCTTCAGTTGGCAGTCCATCTGTCAATGTAACCAGCAAATCCTACCCCGTATGGGGAAGGGTGAGGGCGAGTACCTGGCGCCTTAAAACTGGGTCTCCCCGACTAAGGTATGTTAAACCCGACAGAAGAGTCCCTGGTCCTCCAGGTTGGGGGTTGTGCGAAGGGCTGGTAACTCTTCCACGGGAAAACATATATTACTCATAAACCTCAGAAGAAGAAAACTCGGATGGATTTTATGATGATGACCATCCTACTGGAAGAAGAATTATTGGCCGACCCATGAAGCGATGGTCTGAAACCTGAGGTCGGGACAGGCTAAGAGCCTATCCATGAAGAGGTAGTAAGTATGTATGTAATGTATGTCTTATATACGAACAGTGTGTCCCATTTATCTTGACCACCCACAATAACTCCGAACTGGGGCTCCAAATGAAAAAGTGTTTTTACAAAAGTTGTAGAAATGTAAGGGGTAAATAATACTCCCGAAACCTTAACCTACTGCTGAAGTAGAACTCGGTCAGCGACTAAAGTTTTAGAACAGGAGCGTCACTGAGCAGGTGGTTCCCATAACCACGCTGGGCCGATCTACCAATGAAGTTGCCCTACTAGCGAAATTTTAAGCCAACATTTATCATTCCATTAAAACATATGGTTGGCTATTAGTACTAAATTGTATTATTATACGAAAATTTGAGACAGTGTAATAAAAATTCACACGAATTAATTTTTATTTTACTAAATAGATTTTCCTCTGTACACACGGGAAAAGCAGTGGCGTGCATTTTTACTAGGTAAATTGTCGTATGTTACATTATTAACCTCCGTGGCAAATTTGATTATTTACCAGCTACAATCATAAATCATCGCCGGTTTCCTTAATATAATACTGATTTGTAAAATTAGTATGGCAATAACCAACGTTGAAGAAGGGGGTAGTACCCACTAACTTGTATATGTTACCATGGTGTGCTGAAAGGGGTAATCATTACGTTCCAGAATGTGGAAGAAAAATAAGCTTCTATAATTACAGTTAATTTTCTATGAAACACGCAGCTCAACTGTTATCCAGAAATAAGGATACAAAGAACTTTCAAATGCGCGCTATAACTAACCATAAGTGGTTACTGCACGTATCACTGCGTAAATTTCAAATGCGCGCTATAACTAACCATAAGTGGTTACTGCACGTATCACTGCGTAAATTTCAGTATTTACACTTTTGTAATTCTCATTTAATCACACAGCTATTATGGACTAACTTTTCCTTTGAAATTACGTTTATTTGAAAACAATCGCAATGAATGAAAGTGTAACTGGAAGGCCTCTGTTAGCGCTATGACTTTCGGAGACGACTGTTATGAACACATGTTCTAAAAGTTATTTTTTTTTTTTATATGTTGAAAAATGTTATTCCTAGTGTTACCGTGGGCCTGTCAAAGACATCTAGAAGGCCATTCCAATAAATATCGCACTCCGAAGAAAGTATGCTACAGCTGCGGAACGATGCGAATAGCCGCACGCGACCCCGTGTTGGTGCGCTCGCATATTCGACCGCACACCCGGTGGTGCAGCAGTATGGCCGGTGTCACGCTACGTGTTTGTTGTACCGCCGCGGCTAAAACGCGCTCCGGTTTGACTGGATGGACACATCACGTTGCTGTAAAGGCGTACACTAGTGTGGCACCTCGCATTTACAGCCATGTCTTGTGCACGTCCCGTCAAACCGGAGCGTTTTAGCCGCGGCAGCAAAAACGCGCTCCTGTTTGACTGGATGGGCACAGCACGTTGCTGTAAAGGCGTACACTAGTGTGACACCTCGCATTTACAGCCATGTCTTGTGCACGTCCCGTCAAACCGGAGCGCGTTTTAGCCGCGGCAGCAAGAACGCATAGTATGCACCAAGTGTAAAAATGAGCAGATTTGTAAAATATTTATTTTCTAATAATTTTACAGTGAATAAAGTAATGCGGCTTATGACAATGTTAATTTTACACGAGGCGGAAGAATACACGACGTGCATACAAGTAGGTCTTAAGCGGGGCTGTCAAAAGTGTTCATTTAATCGTGAAAAGTCTATGCTGTTCACAATAAAGTGAGCACATTTGAAATCAACCTTAGAAAAAAGAAACTGCTCCTACCTGCATATATTTTAACGGGCGCACTGAGTAACATGCACCCAGTAAAGTTGGTAACGACATATGGAATGTAGTTCCTTATCTTAACGTCAAATAAAAAGTGTTGGGCAACCATTTGTGGTAAATTTAATGATTTCTATCGCTTTTTGTTTGTTTTTTAATTCATTGAAGTTAGTACGTCGGTCAAGTGAAACTGTGAAATTATTATAAATGTCAATATTTTACAAATTTGCTCATTTTTACACCTCGATGCATTAAAAAAAAAACAGAAAACAAAATAAATAATTCAAATTATCAGAAGTTGTTACGTAACCTATTTTATTCGACGTTAAAATACGGAACTACTTCCCATCCGTCGTTACCAACTTGACTGGGCGCATGTTACTCAGTGCGCCCGTTAAAATATATGCAGGTAGGAGCAGTGTCTTTTTTCTAAAGTTGATATAAAAAGTATTCACTTTATCGTGAACAGACTTTGCTTGGCGGGACAGCGGGGAGTGGAGTGAAGAGGTTTGACCGGCTCTTAACATCGAGGTCTTGAGAGTCGATGAGGGTGAAGCGAGGTGAGTATGGAGCGGCGCCGGAATGCAGGGGCGGGGGAAAATTGGGAGATCCCCGAGAAAGCATCCCGATCAGCGGCATCGTCCGGTACGATTCCCACGTGCAAGAATCCGGGGAGCGACCCGATCGGGAATCGAACTCGGTTCGCCATGTTGGGAGGCAAGAAGTCTAACCACTACACCACCGCGGCCCACTTCGTGACAGAGTGGATCGCCGTCTGCAGTAGATTGTGTAGAGGCTGTGGGGATGGCAGAGGGTAGGAGGGATTTAGTAGAGGCTAATCGGCTATAGCATATGCGCGGTTTCTTTGCACTTTTTTTAAAACAAACCTTTGAAGATTCACCCCATGTATGAGGAGTTTGGTTGTTTTCTAAATATGCCATGTGTCACAAGCAATTAATACTACTGTTAACACAAACGTATAGGCTGTTCGCGGTAAAATGAGCACTTTTGAAAACCTTGCTTAAGATCTACTTCCATACACATTGTTTATTCTTCCGGCTTATGTAAAGTCAACATTGCCATGGGCCTCATCACTTTATTCGTGCGTCCGTCCAGTTAAACTGA
Source organism: Dryococelus australis (assembly GCA_029891345.1). Classification (NCBI taxonomy): domain Eukaryota; kingdom Metazoa; phylum Arthropoda; class Insecta; order Phasmatodea; family Phasmatidae; genus Dryococelus; species Dryococelus australis. Next base: position 103,784,824 of record CM057004.1, read on the forward strand.
AATTCTTACGAACGTAAATATTTTACAAATCTGCTCACTTCTCCTCTTCGATGCATTGAAAAATAATATAAAACGAAATAAATTATTCAAGCTATCGCAAGTTGTTACCTAACACGTTTTGTTTAACGTTAAGATATTGAACTACTTTACCAACTTTACTGGGTGCATGTCACTCAGTACATCCATTAAAATACATGCAGGTAGGAACAGTGATATTTTTCTAAGGTTGATTTCAGAAGTGGTCACTTTATTGTGAACAACCTTTACCTTATTTTTGGTTAAACTGAACTTTCACTTGTATTATATCTATAAATTGTAATATTTCATTTATAATTAATAAGAATAAAGTCAGGGAGAAAATACGTATGTTGGTATTGCCTGGTAAGAAATAGTTCTCGGGCAAAATACTACTAGACTGAGTGCTCAAGAATGCAGTGTGTTGTCACTCTGACGTAATTTTGTAGATTTAGCAAAGCTTTGTTTGCATGAGGCGGAGGAATATCCTGAAAGTAGAACTTAAGCAGCGCTACAGAAAAGTTGTAAGTAACTATGTACTCGAACAAATAATAATAATAATGAGCACAGATGGAGAATATTTCATCCAGGAACAAATTATCTAATGTTAACACGCAGATGGCAGTGGTAATGTTTAGCGGGGGGATATGCAACCACAATAATCAGGCAACGGGCAGTGCAATGAAATGGCATTAATTTATGTACACATTTGGGGAGAAGGCATGGAGCTTACAGCGTCTGTTCAAAGTGTCGGCTACACAGCCAGCGCAGCGCCGAAGCATGTTGCGACGCGTATTGCAAAGGTTTCCGGCGCTGCACAGATGGTGTCAAACTGCTCTCCGTATGCGCGTCGTGAGCTCGTCCCTCGTGTCAGTGGCGTGGCACACACCATCGCTCTGATGTGGCCTCACGGCCAGAAGTTAGATGTCAGGTGAGCGTGGTGGCCATGCTGTGGGGCCTCCCCTACCTACGTGTCTACCTGTTCTGGAAGTGCACGTCGAGGACGCCAGCGAACAGCAATGGCGACCACGTCACCTCACGAGCACCTAAAGGAACATCCTCAAAGTATTTCAGCAACAAGTTCTCAGGAACTGGAGATACGTGGCACCATAGAGACTGAGATTATGCGAAGTACAAAGAGTTGCATACCCACCCCTGCTAATTGCCACTGTCATCAGCGGGTTAACCATGGACGTTAGACAATTCGTTCCTTGATGAAATATGCTCCATTTGTGCTCGTCTACTCCACTATGGTGTTTACTATTATTATTTGTTCGATTACACCCGGTGTAGCGGCTGGACGAAGCACACACTGCGATGAAAGTGCCGGACTTGGGAAAGTGTCGGACTTGTGCCCCTGTTGCGCGCCCGGAGCTCGTCTTCCCTTTCTCCCGCGCCGATGCCGCCGCCGGGAGGGCATCTTCGGTGCTGCACCGGGTTTGCCACTACCACAGTGAAGCCTCCCCCCGCCGCGCCCTCTTGTTATATATACCACCGTCTCCGCGTGGTCCGGGCTCCAGTCCGCGTGCTTCGACGTCGCCATAACCCCACATCTCCAGGCTTCCTCGACAAGGTAGGTCCTCCGCCACGTCTTTTGTCTGCTTCCGCACTGTCATGTGCGTGCTCATGTGTGATTGTGTGTGTGTGTGTGTGCCCTCCCAGCTTGTCGCGAACTATCACTCATGCTCGGTTGCACCAACATCTTCCGCGATCCGAGATCGAACGATCCTAGTTTCGAACCAGGATACAGTTTGATCTTGGTTCCAATGTAAAAGTGTTGCACCAACAAAATTTCATGATTCTGGATCTTCGATTCGTCGATCGGAGGGATCGATCGTAGTGAGGGATCGATATTAAGTATGAGACAAGTTTTCCTATTGGTTCGTAATATATGACGTCATGGGAGTAGGCGCATTTTTCACTACAGATAGAACTAAAAGTGCGATGTTTTATCTGTTTTAAGTGAATTATTGTTGTACGAATTTTACTGAATATTATTCAGTTGCGCATAACGTTGTTTTAATTTCCCAAGAAAACAATCGACTGTAGTTCTATCTGTTGGCGTATTTTCAAACTACATTTGTCGACGATGGCTGCTGATCTCGGATCGAGATTTCGAACCGGCAATTCCGGCGTTTTGAAATGAACTTCATCTCGATCTCCAGTCCAGCTCTGAACTCGAATGGTGCAACAGTTTTCTGTGTCAATCTTAGATGCGATCTCGGATCGAGTTTCGAACCGCGATGGTGCAACCGGGCATCAGTCAAGTTGAGTCTAGTTAAAAAAAAAAAAACTTGGGCGGCTCTTAACGAGGTCTTGAGAGCCAGTGAGGGTGATTGAAGTGAGCACGGAGTAGCGCCGGGATGAAAGGGCAGGGGGGAAACGGGATATCCCCGAGAAAACCCGCCGACGAGAGGCATCGCCCGGCACGATTTCCACGAGCGAAATATAGACAGTATGGGAACAGAGTTTGAAACTTCCTGTGGCTGTAAACACCCACGCTCGCTGGGTTCCCTTGGCTGCTGAAGGAGACGTGAACCTGTGTGTTCTTGTAATCGGCCTGGAAGCACCTCTCTCGGCGAATACTAGTCATTGTGATGAAGACTGTTCACAATAAAGTGAGCACTTTTGAAATCGACTCTTAAAAAAAAGTCACTGTCCTTACCTGCATATATTTTAACGGCCGAACTGAGTGACATGCGCACAGTAAAGTTGGTAACAATGAATGGAGATTAGTTCCATTTATTACCGTCAAATGAAAAATGCCAGGTAACCATTTGCGATAGCTTAAATTATTTATTTCAATTTCTGTTTTTTTTTTTTTTTAATACGTCGAAGTATTAAACTGAGCAGATTTGCGAAATATTTTCTTTTGTCATAATTTCACAGTCGCACTGGACCGACGCATGAATAAAGTGACGAGGCCCACGGCAATGTAAATTTTGCATAAGGCGGAAGAATGTACATACAAGTAGACCTCAAGAAGGGCTTTCAAAAGTGCTCGATTTACCGCGAGCAGCCTATAGTCGCCGATATTAGAAGCTTAACAGCATCTCTATTGCGATTACAATGATGGGAGAAATTCTGCTGCCCGCCTCCATAAATCATCATTCCATCATCTTGTCTCTGCCGCCATTGCCCTCCCTTTAACGTGATACGGAGAAACTTGCAGCCTCTACTGCTGCCATGTGTAAGCTACATGAGGCCCCGTAGCCGTGCTCGATTAAAGTGTTCAGGCTCCTAACATTTCCACCCATGTTTTGAAATAATTTTCGCCATGTTTCGAAACTATTTCCCCATGTTTTAAAATAATTTTCTCCGTGATTTCAAACTGTTTCCTCATGTTTTGAAATGCATTTCTCAGTGTTTTGAAGTTATTTCCCTCACGTTTTACGTTATTTTCTCCATTTTTTGACGTTATTTCGCCTTTCTTAAAGTTGATTTTCTCTTATTATAAAACTGTTTGTCTTATATGAGAAATTTAATTTTCCCATGTTGTGGCATAATAATAACAGCGGAAATTTCCTAAAATATCAAATAAATTAAGAAAATAGCTTTCAATCGTATTTACCTTCAATGTAAATTCAAATATTGCGCAAAATCATAATTCTAAAAGTTGTTTAAATAAAAATATTGGTTCTATAGAAAGTATAGGCAGATCATAAGGCAAGTTCTTAAGATAAAGTCAGTTGACTCTTCACTTATTTTTAGATTTTAATTATATTGCAAAACTTAGAAATGAAGCAACGACTGAACCACACAATGTATTTTCTATGTTTTAAAAATGTTTTTACTGTGATATCAGCAGTAGTGTTCAGCTCAAATTACATGTATTGCTTTCATATAACTATCAGATTTATACGGCAGAACACGTAATTTGAAAGTTACCACAATTATATTGGCTTTTTTCTATTTTATTTTCACTTTCATAAGGCGTTTGTATTTGACATCACAACACAAAACGTTTAAATGTTAAAAAATATATAACATAATTTTGAAGTCATTAACGCTCTTAATTGTGTCAGACAGTATAAAATAAATTTTTCTTTCGTCTAATAGCTGTTGAGCTTGCAGGCTAATTCCGTTTAAGCACACAAATATGCATTTCATAATTATTGTAAAATAATTATTTTGTAAGAGAGATAGTAAGCTAAATTTAATAATTAATATATTATTAACTAACATAAGATATTGAACTACTCACAGAAGAGGGATTTTATTTATTTTTTGCTTTGCCTTCAATTTTTCTAGAATTCTTTTTGCTGAACATATTTAAAACTGAATTTTAAGAAGTACCCTGTAAATTATTAATTGTAATTATTGTCCTCTTATTTTATTACTCTATTTTGGAAACTGAAAAATTATTACTGGCAGATAATAATGCAGATACAGTGGAATACATATTGTTTTATCTTCTGGACATATCAGCACGTTTTATGTATACTAGTTGAGCAGTTTCTGTTACTATTATATATTAATTAAATGTTTGCTAACGAGCAATAAGAAGGTCCCATCGCCTTTATATTTTATGCGCCTTACAGTGCAAATTAAAACCCAAATCATTGCAGTACAATACAAAAGTCACATGAGAGATGACTAACCAGATATTAACCAATAGAACTGCCCAAATAAGTGCACATATACTCTTTCCCTTCCGCTCCTTCTTACAGTGGAGAAAATCTTACTGGAGTTTTTTTACTTACAGAAAATTTACCGAGCTATTCAAACGGCATCACATCGTTCAATATATCTATAGGCTATTCACGATGAAGTGAGCAATTTTGAAAGCCCTCTCATTTGGAATAATAGTCAATAAATACATTTTATTTTAGACTTAAACGTTAACTTCCCAGTGCGGTGGAATATACACACTGTGTTTGTTACTTACAAGGCAATATTTATTCGAAAAGGTGGTTAAATGATAAAATATGGATGAATCAAAAAATTAATTAGGGCCTCAAGAATGCTCACGTTACCATGAACAGCTTTCAGTAGTTCTTCATCTTTTTTCTTACGTTTTGAAGCTACCAACTCACTGCTAATGCAACTTAAAAGTAATCAAAATTCATTAAATTTAAGAGGCTAAGGTATTCACTTCTAAACTACATGCTACCCGCATATGTCTGGCTTTTTTTTTTGTGTCTTGGAATTCGTGCCTCGATTAAACGTATGCGTGCGAACAATCGAATGTGGGAGCGTCGGGTCAAGAGAGCCTTACCTGAACTATTGAAGATAACTACTACTTTTTTTTTTTTTTTTCCCAAATAAAATATTTTATGCTATTTTAGAAAAAAATTTCACAAAAGAAGTCACACTTTGTTTTCGGAGGAATTAAGTGTCCATAGTGCCACAAAACGTGCTATTACCAACAACATTATATATATATATATGTGTGTGTGTTTGTGCCTGTGTATGTGTGTGTGTGACACATGGTATATTTCAAAATAAGAGATGAACATACAAAAAATTTTGAAAACACTTTTTTGGAATACTTTTCATAAAAGAGTCGATTTTCTAACATTGTTTCACAAAGAATATGTCCAAATTTGTTTGTATGATGCTGTAAACGTAAATACCATACAGTCTACAACTTGTATTACAGCTATTCACAGATATGCTATTGCTTAGTTTCTCAGGTGCTATTTCTCGGGAAATTATTCAGTGACTTTCGTCGACAGAACGTCAGAACTAAAGCACAATGTATATTTATAGCCGAGACGGTATGGAATAATTAATCAATACAGGTTATAAATTCACCAACTAATGACATCAATCGAATTGAAGCAAACCAGTTCGGACGGCTGTGAACATGACGATAATTTATCGCGCTGAACCCAAGGTGGATATATTTGAAATAGTTCGCCGGCTTTCGCGGCCATTGTCGTCAATTTCTAGGCTTCTGGGTTTGAGCCGCGTCGTGGATTTCTTCTGCAGTGTTTCGGCAGTCGTTGCAGCCGCCATCACCAGGGAGCGACACCTGACCAATCGACGACGTGGCTCAGAGCCAGGAGCCTAGAAATGGGATGTACTTGAGGCTGTACGGTACTAAGCGTTTATCACGACTTCAAGAAATACAGCTGATTACGTAAATTGCAGGCCCATACCGGGCTTGGTTGTCTGGGAGTTGATTTTGGGGGGTAAGAAGTGTTATAAGTTATATTGGCGTTGCTAGTTTTTGGGGAGCCAGATTAAATACAAACATTTTTATTCAGAAATTTCTTTCTCTCGCAAGGCACGGTTTATAACTCGGCAGATTATATAAATGTAAAACAAATGCTGTGACTTCATTCCTTTGCCATGCGGGATAAACAGGGATGAACTTTATCAGAACGATTAAAGGAACACTAATAGTACAAGAATTAGAACGTAGTCTTTAAAATATAGCGAAATAATTATAGATGCCCTAATTCAGATACATTGGCTCTCAAACAGAAGTAATGGCAACAAAAAAAGATATATATCGTAGATTGTGTACAATTCTCTCCCTTAATAGCTATAATACATTCACAGTTACTCCCAATTTTTTCTGAAGCCCTTCTAAAATTCTACTTGCTGGATATTCCTCCGCCTCGTGCAAACATAGCTTAACAAAGTCTAGTAAATTACATCACAGGGACAACGCACCGCATTCGTGCGCACTCAGTGTAATAATATTTTGCATAAGATCTAGTTCTTACTAGAAACTACCGACACTCGTATTGCCGCACTCTTTTTGTTTTACTATAAAAGGAATATTATAATTGTTAGATAAAATATAATTAAACTTTCAATTTAATAATAATTAAGGAATTTTAGAAGTTTACTTTGTTTTACTACCAAGCTGCTCGGAGGGTGAGTATGACGTGGTTGATTGAGCGGTTAGAATGCTCGCCTCCCACTAAGGCGAATCGAATTCAATCACTACGGATTTCCGCAAGTGAGAATCGTGCCGGACGATGCCACTCGTCGGCGGGTTTACTCAGGGATCTCCCGTTTCCCCCACCCCCGCATTCCGGCGCTGCTCCATTTTCACCTCATTACACCCTCATCGGCTCTCAAGGCGTCGTTTTTAAGAGCCGCCCAAATCTCCCAACTCAGCTCAACTAGAACACTGCGCGCCAGTTGAGAGCGTTGCGCTTAGCTGCGATGGTGCACTTGACGTGCGTGGTAGTGTCGCCCTTATCGCTTCTGCGCCTCGGCCTCAAACGCGGGAGAAAAAAAACTCCGACAGTGCGAAAGCCTTAAGGCAGAAAATGTTCTCAGCAGAGCACCGGAAGTCTGTTTCAGGCTGTGCCACATGTTTGAGTCGCTCCACGGTCGAGTATAATCCATTCACGGTTACCACACACTTTTATGAAGCCCTACTAAAGTTCTACTTCCAGGATATTCCTCCGCCTCGTACAATCTAAGCTTAAATAAGTCGGGAAAATGATACCAGAGGATAACGCACCGCTTTCCTGCGCACTCAGTTGTAATATTATTTTACATGAGAACCATTTATTACTAGGCGCTACCAACAGATTTTTTCTCACTATTTTTTTTCGTGTTTGTTATAAAATAAATATTATAATGCATGAATTAAATATTGCTAAAACTTTAATTTAACGAAAAATAAGACACGTCAGTGTTTACAGAGGTATAAAACGCTTGATACATGGTGTATTTAGGAAATAACTTAATACGTGATACATGGGGTGATTTTCCAAAGGTTTGTGTTAAAACGTCCAAAGAAATCATGAATGTAGTATAGTTCGGGAATGACCTCGCAGTCTTGTGGGCCTGAGGAAACTACGAGAAGCACCTCTTACTTGGCGAGTGTGGGAGCAGCGGTCTGGCGCAATGTTTACATGCCACTTGTGTACATCGCGTTGTATGTTTATTACTCACAAAGAACATTTTTACTTTACATGAGAAGGGTGAAAGATTTTCTGCAAAGGTGAAACAGAACTCAAGTAAGTGTCTTGAGTGTAGCAGTTAAATCCTTTTCTAATTGTTTGGTCGGAAGCAATTTTTAATGCATTTTGCACTCTGATACTGACTCAGGTTAAGTACTCGAAATTAATTAACTCGGAACATCAGCAATGATGCCCTGTGTAGTCTCACGTTGAATGCATATTTAAGTGGTAATGTTTCACTGAGTGGAGCCACTTATTATTTAAAAGGAATCACACTTTTCGAGGCAATATTTTTTTGGTTTGATTGCGGTCTCAACGTCTCAGCCAAAGTTACCTTATCCACTAAAATATACTAACATCCAAAAACGACAATCACGTCTATTCGAGCTTTAACCGACATTCGAACTCGAGCCTGGCAACCTCACTTACAAATGTCTTCCTTCCAAAGCACTTATTTTATATTGTACTAGAATTCCTGTGCTACTTCTTACGGATGACATTTAGGACTTTGGCAGCCACTTCTTTCTGGAAGTAAAGGAGGGCAGCCCATAGAAAAAAAATTAAAAATGAAGGAACTTTTTTTAAACATTTTTTTTTGCAGTAATCCGAATAAAAGCTTAATGCATTGCCTATTTACATCCCTCATCATCATTTTTTCCGGAACCGTTCGAGATATCTCGATGAAACAAAAACTAAGTTAGTCCTGGGGTTATTATATATATATATATATACTGTGTAAATTTGATGGCAATACGTTCAGTGGTTTTTGAGTTAAATCCGGTCGGACAGACAGACAAATAGACACACGTGAAGAAAATTAACATTAGATATTTCTTAGTAATTAATGATACTACATGAAAAAATAATTAAAAGTTGAAAATTCGAAAATCACAGATAAACACTTCTATTTTATTTAGTAGCATATAAATACACTTTCTTGAGAGGGTATTTACAGTGGGTATTGTAATTATTTATTGTTTCACAATACACGCAAATTTTCAGTTTTCTTGCAGCAGGTAATGGGGATAAACGAAACAGCTTTTCTCTTTAGCAGGAATGGGAACCGTTATGGAAGAGGGCTTACTTGGTGATCCAACAGGACTCAAAAAATACGATCGACGTAATAAATAACTTACGCGCCACAAAAAAATTCTAATTTAAAATACCTGCGTGTGACCTTGTGTGTTGAATACCTGATAGGCGAAACACATTCTGTTTTGAGAGTTATGCATGGATTTCTCGAAAACTGTTCATCTGAGAGTATTCCGACAAAACGAATTTTTTTGTAGATTTAGACGCGATGATCCATGGAATCTCTTTAAAATCGCGTACATATTAGCGTTACAAAGTTTCGTTCAAAAATACGATGGCAATTCTCTTTTTTATCACGAATAGGGATAATATTGCCAACCGCGTTTTCAGAGGTGTAAGATCTTCGTTATACAGTATACAACTCACGGATTTTTGGCTTAATAAAATTTAATTTTTTTTGGGCTTATTACTTACTTAATAATAACTATTCGGGAAATTTTTATATATATTTTCGTCTTTTTTTCCCCAAGGATTAACCTGCTGGACTGTCGGTGTTATTAAAAAACACCCTTTAAATATATAAAATATATAAAATATATATAAGAAAGAGGAATGATAGACTCCCATTACTAAATGTCTTATTAGATAGGGCTTTCTTAAGTCGAAACACGCTGTGTGTGTAACGGAAAAGTTTCTGTAGCGGGCTTAGTAATACGCGATGCCTAATGTTATGTTTACAAACTAAAAAAATATATTTGTTTTGTTTCATATACATGATGTTACAAGACACCCGAGGTGGTATCCAAGCTCGTGAGGGGTGGAGGTCTTAATAAAAGTAAAATAAATAAATTCTGTTATTCAAAATGTTGATAAATAATGCTATAAAATTACTCACAACTATTATTTACAACAGTGAACTACCTATCTCTACTAATAGCATTTATCACTGCCAGTGAGCTGAGCGCAATATCTAATGTTTGTCTCAATTCTACTTACAGTTCTTAACACTGGATTTATATTGGTTACAGTTATTTAATCTGGACTTATTATCTACACATTACCAACCCAACTGTGTATTGCCGGCATCACAGGTATCTGTCACCCACGTATTCAGTTCATTAGTCCAGCCCGCCAGTTTCACTCTTCACTGTATCGATGCTCGCAGTCCGTAGACTTCACTCTCTTTAATCACTGTCGTCACGGTACTTCGCTGGTACCGAGCTCTTAACGCTTCAGGCGCTACAACGCCCCAGTCTGTCAACTGGTGGGTAGTGGCGTGGTAGGTCCTCACCCTCAGAGCTCTGGCGTTGTACTGAGGTGTGATGTGTTGGGGAAGGGGTGTATATAGGTATTGTGTAATATAAATTTCGTTATGTTATCACGGAGGGATGAGGATTTCCTTCCAGATGGTTCCCCGCATCCTAAGTCACGCTGGGGGAGGGCGATGACCAGAACATTCTTATAACGATAACCCAAGTTATTGAATCCCCTGGAGGACAGGAGTGGCACGAGCTCCAATAGACTTATCGTGACAGTGGCACACGTCCGAGTAGCGCGGTACGCCCTTTGGCACAGTCGCGCTGTGCTTGGGTTATCAGTGATGCTGCTTGACGCTGTACTTCACACGCTCGAGCGGCGGCGTGTAACAATGGGGAATGAGAGCACAGTAAGTCCCGCTCAAGTGAAAACTGTGTTTCTTGTTATAGGCTGTTCACGGTAAAAAAGTAAAGCACTTTTGAAAGCCCTGCTTAAGATCTACTTGTCTGCCCGTTCTACATTATTCCGCCTTATGTGAAATTAACATTGCCTGGAGCCTCATCACTTTATTCATGCGTCGGTCAAGTGAAAATGTGAAGTTATTAGAAAAGTAAATATTTTACAAATCTGGTAATTTTTACACTTAGATGCATTTTAAAAACCGAAAGCTAGAGAAAAAATTATTTAAGTTATCACAAATAGTTTCCTAACACTATTTCTTTGACGTTAATATGTTGAAGTACTTTATATCCATTGTTACCAACTTCACTGGCCACATATTACTCAGTGCGCCCGTTAAGGTATATAGGGGTTGGAGCAGTGGCATTTTTCTAAGGTTGACTTCACAAGTGCTCACTTGATCGTGAACAGCCTTTACTTGACGTGCCGCAGTCAGTCGACCGTGTCTCGTCGAATGCGATGCACGAGTCGCGCCTGCCGCGCAGTGAAGGGGCGAGCGATCCATGCCGACCGCGGCGACGGACGGGTGGGCTCGCTGGAGCACGCTTGTCGTCTGCCGTCGTCGCCTCCCAACTTTCGCTGTCGACGTGGCCGTGTGGACGACCCACTAACTTTCCCATCCACCGCGTGGCACGTGTGTGTTAATGAAGATCGCGCCGTGCGCAGTACCGTCTGCCGCCTCTGGCGCGCTTCCGGCTATTCACTGTTACTTCACACTCTCCTGGAACCCTGCTCAACTTATACTTATAGGATATTCCTCCGCCTCGAGCGAACTAATCAATCTTAACTAAGTATAACGGCTGTTCACGATAAAGTGAGCACTTTTGAAACCAACCTTAGAAATAAGTCACTGCCCCTTGCGTGCATATATTTCAATGGGCGCACTGAGTGACATTCGCCTAGTAAAGTTAGTAACGATAGATGGAAAGTAGTTCCATATCTTAACGTCGAATGAAAAGTGTTAGGTAACCATTCGTGATATCTTAAAATTATTTATTTCGCGTTCTGTTTATTTTAATGCATCGAAGTATGAAAATGAGCAGATTTGTAGAATATTAACTTTCTTAATAATTTCACAGTTTCATTTGACCGACGGATGAATAAAGTGATTAGACCCGTACTAATGTCAATTTTACATAAGGCGGAGGAATACACAGTGTGTATACAACTAGATCTTAAGCAGGGCTTTCAAAATTGCTCATTTTACCGTGAACAGCCTATAGAAAATGACACCAAAGGACAACGCGCCGAATTCGTGCGCACTCCCTTGTAATAATATTTTGCATGATAAATACTTCTTACTAGGCTCTAAAGGCTGCTCACGATAAATTAGGCACTTTCTAAATGAACCTCAGAAAAAAGTCACTGCCTCTACTTGCATATATTTTAATGGGCGCCCTGAGTGACGTGCACACAGTTAAGTTGGTAACGCTGGATTGGAAAATAGTTCCGTATCTTAACACCAAATAAAAAGTGTAAGGTAACTGTTGTGATAACTTTAACTACTTCTTTCACTTTCTGGTTTTTTTTTTTTTTTTAATGCACCGAAGTGTAAAAATGAGCAGATTTGTAAAATATTTACTTTTCTAATAATTTCACAGTTCCACTTGCCCGACGCATGAATAAAGTGACGACGCCCATGGCAATATTAATCTTACATTAGGCGGAAGATTACACAACGTGTATACAAGTAGATCTCAAGCAGGGCTTCCAAAAGTGCTCATTTTATCGGGAATAGCTTATACAAACACACATTTTTTCTCGATGTATTTCTTCATGTTTATTAGAAATGAAGTACTATAATTTATAAATAAAGTACAGGTAAAACTTGTACGAAAAATTAGGTACTTGCATGTTAAGAGGGGAATAAAACGCTTGTGATACATGGCATATTTAATAAATAACTAAACGCGTCATAGCTGGGTTGATTTATCAAATGTTTGAGTGAAGAAACCACGAAGTGGCTACAGTTGGCTGGCTTACTGCCACGGAGATGACATTAGATTCCCCGTGAAACGATATACATGATATCTCACAACATGGGCCACCCATCTCACCCGTGGACAAAAGACATTGAAGCAATGGAAACAATTGAGTGGAGTAGAGAGATTGGGGCGGCTATTAACATCGAGGTCTCGAGAGCCGATGAGGGTTACGTGAGGTGAGTATGGAGCAGCGCTGGCATGCAAGAGTCGGGAAAACGGGAGATACCCGATAAAACCCGCCGATTATCACTTTCAAAAGTCCGGGATCGACCCCGCCGAGAATAGAACCCAGTTCGCCTTTCTGGGAGGCGAGTAGTCTCCACCGCGGCCCCACCAATGAAAACAATGTTTTTATAAACATGTGACCCGTTTGACCTTGTGTACGGGTTACAACCGTGTGTGTACTACAATGTAATAATACTGCTTATCTTTATAGGAATGCTCAAAATAACCGATTACCACCTGGATTCACGCCAGCAATAGTTGTATTGTAAACTGTCGTATTCCTGAAAAAATATCAGATGTTTATCGAACACTTATTTGATGCGCTGACGAAGTATTTCGATGTTGAGTATGGGCGTTGATTTCATAATTGTAGTCAAGTGGCCCGGCAAATCAAAATCGAATGGATTTAAATCTGAAGAGCGTACAGGCCTGCCAATAGGCTTTATATATATATATATATTTATATATAAATATATATATATATATATATATATATATATATATATATATATATATATATATATATATATATATATATATATTTCCGGCGAAATATAGAAAACAAAGTGAAATTAAATTTCAATTCCCAGGGCATTGTTTTATGATATCGAGATCGTCACCCTAAGAGCAAACTCATTAATTCCTCCCACCGTAAATAAAATAACAAAATAACAGGGGTTGCCACCCTTGTTTGATGCTGGTTTATAAAGCACAATTATCTAATAAACATAAATGACCCTCTTGTTGCAGCTGCCCTGAACGCACAGTTCTCGTGTAAATATCACACACAGCTTCGGCTGCAGCGATACAGTGATACAAATGCCTGACTTCTGTCGTTTATTACCGAAATCTTAATGACGAATTTTTTAACCAAAAATAAGTTTTTATAGCTCCTGATCACATCAAAAGAGTGCGCACATCAATTTGATCTGTCTATGAAAGAAATTAAAACCACTGTATTATACAAATATTAACTTTTCCATCGTAGATCTTTTTAGTAGCTTTGTGAATTGCAGCGTAAAAGCTTTATGCAATATTTCCTAAAGTCTTTCCGCTTTATGCTTGTTGCCTGATTGCAGAAGAGAAGTAAAAGGCGAAGAAAAAGAGGGGAAGTGGAAGGGGGAGGGGCTATCACCAAACTAACATAATCTTAGCGGAACTAGGTGATAGAGTGGTTAGACTACTCGCCTCTCACCTAGGTAGCCGGGCTCGATTCCCTGCAGGGTCGCTTCCGGATTTACACACGTGGGAATCGTGCCGGGCGATGCCGCTGGTCGGAGGGTTTTGTCGGGGATCTCCTGTTTTCCCCGCCCTTTCATTCCGACACTGCTCCATGCTCACCTCGCTTCACCCTCATCGGCTCTCAAGACCTCGATCTCTCACTCACTCACTAACATAATCTTACATCATAAATACAGTAAACACGTTCACGGCTTATTTGTAACTGGAATCAAGAGACCTGAAGATAACTCCTTGTAGATCTCTGCCTCTGAAATAACAAAGCACGCAGTAGGGAAAGTACGTGGTTATGCCGAAGTGTTTGGTTCGAGGTCGGTGAGAAAGGTCGGAGGTGATGATTGTGTGTGGAGAGAAGAGGGAAGGAATATCTAGCAACCTCAAGCAGGAGCAGCATCACGTCACGACGGAGCATAAGAACGAGGTCTCGGGAGAGGTCGGTGGCCGCAGACCCTGTGGGAGTGAGTTGGGTGCACTTCGTGTTCGCCGACGTGAGATACCGGGGCCGAGTCATCGATCTACTGGGCCGCACTTTCCCTACCCGGGCGGCGGCCACCCAGTGGGTGGCTACGAGGACGACCCACGCAGACGAACCTCGACAGACGTACGTCCCTGGAGGTGCGGTACCCCCCCCCCCCCTTTCGCTACACCTGGGTCCACGCCACTTCATCGTCCACGGTACACAGCACCCGTGCCGATGATGTCCTTCTGCAACCTCGTCATCACTTCGCCCCTCCTTAGCCGCGTGACACATCAACTGTAACTTTCACACGCAAGCCATTTACACTTTCAAAATAATTTCTCGCCTGTTTATAACATCTGTTATATACAGGATGAGTCGTTAATATATGCTAACCCGGCGTGAGCAGAATCTTTAAGACAAATAAATAGGGAAACATATAAACGACATAGGACCCAAAGTGAGTTCTGAGTGTGGTAGCAGCCCTGGAAAGTTGCGATTGGAAATGTGTTATGCAACGATGATTTGCAAACCACTTGCGATTAAGCAATGGAAACCCGCACACACGCAAACGTTTACAAGGAAGAGGCAGGTTACCACACAACACGGTATTGTTCGCAAACGCCTATGAACTGAAGTGAACGCACGTGAGACTGGTACACGTTGAGCTGGGAACTTATCTGCTTACCGACGACGCGCAGCTGATGCATTACACGTAATATCACCATACGTGAGATGCATGTCCGTCGGTTTCTCTTTACTTCACTCCATCGCACACGCTGTGAAGGGCTGTCTGCTGTGTAGACTACCAACACAATGCCAGCAGGCAGGCAACCTCGTCGCCACTTGGTACTATGCGATAGGACACTTGACAGTAGTAACTTCTCAGCCGTCCACAATCTTATAAAACCAGTAGCCTTAGAACGAAAGCGACACAGTCTGCCTACCTTTCAGGCAACCATTAATCTGCTCTCCAACTAAACATGTGATTTTTGCTCTTTAATGGTCGTGATTAGCGGATACTACCTTGACAACCTTTTTTTTATTGCTGATTACTAACATGGCATGTCAAATTGCTTCAAGCGAAGGGTTACAAAGTTCTAAGCCATTGGAGGGTGCCAACCCCTATTTAATGTATGAAGGAATGTACTCTCTACAACGTTGTTATGTGTGGTAACCTGCCTTGTAAACGTTTGCCTGTACGACAATTTTCGTTGCTTAATCGTAAGTGGTTTCCAATTTATCGTTGCATAACACATTTCCAATCGCAACGTTCCAGGGCCAACTACCACTCTCAGATATCGCCTTGGATCCTATGTCGTATATATGTTTCCCTATTTATTTGTCCTAAGGATTCCACTCACGCCGAGTTAGCATATATTAACGAATCATCGTGTATAGGCACAGTGTTCGAATGAGTGTGAAAATAAAAAGGGGGGGGGGGGGAGGATTTCTCTCCGACATATCATATATACATTTTTTTATTTCTAACACATTAGCTTTTGAAGTTTATTATTAAAATATTATGTATCATTCTTATGGGTTTCAATGTAACTTTTAGTTACTTTGGTATCTGATACGGTACTTATGAATTTTAGGACATATCCTCTCTTCCCTTCCCCATTCATTTCCTTATAGTCACATTTTAACCTCACGATGAAAATGTCTGTCTTCTTGTATCACTAATTCGTTTTTTTTTTCTTCAGAGAATTTTTTGGAGTTTTAACCAGTTGCTCGGTCGACCAGCCTCAGTCATTGGAGATTACATTTTAGTTTGCGAATGAGACTGATGAATCGTATTAAATATTGCGGATATGTTGCGGCAAGTTGCCACGATTATTCACGGAGCGATGTGGCGCATTTGTAACATACCGTACTCGGTTTGGAAAGATTCGGGTTCGATTCTTGGTCCGTTCATCTTGATTTCGCTTTTCCTTGGTTTTTACAAAATAACTGTTGGCAAATGCTGGAATGATTCTTTACCACACGCTTTGGGCTATTCCTTCCCCGATCATGCTTGCGCGATCAATTTGTTTCTTCTCGAGTGACTGCAACCGATGAGATGTTACGCCATAAACAGCAACAAAACGTTGAAGGGTACCTTTTTTTGTTCTGAAGGGTGGGAATTAGCCTTCGAGGACTGATAGTTCACATCACAGAGCAAGTAAGAAGACAAGAGCGGACACTGCTATGTTGTAACGATCTTCTTATTGTAAAGTCTTTTTCAGGGGGTGGTGGGTTGGAGGTAGGTGCCTGGATTAATACCAACAGCAGACACGCGTTACGAAAAATAATCACATAGTTTAATAAAACAAAAACAATAGTTTTTAATGATTATTTTGTGATAAACACGCTTAATTGAAGTAGTTAATAATCACGTTGTTTTTAATGTTTAGTAAAATAGCGTACTTACATTTTTTTTTTTGCTATTGCCAGTATGTTTACAGCTTGCATTATTCTTGACATGTTCTAGGAGGAAATTTTAAAATTGCTTAATTAGAACCTACTTAACTAACACCATTTAGTTGCCGAATGCTGTTTTCGGCAAAAAATTAAATATATACCTGTGCTGTTTGTGTTAGCTCTGTATTTTAAATATTTACGTTACCTCCAAATGTCACCAACAGAATAGAACAAATTTTACACAAGCAGTGCAAAGAACTGATTAAATATTTATAATAATTTTAGCAAGTTATTAAATTAACACCTGAAATATATGTAGGTTAAATCAGTATGTTTGAGATACAAAACACTCGTAGTGTTGACTAAAAACCGATCTGTTCCATAAAATCATTAATTCTAGTGGTAAAATGTCTATGTTGGTGTTCCCACAGGCACTTACTACAAATAACGCGATTGTAAGCCCTATCTACTTTCACCCCCCCCCCCTCCCCCGGTTCACATTGCACCTTTAGCGTTACCGCGCGACTAGACAAGTGCCGGAGATCTGACTGACTTGTTTTGAGAGCTCAGCGATGAAACAGACTTTTCATGACGCTTCCTTGTTGTTTGTTCTCACCCTGCCCGGAAGCCGAGGACGAGAGCTTGGCCTCTCTTCGAGCTCCTCCTCTTCCGTCGAGTGCCTTCTGTGACGTCACAGCCCGCCGCTCAACATTCAACACATCGTCATGTTTGCTAAGATCTTGTGGGGAGAGTGAGCGGTAAGCTTTCCAGTGGTAAGGTAGGTACAGACTGTTCACGGTTAACTGAGCACTTCTCGAAGTCCTACTTAAGAACTACTTGCATGCACGTTGTGCATTCTTCTGCCTTATGTAAAATGAACGTTACCGTGGGCCTCATCATTTTAGCCATGCGTCGATCAAGTGAAACTGTGATATCATTAGAAAAGTAAATATTTCATCGACTCATTTTTTACTCTTCGATGGATTAAATAAAACAGGAAACGAAGGGAATAATTTAATCTATCGAAAATGGTTACCCACATTTTTATTTGACTTCAAGGCATGGAACTACTTTTCCTCCAACGTTACCAACTTTACTGTGCGCGTGTCACTCAGGGCCTCCGTTGAAATGTATGCAGTGACATTTACTAAGGCCGATTTCAAAAGTGCTAATTATACCGTGAACAGCCTGCAGTAGTCTTCGAGTTCCGCGGCAAAACCAGAGTTCGCTGCACTTCTGGAGGTCCACTGTTCTACATCACGAGCAGCCAGCTGCGACACGAGCTGTTCCGCGTTCGATCTCTATCCGGGCAGACGCCAGGAATGCGTGCCCGAGCGACCGCAACTGAATACTGAGAGCCTGTTTGCCTCGCGACGTCTGTCAGTGCGCGTCCAGCCGTGACGTCGGCGCTGGGCGTCGATCGCTGTCCGTCAAGTTGGCAGCAGTTCGCTGTCTCGCTCGTTACATCCTAGACTGAATACGCATTAGAGTGCGCATGCCAGTTGATAGTGTAACCAACAGTGAACTGCTTCTCTTCCCACATAATTCCCAGAACCATGTGACTTCCACTAAAGTTAGCGCACGGTTTACTTAAAAATTTAAGTAATTTAAAAGTATTTAATATGCTGTACACAGTTCTTAACTAACTTGTATGCAAATATGAACTACATAATTGGTACCCAAAATTCTTTTTCTTCTTAAATAATAGAATTAAGGGAAAATCAAAAGCAAGCACATAGTGTAGTATTATTGAAACGCGTGAATTTAAAGTGATTTTGGCAATTCTTGAAGCAATTTTGGGGGATATTTGCTAAAGACGAAAATCTTATCTGACTTGCATGCACTAGGCGTCAAATCCATACCTTTCTCCCTGATTTGTAACTAACGTCGTGGAACCTTGTTTTTTCCCAAATGTTAAATATAAAAATTCAATTAACCGCCTGTAAAAATAATATAACTCATTAAAACTAATTAATCTGTAGTGACAAACAGAAATGTATAGCTACTATTAATATAAATATGCCGTAAAATTGTATTACGTGCTGTATGATACTACTGTTCTATGCGCTGTATAGTAAAACATCGCAACTGAAGTTTATTTTTTTTATTTATAGACACTGAAGTGTAGACTGTAGGGAAGTTTAGTGAGAATGTGCATCTTCGTTCGGATATTAACGTTGCGCAGCTACCATTATCGGCTGAATCATATCAAGCACATGAAAACATATTAAGAACTACTACAGAAAATTGTATTTGTCGTGAATGGTTTGCGCATATCACGCTAAGGGGTACAGAAATACTTGGGATGAGTGACTCTTTCAAAGTCACCTTAAAAGCAATCGACATATGGTTTCTATTCCAGCAGCATTATCCTGGCAAATATGCGCAAACCTTCCCGTTTTCTAATTTCTAATAAGTTTTTGAATGCATGGCATAAAAAAAATATATTAATAATGCGCGTTACTCGCGGATTTGAAACCTGTGCTGAGAATTAAGGACGCGATAATAAAAACTCTTTTTTTGCCTATACGTGAGTTATGGTTCTAAAATTATTATATTATCTGTTTTTTTATTTGTCTCGTTAAATATATCTTTAAAACTTTATTCTCACTCTTAGCTTTCATTGTAACGTTGTGGAAATTTGTAATATCGTTAAAAAAAAAGTAAGTATGGTTGTTTTTTTGGACACACGACTTGCTCAACGATCAGTACCTGCCTCCCAACGACTAAGGTGTCTAATTAGATCCCAGGCCAGGCCGGGGTTTATCGAGTGGATACAGGGGATTTTTCACAATTCTCTCTTCTCATTTTCTCGTCTTCGTTCCACCCATTCTGCGTCCCTCCAATATTGCCTAGCATCGTTCTTCGTAACGTCTACTCAAATTCTCAGTCATGTTGTTTATCCTGTTTCCGGCCTGCGGGAACGATGTTTGGGCGTGTGTGTACGTATTCGTACATTTATACACTCCATTCGCGTTTACTTCACACTTTTCTGGAGCCCTGATTAAGTTCTACATCCAGGATATTACTCCGCCTCATGCAAACCAAACTTAGAAAATGATACCAGCGGGGCAACGTACCGCATACGCGTGCACTCAGTGTAATTATATTTTGGTTAAGAACTATTTCTTATTGGGCATTACCAACATACCTATTTTCTCCCTGTTTTATTCTTATTACATACACGACATAATCTATAGATAAAAAAACAAGTAAAAGTTCAATTTAACCGGAAATAAAGTACTTTCATGTTAACACAATTATAAAACGCTTGTGATACATGACATATTTATTAAATAACCACACACGTCATATATGCTGTGATTTTTTAAAGGTTTGATTCAAAAAGTGTGAAGAAACCGTGAATAGTCTATATGCATAGACACGTGCATACGTAAAGGCTGTTCACAGTAAAGTGAGCAATTTTAAAAGCCCTGTCTAAGATCTACTTGTGCGCACACTCTGTATACTCCCGCCATATATAAAATTAGCTATTCCTTGGGCCTAATCACTTTATTTGAGCGCACTGTAAAAAAAACATTTGAGGGAAGTTAATTACCTCTACATGTAAGGTAAAATTACCTCTAAAATATAGAGTAAATTTACATAACAAGTAAAGTGCTATATCCTAATAGTACGGAAAAAAAGTACCTGATTAAAGTGGGGAGAAAATCCCATACGAATAAAGAAAATCAACTATATTGTATAATCAAAATATCCTCGACACTTGCTGGAGGGTGGGCGCGAACTATGGTTTTTTATTACGATAGGCCGTTGCACTACCCAATACACCACGACGACAGCGTGATAGCGGCATTGAATATTAGCGTGTTAAAGGATTGTTTCTTCCGCCCCCACTCCCCTCTAGCTGTTGACTGAAAGCTGAAGAGATGCATGAGCCGTAAGGTAATTTTCCCATTCATTTATGGGATTTTCCACAACCACGTACGAGAACTTTACTCCAGAGTGCGGTAATTTTACCTTACCCGTAAGGAAAACTGTGTTTCCCCCACAAGTTTGCGAATATTACCTTACCCTAGTCAGGTATTTTTCCCCATTATTTTTTACATTGCGCAGGTCCAGTGAAACCGTAAAATTGTTGGGAAAGTAAATATTTTACGAATTTGTTAATTATTACACTTACATGCATTAAAAATACAAAAAGTGAAACAAATAATTTCAGATTTTTTCTTAACACTTTTAATTCGACGTTAAGACATCGAACTTTACTGAGCGCATACCAGTCAGTGTAACCACTAAAATACATGCAGGTAGGGGCAGTGACAGTTTTCAAAGGTTGATTTCGAAAGTGCTCACTTTACCTGTGAACAGCCTTTACTTAGTAGTACAGTTAGTAAGTTCGAGGACGCTGCGTTCACTCGGGAACCAGACCACGAAATTACTCAACGTCGCCGTGCTGTATTTCTGCCCACAGTCGCGGCAACAGTCATTCCATACACTCCTTATCGCGTGCTCATATATTACGATGCTCGTATGAAGAAACATAGTTAATTACAAATATTGGTATAAATTATTTCTAGATTAAACAGGTTCTTGAAGCTGTCGGAAGAACATTATAAATATCTTAAAAAGCGCAGTTGCCAAACACTATAAATCCTCTTCTTTCTAATTCCAGATACAAATTATTAGCTTAGTACAGATTGCACGAGACGAATCAGGAAATGTTCATGTCCCACCTTACCTGTTACTATGTAAAAAAAATATTTAATTATTTTCACATTTTAACACACGGATTGCTTTGTTTAAGGGGGAAACTTGGTAGGTAGGTAGGTAATTGGGCTTAACGTCTCGTCAACAGCGAGGTCATTAGAGATGGTGCAAGTTGCACTGGGAAGAGGGATTGCTGAAGGAATAATGGGAAGGAATCCGCAATGACCTTTATAGGGACCCATCCCAACATTCGCCTGGAGTGAGTTTGGGAAACCATGGAAAACTGAAATCAGGATGGCCGGACCGGGAATCGAACCCGGGTCCTCCCGAATGCGAGTCCAGCGAGTTACCTCTGCACCACCTCGCTCGGAAAAGGGGGGGGGGGAGGGGGTGGGGTGGGGTGACAAATTTTACACCGCATCACCAGAGCAAACCTAGTCACTCAAGCTCAAAACGAATTTTGCTTTCTAATCCGCCTGCGTGGCGTGATAAATAATTCGTTCGACACCGGCTGGACCAGGCAGGTCGACTGAAGACGAGTCGTTTCGGAGTTTCCAAGCGGGCTGCTTTTCCGTTTCACAGTGAAGACAGCGCGTAATGTACAGGGATTTATTAACTCGTTCCTGGAGGACATCAAAGCAACTAGTTACAAGAACATGATTCACAACAGCAATATCTCAACAGTCCGGGATTCTCAAACTATTAAAAAGGATATGATTATTGTGATTAACGACTTCCCAGTTTACATTTGGAAAGCAGTTGAGGAATCAGCCTGACTGTGGCGGATGACGAACTGTGGGACGGTAGGCCGTTGCATGTGCTATGCTATGTCTGGTGGTTTAATATTTGTTTAAGGAAAAACCAAACATATTTTACATAGCGTGATTTTTCGAAATTTTTAATCAGAGTGTTTAGTTACCGTGAATAGTCTACACCACGGCTGTTCAGTTAGCGTCCCGTGGTCCATACGGTGCTCGTCAGACTGGTATGCTAACAAAAACATTTTATAGTCTGTTCGCGATAAAGTGAGCATTTTCGAAATCAACCTTAGAAAAAATTCACTGCTCCCAACTTCATATATTTTAACGGGTGCACTGAGTGACATGCGCCAAGTAAAGGTGGTAACGATGGATGGAAAGTAGTTCCATATCTTAACGTCGAATAAAAAGTAACCTTTTGTGATAACTTAAATTAATCATCACGCTTTCAGCTTTTTTAATGTATCGAAGTAAAAAATAACTACATTTGTAAAATATTTTCTTTTCCAATAATTTCACAGTTTCGTCTGACCGATGCATGAATAAAGTGATGAGGCCCATGCCAATGTTAATTTTACATGAAGCGAAAATTCGCAATGTACATACAAGTAGATATTAATTACTGCTTTCGAAAGTGCTCATTCGACCGTGAACAGCCTGTATCAGCAAGTCTTATTCTTTAATACATACTTCGGAATAGAATTCCCGAATTCAAGGTCAATTGCAACTATAGCGCTAGTATAAAACTTGTAATAAAATTATATATATTATTTCAATTATTACATCTTCACAAAATAAACCAGGTTTACGCGAAGTGACTGTAGCCTTACAAGCATTGCAATAATTTGTATAATCTGTTCCCGGCAAACTGAGCACTTTTGAAAGCCCTGCGTAGGAACTACTTTTCTCCCCTAATTTGTATCTTTCGACCAATTTAAAATTGGCATTGGTATAGACCACCTCACTTTATTCCGGCTTCAGTAAAGGGTAACTGTGAAATCATTAGGAATGCAAATGGGCAACTCATAAACAAATTCCCATACTTCTGCGGATGAAACAGACAGAAACTAAGTTCAATAAATTTACTGTCCATAAACTTAAATGTGACATTTCTAACACATCAATACATGGAACTATTTCCCTACCGCGTTGCCAATTTTACACGACAGTATGCCAATCAGTGTGTCCCTTGAAATGCACGCAGTAACAGACAGTGATATATTTTTTTTCGGACGTTGATTTCATAAGTGCTTTTTATCGTGAACATTGCATAACAGTATCGTGAACAGTATGTAACTGACTGAATAGCACTGGTATATCCCATAGATTCGCTGTACGGTCGGTAGTATAAGAACCCGGCGCGGAAAGACGACACCTGACGGACCATTATCCTCGTGTATACGTTACTTCCTGGAGACTTGAACGCGCGGGAAGAAGGGTAGCCCGGGTTGTCGGACGCAGCCGCGCTGATTTGCACTTCCCCATTCGCCGTTTTCTCTTTCGGCGAAGGCACGTTTCCACGTTTCCTCGCTATGCCGCGCCGTATAAGGACCCGGGTGACCTGATGACATCGTCGTGCTCTGACGATCCTAGCAGTTTGCGGTCGCGCCGTAGGTAATCCTACAACCCCCCTTTTCCCACCTACACGTCTCAACCGATGTTGTCTGCTGTCGCGTTGATCACGCAAGAAGGGTCGGATGAGGTCGTCTTCTCTCTTATGTAACGTTATTTGTTACTGTGAGAAGCGCAGGCTAAGCTTTTTCAGGTTGGACAGTATCGCAGCTGACGGCTTAGCTGGTACAAGAAAGCGAAGAAGATCAATTAGAAAACGTCAGTACCCCTTATAGGTCCATATGACAATAGTGTATTTACAGCTGTTGACGCCAGGGTTAATGTCAATATACCCTATTATTATTTCCTCTATGAATGTTTTCAGTATAAATACCAAATGAGAAACTATACAGCATTGCATTTTTTTAAATACAAAAAGAACATCATTGCGATAGTTTGCTTCTTCCTTATCTAATAAACCAATAATTAGTTCTCGTGTTCTCTGTTGTAACTAAAGAATAGGTCGAAAATAATGCTTTATCATTGCATTTGAATGATGTGCGTTGTTATATTTTTATTTAAATAATTTAATTTTTTTTTATAAATTGTGTTATTAATATTGCCAATCTGATAATGCTGCAGGTTTGTAACCCTGTCGGCACAACATTTTAATATTTGTAAAAATCAAAAAACTACAATGTAATTCATTGAAAAGCTACTCTAATGCCAGTGGTTTCCTTGTAATACCACATTTATGATGCAGGGCTTTAACAATATAACGATTATATAATGCACATATGGCGACCTTAGTCAAAGAAAAGCTTCGTGATGTGCTAAGACTATATATTTTGTGACTTCTCTTCTGGTAGTAGAGTGGCAACTAGGACTTCTTGCTGATTGTGACTTACTTTTAGAATAGCGATCAGTCAAGTAAGCTGGGCAAATCTTCAGGGCACTTCAACCATGCATTGTTGGTGTTTATCGTCTTGCACACCTGTCGTTTTATTCCCTGTGCTCATCGCTCAGATGTATTCTAGTTCTTAGGTGCTGCACAGTTTAGTGGACGGAAAAAATCCTAAGTTTGTGGGGCCACGGTGGGTGAACGGTTAGCCTGCTCGCCTCCAACCAAGGCGATCCGGGTTAAATTCCCGGCCGGGTCGCTCCGGATTTTCGCATGTGGGAATCGTGCCGGACGATGTCGTTGGTAGGCGAATTTTCTCCGGGATCTCCCGTTTCCTCCGCCCTTTCATTCCGGCGCTGCTCCATACTCACCTCAATCACCCACGTCGGCTCTCAAGACCTCGTTGTTGAGAGTCGCCCAAATATATATATATATATATATAAGGAGTGTGTGATATATATATATATATATATATATATATATATATATATATATATATCACATATATATGATATATATATCACACACTCCTTACACACACAGTCTCTCTCTTTCTCTCTAAGGTGGAAGCATAGATAAACACTGCCCGCGTCAAAGCTATTGGCTGGCTGGCCGGTTCACAGTATGAATGCGGCAGAAAATAGTTCGGACGACATTTTTTTTTTAATTTTTAAAGTTGAGAGCGGTAATTTAAATTGTAACTTGCGTGCTTTTTAATATTCAAATATTTCTTGAGCGTACATGAGTATAATGTGATTGTGGCTTGGAAATAATTTTAATTGGTTGTTGTTTTTTTCGGGTAAAAAATGAATCGTCAAATAACCATTGTTGTGAATAAGGCGGCGCGCCAGGTCAGACTGATGTGTCACCAAGTGTCGAAAAAATAAAAGAGGGGAGACTTTACAAAGCAGGCAGAAAAGAGTGGTGATTAATATATTTAATGAAGTGTGTAAAGAATTCCCTGAATTACTAAAGCCTAACTGAAATAAATATTGTTTTTATAATGTGAAAGCTAAGGTGATTATGATAGCTGATTGTTCACAAGCGTGTATGTTAGTGGCGGGCAACGCATCTGACAACTTTCAAGTATGCGGGCAGGAATTATACCAGCTGATACATTGAAATGAATGGATAGACTAGAGGGGCGTGTCTTTGATGTGGAAGAAATATGGTGCGAGTTAACAAAGAAAGTGAGAGATATGTTGATGAATACCGCTGTGTTGATGTCCTTGAGCATCCGTGGAGGGAAGCTAAGTCATTAGCGGTTTGCGGTTTGCATCCGAGCAGTAGTAGAAACGTTTTCGCGCGCAAGGACGTCCCACTGCATCGAGGCGCCTTCTCTACTGAATGAGGACAGCAAACTGCATGCATTTGCTTAACCGGATATGAAGTTGAGAATAAAGCGGTTCGCCACAGCTGAGCGTATACTTGAGTACCCGTTCGAAGTGACGTTTAGATAGTCCTCTAAGTATTCCTTACACTGACTAATACAGTAATGGAATCACTGCCGATAAGTCTGAGACCAGTCGCATTACCTTATGATCTGTTATAGGCAGTGACGATATTGTTACTAACCTTTCTAGCTCTGCTGAAGTGTGCATTCAATACCAGGCCTCCGTTGTGCGGGATCCAAATCCTGATATTACAAACTACAACACTGTTGAACTTCAGTGGTGTGGTAGTTGTAAGCTTAGTTTTTATACAGTCGTTTATGTATTTCCCCTGTGCCGTGGTGGCGCAGAGGGTAGAGTGCTCGCCTTCCGCAGACACGAACAGGGTTACATTTTCGGTGAGGCCGTTCTCGGTTTGTGCACGTTGGATTCGTGCTGGACGATGCAGCTGGTCGGCGGATTTTCTCGGGGATCCTTGTATTCCGGCGCTGCTCCATGCTCCACCCACTGCGCCCTCATCGGCCCTCAAGGCCTCGGTGTGAAGTGCCGCCCAAACCTCTCCAATTCCACTCCCACCATATGTACATACAATTAACATTATCGTGGGCCTCGTCACTTTATTCGCGCGTCTGCGAAGCGAAACAGACGAATGATTAGAAAAGAAAATATCATACAAATATATGAATCTAAAAAAATAAAATAAAAATAAATAGCTCTAGTATTCGCAAATACCAACTTAACCATTTTTAATTCAAAGTTAAAACATGGAACTCCTTTCCCTCCATCTTAACGAACTTTACATGCCAGTCAATGAGCCCATTCAAATATATGCAGTTAGCGGTTCTGACATTTTTAAAATGTTAATTCAAAAGTTCCCAACTAACTGGCGAATAGCCTATAATAACGAGAAATATTCCCTATTGGTTGAGCTGCCGCGCCTGGCAAGTAATTTACAAGGCGCTTATTGGTGAACGAGGTTTATCCATGTTGCTGGCGAATTACGCCATTTTGCTGGCACGTGTTGCCGGGGTTGGCAGCAGGAAGGGCTGTCGTACTAATTAAGATCATGTTTTCCAAACACTCTGTCTCCTGTAGCATTCTATTTAATTAAATTTAATGCATGCAATAATTTCTGACATTTTTACTTCTCTCGCAAGGGTTTCTACGTCTCTCTTGACGGTTTTTCCCCTTGCTCTTCATAGTTAAGACTAGCTCTAAGTACACTTAGGGAGGTAGTCATGGCCCCAAAGTACAGGCCATGGCTGCCCAATCCCTCTTTGCCGCGATGCATGTCTCCTTGCATGATTTCCCTTCCTTGTAGGAGTAAGGGGTTAGCCCTGAGACGCAATAAAATACCGTCCTACCTTCGGGCCTTAATTTCACATAACACTTAGAATAAGGTAGTTTAGAAAAAAAAGGCTGTCGCACTTCCAGTACGTATTCGAAAGTATTTTGTGCCGCGGCGGTCTTGCAGTTATCAAGTAGCAGTGAATCACGGGTCCAAACCACTGATTCAGCTTCGGAGGGCTCGACATTTTCCCCGTAGCTCGGTAAAGGCGGAAACATCCACATGCGCCACGACGCCAGGAGCTGCGGTACGGTTGTGAACAGCGTCACGTCACCGCGCGCGACGCTCAGTTCCGACGCTCGCGCCCAAGTTAATACGTCGCAGCTTCCGGAACCATGCGGCATGCGTACGGATCAGGAAATTTCGCAGATTCATTCGGCAACAAGCTAGACTCCACAATCCTTTGCGCACTCGAGCAGCAGTTAGTAGTTCATGGGCTGTTGCTCCAGTTTAACCCCAGGCCTGGTGGCACGAGATTTAGTTCGCATTTTCCTCGCAGGTTCCTTTTCGGTTGGAAGTCGTTCGGGACGTGTCTAACACAATATGGTCCAATGGAAGCCAACACACATATTTGCACGTGAATGCAGTTGAACTCGTCCTTAGATGAATCCGTTTTGGGGATCATGTCTGATCATAGCAATTTATAAAATAAATAAATAAAATGTAAATAGTCTTTTAAATCTCTAAATATACCTGAGGTATAAGTAGAGACATGCAAACTTCGCGCCATTATTAGTTAACACGGTAGCCTTCACTTTCTTGTGACTAATTGAGGAAAATTCGTGATTGCATTGGTTACTGGCGATCACACGATGCCATTTTCCCTTGTGAACGCTTTACATGAGATTGGTTGCACAGACTTTGGGACTTTCCTGTTGGCTCGAAGTATTCTTGAGAAGTGCCACACAAGTTGTCTGCCAATTGCGACAGTCGATCTTGGGGTTTAGTCTGCCGACAAATAATAACGCGAATTTTGCTGGTCTCTAGGTATAAGTAAATATAGATGCATCATAGAGCACCATCCAGAGATACGGCACTTCCTCAGTTATCTCTGAAGCACGACATGAAATAAGATTCTGGGTTGGAGTGACAGAAAGCAGCTGTCAGGGGAACAGTACTCGGAAAAAAAACCCACCGATTGTCATCAACGTCCGACACATTTCCCGTAGGAAAAACTCCGGACGCGGATTTATAGATTAGAATACTATTTCTTGTTCCCTTTTGGACTTATATTTCACTCAATCATTTAGAGTTGCCTAAGCAATGATTAGAGACCTGCAAAATTCGCGTTATTTTTCGGGGACCGTCTAAACTTAAAACAATTTAACCTTTGAAATTCGTTTGTCATTGGGCCATACTTTATTCTACACACCCCGGATAACTTTACGCCAGTAAATGAACACTTTATAATCGTGTGCCCCAATCCCGTAAAGTTCACTCAGGAAAGTAGTGACTTCATATCTGGGCAGCAGCCAATGGGGGAACGACGTCGACTTGAGTATATACAGTACTGTGCAGTTTAGCTTCATGCGGAAAAAATAACGCGAATTTGCAGGTCCCTAGCAATGATATAAGGAATTATATAAGATGTAACAAAAACCACAGCAGAACGTGATTTCTCTAAGTCAGGTATACGAGCACCTGTTATTTTTTTTGCATACATTTCATTCATATCCAAACAGTTAAATACAGTCTATTGTTTACATCATAACTGCTGCAATTACATAAACAAAAACGTTTTATTAAGTACCGTACATATTTATATTGAATTACTCTGTATGTATGTATGTGTGTATATATATATACACACACACATATATATATATATATATATATATATATATATATATATATATATATATATATATATATATTATCTTACTCTGATAGCATGAGAAAACTCTTAAATCATTCATAGGATACGCCTTCATTTTCGGAATAAAATTTAAACATAAATGAAGATACAGCCCTAGGATTCCTTGATCGTTTATTCCATGTAGAAGTGTGTAGACTTCATGGGTTACATTACAGTGACTAAAAATATTTTTAATTTTTATACAAAAATGGTTCATGAACTGTATGTGTGAGTAAAAGGCGCAAGGAATTCCTTTCACTTAGCGATGGTTTAATGGCTCTTGTTTTCCTTTTGACGTAAACGTACGTAGCATGCCTTGGTACCTGGTCGGCCTTGCTCATGTAGAATTTAACGAGGACGAATAAACAACGGCGAGTATTTGCGACGAGGCTTGCTCCCGTCAGAAGTCAAACAAGTGACGCAAAAGTCAGGAGCAGAGAAAGAGAGAGATTCAGGACCGCCTTGACACAGTGCTTCATAACCCGACATCCCCGGAGCAAAGGATACCTTCTTCAAAGAGCAGCCTTCTCGAGCCGTGTTTGCTCGTTAACCAACCTCACTTTCCACCGCGGTGCCCCGTCTTCGAGGAAAACTAGTTGTGAAACTAGGAGCGCCCATTCCTTTTTACCCTCACAATAACTGAGGTCAACCTCGACTGTTGCCATTTCTCGGAAGATATCGGGGCCTCGCAATTAAATCTTATATACGATCGTAGGAGGCTGTTCACTTCAGTTATTACTTTACAGGAGTACTTTATTGGATCACGAAACTGAACTTTTTGAATTGCCTTGTAATTTTCTTTAGTCTGCTAATGCTGTATCCTTGCTCAACATGTAGGTATGGCTTCCAGGGGCAGCTGAAGTTTTCTCGCAAGGGGGAGTGTGGGGGAGGGGACTTTATTAATTGCCTTCGGCTATAACTTTTGCAATATGCGTCATGTCGCAGAGGACAAGCCAGTATTTCTGTCTTGCAAAGTAATGGTTTTCATACTTTAAACCAATTAAATGAATCTTCTGAATAAAACGAATAACATTTGCTATATCTCTTGCGATTTCGCAATTTATTTGTTTGCAAAATTGTATCATAATAATAGATTTTTATTCTTTGAGTCATGCAGTTTGGAGTATGATTCTGAAGCCAAACATGAGGAGTGTTGTAAAACATTTGCTAATTAATACTTATTGTACAAACACACACACATTCACAATCTATAATTCGGTCATAAAATCTACGAAAATATCAAAACACAATGTAACAATAAAATACAGGCATTCAAAAAAATGTATCTGCTGATTTATATAAATAACACATAAATGTAAATATCTGTAGTCAAATAATTATAGTATCCAAAATGTAGTACATAAAAGTAAAAAATTTGGGAATATGGGTGCCCATGTTTCTATGTTCCTAATTAACTTTGCCAAATAAATCACATGTCATGTGATCTGTATCATATACACAACATGTCAATCAAGTATCAAGGGTATTCAACGATCGGTACTCGTGTACTAGTATCCTGAATATCTTTTAAAACAAATATTATGTTTCTCCAAGATATTTTTATTCGTCCAAGGGAAACTAATACACTACTTTTGGCTAATTTGTAAGACAAATTCGATGTATCCCAATTTGGCCCTATGCAAAATGTTACATTTTGTCCTTTCAGTGAAAGCTCGAGTTTCATGTAAAATAAAATGTGAAGCACGTTCTTTTGGCAGTTCTTGAGCTATGGGCTATTCACGGTAAAGTGAGCACTTTCGAAAACTCTCTTATTTGGAACAATACTTTATAAATAAATTTTATTGTAACTTGAGTCGTTAACTACCGATTGCCGTGGAATATAAACACAGTGTTTATTATTTACATGGCAATATGTATTTAAATATGTGGTCGTAAGGATAAAACATTACTGAAAGAAAAAAAAAACTAGGACCTCAGAAGTGCTCGCGTTATCGTGAACAGCCTATAATTGTATTGTAAAAGGCTTTTTAACGCTTAGCGGTTTTATGCTTGATAGCTAGAGACCTGAAGAATTCGCGGATTAATTTTGGGACAAGCTAGAATTCAAAACACATGGGTTTATATAACTTTAGCCATTGGTCCACACGGCGTAATGACACCTCCTGTAGAACGCTGGCTAAATCGTCGCCTTCCTCTGTGACAGCAGACAACCAATTTGCAGCTGATATCGACATGCTTCTACATACGATCGTGCAGTCTAGCCTGCAGTTAATTGATTTCGCGATTTTTTCAGGTCTCTATTGATAGCTTAGCAGGGGACGGCTTACAGACTAACTTATAACCTAACTTAAAATTAACACCCATGCCTTACCCGGGATTCGAACCCAGAGCCTTCCGCACCAACTGACTGCGCCACGGGATGTCGGCAACAGCCTATAAAGATAAGCACTCACGAAAAAAAAAAAACTGTCCTTCCTCTTTAGTTTATTGTTAGTTCCTTCCGTAGTATTATTTTTTTTTAAATTCTGTGTAAGTATATAATACTTAAATGAATGCGTATAGGGGGTGTACCCAAGGCGAGGCAAAACGCTTCGAGTGACGGGCTTTCCAGCCGGGGATCGAAAGCGGATCGTCGTGGTGGGAGGCGAGTGCGCTAGTCACTGCGCCACCGCTGCCCCTATCTCGGTAAACATATGTTCTGTAAACACGACCTTTTGCTAGAAAAGGTAAAAAAAAAACTATTATCTATGACTCTATGTTTTTACTTCGAACATATTAAGTACATTCACGGAGAAAAAAATTCGTGAAAATGGTCAAACGAAAAAAAAATACTGTTCTTCCTCTTTAGTTTATTGTTAGTTCCTTCCGTAGTATGTATTTTTTTTTTAAATTCAGTGTAAGTGGCGGTTTGGAACTGATGAGCGGGCGGCCACACGCAGGTATTCATCTCGCTCGTCCTCCCATGGGAGTCTCCCACCGGGGAGTAATGTGGGAGAGGAGCAGAAGGTTAACGAGCTCCTTGCACACTCACCGCCTTCCCCGCTACCAACCCGCAATTAACGACGGAGCTTCGACGGCTCACTTCGCGAATCCTTGCGCAACCCTCCCCCCCCCCCCTCCTCACTGCGGAGATACAATGCGGCCGCGTCATCTGCTCGCGCGATCTTCCTGCGAACAACCCCGTCGCTCCCATCTTCATTACTACAGTCACGAGTATTTCGCGAATTCGTCCGGAGGCGAAGCAGACTCCAAACACTTGCTCTTTTCTCCCGCTGCTGTGATTGGACGACATTTCTAACTGGGAAGTAGTAGTGTGAGTGAGTGTTGAACAGTCCTGTACAGAGGCCTCGCGTGATCACAGCAACCAATAAGCAAACGATAATGTCTCGAGGGTTTAGAGGACTGTCCAGCCTAGCTTGCTGCCAACTCAATTCGCGAAATTCTCGTGGCTCTATTAATAACGCGTTCAAAACCAGTTTTCCCTCCCTGTACTATGGATTCTCGCCTTATTTCTAGCTTGATTATGTTTTTAAAAAAGAAAATTACGAAAGTATCCCTATACCCAACTATACGCTATTCACGGTAAAGTGAGCACCTTTGAATGCCCTCTCATTTGGAATAATAATGAATATATATTTTATTTTATTTTAGCTTAGACGTTGACTTCCAAGTGCGGTGGAATATACACAATGTGTTTATTACTTACATGGCAATATTTATATAAAAATGTGGTCGTAAGGATAACAAAATATTACTGAAAGAAAAAAGTAACTAGGGGCTCAAAAGTGCTCACATTACCGTGAACAGCCTATATAGTCTATTCGCGGTTTATTCGCCTTTTTAATTACAACATTTGACAAATTACTTTACGTATAATGTGTTGCTGTTTCCTGAATATATCATGTATCGCATCCGTTTTATGCTTCTGTTAAATTAAAGTATTATATTTTCGGTTAAACTAAACTTTTACTTAGAATATTTGTTTTTTTATAAATTGTAATATTTCGTTAATAATTCATATGAATAAAAACAGTGATAAAATAGGTATGTTGGTAATGCCCAGTAAGAAATAGTTCTTATGCAAAATATTACTAAACCGAGTGCGCACGAATGCGGTGCGTTGGCCCTCAGGTGTAATATTCCAGACGGTTAAAGATTAGTTTGCATGAGGCGGAGGAATATCCCGGAAGTTGATCTTTAAGCAGGGCTTCAGAAAAGTTGGAAGCAACCGTCAATGAACTGTATACGAAACTTGCATTTAACTAGTTATTTTACTTTTTGTATATAATTGTTGAAAAAAGGCAAAAACGTATTAGTTTTCTATTTGTGACGAAAATTTACGTCGATTTTTTGGGTTTCATGCCTGTCCCGCTGATTAAGATAAATAGGCAAATTTATGTAGGGTCATTTTCAAGCGTGTTACTTAACAAAGATCTTAAATCAGCAGGAAATGAAGGAATCCATTATAGAGGGTGGCGCCGAGTCTTCATTTCCACTAGACGCCACACTGTAAAAAAAAAATTAATTGTTGACTTCCCAAACTGTAATGGAAGTGTTTTACCTATAGACCTACATTGTATGGAAATAATACCACATGTCAGGTTGCAAATACAAGAATGTTGAGCATCGTTACTATACAAGCTTGGGTACTTCCCTACGCATTTGATTGTTTCGCGAGCGAATGTAGCAACGGTATTTATGGGAAAATAGTTTACCATTAGAACTTCCTCAATATTCGTATACATTTATGTGGTAATTTTGCAAATAATTTCTTAGACTGATCCTCCACGAACTAAACGCGAGCGTGAAAGCATGTGGTTTCGAACACAAGTCGGAGAGCTGCGTGTAATTGTGACTGCGAGAGGGGAACAGTGAAATGTCACAGCACGCCTTGTGTACATAGCTATGGCCCATTGTTTAGTGCCGTTTCGAGACAATGCCTGACATGGCCTTTTGTGCAGACACACCTGAACTTGGGTTCCAGAGTTTAAACGAAATAATCACCTTTGTCCGCCGTCATTGAAAGTGTAAGCTAGGGGCAACTCAAGGTAAGTTTTTCACCTTCTTGCTCTTCACTATTGGTCCCAAGGACCCCCGTCCTTGGGACCAATAGTCACGGATAAACACCCGAAAATTTCGCGGATTCATCTGGGGATAAGTTAAACTGCATTCATGTGTAAATATGTGTTTGTGCTTCCATTGGACCATAGTTTGTTAGACACGCCCCGAACGATTTTCAACCAATAAAGAACCTGCAAAGAAAATGAGCGCTAAATCCCGTGTTATCAAGTCTGCGGTTAAACTGGAGCAACAGCCAATGAGCTACAAAGGGCCGGTTGCACCAACATCGCCCCCGATTCGAGATCGAATGATCCTAGTTCCGAACCAGAATCCAGTCTGATCTTTGTTCCAATGTAAAAGTGTTGCACCAACGAAATTTCATGATTCTGGATCACCGATTCGTCGATCTTGGAAAGATCGATATTAGGTATCAGACAAATTTTGCTATTGGTTTGTAATGTATGACGTCATTGAAGTAGGCGTATTTTTCACTATAGATGTTTTATCTGTTTTAAGTGAATTATTGTTGTACGAATTTTACTGAATAATATTCAAGTACGTATAATGTTGTTTTAATCTCCCAAGAAAACAATCGAACGTGGTTCTATCTGTTGGCGAATTTTCAAACTACAATTGTCGACGATGGCTGCTGATCTCGGATCGAGATTTCTAACCGCCAATTTCGGCGGTTCGAAATGAACTTCATCTAGATCTCCAGTCCAGCTCTGAACTCGAATGGTGCAACGTTTCGGGTGAGTCCATAGTATCACTGGCGGGAAGGCGCTGAGCTAAATAGAAATAAGGTGGCTCATAGCTAGAAAATGTTCGCAAAATTTATGCTTTTCATGTTGCCCAGCTGTGTACTGTGTACTCTATACACCCAACATTTCCGAATTAAAAAAAAAAAAATTGAATTAGCAAAAGTACATTAAAAACATTTTAAACAATTTCCTGCCTAAGTTAGGTTTAGCGCTCTGCGCCGCCGTACGAGCCGTGGACCTCGGGCATCCTGGACAAGGAGTTTACGAAAATCTCCCTTCCCTTGTACACGGACAAATTTACATACTAAATTTGTTTTAAGTGAAGAAATGTTTCAAGCCTTCGTTCCTTGGAAAGATGGTTTGCAGTTGTCGGTATGTACGTTCGTAATCACGCATGTGTATGCGCATGCACGCAAATACTTATGTAAGTACGACCGAACTTAATATTGCGTGTTCTACTGTGCTTGAAGATGATATTAACTTGTTCTTTATACGCTCTTAGTGACTTTCGTACGCTAACGTATGTGAGCTTTCAATATTGTGTGAAGCTCTGAGTATGAAAGATATATTTTTTCCCCCCACAAAAACTGTGATTTAGTAAAGTTTAGTTCGGGATAAGTTTATTTGAAATAATTTTTTTTTTGCCTTATTTACACAATTTTATTTTCATGTAATTCGGAAATTTTAAAAAAATTGGCAATATTTACACAGATGGAATATTTGAGTAGATTGTTTACAAGTTAATTAAGGAGTTTTTTAGTTGCAAACATTTTTCGACTAAAATTATTTGTCATTAATTATTACTGACACTCCATAACTGAAAATAATACATATTTAACCAAATTGAACTGTGTAAAATATGCAGAACCCGTGCATATCTCGACGGACCACTTGACAATAAGTTTGGAAAATGTAAGAAAGTCATATATTTTGAATGAAAATAATTGTAATGTCTAAACTGTAAGAAAAAGTATAGTCGACTTACTAAACTCTAATGGAAGTTTTTCACCCATGCATTGTATGGAAATAGTGTCACATATCAGACTACAAATACAGTGTTTAACGTCATTACTGTACAAAGTCCGGGAAACTTTCCTATGCATTTCACACTTTCACGAGCTAATGTAGGAACGGTATACTCCGTCCCACGTATGAGTGCTCTTTTTGACAGTTGGGACTGCGGTGGTGTAGTGGTCAGACTACCCACTCCCGCCAAGGCGAACCGGGTTCGATCCCCGGCGGGGTCGCTCTCGGATTTTCGCATGTGGGAATCGTGCCGGGCGATGCCGCTGGTCGGTGGGTTTTCTCGGGGATCTCCCGTTCCCCCGCCTTTTCATTTAGGCGCTGCTCCATACTCACCTGGCTTCACCCTCATCGGCTCTCGAGGCCTCGACATTAAGAGCCACTCCACCTTGTTCGACAATTCAGAAAGTAGTCTTTATGACAGGTACTTCCATGGAAAAATATTTTCTGTTGACGCACTGGGCAGGTTGGCAATCAGCTGAGTGTGTCTATGTAAACATCGTGTGTGCGGGGAGAGACACCGGTGTTGCCATGGAAACAGTTGTAAACAGAAACGCCTTCGGAACTGCCAAAAAAAATCCACTCGTTCATGGGAATGACTATACCTCGGATGCATGGGAAAAGAATCTTTACCACTCGCTCTTTCTCACTATATATTATTTGCGTTTTCTTCGCATTCTTTTAATAAAACCTTTGAAAAAAATCACCCCCTGCTTGGTTGTTTCCTAAATATGCAATATATCACAAGCGTTTTATACTTGTGGTAACGTAAAAGCACTTTATTTTTGGTTAAATTTAACTGTTACTGGCAGTTTATCTGTAAATTATAATATTTAATTTATAATTAATATGTACAAAATTGCAAGAAGATAGGCGTGTTGATAATACGCGGTAAGAAATATTTGTTATGCAAAATACCATTAAAGGGGGTTCACGGTAAAATGAGCACTTTTGAAAGCCCTGCTTAAGATATACTTGCATCTACGTTGTGTATCCTTCCACCAAATGTAGAATTATCATTGCTATGGGTATCATCACTTTATTCATGCGTCGGTCATGTGAAACTGTGAAATTATTAGAAAAGAAAACAATTCATAAATCTACTAATTTTTACACACTGAGGCGTAAAAAAAATCATAAGAAACAATTTAAAATTATCACAATTGTTACCTTACACTTTTTATTGAAAGTTAACATATGGAACTACTTTACATCCACCGTTGCCAACTTTACCGGGTGCGTGTGACTAAGTGCGCTCGTTAAAATATATTCAGGCAGGGGCAGTGACATTTTTCTGAGGTTGATTTTAAAAGTGCTCATTTTACCATGAACAGCCTATACACTGACTGCGCACAAATGCATAGTGCGTTGTCTTTTCGGTGTAATTTTATAGACTTTGTTAAGCTTTGTTTGCATGATGCAGAGGAATTTCCTGGAATTAGAACTTCAGTAGGGCTTCAGAAAAATTGGAGGTAACCTTGAGTGGACTATGTACCTATACACTGATGTAAATTTGCGAATAACTTCGTATATCGTAGGACTCAAATGAGGATGAGCTCTGGCTTGGTCACTGCCGGCAAGTTAGCTCGTACAATCGATAATATTCTCTGGACACGGCGTTTCACCGAGTAAATAGGTCGAAGCGATGACCAGCGTGGAAAGTAACTTTCGTAGTTGATGGATGAATCTTCCGGGTTCCCAGGCGTGCGTCTGGGACTCTGTTAAATACACGGACCCGAGATACGAGATGTCGGAAGAGCGGGGTTTCTCTTTGACTTCTCACACAGTTCTCCAGATCTTGATCAAGGGCGCCCGAAGAGCACACGCGCTATATTTAGATTTTTTTTTTGTTTTATGGAAACAACCGATTTTCCAGTCAATCAAGTGTATATATTTTTTAATTGCATAATTTGTTACATAATTCCCTGTAAAAAAGAATACATTTACGCTTTGGTTCACAAAAATAAACTTAAACCAGTTTTAAAAAAATGCAAACAATGTACCCTGAGGTTTCCCATGGACTAATTTAGTTCTCGCCCCAACAAGACTGATAATTGCGCAAAATTTTGTAAACGAAATATGCTTATAATTGATTAGAAAAAAAACGTTACGTGTATGGTTCTGTAAGTTTTACCATTCTTGGTGAAAATATAAAAAATTCACATTTGTGCCCAAGAACACTTAATGCAAAATGGAGAAGTACTCTTGATTGCGTGTCAAAAAAACTCTTGGAAAAATTCACTAGGTGCATCACTCTAATAAAAAGTGAACATCGTTTAACACGTGAACACGTATGGCGTTTCATAACGTATCGAACTCTAAAGCATAATTAATGGAACATGAACATAAACGCCAATATAAAGCGTATGAACTTTAAACGTAAGGGAATGAAGAAAAAGACGCCACATTGGAACGACGAGTAAAAAGCGAATAATTTGAGCTGGTAAACTTAGACGGATATATATCCCTACATCGCGGTTTCAAAGACGTCGACAAGCCAAAGATTCGCAGATTTTTATATGTTTTATATGTAGCCTACTCTCCAAACACTGTCAAATTGTTTACATGACACGTAATTTACAGGGGAAAAAACTTGGTGACATAGTTTATGCATT
The DNA here is from genome assembly GCA_029891345.1 of Dryococelus australis. Classification (NCBI taxonomy): domain Eukaryota; kingdom Metazoa; phylum Arthropoda; class Insecta; order Phasmatodea; family Phasmatidae; genus Dryococelus; species Dryococelus australis. Next base: position 103,823,666 of record CM057004.1, read on the forward strand.
ATTGCATGTCCAAAGCACAATAATTCCTTTATTCCTCATAAAAATAATGAAACTATCTAACTTACAGAAATAAAATACCACCGTAGCACACCAGTGTAAGTTGTAGCTGTCCCAAATTTTCCTTTAGCATACAGCTATTATCTACAACATTAAAATACCTATACTTTCTATTACACTTATTATTTTAAGTAAGCACAGTACTTAAAGCCAATCTCAATTATAGTTAAAGTTCTTATCACTGTTCTCATAGGGGCCGCGGTTGTGTAGTGGTTAGACTACTCGCCTCCCACCATGGCGAACCGAGCTCGATTCCCGGCGTGGCCGCTCCCGGATTTCCCGGATTTCCGCACTTACTCACTCACTTCTATACTTTCTGAAGCGTAGCATACACAAGTAGAACTGAGCAGAGCTTCAGAAAAGTTGTAAGTAACCGTGAATGGACCTTACACGTCGTGGGATCCGGGATACAGGAGCGGAGACACGACGTATGACGAAGGGGCAGGAGGAGGATGTTGTCTTGAAGACGGGAAGCGGAGAGAGTGCGGGCGGTGAGAGTGAGAAGCAAAGTGAAAGGGTAAGGAAGACACCCCACCCCACTTAACCCCCGACCCCTCGCCGAGACCTTCGTCGGTCAGGGTCGGCAGTCGCGGCGGCTTTCAGTGAGAACCCGCCGATAACCACTGGATCATCCCCATGACTACGGAACTTCGGAACGATAATGACGAAATATTGGGCCTCCCCTGTATACTCGAGGATACAGGGGTGGAATAGCCGTATATACCACAAACTCCAGCTGCGCACGCACCGGCAATCTAAAGTCTGATAAAGGCACGATAAAGTGAGCACTTTAGAAATGAACCTTACAAAAATGTCATGCATTATAATGGGCGCACTGAGTATACTTTCGCTCAGTAAAGTTGGTAACGATTGAATAACGTCGAATACAAACCATTTATAATGAGTTAAATTATTTATTTCGGTTTCTGTTTTTTTAATGCATCGACGTTAAAAAATTAGTAGATTTTTTAACTATTTACTTTCCTATTAATTTCAGATTTTCACCGACGCATGAATAAAGCGATGAGATCCATGACAATGTTAATCTTACATAATGCGAAATAACACACAACGTGCATACAAGTATAACGTAAGTAGGGCTTTCGAAAGTGCTCATTTTACCGTGAAAAGTCTATACAGACGGACATCGTTTGTGAACAAAAAGATGATCACCAAAAGTTGAAGAAGAAGTTGAACACGAAGTTGAACACCCTTTAGTATTCAAATCCCATGTGCATACTGTACACACAGTATAGGCTGTTCACGGTAGAATGAGCACTTTTGAAAGTCCTGCTTCAGATCTACTTGTATGTACGTTGTGTCATCTTCCTCCTTATGTACAATTAACACTGTCAAGGGCCTCTGCACTTTATTCATGCGTCGATCAAATGAAACTGTGAAATTATTAGGAAGTAAATATTTTAAAAATCTGCTCATATTTTCACTTGTATGCATTAAAAAAGTATAAAGGGAAATAAATAATTTAAGTTATCACAAATAGTCACCTAACATTTTTTATTCCGCTTTAAGATATGGAACTACGTCCCATCCTTCGTTGCCAACTTTACTGGACGCATGTCACTCAGAGTGCGCCCGTTAAAATATACGCAGGCAGGGTCAGTGACTTTTCTCTAAGGTTGATTTCGAAAGTGCTCACTTTATCGTGAACAGCCTTTAGTAATACATGAATGTTGCAACAGGCCAGTCACCCATTTCCACCACACCTAACAAATCACAAATACAGAATTGAAATCCGTTTTCTACTCTCAAATTAATATCAGCATAAAAAATTTACTGGAACTACGTAAACGTATAAAACACATTTGTAAACAAATTACTTGCACACGAAGGTGAACGAAAAATAGAACCGTCTTTAAATGATTATAGCTAGCACGCAAGCCCTTCCATGCAAGCCACTTGCAAACAAGTTAGCCAGTCATACACGATGCAAGTTGACTTGAACGAGAAAGGTGTGCACCTTCTTGTACAAAAAAAGTGAACCGTGTGTAACAGGCTTAACTGTAGTCTGTTCACGGTTTCCTGACACTTTTCGAATAACACTTTTTCCCCATGTATGACATGTTTAGTTGTTTCCTAAGTATATCATGTATCATTAGGGTCTTATACTTGTGTTAACTTAAAAATACATTAATAATTTTATTAAATTTAATTTTACGTATTTTCATGTAGTACAAATTTTAATATTCAATTTATATTTAATATTAATAAAAACAGGGATAAGATAGGTATGTTGGTAATGACTAGTAAAAAATAGTTCTTAAGTAAAATATTACTGCACTGAGTGCGCACGAATACGGTGTGCCGTCCCTATTTAGTGTAATTTTATAGACTTGGTTAGGCTATGTTTGCATGAGGCGGAGGAGTACCCTGGAAGTAGAACTTTATGTTATAAATATATCCTTGAAGACATATTCATACATGAAATGAGACGACGACGTAGCTGAATAATGAGTCATGATTTGGTAGAGCACAGCAGCAAATGATGGCGTTTATTTCATATGATGAACATACAATATCAAAGTACGTGATTATTAACCGGGGAAGCTTATATGGAATGTCACTATTCTAATTTATATCGTTATGATTAATTACCACACGCTATTACTATTGCAATCTAACTGGAATGTCCCCGCCTTAATCATGATGCCGCAGGCTGTTTCTGGTGGGGAGTTATCGACGGTCGGACATACCCATCTCCCGGTCTTCTCGTGGCGATGGCCCGGTGAGGAAAGACGCTGGCCTATATCGGGCGCGTTGTTTAACATATCCGGCCTCGATTACAGGCCTGCTAGAGGGGGGGGGGGTTGCAAATCACTTCGAATGGTTATTACCACAATCCCTCTCGTGCCATGGTTCAATGTTTAAAAGTTTGATCAGTAAATTTGAATGAGTTCAAGGTAAATTAAAATGCCTTAGACAATCCTTAATTAATTAGACTGCTCTTTTAGCTGCGGCTACTACCTAATCCTAATCCTAACAAGTGTAAGGTAATATTCGCAGACTTGTGTGGGGAAACATAGTTTTCCTTACGTGTAAGGTAAAATTACTGCACTCTGGAGTAAAATCCCGTACATGGTAGTGGAAAATCCTTTACATGAATGGGAGAATTCCCTTATAATGCGTGCATCTCTTCAGCATTCTCAACAACTATGTGGGGGGGGGGGGGCGGAAGAATCAATCCTTTAACACGCTAATATTCCAGTAAGTGTCGACGATGTTAGTGCTGAGTTTTCGGTTACTATTTGTCAAAGGATATAGGTAATACAAATATATTAGTACTAATAGTCCAGGATATTTTTTAATATAATTTTATTTTACAGTATAGTTAATTTTTCCTTACTTGTATGCAATTTTCCCCCCCCCCCCCCACTTTTGTCATGTACTTTTGTCGTACGATTAGGGAGAAGTACTTTTTATGTAAATTTACTCTTACATTTAAGAGGTAGATTTCCCTCACATGTAGAGGTAATTAGCTTCCCTTACATGTAAGGGAATTTTACCTTAATAATTTTTCCAATGTATCCTCCTAAATCCTGATAGTTTATGATCCTAGTCGAGGTCATGGCATTTAGTAGGGTTTCAGAAAAGTTGGAAGTGAGACTGAGTGGACTGTAACATGGACCCTTTCGCAGCACGTGGTAGCCAATCAGACCCAATGCCTGTTGTCAGAGCGTCGCGGACAGTAAGGACGACATTCTAACGCGTATCAGACGTCACGTCGTTCCTACGTGTCGCGCATCCTTTCGGCGTTCAGTCTAGCGATTGTACGACTACGGGGATTTATGCCATGAGCTTGCAAAATCAGTAAAATTACATTCGCGAAGACCAGTGCATTCACGCATGCTCGTTTCACGTATATCAGTTTATTAGAATATCCAATGAAATATTTTTTTAATCATCATACTTAGCTGTGTTGAAGTGTTGTTTTTAACAATGCTATAAGCGTTCAAGATGACAACCATATACTCTCAAGCACTCTGGGATTGTTTAAGAAGTTCAAGTGTCGAAATACGTTTAGTGTATTTTATGTCATTTGTATTTTTATGAAATTTAAATACTTATCTAACCGAAATCCAATAAAGCGAAGAAAATAATTTACAAAAACTTATGAAAGAATTTTAATCTTATATTTTTGTCATACTAATTTTAGAATACAAAGAAGAAATTTTATATAAATTAATTATGCTATCCTCCCATGGATTTGCTTTCAGTTTATCTTAAAAAAAATTCAAATTAACCTAGCCATTAGTTAAACCATAACCGTGTTCAAACAAATTTTTATGGCACTGTGTTCATTTTTGTTTATTTATGTGGCATAAGTTAGTGTTAATACCCCAAAATTATAAATAGAAATTAACTGAAAGTTACTTTCCAACTGGCCGACAATTTTTATGAAATTTTCATTGACATAAGATTACACAACAGTGAATAATTTCCAACAATTATTTTTAAAACCATTAAATCCAATATATTTTATGCAAAATATTAAAATTTATTTTGAAAGTAAAAATAAATTATAACATTCTTGGCATTCCTTCCTACACTGAGATGCGTGGCAGCTGTGCACCTATTTCAAAATCATGTTTTAAAAAAGCACTAGGTGTGTCAAATAAAAAGTTTGACAAAATGACAAGTTTTCAAACATATCCAAGATAATTTGACCAATTTCGTCTGATGAGAAGTTTTCATCGCCCTGTTACGTCTTCAGAATTTTATTGCGAAATATTTCTGAAGAGAAAAGTTGACAGTATGACTGCGGCTTTGAGCCCTAAATGCTATTCCCCTCCCCCCTCCCTGCAAGGCTGCTCACAGGAAACCTGTTCTAGGTAATGAACCGCCCAGTAGTTCCCTGTAATTAGCTTGGCCGAATCTCACAAAATGGAGTTTGCTTTCTAATGTTTCGCACGCGAGCACGTTGTAAAAGAAAAAAGGTCTCTGCCAAGATCGCGTTCCGAAAACACATCATCGTCCAGCTGACTGCTTCCACGTGGTGTGCTGCGAACTGGGCTCCAAGTTTCACTACTGGAGGAAAGCTTCTCGCTAATTCGCATATTAGTGACGCGTTCCTTTTCGTCAGTTTTCACTGACCGACTGTCCAGAGATACGTGCACAGTCCCAAGGGTAGCACTACTATGTCTTCCGGAACAACCCCTCTCTTAACAAAAGAGCCTCTTCAAAGAACATTCCCGTCAAAAGCTCAATTTTAAGTTATTATTTTATTTTTATTAAAGTATTTAAACTTGATAACAAATATTTAAAAGTATTTACATGAGCATGCAATGCTCACATTTTCTTAGCCTACATTTTTCAAGGTAACAAAAGCTAAAAAAAAAAGTGATAATTTTTTAACTGTATATTCTCTTTAATTATAAATAGTTGATATTTCTATAAAAACATATTTCAAAATCCATATCCAAATGTGTATCAATAATTTCAGTGTGGATATAGTAGAATTATGAGACCTGTGATTGGCGGCAAATTTAGAAGTGTTTACTTCTCAACTGCCAACTGTATAGATTAATCCTTTCTCCCAAGAATTTTATATTTTTTCTACCTGTTATAAGCAATTAAATTTTATTTTATTCATTAAATTCAACAATGACGGGCAGAGTTTTCCAATGGTCTATACTTATATTATATTCTTAACAATGCACGTTAGCAGCCGCGATGTTTAAAAACTCAGACCTCATATGTGTATCGTCGTATACCAGAAGCGAAAGAACAAATATATGCTACGTAGTTTTAAGATAACGTTATTCTCCATAAAGTACGGTCCTTCTGTTCGATATTGTAACTAACACTAAAGGCTGTTCACGACAAAATGAGCACTTTCGAAAACCACCTTAGAAAAGAGTCACTACTTCTACCTGCATTATATTTCAACAGGCGCACTGAGTAGCATGCACCCAGTAAAGTTGGTAATGGTGGATGTAAAGTAGTTCCATATCTTAACATCAAATAAAAAGTGTTTGGGTAACCGTTTGTAATAACGTAAATTATATATTTCGCTCACTGTTTTTATAATGTATCTAAGTGTAAAATTTACCAGATTTGTAACATATTCACTTTTTAAATAACTCCCCAGATTCACCTGACCGATACATGAATAAAGTGATGAGGCCCATGGCAATGCCAATTTTACATAAGGCGGAAGAATACACTACGTGCATACAGGTATATCTTAAGCAGGACTTTCAAAAGTGTTCATTTTACCGTGAACAGCTAATAACTGGTAAAGAAAAGAGTATTTACTGGTTTTGAAGTAACAAAAGATGAGCAACTATTTTTGCTTAGTTATAAACCGCTTAAGGGGACTGCCTAGTGTGCGGCAGGTGGAGTGGAAGTGTAAGGTTCAACATGCGAAATTATTCACGGCGTGTCTCATCCACCTTTCACAATACGGCATTCAAACAAAATAACACTTCGCGCAATTTGAAGAGAAGAACCGTGATACCAGAGAGCGAAAAGGAGTGAATTAACATGAGTTTGTTTTTGTTGAGTGTACAATTATTAATTTACCTTATTTTTCAGGGTATTAAAAAATGTTACAAAATAAATTCTACGTAGCAATGTGGCCCACGTAGCAATGTGGCACAGCGTGTTCTTTGTTTGAAAGCGCACTATAAAGCCGCGATAGACGTTTTTAAGAAAGGGTGTATTAAGATATCTTATGTTTCCACTTTAAACTCATATCGATAGTGTTGCTGTGAGAAGTGACGATGAAATAAATAACTTAACTAGTAAATATACAGAAGCTCGCGGCTGACATGAGTGTTTCCGAAGGTTAGGTGCAGTATGTTTGGCATACTTAGAGACCTGAAAAATTCGCGAGTTCAATGACCTGTAGGCTAGACTACACAGTCTTATATAAACTCATGGAGATATCAACTGTACATTGGTTTCTTGTTGAGGAACTATAAGGCGGTGATTGAGCCTACAATTTATTGCATGTTTATTATCGGCTCATTCATTTCCAGGAGGTGTCAAACAACGCGTCGACCAATTTCAAAAGTAACATGAACCTACAAGCTTGTGAATTCCAACTTGTCCCGAAATGGATCCGCGAATTTTTAAGTTCTCTAGGAATATTTCGCGATTCGTTCATTCGTAGCTTTGCCTAGTCCCCCAAGGGCTCACAATATGTCACTACGAAATAAACTTGGAAAGAAGCAGAGAAGACACTCCTCAACATAGTGCGAATTCTTAACCTAACATAGAGAATTCCTCAATCAAATTATTTCAGCTTATTTTACACCTTCGTGCAGAAATGATTAAACTACAATGTGCCATACAAACAAGTCAAGTTAAATAAAAGCTCGTAGAAAATTTATATATATACGCCTGTAGTAGTATTTAGAAAACAGAATTTTTAAATTATTCTTGGAGAGTAGCCCCTTAACCGCGACTGTAATTTAAGCTACTGTTTCCTCAAAAGCTACTCTAAAAATGCGAATTACAGTTAGTGGAGTTTCCTTGGCAGCGTTTACACTCATGAAATTTTTTTACCTTCATTATTTTTGACTCGGCACACACTAGTGCCTCCTGTGTGTGGGCAAAAGGGTGGGAAAGAAGTGGTTTTGCTGTATAACACATCACATATATTACTAAAGTATGTAGTTAAGATATAATACCGCAAGAAGGAAAAATGCAAGTCATATGAAGATGGGCAAGATTTGTAGTGTGTTACTGATACTGAAGGCAAAAGCTGGCTGAAGAAAAGAATTTGAATGGGGACTGGAAGGCGATGATGAAGAACGACAGTGAGGGAGGAAGAAAATAGTATGAAATCGAGTCACTGGCAATTCGGTAAAAACCTGCCGAAATTTCGCGTCAACTGCTGTCTGGCGTGGATCAGAATACTTTCAAGCATTTATGAGTGAATTTTACTTCAGAAAATGAGCTATCTGCAAGTCATCGGAGATTTCATTCGGGAAAAATATCACGTGTGTTTATCGAGCAAGTGCCACACAACAGGAAAATAATTTATACCGTATTTTTGCCGAAGGAGTTTTTCTTTCTAAACTCGATAGCTCCTCAAAAAATTCTTTAAATATCTTTTAGCGTAAATGAAGGAAAAAACCAGGGGTTTGCCCCTTATCAAGATAAATGTTTAGATTTTCAAATTGGCCACCATTGTGAGTATAAAATAACACTATTTTAATTACTTACTAATAATTTTATCGACGAATTCAACAAATTTGCTATAAACATTCCACAGCTTGGATTTTAAATATTTCTTGAACTAACTTTGAATAACTTATTTTGATGTGAATGATCTAATTTCGATAAGTTAATTATTATTATTTTTACGTCCGAGTTAATTTTGACATACAATTATCCACTATGCGGTGTAAAATTATTTCATGACAGTAATGGTACTTGCAAAATATGTATATCGTACAAGCGTGAAATAAAGCATTTTTTGGTAACCACCAGTTTTAACTCCAGTGAACTCTGTTCGCGCGTCGGAGGACATGCACAGTCAAGCGACCCAGATAGACGCACCAGGAGAAACCGCGATGGCATGTTTCCTGAAAGAAACTTGGCTGCTTCAAGAAATTACCCGGTACGCCTCGTCTCGCCTTGCCTCAGAGGCGTGCTGCCAACGCTACGTATTACGTTGGGTTTGCGGCCGGAAAAAAAACAACTTGCAGCAACCGCTAAACACACACTGGACCATATCGTCTGTATTAATGATTCACGAGTCGCCTGGCAACCTTTCATTTGAGCCAATGAACGCTCGCGGTAGACTTCTTTGCTTTTTTTATCGATAACCAACCTCCTAACTCAACTAGCACAACCAGTAATAAATGACGTCCTTCTTTAAGGCTGGCAATCTCTGGCGCACTGCCCATATTATGAATTCAATTCACAAATAATTTATAAACATGTTCGCACAATTTCCCTTTTATTGTTTTAATGCTTGTTAATAATTGTAAATATCAGTTTCTCGCCTATACCACCTACTGGTCATTAGTCACTGGCTTTAACTGGCCATTGTTATAGACAAATTAATTAAGACCTATATGTTTCTTTTAATGCTAAAGCCCCCCTACAAAATGAGTAGTCGGCCGTTGAAGGTGATTAAACTTGATCTTGGACTGCTGTCTGCTCTACTGGAAGTTGGCTGTAGCAAATCATAACTATTTACTCTTTAAACTTTTTTTTTTTTTAGTGTATCTTGAATACTTGTATGCACGCTGTATCTTCCTCCGCCTGATGTAAAATTAACATTGCTACGGGCCTCAGCACTTCATTCACGCGTCGGTCAACTGAAACTGTAAAATTATCAGGAAAGATAATATTTTAAAAATTTGCTCGTTTTTTACACTTCTATGCATTAAAAAATCAAAAAGGGAAAGACGTAATTTAAGTTATTACAAATGGTTACCTAACGCTTCTTATCCGACGTTAAGATATGGAACTACTTTCCATCCATCGTTGCCAACTTTACTGGGCGCATGTCACTCAGCGCGCCCGGTAAAATATAAGCAGGTAGGGGCAGTGACTTTTTTCTAAGGTTGATTTCAAAAGTGCTCACCTTATCGTGAACAGACTTTACAGTGGTGAATCAGCCGCTATTTCCCAAATCCCGCCTGCACACTCCAACAAATGGCGTCGCTCGTCACTAGAACGTCGAAAGCCGTTCGCCAATCAGCGCGTACTCTTCAACCGGCAGCCCAGCCAATAATAGAGGAATATTCCGTATCGTGCAGTAGCCGTTCAGTCGTCAACGCCAGTTCCCAGAGCTTAGCGCAACCACTCGGAGAATGGTACTCCCGTATTTAGAGAACCGCCACTGCATTTCATCTCTGAGTGAGTGAAGACGGCTCTTAACAGCGAGGTCTTGAGAGCCGATGAGAGTGATTGAGCTGAATATGGAGCAGCGCAGGAATGGAAGGGCGGGGAAAAAGGGAGATCCCCTAGAAAACCCGCCGACCAATGGCATCGTCCGGCACGATTCTCACGTGCGAAAATCCGGTGACTCGGACGGGGATTGAACCCCGGTTCGCCCTGGTGGGAGGCGAGCGGGCTAACCGCTTGGTCACTGCGGTCCCGATTTCATCTCTGAGTACTCAGCTGTAGACAATTCGGGGTTTCTTCACGCTTGAATTAAACCTTTGAAAAATCACACATTGTAGGTGGCGTTTGGTTGTTTCTTAAATCTGCAGTGTATCACAAACGTTTTATACCTGCGTTAATGTAAAATTACCTAATATTTGGTTAAATTGAACTTTCACTTATACATAGTCTATAAATTGTAATATTTAATTTATAATTGATATGAATAAAACCAAAGAGAAGATAGGTGTTTGGTAATGCCTATAGGTAGAGACCTGGAAAATTCGCGAGTTCAATGACCTGCGGGCTAGACTCTACACTCTTATGTACAAATATGCTGATACCAACTGCCCATTGGTTGTCTGCAGTCACAGTGGAAGGTGACGATTGGACTACTGTTCTCCAGGAAGTCTCAAAAACCTTGTGGACCAATGGCTAACGTTATATAAAAACACGTGTTTTGAATTCTAGCTTGTCCCAAAAGGAATTCGCGAATTATCAGGTCTCTACGTATAGGCTATTCACTGTAAAGTTAGCACTTTTGAAAGCCCTCTCGTTTTGAATAATAATCAATAAATAAATTTTATTTTAGACTTAGACGTTAACTTCAGACTGCGGTGGAATATGCACACCGTGTTTATTACTTACATTGCAATATTTATTTTAAAAAGTTGGTTAAAGTGTAAAAAAAAAACTATATAAAATAAAAAATGAACTAGGTCCGCAAAAGTGCTCACTTTACCGTGAACAGATTATAGTAAGAAATAGTTCCCATGCAAAATATAATTGAAGTGAGTGTGCACGAATGCGGGTTGTTGTCCCTTTGGTGTGGTGTCCTAGAATGATCAAGCTTTGTTTGCCCGAGGCGGAGGAATATCTTGGAAGCAGAACTTAAAAGCAGGACTTGAGACAAGTTGGAAGTAGCCACACACCGACTGCACCCTACCGTGCGGCCGACCTTGGTGTCGCGACAGACGGCCGGTTGTAAAGGGACGGGTAATTGCTCCCTTCGAGCACCGACTGTTCCTCTCGCGGTGACCGCGGGGCGCTAGTCCCGCCGATCACCGTGACGAAACTGCCGCCGTGATTAACGTTAACGTCGCCGCTCTCACGAAGCTTGTGTCCACAATGCGATAACTGCCTGCACAACGATATATCATACAGGGAAGTTAGATCATCATTGCTCTATCATAGTACGGGCCGTTCAAAACAATAGTACACTGGCACAATATAATGGCACATTTATAACAAATGCTTAAAATCACAATTATTTTTTTTCATTACACAACATTTGTTTGAATGTTGCACTAATGAAATCAAATGCAAATGAGAAATTTTAATTTTAAAAAATTACTGAAAAATGCGTGGTTTGTAAGTCACAAAATAATAGTTCCACCTTTACAAAATATGACGATTCCTGCCTGCACATTATTGTAATATGTTTGTAAACTAAAATAGGCCATATTACCCGCACGTAATACAGAACGCAACCTGACTGACAACAGTAAACAACGGACTCGCAAACTAAAAGCGAACAACAGAACATCGCCAGAAACCCGAACAATATTGATACATTTCGATCTCGACATCTTGTTCGTGAAGCCTCCAAGAAAACCATTCTTAATTCTCAAGCTACAAACTGATTATCTTTTATTATACTTTTGAGTAATTAACTGCATATTGTTACTGTAGTTGGATTATAGTACATCTGCGTACCATGACGACGCAGATGTATTTGATATTTATTCTTGGTGAATATCTATTAATATCTATATTTTACTATGGCTGGAATACATTAAAGACTATTTAAGAATGGCTGGCCAGCCTGTAAATATACTTATACGAGCAGCATTGTCAATCATAAAAGTGCCACCAAAATGTAAACAAGACGACGTAACCGTCTCAATTTGTAAAATAATAAAGATTCCGTAAGGTATTGTTGTAACACTTTTTAATGTTTGTTTGACACGAGTTATTTAAAAAATAAATAACTCTCCGAAAATATACAAAACTTAATTTCAGTCTCCTTTAAAAAAAAAAAAATCAATAACTTTTCCATTGCAGCAAGTGACTAAAATTGTTGATCATTTTGTTACAATAAACAGAAAAAAAACAGTCGATTGGGATGTAATTATGCAACAAAAATATGAACCGGAAAAAAATAGGCGTAACCTCACGTTTAAATGCTAAAAATTTGAATATTGTTTGTCAGAAATATAGAACGTTGTTCTAAATGCAGGGAGCTGTTATTTTTAATAAACAAAACCCCGTAATTTTCAACATGACACATTGGCCAGAAAGCCTTCAGAGACCATTACGTAAGCGATGGCTGGAAAGGGACTGAACAAGGATGGATGGGCGGTAATGACCCGGTGATGATACCCTAGACGAGGTACTCGACTTCAGAGCAGGAGAGCCTGGCAATTACCAAGTTTCCAGCTCGACGCCGTGGTGTGATATAACAGTATCTGACAGCCGAAGAAGACTCGACTCGTGCGTGTCAAGGTGAGCGAGCTGCCGGTGTGTGTAATTCAAATGCAGCCCCTTACAGAACGTACAGTCGGGGCGGAGGCAATTTACGTTGCAAGTGTTCCCGACCCGAGAACAACCAATCCGTCACGGAGAAAGCAGCCTCATGTGTAACCATTTGTTTATTTCATTATACCCGTCGAAATCCAGGTTTTCAACATTCCGTTCGCTGACCAAGTGGCTTTTTAAATCATAGAGTGGGATGGGCCCGCGGGCCACGTTCAAGGTCAAGAAGCGAGGGAGCGATACGGGCGACACTAACACGCACGCCTAGCGCCTCATCGCTCCTACGCGCAAGGCGTGCGGTGTATCTGTCGTGACGCTGTACTGTGCAAATTAAATCTGTAACAGTGGGGTTTTATTACACGCGACGAAAGACCGCAGATTAAACTACACCCGTATCTTTGTACTTTTCTCTTGCTGCTTAAGGAAACTGCATAGGCAAGCTTTACAAATGCGATATTTCACCATTTTCACGATTTTCTTTTTCTCCAAGAATACACTTAGTGTGACAAAAAAAATAAAAAATAGGGCATAGATAGTTGTTTTTTTTTTTTTTTTTTTTTTTCTCTTTTCTGACAGAAGTCGTATTCGCAGAACATTAATTTACCTATAGGCAGTTCACGATAAAGTTAGCACTTTTTTTGGCCCTTCTCAATTTTTCCTTTAATCCAATGACCATCACCCTGCTGTTTTTTTTTTAAATATGAACATTGCAATGTGACCAATAAATAAAGTGTATGCATTTCACCACCTTCAAAATTTAATGCCTTAGGCTGCAATAAGATATATTTATTAGTGGTTAATGCCTGTTGGGAGGGCCTTTAAAAGTACTCCCTTTACCGCGAACAGCCTATATATATACGCGTATTCGCTTTAAAAAAACGCGGGGGTTCAACCTACACTTTACTTTACTTTATTCTTAAAACGACACGTTAATTCTCACCTTGCCAAAGATTAGGACACTTCTGTAGCTCGGCGTGCAAAGAACGCAGTTTTAAAATGCCTTATATTAACACCAACTTTACTCATATGTATTTTTAAAAATTTCTTGTAGTAAGCCAACGCTTTAGTAATTCGATTGTGAAGTGAAAGTCTGTTTCCTTCGTGGTTCATTGAACATTTTCGTAAGTCCTGGTTGGATTATTTCTCTGATAAAGACGTATCCGATCGCCATATGTAAAATTAAACACTTTAATAACATAGGTATTATCTATGCGTCAATAAAGTAATCTGGATATTTTTTTATGTGAACAAATACATATTTTACTGTTATGCTAATTCTTATTTGTGTGCACCGTAAGTCGGGGTTAACTTTGGCACATACGTGTAGATATGTTTCAAGTGTTGTACAATCTTGTTTGCCTTCACGACTATCGCAAACTTTTTCATTCTGTGGCAGATCTTTTACAACAACCCCCAGAAAGAATGTTTGTAAGGGATACAAAAGTGAAGACGCTGCTTCAAAATCCAGCTCCAAGTTTCGTGGAAGGGTCAAAGTTGCCCTTCCAACGGTGCATAAAAAAAAAAAGTGGAACCGAATTCGCCGAATACCAACTTATGCACACTGAACCCATGCAAGTAATGCTTATATTAAAAATATCCTATTACACGCAGAATTGTTTTTAAGGTTTTTTTTTTTTAAGTTATGATTAGCGCGCGCGCAACGTAGAGCACTGTAATAATATATCTGGAATTTTTTGTTACTCTAACCAAGAAACAGGAATAATAAGTTATAAGTAGCATTTCTGTTTCTTTCTTCAATTTTTTTTTTAACACGTGAATTGGTGGGCTTATTGAAATGAGTAATGCTGCAATAGGCTGTAGACAATTAATTAAACGCTTAAGGAAATCAACCTTTGGACAAATTCACTGCCCCTAACTGCAAATATTTTAAATGGCACACTGACTCACATGCGCCAGTAAAGTTGGTAATGACGAAGAGAAAGTAGTTCCATATTTTAAACGTTGAATTCCTAGTTTCGAGAGAACATTCGTGAGTGCTAACATTATTTCTTTTGCTGTATGTTGTTTTTAATGGATATAAATGTGAGAATTAACAAATTTGTAAAATACTTACTTTTCTTATAATTTTACAATATCGCTTGCTCAACGCATAAATAAAGTGATCAGGCCCATTTCAACGTTGTCGTGTGGGGCCATCATATAACCACAAGTCACATCAAAACGTATTCTTTCCTTTCTTTTCGTTCCTCTTCAATTTCTTGCAACATTTTACACCTACGGTTGTGTAGGGCCATATACCCACGATTTCTACTAACACTTATTTTTCTTTTTATATTTTTCTTTTTATTATTTCTCCTATATTCTTCTGTACAATACTATGTTGTCATGAGGGGCGTCCCCCCTCCCCCTTCCCGACCTTCCTCGGTTTTTCCTTATAATTTCAAATGCGTTTTATTCTTCTTCTCACTTTCCTTTCTACATCACTTCGTTTCCTTTTTTTTCCAATTTTGTTGTTGTGTTCCCTCTTTCCTGTTGTTCCTTTGCCTTCGTTGTTGTGGAGAAGGGTGTACTCACACTGGCCTGCAGGCTTTGTTTCACTGTTCACAAAAATGTTCAGTTTACCGTGAAGAGCCTGTATCACTGTTGAAGTACAGTAAGTTGTAGGCTATTCGTGGTAAAATGAGCACTTTCGAAAGCCCTGCTTAAGATCTACTTACATGTACGTTGTGTATTCTTGCGCCTTATGTAAGATTAACATTCCCATGGGCCTTATCACTCTATTCATGCGTCGCTCAAGTGAAACTTTGAAATTATTAGAAAAGTAAATATTGTACAAATCTGCTCATTTTTACACTTCGATGCAATAAAAAAAAAAAAAAAAAAAAAAAAGCGAGAGAAATTATTTGAGTTATCACAAATGGTTACCTAAAAAATTTTATTCGACGTTAATATATGGAACTATTTTCCCCTCCATCGTTACCAACTTTATTGGGCACAAGTCACTCATTGCGCTCGTTAAAATACATGCAGGTAGGGGCAGTGACTTTTTCTAAGATTGGTTTAAAAAGTGTTCACTTTATCGTGAACAGCCTCTTCCAGGTAACCAGGCTTACTTCAGGAACTGGAAGCAGCTTATCCACTGCATGTGCTAGAAGTAACGTCTCGTCGCGTGGAAAGTTCAGCCGTTGCACAACACCTGAGCAAAAAACACCCAGTCACTCTCACACATGCGTCTTTCTTAATTACCGTACCGTCGTCACCTCCAGGGCAGACATGTTCGCGAGGTTTCCTGTCGCCTTCCGCTATCTAAGATTATACCCCTAACCCCTCCCCCCCCCCCCCCTTCCACCATCATCCCGAGTCTTTCGTAACAGCGCCTGTCAGTGCTAATGCACAACGAACACAGTTTTGTAACAGTTCTTTCGTTCACGGTCACTCCCAACTTTTCTGAAGTCCTGCCGGATTTCTGCTTCCAGGATATTCCTCCGCCTCAGGCAATCAAAGTTAAACGGAGTCTAGAAAACCATGCCCAAGAGCCACCGCACCATATTCTTGCCCACGCCGTGTAATAATATTTTGTATGAGAACTATGTCCCTGTTTTTGTTCACAAAACTCAATATTGAAATTTGTAGCTAAAATATACGTAAACGTTCAAAGGTACGATTAATTGAGCACTTCCGAAATCAACCTTTGAAAAATGCCACTGCCCTTATTTGCATGTATTCTAACGGGCACTCTGGCCAGTACGCTCCCAGCGAAGTTGGTATCGGCGAAGAGAAAGGAGTTCCACGTCTTAACGTTGAATTTAAAAGTGCCAAGTGTAAACAGTCTGTGAATACTGAAATTATTTCCTTTGCTAACCTGTTTTTCTTTTAATCAATATAAGTGCGAAAATTAGTAAATTTGTAGAATCCTTACTTTCATGATAATTTCACGGTTTCACTTGACAGGCGCATGAATCAAGTGATCAAGGCCGTGGCGGAAGAATACACAATGTGCTGTCGAAATTCGCGCTTTCTTCTACGATCGTTACCTTACTCGCTGCGCACTTCAATATTGTTTCCGTCGTGGCACTTCTCAGCACGGGTGAAAGTACGTTTACAACAACCTGACGCAATTCTCCGCGTGGACACCGCGTGCGTGATGGCTGAGTTATCCAACGCCTTTCCATGGGACGATAAATTTCTCCGACTTTCTTCTTGAGTGAATAGCGGATTCCCGCTGATATGTTTGACCACAGATCAAAAATATTGTTCACGTCATCGTAATAGCATAAATGTATGATTAGTTGGAAATAGGTCGTGCAGGACATCCATATTTTGATTTTAACACTTTGAGATGAAATTCTAAAACAAATCTTTACCGCGCGTGAACTAAGTGCAGGGTTTTTAAAGAAAATGCGACTTGGTCGCTTCAGTGACTTCAAGAATCTCGTCAGCTGAAAGCACAATCTGACACTCAGTGAGAGAGTGCAACGTTGCTGTTGGCCCTGCTGAAGATCTCCTTGCAAGCACATTTTTGTATCCTCTCGCCACATGTACACTTAACATTGCCGTGGGCCTGTTCACTTGATTCATGCGTCGGTCAAGTGGAACAGTGAAAGCAGGCCCTACCAGAAAAGTAAATATTTTCACAAATTTGCCAATTCTTACTCTTATACTAATTATAAAAAGCAGAAAACTGAATATATTATTACAGTATTCACAAATTATTCACTCGGCGCTTTTAAATTCAACGTTAAGAGGTATAACTACTTTCTTCCGCCCTTACCAACTTGACTGCGCGCATGACAGTCAGTTTTCCCGTTAAAATACGTGCAAATGTCAGTGACATTTTTTTCAAAAGCTGATTTCAAAACACCTCAATTAACAGTGACAGGCCTATAAGAAAACCTATCGTTGGCAGATGACCTTGAATCACACGAGATTGTCAGGAAGACATTGCAACAGCGACGTCCTCTGTGGGTTAAAGCCCTTTCACTTTATTTTTTTATATACCTGAGTGCCTGCCTACATTCGCCCAGGCGCTTTCAGCGCCGGCAATGCGCAATGGCGTCGTAAACGTCATTGTCTTCCACCGCGTGCAATGATGCCGGACTACGAATTGTTTGGCAACAGCAACAGTTAACCGTAAACATTGGACGAGCCTACGCAAGTACTGCGTTTTCAAGATATTCAAAAACATGCTTATGGAACGACGGTTATTACTTAACTCGTAAGGTACTTCTTACTGCGGGCTTTCCATCTTAAGTTTTTCTTCAAATGTTCACAGATATCCCCCCCCCACCCCCCCCACCCCCTAATTTGGCCTTTCTCAATTCGTGTTTTGGAATGTTTTCGAACGGTTTATAGCTCTTTTTAAATTTATCATTTTTCTCTACAGTATAATACACGAGCATTTTATATCATAAATTATGCAGCCAAAGTAACTAATTCTATTTTTGTATTTTTGATAAACCTTGGAATTATATTTTATATAAAAGGAACATAATCAAACATTGTCCTTCTTAAGAAAGAAATTTATTTTGTAAAAATAATTCATAAACATAGCTAAATGACTGTCCAACAAATCTATGAATGTCTTTATGACAAGAAAATTTGCATTACCAGGAGATGTTTCATATTCCGCTCAAGCGAAAGACGCTATATCACACCTGTTTCTTGAAACTGAGTGTTGACCTTACCACTGAAACACGCTAGTTTCATCACCCTGGGAACTTTTTACACCGTCAAAATCCGGACTGACTGTGCTTTCAGCACTTTGAACCAACTGCAATTATAACCATAAAGTAAAGACTTTTCACAATAAAGTGAGCACTTTTGAAATGAACCTCTGAAAAAAGTCACTATCCGTACTTGCATATATTTTAACTGGCGAACTGAATGACATGCACCCAGTAAAGTTCGCAACAATGAATGGAAAGTAGTTCCATATCTTAACGTCGAATAAAAAATGTCACATAACCATTTGTGATAACTTAAATTATTTCTTTCAGTTTCTGTTTTCTTAACGCATAGAATTGTAAAAATGAGCAGATTTGCAAAACATTTTCTTAAGCAATAATTTCACAGTTGCGGTTGACTGGCGCACGAATAAAGTGACGAGGGCCCATGGCGATGTTAAGTTTCCGTAAGGCGGAAGAAAACACAACGTACGCACAAGTAGATCACAAGCAGGCCTTTCAAAAAGTGCTCATTTTACCGCGAACAGCCTATAACTTAAAATACAGAGGAGAAATGTTTGCGTATTCCGCAAGCTCCAGCTGGGCACACGCCAGCAAAATGTCGCCTTCCGGCAGCCCAGCCGGTATAGGAACTTTCGCAGGACGCAGTAGCCAATTAAGACGCAAGACTCGTTACCAGAGCCTCGCGCAACCCAATCAGAGAATGGACACGCACATATAAAATGAACCACCCCGTTATTTCGTCTCTGTATACTTATTTACTCTGTGTTATATCCCTCAGGAACCGCACACACGCGACACGCACACATACTACGTTAAACAACTTACAGTCGAACACGTGGTTCGACAATTACGTACTAACGTTTCCAAAAATTCTTATGGATAAATTTCGAACTGATATAGTATTTGTGTGAAGAGAAAATAACGAAAATTTCCTCCAGGTTATGTTGTGGATTTTGAGACGTTTCCAGTCCGGCTCAGTTACTGCCTGAACTTGATGCAAACATCCATACATCCATCTGTACCGATGACATTATTTGATGCACTAATATTACAGTTGCAGTGTTCTGTGACAATAAACAACGCACTTTAGATGCATTAAAAGAGCAGTTGAACTAATTCATTTACTAGGTGTCAACGCTCAACCCAAATATTAATTTAACATCTTTCGAATAAACCTAAAATAAGAAACAGTCCAGGTATGGTTTGAATTCTTGCAGTGAACGTTTACCTGGATAGAACTCCGAACATCTATGAGTGTAACTTTATATATCTAACCATAATCTTGCATTTAATTTTTCTTTCAGTCAAGTCGTATTCGGGATCATCAAACGATAGCCTAACATGTTTCTTGAAAATACAGAAAACTTGGCATGTTGATAAATGCAACATTAGTTAAAACTTTACTATAAGTAAATGTATTTTTGTGTTTCAGGCTTTGGTTCCGCCAACATGAAGCCATGGGGAATAATGATTTTACTCATGCTGGTAAGTAAAATATTTACTAGTAAACTAAATAATGTTTCTTAATTTCCGTGCACCTAGCCGCATATTATGTTTAATTGAATTTTCTTTATTTTTGTGATTTTTTCTGATATTTTTTTTTTTTTTTTTACTTCAGAAGGTTTTTTTCTGCAAGAGATGGGTTTTTCCTTCTTTATAGTTCTAAGTATAACGAAAAGGGGCTCTTCGTTCTCCTTGAAAATGGAAATCGAGATACCCGTGTACAGTATGTAACTGAATATCATTGATAACCTGTGGATGAATGCTCTTAACAAAAAAAGTTGGAAAATATGTGCACAATACATGGTACAAGATTATACTTATGGGCAGTACACGTCCTTTAAAGTGGGCCTGAAATTCAAATTTATTGTAAATATTTCAGGTAGTATTTAAGATGGAATATTTAACAAGGATAACATATAACAAGGATAACATATAACAGAACGAATATATGTAACTGCTGTTAAGAAAACCACTCTTACGTCACATAACATTTTATGATACAACGGCATAAACTTTTTTTTTCGTTACTGACTATTCATCTGAATGACAAATTTAACATAAAGTTCGCATTTAGTTATGACTCTAAATACCGCCCTTTTAGAGCGTGCTATGCATACTTTTCATGACATGCGAGTGGAACGCCTAGCAGGCAGGCGATATGCATTCTCGGTGTGCTGCACGTTTATGAACTGCAGGGAAAATTTTTTTTTTGACTAAATGATGACAGAATACACGATATATCGATTGTAAAATGAATTACACATTAAAGTCGTGCGTAGTACAGTGCAGTGTTTCTTGTATAAATCACAAACCTTCACGATGTAGCGATGTGTCACTGTTCACAGAAACAATCTGGGCCTTATTCCATAAAACGAAAGGTGTGATATAAACGACGATTATGTCAAAGCTGACAAATTTGTCAATACGTCATGACAATGTTATGTTACATAAATAATAAAAACTCCCCTTATTCAAAAAGCAAAAATATGTAAATTGTCTGCCTTAAAATAACAGTTTTATAAACACGACAATTATATGTAAAACCGTAAGTTTTAATTATTGTACGCTACATAGCTCTCAAGTGCACTTACGATAATCGATTGCAGCCTTACATGCGACTCATGAACAGTCTATTCCTACCACAAATAATCATGCGGCAAATAATAACTCCTCCCACATAACTTTGTTCACTCTAGCAGCAGAATTTCGAGTAATGTGGTTAAGATTACTATATTAAACCTGATCCGAGAGGAAAAAGTTGTGATATTTGGCAAGCAATATTGAAAACACAACTGCACATCCGTGTTATATAAACATTTCAAATGACTGATTATATATAAAAGCTTGCCTGTCACATCTGCAGTGACAATTATACAAATTTGAAGGTATGTCACCGAGTGATTATACTTATCTGTTTCGTAAAACAGTCTGTAGTGTATTATTTGACACATTTTTTTTTTTTTCGGATTTTTACCTGTCAGCTCAAAACTTTTGCGAAAGAACTATTTGTCAAGTTGTCATACAGTTCTACAAATTTGTCATGGCAGACTGATAAACTTGTCAGTTTTGATGAAACACACATTTGTCGGATTGTAAACCTGTCTGACAATTTCCTGTCACCTGTCACCTGTTGAATTGTAACTTTTGTGACATAGGCCCCTGGTCGTACTCAGTTAATGGACTATCTACCTAGAACGTCATCGCGTGCTTGGTGTTTTCGTATGTGTGCGTCAGTTAGTGAAACATGGAGTGACAATCACTCAGCTTGCACGAATTACTACTTTTTAAATCCATGCACTTGTATACTGTTAGCATGGAATCCAATGCGCAAGATTAGCAATAAACTCAATTTGAAGTTTGTGAGTAAGTCTCTCATCATAATTTTCCGCGAGGAAACAGCAGCTAATGTTTTCTATGTGCCATTAAGTTTGGTTTTTTGTAATATTTTTGACTGTTATTATCTTTTGAAGTTAAGATTCATTTATCGTAAGTAATTCCGGGTCACCAGGTTTTCGCAGGTGACAATCGTGCCGGACGATGCCGTCGGTCGGCGGGTTTTCTCCGGGATCTCCCGTTTCCCCCGCCCTTTCATTCCGGCGCTACTCCATATTCACTTCAATCACACTCACCGACCTAGCTGTTAAGAGCCGCCCAAATCTCTTCACTTCGCTTAAAAGTAATTGTGAATCTAAACTCGATTAAAACTGGCACTGGTATGTTTCTTCAGGTGTTATTAAGGTGTGAGCAGTAGTAATGGCGTGTGTTTCTGGTGTTGTGTTTGCAGTTCGGGGTGGAAGTTATCCGGACAGCTGAACAAGCCGCCCTCTTCTTCGATACGGAGACTTACGACCAAGAAGACAGTGAGTACATACTCGGTGGCGGAGACCGTAT
Organism: Dryococelus australis; assembly: GCA_029891345.1. Lineage (NCBI taxonomy): Eukaryota > Metazoa > Arthropoda > Insecta > Phasmatodea > Phasmatidae > Dryococelus > Dryococelus australis. The sequence continues at coordinate 103,845,883 of CM057004.1, forward strand.
ACGCCATCTGCATTCTCAGCACCACTTGACTTCTTCTCGTCCACGCACGATTTACTATAGAACTTAAGCTCAGTATAGTCAATAAGCATATTTTATTTCACCCTTAGACGTTAACTTCCGAGTGCAGTGAAGTGGGTAGAGATATTTGGACGGCTCTTAACATCGAGGTCTTGAGAGCCGATGGGGGGCCACTGATGTAAGTATGGATCAGCACCGGAATTAAAGGGCGGGGGAAACGGGATATCCCCGAGAAAACCCGCCTACCAACGGCACCGTCCGGCACGACTCCTACATGCGAAAATCCGGAGTGACCCGGCCGGGGATCGCCTTGGTGGGATGCGAACAGGCTAACCGCTCAGTCACCGTGGCCCCGTTAACTTCCGAGTGCGGCGAAATATACACACTGTGTTTTTACTTACATGGCCATATTTATTTTAAAAGGCGTTTAAAGGATGAAAATGGCTGAAAGGAAAAGTAATTTGGGCCTCACATGTGCTCACTTTACCGTGAACAGCCTATAATAGTGACCACCCACGACCCCGGGCTGTAAAGACTCAAATTCTATTGATTAGAGCAGGGGCTTAGATAAAAAAAATGGCGTGGTTGTACCCCTATCATTTTCCCATTAGGTTATCAACAGATTGTATAAGCATTATTAATAAGCCTTTAATTGTTTTAAATTATCAGTCGCTGTTAACTACAATACAGTTTATTATAATAAGAGTTTTTCGCTATAATTTGTCCTAATGAACACGTTTGTCAGTACCACTAATGTCGTTGTAACCTCCCTCCTTTTACTTTAATCAGTGTATGTCCCCCTCTTTTGTTTTACAACATTTCTGGCTATGCCACAGTCCGATCACCAAGGATACCTACAAGCATGCCAGTCGCCAGGAATCTCTCTGCGCTGATTCCTTAACTAGCCAACACTAAATACCACACTATAGACTTGAATCAGTGAGAATTGAGTCAAATCAGTGAAAACAGTGAGGATTGAGCAACTGTTAATCAGTGCTAGATAACTAATTGATATAGTGGTTGAATTTCACTGATTTATTGGCGATTACTCACTGAATGTCAAGAATGTCACTGGTATAAATCACTTGCTCCCAGTTAATTTGCTTGATTCGCCGGTCAGCAGTACCTTATAAACCGACTTTCAGTGAATGTTATTTCACTGACTGTTATTACTGATTCGGATTTAGAGTGCGCTTACACTAAAAAAAAAAAAAATAAATTGGTTTACCACAGTGGAGATAGTTTATAAACGTCAAAAAAGAAACCTTTAAACAGGCAACCACAGAAGTCTACAAGCAACTATCAAAGGCTAAAAGTAACGGAACAATATTAAATATCAGATAAGGTGTATGTTCCAAAGTTTACATACAATAAGGCCTACAATTTATGGCAATATTGACACGCTCATACAAAGTATCGAAGCACTCTTTTTATGAATGTAAAAAATTAATATAATTTCGTCAGTAAGATGGCAGACGTATTCAGTTAGTGTTATACATCGGTATTATCCTAACAAGAACTGGCGCTTCCACCAGCCGAGATAAAACTCAGAGTTCGAGACAAAGGCTGGATAGTTAGCTACTTAATGACAGTGATAAGAATGACTATTTGTATGACACCAAGGCGCCCGGCCCCCTATTCTCCATTCCTCGTCGTAATAATTTATCACTTCGAGAAGAGCTACCTGTCTTAGCAGAACGGAACCGATCCCCAAGCAGCGAGCGGTGAAACTAGTGGACAATTAAGTGCCCACTTAGCTGTAGTGTGTTAGGCGAATGCACCCAGTATATAAAATTGTTTTCCATTTTTCTCATTCTGTAGATAGTTCACTGTGAATTGTCTAATGTCTCTCTTCTTTCTGCCCTTGTGTGGACATCCTTTGGCACGTGTGTGTAAATATTAATATTGCTGTGTATAGTTAATGACTAAATTGCACACCTCAGTCAAGTGACCATGCAATTGTTGAAGTCGTAAATCAATGGCTGTTACAGCAGTTCTAACTGTAATGCGTGTATATGCGATATCAACTTGCCACTGATATTAACTCTAAGACACAAAATTACATTTCCTGACTCCCTAGCAACATTACTGCGTGTACTCCAATCACTTAAATGGTCTTCAGTTCCGGGCAGTGATTTTTTTTTTCAAGGGGTTAATTAATCTCGAACTATAGGCTGTTCATGATGAAATGAGCACTTTTGAAAGCCCTGCTTAAGATCGTCTTGAATACAAGAGAAAACCTGCCGACCAGCGGCATCGTCCAGCATGATTCCCTTATGCGAAAGCCCCTTGCGTCCCCCGCCAAGAAAACATTTAAGCAGAAGATATTGAAAACTGTTCATATAGTGTTACTGACAATGACTAAGACAGTGACTGAATATCACTATTAAACTGTGACTTCTACATGTCCATTATGGATGTCATTGTATCGGGCACTGGTTCTCAATGTATCTCACTGATTCCTCCAACTTAGCAGCTAGTTAAATGATTCTTCATTGAGTAGCCACTCATTGACTGAAGTCACTGACTAATTCCCCGTTGCACCATCGTGGTTCGAAACTCGATCCGAGATCGGATCTAAGATTGACACAGAAAACTGTTGCACCATTCGAGTTCATAGCTCGACTGGAGATCGAGATGAAGTTCATTTCGAACCGCCGAAATTAGCGGTTCAAAATCTCAATCCGAGATCAGAAGCCATCGTGACAAATTCAGTTTCAAACTACACCAACAGATGGAACTACGTTCGATTGTTTTCTTGGGAAATTAAAACAACATTATACGCACTTGAATATTATTCAGTAAAATTCGTACAACAATAATTCACTTAAAACAGATAAAACATCGTACATCTAGTTCTCCCTATAGTGAAAAATACGCACTTCCATGACGTCATATATTACGAACTAACAGCAAAATTTTTCTCATACTTAATCTCGATCTCTCAATTTGGAACTAAGATCGACGAATCTGCGATCCAGAATCGTGCAATTTTGTTGGTGCAACACTTTTACAATGGAAACAAAATCAAACTAAATCCTGGTTCGGAACTAAGATCATTCGATCTCGGATCGGGCTAGATGTTGGTGCAACCTGGTTTAATTGTGTCTTGACTGCTATACGCCTCACTGTTCTCTGTTGCAGAGCTCAGACACAGCAGACAGGTGGACCAGGCAGTGCAATCCATCCTGAAGTGGCTTCAAGGTCGCTATACCAGGAGGGTAAATTTTGGTGAGCTATAGCTACATCAACACCTTTAATCACATGTTAAATATATATCTCGTACATTATCAAAACAGAACAACTATGTTGAGTTTACTTTCTTCTGGATCTAGCCATGATGTCCAGAGATTTACGGCTGGCGCTTATTCCTCAATAGTACTTTCTTGCAGCAATTTTCAAGAAGACGTTCTCATTTACCTTTATCTTTGCATAGTTTCGTCCGTTATTTTTATCAGCAAGCTTTCCTTTTTTTTTTTCTCCTTTCTCCTTTCCTTCTGCAGTTTTCAGTTGAAGATTTTCTCCTCTTTCTAATTATATCCGTCAGTTTTACTCCCTTCGTATTTTCAACATTATTCTTTTACATATCAATTTAGCAGTCCAGCACACTTAATTACTCAGCAGGAATAAATCTCAACGCTAAGGTTTTTTTAAAAACATTTCTTACATATTTTTACTGTCCATAATTTATTGTCAAATAGGTACAACACCACACTCCAAGTAAAATATTTGTTAATTCTTTCACAGCTTATTTGCAATCCTCTCAGTTGTTAGCATTGTTTCCACTATTTAAAAAGTTTTCTTTCCCATGTTGCTTGTTTCCTTTATACAGTTTCCCTTCTAAATCACCAAACTTCTCAGATAATTATATTATTCCACTTCAGTTCATAGTCTATAACGTCTAAGGATGTGCTACGAGAGCTATCATTCCTACTAACTATTTATCATTTTTTTCTTTCTTCATTCCGGTAGTTTTTTGTGCGCTATTACAATGCATTTTATCGTAACTTTTAACTTTTATAATCACGCAACCTATTTTGATATTCTGTGTATTCACTTGTTTTTACTTTTTTTCGCCCTTCCACTGCAATGAGTTTTGGTTTCTCTAGGGTTTTACCAGACAGTCTTTCAGAATTAGTATAGAATAATGTTGGTGACAAATATGAACTCAATCTAGTACCTCTTCTAATGGTTATCTCTTCCATATCGTTATCGCTTACTCTTAGTACTACTTTATGTACTACACATTCATTTAGCATGATATTGCATATAAATAGTCCCACAGACTGGCAAAATGTTTGCCCACAAAGTTGGGAAATATTAAGACAACCATTTCCTACGGGCATCCGAGAACTTTTGACATAAATACTGTGTTTTTTTTTTTCATTACATTTATGTTTGTGGAAAATGAAACACCATAAAGGAAACAATGAAAATGAAACGAAATTCAGATGAGATAGAAAACAGGAGATGGTAGGCAAATTATTATTTGTGAATTATTGCACATGCCTAAGACACATGAGAGTAAGAGCATATAACTAGAGGACGGTTACTGCTCATATGGGGTATAATGCGACACATGACAGAGATACGAGTGAGGAAGCTGTGGACTGAAGAGAACAGGGCGAGTCTAAAACCCGGAACTCGACCACGGAATGTGACGACACCGCAGGATGACAGAGACCCCATCGGCGTGGTAGTGACAGACCGTTCGACTGTGTCTCGAGTGTTATCAGAATGTTGGAGCACTACAACAGGTCTGAAATTGTCTGCTTCCACGGTTCCATGGTGCCTGCTTCGTAGATGACTATATGCATACATTCCTTAGAGGAGAATTCTCTTCAGCCTGAACCATTGACTCCTCAGGTCACAATGGGCTCACAATCACACGCACTGGCGTGCCAAGTGGCAACATGTGTTTTCGGAAGAGTCTCTCTTCAGCTTTGATTATAAGGATGGCCGCAAACTAATTATGAGATAGCAAGGTTGGCGCCATCTTCCAGAATGGATTGTCCAGTGTCATACTGCACTAACGATGGACGTGATGGTCTGGGGAGCAATTGAGTCTCACAGGCGATATCGGAGGCACTATCAACAGCAAAAGCTAAATCAGAGAAGTTGAGGAGGCTGAAGACGTATCACTCCTTCAGCATACTCGTGGAGACATATTTCAACAAGACAAAGCCCAACAACTTGTTGCCAGAAATGTCCAGACCATCTGTGATGCAAGGCAGATACCACCTCCCCCCTGGGCCACAAGTACGCCCAGTGTGTTACCTATTGTACATGTCTGGGATATTGTCACTCGGCAAATGGCCCGTCATTCTCATACGGCAGCAGTCAACACTGATGAACTATGGACACGGGTAGAAGCAGCCTGGCAGGCGATTCACCAGGAAAGCATCCAAGGTCTGTTTGATCCGATGCAACAGCACGTAACAGCTCTTATTGCAGCTCGCGTATATTTTACAATGTACTGATTTTTTGCAAGTGATATTGTGCATTGCTCTGTCACTGTACTTGCTTGTTCGCAATACTATAATTAATTTGTGTAGTACAGTTCCTTTAATTTTGATGGTTCCTTCATGTTGTTGCATTTATCACAGACATAAGTGTATGGCCGAAGTGCTGTAAAGGTCGGGTGTTAGTGCCGGGTGGTAATTGGGACGCCTGGGTGTTGCGGCTTGCAGATGGCAACAGGAGGAGCTTCAACAACCAGCAGGACACAGCGGCGTCGCAGCCGTCACGCCAGTACCTGCCGGCGCCGGAGGTTACGGAGAAGCCGCGGCCCTTCCAGACGGCGGCGCCGCCCGCCGGTTATCCCTACCAGCCTCAGCCACGGCCGCCCTTCGAGGAGGTGGCCAACCCGCAGCCAGGGTACCCCTCACAACCCAGCCCACAGCCATCCTTCCCTCCTAGCCCGCAGCCAGGGTACCCCTCACAGCCATCCTTCCCTCCCAGCCCACAGCCAGGGTACCCAGCCCCACCCCGCCCTCAGCCATCCTTCCCACCCAGCCAGCCACCCACCGCAGCCGGTGGTGGCGATGACTCCGGCACCTTCGAGTCGTCGGGATCTTCAGACTCGACGGGGACGGCGCAGCTGCCCGTCGAAGGGGGCAACACAGGTGACGAGAATGCTTATCTATTGTGCATTAACATACCAGTCTAATGCCTGGTTCACATGTATGCCTATATCACACTGATAGGAATGCACGAGCAGGGAAATACTGAAGTGCCCCGAGAAAACTCACATCCCAATGGCAGTGTTCGCCATGTTTTCCACGTGAGAAAATCTGGTCGTGAACCCTCCGGGATTTGAACATATATCGCTTTTGTGGGAGGTCTGTGTTCCAGGCATGCAGATACTACAACCCCGTTCGGAGAAAAAAAACCCTGTGATACAGCTCAAGCCTAAAAGCCTATAGTATAACTTGCATGGAGACACGCAGGAATCCTGCAATGTACATTTTGGTCACAGGTAATGTGATTGGCGGTGGCGCTGTGGTCGGCGAGGGCAGCGTGACGGGTAGCGGCATCTCTACCGGGGGTGGCTTGGAGACTGGAGGCGGCAGTGCGACTGGGGGAGGCACAGGAGAGGACTCTGGAAACCACCCGCCCCACATTCACGCCATCGACGTGCAATGCGCCAAAGACCAGATGACCATTGACATCGAGTTCAACACTGCCTTCAACGGCGTTATATACTCCAAGGTAGGCATCGCCAACTATGAGTCTTGTTACATAACTTAGGGGTAAGCTGCAGTTGTATCTTTTTTAATAGAGATAATAAACGTTGTTAGATTTACTTCAAGTCAGCACTAAACATATAAACAGTATCTCAGAGACAAATTGGGGGAACAATTAATTAAAGTGTTAAACATACAATGTGCATATGATCTTAGGACAATCGCGCCTCATTGGTAAACGATGCTGCAGCCTGGTTACATCTCAGATTCAGCCGTCATGAAAGCTGTCGCAGGGTAGCCTCACATCTTGCAGGGTAGAGGCGGACATATAGAGATATTTTACTCGTCATCACACCGTTATAAAGTCTCCACCCATGGCTTGAGTATGTACTGCTTTGGTACAGCTCAAAACAGTTTTGGTACATACTCTGGCTGCAGCCTTCTGTGTCCTTAAATAATTAAGAACTTTGGGCGCCGGCAGCATGTGCCATCTCGATGGCGAGGATGCCCATCATGACAGCCTGTTAGGCCTGATATACAGACACCTGTGATCGCCACTCAGAGCAAGAACAATATATAATGCACGGATGAAAACAGAATCGCAAGTTTCGCGAAGTCATTCGGTGGCAGGGTAGAATTCATGAATTTATTCTCTTACTCTACTGTTACAATTTTGTCGGAGTTCTTTGAACACGCCCTATGCGACTGTGAGCCAGTCATAAACAGGAAGCAATAGTGTGGGCGAGTTATAATCAAATCGATACAAAGGCCTCTTGGTGTTACTATAACCAGTTAACAGATAATAATGGCTGAAGTGCATTCAGAATTGTGGAATAAAGCCTGCTACGACAGTACAAAAATGAGTTTGCTGATCTTATACATCTTAGTTAATAACTAGTATCAAATTTCTTCCACGGAGGTAGTGGATGTGATTGTTATCTCTTGTCCAGGATATTTGAGTTGTATTCAGGATGTAAACTTTTGGAATTTTTCAAGTGGTCACTGCGGTGTCACTCTGCCTTGTCCCTGTGGCTAATTATGCTCTAGGGCTTAAAAATCCCTGTCGCATTGTCAAACTCCTTCATCAAACTGCTTCCAATGAAGCAAAAGTAAGTTTGAGAGTTCTGACGTCACCAAAACATAATGAACGCTGCCATATTTATCTGAAAAACTTTAATTACATCAAAAATGGTCATTTCTGACCCCACAAAACTTTGAAGTAGCGACCAGTAACTAGAAAGTAAATGAGGTTTTGAAGATAACTGATTTAGCTAACATAGGCCAGGACACGAATTCTAATGTAAGTGCATATGAATCGATACGAGTAAAAATTCGAAGGTAATAAATTTTATCCCATAATAAATTTACCCGCAGTTTATAATTTTTTAAAAATCAAAAGACTTTTAATATTCCTTTTAGAAATGGATTGCATGGCAACACAGCCGCAGTAACCTGCTTTGAAAATTATGTTTGAATTAAAATTAGATTAGGTTCGTTAAACAGAAAGCTTTGATGAGGTGACAGATTTTAGAACATATTCAAGATTATTTGACCATCTATGTTATTGGAAAGAATTGGTGACCATATTTCGTCTTCAAGTGCTATAGTCTAATGTAATAATGTTGTATTTGTAGGAGAAATTTGCATGTAGCATAGGACTTCATGGATGCATGTAATGGTGTGCGCAGGGCTTCTACAGCCAGTCGGCATGCCGTTACGTGCAGCCCGACAGCGGCCAGACCAAGTACTCGTTCACGGTTAGCCTCAACTCATGCGGCACGCAGTTCATCGAGAAGTTCAAGGAGGAGGGCCAAGCCTACCTCGAGAATGTGCTGGTGCTACAGAATGAGCCGGGCATCCAGGAGGTGAGAACTACAACCTGCTGGGTCTAGATCAGGGGTTCCCAAACTTTGGTTTATCACGCCTCCCTTCTGCAAAAAAATATAACTATGCCCCACATGTCACAACTTCATTATTATAAGGGTGAAACAAAAACGAATAGAAGTTTCAAAGGTTTTATTTAATCACTAAATTTTAATGCTTATTGAACACAAATGGTGGTGAAAAAATCAATGAGACGGATGAGCTTCCATATTTTTTACAAGATTCTCAATTCTTGGTTGAATGGAAGAAATTGCACAGCGTAAATCACTGGCAATAACGAGCTTACTTCTATACTTCGTTTTTATTGCTACTATTGCTTAAAACGCCCTCTCACTCAATGTTTTGTCAACCTTCTCAAGATCGTATTTCGCAGCAGAATCATTTTTTATTTGCAACTCCTGCTCTTGGAGGGTTTCTGGCGGTGAGTCTATGTCAACATGGAAAGGATCCGTCGGCAATCTATAAATGTCATTATCGCACGAGTTAGGAAAGTGACGCCGGAACTCGCCACTCAAGTGCTGCAAATGGTTTGATGCTTTTGTCTTACTGACAGTATCCTCAAAAACCTCTTCAAAGCGTGTTTCTTCTGAGATTGCGTATAATTTTGAAAAATAGGAGTAATTGCATGGCTCTGCTAAAATTTTGCGATTCCAACGTTGCAACTTCTCAGTATACGCCGTGATGGCATCACGATTATAAATTATATTGGAGATTCGACCCTGTAATTTCAAGTTGCGGTGGTTCAATGAATCGAATACATCGGATAAATAAGCCAAAAATACTTGGACACCTGCGCCCTTACCACCTCCACCCGGGGCTACACTTGGTTTTGTCGTGTTGTAGTATATCTAGGTACCTACACTACAGTTCGATTAAAAAAGTTTGAATTCTATTTGCTAACTGTACAAGTGAACAGCTTGGTACCCGCGCCCCCCTTAGCATGTCGTCACGTCTCCCTTGGGGGGGGGGCACCCCCCACTTCGAAAATCAATGGTCTAGAGCCTCGCACTTTGGTGGCGGAAATTTATGGTAAGTTGACAGACACAGTAAGTTCAGATATGACCACGATCATAGGAAAGGTCTTGACACTGATGTGAAAAACTGTCACCCTTGTTATTATATAGTCAGGTGTCAAACTTGTTCTTCTGTGGCCATGGATATAACCATGACGAGCGGAGGATCCAGGAGGCTGGCACACCAGGTTGATGGGTTCTATATCCCCTCTTCCGAATGCCTAAGTAATGTTGATACAGATATAAGAGCAGATACACGAGCCAGGCATTCAGGATGTCAGCACTACGACCTGCTGGAGCTAGAGCCTCGCAACACGATAGCAGATATTTATGTAGATAGATTAAGCCTAACCACGACGAGCATAGGCCGCTGACCATTGTGGACCAGAAACACCTATTTCCAACTACTAGCGATGTTTTTACGATTTTCTGTGGTGTTTATATTTTTTATAGAAAATACTAATGCACATCCTCTATTGCCATCGAGCTGATGTGTTTAATGCAGTTAGAAAAAAATTGGGCCAAGTCTAGGGAAATTGAATGTATTCCGACCACTCAGCAGCGAGCAGCAAGGGACTAATTACACGCTTCCTGTGGCGTCAGCTGCCGAGCTAAGTTTTGGTTGTGGAAGTGTAAACTAGTGAGCAACAGGACAGAGTACAGAGCTAACGCCAGCTTACCTTGCAACATCTAATCGCACGCCACGGGTGTGATATACACTATAAAAAAATTCGAGTTAAAATTCCCTTACATGTAAGGGAAGCTAATTACCTCTACACATAAGGTAAAACTGCCTCTTAAATGTAGAGTAAATTTACATAAACATGTATGGTACTATTCCCTAATCGCAAGGGAAAAGTACCTGTGAAAAGCGGGGGGGGGGGGGGGGGATCCCGTAGAAGTAAGGGAATACTAACAACATTGTATAACAAAGTCGTATTTATGACAGATTGTAGCAAAAATCTCAACGCTAAATTCGCTGGTGGGTGGACGCGAACCATGGCCATTCTATCACGATAGGTCGATGCGCTATCCATTACACCACGACGAGACAGCGTGACAGAGTCAGTGAATATTAGCGTGTTAAAATATTATTTCTTCCGCCCGTCCTCCCACTTAGCTGTTGGGAATTCTGAAGAGATACATGCGTCGTAATGCAGGGATCACACGATGCAAGATGCATTTCGCGCAAGATTTCGTACGAGAATGCCAACTAAATTGCATGCGAAACGAGTTCACACGGAGATGAATACTGTCTCGCATCAAAATTAGTTGATAGCCCTGGTGAGTATCAAACAGCCAATGTATTATAATACAAAATATGAAGTTGCTTACCTCAACAAGGTATTTTTTTTAAAGTTATCCCTCCAATATATAATTGTTATTATTTTATTCTCAGCGAACTGTCTAAAATTCAATCCACCCTTTAAAGTTATTTTCCAGCAATGTTTTATTTCCCTGTATTCCTCTTCGCACACCTCAGAATATAATTTTCTTTTACTCTATGGTTGAGTTTACAACAGGTCACATGACCAGCATAAAAATGACCAATAGGATCGCAACGTGCATCGCCTTCCACGAAAAAAATAGGACCTGCTCTATATTCTCATTTCGTGCAAGATGTACCTTGCACACGAACGTGTGCAAGAAATTCTCGTGCAAGGTCGACATCTCGCGCAAGATTGGTACTCATCTTGCATTGTGTGATCCCTGCTTTAGATAGTTTTCCCATCCATGTACGGGATTTTCTACTACGATGTACGTGAATTTTACTCCTGAGTGCGGTAATTTTACCTTACCTGTGAGGAAACTATGTTTTCAGCACAAGTTTGCGAGTATCACATTATAGTTATCAGGATAATTTTCCCATTATTTTTTTTTTTACAGTGTGTATAATATGGAGAGTGTGCATGCAGGTTTGGGACACGGTGCGGCGGGTGCGCTGCCTGTGGGAGGGCAAGCTGAACCAGGCACTGACGGTCGCCGTCAGCGTGGGGATGCTGAACGAGGAGGCTGTGACGTTCAGCGGGGACACGGCCGTCGCGCGCCTCGACATCAAGTCTGGCCGCGGGGCCTTCGGCGAGACAGCCTCCGGCCTCGTCAAGATCGGCCAGCCCATGACGCTGGTCGTATCCGTCGAGGGCGACGCGGGCTTCGACATACAGGTAGGCTACCCCCCTGTAAACACTCTGTTCCCCGTTGACTGAACTACTCCTTAAAAAAAAAAAAACCCTTGAAAAAAATATATATTTCTACCCCAAGACTCCAGACGTGCTACACTGTACACTGGCATACAGAATGCTAAAGGCTGTTCCCGATAAAGTGAGAGCGCTTTTGAAATCAACCTTAGAAATGTCACTGCCCATGCCTGCATATACTTCAACGGGCGCACCGAGTGACTTTCGCCCGATCAAGTTGGTAACGGTAGATGGAAAGTAGAGTAGTTCCATATCTTAAATTGGAATAAAATATGTTAGGTAACCATTCGTGATAATTTTAATTATTTTTTCACTTTCTATTTTTTATGCATCAGTGTGCAAAAATTAGCACATTTATAATATGTTTATTTTTCTAATAATTTTACATTTTCACTTGACCGACGCATGAATAAAGTGATGAGGCCCATACCAATGTTAATTTTACGTAAGGCGAAATAATTCACGACGTGTATACAAGTAGATCATAATCAGGGATTTCAAAAGTGCTCATTTTACCGTGAACAGCCTATAGTCAGATTGGCAGCGGAGTAGAGTGATTTGAGCTGATCTTAACATCGGGGTCTTGAGAGCCGATGAGGATGAAGAAGTTGAGTATGGTGCAGCGCCGGAAGGCAAGGCCGGGGGGAAACGGGAGATCCCCGAGAAAACCCACCGACCAGCAGCATCGTCCAATAGCAAAAATCCAAGCGTGACCCCGCCGGGAATCAAACCCGGTTCGCCTAGGTGGGAGACGATTAGTTTGGTCACTATACCACTGCGGCCTCCAAGTCTCTTTTCAGGTTAATATGGTCCAAAATACCGTATTTACGGTTCTCTGAACCTTCCGTGAAGAGAGATTAACAAAATGAATTAAAGGTAGCTTTGGATCTTATTGGCACTGAAAAAGAGCTGCTAGAAATGTTTAAACATCATCAGAGTGCCGTCTGCAGCATTTCTGAACAGACCTCTAAATACTGTGAGTATATGGGAAGAAGTAATTCTTGATACCCCTGGGACTGCAGAAAGACGGACCGTACTAACATATATATTTCACTGATCATGGTTACAATTTGTATTGACATATCGCGACAGTGAGTTAACCGACCGGTGGTGATGTGGCAGGTTCGTGACTGTGTGGCGAGAGACTCGGCGTCGGCGAATGTCGTCCAGCTGACAGACGAGAGAGGCTGCGTGCTCAAGAAGAAACTGTTCGGAGCCTTCCAGAAGACCAAAGATACCAAGAGCTCCCAGACGTCCGTCATTGCTTTCGCCTACTTCCAGGTAAGCTGACAGCAAATCGTGACAGTTTCCATTTATGCAGTCTCGCGCTTAGGGAGGGTACTCAGTGTAACAACTATGTGTGACATTCAGACATAATAGGAAGTAAGCAGTATGGACAGGGACATGTTGGTTCCTATGTACTTTTGAGCCTCAGCTGTCTGCCCATTTGTCATTGCCCAGTGTATAACCAGTTTTACTTTAGATCATGTGGCACGGGATTAGATGCATGTTTCCTTGCAGATCTGTTATTGGTTCACCTGGGCGTGTCTATTAAACTGTGATTCAATTGTTATCATAACAGAAATGTACATGAGTTTGAATTCTAGCTTGTCATAAAATAAATTCGCCAAATTTTCCAGTCCCTAGCAATCGGTATGACGTTCGTTCTGTGGTTAACTGGCTTGCAACACATTGCATTCTTTGCACAATAGCTACTTACTCAGATGCTGTGACATTTATAGCTAAGTGTTTTTTTATGATATTACTCTAGTGTTATCCTTATAACGCACCCATGTGCTTGTTACTGTAGCACGTGACAATACTAATCTCGGAAAAATTAAATAATTTGTCATCGAATTGTGTTTGGCTATAATGTATTCTTTGATAGAATAAAGGGGAAACTCTTCATAAAAATAAAGGTAAGAAGTGAATTTTCTGCAACTTAAAAGACGAACCTCAATCAGTGTTTGTTCAGTGTAATGTTTGGTCGTTGGATGCAACTCGAACGAAGTAGGAACAAGTGGTGGTTCTGGACTTTCAAAAAATTCGTGTAAATTTTCTGCAGGGTTCCACGAAACATTTTTCTTGGTGCTCCCAGATACCTGATTTTGATACAAACTTTTGTACTCCATGTAATGGTAGCTCGTAGGTCATTTGCCTTGACACCCTTCAGAATACTTATTACATTAATTCATACCACCAGATCTAAAGCTACGTTAAGAAGATTTATATTACACACCAGAATTATTTTTCAGCTTTATAGAATGTAACCGTCATCAGTCGATCAAGTATTTCGTCTGTTGGAAGAAACTTTCTACAAAATAACTACAAAAATACGGAAATCACCATCATCGAATTTTTATAATGAGTTTTCTCATCAAAGTATTCTGTGACGAGAAACATATACAATGAAGTTGTACTCATATTTCTGAGTTTATTATTTACTCTTATAATATTCAAAGTATTCACAAATTAGCCCAGTTCTAAGTCCGCTACGAATACTGTGTTCTGCAACATTAGTTATTTTTCGAGTATGCATTTCGTTTGTTACTAGTATAAAATCGAACAGCATAAATCTAACTTAATTAATTGATTTTTGAGTACTTAAATTCAGTAGATAAACAATCGGCGGGGGCAGGGGAATCTACATACACAGTCGAATCACATTATTATAACCACCTGCTATAAGGCCATGATGTATGACCTGTGACGTGGGCTGGTGAAGTGGGTATATAGCGCGACCAAAAGGCTGGCTGTACATAGTCCGCTTCCTGCTGTCATGGGTAAGGGAAGCCATTTAACAGAGTTGCAAAAAGGGTTGATAATCGGCGTTCGGGTCAAGGGGGGCAGCATTTCAGAAACAGCGACGTTTGTGAACTGTTCACGTGCCTCTGTGGTAAAGATGTGTCGTGAGTGGACGAATGGCACCACTGGGAATAACCGTCGTGGAAACTGCGGAGCTCCACGCGCCATTGATGTCCAAGGTGAACGTCGACTATGGCAGAGCGTGAAGGCCAACCGACAGGCTACAGTGGAACAGCTCTAAGGGGCACCCAGTCACGTATCTACCGCAACAATTCATCGAACCCTTCTGCGAATGGGGCTCCGGAGTAGACGGATGGTGACTGCACCCATGCTAACACACGTACATCTACGGAAATTACTGGAATTTACTCGACATTATGGCGATTGGACCACTGCTGATTGGCGACGGGTAGCATTCTCCGACGAGTCACCTTTTCAGTTGCATAGCACGGATGGGCTTCAGCGTGTCCGGCGAGAAACATCGGAGAACCGACACCTTGCATCCATTTCTGGACGAACACAAGGTCGTGGGGGCAGTGTTGTGGTCTGGGGAATGTTCTCGCCTCGCGGTATTCTCTAGGTCCCATCATCCGTGTGGAACGCACTCTTGATCGATTTGGTTATGAATCCATCCTCGGCGATCAAGTCCGCCCGTACATGATGATTGTCTTTCCTCGGGACGATGGGGTCTTCCAGCACGATATGCGGCTTGCCACGCAGCTAGAAGTGTCTGCACGTGGCTGGAAGAGCACGATCAAGACCTAAAAATTATTCCCTGGCCCCCAAACAGCCCTGATCACAAGCCAATTGAACATCTATGGGACCACCTCGATCGTCGTGTTCGCCGTCTGTCTTCTGCCACACATCCTTCAACCGTTGTGGGACGCACTGCTGCCAACATGGCTCCAAATACCCTTGGAGACCTAACAGCACCTGAATGAGTAACTGCCAGCTCGTCTTACAGTTGTCCGCGCTGCGAAGGGCGATTACTCTGCATACTAATAGATGGTCATAATAATGTGATTCGATTGTGTAGTTTATCCCGAAAACTAAACTACTTACATTTTTAAAGAAGTAATTAATAGCTATTCCTTTTAGAATATGGCATGGGGTGGGGTAGTATGTATAATTTTTTAATTTTGTAAGAGTTGCTAAGGGACTTATTCCATAACAATAAAGAATAAATCATGTTCTTATTTCAGCTTGGCAGATTTTGTTGCTGATGATAATGTTTGACTTGGTTCTTTCTTTGCTGTTCTGTTTGTGTAATTTTCATCAATTTCTGAGTGATTTAACTTGTTTGCTTCAGGCGTTCAAGTTCCCGGACATCATGGACTTATCGATCGAGTGCAACGTCGAGCTGTGTAAAACCGACTGCGAAATATGCCCTGAGCCCAACCAGGTGAGAATATAGACCCTAGGGATTTGCTGTTAGAGCTATGGCATTCCCGAAAACAAATGCCTAGAATATTAACCGTATACCTATTAGTCTCAGCCATGTGTTTGCAAGTCATGGATTCGCCAACTTGACAGAACCTAATGTAAATTGAATGCACGAAGGTAAAAGATAATAAAATTGACAGCCCTGGCTTTTGAAATAGTATTCTTGGTATACTCTAATTACACAAATTTTGTGTTTGTTGTACATTCTGCCTGACTACGGTAAATATTATGGTAGCAGTTTATAAAGAAGTCACGGCCCTTTCATATGGATCGAGGAATTTGTAATTGGCAATAAATAAATATTATTCCACTTTGAAGCATTCAGGTATATCAGGCTCCAGTAAACCACAACTTTACATTGTCAGATAGTCAATTCACATTTTAAGTGAAAGCACAAAACACTATTCTTACACCAGTAATTGCAATACAAAACTGTAATGTCCTGAAGGTCCATGGTTACTTTGTAAGCTCATGTAGAATAGTGTTAACATGCCTAACTTATAACCGAGACATCACAGGTACAATTCCCATACGGATGAAACTTACACCTTAAAGTTTTTCGCTGCTCAAGTAATGATCGTCAAGTCATGATGGATTTTTTTAGATCCACTCCTGTTACACAGGATATTGATAATTATCTTCCCAACTCCTATTGGGCGTCTGGCATCTCTTAACCCGCAAAGTTAACAAAACCATGCTTGCTTGGTTAATCAGTCATTTTAGATTCTCAAGATTTTACTGTGCAATTAATTATTAGTTTTCTCTATTTTAGCCCTTGCACGATGTACTTAGCCAAGTGTGCTTAAAAGTTTCAAGACAAAATAAATTGAGTCCGTGATAGTTATTAGGCAATGGGACCAAACTGCAAATTGCTAATTATTTATGTGAATGGATTCATAACATGGCGATTCCGTCTCATTTCTGTGTAGGTTGTGATCAGAATACTGATTAAAGATTCATATAATTACTGTATAGTTTTCTGTTGTAAAAGCTACACCCCTTTCATAAAGAAGATCTTTAACTCACTAACATACATACTAACTCACATAATTATCAAGCAAACAAGTACACGCACCTTCTCAAAACTTTTTAAGCTATTGTTTCAAGAATCGTTCGTCCGAGAGTGTTACACCAAAGCAACCTTTGTAACTAGTTTAGGTATTGTTACTCATATCCAAACATTTTATGTCAATTGAAGGCCACTTATATAAGATTATAAACTTGTACGATAATAACAAGGTATTGCCTTTTTTCCATGAGTAAACCGGGATGATCTTGCACATCAAACTTTCACAGTATTTATTGATATTTTGGAAATATCGTTTATAAAGGGAGTGTACCATCTTTAACATTCTTTGCAGGACGTGAGTCACATCAGATTTCTGTACAATTTTGCATTAGAAATCACCTTAGAGAATATTTACACTCGGAATTTAGAACAACTGTGTATAATATGATGTTGAAGTAACCCCCAAATTAAGATGCTGATGTGAATGGCAATGAAGTAGTTAAGCCTGCGCTCCAAATCTGATTCAGTGATTTTAATTATTTTACTGAATATTCAGCTAATGAGGTGTTATCGTCTGAGAAATAAGCGGAATGTGCTGAGGTTTTTACTTTCAGGGCAGTGCAATTCAGTAACAATCAGTGTTAATCTCTTTTTAAACAGTGAATACCAACAAGCAGATTAATCAGTAATATTGTACTGATTCGAGTGAAGCAGTTTCAACAAATCTGCAGTCAAATTCGCTGATTTGGAACAGCTTTTACTGTTTAGATTTTAGAGTGGGAGACATGGGTGATGCAGTGTGGCGGTATCAGTGTGTTGTCCTTCCAGAGCCTGGATCCAGTGGCCCGTAGGAGAAGAGATATCGGCGCTGAGGGCAACCAGACGTTGGGTGACCCGGTGAAGCTCATCAGAGTCATCAGAGTCATAACCCCTGACGACATCGACAACAACAGCCTCGCAACCATCGTCGCCCTTGACTCCGCTCAAGGTAAGCTTCCTAATCGGTACTGCAACCAGAGGTGTCTGCGGAAATGTCAAAGCTCTCGACTCTAGCCACATATCTTGGGTGTGAATCGGGATTCATGTTCTCAAGCCAGAATGTCAGAGACAAATATGGATAGTATGTAGTAAAGCATGGAAGTTTCAGCTTTTGGGGATGAGCAAACTAGAGAATCTTGCTAGTCATCCAAATTGATTCAGTATCCTTTGAATATGACCTCTTTCCGCTTGCAGTTTAATGCACTGTTGGGAGCCTTTGTCGTCTAGGTCCGAAATTCCAAAACAATCGGCATTGCAGTCTGTCTGCAGTTGCTCAGCGCGGGGTCTTCCCAAAAGTGTGAACCATATTGTATGCATGTCGCGGTTCCTTGCATCCAGCATGAGATCCACCTGAGAAGGTTGATCTACACAGTTGGGATCAGGTGGAGGAACATGTTTTCCCAGTTGGATCCTTAGTAGTGGTGCAACCAGAACTTGGAGGTGTCCGTAAAAATATCTCATGTTTGAACCCTACGGTATTAAATGATGCGAAAAGCCTGACATGAGCAGGTAAATAATCCAGTATCCTGATGTGTAATGGGGCAGCGATGGCTGAGCAGTTAGACTACTCGCCTCTCACCAAGGGGGACCAGGTTCAATCCCCGGTCGGCTAACTCTCGGATTTTCGCTAGTGGGAGTCGTCTTGGACGATGCGTCGTTGGGTCGTTGGGTTTCTTCGGGAATCTCTTTTTTCCTCCGCCCTTGCATTCCGGTGCGGCTACATTCTCACCTCATTTCACCCTCATCGGCTTTCAAGACCTCGTTGTTACGAGACGCCCAAATCTCTCAGCTCAACCTGACGTGTAACTCTTGTTACACTGTGCACTGAGGAATGTAAATTGATAGCTAAACATGTGGGAGCTCGAGACAAGTTATTACTGGGCCAGCTGCCAATCTGTGTTTAAACTGTTGCTGAAGGGGTATCTTCTGATAAACATGTTATCGGTCAAGTTTTTCTTAATTCCTCTGTTCTGTATGCATTTCACGAAACAACGTTTGGTGGAAACTTGTGCAAATGACGTGCAATAATCTAACCTAAGTTCATTCTGAGCTGTTTTAGGGTGTAAAGTATTACCTGTAAAGATGACTTTAGGCCTTCGCGCCTATTGTGACAATCGTATCTCGGCTTTCGGGGACGAGCTGCATAGAGGTTGTAGGATTTACTGATGTTTTTCCATGAATCGGCAAGCATCTTCAAAGTTTGAAATCAACCCTGGAAATGTGTTGAATTAGAAATTGATTTTCGGCCCCGAAAATGCCTGCTGAAGTGAACGACAGTAAATAATATTGCCTCGGTGTAGCTCATCCTCGAAATCCACTTGCTAGAATCATTACTATCTGTAACACTACATAAGCTATGTATAGGCTGTTCACGATAAACTGAGCACTTTTGGAAGACCTTCTTAAAATCTACTTGTATGTTGCTTGACGCTTTCAGTTCAACGTTGCGATGTGAAGCTATTTCCCTTCCGCCATCGTCAACTTAACTGGACGCCTTTCAGTCAACGTGATCTTAAAATACATGCACGTGGGGGAGCGACATTTTTCAAAGGTTGATTTCAAAAGTGCTCAATTCTACGGCGTTCCCGAAGAGAAGTTTAAGTAAGGAATGCCAGATTTTCAGGAGAGGCCCAAGAAAGTCTAGCTGTATTTGCAGGATCGATAATGTGACCATGTATTTTTTAAATAATGTTTAATTTGTTTCCACTTTTATAGTTTATTCGCGGTATCTCCATACTCTTTGAATGGAACCTTTTAAAAAATTACCCATCTATGGCATATTTGGTCATTTACTAAATATGCCATACATCAAAAGCGTCCTCTATTACGGTGAAGACAAAAGTATCTAATTTTTGATTAAGCTGAACTTTTGCTGATATTGTATTCGTAAATTATAATATTTCACTTTTGATTGATAAGAATAAAAACAGATGAAAATTGTTCACGGTGAAATGAGCACTTTTGAAATCAACCTTCGGAAAATGTCACTGCCCCTTCCCGCATTTATTTAATGGTCACGCTGAATGGTATGGGCCCTTTATAAAGTTGGTAACGACGATCAGAAGTTAGTTCCATATCTTAACGTTGCATTAAAAGAGCTGGGAAAAAAATCTGAGGGTACTGAAATTATTTGTTTTTCTTTCTGTATTTTTAATGCGTATAAGTGTAAGAATGAGCAAATTCGTAAAATATTCACTTTTCTAACAATTTCGCTGGTTCACTGGACCTGCACATAAATAAAGTGATAAGGCCCGAGGCAATGTTAATTTTATATATGGCGGATGTATACGGAGTGTGCGTAAAAGTTAAACTTAATCAGGGCTTTCAAAATTACTCACTTTATTATTAACGGCCTTTAGGAAATAGGTGAGCTGGCAATGCCTAGAAAGAAATAGTTCTCATCCAAAGTATTATTAAAGTGGGTGATTAGAATGCGGTGCTTTGCCCTTTTGGTGTAATTTTGTAGACTATATTCACCTTTGTCTGCAGGAGTAGAACTTTAGCGCAGGCCTCCAGAAAAATTGGAAGTAACAATGAATAGCAATGTGAATGCATGTGATTATATTTTTAAATTTATATCTTGTAAGTGAGATTGTACAAGTATTTATCTGACTTGACCACCTCTCTTCTGTAACACTACATAAATAAAGGCCGTTCACGACAAAGTGAGCACTATTGAAACCAACCTTAGGAAAAAGTCACTACTTCTACATGCATATATTTTAACGGGCGCACTGAGTGCCATGTGCCCAGCAAAGTTGGTAACGAAGGAGGGAAAGTAGTTCCATGGCTTAGCGTCGAATTAAAAGTATCAGGTAAACACTTCTGTTAATTGATTTAGCTTTCTGATTTTTAATGCATCTAAGTGTAAGAATTGGCATATTTGTAAAATATTTCCTTTTGTAATAATTTCATATTTTTACTTGACCAACGTATGAATTAAGTGATGAGGCCCACGGCAACGAGCCAACAAGTAGATCTTAAGCAGGTCTTTCAGAAGTGCTGAGTCGATCGTGAACGGCCTGGAGGCGTGGTGCGTGTCGAGCAGGGAAAGGTGCAAGGTGTGTCGTGTTGCGGCAGGTCGGGACGCGGTGTGCGTGTCCCTGCCGAGCTTCCTGGCGGCCGCAGTGCTGCTGATCCTGCTGCTGGTTGGCTCGTGCCTGCTGAGCGCGCTGCTGTGGCTCAGGACCAGCAAGACGCCACACAAGTTCGCCAGCACTGTCAAGCTCAGCAAGTTCCCCAAGGCCTGATCAATCCCAGGACGAGTCTCCACGCCAGCCCCTACGTGTCCGTGGGCACACCGTGCACTCGCGCTGAGTATAGGCTATTCACGCTAAAGTGAGCACTCTTACTTAAGGCCCATCCAACAGGCATTAACCACTAATAAATATATCTCATTGCAGTCTCAGGCATTACATTTTGAGGGTAGTGAAATGTATTCATTGTGTTTATTAGTCACGTTGCAATGTTTGTATTAGAAAGCAGCAGGAAGATGTAAATTGGATGAAAGGAAAAATTTAGCAGGGCCTTAAAAAGTGCTCACTTTCCCGTGAACAGCCTATAGAGACCTGAACATTTCTCACTATCATTAGAGACCCGAGAAATCCGCGAGTTCAATGACCTGTAGGCTAGACTCCACAATCCTATATACTCTTTTACAGATATCAACTGTTTATTGGTTGATTATTGTGGTAGTAAAAGGCGATGGTTGGGGGCACAACTTATTCCTAGGGACATGCAAAATTCGCGTTATTAAATGGCATCATGCTGAACTACACGGTATTGTATATACCGGACCCCATTGACTGCTGCATATATGTGAAGCCAAGCCCTTTATGGCTGAACTGCGTGTGATTGGGGCATACAATTGTGAAGTGTTCATTTACTGTCGCAGAGTTACTCAGGGCGTGCCAAGTAAAGTATGGTCCAATAACAAACGTTTTGCAAAGGTACACTTGTTTAAAATTTAACGTGTCCTCAAATAATAACGCGAATTTTGCAGGTCTCTACTTATGGCATGTTTTTTATTGGCTCATTTATCTCCAGGAGGTGTCAAACAACACTTCAGCCAATTATAAAAATCACTTGAACGTACATGTGTGTGAATTCCAACTTGTCTAGAAATGAACCCGCGAAATTCTTGGGTCTCTAGTAATCATTCAACGACAGGCTGAACTCCAAGTTGCTGTGTGTGTTTGGCCAACTTCAGCCATTGGTCAAAAAATGTTTGGTATGCCTAGGAGGACTCTTGAGCCAGTAATATAGGTTCAGCGGTGGAGTGGCCAATTTCTTTTGAGGAGATAAAGCAGATACGTGACGTTGATTACAGTGCATCGGCCAATGAAACCACGAACTGTGGCCACTTGTTTATAAGGCAGTGGAGTCTATCTTGTCACCGAAAGATAACATGAATTTTACAGGTATCGAACGATGAGGTAGACCGCTTATTCGTCTTCTGGCATATACTCTACATTGACCTGCCCCAGATCAACACAACTGTCTAAAGTCACATGGTCAACAGCGATGAACGTGATTGTTTATATCTTGATTTTTAAAAGACAAGCACTTCTAAGTAAACAAAATATGTTTACCAATTAGAATTTAACCACAACCCAATCCACGGCGTTTTCGCGTGTCATATTGGCAGAAAAGTGGTTGAATGTTGGGAGAGGGAGATTGGTTGTGCGCAGCCAGCGAGATCGGTCTACCTCATCTTTAGTCTATAGGGTAGTCACACGAATCACTTTCCTTGCTGCCACCCCACACACTCTGTTCATAACTCCACACGCTCTGTACATAACTTCACACACTCTGTACATAGCTCCACATTTAAATACCTACGTCATGAACGTACAAGGAGAGCAGCCTGAGCCCGACTTTACAGCATGTACATCTCAGTGTTGTCTATTCGCGGTTTCTTCACACTTTTTAAAACAAACCTTTGAAAAATCACCCCATGTATGACGTGCTTAGTAGTTTCCTAAATATGTTACTTATGAAAGCCGTTTTATACTTGTGTTAATATAAAATTACCTTATTTTCCGTTAAAATGATCTTTCACTTATATTTTACTTATAGATTACTAGCGACCCGACCCGGCTTCGCGCGGGTGCGATTTACAAATATGGCGTTGTTTAAAAATGGTTACTGTGGGTAATCCTTAAAAGATATACATATTCTGTCACTGACTTTTTTTTTAGGCGTTTTTGAGATCTACAATTCTGTTGTACGTTAATTTGGCGTAGACCATCTCTTATGGTTTAGTCAGCGTAAGCCATGTAAGCGCCGGAAAAGCGGCTTTTTCCGACTTGATTAGAAAACGTCGACATTTATCTACTATCCTTACATTAAATATTAATGCATTGTATACTAAAGCCTTTCTCAAGAAATTCTCTAAATTGCGGTGAAAACCGCATCAAAATCCATCAAGTAGTTTAGAAGCCTCATCCGAATACACAGTCACCACGACCGGGCGACTTTGTTTTATACTATGCATAGATAATATTTCAATTATAATCGACATGAAATAAAACAGAGACAACATAGGTGTGTTGGTAATACCTAGTAACAAATAGTTTGTATGCAAAATATAACTAAACTGAGTGCTCACAAATGCGGTACGCTGTCCCTTTGGGGTAGTTCCTCAGACTTGGTTAAGCTTGGTTTGCGAGAGGCAGACGAATATCCTGAAAGTATAACTTTGTCAGGGCTTCAGGAAAGTCTGAAGTAATCTCAGATGAACTACACAAAGTAATACATACACAACGAAATTTGTCAGAAAAGTAAGATTTGAATTGCGTGAGGATATAAGAAGGCATGTACACCGGTATCCCAATAGTCATGGGGCAGCAGTATGTGAGGGTAATATTCGATGGCCTCCGACATCGCGTGAGTGAGTGTGTGCTGGCCGTGACATCGCCAGTGAAGCCCTTCGTGGGCTTTGCGTACCCCCCACGATAATGCACCGGGTCACTGGCCCATCCCGTCCAGAATTGTTTCGAGGGATACTCTGCAGAGTTTCAACAACATGTTGTTGCTACCTCGTTCTCCTGACGTGACCACCGAGCATGTATGGGACGTGAGTTGGGTGGGGAGGTCACCACGCACACAACATCCTACACAACGAGGCACTATCCCTACGGAAAGAGAGGACACTCAATGTTACAGAGTGGGCCATGAGAGATTCTCATTCGTCTCTGCCCAGTGGCGCTGCATTCTAACTACGGGGGCAGTGGAAACACAATCAAGCACTGTGCGCATGCGCTGTATTTTTTTTACTCTTCCACCGTGTCACGTGTGCCTTGTTTTGTTTACTTGAATGGAAATATTAATAATACGGGCATGGCAACTTTGGGAAGTTACGAATATTTTTAAAAAGTAAATGAACTCAACTGTACTGTAGTATGTCACTTCTTTATTCCAGCTGTTCTCTGGATGTTGCTTTGCGAATTGAGAGGTAAAACATGTAACCTACAAAGTCGATGCAAAACGTGAAATCTCTTATGGTGCATTTCTAAAAACATTCGAAAATCAATTCCTTCAAATATTCTGAATGTGCTTAAGTCGATAAATACACGCGGAAATCTTGTTACAATTAAGGTAGGCTAGCAATCAAAATTATTAAACGTAACAATACAAATCCACAACATCCCTTGCCAGCGTTTTAAATAATTTAATATGAACAAGGACAAGAGGATGTTGGGTACATGCGACAGTGCTGCTGCAATTTAGCTACGGACATTGAACGAAACAGAAAATAAGGACCTCCAAGTCCTATTAGAGTGTCTCCCGCCCGGCCGGCTGATCCTTCACCTACAAATAACAGGGAGCTGTGGGTAGTTATCCAGGCGGCATGGGCCAAAATCCATTTACAGGTGTTTCATCCACTTGTGAATTCTATGCCATTGCGAATTACTGCACTTCGCTGGGCTAGAAGAGGACCTAAACGTCACTAGACCTTATCCCATGACGGTTGGCATGTCACTATTTTTTTACACTGAAAAATATTTTGCTAGAATTTTCATAGTTGAATTTTTTTCAAAAAATAAGTTTAAATAAGTCTATTGTAAGTGAAATTTAAAAGCGCAATTAATTCTTTAGCCTTGGAAGTTATCATTTTGTAAGTGTGATGGATATGCACAATATCAAACATTAAAAATATTTGTAAACATTAGTAAATACAACTCGAGTAAATATTATAATGGTCTTTCTTAACGTTTTTTTTTTTGCATAATGTGTTTCGTAAAGTATCCAAAACAGAAATACGCTTAAAGTTTCATTAAAAATTAAATTTTTTATATTCGTTTTTAAAAAAATATTTCAAATAAGTAAATTCTAGTAAAATATTTTTCAATCTTACGAAGTATATGCTTTCTTCGTCAATATGCTACTTAAATATTACCTTGTTTTGTACAATTCCGTAATGTTTGTACTACTTTTTAATTAACTCTGAGTGTCGTACATTAGGGCACGTCGTTTTTTAATTAACTCTGAGTGTCGTACATTAGGGCACATCGTTTTTTAATTAACTCTGAGTGTCGTACATTAGGGCACATCGTTTTTTTTTTAAGCCACTCTACTTGTACCTTAAGCACTTAATCTCCTCGGTCACGGTCGTCTGTTTGCTGGACGTTGCGTACAAAGTCTGCACTGTACACAACAACAAACAGCATCCCAGCAAGTCCATAATGTGCGGGAGTCAGCATTCGTAGGCGAGACAATACTTCGCAGTTTCACAAACACCTGCTGCCAATAACATCACACACAGAATATATTTTATTGGTTCTGACATATCGACATATGACTGTGCACTGTACAGATAATGTTGTTCGTTGCAACTCCTGTAGTAATATGTTTACTTTTGGCTGAGCGAGTTAAGGGCGTCAGATACAAGGACGCTTAATATTTGATCCGAAAATGAAAACACACCAATACATACCAAACCATTTTACTCATACAAGTTCAACTACGTTCGCCATAAATGTAAAATATTTTTTTTTTTTTTTTTTTGCAATCCAGACACCCTTAAGCTACGATGGAATTTTGATAACGGTATTCAGCCCAAAAATAACTACGATCGCGCATACGCACTACTGTTTACCTACATTTATTAATGCAGCTGCGAGGAGCAAACTGCACTTGTGAAGTTGGTTGCAATATTGCAATTAAATTACACAGGGGAATCCCCAAGCGAGCTGTGTTAATTTTTTACAGCAACGATTCACGTAAATTGATCACATATGACAACTTCAGTTCGTTTTTATAGCTCTTCGCGGGTGTCTGGGTTATATCTGGAGCATGTTTTAATGACTCCGGTATTTTTTCCTAAGTAATTATATATAATATTGGGGTATCAGGCACTTCAGTGACAGTGCAGCATAAGTTTGGAATACAACACAAGTATAACAAAGAAAAACAAAACTCACAGTTACGATGGGAAACAATTTCAAAACTGTCTTTAAGTGCAGTAAAGCTGTCTTTAAGTGCAGTAAAGCTGTTTTAAGTGCAGTAAAGCTGTTTTTATAAACGTAAATTGAAAATGAGTCGTGCCATAAGTTCAAACTTACATAAGAACAGTTACCATTTTAAGTTCGTTGTTTACTGTCGATTAAATAAAGTAATTTTCGTGCGCTGAAATATACTCATAAAAGTGATTTTGTGTAAACGATTAATTATTTTTATGTTAAGATGTGAAATTTTATATTAAATGCATGTGTTTTCAGTATAATTTGTATGCGAGTGTGTAATTTTTGTTGTAAAATAGACTATGATTTAGTTCTTAAGAACGGTCCTTTGTACATTTTTTTTTGTAATAAATGATGTATGTCAATTTCAATCTCTTTTATTTCATCACTGTCTGGTAGGAGAGTATGATATGAAAATGTATACGAAATAGATGTATTGCATTCTACGCGCATGTAAAAGCAAATCTGGAAAAGTGAAAAAGGGCAACGATACAAAACACTTACTTTTTTACAGTTTTTACAGGTATTGATGTAAGAATACATTCGTAAGGAATATGCTTGAACAAAAAAGGATCCTAACAGCAACATGTGAAACCATTTTCTTCAAGATTTTTTGCTGATAAAAATTACATAATTTTTATTTTATCCGAATGAGTCATGTTCTCTTAAATATGTGTAGAATACTGATTTTAACATAAAACTACATCTTACACAATTGAAAAAAAGTGTGTAATTATACGTTTTGAACTTCAATTCACCAACTAGGAATATAAAGTTAAAATCACAATATTTGAGCTGTGGATGGAAAGTTAATGATCTACTAAAAGATGCCTTTTTTGTGTTCTCATAGCCATGAAATATATTTAACTTACATTTTATATGTGGTATTACTCCATGGCATGTGAACGACTTTTATGAAGATATAATACCTTTTGACTAACAGTTTAGCTTAATTTTAAGACTCTTGCATGAAATTGGAAACTGTAGAAGTATGTTTAAGTCCTACCACCAAAAATACTTTACATTTAATTTTCAGTCATTTCCTAGACTTAGAGGTTAAGCAAATGTCTACCACGCAGGAATGTTGCTAAGAAATCCACAAATTCTCTTTATCGTGTCTGTGTGTAGAGAAGAGTGAGTAGATAAAACATTAAAAGCTATTTGACAGTGGTCAGGCCAATAGTTAAATACTCAAGTGCCTAACAAACATGAACTAGAAAACGTCTTCAATCAGAAACTGATGGGGGCCGTGGCGGTGAAATGTTTAGGCTACTCGCCACTCTCCTAGGCGAAACGGGTTCAATCCCGGCTGGGTCACTCACTGATTTTCGCATGTGGTAATCGTGGCGGTCGATGCCGCTGTTCGGTGGGTTTTGTCGGTGATCCCCTCCCCCCTGCATTCCGGCGCTGCTACATACTCACCTCGCTTCACCCTCATCGGCTCTCCAGATCTCGATATTGAGGGCACCGCCTACCTGCTCACAGCTAAAAAATGTAAATAGGCATTAAAAAAAAATAAGTACGATCCCTACGAGCATATATTTTCAATGTACATAAGCAGTATGCACTCTTTTGTGAAACATAAATTTGAAACAACTCCTTGCAAACAGGCTATACATGTTATGAAAACATCTCCGCAGAAATCTCTTCGGTCGCTCATTTACTCATTCAAAAACTGATGGAGGAGCGCCTGCAGGGTAAACTACGTACAAAGTAGGTATGTAGTGCGGGTTGCATACCAGTACACAGCAGGCTGTGGTCGCGCACAATGGGCTGTGTAGACGATCTGGGCGGCTACAAATATTTCTCCACTTCAGCTAACGTCATTGGTGCGCTTGGGCAAACACATTGTATTTCATGGAACCATAGATATTTCTCAATGAAAAAAACAAACCTTATCTTGGTAAATTCCAGACACTGTTATGTTACAATAATGGTAAATACACCAAAGCGCTATCTTGTATAACAGTTTTAGCTATAAGTTACCCGGTATGCTTCCTTTTCAGGGTAACACTCCAATTTAACTTTCAGGGTGTCATAACAAGATGCGATGCCCTTCTCAAAGGGCGTGGCAGGAGGCTTATACACAGCTCAGTAATGCAAGTGAAAAGCTTTCGAAAACCAAATGTATAAGACAAAGCCACGAAGTGTAAGGATTTTTGGCAAGAACACACATGAATTCTCTCAAAACATTGCATACTATATGTGATATAAAATACCACTTGGGATTCAAACTTTTATCAAACTGTTTGTTTTAAAAATGATACCCAGGAGAAATTTAACGATTCATAGGTGTTGACACATGAATGCCCATTCATATTATTTTGCGCTATTATAAATACAAATTTACCTAGGATAAATAATTTTATATTTTAAAAATTACAATATTGAAAAAAGTGGAACTTTTCCTTTTTAGATATTCCAAAATTAATTAGATAAGTAATCACCCAAATTTTAAACAGTGCTTATTACATTTTATATATTCTATATGTGATTATGCTACCAGGCTAATTATACAACTTTCACACGAAAGTTTTCTTTTTATATCACTCCTACTTATGTTTCATGAATACAATGTCTCACAAAGAAAGAGGTTTCAATACAAAGATTCAGATATTTCAATTATTTTCGTAACATTATATTCTACAATTTTAAATTTTTCACTCAAAAGTGATTTTCTAAACGAGTGTTCCACAATTACTCATTATTATATGTCTTTCTTTTGGGCTACTTGAAAAATATTCAGACTCATCTATTTTCTTAACTTTCTTATTATTTTACTAGAAAAATTACTACATCTTTTAAAAACAGTGCTGCATTTCAGTATAAAACAGCAATCTAAAATCATTGATTCCTTAGTTTTATTCCAAAATGGCTGAGTTACTAAAACATAAAGATTTTACTTAATAATCTTTTTAGTTTTCATAAGTCGCGTTTGGTCACAAAATGGCTCTTACTTTAAACATAAGAAAGCTTTTGCAAAAATTCTATCAGCCATTTACTAAGAAATTATATCCATAAATAGAATAAAAATGCCATATCTTTCTGGATGGACATAGCCGCCATCTTACCTGTTTTCTGACCTGAAGGGTCAAAATTACATTATATCAGTTTACTTAACTTGCGGAGAAGTCCAGGAGGAAAGTAGGTCTTTGAACCTACCGCCCATCTCCCAGTATTTTATTCTCTAGGTTCGGGCACACAGCATTTTAAATCTGGCCAATCACGGCCCGGAGAACACTCGATAATAGTCCTGGGACGTCATAGAAATTCTTCTTGGTTGGTGCCGACTTCCTTCCACGTGGTCTCACTTCCGGCGATCACGTCATCAGTGGCGCCACTGCGCCACATGGCTGCCGCTCGAAGCTCCAACGTCCGCGAGCTCGCCAGTATACCGTCGGCGCTTGCTTCAGTCGGAGGCCATATCGCGTCGTGGAGTGAAGTGTTATCAGACCTTGTCGTAAACACGGCAGGTCGTCCAGCAAACATGCAAATCAGGTTGGTCTTACTATTGCGTGTAGGAAATGTAGTTTTCATTTTTGATAATAAAAACTGTCTTTCATGTGAAGAACGTATTTTCTGTCGGGACGTAGAACGCAGTAATTTTTTCCCTTGCCTCGTGGTAAAGAGGTACGTTTAGCGGACAGTCAAAGGCGGGCATGGAGACACTTGTCTCAAAGGATATAGGTTTTTATGAGCGCTCCTTATTAGCTCCTGTTGTCTTCGAGGAAGGCTCGCTTCTACGAACATCGATTGGGCCCATGATGAAGTCAACTGCGTTTGCATTTTGTAGCTCGCTTTAGTGAACTGGCGATATCTCCAGCTTGTATGACTCATCTCTCTTCCCGCACTCTCCTATTTCTAACTGAGCAGCATAGTCAGTAATTTTACATAACTAATCAGTTTCCCGGTTTTTTCTAGTTTCGTTAGATTCAACAAACGACCTTTATGACTGTTCTGGTCGATTCGCTATATTGGCATGTTAAATTTATGTCATCAAGCCAATCTATAGGTTTGTTCTATTCGGACGCTCTTTTTGACCTTTTGTCTCTTTTGCGGTCCATCCACCGGAAGCTGTATGGCGACGGGTGTTCCATTCGTCAGGTCAAAATGCCCTTGGGTCATTTAGATCACACTTTTTGCTTCTTCTCGCAAGCAGGAGTTGCCAGGGTAAATCGTATGCTGGGTGGATTTTGGCAGGCTTCACTGGTCCACCATCTTCGTTGTTTACCAAACGAGAGCATCTTTTACCCTCAACTTATCTTCGAAGAGATAGTCCACTGAATTTAAGATGCTGGGGATGATGAAATGCATTTTAAAATTACATATGTTGGAAAAATTAATTTGTGAACTATCACAATAATAAATATGTCAGCTACAAGGCGTCTGCTATAATCGCCATTGTGATTTTTATACACGAAAACGCCTAAAGGTATTCCATTCGCTTTGAAGAGGTTAACAACTCTTTCTAACCCAGGTCACTTTAACTTCAACTCTCACAACTCCCGAAGAGCAAACTTTTTATTTCTCATTTCTGACTTGAATTGTGGAAATCGTTCTTTATCTTTCTCACGTTGTTGTCAATTATCCAGTTGTAAAAGGTAATTTCCAGATATTCTACTTTTTGTTAATGTTATTAAAATCTTGTTGCTGCAGCGTTACTCCCGGATTTTCGCAAGTGGGAATCGTGCTGCTGGTCGGTGGGTTTCCTCGGGGATCTCCCGCCCTTGCATTCTGTCACTTCATTCAGACCTCATCGGCTCAAGACCTCGTTGTTAAGAACCGCTCAAGTCTCTCTACCTGTTGCTGTAGGCTGTTCACTGTAAGATGAGCACTTTTGAAAGCCCTGCATAAGATCTACTCGTATTCACATTGTGTATTCTTCCTCCTTATGTAAAATTAGCATTGTCGTGGGCCTCATCATCTTATTCGAGTGTGGGTCAAGTGAAACTGTGAAATCATTAAAAAAGTAAATATTTTACAAATCTGCTCATTTTTACACTTCGATGCATTAAAAAGAACAGAAAGCGAAATAAATAATAAAAACTATCAGAAATGGTTACCCAACATTTTTTATTCTACGTTAATATATGGAACTAGTTCACATTCATCGTTTCCAACTGTACTGGGTGCATGCCACTCAAGACGCCCGTTAAAATATATGCCGGTAGGGACAGTGACTTTTTCCTACGGTTGATTTCAAAAGTGCTCACTTAATCGTGAACAGCCTTCGTGTGATAATAGATAACTGTTTTCGAGTCATGCCTCTCACATTTGAAAGATCTAAACACCATACGAGCTATGCTAAACAGTAAGTTATTTTGTCGATTTTACACCTACTCATTTGCAAATAGTTTTACCTCGACAAACCGAAAATGTTAGTAACGAAATTTACATGCAACCTAAGTACGACCTAAGCTTTAGTCTAGCTCCAAAATCAATTCATGGGCCTATGTCAGATATAAAAATGAAAATTTAGGATATTTGCATGTCTTTTGGTGCCAACTCTCCAAATAGCCACCTTGGGCGAGTACGAGCACATGTGTCTCCCAGAGTCGTGGAGAACCATTGCATGGCAGAATTCATCCTCACTTGATCACTTGATGTAGCATGAAGGTGTGTGGTGTTCTGTACCCACAGCGCTGCGTACTCCTACTGACATCGCAGTTGTTCTCGACAACAGCATTGACGCCTCTCTTCTTTGTGCCACTACTATCTGTTGCACTACTTTAATTTGCCACGGGCACTGTTTTTCTCCGGGTAGGCTGATGTTGCGACCTAGGAGGACTTCAATTGGGGATTGGCTGGTCGCTGTGTTGGTACTCCAGCGGACAGTGAAGAGTGCAGTTGGCAGGTGTTTCGCCCAAGTCATATGCTGCTCCCCCACACGAAGCTGCATTTGAGCTTTTAGTTCTTGATTGCGCCACTCCTTGGGGTTTGCACGTGTGTGGTAATCCATGGTCTTCAGGTGCTGCACTTCCCCACACTGTGCATATTTCCCTCCACTTCTTTCCCGTAAATTGTGTACCATTATCTGTCTGTAAGTCTCTTGGATAGCCCCAGCAGAAAAAGAACTCTCCTTGCAATACTTTTGCTATGCTGTTTATTCGTGCGCTACTTAAGGTATACACCTCAACACATCGAGAGTAATTGTCTGTCACCACGAGTTTGAAGTGTTTGCCGCCTGCTGACTTCGAGTACGGTCCCATCAAATATAGACTGACCATTTCGAAGGGTCGTCTCGGCTTATGTGGTTGCTGCTGTTGCATGCCGTCGGTCCTGCGCATTTAAACTGGTTGCACTTTGTGTGTTGCTGTACCCACTTTTGTGTGCAATGCATTAGTCCTAGCCAGAAGAAATGCGCTTTGGTGTTGCGCACCGTCTTTTCTGCGCCAGGGTTGACCGGCAGTGACATTTGTATGTGCATACGCAAAGACATTTTCTCGACATGCTGTAGGCACATATAATCTCCATGTGGTTTTGTCGTGCGGCGAACATGTCTCTACTATACCACACACTACGCGCCATCCCTCGGAATTTTCAGTTGCACATTTAGCTTTCTGCACCTGCACAAAGGTGCAACCTGCTTGCGCAGTCACCACTTCCTGACACAGATCCGAAATTAACACAACACTGGTTACCACATCCATCTCATGTAATTTCGCTTCATGTAACAGTTCCTGGGTGTCATGTGGTAAGATGTCTTCCCACTCAGTATCATCATGTACAATTACCACCATATTCGGTGCTCGGCATAACATTTCGGCGAGTTCATTCTCACACCTGGGGACGTGCTCTACAACGAAGTCATAGACTTGCAGTAGCAACACCCACTGGGTGAGTTTACTGCGAGCCTTTCACATGTTGTGTAACCACATAAAGCACCTGTTATCTGTGTGCAAAGTGAATCTCCGATACTCCAATTATAACATGTACTTTTTCAACGCCCAGACGACAGCCAAGCACTCGTACTCAATGATGTCGTAGCGCCTTTCTGTCTGACCTAATTTTACGCTCGCAAAGTCAATTACCCGTTTCTCCCTGCTCTTGCTGTGTTTTTATTCATCAGGGTTTGTTTATGTTGTGACACGTCACAAAGTGTAGAGGATATATTTGTGTTCATTGCGAGTGTCACATGTCTATTTGTTTACATTTTAAAGAAGTGTCAATATATGTTTGCATAACGTGACCAGAGTTCTGGGTCACGTGACATATACAGGTTTGTGTAGTAAGTTTATTATTATTGTTTCCAGAGTTGATGTGTGCATTTGAGATTCAGTTTTTAAATGAAGAAATATTATATACAGTGAAAAGAAGTCGTGCAATGTTTGTTTACCCTTTCCATAGTACACCGTACCACGTTTCATTTGTCCCAAAATAATAAAGCTTCACTTAAACATTAAGGTAAGTAGTGTACTACAGTTATGTACACTAATTTTAATTATAAGAAGGTAATTTTCAGTGCTATGATTGTTAGTTGTAGAATGTTTATTCATTTGTGTGATTTTCGTGTGACCACATGTTGTTGTGATAGTGGAGAGACATAACCTAAAAGAATGGCCAGCAGGGCCAGGTGGTGGAGGCCACACACGAACGGCAGGTCTAAGGACAGTGTCCGCAGACTATAACAAACCATGTCCGATTACCTTTTATTTATTTTTGAGTGTTTTATGAATTATTATACATTGCATAGTAAAGCCTAGTGTTATACAGTTGTGTACAAATGAATGTGTCATAAGGGACAGTATCAAAGAGACATGCACCTCGTGTGCAAATCACACCAACTGGGTTAGGACACGGACAGTCGTACAAGTCAATTGTAGATACACCGAGTCCGCTCACAACTAATTTTATTTCTCAGTGTATATTTTTATGTGAAGTTTGAAAGTATTTGAAGGGTTATTTTTTCATCTGTAAATCATTGCCATATCCATCCTTGTCTCATGTATCAGAAAATATTTTAATAATGGGATTTGTGTGTCACGCGGAAGCTGTGGTCAGGGGCTGATTCCTGCATGCCCATGTACGTGTGCTGAGTCTTCCGCCTTACAGACAGTTCGCCTGGCCTAGCACCAAAGCCCACACTACGAGTGACATGCACAGTGCAAAGTTCGTGTGAGTGATGCGCCCATACACATAGGTCAATAAGAGGGTAAAGTACAAGCCAGTGCAAGTTAGTGCACACAGTGTCAGGTGCATGTAAGTGCAGTGCCTGGCGCATGGCTGCCAACGAAAAAAGGGCCAAGTTAAAAAGGGCTTAAGACTGGTACTGTAGAACATTCCTAAGGAAGTACACAATAACTTATGCCTTATTATCAGCCTTACTTAAATTAAAGCAAATAACGCAGAGTTATAGTGTTTGCAATTTTTCACCTCATTTGTTTACAGTGTTAAGTCAGTCATTACAAATGTGTTGTGTTTTATTTGTTAGTTTAAAATGTCTTGATAAATTGTTATGTTTCATTTTGAGCAGGTAAGCTTTTATTTATGCAAGTGAGAGAGTTGTTTTGTGGACGGTAGAAAGTAGTACCCACTTGGCACGCTCCCCCACCACCGGGCTATGAAGGCGCCAAGCCAAGTCAGTAATAGCGTCTGAGACTCGCGAGGGGAAGGCTGTGTCGTGTGCATCTGGCAGCATTGATGATTAAAACTGATAATCTTAACTACAACAGACTTTAAATTACTTTTGAACTATTTGTTTTAGCTGCCAGAATGCCTGACCTCTCCCCTTTGGTTTTGTATCACCCAGGGGGACTTAAAGCTACCATAATTAATATTCACCACACGTGTGTCTTTTGTCAGTATCGACCTGCTGGCAGGCTGAGCCCAGCGCAAGTGTAGGTTTTCTCAACTGGGAATTTAAAATAAAAGGCACTGAGAAATGTGTGAAACAGGACTTCAAAGTGCTCTCATTTGTCCAACTGCAAGGTTCTTCAGGGTACGAGCCCTTAGAATACCCGCCAGTTTCTATGCAATCTTTCAGTGTTAAATGTATTTTATTACTATTGCAAGTTATCGTATTTTTGGGTGTGTGGACCAGCCGATAGGCCACCCGGCAGTGCTGGTAATTATCATGTAATAAGGCGTAGCACCCGCCGAGAGGTTGCCAAAGAGAAATTAGTAAAACTTATTAAGCATCAACAGGAAGGAATCAGTGGAGTAGTGTGGATTTCAACGCCCTGGGTCGTCGGCCACACTGCCCGGAGACAGAAGAGTCAGCTATACCAACATTGATGCTGTTGGGACAGTGTCTGACACTCTGGGTAATACGTACATATCCTAACCTCAACCTTTACCGCACACCAGATTCGCTTCACCTGTTCATTGTTCAGACACACATACTGAGCCTCCCGGGCCTACAGCAGTTTTACCGATTATGTAGTATGCAATAGCTAAGTTTAATTCACTGTAAGATTTTCTTATTTTTTTCACGCCCGGAGAGAGCACCGTTTCACAACCCCGGTGTTTTGTACACACCAGAGATGTAACTTACCATAAGCCTTTGTGTATCCATGTACTAGTTTTTGCAGTATAGGAGCTCGCCGAGCAGAGTGGCCAATCAAACTTTGTAAGTGCCCTGTGTGGGAAATATTTTTAATAAATAGTGTGAGAAAGTTTTTCACGTATTTGTTTATTTTGGCCACGTCTCGGCCTTGTAACCTAAAAATGCACATGGAAAATATGAGTGACAAATTTTTTTGGGCATGAGGGGGCCCAAAACAGACACCGAGAATGAGTTATGTACCGAGGGAGGCTGACAGCCCTTGTTAACCCATGTTTCAGGAGTTTCATAACCAAAATCTTCGTCGTTTACAACATCAGCTTTGTGGACACAGAATACAGTCGGTACAGGAGGTACAGCCACTTTCGGTGATAGGCCGTACGCCCCCGAGATCAAGAGTCATCATTTTCGCTGCTGAGCGGACTGGTGCTTCCTGGTAACATTTTCACCCCAAAAACCAAGCTGACACTACACTGTTTGCAGCACCCAGGGAATTAGTATGGTGACGGCCGTTGTATGTTATGTCTGGGCGGGTGTCAGTGCTCCCCTCAGTGTAGAGCAAGAAGTAATGCATTGGGTAGTGGCCTCCTAAATGTGGCCCCCAGATGTGCATGCATATCTGTAGGTGTCTTAAAGAGCGGTGAAACTATAACCATCCTTTGTCTGGTATAGTAGAGGCTATCTAAGCTTCCTCTAAATGCTTATTAATCGATGATGGATTGTTTTGGGCATCCCACGCTGTGACCACACACATTTTTGGTGAAGAGATAGTGAAGCGATCTTAGTAAATGAATTGGATGCCGAATTTTCAAAAACAAACTCGATTTATTTAACTTGCTTCCTCGCACGAGGCACTTATAAGAACATAGCTCCTATCAAGTCGGAGCACACTTAAACTGTTAAAATGATGCGAAGCCGACAATGGTTACATGAAAAATTAAGTCCCAGATGTATAAAAGACGTGCTGGGTTGCTGTGTGGCACTCTCCCTGGATAATAAACCACTTACGGTTCCATTACAAAAGCTTGACTATTGATACTTTACATGATTTGAAATAAAAATGGTGAAGGTCCACGGAGGATGCGACGATGTGCGTCCACACAGCACCAAGGCTACCATGCTACTCTCTTGGCATCGGGCAGACTGCCTACCAATTGGCCAGGCTGTCCCGTGCAACTTACAAAAAACCTTTAAATTAATTTTATTGTGTAGTATATAATGAATGATGCACTAAGATGATTTCAAATGATAAAACATAACAAAAGAACACTTACGTTTGCCCATTAAAATAGCTAATATTAATATAAAGATTAATATTTGTTACACTGGTATGTGGCGGCGTAATGATAACATTGTGTCCTGTGTTCACAACACATGATTTCTCCTTTTGACTGTGGGCAAAATAAATTGTCCCACTTTTAGTTTTATGTGTCATTTCACTCAGTTTTATATGTACTTTGCAGTGTTCATAGTCAAAGTTATATCATTTGCAGCTTTTATACACTTGGTTCGGAAACCCTCATGGTCAATGTGTACATTACGTTGCGGAGGTTCCTAACAACCTAACCTCACAATACTGTTTTGAAACTGGCATTATACTGCCTCAATACTAACTTTCTTATATATGAAAAACTTATTTATTAAATTAGCGATATGCACTTGTGATTTTTGTACGGGAAAATTACACCGTAATTTATTATACAGTCTGCCACTGCTACAAGTGTAGAATGCCGTTTCTGTTAACTGGACCCATTGTGTGCTTTCCACCGGTCAAATATATTTTCAACATGACAAGGTGTCATGTGAGCAAATAAAGATTGAGGTTGGGTTACAGAAGCGGTAAATAGAAAATGTTTAAATTGGAAGTTTAGGATATTTGTTACCCGGAGTGCCAGGTATTATTCTCCAGAACAATGCCAATTATGTCGGTAGAGCTGTCTCATTCTCCTCAGGGTCGTTCGGCCAACGACTACAGCATAATCTCTCCAGGGATTGGAAGTACTCCTCTGCAAAGTATTATATATTCTTGCTTGTGATACTGTGGGATATCAGGGCTCCCCACATGCCCAGACGACACTTTAGTTATGTTGCAGTTACATGTGACCATTTAAAACACTAATATACTTTCGGCATGCTCGGGGTAAAATTGGCGGGAGAAGGCATTGCGTTTACCTGAAATAAATACCAGCGATATTTTGCATGACCGCATAATTTAATAGCTATTACTCTACACCTCAGTTGAGGTAACATACACTATGACGCGTTGCACCTCCAGAGGTGCTGTGATGTCCTCCTGCCTCGCCTGAGAGCAGGTGTAAGACAGGAATGGATCATGTGCTCGGTGCCACGTTCGGTAGAGTGAACGATGTTGAATAAGGGCGTATGGTAGATGCCCTACGGCGACTCAGTATACACTGTCAATATGAAAGAGAGCTAATTTAATTGTCAGTTAAATTATGTTGAATCTAAAATATTTCCTTTGGGGCAAAGCTGTCGGCCACTTCGCATGCCTATATTATATCACTGAATTTACTCTGCTTGAGGTAGGCAGGCCCCGTAAATACAAAACATATACTGAAAAACACTTCAAATTTGATGCTGCTGTGAGGGCGCAGGACCCAATGAACTCTAGAGAGTTAATACAGTAAAGCATGTCTAATTATGGTATGACTGTTTTCTTACCGCAAAGGTACAATGAAATGTTAAGGCAAAGGCCTTAAGTTAGATTTACGTAATAATGCATCTCACGCGTAAAGTCCTTGTATACTACCTCAGGATGCAGGGAGACCTCACCTCGGCTAACTAAATGTACTTAAATTTCTTGAGTTACGTTAACTAATGCGATGAACGAAAATGTAGCCTAGATTGAATTGCAGAGGGAGGTACGCGGAGCTTACCGTCTGCCCTGCCAGTTGTATGGAGTACTGAAGTCTGACTAACACCGTACATCCGGTGAATCCAGCATCAAAATGAAAACATGGAAAAACGAACCTTAATAACTAACATGATAGATGAAACTAACATTGTACATAATTATGATTATTAAACTAAACCACATTGGTGACATACTCATGAATGTCGGAGCACAGATATTGTTAAGAATGTGACATTATGAGTATGTCACCGTACTTAAAGGGTGATATTAAATTTAATGATGCCTCAGAAGGCTGCTTATTGATAGATGATTACATGCAAACTCTTATAATTACCATATTAAAATTGGTGTGTGTCGTAATGGTTATAATTATAGGAATGTGTATGGACGTGACAACACACGGATTTCATAACAAGGGATGGGCTATGCCTTGTCTTCTATGTTATGTTATCTACTCTCTATCTCTCCCTAATTGCTCATGGTGCAATCACTGCTAAAATTGCCTAAAAATTCCCCTATTAATTAATGTGGCAAGAGAGCCGCTCGGCACTTTACCCTTCCTGCGAGAATGTGATTCGCCACCTTTTGACACTACTTGGAGCCACGTCACACTCGGATCCGGCCACGAGGCCCATCGACATCGCACACATCTAAAAGCTGTGGGAATAAGCAGTGCTGCTTATCCCAGTGTTCCCTCCAATGGCTGTGACATATAATGGTCGTGACTTCACGGGACTCACTCATTTAGGCCACATATCCATTCATCATGAGAGTTGCCTCTCGTGAAGAATGTTAAATATGATGACCCGCGGCCACGAGTTACAGGATGGCAAGAAAAGTGTAAACGCTGTTCTAATCGACTTGCACTGATCGAGACCACGACCTAATGTCGATTGGTCGAGGATTGCTGTGTGTTTAATGCATCTGTGATGGAACAAACGGGCACAAGTGCTACGTGGACTTCATGAACACATGACAGACATTAACATTAGACTCTAAAGTATCTGGACCCTTATTTTCATCTAGCCACCAGGTAAGCCACCTCCATTTCCCAGTGGAATAGCATGACCCCTGAGAGCTTCAATTTTTCCATGTAAGTTTTTAATTTTCGAAATACATTTCGCAGTGTTACAGCATTGCCGGTCAGAGTAGCTTGGATTGTTTCATGTCAATAGCCCTCATCAGAGGGATGTAATTTTACCATAATAATAACATGTGTGTGAAATTCTGCTACATTATTTATTTACCTCGCTGTATGTGTGTCTGGGGATGGACCTTTACAATACTCGCTCATTTAATTCACATAAGTTATTTTATCCGCAAATGTTCTGAGTTTTGTGTCGCTTTATATGGGGGTTGGGAGGCCCTGACAGCCCACATATGCATGTGTAATGAGTAGGAGTTTTTCCCACCAAGATCAACAATAGTGCACAGTCAACCGATGGGTTATCGTTTAGAAAACCACATTCATCTGGAGCAACAGTCAACAAAAATTGGATGTCAACACTTCAACTTCAATGGCGAGGAGATTGGTCCTGGGCGGACAGCCCACAACCCCAAGATTAAGAGGAGCAGCATCATCATTGACGTCGCCTGACGGCATCTGGCACCTGCTGGGTATACTAATTCCTACATTTCACCATCATCGCTCTAGAAAACCCAATTCCAATCTTTCCAGCCTCCCACAGGTCATCGGATCGCATCATCAGGATCTCCAAGCATGCTCAATTCGAATGGAGCAAAAGCTTTCTTTGTTGATATTATATCAATTTCGGGCATGATCTCGGATCGACTTTCAAAGCACAATGGTGCAAAAGGAGATAAATCAGTAACATTCAGAGTCTATATTAGAAACATGTACAAAAGAAGAAAATTACTACCGGTAATGTAATGTGTCCTCGCTAGGTTAGTAATCAATATAATGCAATTTATATTTTACTTGTTAGTTCTTTAAAGCAATTACAGAACAGGAGTGTATGTGTTTTTTTTAGGGCAGCGTAATTTAATAGCCAATATCTTAATGCATTCGCATGTGAACTGTTTAAAAACACTGTCAGATATTTAAATCTTATTGTTCTTTTCGTCTTTTATGCTAATAAATGTCACCTTTTTATTTAATTGTGTGATTCTGATATTCCGAACATTATTTGTACTCTAATTTTGTAAATAACAGTTTAGTGTGTGTGTGTCTATATAAATATTTTTTCACACAAATATCACAAGACTAATTTTTAATATATTTCGTGTGGTGGAAAAATTATTATGTTGCAAATGTTTTGTTTTTTTAATGATCAATTCTGTATTTTCCAATCTGATCATTCTACAGGTCGCTCTTAATTGCCTCGGGTGAAGCAGTTTTGGCATTCGATTTCTGCATGAATTCTATGCTACATGACGATTTGTATATATATTATATTTTTATAGTACAGGAAACTTAAAATGCAAAATTATTTTCACTTGCAAGTTTTTAAAAGCAAATTAACATACATATTTAATGCCTTACATGCTGCACATTGTTGTATCTTTGAAAATTATTTTTATTTATGAGTCGTGAGTACCTTAACCTACACATTTTTGAAACTGACATTTTTATAGATAAACCCGATGAAAGAAATGCGTGTACGTTAATGCATAATTTTGAGTATTATTGGCATACTATTACAGAACATCAACATCAAAACAGTTTTGCAAAATAAAGTGCCCCTTTTAGAACATTGCAATTCGCGTAATTTTTAGATAAACTTCTTAAATTATCACCGGTTTTGTTCAAAACATGTTTTTATTTCACAATTGTTTTTATATTTTTAGTGTGTGTTGGTTACGTGACTTACAATAGCGTTCTGCCAGATGTGGTTAGGTGAAAGTTTTGGCAAATTATTGTGATAATATTTTGGTGTAATGTAATACCCGTGCAAAAAGAATTTCTGTTTCACTATTGATGCCATACACAGGAATTGAATTATGCAGGTGCATGCATGAAACTTGGTAATGCCTTGCTTGAGATATAATAGTTGTATAACTGTAGAATTGTTTGTGTTTTGAACAGATGAGAGAAAGTTATTTTTGAACAGAAATGTCACATGAAAGGGTCGGGGAAACATGCAAAATGTTATATTAATGTACTGCATTACGAATATTAAGGTTAACCAAATTAAACATCACACATGTGCATTATGACTTAGATGTAGGTATAAACTTGTAGATCCTGAACCAATTTGGTCAGGTTTGTGGATGAACCAATGTGAACCACCATTCAAGTTTTAATTTGTTCACACGTGTGAAGGTGTCTTTATATTTTCATATACTTAAGTAAATTATCAGCAAATTATAGGCTATTCCGGATATAATTAGCACTTTTGAAAGCACTGCTTAAGATCTACTTGTATGCATGTTGTATATTCTTCCGCCTCATATAAGGCAGTGTTCCAACTTGTGTGTGTGCTCACTCTCATTCTCACTCTGGCACACACTGACTCACTCTAGTGAATTGAGACTTGTGGCCTCTGTAGACCTATGCCTTCTGCATTTTGTCTCTGACTGGAAAGGTATGAGAAATAAATAGTAAAAAATTAAACATTGCTGGCCTTTCACTTTCCTCGAATAAATTTACAGGGTTATTTGAAATAGCAGTGTATTTTAATCCACCAAATTTTTTTAAAGGTTTCAAATCTCTAACTATTATGTGAAATGCAAAGTACTTAATAATAACTCGCATTTAACGTAAAGGAAATGTAAACATAACATTTGTAATTTGTAATGTTTAATATTGTACAGAATATTGTAAATATTACACATTTCACAATCGTAATAATTAAGTAAAGTC
Organism: Dryococelus australis; assembly: GCA_029891345.1. Classification (NCBI taxonomy): domain Eukaryota; kingdom Metazoa; phylum Arthropoda; class Insecta; order Phasmatodea; family Phasmatidae; genus Dryococelus; species Dryococelus australis. Next base: position 103,888,642 of record CM057004.1, read on the forward strand.
AATAAAATATTTCTAACCGCTTTAGAGACAAAAAATATGTTGGAATAGTCGAGGTTAAATTTCAAAACAACTTGGCTGCCAGAGAGTCTGCGAGAGTAGGCTACGAATGAATATCATCTTTCACTCTCCCTCTTGCGCTCTCTCCTTCCAGTTGGGACAGCAGAGATTACTTTCTGTAACGTCAAGAGTGGGCGAGAGAGTACTCTCTCGTCAAATTGCGACACTGCAAAAAATTAATATTGCCATGGGCCTCATCGCTTTATTCTTGCCTCGGTCAAATGAAACTGTGAAGTTATTATAGTAGTAAATATTTTACAAATCTGCTCATTTTTACACCCCGATTCATTAAATAAAATAAACATACAGCTAAAGAAATAATTTTGGTTGTTACAAATGGTTACCTGACACTTTGTATTCAATGTTAAGGTGTGGAACTACTTTCCCCCATCGTTACCACCTTTAAGTACTAGGTGCATGTCACTCAGAGCGCCCACTTTCCCCCCATCGTTACCACCTTTAAGTACTAGGTGCATGTCACTCAGAGCGCCCACTTTCCCCCCATCGTTACCACCTTTAAGTACTAGGTGCATGTCACTCAGAGCGCCCACTTTCCCCCCATCGTTACCACCTTTAAGTACTAGGTGCATGTCACTCAGAGCGCCCACTTTCCCCCCATCGTTACCACCTTTAAGTACTAGGTGCATGTCACTCAGCGCGCCCACTTTCCCCCCATCGTTACCACCTTTAAGTACTAGGTGCATGTCACTCAGAGCGCCCACTTTCCCCCCATCGTTACCACCTTTAAGTACTAGGTGCATGTCACTCAGAGCGCCCACTTTCCCCCCATCGTTACCACCTTTAAGTACTAGGTGCATGTCACTCAGAGCGCCCACTTTCCCCCCATCGTTACCACCTTTAAGTACTAGGTGCATGTCACTCAGAGCGCCCGTTGAATTATTATGCAGATAAGAGCAGCAATTTCTTTCTAAGGTTGATTTCAAAAGTGCTCACTTTATCGTGAACAGAATTTATCATGAATGTAGTTATGGTTTTCATCCCACCACATCCCAGATACATTTTAGTTTAGCAGTATTTTGTTTTTTTGCTAGCACGCTCGCCTCCCACCAAGGCGATCTTGGTTCGATCCCCGGCAAGTTCGCTCCCGGATATTCGCATGTGGGAATCTTGATGGACGATGCGGGTTATCTCGGGGAACTCCCGTTTCCCCTGCCCTGACATTCCAGGGCCGCTCTATCCTAGGGTCTCATTGCATGTCATATTGGATGACAGGCACGTACGGGTCCCGGCTGGAAAGCCCGTCACTCGGAGGGTGTTGCCTCGCACAGGGTCCGCCCCCCACAAAAAATTTATTTATTATTATTGTCCACTCAAAGTCACCTGTCAACCAGAGCTGAGAATTGGATGTTTCTTGAGTAATATAAACATAGTAGGTAAATATAATCCATTATAAAGTCATATCAGCCATTCTTGTTTAATTTTACCTTGTCTCTCTTGATCTACCTTGTGCAGCAGCTAAACAGATTTAATGAAAACATCCATCTGTCGCTGTGTGCTTAAAAAAGTTAGAAGATGAAGATTATTATTCTTAATAATTTTCTAGAATATTCCATTGTATGTTTTCTAAGTGTTCACAAACATATTCCTTGTTTCATGCATATGTCATTGCAGAATGTGTTTTGTGTGTGTGTGGATTGTGAAGATAGACTGCGACATGTGGGGCTTGTGTTACAGTTTGTGGAGAGCTGTGCGAGCACGTAGTATGGTGCGGGTGGAATGACGCGAGACGACATGGCTCCTCGGTGCGAGCCGTCGACGTCAGTCAAGCGGCCGGTGAGGAAGAGAAGATGGGACGTGACTCCGGAGGACATCGCGAGGGAGAAAGGGCTGCTGGCAGGTGACAGCAAGTCAACTAGCAAGGTAGAGATACTCCACTATGTTTTAAATAAAATAACTTTTCTACTGTGGCTGAGATTTATATAGGCAATAAATTTACAATTTATTGCCTATATAAATCTCAGCCACCATTAGTAAGCAGCCAAATATACGTAGTCCCTAATAAAATGGACGTTTTAGACTGTAGAATATAGTGTTGCATTTTTAATTTTCAGCTAAAGAAATTTGATGTATTTATTCTGGAAAAATATAATGTAGGCCTACTAAACAACTCGCAAAATTAAACATAATTTATAAAAGCATGCACTTTGTAACATTTTTAAGATTCTAAAAAGAGAAAATTCCTTTAACTGGTGATGTGCTACCTGTACGTTAAGAAAGAAACTAAGTAATTCTCTGAGAAAAAAATTATGAATATTTTATGATACACCGTAGTTTTTTATACAGTTTGCATTAAGGCTGTCGCCTGCATGGAGCTTCTTTCCACATTTAAAGCCAATAAGCATGCAAGCGATAAGGGTGACTGCCATGCGCATCAGGTGCACAATTGCCGCTATGCGCAGGGCTCTGAACTCGCATTCCGTGTAGGACCTATGGGACTTTCAGCGGTGACCGTATTATTTTATTGGTAGAAAGTCTCTGTTCAATGCAGAGCTCTTGAGTAATTTTGTATGGATCTGACATGTATATTTTGAGATACTGCATTTTGAAACCATTTTGGAGTACTTTGAAATGGTTTTTGTGAGTTTACAGCACTTTGAAAGTACTCAACATCCCGCATTTATAGTGTATGTTCCTTTGGTAGATCAGCACATTGGACGCATGTTTAATAGTCCGTGGAAAAACGTGTATTTCAAACATACTGCAACACAGTTCAAGGCGGGAGCATTTATTAACTTGTGCATTAAACTGATATAATTTTATCCATCCACTTGCAGTGGCAATGAGCGTGTCGTACATCTACTGTTACTAGGATCCTCTTTTAGGTGTCAAGTAATTGGTAGGTCTAATCAGTGATCCTTTTGCATTTCTATCAGCATGATAATTAAAGTGTGGGTTAACCCTTTCAGACATGGTCATCTTTATAAAAATTTGACATTTCACAGGAAGTTGATTTAATAATGTACACTGCACATATCAGTAACGGCATCGAATAAGGTACGTCTCTCACATGGTGGCATACATTGTTCATTATTGAGACTATATTCCATAATCACATAAACAGCTGATGCCAACAACATCAAACATAAACAAATTTTTAATGGTCCGGACACATAGAATGTTACACTGAAATTAGTACAGTTCCAAACAAAAAATCAAGGTGTGGTTGTGTTGTTGACATGGTCACAGATTTTACGCCAATATACCTACATTAACAAGAAGAAATATTTTCTCTGGGATATGGGAATGAAATAAAAGTAAAGAAATTGTTACTTTGCTTTTATGGCTTAAACTGAGAGGCCTAGAAGAAATATTTCATTTGCCACTAAATCTATGCATATGCACATCAGAATCACGAGATATATTGCTGGAAAATTTTGCTTGCACCCAAAATGACTGCCAATTGCAGTGTGCTCTCACCTGCACCTTGCACATATGCAACACCAACTTGAAGTCATGCGCCCACCCCAGTGAGACTCCGTTCGTTACAATTGTTTTATTAACCTCTTAACGTACACATTAGTTTTTAATTTCAGGTTTTGCAAAAGACAAAATTTATGGAGTGAATAGTACTTAGGAATTTCTTGTAACAACTGACATTTTGGAACCTATGGAAAGGGTTTAAGCAGACCCATCGCAGACAAGTAACCAATTTCAAATACCTGTTGCGTCAGTGGCAACCAATAGCATTGCCCAAGGAAAGGCAATGTCCTAATTGGTGCTAACTTATGGACTGGCACTGAACTGACCACAATTTCAACTACTCTGCAATATGTCAGATGTGAATGACTATACTCTGGATAATTTGTTAAGGCCATTGGCGCATGAAAGCAGTATATTTGTATAATTTTCGTCATTACTTGTTTCACAGTAGATTTTTCAAAATTTTTGGCTCAAAAAGACTAAGTATAAACTTTTATCACCTTTTTACATCATTATAAATTCACTATGTTCATTATTCTCGGAGCACTGACTGCAGATAAGAAAACAAAAATTTCTTTCATTTCCTCTATCAGTACTCCAAGAATAACGACGGCAGTGAATATCTAACAACGTAAGAAGGTGCTAAAAGTTGTTATTTACGTCTTGTCGAGCCAAAAATTTTGACACATCCTTTGGAAAACAAGTTATGACAAACACTATATAAATATACTGCTTTCATGCACCAATGGCCATAAGGGGTTAATCACAAAGTTATAATGTCTGAATATATTACCATACAAAATTTTACATCGCCCTTTCTATTCTGGTACCCCATGTACCTGTTTGATTTTAAAGATATATTCATGACAAAATTTGTTCATTGCAGTACCAAAAAATCTTTGTAAATACATCAAGGAATTAAATGGATACCTGTTGTGTAGTCGCACAAACTGAAATGGTATAACAATTGAGTATAAAGGATAAAATAAAAGAGCGTAAATATTTTTCTCTGCATTTTTGGAGCTAGTTTCATGGCTCAATACAAGGTAGCAATAAGAATCACGTCTGTTTGCCTGTGGTACCATCGTAGTGCAAGCAAAGTAATTACTTAATGCTAATCATTGCTTTCTCTTCTTCTTCCTCCTGCCAATGTAATAACATGCAGCTTTGACATTGTTAGAAAAAGGAGCGAGGGATGATGACTAGCATTAGGGTGGTGGTATTCTTGCAGTTTTGTTTTTATTTGTACCTCTTAATAACTTACTGTTTTAATTTGGTATTAATATTCAAACTATATTATAACATACTGAACTACTTTACAGAGTTCTTGAAACCAGAGTGGATTTATTTCAGTCTGTATTTTCTCATGTGTGATTGAAAAAAATAAATAATGAGTTAATCTTTATTATTGTTTGACTCCTGCCCGGCTAGTGAGGGTTTTAATGGTTAGGGCTGTTCACGTCAAACTTTGACCAATGACGTGGGAGGTTAAATGCCACACAAAACTTAGCAATGAAAGTTTTAAGAAATGAGGCTTTCATCGTGGTCAATTCTACAGTTTTAGACCACAATCATGAGAAACATGCGGGAGAAAGGGGTTCTTAATGTTTCTAAAGTGCCTGGCCGGTATACAAGACTGGTCTTGTGGTCAACAGCCGCCGTCATGACCCTGCAGATGAGCTGGCCTTTTATCACTGGTTTACCTGGAGTCTTGAATATTCTCCGAGCTGTCTGCTCCAGGTAACTGGCAGGTTGCTGGTTACCGGCGTTCTTCTTGGGACCTGAAGTGCTGCTGTGGTTACTGTTGTCTACGACCACTGGGTGCTGGGCTGTCTGCTGGTTGGCGATGAACCAAGGGCAGGCAAGGCCCATTACTACTGGATGAGACTTCCCAGTAGTCTTGATCATCGGTGGAAATAAAGACTGGGGGAAGGCCGAGGGGTGAGGCCTGTCAGTAGTGCAGGCGGTACGAACTCTGCCCTGTGTAGGGGAAGTGCAAAGTGCAATTGGAGGATTATGGTTGCAATGCAAGCTGGTTTCGGAGGCATAAGCTGCCCTTCTTAGCTTTCTCTGTGCACCTCCTTTCCGGGTGTGTGGCATAGGAAGTTGAGGGTGCACCCTATTGCCTCCCGAAAGTAGAGCCGGTGCCGCATTTCCCTAATGTGTACTTTTGAGTAATCGCAGCCGCACAAGCAGGAACTGTGCCTCTTGCTCCTTTCGCCCGGCCCAATAAAGAGCAGTTAACAGAGTGGCAGGTTGTGTTCAAGCTGTTTGACAGGAATACCCAGGTGCGGTATCAACAGTGTTATAGGCTCTATAGAATTATATAGAGCGGCAGAGCTCGGGTGGCCATCTAATGTGTGGGTATTTAGCTTAAGAGCTGGTGGTCTGCCGCCTTCACTTTAGTAGGCTGAAACTACGTAGGAGACAACACATTGACACTCAAGAAAATCAGCACACAGAGAATAGTTTTGAATCACGTATTATATATTTGCTAAGTAATATAACATGGTGGCCCTGTACTACCTCCTAGAATAATTGGCTTTGACACAGAAGTCTGTAACTACGTAATTACAGGTGAAGGCAAACTGGTTCTAATCTGGCTGGGAAAGGCTATAGATACTGCTAGAAATTAGTAATTTACAACTTGCTTTTAACTATCTTAACTGGTGCTCTGAAGAAACCATAAAGGGGGTACAACTACCAGGGGGATAGTGTCGATAATGCCATCACCGTCTGGTGGGCAGGGCGGTGCTGAAGAGATAGTCGTGACTATTACCATTTGTGGGGTCGATACCAGGGGCTGGTAAGGAAGGAGCAGATGTCTTCAGGAGCCACTGATGGTCCAATCTTCCAGAAGCAGAGGGGTCAAGAGTGCAGAAGTGGCTTCTGGAAGGGTTGTCTTCAAGTGGTAGTCAGATGTCCGGCCCAAGAAGAGCGGTGGAATCTGCATGCGTACCAGTCAAGCGCGAACCGCCGGTGGCTTCCTCTGGCCCTGTACGAGAGTGGTGGATGAACAGAGACTGTCTTTTGCTGGATGCGCCAGCCCTTTAATGCTAATCTCTTCTAGGGCATTCAAAGGCAGGGGTATGAGGGTGATAAGCGCGGCTGCTGGAGTCCAGGGTTGATGAGTGCTGATGCACTGGTGGCATGCTCTCTTGGCGGCGGGTTCGGTGTCTCAGTCAGGCAGTACAATCTCACTTCGGGGGGGGGGGGGGGGGGGGGGTGTTGACGTGTAGTTTCCTTGAGAATCTGGACGAACAGTACAAGCTGGACTGACATGTGTTTAATAGCTTCCCAACATTGCGCCGGTGTATCCTGTAGCCACATGTCATGCCTCTTCAGTACTGTTGAAGTGACATACCCAAATGGCTGAACATTATCCTAGATGAGGATATGTCGATTGCGCATCAAAGATGTATGAAATAATCATGCGTCAGGTTACAGATGCAACAAAAATAACATGGGAATAATATTATGAATTAAAAAATATCTTTATTATGTGCCATACGAATGACGGCTCTTGTTTTTCAAATATTTTATCTGTTACGTAAGCTGTGGTGAAACAAAAATTAATTCAACATGGAAGGAATACTATGTTCCATATGATACTTATGTGGTTACTCAACCTGGCAGTTTAAAAATTGCCTAGTTCCCGGTAGACCCTGAAAATCGAAGAGCCGATTTAGCTTTTGGGGGGTTAAATGTAACGGTTAGAAAGTAGTGCTCTAGGTATGATCTTTTAATAGGTATCTGCAACCTAGAGGGGAGGTTTGGTGAGGCCAGCACCGGTTCCACTGGGAACTTTGTGGTTACTCCCAATTTTTCTGAAGACTTGAAGTTCTACTTTCACGCCATTCTTCCACCTCATGCAAAGAAGGCTTAACCAAGTCTAGAAAATTACTCTAAAGGGACAGTGCACTGCAATTGTGCTCACTCAGTTTAATAACCTTTTACATAAGAACTATTTTATACTAGCTATTTCCAACACACCTATTTTCTTTGTGTTTTTAGTCATTATTAATTATAAATGAAATATTACAATTTGTGGGTATAGTATATGTGAAAACTCAATTGAACCAAAAATAAGATACTTTTAAGTTAATAGAAGTTCAAAACTCGTATGATAATCAACATATTTGATTCATTCTCACGAAAGTGGCTAAAATAGTGTCCCATGGGTATTATGGTGTTCTACGTGGATTGATTGTTTTGTTAGCTAAATTTTCAATAGCATATAACACTAGTTTTCACTTTCTTTGACTTTTATCCTGCTAAGTATTCTTTATATATTACTTTATAAAAATTGAAATATATAAATAATTCATTACCATGGCTGTCCCTCATTGCAGTCACGTAAATAAATAAATAATTTTTTTTGTAATAATTTATTTATAAAATAGGTAATTTATTATAATTAATTTTTTATCCTAAACACATACATTTCAGATATTCATTGTCTGAAAAAGCACTTGTCATTGATCATGGAATTGCCAATGCATTAAACAATATCCGTGAAATAATTTGCATTACCATGGTGGAAAGAAAGAAAAATTATATATACAGGCTATGTTGTGTTGTATTTGCTAAGGCCACAAAGTTTCTTTGTATCCTCTACAGTCGCAATATTGGACTGATTTGATATATGGCATTTTCCGATTTACCGTACTGAGTGCGCACCGAAAACTGAAAAAGTGCATGTGTCAGGTGTTTTTGCCAGAAACAAGTGTATCTTATTTGTGCACTAACAACTGGAACATGCCATAGTAAAAGTGCAAAACATTTGAAACAACATATGATTTGCAGTTGAAAATGCTTGAATTTAGATTTACGAAATTCCGTAGATAAATTTTATTCAATTTCTCTTTTTTTTAACTTGTTGGCAAATGTATGTACGAGTCAGTGGGTGAAATTAACCTCATCGCCGCTTTAATGGCAAACAGTATTGTCAACATACCAAGAGCACATTTGTTCCATACTAACTCATACGTATTATTCAGCTGCCAAAGTGTTAGATATTGTAGAATTTCCAACATTGCAATAATTTTCTTGTGGTTTTCATAATCACAGGTTGCCACCATATTGCTCTGAAACTGTCGCACCAGCTACAGACACATTGCGGAAAAAATTGCTCTCAGTGCAACTCGCAATTGGAATACGAAAATCTGACTGATCTCAGAGAGAGTTCCTCTTAACGCGGCACTTCGGCAGCGCATACAGAGTGCAGTCCAGAGCAGTAATTGGAATACACCATTAGTGAGTGTGCAGTTAGTTTGTGTGTTTGTTTTTGAAGATGAAATAAGCATGTAAAGAGAGTACCTACCTTTTACATGTTACATTATCGTGGATGCTTTAAAAAGTTATAAAATTATTATATTTCTAAAATTTTTACTAAAAAGAGTTTATTTTAGTTATTTATTTATTCCGTAAAGCTGAGAAAGGTGTAACGTAATTGTGCAGGCAATGAACACAGCAAAAGAATGTTTTATACAATACCATGGCTAACATTACTATGGATCATGATAAACGTATTCAACCATGGTAATGTCCTAACCACTATTATTATAATAATAATAACATAACATGGAAATACTACATGTTAATGCTCAAAATTATTTAGTAACTAGTCTGTTACCTGTATTGGTTCAGTGACCTAAATCAATCAATTTAAAAATTGTTTTAGAGGATTATTAATTAATTTTGATGAATTAAAAGAAATGCTAATTAAATTATTTGCATAAATATAATTTTATGGACACACACACACCTTCTGTACATTCCCAGCTTATGATTTATTCATTGTTATGGTGTACATTTGTATATATGTTAAAACTTGATTTTAACAGGCATTGTGCTTGCTACATTGTAATCTTTTGAGAAAAAAAAACATGATTGTTCTCCCTTATGGTTTTGGTTTTATTTTGGTAGGCCATAAGTATGGCTAAGACAAATCAAAGAAAAAAAAAGTGCAAAATGGGAGGGTGGAAAAACATATAAGAAAAATAAAAAATAATCCAGAAGTATACAAAGCTGCTCAGTAATAAGAGAAAGAGAGATACATAAAAAGAAAGAAAGTGGGCTAAATTAAAATTATACAAGGACCAGTGGATTAATTACACTATCTTAGAATGAGCCTGCTATTGCAAATTGTGACACTAAGCTTTCGCCTGAAAGAAGCTTACGAGAGGAGGCAGGATATTGCCGTATGAAGTGGGACAAGGCTAAGGTATATCACCGCCTGAGAAAAGCAGAGGAGGAAATTAACAAATTGTAAAGGAGAGTGGAACATTACAAGAAGAGAGATTCCAGAGCTAAATAAATAATTAAATAAAAAAAAAAAGTTAACTCCAGAAAGATGAAAGCTTAAAAGGGCAAGCTAGTTTTTTTTTTAAGTTATTTCTGGAAGTATTTTGATAAATTATATAGGCTTAAATGAAGCTCAATGATTCTTGCCCAGTGGTGGCTGGTGACTTTTGAAACTGGGAGGGCTGTAGCGATCCTAACTCATATCATTACAAATATTTTTTAAATAGGCACAGTGATTCATATATTGCGTACGACAGGCTTAAGAAAGTATACCTTATGTAGCCTAAATAAAACAATAAGTGTGGTTGTTTGAAGAAAAATGTATGATCGCACAATTTGTAATGGTCAACGTACTGTGGCCGCTGGTTCAGATCTAATCACTACCGCAGGTATGTATTTGTTTTAAGTTTGTTTAGGTTATATGCCTTCTAACCAGTACCTACATGGTGTGGTGCATTACACGAGATGACCTGAGATAACATAATAATACCAATTCTACCATACTAATGATGGTGATAACTTAAATATACTAAAACAAATATTTTTAAAACCAAATACTTATTTACATAGCCTACAGTACATTCAAAATTCATGTCAAATATAAATTAGATAGTGAAAGTGGCATATCTTAATTAATATATTTGTAAAAAAAATCCATTTGTCAACCCGTACGCGCTATCTAACTGGCAATGTATATTCACTTTACCAAGCAATGAAAATTTTATGGCATTTTTGATATATTGCGAACATGATTTATGTCTTTTAACTTTGTCTTACAAATGTTTTAAATCTTTTACCCCATTGACAGTCCACGCATGATCATAAGGTTTCATTAGCAAAAAAAAAAATTAAACAAAACAACACATTTCCAACTTCACACCCGCATAGCCAGTCCGTGGAATTGTATGTACTTACGTTGAATTTTCTCATATACGAACCATTTACTACCTTGGCTTTGTTTTTGAATTCTATTAACTTTGGCCTTGCTGGTCCCAGATTCTGTAGCTCTAGTTTATTCTCGCAATTGAAAATCTTTGTCATAATAAGGTTTAAAATGTTAGTCGCTGAATTAACAATTATTTTCAAGTTTCCACAACACAACATAAACAACAATTCAACCCTGCTTCTGACTGATGCTCACAGCTCATCATTAATTAACAACAAACTTATTCAGTGTATTACACACTATATTTGAAGCTCATGCGAGTTTGAACGATATCTATAAATAAAAAATATTCAAAAATAAACACAAGCATTGCTAAGAAATGTGTTTAACAACTTCAAAAGAGTGGAGCACAAAAGTGTGCTTACAAAACATGTAGTTTGGTAGCTTTGTCAAGTTCCAGGAAACCATTTTTTTGTTTGAGCAGGGCGTGCCCAGCTCTCTCCAATTTACTGCATGCGATTGGCTGAAAAGGTCCAAGCCCCTGAAGTATTCCCTCCCTCCCGTAGCACCCCTAGTCCTATGTTACGGTCATCTCTCTCTACTAGCTCTACCCACTTCGGGGCGAAGAATCTGCCGCCCCACCACTCGACATTTCCAAAAACATTTCTCTCGTGACAAGAGTCTCGTCCATCTCAAAAACATTGCCTGCAAAATAACCTCCGTATTTGTACGCAGTATTACTTACTGAGTAGCAGATAAGTAGAGGTATGCGTTCTGAGATTTATTTTATTAGGAGGGCTGAACTCCGCAGCCCTACTTCAGCAGCCGCCACTGTTCTTGCCATAAGAAGATTGTCAGAACTAAATAAAATTGGAAGTAGTTTATATATATATATAAATAAAGGAATGTTGGAATGTTCAAGTGTTTGCTCAGGTAAAACACTATTCTTGAAAAGTAAGGAGAAAAAACCAAAGGTATCTTAATGACTGAAAAAGTTCATGCCAAGTTTTGCAAAACCGCTACTAGCATGAATATGTTATTCAACATTTTGTCTATGCCGTCCACAATGCATAGTCGAAACCATAACTCAAAGCAGAGATACCTGTATGTGCGTAGCTCATGGAAATTTCCAGTACATCATTCAAAAACAGCATCATACAAAAATTCTGACAGAAAAAATTTCAGATGAAGTTTTTCAGAATCTGATGTGTCCAGAACCAAAAGAGGAATGATTTTTGAAAAACTGCAGTAATTGTAAAGAGAAAGTACCAGCTTACACAGATAAGACTTAGTAGCAGCAGTTTCGCATGGTTCGGGAGAGCCCTCCCGTACTATACCTTCTCCTATGTTCCCTCTCTGAAAGCTACGTGTAGATTTTTTCTCATTTGAACATTACAATCCTCATGCACTTCCCTAAGGTAATGATCTTTCCAGTGACATGGAACATGCTTCTGTCAATGAAAATTATGGAATCCTGGAAGTCTTTATCGATCATCTTCAACCCAATGCAACATTTCTGTTCAAAATTCCTTAGAAGCCAGTTTAGCTCCATCTGAAATGAATTGCATGATGAATTATGAGTACACACATAAAGTGTCAACATCTTCATAACGCTTGAGACCCACACACTGCATGTAAAATCCCATTTTATTAAGGTGCACCAATAATTTATTTGGTACAATTTTGAGAAAAGCTCTTCATAATCTGTTCCGTTGCATCATCAGAAACAGATCGCTTATCAGCTTTTCTCGTATGACTCCCAAAACATCCAGTTTCAATCAAAATTCCATTGCCCCAAGTAAATTGTAAACATATAGTTCCTTCTGATACTGTGTGCAAAATTTTCTTTGAGCTTGTTTTTGTTTCTTGGAACCAAAACACACCAGATCTGTGCTCTGCACATGTGAAAGTAGCATAATTAATTGATCATATTCAATAGCAATCAATTGAGATAGGCTTCGGGAATTGATATCTATTGCTGGTTTCAGTGCCTCTGTTTCCTAGTTTTTGGCTCTCTCTTCTTGTTTCTAACTATTGTATGCACACATAGAAATATAGTATGGGGGCACTCTGAAATGCGGTGGGTACCGGTATACATACTTCACCAAATCACATTAGTTCACTATGGTATACTTCAGCTTGTATCTACAAAATGAATACAGTTTAATTTATTTTTTCTGCAGAAGTTACTAGCATATAGTTTATTTACCTTACAATATTGGACAAATCACATTATTTTTACGGAGTACAGTCAATATTTTCATAGTATGGTACAAAAATATTGTTACAAGTAGCACCGTTTTCTTTGTGGCATTTACCTTCCCCCCCTTGGGCATGCACTAATGTTAGTGGTAACTGGAGAACTGCAATGCATTAGTACAAACGGGCCACAGTAGATGATTGATGCATGCCAATTAGGCTATCAAGATTTGTATCACTCCTGTCCTTTAGAGAATTGAATGTGTGGGGTTATCATTTTGAGAATGTTCTGGGCATCGCCCTTGCATGACTCAGGCTTCAAGGAATCTTCTAGACTGTGCCCACTTGTCTTTACAGTATGTCAGGTAATTTGTGGATATGGACTGCACTGGACTGCACCACACGAATCTGTGATCAAAACTAAGTAGAAAATGTTCTTTGGTAAAACAGTGTAAGGCCCTTTTTTTTTACGAGAAAAACAACATTAAAGTAGTTAAAATTACTTTATTTATTTCACCTTAAGCACAGCATACAGCATCAGTATACAAACCGTTGAAATTTCAGAACAGATGTTCAAAGTTTACTATTCCCCTAGCAGTGCACTTTTTTGCATGTTGGATGCATGCAGCATGCACAGAGCTTGGCCACCAGATGCACCCATGGCCATTGCCATATCCCAGTACTCTCTGCATGTGAACTCAATGGCCACTTTGGCACTACTGAGCTTTGTTCATTCCCTTGCCATGTGCCGTACGACCAACACATTAGTTGCAGCATTGCCACATCACCTTACCTTTATCTAATTGGAATACCACATGTTTGCTGCAATGTGTTCCGGACCTTTCATGTCATTTTTCTCGTAAACGAATGGTCTTGGGCATTATTACCAAACAGTATTTTCTACTTAGTTTTGATTACAGATTCATGTGGTGCAGTCCGTATCTGCGAATTACCTGACGTCTTGTATAAGTTGCGGCGGGCCTCCAAGTCGGGAGTTTGGAGCCGTGTACAGCCAGGTGTGCAGACCAGCAAAGTGATGACCATGGCCAGCGGGAGTAAAGTTTGGAGCCGTGTACAAACCAGGTGTGCAGACCAGCAAAGTGATGACCATGGCCAGTGGGAGTAAAGTTTGGAAGTATCGGCACAGTGGTTAGTGAGCCTGACCGGCAGGACTGTGTGACTGAATACGCGAGTGATAAGACATTTGGAGTGACAGCAAGAGGAATTGAATATGTGTAAACAATGAGTGCGAATTAAGCGATTGTAGCAAGTATAAAGACATAGTAATAAGGACTTTACTTAGAATTGAGACTGGTTTTAATATTTTACTCACTGAGAATAATAAGTGTTAATAGTAGACATAGGAAATTGTAATATTGTAAATAATAGCTGTGTGTATTTTAATAGCATTTTAACTATTAAGAAATGTGTTTTTTTTTGTATAGGGCTTTTACCGTCCCCTAGTTTTATGCTTGAAAGCTTAGCAGGTTACGGTTTACAGACTAACGTGTAACCTAACTTAAATTAAAGCCGATGCCTTACCCGGAATACGAACCCAGAGCCTCCCGCACCCCAGATCGGTGGTGTATCAACCAACTGCGCCATGCCTATTAAAAATAATAATTTAATTATTTTACTATTGTAGAATTATTTTGACTATGGTAGTAGTGTGATGGAACATAGTGTGTTCCATGGAACATAGCTTGTATGATCATCAGTGTAAACAACTGTCATGGCAGAGATAATGTAATTGTGTAAAGTAAGTTTCACAAAATACAACTGGCAACGAGGCTGAGATATTTATCCCCAAGGGAAGTTGAGCACCAGTAATGTAGCAGCGGTGATAATATTTGTTGGGTTTTTTTTGTTGGTATTTGGTTTTGTGGAAATGCACGAGTGAGTAGGAATCAAGATGTCACTTGGTGAATTTGAAGAGTTTAAGAGTTTAACGGGGAGAATGGCAATTTTGAGTGCTATGCGGAGAGTTTGGAACACAACAAAATTAAGGACGATGGGAAGTGGTTTTTGTTTTTGACATTGTTAAGCCCTAAATCTGTGCTGTATTACATAATTTGTGCATGCCCAACAAGCCGGGAACAAAGTCGTATGCAGAGATTAATCATGCCGATGGATTGTCATGTTTGCCATCACCGGGAGTGGAGGAGGAAAGCCAGGAACCATGGTTGGGTGAAGAATCTTTGGAAGACCCACTGAGAGTATTGGATATTGCAGAAGCGACACAGGCAGACACTGCTGTCCAAGTTACCCACCTCATCCTTTGGGAGTGGTCTAAAAAGGTTTCACCAGGGTTGAAGCCTGTTGTTTCCAGAAAATTAAAGCCACCCATGGAGCAGAATTATGTAATATGTGAGAACAGAGTGGTCATTCCAGCAGTGTTGCAAGACAGTGTTTTAAAGTTCACAAGGATGAAAATGTTAACTCAAAGCTATGTGTGGTGGCCTGGTATGGACTGTCAATTTGTAGAAGAGGTTCGGCATTGTGAAGTTTGTCAGTCAGAGCAAAATACTGCACCTTCAGTACCCCTGCTTCCATGGAACTGGCCTGGTTTCAGATGACAACGGTTGCATCTAGTGGCGGCTGCTGAGGTAGGGCTACGGGGCGCAGCCCTCCTAATAAAATCTCAGAACACATACCTCTACTTATCTGCTGCTCAGTAAATAATACTGTGTACGAATACGGAGGTTATTTCGCAGCCAATGTTTTTGAGATGGACGAGACTCTTGTCACGAGAGAAATGTTTTTGGAAATGTCGAGTGGTATTTAAAACATTTGGGAGACAAAGTTAAAAGACATAAATCATATTCGCAACATATAAAAAAATGCCATAAAATTTTCATTGCTTGGTAATGTGAATATACATTGCCAGTTAGATAGCGCGTACAGGTTGACGAATGGATTTTTTTTTACAAATATATTAAGTAAGATTTGCCACTTTCATCCTCTAATTTAAATTTGACATGAATTTTGAATGTACTGTAGGCTATGTAAATTAGTATTTGGTTTTAAAAATATTTGTTTTAGTATATTTAAGTTATCATCATCATTAGTATGGAAGAATTGGTATTATTATGTTATCTCTGGTCATCTCGTGTAATGTACCACACCATGTAGGTACTGGTTAGAAGGCATATAACCTAAACAAACTTAAAACAAATACATACCTGTGGTAGTGATTAGATTTGAACCAGCAGCCACAGTACGTTGACCATTACAAATTGTGCGATCATACATTTTTCTTCTAACAACCACACTTATTTTTTGTATTTAGCTACATAAACTACACTTACTTAAGCCTGTCGTACGCAATATATTTATCACTTTGCCTATTTAAAAAAATGATATTTGTAATGATATGAGCTAGGATCGGTACAACCCTCCCAGTTTCAAAAGTCACCAGCTGCCAGTGGTTGCATCTTGATTTTGCTGATGGGCACCAGCAAAAATTCTTGATTCTGATTGATGCTTTTTCAGAATGGCTGGAAGTAATACCAGTGGGCTCAACAAAAGCATTTCATAAGACAGAAAAGTTACGAACACTGTTTGTAGCGTTCGGGTTGCCTGAAGTTGTAACAGACAACTGTCCCACTTTTTAGTCTGAGGAGTTTGGTCATTTTTTTTGTCATCCAATGGTTTAAAACATGTTAGGATCTCCACATATCATCCACAGTCAAATAGTTCAGTAGAAAGACAAGTACATACAGTCAAGCTAACACTCAACCATCACTTGCAAGAAGACCAACAATTCAAGCGTAAATGTACATTACAACATAGGCTGGATTTTTTTTTTATTTGCCTACAGGAACATGCCTCATTCTGTAACCAAGGTAACCCATGCAGAACTGTTTTTACAAAGGCAATCATGGACCTGATTGGCACTGCTAAAACCATCATTTTCAAGTCAAATGGCAGATTGGCAAGAGCAAGTCAAGTTGGAACAAAAGCAATGTGCACTAAGGGTGTTGCAAGGAGGTGAAAAAGTTCTGGTCAAGACAGTGAGGGGGTAAGGTACCATATGGGCCCGAGTTGTGGTCTGAACAAGGGTGAATACCAGGTACAGGTGGGCGACAAAGTTAAGCTGATGCATACCGATCACTTAAATTTGTTGATCATTCAGGCACACAGATTGCAAGAAACAAATGGGCAGTGAGAAAATACAAAACTGGGAAAAGATGTGGAACTGCAAGAAAACATAAAGCATTGAGAAGACGTAGGTTTTCGAAGGGAGTCTGGGACACCAGCCACCAAAGAAACAGGGGGATAGAGTTGCACCAGGCCAGGACACTGGCAGTGTGACGATGCAGGACCAAGGGGAAGGTGCAGCCCAGCCTGGGCTCGAGTGGGAGTGAGGAAGAGGATGTGTTTGGAGGATTTTCAGCGTCAACAGGAGTGACAACACCGTGTCTCAGGTTCTAGTAGACAGGTCACAGCAACCAAGAGGCTAAGTTTGTAAGGGTCATGTTTTGAAATGGAAAGGCAGGTGTAGTATTGTTTTGACTATGGTAGTGGTGTGATGGAACATAGTGTGTTTGTTTTAGTATGCTCTTCGGTGTAAACAACGGTCATGGTGGAGACTATGTAATTGTGTAAAGTAGGTCTCGCAAAATATGACAATATTAATTAAGACCTTAATTCTGTACATACTCGGATATGCTCCTAGTAACTTGCAACAATGTTTACTAGCTATGTAAATCATCTATTATATCTGTGAACTTAGTAACATAATATGTACATGGTAAATGAATCCTCTCATTCCTTTTTACAAGCTTTTTTATCTTGACTTGTTTATATATACGTGTCTGTCCGGTGCTCACCGTTTGCTTTGTCTAACACTTAACGTGAAAATGGTGAGGAGGGTGGGAACGGGCCTAGAGTGATCAATAGTGCCCCTTGGGGAAAGGGGAAAGTTAAGGTAGCCGATCCCCCTCCCTTTCCCCTAAATTACCAATTCCGGGTGTGGGGGATGGATTTGTGCCTAAAATTAAGGTTCGTGTTTATGCGAAAACTGTGATATGATAAGGGTGTCAAGAGATAAGAAATTTAGTTTAAAGAAAATATGTATTAATTATTAATGTAATAAATGCCATTTTTTAGGTTTAAATGTTACAGTAGCAAAGAAGAATTAACTTTTATAAGAATTATTAAAATATTATGAAGGTAATTAAAAGGATCCATAGAGGAGTGACTTGTGAAAGACATAACATGTAAATGCATTAGAAATTTACAATCAGTGTGACATAGAGATAGTAATAGTAATAAAAACGAATGCAATTAATGAATTTAACAGAATGTATATACTGATACTTTTTTAATCTTTTTAGTTTCACATATTTTTTTTGCATCAATGTTCATCAGGTTGTAGCCCGAAGTGTGGAAGAGGCACCAGTGTTTAACTGCAATTTTTAGTCTTACTTATTATTATTATTATTATTATTTAGGTGGAGTATTTATACATTCACAGGCATTCCGGCATTGGAATCGCAAGCGATACCCATGATGGGCGAGTCTGTGAATGTATAAATATTCTCCCTTTATAATAATAAAAAATTGGTGAGACTAAAATACGAAAAATAAATTGACTGTAAAAATCCTTTTAAAAACAATCTTTTATTTATAAATGCACCAAAAAGAGAACAATAATTATATTAGTAGTCACATAATTTGTAGCAATTGTAAGACATAGACAAACAGTAGCAATAAACTTACAAATTAATATTATTGTATCAATTAATATTTAGTATGTATATAAAAGCTTGGTGCAATATAGAACATATACCTAATTAACGTAAGCATAGTGAGCACATATCTTGCGTAAAGCTCTTAACTATTCGCAATACAGAACATATACCTCATTTTCGTAAGCCCATATCTTGCGTAAGGCTCTTAACTATTCACAATATAGAATGTATACCTCATTTGCATAAGTGCATCTTGCTTAAGGCTGTCTTTTTAGTGCATGTATAAATAAAAGACAGATTTTAAAAGGATTTTTACAGTTAATTTATCCATCTGAATATAAAACTAAGATAATGTATGGCCACAAATGAGATCATACAATAATACATATACATACATGAGATGTCACAGATTACTGATGCAGCCAGTAGGTTCATAGGTCATACAGTAACTGCTCAAATATTTCAATACTGTATGTAATTAGCATTATTTATTTTATTTATTTTTTTATTTATTTTTTTTTTTTTGCGATCCTAAGATGTTACAGTGGGTGGGTACGTATGTAATTGATGCATTCTGTATTCAGTACTTTTTTGTATAGTTTGGTCTGTTGTAGGGTTTCCTGTATTAATTTCATTATTTATTGTTGTTTAGTTGTGGAAATAAGGTTTTTTTTTTTTTAGCTTTTGGTTTTATTTGAACTTGCATATATAACAATTTCAGGTATATAGATTGAAAAAATTCTGTAACCGTTTTAGTTTCTTGGAGAAGCTCCTGTGGTTTGTCTGTGCATTCACTTTGGATACAATTCTGATAGCTTTATTTTTGTGCAATGTTTTATTTGCCATATTTTCATGACCTCCAGAATATTATACCGTATGATACAAAAGAGTTGAAAGTACAATATACCAGCTCAAGGTATTGAGGTCCACGAGTACCATCCTACTACAAGAGTACCAGCTAATATAGGTACATCACAAATAATTGTATGATGAAAGATTTTTTATCCAGATGATCAGCATGATTTTTCCAGCTCAAATTTGAGTTTGGCTAAAGTCTTAAGAATTTCACTTATTTTGCTTGATTTAATATACTATTCTGAATTTAAATATCAAGGTGTTTTGTAGTTTTCTTGTGGTAGAAGTTTTTATAGTATTTTTAGTTAAGTTTAATAAGAGACTGTTATGTCCTTTCCAGCCATTTAGTTTTCTAATGGTTTTGAGTAAATTTTCCCGAAGGACAGGGAAACTGGTTTCAGAAACAAATAGACTAGTAAATATAGTTGACTGGTAGAGTAGTCATATTTTGGTTATTACCATAAGTTTATTTAATACTTTTATTCTTAATTATTTTTGCTCTTATTTATTCAAGTTTCATGTTAAGTATTGCAGTACTTGGTTTATAAACATTTCTGGCTAGGTACATAATTTTTGTAACTATGTTGATGTTACAAGTGTGTTGGATGAAAACATCACTTGCCATAAAATAATTTTATCATACAATTTTTGCCAAATTTCAGCTACTTCCTAATTTTTTTGTTATATGTATGCCTAGTTTACCACCCAAAAATTATGCTGCAACCTTAACCTGTTAGTTTTTGTTTTTGGAAGTTCCACAGCCATTGGTGCATGCCATATTTTTATGTTTAAAATTAATGAAACATCACACTTTACATTAATGAGAGTTTTATAAAATTTATAAAGTATTCTTTTGAATCTTTTTACTGAGAATATTCAATATTTTGTTCACATATTTGAAAGTGTAGAAATAAAAATGCAATTTGCTTGCTATAATTAAATGAATAGGTATTAATAATGATGTGA
Organism: Dryococelus australis; assembly: GCA_029891345.1. Lineage (NCBI taxonomy): Eukaryota > Metazoa > Arthropoda > Insecta > Phasmatodea > Phasmatidae > Dryococelus > Dryococelus australis. Next base: position 103,909,048 of record CM057004.1, read on the forward strand.
ACTATAAGAAAAGTTTATTTAAAATGTTGAAAGAATTACAAAATAAATTTTAAAAATTTTATTTAAAAAAAATTATTTCTGGCTTGAGCTTATAATTTCTGTTAGACAAAAGCATTTATAAATGTAGATCAGCCTATTAAGAGATGTTTTTCTTTAATTGCATTTTTTGTTTGGCTGTCATGTGACAAAACACGTGATCCCTAATATATGTTACTACAACAATGCACTTTAACTTTGAGTCTCCAGGATTGTCTTAAGAATGTACCTGGAACTGAACTCCCAAATACTGATCCACGAAAAGAACACACACTTCAGACGAGGGCTGTTGAGTGTTTTCAAGACGTCACGTACATTAGAAATACCATTTTCGAGTATTCCAAAATTGCAAAAAACTGGTATTTTCAAAGCGCTGTACGTCAAAATATATGCTTCAGATACATGTAAAACTAATCAAGAGCCCTGCATTGAACTTTCCTACAGATATTCCACAGTTCAACCAATAAAATAATAGGGTCAGCGCTGAACGTCCCATAGGTAGGCTTCATGCAGTGCGACGAGAACACTGCACGTCTGTCCAGAGCCTCACACATAGTTGCAATGGCATACTTGATGTGCAAGGCTGTATCGCCCTTATTGCTCCTGCGCCTCTCGACCTCAGATCGAGAAAAGAGCTCCAGGTTGGTGGGAATCTTTAACTTCCACCCCCCCCCCCCCTACTAAACTGCTCCAGCCAACGAGCATTTAAGTACCAGAGACGTCACTCAAGGCAAATGCAAAGCAGTAGAACGCTTATTTTTTTGCGTAGTGCAAATGTGCCAATGTCAAAAAAAATAGTTGTGTTCACGGGTTGGCACTACTAAACATGAACAGTTTTCTGTATAACATTTCAATCGTCTAATTCCACCCATTTTAATAAAAAATGTGTTCACTATTTACATTTAAAATATGCAAAATTACATCCAAAAATAAACAGCCACTGTGAGCTGTCAAATCGTTGCTAAAACATTTAACTAGCTCACATCATTGACAATCACGGCCATACGACATCATAAAAAGAAATTTGGATTGTATTTCAGTCTCTACTATTGAATCAATATAACTATATTTTTATTTTCAATTCCGTTGAGAAATATTCATAAAACGATAAACGTTTTATTTACATTATCTCTATAAATTCAAATATTTTTCTATTTTATATTGCCGATATTGCACTGTGCAAATAAACAAAATCGAATCGGAAAGAAATGAAGCAATCTGTTAACTCCTATCCAGTGTGTAGCGGTTGCACGATCCTCTAGACTGGTCCAGCGTCACAGCCCGTGCGTGCCTCACTAGGAGGCGTCTGGCAGGACGGCGGTGTCCCAGGATGTCTCGGCCGTCGCGCGCGCTTGGCACGTTGTCGACCTTGAAGTCGCCTGCGGTCCGCCGTCGAGAGTGCAAACTACACCCCCCCCCCCCCCAATACCATGTCACGTCGTCATGGGAGCGGAGCGCCCGCGCACCTCCCGTGTTGGCAGCACTGTCAGTCGGATTATGCTAATCGAGCGTGAACCGATTCGCCTCGCAAGCCTCTTAGCGATGGCATTTAAATTGATTACGATCGGGTCGCCGGAGAAAGTGTGTGGTTTTGGCCCGGGGTGTGTGGGGGGGTGGTAGAAAAAAACTACGCCTCGCTCCCACGGGCGGGTAAGAGGATTACCACTTGCCGCCCCTCGAGATACGGTACGGCGTCGTTTATTTCGTGCCATTCCGGTAAAAACGGGTTATGCCCGGTTGCACCAACATCTTCCACGATCCGAGATCTAATGATCCTAGTTCCGAACCAGAGTTCAGTTTGATCTTGGTTCCAATGTAAAAGTGTTGCACCAGCGAAACTTCATGATTCGTCGATCTTGGTTTCAAAGTGAGAGGTCGAGATTAAGTATGAGACAAATTTTGCTATTGGTTCGTAATGTATGACGTCATGGAAGTAGATGTATTTTTCATTATAGGTAGAACTAGATGTGCGATTTTTTGTCTGTTTTAAGTGAATTATTGTTGTACGAATTTTACTGAGTGATATTCCAGTGCGTATAATGTTGTTTTGATTTCCCAAGAAAACAATCGAAAGTAGTTCTATCTGTTGGCGTATTTTCAAACTACATTTGTTGACGATAGCTGCATATCTCGGATCGAAATTTCAAACCACCAATTTTGGCGGTTCGAAATGGACTTCATCTCGATCTCCAGTTCAGCTCTGAACTCGAATGGTGCAGCAACAGTTTTCTTTGTCGATCTTAGATCCGATCTCCCATCGTGTTTCGAACCATGATGGTGCAACCGGGCCTGTCTACACTTGAGCTATCCCAACCTGGGTCTTAGGACAAGGACGCGCTGATTGGTGCACGTGACCCTCTGACGTCATGGCGCTGTCCCAAACTGCCATGTCCCCAAGTCAACGTGTGTCCCAAGTTGAAGCAATCGGAAAACTGAACTTTTGTCCCAAGTTGTGTCCTAAGCTGATAGAAAAAGAAGAAGAAGACTGCTAATACTTTCGCGCGCATTCGTGAAATGTTTACGTTATTATTGGGGGGGAAAAAAAAGGTGTAAGGTGGGCTTTCTCAAAACGAATATAATGAAATGGTAATAAATAATTAGGGATGTCTTCGTTTGGTCTAAACAATTTTCTATGAATGCTAAAACTTTTCATACGTAAGTTTAAAAATTAAATTTGGAAGTCAGTTGGCGAAATTTTAAAGTAAAACCGTTAAGGCATTTGTTATAAATAAATATTCAATTCAACCATTTCGTAAACTATAATAAACAATAATACATCATATTTAAACATCACTACGAACACCAAATAATATGCCGAATTTAGTGCAATCTAGTGTCAGATTCCGGAAGCCCACTTAACGCATTTGTAGACCATACTCGAACCGCGTCAATGTGACGTCACTCGACGCCGAATTTCGGACACATCCTCGTCCACAGAAACGGCCTAATGTAGACACGGCCTTTACCCTCGCGGCTGCTTGGTGCGGAGACACATACAGTAGTAGGAGCATGTATGTTCTGGCCCACGCAGTGCAAGAGTGGTCTAAGAGCCAGAATATGATTTGCGAATTAGATTAATTAATTATTTTATTAATTTAATAATTAATTATATAAATTAATCGAATGGTCAAATAATTTTTTCTATATCAAAAGTTTGATTAATTTAAAATGGAATGTTTGATATTAAAGAATGTTTATTAATTTATTAATGTCATAAGGGTCATATTGGTGGAGCAGCTTCGATGTGCTTAATGTGAGTTCCTGGGACCAAATGACCAGAGGAATGGCCTACAAATTGTTTATATAGTAGTTAATGTTGGTGTAAGAGCAGTATAAGGGACATTATTTTTCTTGTTTGTGAGTATAACACACGCGCACCAGTATGTTTTAGCCCATTTGTAGAATGACATGTGGATGGAATGAACCCATGTGTGTCACTTCTGGGACACTAGGCGAGCGAGGTGAGGATGGAGCATGAGCACGCGGATATATTCTGGCCCACTACGATTTATATTCAATTAGCATACCGAATGAATTACGTTAAATCTGATTAACTTTAATCATGCGATTTATAATAATATTGTAACGAAATATATTATATTTCAAACATAACTGATCTCCACTTTATACATGTAATCTACAGAAGCAAAAATGTGTTCATCAACCAAAAGACTTTAATCATGCGATTTGTATTAATATCCACAAATGCCATCTGAATTCATTAAACAAAAAATTACACCCAGTTAACACAATAAAACAAATTACAACTCACCATCACTCCAGATCCCCCCTCCCCTGACAAAGATCTCCTCCCAAGAAAAGTATTTCGTCCTCATCGGCTCTCTAAAACGCGTATCAAGCAAGGAATTTCTTACAAATATCATCGAATATACTAAGAAAGTAATCGTAATAGATTAGCACCCAAGCAATAGGAATGATTGCACAATAAATTGCACATCCATTCCCTATCCAGAGGTTTATTAAATGAATCACACATCAAATATAATTTTTAATATTTTTATTTAGTATAAAAACTATTTATAAAACATTGTATTTCAATCTTTTAAGACCTTGATTCTTCTTCACCCACGAGTCGTGTGATTTTGAGAAACCTCTCCGTCGAACCAAGGGCATATCTTGTTTTCCTTTTAGTTATTTTATCAACCAAATATTAATTTGGAAAGAAGATACTTTTTGCATTTCATGTTCATAAAAACTGCCTTTTAAAGGTTCTCCATCATATATTTCTAGATAATACACTCTGATAAACGAATTTCTGACTGAAATAGTTTTAAATATTTCGTACTACCAATTAACTGTGTATTTTTTCTCAAAGACAGATTTCAGCTTAGACACTCGTACATACATACCAACTTTAAACTTTGGTTTTCTCTCATCAAACACTTTTACATTATTATACACAGTTATCATCAATCTACTATCCATAACCTTTTCAGGTGCCATTTTGATACTTCTATGATATCTGGAATTATAAAATTTTTCTACACTGGCTTTAAGGTCTGAATATGTTACATAATGATTGATATCATAATCTGTCATTAGTTTATGGAAAGAAATGGTAAAGAACTCGGTTCCTTTGTCAGTTTAGAGTGAATTTGATTTTCTAACTGGTATATTAGGTCAATTAGTTGCACTTTTTCAATCTTACAACTTTACTCAAGCGTATGTGTAATTTACTCACAGTTTTAACCCTCAAATCACTATTAAAATATTTTATTCGAGATCTAAAATCATCAATTGGCTTTTTCAAGTCCGGTTGTGTAGCTAAACCAGAATTTTTATTGATCAATTCAACACATTTTGCGCCATTTTTTCCATTTGTGTATCAAATTGTTTTGTTATTGCAGTGCTTATCATTTAATTAATTACATTTTTTTAATGTTCATTTAATGTAGTTTCCATATTTTGCAGTATAGTCATCACATTTGTCAATATTTCCAAAATATAACTAATATTATTAGACATTTTTGTAATAGTTTCAATTATGTTTATTAATTTCTCTTGCATATCGATTGATTGCGATTTAGATATGTTTAGTGTAATGGTGTTTAAGTCTTCCACATAACGTTTATTTACAAAATCGCTATCTTCCACAGCCATGTCCATATTATGTTATGTATGTCCTTTTCAAATAACAATTCCCATCGCCATTTCTCGTTAAACATGTATTGTAATGATTGCATTTTATACCGCTATGTCCAAATTTTGAAATACTCATTATTCTGTCAAATCCAGACCTATATATTTCTTTATATAGGGGAAGAGGTGGTATAATTACCAGGAAACCATACTTGTTTTTCCAACAGTAAAAACACATATCTTTAAACTTTGTAAATGTCACATCGCCTAAAATGTGATCATTATAAATATGTTGCAGATTCATATTGTCCATTTTAAACTCAATTAACATATTTTCATTATTGTGCTAATTATGTTTTGGTATATGTGCATAACTGAGCGATAGATAAAAACAATCGACATTTGAATGTCTACCAAAACTAAAGTATTGTTGTATTTCACCCTGCGGTTCGCACCAAACATCGTCAAATATAAACACGGAATTGGATAATGCTTCATTCGGAGACACTATATCTTAATTTGTAAAAGGGAAATATCGCATTCCTTCAATTAATGACAAAATATATGCTAATTGTTGATATTTCTCTTGTATTGTTTTAGAAAACACATAAACGTTTATAATTCAAGTCCATTTCGATGTTCTAACAGTGACATAATAACACACGTTTTTCCATATGAAGAAGGACCACTTATTATACAGCATGTATTTCATGGTAAAAGAATACAATGTTTCTGTTCAACTACTTTTTATTTTGTATTTACAATTACCGGTAGATGAACATTTTGTTTTATAACCTTCATTTCTACAGTATTAGGTAATATACTAATGTAAAAACTATAAATGTAGTTCTATATATAGGTTCGCATTCAGTTGAAAACAATGGCCCATACTAACCGTAACAGAAAAGGATGCAGAGTATTGAATAAATTGATTAACAAATCACCATTTGAATTGCATTTACCAAAATACAATTATTGCAGACCCGGAACTAATCTTGCAGAATGTTTGGCACGAAGTGATCAAGGAATAAATGCTTTGGATAACGCTTGTAAAGAACACAATATAGTATCGAACAAACAATCTGGAAGAAAGGCATATAGCGGATACAATTCTAGCTGACACAGCAGCAAATATAAGGAAGAATCCATCTACAGGTGAGAAGCTAGGCGCTTGGGTCGTGGATAAAGTTATGCAGGCGAGGGTGAAAACAGGCATGGACGTAAAACGCAAAACGATATGAAAAACCAAGAACAGTGGAATATTGCCATTAATATTTCCAGCATTATCAGCTCTTGGAGCTTTAATGGGAGGCATTTCAGTTCTTGCTAAATCAAGCTGTAAAGGAATGTGTCTTAAACCATACAAAGTTAGTCAAGGACGAAAAAACTCCAAACATGTAAAGAAACGTGAATGTATGATTGTTAATTTAGATTCGAAACAAAAACAAAGGAACTGATTGCGTTGCATTAATTAAAAATGTAAATCAATTATTGTATTACGACTGTTCTGGCGATTTATGTCCTCCAATTGAAATATGCAATTATGTTAAAAACATGCAATTAAGATACAATTATGAAACGGAACACTTACCAAATACAGTCAATTGTGGTTATTTGTGTTTACTTTTTTGACTATAAATAAGATATGTTAGTCAATGTATTAGTAAAACTGTTTAGTAAAATGTTAATTACATTGATATTAGGTGGAAATTCGTCGCATTTGTGGTCAGTATATTTCCCAGCTTTGGAGTTAGATGGAGCATGGCAAATAAGTCTAATCGAATTCATTACTTACAATAGCATACCAAACATCGATATAGACAACCAATCATTTACTTTCAACAACGATGAAAAAACGTGTAAGATTGTGATACCGGTAGGATCTTATGAGTTGGATTACTTAGAAACATTTATTAAAGCGACATTACCTGAAAATATACAATTCTGATTACGTGAAAATCCAGTGTGATGTATAGTAATGTCGATATCGATTTCACGGAAGACAATTCAATTGCAAATATGTTAGGTTACGAAAGGAGAATATATCCAGCTAATAAATCACACGAATCGTCAAAACAGGTTAATATATTATCAGTTAATGTATGTTGTTTAAATGTTAATATTGTAGGTGGAGCTTATTTGAATGGAAAACTGACAAATACAATACATGACTGCATGTGTGTGGTGGCTCCAGGATACAAAATAATTTAAAAACCAAATAAATTGATATATATTCCAGTAATAGTTAATTGAGTGGATGAATTAGTTGTTAAAATTGTCGATCAAGATGGTAAATCGATTAATTTTAGAAACAAAGTGATTCCAGTAATTATTAATTGAGCGGATGAATTTGTTGCTACAATTGTCAATCAAGGAAGACAGTAAATTGATTAATTTTAGAAACAAAGAAATTACCATTCGATTACATTTAAAAGAAAAAAGCTATATAAACATGAGCATCCCGCGATTTTTTCACTCAAAATGGGTATTGCGTATAATAGTCAATACAATCGTAAAGTAGGCGCTACATTTAAAAACTGTTTCTAAAAAACATATTTAGAAGAAAGTAGCTATAGAAAAATGTAAACAGATGTATAAAATGATCATTTCAATAAAGATACCTGTAAAGTTAACACAGGGCAACAAATTGTTTTTAATGGAAATATGATATATGGTTAATAGAAATGGAAGACATACTTAATGTTGAAGAACCAATACATTATGATAATGCAATCACCAATACGGAAATACATGTATATGAACCGTTCTGAGCAGTCCGTATACGTTTCATCAGAAATAAGGATTGCTATACAAAATCACGATATTTGCACATTACCGTCGAAATCAAGTTTAATGTTTAGAAGAACAATTAAAAATACAGCCGACGCGACTATTTCAATAACTACAGGAATAGTGAGAAATGGAATACTTCCTTTAATCGACAGACGTACATATCTGCTCAATGGTGTTGAAATATATCAAACACAAGATGTTGGGTGGAGCAATGCTAACACTTTTACAATACAAATACATCCAGGTGGAAAATATGAAGTTGTTATACCATTAAGTATGATACTTGGGTTCACTGAGGACTATAAACATATAATATTAATTGCTAAACAAGAATTAGTTATTCTATTCGGTAATACACATTTGAATGTTATATACTAAACTGCTAATAATGAGGAAGGTGTAACATTTGAATTAAACACTGTTGAATGGCTAATGCCACATATTGAAATTAACATTCGTGAATGTGTAAAGTTTTTAGAAATATATTGAAAAAAGGAATAATCTAGATATTGTTTTGAGAGCATGGGCTTTGGAGACATTTCCAACTCTACCAACATCACAAAAAGTGGCATGGAGTGTGAAATCAAGTTTGTCGTCCGAAAAGCCGCAGTTTGTCATTATTTGTTTTCAAACAAATCGTCAACACAATTTAAAAGCTGATAGATCATGTTTCGATAATTGTGATATGTAAAATATTAAACTGTATCTAAACAGTAAAGCATATCACCTGCTCTTTGGAAGTCCAGTGCCGTCTTTTAAACGAAATGGCGTCTGTGGCGGTCGTGCACAGTAAATGTCATATTTAAAACGCGCCGTTTTCACTCCGAAAAGTTAATTGTGGTGTGTTTTTGGCGTCACCAAAACGTAGCACACGTAAAGAGCTTTTAATTAACGCGAGGCTTGCTTCTTCCGTCGCTACAAAGTGCGTGAAAAGACGTGTCAACAAAAGTGGTAAATGAAACGGCCATTATGACTGCAGTAAGTGCGCGTCCCATCATCTGCGTGTGTATCAGTTCAACAATTCATTTCGCAATTTGAAATGTCATCATCACAATATTCAATTGCTCATCAAGTTCGTTAAACATAGTTTTTCTTGTTGTAACACCGGATAAACAGTCCATAGTGGCTGGTGTTTGCAATCAGAAATTCACTTGTAATTTTCAGTCACGATAAAATATTAGCTGAGATGTCTAGATCGTGTGTGCAAACAGGACCTATCGTGGCAGTGGCTGTCACACACTTTCGTGATAGCTGCCATCGTGGTAGCTACTAACACTGTGTAAACGCGCTCTAACATAAAATAAGCGGTTATGTCCGACAGGATAGGTGGAGAACATGTTTAGACGTTGTTTACAATAGCTGGTCCGTGGATTGGTGCACGCGACCCTCTGACGTCACAACCTGAGCCCAATGTCCCGAGAGATCACTCCTCGCGAATTTTATCTTTGAAGTTAAATGGCAATGGTGAATTTCGTGTTATTGTGGTGGTTTGATTACTGCGATTGTCCTTTCAGTGCCTCGCCTGAAGAAGGGGACAGATTTCAGTCCCCGAAACGTCGCGAAGACATTACTTTTGTGTTATTTTCGTCGCTCTGTGTCTTCTCTGTTGGTTTATCATTAATTTTATCTGGTTATTTTGCGATTCGTGTGTTGTTCGTAGTGTTAAATTTTTTTGATTTTATAATTTGACAAAGAATACTTTCCCTGATTTTTTTTTTTTTTTTTTTTTTTGCGTGAATAAGTATTTAAATTTGCGACCATAGTGAGAGGCGGTCCAGAAAATTGATAGTTGAAACACCCGATTTAGCTTATTTCACCTTTAAGAAATAGACTTTAGAAACGGAAATAGAAAACTAACTACGCACCTCTGGGCGGGTTAACCAGGCAGAACGTTTAACATTTGTCTCCAGGCTAATTTGAACAACAACTGTTCATCTAAAAGTTGATTTTGTTCGGAAGAGACTGAGTATTCTGACAAGCACAAACGATAAAGAGAGGTAGGGCGGTGCTAAATGGCCACCCTGAAATTTATTTGTAATGATATATAAGGAAAAGAATTGAGTGTTTCTGGTAGGCTCTCGCGATTTCAGCAACGGTATTTAAAATATAACTATTAACTCCAGTTAATTTTAACATCGACTTAATTATTATTCGTCGCCTCTACTTTTTTTTTTTTTTAACGAGTGTTTGAATCTTAGCTGACTGGTATCTTGATTTGCAGCGTTACAGCTGAACATGCGCCTGGTAAAGTTGGCAACGATGGCTGAGAAGTAGTTCCTTAACTTAACGTCTTACAAAACTGACAGATAACCATTTCTGATAACTTAATTTATTTCGCTTCCTGTTTTTTTTTTTTTAATACATCCGAAATGTAAAGATGAGCACATTTGTTAAATATTTACTTTTCTAATAATTTCACAGTTTCCCTTTACCGGAGCATGAACAAAGTAATGAGGCCCGTGGCAACGTCAATCTTACATAATGCGGAAGAATACACAACGTGCACGCGAGTAGATCTTGAACAGGGCTTTCGTACACATTGCCTGTTGCACGCAGCGCTCGCCCGCCCTCTCTACATACCTTCCAACTGTTGTTCAAGTGTGTGATTACAGAGGCTGCAGCCATTTTCGTGGACTCTGTCGCGGGCAGCAAATGTAAATTTACAGTAACTTCCAAGTACCCAGGTTGAAAAATAATATTTGCAATACAGTTTTATCGCTAATAAAACGAAATATTCATCACACACACAGTGTATGCGTGTGTGTGTGTGTGTGTGTGTGTGCGCGTGTGCGCGTGCGTGCGCGTACGTGCGCGCGTGTGTGTGATATAAAATTCGCATCGTATCAATAACTCAACTACTGCACTTCGCTGTCTAGGTTAAACACTCAAGTGTAACACGTGGATTCATTTCAACGAACGCTTACAATTCACTGTAGAACATGTATTTTATATAGACACATTACCTTATAATTCATTATAGGCCGTTCACGGGAAAGTGGGCACTTTTGAAACCCTAGTTACTTTTTTCCTGTCACTTTTTAAAGTAAATATTGCTATGTAAGTAATAAACACGGTGTGTATATTTCACCGGACCTATTAAAGTCAACGTCTAAGGTTACAATAAAATATATGTATTGACTATTATTCCAATGAGAGGGCTTCAAAAAGTGCTCATTTAATCGTGAATAGCCAACGTAGATGGCATACATGTATAAGATAGTTTCAGGTATATCATTGGCGTTCCGCTCATCCGAAACGCCTTGCAGGACCTATATCCAATAGAGAATACTTAACTTTGTCGGTAGCTTCGTCCCGTGTGGCCTAGAGCTGTGGCGTGGCTGGGTCGAACTGTTTTCAGTTCAGTGTGTGTAACAGCGGACAATGACTAGTGAGTTCTGCTCGCGCGCGCCCGTGCGTGCGTGTGTGTAGAGGATCGTGAAGACAAGCGTGATGCCGTCTAATAACGCGAAACGGCAGGCCAAGCCAAGTCCTTCTACCCAAAGTTTGCGTCTGCTGCGCAATTTCGTGTATTATCGTCACAGTGTCTTCACTTCATACTTTTTTAATCAAACTTTTGAAAAATCACTCCATTATTGCGTGTACAGTTGTTTCTTAAATATTTCGTGTATCACAATTGTTTTATACTTTTGTTAACGTTAAAGTATCCCTTTTTTTTTTGGTTAAATTTAAAATTTTACTTACTATATGTAATCGGCAAATTATAATATTTAATTAATAATTAATACAAATGAAAACAGAGTGAAATTAGTTATGTTGGTAATGCCTAGTAATTAGGGACAACCGAATTTCGCGAAAAGATTTTCGCGCATGTTACGTGTATATCAGCGATTTTTTTTTTTTTTTTTTTTCCTTAGTGGTCGCATGTCTTTGCAAGAAAACATTTTCTTACTGGGCTGGCCAATCAGAATCGGGTTACTCCTGTAGTTAGTGTGCTTCTGTAATTCGCTAACAGGAACCTAAGACGCTTAACACGTGAATAATCCAATCGAGAAAGTGGATCGGAGCCATAGTGTTATTAAATACGATTGGTCGTGAAATCTTTTCGCGAAATTCGGGTGTCCTTAATAGTAATAAATAGATCTCAAAATATTATTGACACGAGTGCTCGTGAATGCGGTGCGCTGTCCATTTGGCGTAATTTCCTAGACTTGTTAAGCTTTGTTTGCGTGAGGCGGAAGAATATCCTGGAAGTAGAACATTAGTAAGACTTCAGAAAAGTTGGAAGTTAAAGGTTGTTCACGATAAAGTGAGCACTTTTGAAATGAACCTTAGAATAATGTCACTGCCCCTGAACGCATATATTTTAATGAGCGCACTGAGTGACGTTTGCCCAGTAAAGTTGGTAACGATGGATGGAAAATAGTTCCACATCTTAACGTCGAATAAAACGTGTTAGGTAACCATTTGTGAAAAGTTAAATTATTTCTTGCGCTTTCTGTTTTTATTTAATGCGTCGAAGTGTGAAAATGAGCAGATTTGTATAATATTTACTTTCCTAAAAATTTTCCAGGTTTACTTGACTAGCGCATGAATAAAGTGATGAGGCTCATGGCAATGTTAATTACATAAGGCGGCAGAATACACAACGTGCGTACAAGTAGATCGTAAGCAGGTCTTTCAGAAATGCTCATTTGACCGTGACCAGCATATACCATGGATGGATTACACTCCCCACCAAGCCCCGTCTTGTCGCACCATTGTCGTGCCTGTTGCTCTTCTTCCAGTTGGAGTCGGCAGCACTGTGGAGATGTGTTGCCTGCAGTGCGCGCGCATCCCCACCCCGTCCTTGTTCGTCCTCCCCACACGGTTGCTAGGAGACGGGCGCCCACCCCCACCCCCTTTCACCGGTTCCAAAACCCCGTCGAGCGTCGCGACGCCTCGGCGTCCATTGCTTGTTCGCCTCCTACACGTGGGTGAAGGGCGGCCTGCTCGCGGAGTCTGCGCAGGAAACGGAAATGGTCGACGACGCTTCAAGGCCACTATCCTTCATTTCTACAGCTTTTGCGATGATTAATCTACTGTATCCAAACGGGAGCCGATATTGTAAAACCCACTTACAATTTTGTTACAAACTGTTTTTATTATGTAGTCTAATTTTTCCAATACAAAAAAGTGTATACTTTTACACAATTAAATAATTAACGAAAATTGTGTTTATTTAATAATGATTTAAAATTAGACCGTTTTTTTTTGTGTTGAAAGAATGGGACTACATGAAAAAAAAACTATTTGTAATAAAATGGTAAGAGAATTTTACAATGTCTTTTCCCATTTGGGTACAAAAAATTAACTCTCGCAAAAGCTGTAGAAATGAAGGATCGTGGCCTTACGACATTAGGCAACCCGTTTTACCCCAGCTGGCGCGTTCTTGTCGACTGTCGCTAACGAAAGGCTTTTGCATCATTGACTGGGTATGACTAATTGGATTTTTCGCTAATTTTTCTCAAAATTGCTCAAACACATCAGAAGGTGTAGATCATTCTTTTCCAGCATTATTTTCTGAATAGAGAATACCCCAGCGAACATTTTAAAATTCTTTTATCTAAGTATAAACATTTCCTAACCTCCAAAATTATTTTCGGGACGCTCTCACCCCAACGTGGTGTGTCTTTTTCTCAATGTGGTATGTAATAACTGTTTTAGATCATCAGTGAGACAATGTAACCCTGTCGTTAACATGCAACACTCAAGCTTGTACATAGAAGCACAAACTTCAAGCGCAAACATACTTTGTTGGCAAAACTAAGAAATGAAGGAGGAGGGGTAGGGGTTCTGTGAATTCGCTACATTTAGATTCTAGCGTTTCGTCTTTTAAGAATGTCCCATATCATACATAGCGCTACTTACCTATCTTCGCAAATGGTTGGATAAAGTTACCTCAAGTTAAGGCTATTGTATAGCAACAGACTGTCTTGACGAATATCATTATAAATGCTTCTGAAAGCGTTCTCTCTCTCTCTCTCTCTCTCTCTCTCTCTCTCTCTCTCTCTCTCTCTCTCTCTCACACACACACACACACACCTTTAGCGCATCATATTGCGTCGCAACAAAAAGTAAACGCCAGGGAACGCTCAAGAGAAAAGAATCCTCTGACAAAAACAAATTGCTCGCAAAGTTGGCAGGAACTTTCATCCAGTGTTCGTTCTTCTTTTTTCGATTTTATTTGCAAGAAAAATCTCGTACACTTCAATTAACGTGCCTGACACTCATGTATACGTAACGCAATCTCAAGAGTACATACAAAGTATAGGCAGTTCACGGTGAACTGAGCACTTGTCACGTTAAGATGTGCTTGTGTGCAGATTGCATATTATTCTACCTTATGTAGACCTATTGACATGGTCATGATGATTCAGGTCATGGGTCAGTCTAATGAAATAGGTAGTTAAATTTCCAAAAGTATTACAAATCTTACACTTGTATGCATTACGAAAATACTCAAAGCGAAATTAATCAATTTAGCATTCACAAATGTTTGCCTAGCACGTTTTAATTCAACGTTAAAAATATAACTATTTTGCTGCCGCCGTTGCCAGCTTCTCTGGGCGAATTCCAGTCAGTGGGCCCGTTAAAACATACGTAGGTAGTGGCAGTGACATTTTTCTAAGGTTTATTTCAAAAGTGCTTCATTAGCCGTGAACAGCCTATAAATGCCCGTACGTTCGTGGAGATCGTTGTCATTTGAACGAATTTTTGGAAATGCCAGGGTAACCCCAAGCAGATCTCAATAGGCCAACACTTTCTACACATTTCTTTAAGACCACTCCTGCGCTCAAACGCAATACTTTATAATATAGTTTTAACTGCGTTTTAAATGACAGTTCCATGATATAAACACTGCCCAGAAATTCACCGTAGATATTAATTTAGTCCTTTAAAAGTTCTGAAATAATTTTTTCACTGTATGTTTTTCTATTTTTTTCTCCTTGTCTTTCAAATGTGTGCGCGGAGTTGCAGTTGGCCTAAATGTATTTTACACGTGGCTGTGTATCAAACACCCTTTACAGCAATATCGGCAAATAATTGCTTGCCAACGTTCAGGCTACAATAAAAAAATATATTATCGTGTAGATGGGGCCGCGGTGGCTGTGCGTTAGACTGCTCGCCTCCCACCAAGGTGAACCGGGTTCAATCCCCGGCCGGGTCACTCCCGGGATTTTCGCTAGTGGGAATCGTGCCGGACGATGCCGCTGTTCCTAGGGTTTTCTCGGTGATCTCCCGTTTCCCCCGCCCCTTCATTCCGGTGCCGCTCCATACTCACCTCAATCACCCTCATCGACTCTCAAGACCTAGATGTTAAGATCCGCACAAATCTCTTCATTCATTCATTCATTCACAGTTACGTGCACCGATCTTTTTTCTTATGTTGATTTAAACAGTTTTTAATTATCAATCAACCACTTATTTTGAGTCTTTGCAATGATATAGTGCGCCACTCCTAGGCTGAAACGTAGACGCCATCTTCAGTTTACGGGCGATATGCACAGTCACATGCAGTTTATGACCACTTGTTACTAAATCCGAATATTACATCGCCCTTGAGTGGCGCGTTAATATATATATATATATATATATATATATATATATATATATATATATATATCAGCCTGACAAGTTTTCACGTGGGATTCAGTGCCAGTGACCTCCAAGCCCCGACTGTATGCGGACGTGTAGATTAGTGTTTCCTGTTTACGGATGACTTTCAAGGTGCAGATTATAGCTATTGGTAATAAATCATCGGAAGAGCTCATGCCATCACATACTCCGGTCAGTTAAGCGGAAATTACGAAAATAGGTCAATTTCTCTGTGCTGTCAGTATGATTTTTTTTTTCCTTTAGATGGATTCGAGTCCAGTTGACTCGAAAGTGGTTAATGTCGATGGGATTGAATATCGTTAGAAGATAGGCGTGTGTTGTGGTAGTTAGGGTTTTGTTTAAGTCGTAGTTTTGGAATTTCTCTACCTATTGCTTCATATTTACAAATTAATGTGCCGAATTGCCTGAAAACTGACCTACTGATATTGAATTGTAAGACATTGCTGGGTATATATTTCAATTTAGAAACATTTTGCTTACTACAAACTATTAGTTTATTTTTATTTTTTTCTACTTTATACTGGAGGGCAGATATGTGTTATAGTTTAAGATGTGGGTAAATCACTTTGTAAACGAGGATATATACTTCCAGTTCATGACTATATATGTGTACTATAATAAAAAATATCAGGCTTGGTTTTATGACTTAAAAACTTGGTGTACGCGAGTCTTGTTTTGGTAATAGGACAGTTTCAGCCAAAACACGTGTACTTTGCTACGCGTAACATTTCTAAAGATCTTTTTACATGAAAGAGTTGGGCATTGCGATAATGTAGTTAACGTAAGTAAAATAACCCTATTATCGTTGATTCACGATATCTTCGGCCTTTTCTGAAGCCCTGCTAAAATTCTGCTTCCAGGATATTCCTCCGCCTCGTGCAAACCAAGCTTAACTAAGTAGAGATGATTACACCAGAGAGACAACGCACTGGATTCGTACGCACTAATTGTGTAACATTATTTTGTATTATAAGAACTATTTCTTACTAGGTGCTACCAACACACATGTTTTCTCACTGTTTTTATTAAAATTATTTATAAATGAAGCAATATAATTTATAGATAAAATATGAATAGCGTTTCAATTTAACAGAAAATAAAAGTGATTTTTATATTAACCCAAGTATAAAACGCTTGTGATACAGGGCGTATTTTGGAAATAACTAAACACATCATACATGGGGAGATTTTTCAAAGGTTTGATTCAAAAAGGCCGAAGAAACCGTGAATAGACTATAATGTGCGCATTAGCGTAATTTTAAAATTACCCAAATGGAGATTGGCACAAATAATGTGGCTTGAAGAAAGTTTCGTTTCACCTACAATTTTCGTCGAAGACTCTTGTCTCCGCGTTTACAGTGTGGCTGAGTTGCAGATGTTGCAGAAGGGAACGGCACGTTGCCGTGGCAACAGCAGGCTGTCAGGACCTTCAAGAAGTTACAGACTAGTTTGAGATGAAGTATGCGGAGACGATCTTTGTCGCTGGCGTGCTGTACACTCGATAAAAGTTGACTATACACTGTTCACGGTAGAATGAGTACTTTTTGAAAGCCCTGCTTAAGATCTACTTGTATGCACATTGTGTAATCCTCCACCTAACACTTTCTATTCGACGTTAAGATGTATAACTACTTTCCATCCATCTCTACCAATTTTTTTTGGGCGCGTGTCACTCGATGCGCACGTTAAAATTTGTGCAGGCAGGGGCAGTGGCTTTTCTCTAAAGGTTGATTTCAAAAGTGCTCATTTGATCTTGAACAGCCTTCAGAGGCTGTTAATGGTTAATTTAGTACTTTTGAAAGTTCTGCTTGAAATGTATTTTTCTCCTCATCCTTCGCCTTGTGTAGTATTTACGTTGGCATGTATTCGCTCACCATCAAAGTGACGTTGGCATGTATTCGCTCACTTATTCGCGCGCCGTCAAAGTGCGACCGCGGTCAATAGTCGTAAGTTCACACTCGTAATACGACCATAGACTAAAGATAAGGCAGACCGCTTATTCGTTTTCCGCGCGTGTCCCCGGCATTGACCTATACACAACTGTCAGTCACATGGTAAACAATGATGAACGAGTTTGTTTATATATTAGTAATTTCTAAATGACAAGCACTGTCATATTAATAAAATACTTTTACCAATTCACAGCACTTGTTTACTAAACAGTGTTCTAGCCTCAAATCCAATCGACGCCATTTTTGCAAGCCGCATTGGCAGAAGAGCAGTTCAGTGTTGGGACACGGAGATCGGTTGTGCGCAGCCAGCGAGATCGGTCTACCTCATCTTTAGTCATTACATTGCTGCCAACCTAACTATAATGCTGTTCACGGTAGAGTGAGCACTTTTGAAGCACTAGTTTCTTTTTCCCGATCAGCCTTCTTTTTTTTTTTTTTTTATCCTTCCGCCTCTTTTTAAAATAAATATTGCTGTGTATGTAATAAACACAGTGTGTATATTTCACTTGACTCGAAAGTTATTATCTAAGGCTACAATAAAATACATTTGACTATTATTCGAACTGAGAGAGCTTTCAGAAGTACTCACTTTATCGTGAACAGCTTTTATAAGCTGTCCATGGTTAATTGAATGCTTTTCAAAATAACCTTAGAAAAATGTCACTTCCCCTGCCTACATTTATTTTAACGGGAATTCTGGCGTGCAGCAAGTTGGAAAACGACGGAGGGGAACTAGTTCCATGTATTAACGTCGTTTTAAAAGTACAGTATTAGGTGAACATTTGTAAATACTAAAATCATTTATTATGTTGTCTGCGGTTTAAATTTATGTTAATGTAAATATAAACTTTTTGAATACTCGCACAGTTTTACTGGCGCATGAATAAAGTGGCCAGGCTGTTGTCAATGTTGATTTCACATCTGCTGGAAGAACACACGATCTGCATACAAGCAGAACGTGAGCAGGACTTTCAGTTTAGCGTGAGCAGTGTTACGTTACTTAATTGCACATTACTTTGAAAGTACGCGTGGCTTTTGGAACAGAGCCCCTACAGCCAGGATTAAGTATAATAACCTCGGAGAACCCACTAGAATTGACAACAACAGAGCAATATAAATCCGCAAAACTCGAAACATTCAAAATTCCATTCGGAAAACCGAACATCGGAGAAGTCTCGAGATCCAGACTCGCTGCACCAGGTTCGAGAATACGAGCCGTGCGCGGCGGAGGCGGCGGAAGAAGATCACGAGCAGGCCACAACCAGCTGTGCGTAGTCTAGTACAACCAACTAAGAAAAAAAGTGTTTTTCTTAAGAGGATCGCGTTGACCTTCATTTGTTTCGGTCAGGTTAGAGCGAACGCACGCCGACGGGCGGCCGGTACACGCGAGGGTTTGGTAGACGGCTAAGTGGCGTAGTTAATGTGCAGCGAACTCCTCGCGTAGACATGGCCGCTCTAACAAGGAAGTGAAATCATTAGTAGCGAACTCGCTGCTCCCGGTAACTTGAGACTTGCAGAACTCAGCACTTGAACGTTTTAACACCGTGCTGGCACTAGCCACAATTATTCCATTGTTTCAAGAGGATTTATCACGGGCAGAAAGTTTCTTCTTGGGGCTCTGCTGCGGACCACGGGCGTCTCGGCTCTCTGGTGATGTCGTGTTCGAGCCGATGTCGGCCTCTCTTCCTCCCTACCTGGGGCCGCGGTGGTGTGGCGGCTAGAGCGTCTGCCTACCACCAAGGCGAACCGTGTTCGGTTCCTGGCGGTGTCGCAGTTCTTATTGGCTGATCGTCACTTAGTTCCGACACTATTTTGTTCTTCGTTGCATCAGTTCAAGGCTCTCAAGTCCGAGGCCAAGATTGGTGCTGCTTATTCCCCACAAATGACCAACTAAAGGTTGTTCACGGTAAAGAGAGCACTTTTGAAATGAACCTTAGAAAAATGTCACTGTTCCTACCTGCATATATTTTACTGGGCGCACCGAGTGACATTCGCCCAGTGAAGTTGGTAACGATGGAGGGAATGTAGTTCCAATCTTAACAGTCGAATCAAAAGGTGTTAGGTATCCATTTGTGATAACTTAAATTATTATTTTTTTTTTTAATGCATCGAAGTGTAAAAGTGAGCAGATTTGTAAAATATTTACTTTCCTAATTATTTCACAGTTTCGCTTAACCTACATATGAATAAAGCAATGATACCCATGGAGAATGTTAAATTTACATTAGGTGGAATAATACACAACTTGCATTAAAGCATATCGTAAGCAGGGCTTTCAAAAGCGGTCGTTTAACCGTGAACAGCCTGTGCGTGAGCTTGACTGCTGTGTGCACTATTGCATTGCAGTTATTGCTAGCTTGAACTTCGAAGACGATTGGCAATGGTGTAAATTGTGTAGTTCACGAACACTTTGACTACTGTACAGTATGCTATTGCTTTCATTGCTCGGGGAGCTGACCGCTGGGTGGTGTAAAGGAGGGTTTTTAACCTCATGTCATTACTATTGATATATGTAGGCCTATGTTCTTCCGGAGATATGCCTTATGTGTACTTAAAGGACATTAATGTTTCAGCGCAAACTTGTTTATAACAAGTGTGCGCTACAGTGTATTGTGCGCGAAGACTCGATTTTTATTCGCTGTCGAGCTGACGGAAAACAATTAAATGCTGCCAACACTTATTGTAAAGAATGCCTGTGATTCTATTACGTCTGTATACCGTCACCAAAACCCATAAAACAAATGAAATCTTTTTTTAAGTGATTTTTATTTTCATGATGAAAAAGGTAACACATTACTGTCGAAAAAACACACAGTTGACTCAGCGATCGCTGCAGTGATGGTTACTTAGAATTGGTTTTTGGTTCAGTTTACTGTTAGCAGTTCGACTGTAATTTTGGAAAAATGCTGGGGATGTCCGTACTTTGCTAAAACGAAGTGTTGTGTCTGGCTGAAGTTCAGTGCTATATCGTCGTAAGGTGAAATAATTTATTCGAATATGTATTAAAGGACGTTTCCAGCACATCGCGCAGAATAAGTGGTTTCCGGAAGTGTGTTCACCTTGCTTAAGTGTGCTTGTCACAAAATATGCGTTATTTTATATTCGTACGAAGTTCTGCCCAACTTGAAGAAATTACTTACTTACTGGTAATATTTACTCGCATAAAAAAATGTAGACCGCATATTTTTAATAATGTAGACTTTGAGGACTTGCGGCCTTCAGGTCGCAGCTGCTGCAGCCTCTATCTGGTCGGACAGGGCCGTGACGTGAACGTGGCTTGGCAAGTTTCGACGGTCGGGGACCGCTCGTTCGTGACGCGCGGGATCAATACTCCTGAAGCCAGGCAACCCGCAACCCCGCGACTGCTTTTGGTCGCCGCCGTCGGCTGCCGATATCCTGGTGTCTTGTCCTGCTTCCCAGCTCCTTGTCCCGCTTCCTGCTGCGAGAACGTCCGGCGCGCCAGATGCACAGTGACAAGGTCGTATCCTGATTTTTTTTTTTTTTCGGGTGGGGGCTGATGAGTATTAGTATTGTCATTATAGTTGATTTACGATCTTCGGCCTTTTCTGAAGCCATGATAAAGTTCTACTTCCAGTATATTCCTCTGCCTCGTGCAAACTAAGATTAACTAAGTCTGGAAGATTACACCAGAGGGACAACGCACCGGATTCGTGCGCACTCTGTTGTAACAGTATTTTATGTAACAACTATTTCTCACTAGGCGCTACCAACACACGCGTGTTCTCACTGTTTTTATTCAAATTATTTATAAATGAAGCATTACAATTTATAGATAAAATATGAATAATATTTAAATTTAACAGAAAAAAAAAAACTTTAATAAAGAAAAGTGTAAAACTCTTGTGATACACGCAGGCGTATTTAGGAAATAACTAAACACGTCATGTATGGGGAGATTTTTCAAAGGTTTGATTCGAAAAGGCCGAAGAAACTGAGAATGGGCTATATTAGTACATCGTTCACAAGTCACAGTGGAATGATAGAAAAGGAAAGGAGGATAGAAACTACTGTGTTACCTTCTTAGTGTAATAAAATATGGCGTTGATTAGCTTACATATGCGAGAATATTAATGCTGTATTTACAGTTTTAAAATGGAAGATATTTTAGCTATTCGCCGCCAAATTCTATTGCACTATGAAGGTAACACAATATATATTTATTTCCCCCCGTTTATTCAGAAAACGAAGTTCTGATGTATAAGATGTAATCATATGTGTGGTTAGTAACAAATAAATAAATATATTGATTGCCATTTTAATATAGTGTGTAAAAATGTATCTCGTGAGGGTAATAACAAATATATAAATATAATGATTGACATTTTATAATAGGGTTTAAAAAATGCGTGTCATGTCAGCCGCGTCAGCCCCCCCCCCCCCTGGTAATACCCCTGCGTAGTGATGTCCCTTTCTTAATTTCAGTTACATTGTAGTTCGTTCACGGTGCTGCTAATGTTCTGATTCCATGGGTTGGTACTCCGCCCCGTGCAAACAAAGTTTAACCGAGTCTAGAAAATTACACTAAAGAGATAACTCACGGCCTAGTACAGTATGGTCGTTGCTACCCCGGAAACTGATAACAGAACTTTTCTGTGATCAATTTCTTGGCAATTTTTTTGCTGTTCCAAAAATTATGCAGATGATGTTAGTAATCCTTCTTTTCGAGGAGAGAAAAAAAATTCTGTATCACAATCGTTGTTGGTTGGCTATTCCGTTGTGGTCGCAGAAGAATAAGAAGAAGCAGTGCGGTCCGTGGGTAGGGGGTTTGTGGAGATGTTGGGGGGGGGGGCAGTGAGCCCGAGGCGATGCGCGCTCCAGTTGTGCAGCCTCCCAGACCGCAGTCAAACACCCCCTGCCATCCCCCCCCCCCCCCCACTTGCACTAGCAGGAGGGGGAGGGGGGTTGGTAGGACGTGCGTGCATGTGTGCAGAGCAGTGTCAGGTGTCGGCGGGGCCTGAATCATCGTCCGCCTGCCCGCGTTACTATGGTCACAGCTCCGCTCCGCAGCTCCAGCCGCTATGCTCTACACGTGCCCCCTCCCCCTTCTCTATCTCGACGTCTCTAACTGCGTCATAGCGCCATGTGTACAATGTGATTCCGAACTACACCGACAAACTCCAGCGGGCTATTCCTGACGACAAAATAAGCCAAACATGTCTGTGACATTTTTTTCCTAAAGTGATTATTAGGGACCTACGTGTCCCTAAATTCCACGGTTTTGAATTCAATAGAGGTGAAAATATCAGGAACTACTCACGATTAAGCAACAAATCGGTGGATAGTGCTGTGTAGAGAGGAGATCTTACACCTGTGAAAATGCGGTTGGTAATATCATCCCCCAGCATCATGAAAATAGGAGTTGCCACCCTGTTTTTGCACGAAAAAATGGTAACAGTAAGCTGTAAGCTGTTTGTTGAGATGACTTAGGAATGAGCGCATCCTGAGGGTGAATGCCACGTGGTGTTGCCAACCTCACAGGTCACTCGCCCTTCTGTTTTGCATACGCACTTTCCGAAAGGATTTCGCGAAAACGGTTCACCGAGAGAATTTCGACAAGACGACAATTTTTGTTGGCAGCGCCCGAATACAAGGACGGAGGAAACGGGAGATCCCCCGAGAAAACCCGACGACCAGCGGCATCGTCCGCCACGCTTCCCACATGGGAGAATCCCGGGGGCGAAACTGCCGGGAATCGAACCCGGTTCTCCTTGATTGGAGTCGAGTAGTCTAACCACTACACCACAGTGGCCCCGTCTACAATAAAAAAACATAGGAACAGACGTGCGTATACATAGGGGAGGGAGGGGGAATGGTTTCCGGTTTCAATCCTCGTATTCCCTCGAATATTAAGGTCACTTTAAAAAGAAATGTAGTTAGCTATCACTAAAATGGAAAATTAGGCAAATAAAACAACAGAAATAGGTTGTAAAACAACAGCTGTCCACATCTTATGTTGTTCTTTTGCTGAAAAAAATTATAGGCGATGTTTTATCAATAGACAACCCCCATCCCCACCATCACCCAAAAAATTTCAGCGTACGCCACTACGACAGAGCATCAGACATTATAGCATAACACTGCATACAACCGTGAAATGCACTATCTACCAGAAAGTAATTGGGCACCTGTCCACAATGTTTGCTCGGTGGTTGTCACCCCGTTATGAATCTCGTAGGGGCACCTCTTACGGCTATAACAGCAGCCACCGTGTCTGGCATGCTCTCTACAAGTGTTTGCAGGACATCCACGGGGATTCGTCGCCATTCCTCTTGCAACCATTCCATGAGTTGAGCAATGGATTTTGGCCGCGCCTGACGAGCCCTCACCTGGCGATCCAATTCGTCCCAAGATGTTATATAGGGTTGAGGTCGGGGTTCTGGGCGGGCCAGTCCAATCGGTGAACTGGCAGTGTTTGCAGATAATGTTATGGTTGTCTTTACGTACGTAATTTAGATTTTAGTAAAAAATTCATTGTGATATTATATTGAAAGTGTGCAGTGATTTCAAAGTGTGCAGTGATTTTTGTTGTTTGCAATAAAGGTGTGGGTAACCTTTAAAAATTGATGCTGGTAGCTACCCTCTCATCTGTTATTTTCTGTAAATTTATTTCTTACGACATTCAGTCGTTTCTCCAACGTAACGGTGTTCCTCCATTTAAATTAAGCAACTTCGTTGAAGATTTTCTACTCTGCTGAGACGAGGTGTTTCCCCGTGCGCCTGCATCATAAGAAATTAAATATTCCCCTTACGATCTACTCCAGGACCTACCTTGCACCCGACCTGTTATGCGCAGTTGTAAATCAGTAGGTTCGGAATCATGGCACCCAATATCTAGTACACACGAACCTTGTTCTGTGTTTACTGTTATGCGTTCAGTTGTGAACCAAGCTTTATTCATTTTGCTAGAGAGGGTAGCGTCTCTTCCATGTGGGATTTATTTTTGTTTTACCATAGCGTAGTTTTTAGATCACATATTTGATAACGAGGGCCGTAGGGGCATAGATAATATCTTCACACATATATTATCTTAATTCTTATATATTTTACCCATGTAGCTTTTTTTTTGTGTCTGTAACAATAATAAGGATTAACTCATAGCCTCTCCCGCGAAGGTAACCCAAGCCTCGGAGTGTATGGTGCTTCAGCACGCGGCACCCCTGTGTAGGCTTGTATTTCCTCTCTCCGCGTAGCTTTCAGAGATGTTAGCAAGAACTCTTGCGACCTCCGTTAAGGTTGAAGTAACGCAACTGCCTATGGAGCACTTCACCCGATTATACAATTTGTAGAACTCATAAAAAAAGTAGTACAGACAACATATAAATGATCAGAAAGTGCGATTTATGCTGTACGTGAAACAGGAATGTGTATAATTTGCAACATTATAAAATATTGTAGTAAAATATACTTTTTAAATGTAAAAAATTAATTACTTAAAATAGTCTGCGTAAAAAAAAATGAAAGCGCACTTCCATTCTGGATGCTTCGGAAAGCAGAATTTGCAAGAAAATCTTCTTCAAGAAAGATAGTCATAATATTTACTCCGATCATGTGTAATAAAGTCATAGTAATAATGTGTCATATCAATTTTATAATTAGCTTTATTTACGTCAGTGTCGGCCATAAATGTTTGTGACGAAAGGGACGCACATAAAAATAATTATAAAATGATGTCCTACATTATTATTACAATTTTCTTACACACGACCATAGTAAACATTATGACGA
This sequence comes from Dryococelus australis, assembly GCA_029891345.1. NCBI lineage: Eukaryota > Metazoa > Arthropoda > Insecta > Phasmatodea > Phasmatidae > Dryococelus > Dryococelus australis. Next base: position 103,934,292 of record CM057004.1, read on the forward strand.
TATTCCATGACGAAGATTTTCTTGGAAATTCTGCTTTCTGGAGCATCCAGAATGAAAATGCACTTAAATTTGGATAAAAATGCAGACTGTTTTAATCGGTATTTTTTTTACATTTAAAAAGTATATTTTAGTCAAATGTTTTATAATATTGCTATATATATATATATATATATATATATATAATAAATCGCACTTTTCTGACAATTTTTGTGGTGTCTGTACTACTTTCTTATTTCTTATAAGTTCTTAACGTTGTATAGTCGGGTGCAGCGCTGCATAGGCAGTTGTTTATTTCAACCTTAAGGTGCCATTGATCTGTATGTTAGCACCGTATGCCGTATGCTTACATATAAGGGTAGATGCCATCCATAGCTGCTGTGCATATAATTTTTAATTAAAATTTACATCTTACAAAAAAAGTATGAATTTCGTAACGTAGCAGTGTTTTCTGGGAAATTTGCGGTGAATCAATTTTTGGTAGAAACAATTATATTTATAATTGATGCAATGAGAAGGAATTTATTTGACATTGATTCCCATTTAAAACTCCACGAGTGTAAGCTTGATAGGCAGAGCACGTAAGGGTGGGGAGTGAGTGAAGAGATTTGGGCGGCTCTTAACATCGAGGTTTTGAGAGCCTTGAATTGAGATGAGTATGGAGCAGCGCCGGATGGAGAGGGCGGGTAGGAGAGAGGGATATCCCCGAGAAAACCCGCCGACCAGCGGCATCGTCCGGCAAGATTCCCACTTGCGAAAATCCTGAGTGAACCGGCCGGGGATCGAACCCGGTTCGCCTTGGTGGGAGGCGAGCAGTGTAACCGCTCAGCCACCGTGCCCCCCCCCCCTTAAGGGTTGGGGAGGGAAAGCAAGCGAGTGGAAGGGCAGTTTGCGAAGTGACTCTCGGCTTACACGCGCAGTGATAAATATTCATTACGATGACTCGGGGGGTGGGTGTGATGTTAGCCGGGGATGGAGGGGGTGGTAATGAACCAATGTGGTTGCGTCGCCATCTGGTCGGGGGTAATGGCTTGTATGGGGGATTGGGTCAGGCTGGGGGGGGGGGGCTGAGATTAACAGGGCGCCGGGGGACCGGTGCACACAACTGGCCCCCGCAATTACATCAACGCGCCCTTAAAAACACGGTGACGCCCATCCCCATCTTACTGATGATGGGGGGGGGGGGGGGTGTCCTGTCGTCACCCATGCGCCGAGGATTAGCCATGCCGATACCAGTCTTCTGATCATGTACCCACGAATTTCGAGCCGAACTGTTAAAATCACGCGATACTATAGGCTATCCATGGTAAAATGAGCGCTTTTGAAAGCCCTCTCATTTGGAATAATAGTTGAGCAATTAATTTTATTTTAGCTTTAGACGGTAGCTTTAGAGTCCGGTGTAATATACACACTGGGTCTATTACTTAACATGGCCATATTTATTTTAAAAAAAGGTAGTTAGATAGAAAATGGCTGAAAGTAAAACGTAACTAGGGCCTCGAAAGTTCTAATTTTACCGTGAACAGCCGGTACACATGAGTTCCTCTACAGCATCGACTGAATCTTCGGAGGTTCCCTTAAGCTTCTTCAAGAGTGGGATATTTTATACGATTTTAGCATATTACTAGAGACGCGGAAATTCCGCGAATTTAGTGCAGGACAAGCTACACTACAAAGACATAGTACATTTAACTTACATTTTAATTGGATCGCACGCCCTGGACGAATTTTAGCGAATAACTAACCCGCAAGAGAAAGGGAACCAAACCCCGTGCTGCCTGATCTGCCCTTCAGTTGTCGTAATGGGTCCCATTGTAAGCAGTTATTATAATTTTTAAATAACTATTGAATAATTCAGTGTAATTTTTTTTTGGTTGAAATGAATGTCAATATTTTATTGCCCAATTCACAAGTTTAATTATTGCAAAATAAATTTGATCGTTGTTGAATGTTGAAAAGTTTTCAGTCAGCAAAATGTGCTGTAAGTAGCACTCTGTTTACGATATCTATTCTTCTGTAAGACAGGGTTGTATATATTTATATGTATATATTTATATATACGTATATATATGTATATATAGGCCTACGTATACATGTATATATGTATATATAATTTATAAATGTATATATATAGATAAATATATGTGAATATATATAATTAGGTGCGAAGGGACCCTATCGGATCACGGAAAGCCTTAATGTTTCAATTTTCTGAGTTTTCATGCACCTATGTGTGTGTGTGTGTGTGTGTGCGTGTGTGTGTGTGTGTGTGTGTGTGTGCGCGCGCGTGTGTGTGCGCGCGCGCTGTACAATGTTTTTTTTTTGTACTTTTTACAAGAAAACGTTTTAGAAACCCAGTTGCCAAGATGATCCTTTTTAGACCTACGAACAGTTTTGTGGTAAAATCTGCAAAAAATATTTTTTTTAATATTAGCAATGATAGCTTCGTATCGTACATTATTTAGAAGTGCGCATCAAATAATTTTTTTCTAGAAAACAAATTCGATGAATAAATAACGAGAATAGGGGGGAAGAATATTGGAAAATATTATTCACGTAAAAAAAAAAAGTCTACCAGTCATCAGCACGGGGACTATATCCTACATCCTTTATGTTAACATCCCACGTCGTTAATCACAAGATCAACTTCATTTACGAACGTTACGATTTTTTTTAGTGAATATAGTATTAATTGCATACTGTTAAGAAGAACGTATTTATTATATTTGAGGAGTTTTATGTAAATATGAAACTTTAACATTGCCAGTTTTGTGAGTAACAGCGTCACGTGTTTTAAAATTGTAGTCTTTTTACTATAGTTATATGAGGAGTTTGAAGTGTTTTGCGTTCAAACTTGCGATACTTTTCTTATTACAATCAACTACACTTCCCACAACACATGTTTTTGTGCAAACAGCTACGTATGGTTTTAACGTTGTTGAGTGCTCGTCATTTTGCTCGAGCTCGTGTATACGGTTGCGTGCAGTACAAACAGCTACGTATGGTTTTAACGTCGTTGAGTGCTCGTCATTTTGCTCCAGCTCGTGTGTATACGGTTGCGTGCAGTACAAACAGCTACGTATGGTTTTAACGTCGTTGAGTGCTCGTCATTTTGCTCGAGCTCGTGTATACGGTTGCGTGCAGTACAAACAGCTACGTATGGTTTTAACGTTGTTGAGTGCTCGTCATTTTGCTCGAGCTCGTGTATACGGTTGCGTGCAGTACAAACAGCTACGTATGGTTTTAACGTCGTTGAGTGCTCGTCATTTTGCTCCAGCTCGTGTGTATACGGTTGCGTGCAGTACAAACAGCTACGTATGGTTTTAACGTCGTTGAGTGCTCGTCATTTTGCTCGAGCTCGTGTATACGGTTGCGTGCAGTACAAACAGCTACGTATGGTTTTAACGTTGTTGAGTGCTCGTCATTTTGTTCGAGCTCGTGTATACGGTTGCGTGCAGTACAAACAGCTACGTATGGTTTTAACGTTGTTGAGTGCTCGTCATTTTGCTCGAGCTCGTGTATACGGTTGCGTGCAGTACAAACAGCTACGTATGGTTTTAACGTCGTTGAGTGCTCGTCATTTTGCTCCAGCTCGTGTGTATACGGTTGCGTGCAGTACAAACAGCTACGTATGGTTTTAACGTCGTTGAGTGCTCGTCATTTTGCTCGAGCTCGTGTATACGGTTGCGTGCAGTACAAACAGCTACGTATGGTTTTAACGTCATTGAGTGCTCGTCATTTTGCTCGAGCTCGTGTATACGGTTGCGTGCAGTACAAACAGCTACGTATGGTTTTAACGTTGTTGAGTGCTCGTCATTTTGCTCGAGCTCGTGTATACGGTAGCGTGCAGTACAAGCAGCTACGTATGGTTTTAACGTTGTTGAGTGCTCGTCATTTTGTTCGAGCTCGTGTATACGGAAGCGTGCAGTACAAACAGCTACGTATGGTTTTAACGTTGTTGAGTGCTCGTCATTTTGTTCGAGCTCGTGTATACGGTTGCGTGCAGTACAAACAGCTACGTATGGTTTTAACGTCGTTGAGTGCTCGTCATTTTGCTCGAGCTCGTGTATACGGTAGCGTGCAGTACAAACAGCTACGTATGGTTTTAACGTTGTTGAGTGCTCGTCATTTTGTTCGAGCTCGTGTATACGGTTGCGTGCAGTACAAACAGCTACGTATGGTTTTAACGTTGTTGAGTGCTCGTCATTTTGTTCGAGCTCGTGTATACGGTAGCGTGCAGTACAAACAGCTACGTATGGTTTTAACGTTGCTGAGTGCTCGTCATTTTGTTCGAGCTCGTGTATGCGGTTGCGTGCAGTACAAACATTTCTTAGCGTCTATTAGGAATACCGCTCTTGTAGTTTTTTTTACAAATGAGTAATTTTACAAGAATAATTTTTGTACTGTTAGCAACATTTGTAAAATTACAAACAATTTCCCAGTGAAAATTACAATTTTTTTTTTTTTTTTTTTTTTATACAGTTTATTGAAACCCTCTGGCCTCGGCATAAAATTCTGAGGCAACGGAACACAATGCGCAGTGTGTTCAGGCTGTTTTCCATCGTCGTCGCGATGCTTGCTTATGGCCGGATGTGAACCCCCAGGCGTTTATAGTATGTTCACGTTGATCTTAAAAGTGCCCTATGTACTGAAACGTTTTCTGTGAAAACTGTGCGCCTAAACGCGTGTCTCGGTAAACAAATGTTCTGCAAATACGAAGTTTTGCCAGAAAGAATAAAAAAAACTATTGTCTATATCGCTATCATTTTACTTTTCTCACATTAAGTGTATTAATTGAGAAAAAAATCTTGGAAGTGGTCAAATATCGCATTTATAAAGCTTGCCTATGAAGTTTCTTTAAGCGGCAAGAGAAAAGTACGATTATACGCAGGTAGTTTGATCTGTGTACTTTCATCGAGTGTAATAAAACTCCACAGTTACAGATCTAGTTTACACAGTAAAGCGTTAGGACGGAAACACTGCACGCCGTGCGCGTAGGAGCGATGGGGTGCTAGGCGTGCGTGTTAGTGTCGCCCGTATCGCACCCTCGCTTCTTGACCTTGAACGCGCAGATATAGGCCGTTCACGGTAAAGTGAGCACTTTTGGAAGCTGTTTCAACAGACCTAATAACGAATAAATACATCTCATTGTGGCCTCAGACTTTTGGTTTTGGGTATGGTGAAGGTATACACTGTGTTTATTACTCACATGGCAGGGTTTACATTAACAAGTGGTGGAAGGATATAATTTGGTTGAAAGAAAAAAGTAACTAGGGCTTCAAAAGTGCTCTTTTTATAGTGAACGGCCTATACCTACATAGCACCCTTAAGCAGGACTTTCTAAAGTGCTGAGTTTGCCGTGAATATCCTAAATTATGGTTTCTACCTCATTTCCTATGCTCCGTTCATGGTTACTTCCAACTTTTCTGAAGCTCTGCTTAATTTATACTTTCAGGATATCCCTCCCCCTCATTCTAACAAGACTTAACTAAGTCTAGAGAATTACAACAAAGGAACAACACCGCATTCGTGCATATTTTGTATAAGAACTATTTCTTTCAAGCATACCAACACACATATTTTCTCTCTTATTAAATTCATATTAATTACATATAAACTATCATTTACGGATAAATTATAAGTAGGGACATGAAAATTTCATGTTTTAAACGACGCGTGGGATAGACACCGGAGTGGTACACATTTACGAGTTGTGGGTTTCTCATCATTCGCTACTGCTCCAGTGTGTAGGCAGTTCCGTCTCAGACCTAGTGTCGCGGGATTCGCTACTGCTCCAGTGTGTAGGCAGTTCCGTCTCAGACCTAGTGTCGCGGGATTCGCTACTGCTCCAGTGTGTAGGCAGTTCGGTCTCAGACCCAGTGTCGCGGGATTCGCTACTTCTCCAGTGTGTAGGCAGTTCGGTCTCAGACCCAGTGTCGCGGGATTCGCTACTGCTCCAGTGTGTAGGCAGTTCGGTCTCAGACCCAGTGTCGCGGGATTCGCTACTTCTCCAGTGTGTAGACAGTTCCGTCTCAGACCTAGTGTCGCGGGATTCGCTACTGCTCCAGTGTGTAGGCAGTTCCGTCTCAGACCCAGTGTCGCGGGATTCGCTACTGCTCCAGTGTGTAGGCAGTTCGGTCTCAGACCCAGTGTCGCGGGATTCGCTACTGCTCCAGTGTGTAGACAGTTCGGTCTCAGACCCAGTGTCGCGGAATTCGCTACTGCTCCAGTGTGTAGGCAGTTTGGTCTCAGACCCAGTGTCGCGGGATTCGCTACTGCTCCAGTGTGTAGGCAGTTTGGTCTCAGACCCAGTGTCGCGGGATTCGCTACTGCTCCAGTGTGTAGACAGTTCGGTCTCAGACCCAGTGTCGCGGGATTCGCTACTGCTCCAGTGTGTAGGCAGTTCGGTCTCAGACCCAGTGTCGCGGGATTCGCTACTTCTCCAGTGTGTAGGCAGTTCGGTCTCAGACCCAGTGTCGCGGAATTCGCTACTGCTCCAGTGTGTAGGCAGTTCCGTCCCAGACCCAGTGTCGCGGGATTCGCTACTGCGCCAATGTGTAGGCAGTTCGGTCTCAAACCCAGTGTCGCGGGATTCGCTACTGCTCCAGTGTGTAGGCAGTTCCGTCTCAGACCTAGTGTCGCGGGATTCGCTACTGCTCCAGTGTGTAGGCAGTTCCGTCTCAGACCCAGTGTCGCGGGATTCGCTACTGCTCCAGTGTGTAGGCAGTTCCGTCTCAGACCCAGTGTCGCGGGATTCGCTACTGCTCCAGTGTGTAGGCAGTTCGGTCTCAGACCCAGTGTCGCGGGATTCGCTACTGCTCCAGTGTGTAGGCAGTTCGGTCTCAGACCCAGTGTCGCGGGATTCGCTACTGCTCCAGTGTGTAGACAGTTCCGTCTCAGACCCAGTGTCGCGGGATTCGCTACTGCTCCAGTGTGTAGGCAGTTCGGTCTCAGACCCAGTGTCGCGGGATTCGCTACTGCTCCAGTGTGTAGGTAGTTCGGTCTCAGACCCAGTGTCGCGGGATTCGCTACTGCTCCAGTGTGTAGGCAGTTCGGTCTCAGACCCAGTGTCGCGGGATTCGCTACTGCTCCAGTGTGTAGGCAGTTTGGTCTCAGACCCAGTGTCGCGGGATTCGCTACTTCTCCAGTGTGTAGACAGTTCGGTCTCAGACCCAGTGTCGCGGGATTCGCTACTGCTCCAGTGTGTAGGCAGTTCGGTCTCAGACCCAGTGTCGCGGGATTCGCTACTGCTCCAGTGTGTAGGCAGTTCGGTCTCAGACCTAGTGTCGCGGGATTCGCTACTGCTCCAGTGTGTAGACAGTTCGGTCTCAGACCCAGTGTCGCGGGATTCGCTATTGCTCCAGTGTGTAGGCAGTTCGGTCTCAGACCTAGTGTCGCGGGATTCGCTACTGCTCCAGTGTGTAGGCAGTTTGGTCTCAAACCCAGTGTCGCGGGATTCGCTACTGCTCCAGTGTGTAGGCAGTTTGGTCTCAGACCCAGTGTCGCGGGATTCGCTACTGCTCCAGTGTGTAGGCAGTTTGGTCTCAGACCCAGTGTCGCGGGATTCGGTGCTTGTTTCATTACAGCTGTGTCATTGGCTCACAGTTCACCTGTGCGTATACAATAAACTGTTATCCAATTCCAAACGTAACAGAAATATATGCATGCGTTTCACATCTAGCTTGTCTTAAAATGAATTCGCGAAATTCTAAGTAACACTTCAATTTAACCAAAAGTGTGCTATTTTTTTTTTGTTGACAGGAGTATAAAACGTTCGTGATACGTGACGTATTTCGGAAACAACCAAACACTTTATAAATTGTGTGATTTTTCAAAGATTTGATTGAAAAAGTGAGAAGACGCCGCGAATAGACTTTACACTGAGAGAAAATCGAACAAAATATTTGTTTGTATAGGGCCAAATATATATTTAGTTGCGCTCACAAAATATTTTGTTAAGAAAGAAAATTTGAAAAGCAACCAAATTACTTTTGTTCGTCTAGTAGAATATATGTTTGAACAAACAAAATCTGTGTGTTGGGCCAAAAGAGTTAGACTCTCAATTAGATATTTTGTAGAATCAACTGTATATATTTGTTTGGCCAATCATTTGACTGCCTTCGTTCGAAAATACAGCTCGAGAGTTTATTTGTATTTGTTGTGATAATTAGGGCAGTGCCGTGTTTGTTAGTGCACCTATTGATGTTTAACAATTCTATAACCACATCAATAAAACAATGCAACATGAAACTGACAAGTAAAGCTGTTAATCTTGAAATATTTGTTTGCACCAGTTGCCCAGTATTTTCAGTTCATCTGTTTAAAAGTTCTCCGTTTTCATCAGTTGCCACAATAGGTGATGCTGTCAAGGCGTAGCTCTCGGATGCAGGTGATCTTGGTTCGAAACTCGGTAAAACTTGTTAATTTTTTTTATATCGGCCCAATCTGTTTAACGTACGTGTAGCCAAACAAATCTTTAGTTTCACCAACCAAATCGTACAGTTAGGGGCAACCAAATGAGAACAAAAAAATAATTTGGTTGTACCAAACAAATCTTGTTTGATTCAACAAAACGTTTTTCTCGGTGTACAAGGATTCTTCTAACAGTTGCTATAGGCTGTTCACGGTAAAGTGAGCACTTTTGAAAGCCCTGCTAAATATCTACTTCAATGCACATTGTGTATTATTCCGCCTTATGTAAGATTAACCTTGTCGTTGGCCTCATCACTTTATTCATGTGTCAGTCACGCGAAACAGTGAAATTATTAGCAAAGTAAATATTTAACCAATCTGCTCATTTTTACACTTCGATGCATTATAAAAAACAGTAAGCGAAATAAATATTTAAGTTATTGTAAATGGTTACCTAACACGTTCTTATTCGACGTTAAGATACGGAACTATTTCCCATTCATCGTTACCAACTTTACTAGGCGTATGTCACTTAGGACGCCCATTAAAATATATGCAGGCAAGAGCAGTGACTTTTTTGTAAGGTTGATTTCAAAAGTGCTCACTTTATCGTGAACAGCCTTTACCTGGAGTTCGGGATCATCCCGTATAGCGGGATGTAGTCAACTCGGCGGCGCGCAGCGAGTGCCGGGGAGATGGAAGAATCAATCGAGGGGTCGGGATGTGTGCGTGAGGGGGTTGGAAAAGGGGGGGGGGAGAGGGTGGAATCTCGTTATAGCAAACCGGGACGCTTTAATTGAACTGGGCGTCGGGTTACCTCGCCGGGGGATGCTAGGGGTGCGCACGCGGGCCCCGGGGACGTCTGACGTCGCGACGTCTCTGGCTGCAGGTGCCGTCACGGGGCGGGAGGGGGGGGGGCCTCGCTAAGGTTACTTCTGCTGCACGTTGGGAATGAAGATCAATGTTAACAGTGTGGCAAAGGGAAAATTTTCGCCAGTTGGTAACCGCTAGTGACGGCAAGTTATATGCTGTCCATGTTAAAATGAGCATTTTTGAATGCCCTGCTTAAGATCTACTTGCATGCACGTTGTGTATTCTTCCACCCTATGTAAAATTAACATTGGCATGGGTATCATCACCTTATCCATGCGTGGGTCAAGTAAAATCGTGAAATAATTACAGAAGTAAATATTTTACAAATTTGCTGATTTTTACGCTTCGATGCATTTAAAAAAATCAGAAAGCGGAAGAAATCATTTATCACAAATGGTTACCTAACACCTGTTATCCGAAGTTAAGATATGGAACTACTTTCTCTCCGTTGTCACCAACTTTACTGGACGCGTGTCACTCGCTGCGTCCGTTAAAATGTATGCAGGCAGGAGCAGTGACTTTTTTCTATGGTTGATTTTATAAAGTGCTCCCTTTATTCTGAACAGTCTTTGCCAGATTTCATCTGTTTTCTATGCTAGAAATCAAGATGATTGCAATAATAATAAATCGAATATAAAATAACTTCTTTACTAAGTAATTTTTTCTCTTATTATTCACGAAGCTAAAATTTAAATTGAAAGCGATCTCGTTGGAAAACTGTGGCGGAAATTTTACCAATGCCAAACTCTACCATAAGAAAAATTGTTTTGTTCCTAACCTGACAACACTAACAACTAACAACCACCGTCAGCCCCTCTCTCTCTCTCCTGAGAGGATGGCGGGGTGAGTGTTCAAGGCTGGAGGAAGAGGAATTTTAACTGTCGGCATTTTTTAATTATAACGTAACTTTTTTTCTTTAACTTTAACAAAATAATTCTAAGCCTCTGTTTTAAAATTTAACTTGTTTTAAAATGTTATAACGCGACAAATTTTACGTTTCGACTATTTTATAAATTTATTTTAAATTCAAGTAACTGAGACCAGTTATGGCCTTCGGCTGGGTACTGGTTCCATTTCAATATGTTCTCTTCTGTTCTGTTCCTAACCTGAGTAGAATAAACCTTACGCACGGCCAACACAGCCGTTTGTGCTTGTACAAAATATACGAGTGTTGTAGTTTTGAGATTCGGTTTTTGCTTCGCAGTGGGCATGCGCACTCTATCAAATTTTTCTTCTACGATTCACGCAGTATTAGTGTTGTTTTTACGGAGTTTAATTACAGAAATAAGTAAAGTATTGCTAATCAACGTGCGCAGATATTAACATTCGAAGCTTGAAATAGAGTGACTCACAATCGGTTAAATCAATTACACTGCACAGGGAAAAAAAAGTTTACTGTTATTGCAGCAAAAATATATATAGCCATGTTTTTTTATGTTGTAATAAAATCTATAGTGCTGTGACAGTAATGGAAACATTACTATAATGCAAATGTACATTAACATTTTAACAAATCTACTAAGTAATGTTTCCACAACAGAATGTGTGGTTAAGCTAAAGATAATAGGAAGAAACAGATATTTGCGTTATTAGGACATTAGAATAGTGTTCTGCCAACACTATTTTACGTGGAATTGACACTAACTTCCCTTGTTTCATCGTGGAACATACTGCAATCTCGCTGCGTTGTAAAATGGCGGATGCTAGTCGATAACCTCTTAAATTGAAACCACTGTATTTAAATGCTAAAGCGTATAATCAAGGTCAGGTGTAACGTAAGTCAACTTAGTAACTTTGCGTAGCAGTTTACGTCCGCCAAATATGCGCATCTTGTGTATCCTACATAACGAAAGAGTGCTGCAGTTTGCCATGATCTTTTATTGAACACCCGCAATATGAAACGCTGGTAGGATGTCAGGTCTTCGTGAATCGGAGGTTGTCATGCATACAGGGCCTCGGTTCGATTCTCCCCTTGCCTTAACTTTTTTCGTTGGTGATTTTTTTATTTTACACCGGTGTTGTTCTAAATCAAAGAAAAAGCAAGACAATCGTTAACACAGGTGTTAACGCCAATCACACACTATTTTATTTTTGCCGCAACCACCTTTACGTACACATTACAGTGAAGGGGTAACATGTTACAAAAGTGCTTCATATTATAGTTACTTTAATAGCGTAACAGTATATTACATAAACAGTAAAATTTGTTACTGACGGCTCACGTATTTGTAACATTAGCTCTGTTGCCACATTTTACTTTTATTTGTGTGCAAATTACGGGCGCTTGAATATGACTGATTAAGAGTTGATCTCCCGTTTCCCCCGCCCTAGCATTCCGGCGCTGCTCCATACCTCCTTGGATGTTAAGAGCCACCCAAATCTCTCCACTCTCCAATCTCCACTTATAATTTTAAAAAAATTCCAATTTTTAAACCTAAGAAACAACCTTCATGAGCAAATATTTTACCAGAGTGATACAGTGTTTTTACTTATCTGGCGCCGCAAAGAAACGCGCAAATTTTTCAGCGCAATAAATAGTCGAACAGGAATGCATCATTCTGGCAAAATATTTGTCCACAGAGTTGGGCAAAATTTGCTGCCTGTGATTGCCTTCTTTCTCTGTATTTGCTGTCAGAGATTGCCTTCTTTCTCTGTATTTGCTGCCTGTGATTGCCTTCTTTCTCTGTATTTACTGCCTGTGATTGCCTTCTTTGTCTGTATTTGCTGCCAGAGATTGCCTTCTTTCTCTGTATTTGCTGCCAGAGATTGCCTTCTTTCTCTGTATTTGCTGCCAGAGATTGCCTTCTTTCTCTGTATTTGCTGCCAGAGATTGCCTTCTTTCTCTGTATTTGCTGCCTGTGATTGCCTTCTTTCTCTGTATTTGCTGCCAGAGATTGCCTTCTTTCTCTGTATTTGCTGCCAGAGATTGCCTTCTTTCTCTGTATTTGCTGCCAGAGACCTGGGAATTCAGAGTATTGTGGTTAGCGTTGCTATTTGTCCCACGCCATCTTTAACATCTCCGTATCATGTTTGTTGGCTAATCCAGGAAAAGGGGGTAGTTCGCACAGTGCAATCGCACATTTTAACTTGATCGTTACATTAGCGATTAGGCCAGTCGAAAATTTTACTTTTGTCGGAAGGACGCGTACGTAACATAAATACGAAAACTAAACGGGACTTCTTAAGGGGAATGGTGCACGCAAACCGCACTTTTACATAATTTTTAATAATAACTTGTTTTACAGCGAATGTTTCAAAATTTTTGACTCGACAAGACATAAATAACAATATTGAGCACTATTTTACATTGTTACAGATTCACTGCGTTCGTTATTCTCGGAGCACTGATTGAAGATAAGAAAACAAAAATTCTTCATTTAGTTCCATCAGTGCTCCGAAAACAATAACTTCAGTGAATACCTAACAACGTAAAAAGGCGTTGAAGATTATTATTTGCGTCTTGTCGAGCCAAAAAATTCCACAAATCATTTGGAAAACGACTTAAATCGAAAATCGTGTATATATACTGCTTTCATGCACCATTCCCCTTAAGTGTTTAAATAACTGGGGAAAAAAAATGCCTGTTAAAATGTAAGAGATAATAAAATAATGTGAACGTATGTTTAATCATAAAATGAATATAATACAACCCTGCATAGTAAAAACAGGCAACTTAGGGGCGAGGGTGTTGGTTTTTGGCAACCCCTGCCTCGCAGTCGTCGGGCGGAGTGCACTTGGGGGTGTCATGTTCGTCACTTGTCGTCATTTCATTATGTACCACTCGAACCGGGAATTAATTTGCTTGTTTCTATAGTCTCGCGGGAGCTCGCCGCCCAGATTCTCTCCCTTTGGCCTCGCGCCCTTCTCTCTTCTCACTTCTACCCCCCCCCCCCCTTTCCCCACCCTCTTTGTCTCCTACCAACATCCCTTCTTGTACTCCCGACAAACCCCCCTCCTTACTCTAGCGCCGCAGGCATACTTCGCTCCGACCCGATCCGCTCTGGAACAGCGCTGGTGTGGCACTAAGGGCAGTGGCGTGAAGAGAAATCTTTGATTGGGCGGGGTCTCAAGGGGGTTGGGGATGTATGCAGAACTCGTGATGTAATAATAAGTTTTCCTTTCTTGGGTGCACGATCGTCAGTTTATACGAACCGAAATGCATTAACACATCCAGACCTAGTGTACACAATTGTGTACATATCTCACGTGTAGGATACCTTTTGGTCTGCGAAGCTCAATGGCCAATGGTCTTACCTTGTGAGTAAATGATTCGCAAACCGTCTTAGTGGTCTACGTCATAATTTGTTAATATAACTGTAGACCGAACATATAGCCTACAGCACGCATCATAAAAGTTTTTTGTTTGCAACAGCTGAAACAGTAAATTAAAGTGGGTCCGAAAGTGTTAATTTTCATGTGAATTATCTTTTTATCTATCAGGGTTTTGAGTTGGACTTCATCACGCCCGTTGGCTAGACCTTCAAGGAAACGGCGTTCTCCAAAGTTACCTGGTAGGAACTGTCTACCGTGCATATCATTATGACTGCTGTACTTTCTAAAAGGAAATTAATAAGTGTAATTAAGGGTCGACCACGGGATTTCTGCGACTGAATGACTGAACGACGTTGGTTAGCCAAAATTTGTTATTAATTACAAAACTGTTTATGTATTACACTTATCATTCCGGTAATTGGGGAAACGTTTTTAATTCAATAGTTTTTTATAGTAAAAAAAAGTGTCTATCACAAGTCTACTCCCTTTCAAACACACAACCTAAACAAAACATTTACAAAGAGGGAAGCGGAAGGGTATACTGTTAATTCATTTTAAGATAAGTGTTAAGCTTATGTCTTACACCCAGCTTAAAAAAAAAAAAATCTGTAGGCTATGAGATTATATAAATATCTTGATATAGACACTACTAGATGTAAAAACAAAGAAAATTATTTGAAAAAATTGGTTTATATTTTTGTGTTTAATATAAGCAATGAAACTGAAACTTTGTCACGTGCTTATGCAAAACTATGACATGTTTATTTGCTTGAAATGATATTAGATGTAATGTTTTTTAATTGAGCATTGTTTTGAATGTAATTTTTTTCTATCCTACAGTCTGCACTCTGACATAAGTAAACGGTTTAGACTATGTAATCGAAATAAAACTCTAGAAACTCAAAATAAAACTCTGAAAAGCAAATAAGATCAAACCTACAAAACGTTTTTTTTTTTTTTTTTAATTGAAATTTCTCTCACTTAATTTGTGAACACTGGTAACTGGCTGAGAAACAAGCGAAAAACGAACCAGTTAACAAGGCTCGGAACCACCTTAGTTTTGTGTAACAGCTGGTTGCCGAGTGATTGCCACAGCGTCTCTTGTTGATGACGTTGCACGAGGTAGCCACGTTATGGGCCGTTAACGGTTAATGGAGCATTTTTGAATTCAACCGTTGAAAAATTTCACTGCCCCTACTTGCGTATATTTTACGTGCACACTGAAACTGGCATGCACCTAGTAAAGTTGGTAATGACAGATGAAAAGTAGCCAAGTAGTCGCATGTCTTAGCGTTGAAATTAAAAGTGTTTACGTAACGCGCATGCAAGTAGTTCTTAGGCAGGGCTTTCAGAAATTCTCAGTTTACCACGGGCAACCTATACTGCAGCGTGGGATGTGTGTTTCGCCTGGGAAGTAGGCAACACACTATCCGCCTTCAACTCTTCGCGCTGCGGTCATAGCCGTATTGTTGCTAATACGTAGCAGGGCTTTCGCAATTCCAACTAATAGTCAGAAGAACTGCGGGAATGAGGGGCTCGAACCCGTGTTAACGAGACCTTCGTCATGTTGTCTTTGCCCCCACCTGCCAGTACAGGGATTTGGTGCCGGTTGTCCCACAAATCGTGTATTACCACCGACTTGGCACATGCCATCAATATAGATGATGGTTCATCGCGGCAAAAGTTGACCGTCTGCTAGGATCAAACGTACCACACACATGTCCAACAGTGTTCTTTCCTTACCGTCTGTCGCGAATGTATGAAGATACTATCCCGTTTCACTGGCCAATGAGGATTCTGGTGCTGTAACGCAGAACGTCCGTGCGTGATTGGTCTGAAGACAACTTAGCCGAGTCATAACCTTGTTTATCAAATCACGAAGGAATAAACTTGTTAGAATATCTTGGCTGAAAATTTTTTTCTCGCGATTTTCCATTATCTCTAGTGATGAATTTATTTTCAGTTATAGGCCGTTCACGGTAATGTGAGCACTTTTGAGGCCCTAGTTACTTTTTTCTTTCGACCATATTTTATCCTTTGACTACTTTTTAAAATATATATTTAAACCATGTAAGTAATAAACACAGTGTGTGTATTCCACCGCACTCGGAAGTTAACATCTAAGTCTAAAATGAAATATATTTATTGACTATTATTCTAAACGAGACGGCATTCAAAAGTGCTCACTTTACCGCGAATAGCCTATACTTCTAAGGCCGTACAATTATACTTTTTAGAACGAGGATAAAAATAATTTAAAGGATTGTGCCTGAGCAAAGAATGATTTCCAGAAGAAATGTATAGAATGGAGAGAATAATTCTGTTGCTATAAATTTCTTAAATTTTTTTTCAATTGGCAACAACGTACACAGATATGCCGCCAGCTGCGTCAAACTAAACCACATATCCTTCCTACTAAAGACTATAACTGACCGTTTTAAGGTGAGAGCTGTTTACGATGAAGTGAGCACTTTAGAAATGAACCTTAGAAAAATGTCACTGCCCCTGCCTGCATATATTTTAACGGGCGCACTGAGTGACATGTGCCCGATAAAGTTGGTAACGATGAAAGGAAAGTAGTTCCATATGTTAACGTCGCATAAAAAAATGTTAGATAACCATGATGGTTTCAATTATTTCTTTCGCTTTCTGTTTTTTTTTAATGCATCAAAGTGTGAGCAGATTTGTAAAATATTATTTTTTCTAATAATTTCAGAGTTTCACTTGACCGACGCATAAATGAAATGATGAGGTCCATGACAATGTGAATTTTGCGTAAGACGGAATAATACATAACGTGCATACAAGTAGATCTTAAGCAGGGCTTTCAAAAGGGCTCATTTTACCGTGGATACCCTATAATACGGTTTCTTTCATGAAATTATGGATTTATCTTCGAACTACATACACAGGAGATGCAGCCTATCCCCCCTTACCTTTTATCAATCATGAGTTTATGTTCTTTATCATGTATTCCCGCTATGTTAACCAGGTGGGTGATTTTCCAAATTGTGCAGATAGGAAAAAACTCATGTAAGTTTTGTTGTTGTGTCCAGTATATTCAATTTGAAGATAATATTGATATGTGTTTCAAGATGATGTAATAAGCCGAAGACCAGAATGTTTGGCTTTATATTTATAATGCTTATTTACTCAGAATCCAAATGTTGTAAAGACAGCAAACTACCTGTTTTAATTACTGGTGTTTGTATTAGTAAAATATATCAGCTACTTAAAATTTGTAGGACTTAAACTGTCATATGCAGTTTTACAACTCTGTTTTATACCAACTGTTGCGCATGATAGCCTAGCTGTTGTCCGTTTACGCAGATCTTCAAAAGTATCACAAAGTCATCAGTAGGATGACTCTTAAAAAGTATTATCTACATGAGCGTCCGTGGAAAATTAACCCGTGATCCTCCCTTATCATTGTCTGGCGGAGTTTTTTTTTTAACGATAGAGAGCGAAATCTACGGAGATTACACGCGTTCTGTAGATTGTATGGAGTCGTATAGGATGTTCACGGTAAACTCGTTGTGGACTAAAGATGAGGTAGACACGCTTATTCGTCTTCTGCGCATGTACCCAACACTGACCTACCTCAATACTACACGCCTGTCAAAGTCACTTGGTCAGCAGTGATTAACGTGTTTGTTTATATCTTAATTTTTAAATGTCAAGCACCATTATATGAATTAAATACTTTTACCAATTTGAACGTAATCAAACTGCATTGCAAATAGGTTAGAGGATGTTTACATACTTCTCGAAGCACTTGTGTACAAATCAGTTTTCTAAACCTAGAATCCAAACCACGCCGTTTTCGCTAGGCGTGTTGGCAGAAAAGCAGTTCGATGTTGGGACACGGAGATTGTGCGCAGCCAGCGAGATCGGTCTACCTCATAGTTAGCCTATGGGTAAACTGAGCACGTTTGAAAGCTCTGCTGGTGTACGCATTGCGTGTTCTTCTGCGTTATGTTAAATTAACGTTTTCGTGAGCTTCATCACTTATTCATGCGTCGTTCAAGTGAAACTGTGAAATTATTATAAAAGTTAATATTTTACAAATCTGCTCATTTTTTACAATTAGATGCATTAAAAAAAACAGAAAGCGGAAGAAATTATTATATTTTATCACAAATGGCTGCGTTTTTTATTCGATATTATTATAGAGAACTACTTTCCCTCCATCGTCACCAACTTTACTGGGCGAACGTCACTCGGTGCGCCCGTTAAAATATATGCAGTAGGGGCAGTGACTTTTTTCGAAGGTTGATTTCAAAAGTGCTCACTTTATAGTGAACAGCCTTTAGTCCCGAGAATTTTGTGTAGATGGGTACTAATGTTATAATTAAATTATGAATAATTTGTACGTGGTTGGTAGAGTGAGTATGATGTCGGCGAGTAGCAGACTGCGTTGTGGGCGAGGGGTAGCAGTGCTAATTAAAACTTGGTTCCAAGATCAACCCGAGAGAGAACGCAGGTGGGATTGCGTAAATGTCTGCCGGCTACGGCTTCTGTGTTGTAATTGAAACATTACTTGGGATTCCTAGGCCCATCGAGCAATTAAGGCAGTGGCCAACAGACTTGGAAGTTTTTGAGGCTACGCTTCTTCGCGATATCTTGGTCCTTATCGAATGACGGAATGATTTAAGGACGTATCCGACCACCTTACACTCCAAATATGAATCGGTGAAGATTTCGCGGTTTAAGTCCGTTAACAGTTCCTGACTGTGTCTACAGTCACTTCAGTGAATTTAACTTATGAATTAGTGAAAAGATGCCAGTTTTCCTTCACTTATTGGTTCAGTGCTTTTTTCAACTTGATTCGTCGACCATTTTATTTGCTGTTTTTCAGTAATTAATTTTTTTACATATGTATTAGTTAAAACAACGTGTGTTAAATGATAGTTATAAACAACGCGTATTAAAATAAATAACAACGCATAAACTAATAAACACAATAAAAATAATTTCTAAAGTATGAGTTTCGACTTTCGTAATACCATGTTATGAGGTAACATGAAAATTCAGTCTTTCATTCAGTATTTACCTCTTTCATTTCGTTTCTATGTAATCATCATAGCGCTCGGTTTGTACGATTAAACTGCATTACAAGTGGTGAATTGAGTGCACTCTTATGTACTAATGGTTGCAACAATCCTAACATTACTAATTAAACTAAAAACGAACAGAAACGGCATACAATTTTAAAATACATAATTTCGATAAAAGTATAATACAGTTGCTATTTATCTCTCGAAATTCAGTGGGCTAAACAAAGGTCTTTAAGGGATGGAGGTCTTAAATTATATAAAAGAGTTAATTATAATTTCCTAATTTAATTTACAATAATTACAAACAAAAATCTCTCAACTTAACATCTCACCATAAATCGATATCACTTACTGTTCACAAATAATGCAGTTTGTAATCACCACAAAGAAATCTATTGAATTATTAAAAACCAGTCCCAATATACAGTATATCAAACTATTTAATTATTTTATCAATTATGCGTCTATATTTGACAGTTCCAACATTTACAATAAAAACCGTAGGCCTATTACATGTCCATTCAGTCCCACCTCAGTTCAGTCCATGTCCCGCCAGTCGCAATGATCTAGAGTCCTCCAAGCGCCCTCACGCACAGTAGGCTTCACTCGTCGGCTTCACACCTCGTCCAATCACACCACGAACACCTCGTCCGTGTCGCACCGCACTACTCTTCACGCCCGCACTCAGCTAGATGGTCTTCACAAAAACTGATTGCCGCTGGACCGCGGCAGCATACATAGTGACGTACGCCGTCACCCAGAATTTTCTCTAACTCGCGTGCTGCGCCGAGCGTCCTAGTTTCCAGAATATTTGTGCGCCTCCTGCAGGTGTCGGCTTCGTCAGCGGGGGGAGGAGGAGGAGGGCCTGTGACGCAAGTCAGTCTCACCAGAATATTCTTGCGCCACCTGATGGCTTCTTGAGGGGGGAGGGGAGGGGCTGTGACGCAAGCAAGTCTCGCTGCTGTCAGTTGTTCACGGGCTTCCCAGAAGAGAGCTAACATGACAGAGAGTGCGTCGTTCCAGGAAGAGGGGAGGATCGAGGTAGGTCCCCTCTGCCCCCCTCACAGCGTCGTACAGCCTACCCGGCGCCAGCTGCAGCGCGTAACAATACATATTTTTCCATTCGGAGTCAATGTTAACTTCGTAGTTCCATTGGTAAAGTGAAGCGATATGGGGATGGAGCGGGTTCAATCCTGCCTACCCGCAATTTTTTTTTTATAAATTACTGTAAATTGAGCAACACAAATAGTGACTACCGGAAATATGTTTATTTTTCTTGTAATGTTTTCGCTAAATTGCATAAATACGATACTTAATTCGCCATACGCAGTCGGCCATCACTTATTCAATCACTGAAATTGTTTCATCGAAACAACCGGTAGTTTTAAACTGATTCGAATTTAGAGTGTAGTAATAGGGACCACTTACAAGAGTCCTTGCGAATGTAGTCAAGGTAGGAAAGAGTAAGTGATTCCGAATGGGCACCCGTGCATAAAATCTTTGGTCAGCCTTTTGTGCTCATTTTAGAAATGAGAAAATGTCGACCTTTTATTAGTAGTTTTATCCGCGATGTATTTCCTGTCTCCGCGAAGAGCCGAGATTTCTGCTGGTGAAAGGCTGTTCACACTAAAGTGAGCACTTTTGAAATCAGCCTCAGAAAAAGTCACCGCTCCTAACTGCATATATTTTAATGAATGACATTCGCTCAGTAAAGTTGCTAACGATCGATTTAAAGTAGTTCTATGTCTTAACGTCGAGAATTAGAAGTATTTAGGTAAACATTTGCGATAACTTAAATTAAATTGGTTTCTGTTTTGTTTTAATTCAGGGCTTTCAAAAGTACTAAGTTTACCATGAACAGTCTATAGCTAAATGACCCTGTTACATGGTAACGCTACATGCAACGTCACTGATAATGTTCTACATTAAGTATAATCTATTCGCAGTTTCTTTACACTTTTGTGCCGACTTCCCGTGGTTGAGTCGGTTGGTGCGCCACCTATCTCAGGTACGTGAGGCTCTGGGTTAGAATCCCGGATAAGGCATGGGTATTCATTTAAGTTAGGTTATAAGTTAGGATGTAAGACTCCCCTGCTAAGCTTTCAAGCAAAAAACCGGGGGGGGGGGGCGTGGAAAATCCCGTTACAATACAATACCGTTCCACATCTGTAATCAAAACCTTCGAAAAATCACGCCATGTATGCTGTGTTTAGTTATTTCCTGAATATGCCATGTATCACGAACGTTTTACACATCTGTTAACATGAAAGTATCTTATGTTTCGTTACATTGAAGTTTTATCTGTATTTTATTTATAACTTATAATAATTTGTTTATAATAAATACGAGGAAAGCTATTGCGGGAAGGTGTGGGTTGGTAGCGCCTAATGAGAAATAATTCTCATGCAAAATGTCATAAAAGCTGAGAGCGCGCGGTTGGGTGCAGTGTCTTTCGGTGCAATTCTCTAGACTTGGTTAGGCTTTGTTTGCACGAGGCGGAGGAATATCCTGGAATTAGAACTTTAACAGGGCTTCAGAAAAGTGTGAAGCAACCGTGAATGGATTATATACCAGATTGTACGAAGGCTTTATCGTATTTATGCTCGGAAATGAGCATACGTACGTAGCTAGCTCATTACAACCGTGACGTATGCCTACCACGCAACACGACTCATTGCTTCTTTAATGGCCGTCTTATCATTAGTGGCTTGCCAGGAAATCCCGGGTGATAATGCTTTCAGTGCCACAACTCGGCTGCGAACGAGGATTTCTGCTAGATCGCTGTAGTATTTTTTTTATCGTTTCGCAGTGTGTACGAACAACATACTAAGTGGCTTTCAGGAATGAAGAACTTTGCACTGTAAAAGAATGTCGTTGTTTACTTCAGGATATCTGTGTAATCACTAGAGACCCGAAAATATCGCGGATTCATTTGGCAACAAGCTAGACTCCATGACACTATGTGTGCTGGAGCCCCATTTAGTTGTTCACTGGCTTTTGCTTCAGATTAACCCTAGACCAGGTAGCACGGCATTCGGTCCTTGTTTCCCTTGCAGGTTCTTTATTGGCCGAAAGTTGGCCGAGACGTGTCTTACGAGATGTGGTCCAATAGAAACAAAAACTGAAATATACGTGTGATTGAAGTTTAACTTGTCCTCAAATGAATTCGCGAAATTTCCGGGTCTCTAGTAATCACACAGGAAAATGGTTTACATCTCTCTAAATTATTGAATATTTAGAAATGTTTGCATATTCCGATCTGTGGACGGTCTCAGTTTCCCGTTTTTAATTATTTTTTATTTATTTATTTATTTTTTAAGTTTTGTTTTATTAGTGCAACCAAAAAAAATAGCAAAATAACTTTGAGTGAGCATATAAAAGCTTTCAGACCTTTTTTTTTTTTTTTGCCTGTTTTACGAAGGAAAGAAAGGCTTATGAGATCACTTTCCTGTCTGTGAGTGTGAGCGCGTGTGTATGTGCATGAGTGTGTGTGCGTCGCCCCCTTTAAATTTCTGAACCGCTAACTCTCTTGTCCATTACACAAACAATAAAAATAAGGCGTGATGAAGCCTCTGATCGTGTGCTGAATATACCATTTTTACTGACCATAAGTGTGCGAAGTGATATATTTAATTTTTATTACGATTTATATGTGTCAATGTTTTAGTTAGCCTATTTTGAACATCGGTGGAATCTGTTTGATATATGGGCGAGAGAATCATTGCGAAAGCACTGCATTTACTTCGTTTTAGTTCTTAGTGTTGTTCTTAGTGTTGCAGATGACTCGGACTTGCGAAAATAATTTGTTAGTTTTGTTTCTTTGACTGCGAAGATTGGTAGTGGTGTGTATATATATGTGTGTGTGTGTGTGTGTGCGTGCGTGCGTGCGTGCGTGCGTGCGTGCGTGTGTGTGTGTGTGTTCATATCTTCCGATCTCATATTCTCATGAACATAATTATACATTATTTAAATGACATTTTGCGATATTGTATTTAGGAAAGATTTTAAGATGATCTAGTACTGCTGTTAGAAATATATGCAGGCTCCAGTTAAGCTGTACGCAATTCTTAGTTCAGAAGTTAAATTATTTTTCGTGCTTTCTAAACTAGAATTAATTGTAGATGAAAGGTTTTTTTATTGGTCAGTTATTAATAATTTGTTTTGTCATAGTGTGATTTTAGGTGTAACAATGATTACCGGAAATTAGTAACAACATTTATCCTGCTCTGCTACGGACCGTAAATTTTTCACCCGCACAATACATCACGGATGTTGGTCTGTTTCATGCGCAGACCATGAGATCATTCATTTCTTGGAACCAGCACCAATTACAGTCGACAATGCAATAACTGTTCCCGTTGTGAAGAATTATCAGCTGTAGCCTTTGTATGTGGGCATGGCAATGTGCGATAACAACAAAGCTTGTGGATATTATAGGAGGGTGTAAGTAACTTTGATATGAGTCTTTTGCATTAATTGTCAGTCAGGACATTTGTACGATATAGGCTGTTCGAGGTAAAATGAGCACTTTTGAAAGTCCTGCTTAAGATCTACTTGTATGCACGTTGTGTATTATTCCGCCGTTCGACGGCGTCGTAGTGACTTCGTTCACGGAGGACGCCTTGAGGAGGGGGGGGGGGGGGAAGAATGGTGATGGAAGCAGGCCGTCAACAAAATCGGGATATAGTTTCACGTGGCGGTGAGTGTGTAGAGGTTTTTTTTTCTTCTGTTTTCCTGGTCACATCGCAGTTTGTCGTGTTGCCGAGTGCGGTCGCTAACTCGCCTGGCCGAGTCGTGCGGTGGCGTCTGTGTCTTAACATCACCAGACGTTCTGCGGTCAGGATGACGTGGGGCAGAGCAGGCCACTCCAAGAGGTAAACTTATATTTAAATCGTCTACTGCAAGTAAAAAAAAAAAGTAGAAAATCACCCTTCATAAAATATACTTACAGTAAAGGCTTTTCGTGATAAATTGAGCACTTCTGGAATCAACCATAGAGAAAAGGCACTGCCCCTGCCTGCATATATTTCAACGAACGCGCTGAGTGACATGCGCCCTGTAAAGTTGATAACGATAGAGGGAAAAGTTGTTCCATAATCGTAACGTCGAATAAATATTGTATGGTAACCATTTGTGATAACTTAAATTCCTACTTCTGCTTTCTGATTTTTTAATGCATCGAAATGTAAAAATGAGCAGATTTGTAAAATACTTACTTTTCTCATCATTTCAGTTTCACTTGACCGACACGTGAATAGAGTGATGATGTCCGTAGCAATGCTAATTTTACATAAGGTGTTAGAATACACTACGTGTATACAAGTATATCTTATGCAGGGCTTTCGGAAGCGCTCATTTTACCGTGAACAGCCTATACAAACAACTATAGTCATTTGGGGTAACTTTGTAGCAATAACAAGTAACATTGTACCCCACATTGTTTTTTATAACGAATGATTTACAGCCTCACGTTATTGTATACTTCGCTGTTAACTATTTTTATATGCAAGGAACATGGTAATGTGAAGTCATTCTTCGAGCCCCTGTTTAAATTAAATTTGGCAGGTGGTACAAAGTTTCCCTGATGATTCGACGTTAACATATGGATCTACTTTCCATCCATCGTTACCAACTTTGCCCCCATTAAAAGATATACATGCAGGAGCAGAGACTTTTTTTTTCTAAGGTTCATTTCTAAAGTGCTCACTTTATCCTGAACAGCCTTTAGCTCTCCCTTTGTTAACTGTGATCGTTGCACACACTATTGGCCAATGTTTAAACCCGTTCGTTTAAACTAGGTGACTGGTCACTTTGGCCTCTAGGATACCACTACACGAAAGTTTATCTAGAGTAAAAAGAGAGTAGTCTACTAAATTTATAGATACTTTCTTTTAAAACTCAAAACGTAATATTTTCGTCGGATTGCAGTAAACAATTATAATCTAACTACGTAGTGAGAGAAAATCAACAGTATTCGCCACCTTACATCAGGCTTGAATAAAACCACAAACCCTTAATTAAAACCAATAACTTGTTGGACAATCAGGCGCAGATGCTCTTAGAACACTAATGATTCCCCTCTATAAACTGTTTCAGATCCTCGCCCCCAGAATGCAGCACTCTCCAGCGGGAGGGGCCGCGATGGTGTAGTGGTTAGACTACCCGCCTCCCACCTATGCGAACCGGGTTCGATCCCCGGCGAGGTCGCTCCCGGGATTCTCGCACGTAGGAATCGTACCGAACGATGCCGCTGGTCGGCGGGTTTTATCGGAGATTTCCCGTTTCCCCCCCGCCCTTGCATTCCGGCGCTGTTCCATGGTCGCCTCGATTCACCCTCATCGGCTCTCACGACCTGATGTTAAGAGTCGCCCATATCTCCCCTCCCCCCCCCCCCCGCCATGACCCACCCCGTCATATTTAATTCGCTTCACCCGTGTCGGCATATCTCCCTCGTGTCTTCAGTTGGCGAGCATCTTGTTTTCCCCAAGAGCAAATGGCCTAATCTATGTGCAAAGGCTATTCACAATAAAACGAGCACTTTCGAAATCAACCCTTGAAAAATTTTATTTTCACTACCTAGGTGCATTTTTAACAGGTGCGCGTAGTGGCATACGTCCAGTAAAGTTGGTAACGACTGTGAGGAAGTAGATCCATATCTCAACGGCGAATTATAAGTGTTAGGTAATCATTTGTCAGTACTACAATCATTTATTCCCCCCCCCCCCAATTTGTTTATGCATATAAGTGTATGGATTGGAAAAGTTGTAAAATATTTACTATTATAATAATTTTACAGTTTCCCCTTTACTGACGCGTGGTGAATACAGTGACAGGCGCACGGCAATAATGATTTTGCACATGGCGGAGGGATATATAATGTGCATTAGATCTTAAGCAGGTCTTTCAAAAGTGCTCGTTTGATCGTGAATAGCCTGTAAGTGCAGTTACGCTAGGCCGCAGTGTCACGTGTTGCAGTCTCCTGCCCAGTGTCGATCACAGGAGCCCCGACCTGTGGAAACCCTACACCCTGGCATATCACAGGAGCCCCGACCTGTGGAAACCCTACACCCTGGCATATCGAGGCCACCTACACACATATAACAAGGTCCTGTTCCCGTTTGTCCGTATTTAGACGACGATTTCTGCGCCGCCATTCGCGTGCGCACACAGCGATTGACGCAGGCTCGCACGATAGTCCACGCTTCTAACTCTGGCGTGTACGACAATATGCAATGAATTCGAATCAGTGGAAAAATACGTGAAAAATTTTCACTGATTGCGTAAGTGACGACCTACTGCAGCGGCGAATTAATTATGGTTTTGTATTGAATTTAGCCAAATAATTAGGAGAAATTCGCATATTTACAGTATTTTAATATTTATATGGCGCAATTTACCGTAATTGAAAATAAAAAAATTTCCGCAGGTCGCCGGGATTGAACTCTCGCACCCTAAATAAATCACTCTTTGACCGTTACCTTACTATCTTTTTTTTTTTTTTAACTTCATTTGACGTTGTTGTGACATTTTTGACGTTGACGAAGCTCTAGTGAGACCGACTTGTTGACGAACTCTCAGTGCGACAATCGAACTGAGCATCTGCCACGTCGGAGGCACCGGGGGCGCGAACCCGCGACTCTCCGACTACAAGTCGGCCACCCTACCCCCTGACCTATGAGGGCAGGGCATCTGAGCTACCAAGTCTAGTTAGTAAGAAAGAGGGAAATATGTGTGCTATATTTCCTTATCGAAAGCGTGTAGTTTTAAATTGTATGCTCTTACTTAAGTGTTTTATTTGATTTGTAGCGTCAGGAATAGTACATATGAGAGCACTCTCATCACATTATATTCAGTTTATACTTTCCAACAGAGTGCTGTGATGATTACGTGATATAAACGAAATGAAAGACGTAGAAACGGAATGAAACACTGTACGCTCATGTTACCTCGTAAAATGGTGTTATGAAATACGAAATACATTTTAGAAAAGTATTTTGTACTGGTCTTATTTGTTTACGCTTGTTATTTCACTTGATACACATTGTTTAATTGCATTTTTTACACGTTGTCTGACGGCCATTTTTACACGCTGTTGAACTGATCCATCAGTCAAAAAATAAATCGCTGAAAACCAGTGAAAAAAAAAAAAAAAAAAAAGACTGATAAATCAGTGGAAAATGTCACTGAATCAATGAATGAAGGAAAACTGACATTTTTTCACTGATTCATCAGTTAAATTCACTGAAGTCACTGTTGAATCAGTCAAGATACTGTTAACTGATTGAAACACTGAAATTCTCACTGACTGAGATTTATTACAGAGTGTATGCTGTTCACAGTTAACTGAGTGTTTTTGAAGTCCCTGCTTAAGATCTACATTTCTCATTCTTTTGTATCCTTCCGCCGTGAGTAAAATTAATAGTGCTATGGTTCGATAACTTTACTCATAAGGTAAAACGGTGAAATTTTTAGCAAGGTAAATATTTTTTTTAAACGGATTTGCCCGTTCTAACTTTTATGTGCATAACGAAAGAATTTATATAAAATATGTTCATTGTCCACATAATTTAAACATGATTCAAACATAATAGTTGTAATACGACTTAAAGGAGCCCTCGAATTGATTTTCGTTCATCGCTTCCAACTTTAACAGTGTCCGTTAAAAAACGTGCGTTTATGGGCAGGAATTTATTTTTTTTTTCGGAGGACTTGATTTTCGAAATGTTGAATTTAACTGTGAACATTCTATAGTATTTATCTTTCTTCTTTTCATGATCAGTCATTATTACGTTCATGCGGCAGCAAGTCCGCTCGCATTAGGCCCGTCATGGCTGCGGAACGTCACGTGGGTGTATAAGCTGTGAGGTCCAGACTCCGCTGGGGATACGAGGACCCCCACTGGAATTGAGACGACACCCGTGGACCCCCCAAAACATATTTGTACGGAAGTTCCTTGCTTGCTGTAACTTTCACATCGTCTTCTTGAAGTAGCAGTTCATCTCAGTTTAAGTTATTACATCTACTTAAAGTATCAAACGTATTTTAAGATATGTATTCCGTATGAGGCGTGCATCGCAAAACAACGATGGCTGCTACTGTTGAAAGTTAAAACACGATGGCAAGAATAGGTGGCAGCCAAAACACGAATTTAGAACTAGGTAAATTAACATTTTAATAATAAGAAGAAGAATGTTATATTCAATTATATTTGAATTTCAGTAAAAACATTTTTTCCTTTTAAATTTTTTTACAGGTCCGTTTTGTTTAGTTTAATTTTGAGAACAAATGCGTAAAATATAACTCAATCGTAATATAGTGATTTTAATAGTTGATCACGTAGAATAAGTGGTAGAGATTATTAATTACTCCCTAACGCTGACTGCAGGTATAATAAAAATCGCATCAATACAACATAAATAATCTTTGGGAATCAGTAAAATAATTAAATTATGTTTCCTAATAATTTTTCGAAAAATAAATTTGAAATAAAAAGTTCTGCCAGTGTGATTGCCTTCGCTTGCTCATGTACGTGGGCATTGTGGCCCGGGTGAAGGAAGTTACTTTTAAAGGTAGACCTCCACTGTGCTTTCTACGCCCTCGCTCTTGCCCTCACACACAGCGAATTGTGTCTACAATGGAACGTATGATAAGACACGTACGCGCCCGTGGAAACCATGACCCTAGTAAGAGAGTAGGTCATTCCAGAAACTCCTACGTGTCCTGCGAATTGTGTCTACAATGGAACGTATGATAAGACACGTACGCGCCCGTGGAAACCATGACCCTAGTAAGAGAGTAGGTCATTCCAGAAACTCCTACGTGTCCTGCGAATTGTGTCTACAATGGAACGTATGATAAGACACGTACGCGCCCGTGGAAACCATGACCCTAGTAAGAGAGTAGGTCATTCCAGAAACTCCTACGTGTCCTGCGAATTGTGTCTACAATGGAACGTATGATAAGACACGTACGCGCCCGTGGAAACCATGGCCCTAGTAAGAGAGTAGGCCATTCCAGAAACTCCTACGTGCCTGCGAATCCGTTTAGCCATTAGGAATAAAGCATTTCATCCTAGTTGTCGAGGCCGTTAATGGTTTACGAGAAAACAAGTATATGGATATTGATGAGCCTGCCATTATTTTTGTTTTAGTAAAAAAAATGTCTTGTCAGTACATTGTATAAAATATTAAAAATTAAACCAATTTTTTTAAATTTCATGGGTTGTGGATCGCTAAGTTTCCGTGTATTTCAGAACACCTCAGATTCGTGCCGGTTTATCATATAGTATCGTTAACGCGTATCTATGAGATCGGATTTATAATGTAATAACGATTTTGGGCCTCGTCACACGAGCATGACATGACATCTTGGCCATTTAAAGCACAGAGCTCTCCTCGTTCTCTTTGTTGCAACAGTGCAAGATTAGTTTCTGTTTATCCGGAACTTTGTTGCTGTTGTCTAATTGCCCCCCCCCCCCCTTTTTCACTCTTTCCACCTTAGAAGAAGCGTATAAACAGAAAAACAACTTTGTTTCCTGTTTGTTTGTGTAAGTGACTTGTTAGTACTGTCATTAAGCATGGGCAATCTTTTTATTTCTTCTCGGAGATGCCTGTACCCGAAGCAGTGTTTAGTTTGAAGGATTGCACTAGGGGAAGCGGCGGGCGGAGGAATTGAAGCCAGTGGGGAGGGAACTGCTAAGGTAGCGGGCGGGTGTGTAAATCATGCCCTCCCTCACCCCCGCGTGCCTTACGGACATTGTGCGGAGGAGATGCTGGGTAAACAGGGATGAATAACGACGTGCGGTGGTGCGACGGGGCTGAAACAGGTGGCCGCGCGCCTCGGCGGACGATTTATGCATGTCGCAGGCCACTACGTCATACGAGCGAGCGCCTGACCAGCCTGTTAACATCTCACTTACACCACCGTCCTCCCCTCCCCCCCCCACCCATCTCTCGGCAACACATGCCTCAGGGAGGCTGCGCATGTGCCGTCGACTTAGTGGCTTCCCCATGCACGCGTCGTTGAGGTCGCCGCCTGGTTGAAGGAATTTCGCATGTCTGAGGCCTAGAAGTGTGGGAGCGCTAGGGGCGACCGAGACAGGCGTAGCAACTCTCTCATCGCCTCTACGCGCAAAGAACTGAACTGACGTGCATTCTTGCCATCAATAACGCGTCTCCGTGCTACTTTCAACGGAAACCCCGCCATTTAATGACATAATAATAATAATAAGGGGGTTAATTCACGTCTCTATTCCTTTTTCTAATGTTTTGTACCGGAATGTTCGCTCATGATAAAGTGAGCACTTTTGAAATCAACCTTAGAAAATAGTCACTGCCCTTGCCCGCATATACTGAGTGACATGCGCCTGGTAAAGTTGGTAACGATAGATGGAAAGTAGTTCCACATTTTAACGTCGAATAAAAAGTGTTAGGTAACCATTTGTGATAATTTTAATTATTTTTTTCGCTTTCTGTTGTTTTAATGCATCAGTGTGTGGAAAATAGCTGATATATACAAAGTTTACTTTTCCAAAAATTTCGTCGCTTTACTTGACCGACGCATGATTAAAGTGATTAGGCCCATGGCAATGTTAATTTCACATGAGGCGGAAGAATACACAACGTGGATACAAGAAGTTCTTGAGCAGCGCTTTCAAAAGTGCTCATTTTACCGTGAACAGCCTTGTACCTAAAAATACTCGTATGAGCCGTTTTGACTATCACAAAAACATGCTTTAGAGAAAAGTGGAGGAACTGAAAAACGTATACAGACGCGTAACGTTTCTTAAATATTTTTGTAAGCAGACCCCACTCGGGCACGTTGGACGGTTTATTAATTAATCGTTTTCTGATGGAGGTCTGCGCGCCGTTCGGTGGTCTAATCAGGCGGCTTGCCACCTTAAGAATTGATCATTTTTAGTACTTGGCATCGGCTATCATGCCGAAATTCTTCGTGCCATAATTTCTGTTTCACAGGTATTATAGGAAATAATTGATTGTAGAAAATTTGCTATTTATTTAATGCTTTAGTACCTAATTTTCACTGTGTGTTATTTCTTGCTTGTAAAAAAGGCAAAACTTATTGATAAAATATAAGTGTTCTCGACTTTTCACAACTATCAGATAACATTTAAGTCACCTATATCCTTACCGCTGCAGGGACGCCATGTTCTATTGGTCCCTATAGTCACTTATCGTCATTTTACTGCACTGAGAAAAATGTTTTGTTGAATCAAACAAGATTCGTTTGGTGCAACCAAATTATTTGTTTGTTGTATGGAAATAAGGGCTATGAAATATTTTGTTGCTGAAACCAAATAATTTTTTTGTTGTTCTCATTTGATTGCCTCGAACTGCAAGATTTTGTTGGTGCGACTGAAGATTTGTTTGTCTACACGCACATTAAACAGTTTGGGCCGATATAAAAAAAATTTAGAAGTTCGACCGAGTTTCGAACCTAGATCACCTGTACCCGCGTGCTACGCCTTAGTAACCTCGGCTAATGTGGCAACAGATGAATTCGGAAAGCTTTTCAGTAGATATTTTTCAAATACTGGGCAAAGTGTGCAAACAGTTATTTTAAGATTTGCATCGTTACTTGTCAGTTTCTTGTTGCATTGTTTTATAAATGTGTTTGTACTATTGTTAAGCATCAGTAGATGCACTAACAAACATGGTTACTATCCTAATTGTCACAAGAAATACGACAAACTTTTGAGCTGTATTTTTAAACGAAGGTAATCAAATGAGTGGCCAAACAAATATATAAAGTTGATTCAACAAAATATTTAGTGGACAGTCTAATTTTTTTTGGCCCAACACGGAGATTTTGTTTATTCAAACATACCTATATTTTGTTAGACGAACAAAAGTATTTTTGTTGCTTTTCAAATTTTGTTTGCTAAACAATATATTTTGTTAGGGCAATTAAATATATATTTGGCCCTATACAAACAAATATTTTGTTCGATTTCCTCTCAGTGTGGTCAAAACGACACCAGTCTTTCCGTATTGGCGGGATGCCAACCAATGAAGTGCCGAGATCACCGTTTTCCAACCAAATGTTCTTTCTTGCGTAACAGAATATACATCCCATCGTGTCGATTTCCACAACTGTAAAAAAATTTGTCGTTCATTTGCGAAGATCGTTGTTGTTGATATATTAGTTCCTATATGAAATCCTTGTGAAATAGGGAATTGATGCAAGTACACCAAGACCAGTTTTGTTTTTTAATTGGAATGAAATATTCAAACAAGTTTTGCCCGAACTACACTCGAGTATAGTCCTCAAGGTGTTAAACCCTGAAGTTTTATATATACCTAACGACAATGGCGGCGAAAGCCTACAGTCTATGAAAGCTTAACTGTTATGTTAAAATAGGGTGTTAAGTTGTCTCTTTACAAACGTCAAACGTATTAATTTCTCAGTGTGTACGACGGATTACTTGGCCCCCATACGTAATTTCATTTAGCGAAAACAGCATTTTGTGATTTGCAACCGTTCCGAAAATTTTAGGCGTGTCGACGTTAGGCGAACAGCCGTGTATTTGAAGATGATTGGTTTACATACAGGATTCTAACCTCAAATCCTTTCAGTGTCATTTATGCTAGATGTATTGGCATAAAATCTATTCAGTGTTGGGACACAGAATTGGTATTGTGCAGTTTAGGCACGCACTCTACCCCATTTTCCCTCTACGGCACAGAAGACGTAAAGAATACCAGTGACTGGCATTCCTCAGGCCTATAGGTACCAGTGGCTGGTGTTTCACATACCGATAGGTACCAGTGGCTGGTGTTTCACATACCGATAGGTGCCAATGATTGGTGTTTCACAGACCGATTAGGTACCAGTGACTGGTGTTTCACAGACCGGTTAGGTACCAGTGAATGGTGTTTCACATACTGATACGTACCAGTGACTGGTGTTTCACAGACCGATAGGTACCAGTGAATGGTGTTTCACATACTGATAGGTACCAGTGACTGGTGTTTCACAGACCGGTTAGGTACCAGTGACTGGTGTTTCACAGACCGATAGGTACCAGGGACTGGTGTTTCACAGACGGATAGATACCAGTGACTGTTTTTTCATAGACCTATAGCAGTGACTGGGGTGTTTTGAGTTCACTGTGACCAGGAGTATATGCGGTCGTGTTGTAGCGTTGTCATGCATGACGTCGCGACGTTTAAAACTCGGGAGTAGTGGTTGTTGTGATGGTCGCACGGCGGGTGTGCTCCTGAGGAGCCTCAGCCTCCCGCGTCGAGCCGTGCGTCACGGGTCTGCGCGACCGCCCGGGGCGCCGTTCACCTTCCCCTCCCTAACCCACCCCGCACGGCATTACGCTATCTGCCCGCGTGATCCATCGGTGCGCCACAGCGTCCTTTGTGCGGCCTGAGTTATGGCGCCTCCCCTACCCTCTCCCCCACCACCGCCTTCCCACGATCCCAGCGAGGCCCTTATGCACGTTCTCCTCCGTCCCGACCTAGACACACTTTACCAATGGGCCGCGATGGTATAGTGGTTAGACCATCCTACTCCCACCGGGTTTGATCCCCGGCGGGGTCGCTCCCGGAATATCACATGTGGGAATCGTGCTGGACGATGCCGCTGGTAGGCGGGTTTTCTCCCGCCCTTGCATCCGGCGCTGCTCCGTACTTAGCTCGTTTCACCCTAATCGGCTCTCAAGATGTCGATGTTAAGAGCCGCCTAAATCTCCCCACTCCACTAATATATAGCTTGTACATGGTTTCGCTCAAATACAGGCATTTCACGGGTAATTGAACACTTCTGAAATTAACTTTTGAAAACTGTCATCCCCCCCCCCCCCCCCCGACCACCCTCCAACATATAATTTAACGGGCACAATGACAGCCATGTGCCCAGTAGGTTGGTAATGAATTAGTTCCCTTGGCTTAACTTTGAATTAAAATGGTAGTATAAACATTTGTGGATTATTAGTTAAATTATTTTGCTTTTTTTTTTAAATTGAAATGCATATAACTGTAAGAGTTAGCAAACTTACAACATGTTTCCTTTTCTAATCATTTCAGTCTTACTTGATTGGCGCATGAATAAAGTGGTCAGGTCTATGGAAATGCTAGGTTTACATATGGCGGATGACTACACAATGTGCATACAAGTAGATCTTGAGCAGGGCTTTCGAAAATGCACACTTTAGCGTGAACAGCGTATAACAAACCTATAGATGTTACAAGCTTAGCTGAAATCTATCTTCGCAAAAGATCCCCGCAAAAGCAATAATTACTTAAATCGTGTGAACCATTCTATCGTTACTGTAGAGTATTTCCGGTAGCTCTACACTTTTTCAGTCAAACTTTTGAAAAATGGCCCCATGTATGTCTGGTTTGTTTCCTATATACGCCACGTGTCACAAACGTTTCATACGTCTTACATAAAAGTACCCTATTTTGGTTCATTTGGACTTTTAATTATGTTTTGTATGTAAATTAAAATAATTAATTTATAATTCATGTAAATTAAAATAGAGAGGCAACATGTGTGTTAGTATTGCCTAGTAATAAATAGTTATCTTGCAATATATTATTAAACTGAGTGCATACAAATGCGGTGTGTTGTCCACTTGGTGTACTTCATTATAATCTATTTACTGTTACTTCACATTTTTCTGAATCCCTGCTGAAGTTGTACTTCCAGGATATTCCTCCGCCTCGTGCAAACTAAGCTTAACCAAGTCTGGAAAATTACACCAGAGGGACAACGCACCGTTCTCCTGCGCACTAGGTTGTAATATTGTTCTGCTTGAGAACTATTTATTACTATAGTCCGTCTCACGCTTAGATTGCAGTGCAGGGCTTATGGTCCTCTCTGGTGCCAGATTGCTTCAGCTTTGTGACGTAACTGGCAGGCTGAGAAACAAATGGGCGGTGAAGGAAACGGCCTGATGAAGAGAATTCTTATCTGTTTACCTCCCTGCCAACTCGTAAAGGAATTCAATCCTGTGACGCAAAGCTAAGTGGCTCCTTTGAAACTGAAGCCTGTGAGAAACCCTATCATTGTGATTGGACGGCGCGCACGCAACGTAGATATAGTTTTCTTTTTCGATGTTGCAAAAATAATAACTTATCAGGCAACAGCGCCCGCAGGAACAAGGACAGCGTTAACGACAGAAATCGTGTATTGGAAAGAGAGAGTGAATGTCCATTACACCGCACACTGCAATCTAAGAGTGAGACACTCTAGGCTCTACCAACACACATTTTTTTCTCACTGTTTTTATTCGTGTTGTTTATTATTAAAGAACTATTACAATATATAAATAAAATGTAGGCGAAAATTAAATTTAACGAAAAATATGATACGTCTGTGTTTACAGAGGTATAAAAAGTTTGATACATGGCATATTTAGGAGATAACTAAATACGTAATACAGGATGTGATTTTTCAAAGGTTTGTGTTTAAACGTCCGAAGAAACTGTGATTGTGCTATAATTAAATGGTAGACTGAACAAGGGAGCGGCTGAGAATCCGCATGCTTATTTCTCCTTCTTGGTTAAAAAGAAAGAGGAAATGTGCACAGTAGTTCTACTTCCAAGCTATTCCTCAGTCTCAAGCGAACAAGGCTTGTATAAGTCTCGAAAATTACACCAAAAGGACAACGCGCACCAATTTTGCGCGCATAGTTTTATAAGACTTTGCATGACAACTGTTTCTTTTTAGGCATCACTAACGTCAGATATTTTCTCTTTTATTATTCGTATTGATAATAAATAAAATATTGTGATTCATAATTAAACAGTAAGTAAGAATTAAATTTAACCAAAATGAACATACATTTGTGTTCACGAAAGTACAAAACGCTTGTAATACATGACTTGACACCAGTTGTTAAGGCATTAAAAGCTAATGTTTTAGGCTCCTTAAAAGGCCCTGAAAAGCAGTTGTAGGCTGTTCACGGTAAAATGAGCACGTTTGAAAGCCATGCTTAATATCTACTTGTATGCACGTTGTGTATTCTTCCGCCTTATGTAAAATTAACATTGCTACGGGCCTCATCACTTTATTCATGCGTCGGTCAAGTAAAACTTGAAATTATTAGGAAAGTAAACATTATACAAATCTGCTCATTTTTACACTTCTATGCATAAAAAAAAACCAGAAAACTAAAGAAATAATTTTTATCTCAAAAGGTTACATAACACTTTTTATTGGACGATAAGATACGGAACTATTTTCCATCCATCGTTACCAACGTTACTGGGCCGATTAAAATATATGCATTCAGGTGCAGTGACTTTTTTCTAAGGTTCTTTTCAAAATTGCTCATTTTACCCCAATCTTAAGCAATATTTAACGAAATACTCGTATATTTCAGTACGGCCCCCAGAGTGAGTCCTTTAAAAGAGGCCCCGTGGGACATGTGTGTAACGGAGCGAGGGAAAGAGGAAATACAGTCCAGTGGGACAACAAAATATACCTAGAGTAGGTGCTG
Source organism: Dryococelus australis (assembly GCA_029891345.1). Classification (NCBI taxonomy): domain Eukaryota; kingdom Metazoa; phylum Arthropoda; class Insecta; order Phasmatodea; family Phasmatidae; genus Dryococelus; species Dryococelus australis. The sequence continues at coordinate 103,970,376 of CM057004.1, forward strand.
GAAGTGGCCGCCATTGACACTTCCAGCACCTACTCTAGGTATATTTTGTTGTCTCACTGGACAGTATTTCCTCATTCCCTCGCTCCGTTACACACATGTCCCGCGGGGCCTCTTTTAAAGGACTGGCCCTGTAAATGTAACTGACGTAATAAAATTGCAGATTACAAGGAAATTGAGTAAACAAAGCACAAGGCACTGTTATGCATCTGTTTTCCTAACAGTGTTCAAAACACGTTTTCTATATAAATCACGCTCGTGTTGAGACACTACATATTATTCCGCTACAACCACCTAAAACTTGAAAATAACATTTCTAACACTCGTGACGCCTTGAAAGTACGAATCACAAGAGACCTGCATAGTGCAAAAATTACTTTACAGCATGTTTGGAATGCGGGGGGGGGGGGGGGGGGTGTGAGTCCCCCTCCATGTACGAAGAGAGAAATACTCCAGATAGTGCGTGAATCGTACTTTCAATATGTTACACGTTAAAAATGATTTTCAAGCCCTCCAGCATCGCTAAAACTTCCTTTTCAGGCGGCTGCAACGGAAAACGTAGTATTCTAACACGAGCGAGACTACAAGTTAAATTCACACGCTTAATACTGCGTTTCTATTAATTAGAATCTTCTAATACTTTTAAATTTGCCGCGTTATTTCATTGGCGGCACATTATTACTACGCCACCGGTAGTATAACAGTTAAATTACACTGCCCATTGCCGATATAATGCCGCTTTACTAGGTAAAAGTGGTGGCATTTTTAACACATAACTGTATCATGACAATAATAATATGAGACTGATAATTACGTAGGCAATCAGATGTTACTCATGCGTTCTATAGAGGCAAGCAGATTCTTTGGAATATATACAGATAGCATATAGGTTGTCCCAAATAATTTGACTACAATCGGAACTGCCAATTCTCCACTTTTATGGTCAATATTAATAATTATTTAAATGTTATAAGAAAACTGCAATAAAAATTTAAATAGTAACAGAAAGACATTAGATTAAATATAAACCATAAAAAAAGGGTGTAAAATGGAATAAAATGGAAGTAGCAACAAAAAAGGTATTTATTAAAAAAGAAAAAGGCAAAATAAAACTTTACCAGAATGCCTCATTTCTTAAAATTTGTGTACGTATACTATAGGCTGTTCACGGTACAGTGAGCACTTTTCAGGCCTTAGTTACTGTTTCCTTTCAGCCATTTTTTAATGCTTTTACAACCTTGAATAAATATTGTCGTGTAAATAATAAACGCAGTGTGTATATACCTCCGCACTCGGGAGTTAACGCCTAGGGCAAAAATAAAATATATGTATTGAGTACTATTCCAAATGAGAGGGCTTTCAGAAGTGCTCACTTTACTGTGGATACCCTACAATTAGAAACAGGTGTTTTTCGCGAAAATATTTCAAGAACCGTTGTATTATAAAACACTTTAATTCATATGCACTTTCGTGGTTGGACGATTTAAAATGTCACGTGCCTCGAGTATCTGTCCGCAAATCATGGACGTTCAGTATCTCAGTAGGCCCTACTTTAATTCGATTGGCCCAGTCAAATAAGGACATGTCATCTCACGTAGACACGCGGTCAATAACCAAAGGAAGTTGTGAATGTGGACATGGCCTTAAATATTTTCGCAAAAAAACTCCTGTCCCTACCTATAACAGTCTTTATACTGGATGATTCGCAATTAGATCGACAAACTTCGGGAGGTGATTCTTCATGAAAAAGTAAAAGGAAAACGTATGTGACACTTTATACCTAAACCGAATATTAAGGGAGATATGAGCTCTTAAACGAGGTTTTAAACCGTTTTTTTTTTTGCAAAATATTGGCAACTAAGTAAAGTATAATTACAACTCTCGGAACATTATTGTATGTTATCGGGACCTTCAACTTAAGAGCCGATGTTTAGCAAAAATACAGTTTAAAATCGCGTTTTTTAAGGGCTCGTACCTGCCTTAATATTCGGTTTAGGTATAAAGTGTCACGTATGTTTCCCTTTTACTTTTTTATGAGGAATCACCGTGTATGCATTCCAACGAAATAGTCACTTTCCTAAACATCCGATGTCTAAACACGACACATTTAGTAACAACTAAACACGTCATTGATGGGAAGATTTTTCGAAGGTTTGATTTAAAAAAAAAAAGTGTGAATATGCAGCTTGTAGACTACAGCTAATGTGGCGGGGGAGCAGGAGGGGTGGGGCGACGCTAGTGAGGGTGGCGCCTTGGAGGGCCGGCGTCCGCGCGAGCATGCGGGCGCTTGATGTCACCGATACCCACGGCCATGCTTTGTGTGCGCCCGCCCACCTGCTGCATGAGGGCGCCTCGGCGTCGGCGTCGACGTCGACGAGGGCGAGGACCTGCACGCACCCTCCGACATTATACACTTGGCTGGCGTGGCTGTAGTGCGCCCTCTGCTGCGTGGAGACATGTATGTGGGCGCCACTCGCACCCTTAAGGCCAGGCTTCGCCTTGCATGGGCGTATAGGGAATCAAAGGCTAAATTCGGACAAAGATCTCTCAGTCAATTTTTGTGGTAGTATTTCCAACTAAGTTTTTTTTGTTTAAGCTTGAACTCATCTAGAATTGTAAAGCTTCCAAATTTTAGTCTTTTTTTTTTTTAAATTCGAATGTACGTTTTAATTATTTATAAAATTGTGACATTTTATAAATAATTAAAAATTGCATGCAAAACTCAAAAAATTAAAATTTTAATGGATTACAAATGTAGATGCGTTCAATCTTAAACAAAAAAACCTTAGTTGGAAATACTACCACAAAAATTGACTGAGAGATCTTTGTCCGAATTTAGCCTTTGATTCCCTATACGCCAATGCATGGTGAAGCCTGGCCTTAACCCGTTCAGTGCCGGTGTCCCTGATCGAGGACACGTTGCACGTGAAGTGTATCAATGGTCGGCACTGTACACAAGGAATCGGTAGCCAGAGATTTGAGCTTCTTCGTTCCTAGTAATCTGATCTGTCCAAGTCCTTGCGCCTCTCGTTTTTGAACGGTTTATGCCGATAAGGGCTGTTCACGATAAAGTGAGCACTTTTGAAATGAACCTTAGAAAAAATGTCACTGACCCTGCCTACATATATGTTAACGGGCGCACTGAGAAACATGCACCCAGTTAAGTTGGTAACGATGGAGGGGAAAGTAGTTCCATATATTAACGTCTAATAAAAAGTTTTAGGTAACTATTTTTGATAAATTAAATTGTCTTTCTCTTTCTGTTGTTTTTATTCATCGAAGTGTAAAAATAAGCAGATTTATATAACATTTACTTTTATAATAATTTCAGAGTTTCACTTGACCGACGCATGAATAAAGTAATGAGACCAATGGAAATGTTAATTTTACATAAGGCGGAAGAACACACAACTTGCATACAAATAGATGTAAAGCAGGGCTTTCAATAGTGCTCATTTTACCGTGAACAGCCTATATCAACGAACAAGCAGTAGGTCGCTCACTTGTTGCGGGAAGTATGCTCGACACAGGTAAAGCGCCCTTCAAAAAATGTAACGATTGCAACACTTGAGCTCGTAAATTGATTCGGGACTGAACGGGTTAGTTAGAATCAGTGAAAAACCACTGATGCGCAGTGAAATTCAACTACTCGAATAAGTGAAAATGGCCCCGCTAGTGACGTGTGGTGAAGTGTTGCAAGGTAAGATGGTGCTTGCTCACTGCTGTACATTCTCGGTGCACGCGGCAAGAGCCAGTAACTACCGTGCAGCCTAGGGAAACTTGAATGCATTCCGACCACTCGCCAGCTAGCAGCAAGGGGACCATTACACTCGTCCTGCAGCGTCAGCTGCCGAGCTACGTCTTAGTGGAGGAAGTGTGAACTGGCAAGCAACAGGGTACAGCACACAGCTAACGCCAGCTTGCCTTGCAACAGTTCACCACACGTCACTGGGCTCTGCTTAGAGTTGAGTTGAGAGATTTGGGCGGTTCTTAACCACGAGGTCTTGGGAGTCAACGGTGATGAAGCGAGGTGAGTATATGGAGCAGCGCCGGAATGCAAGGACGGGGAAAACTAGAGATCCCAGAGAAAGCGACATCATCGGGCACGAGTCCCACTAGCTAATATCCTGGAGAGACCCCGCCGGGAATCGAACCCGGTTCGCCTTGATGGGAGGCGAGACTGCTCCAGCCGCTGCGCTGCTTATCCTACGAGTCTCGACATGCGTGTACAATATAAAACTAGTATTCGGAAAGATGTCTCTAGCATTTTTTTCTCCGCCATTCACACTTCCAAAGGTGGTTCATTTACTGAGCAAAACTTTGATTTTTGAAAAGAGCCAGGCCCGCTTCTTGGCATATATAACAATTCAAAATCGTCTGTATATATTTTCCCATTACTTATGACCGCCCTTCTTATATATGATATCTCTTGCGAGTGTCTGGAAGCTCGTATGATACATATATACGAACAGTTGATGTTGCTGGAAAGATGGTGGCCTAGCCTGCGGAATCCGCGGGCTAGGCCACCATCGATGAAGCAGGTAAAAGATGTAAATAAATGTTACATTTACAGGACATGATGAAATTTTTCAACTATTTGAAGAACCAACTTTTTATGCTATGTATTGGTTACGCAGTAACTCCTGTTAAAGTACACACACACACACACGCCTATATAATCTGTGTAAATATGAAATGATGGTACATTTGTACCAACATTCCATAACTGTGGGCAAATCGTTGGTCCGGCAGGAGTCTGCAGCAGCTCATCGGAAAGTATGGGCGATGCAGAGTAAAATATGGTACGAATTTATAAAGTATCATACGAAATACTTATTATGACTACCATGCCATAATAATAGCATGCGAAAAATTGGCCGGGCTTGCTTTGCACCATAATTTGTTATGTAACAAATTATGGTACGGACGTTTACCCAAATTGCCTAAACCTCTTGCAGATTCTAAGGAAACATTAAAAGTAACCTTGTCCCCAAATTACATCTATATCGGAAGAAAAATATGGATTTCAGGCCAAATATATGACAAAATATGGTATGCGGTTATGGTATGTACACGAAGCCAAAGGGCTTAACCTCCGGCAGGGGCGCATGCATATATATATAGCCTATATCTATGTAGGTGTGTGTGTGTGTGCGCGTGCTCGTGTAATGTTCCCCTTTGTAATAGATAGCAACGCTATCTCATATGGCGTGCGACGCCGACACATCGTCGCTTAATTGTGAAACAGTATAACTGGAGCTACCTGTTCTTTGCGAAAGGATTTCATGACTACTTGTACAACAAAATATTAGATTTCGGATTCACTTCCGTGATTGGATGGTTTCAACTGTCGTGCATCGCAGGTGTCTGCCCGCGATACACGAACACTTAGCGTCGGAGTTACCTAATTCTGATTGGCCTAGTCAGGTAAGGAACTGTCTCCCGACGAATATACGTGACCAATAAGCATAGGAAAACAGCACGTAAGGCATACGACATTGGAGTCTAGCCTTCCAGTAAGTCTTTTCGCGTAAACCAGGCGTGGTCCTGAGAATGGCTCATCGTTGTCCATCGCGTCGGCGCGCATCGTACCGCAGTGTTGAGTTACCAGCGCCAGTAAAACTCTAAAAATACTTTTTATAAAATTATTTTACGAATTTAAAAAAAAATGCTCTGAACACGGCAAACTTACTGGCTTGGGTAATTTATTTTTGCCTTTCCCGGTAAAATTCGTATTCTCGGAGTATTTATTTACCGAGATAGTCGTTACCGCGCAAAAAAAATTAAAGGGGAAAAAATCAGGGCCACTAACACAAGGTTTTAGAGTATTTAGTGTAAACGGCTGTGAGTTATTCTACTCCCCCTCCCCCCTTGCGATGTACGGAAGTTTATCGTTTTCAAGCCCACTTTAATTTAGGGTTTGGATGTTGCAAAAAAATATTATGATGCGTTCTGAACGAAAGTCGACACGACACTTGTTTCGTTGTCACGGCCAATGGGCTGTACGCCATATGTTCGGCCACGGTTATATGAACAAATTATGACCTAATACCAGTAAGACGGTTTGGGAATCGTTTACCCACAGGCAAGATCATTGGTCACTGAGCTTCGCAGTGTGCAGTACAGGCCAGAAATTAACCCACGCATGCGTAATTTGCACAATCGTGTACACTGGGCCTGGACGGGTTGTAACAGGACGAAACAGTGTGATATGACACTTCTCTGCACCCCCTCCTCTGTGTAGGGTGTTGCCGCCCCGAGAAGAAGAACCGGGGCCCATCTGTTGGTGCTCCGAGCAAGGGCTGAAGACGGACAGCTTGTTTACCCGTGCAGGGATGACACGGCAATGAATCATCGCCCGGCTCGTTAGCACGAGGCCCAGACAGACACTCGCCCGATGCATCCCTACGAGGACGACCCCTCCACCCCCTGTCACGTGCAACACACGTGGCCGGGGTCAGTCTTGCTGACACACCCCCCTTACCTACTACCCTCCTGCAAGGGGTTGAATACCCGGCCTCCCAGCCTCGCGCAGGTTCTGTACCACCGGCCCTCTCACTCAGAACGATGATTCTTATAGACTGTTCACGGTCAAATGAGCACTACTTGTATGCACGTTGTGTACTTTCCCGCCTTTTGGAAAATTAACGTTGCCATGGGCCTCATCACTTTATTCATGCGTCGGTCAGGTGGAACTGTGAAGTTATTAGAAAAGTAAATATTTTACAAATATGCTCATTTTTACACTTCGCTGCATAAAAAAAAAACAGAAAGCGAAAAATAAAATTTAATTCATCGCAAATTGTTGCCTAACACTTTTTATTCGACGTCAAGGTGTGGAACTTCTTTCCCTCCAACGTTACCAACTTTACTGGGCGCATCTCACTCAGTGCGCCCGTTAAAATACACGCAGGTAGGAGCAGTGACATTTTTCTAAAGTTGATTTCAAAAGTGCTCACTTAATCGCGAGCAGCCCATAACCTCTAATCCTTTCAAAGTCTTTTATGATAGTCGTATTGCCATAAAAGCAGTTCAGTTTGTTTTTATAATTGATTCACGATATATTCGGTCTTTTCTGAAGCCCTGCCAAATTTGTACTTTTGGTTACTGATTACGTATCCATCCGCTACCTATAAACATTAACACTACCATGTGACTTCTACTTTTATAACTGTCAAATGCATTGGTTGCTGTTTACAGCTGTTCAACGAATGCTGTCATATTTCCTATGAATGTTCACAATTTAGGCCTATAACAATATTTAGGTCGGCTTTATAACTATTTGTTACACACGATATAGCACGTTACACATAATACACATTAATATTTAGCCACGACGGTGTTTGTTACAATTGTGGCGAAACAACAGAGGTATTTACCTTGTTGTTATTAATATGCGTTTGGAATAAAAATTAAAACGAAGGGACAACCAGTCCAACGAAACAACACAGTAAATTCGCACGCAACTCGTGTCGCTTATTTATTGTATTATGTAGTATCGACAAACCTAAAAGAAGTGGTGAACATGCAAACACGTAGGCCTACCATAACATTTATTCCGCTAATATTTACATGTATTGGTACTTAATGGTTTGTAGGTTTATTTTATTATTTATTTAAATTTAATTTTATATAGTATATTTTAAATAGTATTTCGTTGGGATTATTGCAGACATTCAAATCACAGAAACGTAAGCTCGTTACACAACTGTGTTTCAAACAGCTAGCGCGAATTTACAACATTGTGATAAATGGACATGCATATAAGTAATCATAATGTCAGTTCATGGTTAAAACGTATAAACTTTGCACATATTTGAAATCCACAGGCCTGCGTAACGATTACAATGCAGCCACCATAGACGGAAATGGCGGCTACGCCCTTGCACACGCAGCGATCATAACACTCGTTCAGTATATTAATTAACCCTGCCGTGCCGTGGAAACATATTATTGTAACTTCGCTGGGATGTTTCAAAAACACGAGTCCAGACTTGACGCTTCGTTCAGAAACATGCCGTGTCATTGACATGTCGTCACACAACTGCCAGTCGTATGCACTAGGTATAATCACCCGCCGCCGCCATATTGTGAATGTTGACCAAATTCTAGATTCTACTTTCCACACCTCGTCTGCCAACCTGCTGGATTTATAAGTGTCGCGCAACGAGCTGTGTCGTGTCATCGCATCTAAATACCATATAATAGGTATTTAAACTATAAAATCTCGTTTCAGTTGTAAATTACAATCTCAAACGTAATTATTGTTGCTGTAATTAGTATGAAATGTGCTGAAATTAAAAATAACAAAATGCATACCTTTCCTACACAGGTGGTACGATCTTCCCGAGAGAGAGAGAGAGAGAGAGAGAGAGAGAGAGAGAGAGAGAGAGAGAGAGCGACACGCTATGCTTCGTTTATTGAACCTTTATTCCGGACGGAAAAATCACCAGCCTACACACGGGAATTTGCGTGGATATTTTTAACTGCAGCAATGAAATGTGTTTCCGTCAGTGCTATCTAACAATACAAATATATCAATTGGCAATGTTTAACTTACAAATAGTATACATAAAAACGAGATTAAGAAATATTGTAACTGTGAACTATTTCTTACCGGCCATTGCCAACACGTCGCTGCTCTCGCTATTGTTAATTCATATTTAATACGAAATAAATATTACAAGTTATAGAATACACTAAGGTAAAGTTTCATTAATTCAATAATACAGTACTCTAAAGTTAATCACAGTGTTAAAGATTTGTGGAATACAAGTTATTGGGAAAACAGGTTGACATAATACGCCAAGGGTGATTTTTGAAATGTTCAATTCCAAAAGGCCGAAGAAAGAGTGACTGGACTATACACGGCATTTGTACTGTGCAGTCTTTTATACAATAAAGATCAGTTAATTGTCTGAGAGAGCGCAAACCTATGCGAGTATTTACTATATTTCTTCTCATAACCATGCATGGTGATTTTATATGTAATGTCGAGGCCTGTCCACATTATTAATAACTATATACGTATTCGTCGCCAAACATCCTCTTCTATAGACGTCGCAGTGGTCTTGTGTTCAAGATGCCCGACTGGCGACCCAAGGGGTGTCGGAACGACCCTCCCCCCCTCCACCCGACATCTTTTGACTTCCGAAACACCCGCCGACTAAAAAAATTCCCAGCGCTCTTGGCGGCCACCGTTTTAACTCACCTCCACGATGCTTGCGTGCTCCTGCTGGCGATGAGTGAACCAACACATGCATGAAATGGCTGCCGATACCAGCGCTCCTAGCTACGAACTGTAGCACTTCAAACACTCTGGTGGCGGGCGCGAGAATCACAGTTGACCGCCTACAACTGGCGACTGGCGTGGGAATTAAAGATGGCTTAGCACACTCTGGTGGTGGATGTGGGAATCAAATATGACCGCCTACAGCAGCCGACGCAGTCAGCAGGCGCGAGAGTTAAAGATGGGGGACGTAAAAAGAAAGGCATTAGCGAGAGAAAGAAAATAACGGAGGCTGGAAGGAATATGAGAAAAACCCAGGGCATAGAATGGAGAGAGAGAGAGAGAGATGGAGGGAGGCGGGAGACAGGGAAAAAGTAAAGGAGACTGGAAGGAATATATGAAAACCCCAAAGTATAAAACATGTGAGACAAGAGAGAAAATAAAGGAGACTGGGAGGAATATGAGAAAATCACCAAAGGATATAATGGGTGAGATTGAGACTGGAAGTAATGTCAGAGCGTGAGAGAAAAATAACATCGAATGACAGAGCACGAGGAAACTAATCGGAATGCAAAAATGTGAAGAATCAAGGTGGAATGATAGAGCAGGAGGAAAAACAGGGAAATTCAAAATGGCCACCGCTGACGAGGAATGACAGCAGGAGGTTTCGACGTTACATCATCCAAGATGGCCGCTGTGGCACCGCAGCCAGCAGCCAGGTTCGCGTGAACATACCGTTTCATACTACTGTTAACAAATTTGGTTTGGTGCGGTAAATGCAGGAAGACGTAACCTAACTTCGTGTAACTTCACTATTGTTGAATCATAACAGGACGTGGGTGTGCCGACGCGTTACGCGCGCGCGCGCACACACACACACACACACACACACACACACGCGCAATTCTTTTTTTTTTTTTTTTTTTATGGCGAACTCCAAGCTTTGAGGATGCACGAGCCCTCCGCACTCAATACCTACAAGAAACAGCCTTCGTCCCTTGAATCAATGTTTTGGGTATTTGCTCCCTTGCTGGCGCTGGGACTCTGACTTTGGGCGTAATGGTTGGCTACGCTTGAAGAGTATTTTTCAGTGCGAGGGGGCTACGCTTGAATATCATTTATACATTATCACAATAATAATTCCAACCCATCGTAAAGTTTGGTATAATAATACTAAACAGTACATTTCACTACACTCACTTTCCGCGATAAAACTCGACCCATAAATTACGTCACTCGCCCTTTTAAGCAGCGAATATGGCGCCTTGGTGATGTGTTGCTGATAACTCGCAAGCATGACACCTTAACTTCTATTCTAATGCGTATATAACTCCACAAACACTCATATTCCCGCACAGTAATTAGATTTAATACTTAACATGGAAATAATGGCAACGAAACACGTGTACCACTCGTAAATCACAAACTTTCACACAGTACACCACCAGCATACAACATTCACGAGAAATAGGTAAAAACTAAACCGGATGACCAAAATCGATGAGTATTTGTTTCCTGTCTTTGCGTATTGTTCTACAAATACGTCATGGCGATACACACAAACTGCATGTAAACAACTCCTGGGAACTTCGGGAGGTGATTCTCCATGAAAAAGTAAAAGGAAAACACATATGACACTTTATACCTAAACCGAATATTAAGGAAGGTATGAACCCTTAAAAAAAAAAAAAAAAAAAAAAACACCGAAATTTTAAGCCGTATTTGTGCAAAGTATCGGCTCTTACGTTGAACGTCCCGATAACATACAATAATGTTCCGAGATTTGTCATTGTATTTTACTTCGTTACCGATAGTTTGCAAAAATACGGTTTAAAACCTCGTTTTTTAAGGGCTCATACCTCCCTAAATATTCGGTTTGGGTATAAAGTGTCACATATATTTTCCTTTTACTTTTTCATGAAGAATATATATATATATATATATATATATATATATATATATATAATATATATATATTAAAATACACATATACGAATATGTTATGTAGTACAATCCTCTCTTTAATATCACGAAGGTAAGAATTGAAAAATTCTACAGAATTAAATGATATTCCGCGACACTGCTCGATTACCGTTGTTTATTCCTGTATATCCTCAGCGCGTCGGCAAAAACATGCCCTGTGGATAACGTATTGTAAATCAAGGTTTGGTTTCCAGTAGCGTTCTCGCATTTAACACGGTTCAATGAACCGATATAAATATTTTTGACAAAAATTTAACTTGTTTTACTGCAAAAGTTACTAGTAAAATATAATTTAAAAAGCTCTTCTTACACGTACATAAATGATAATTACGATTGTGTCTAAAAGGAAGCAAACAATCCCCCGGAAAGGATTACATGAATTGAAAACGCAGCTTGGGGTTATCTCCGTAGCTTCTGCTCAATTGTATAAGCTGTCCACGGTAAAGTGAGCACTTTTGATGCTCTAGTTAAATTTTTTCTTTCGTCTGTCTTTTATCCTTGAGCCACCTTTCTAAATAAATATTGCCATGTTATTAATAAATTATGTGTGTACATTGTACCGTACTCGGAAGTTAACGTCTACGGTTAAAATAAAATATATTTATTGACTATTATTCCAAATGAGAGGGCTTTCGAAATAGCTCACTTTACCGTGAACAGCCTATAGCACGTGTGACAGGGTGGTTGTAGTTTGTGTAGTGCCGGAGATGGGGCGATGAGTTCCGGGGGTTGAGAGGGGGTGGTATTTGTGTCGCGACACACACGCAACCCCTCTCTCTACGAGCTGTAAGAGACACCGTGGAATGCGGGTTCGTCGACAGCTCACCATCGCGAGGTACACGCTACCTCGCAGCACGCTATTTACTGCGCCCAGGAGTGCTCTCCCCCCCGACTCCCTTTGCACCCTCGTGTCCTTCACTACGCGCAACGCACGTGTAGAGGAACGAACACCCCCCCGGTGTTCATCATAGTCACAGACCAGCGGCGTTTTATTCCATAGACGCAACGTAAGCAATGCTTACCCTATACATATTGGAAATGTTTGACCATTTATAGTTTTCGCCTTAACTTTAAACTCAAACCGATTTAATTCTGAGTTTCCCGTTTCCGATTTGAGGAACAGAGTTTTCGTAACTCCCGTACTGTACACGCATAGTGCTGCTATCTAGTATTTATTTCCATAAACGGGACCGACTAGCGATGAATCGAACTCTCAAGCGAGTTACCCTGCCCCGTTCCTTCGGCAGAGTAAGCAGTCGTTCTGTTTGCGCCCTCCAGTCCCCATTTCCTTGGAAAGTGGATGAAAGTGTTAAGGAAGACGGGAATTTTTTTATAATTTGTAATGTGCCCTCTAAATAATATTCAATTTAATTATTATTACTTTAATTTAATTTCCGTTTTCATAACTATTGTTAGGTATTATAAAACAGTAAATGCATGTGGAAGGTAAGCAAAGTTGGAAGATGCGTTTGTTAGTGGAAAATGAAAATGGAACCACAGCCCGGCGCTAGCAGATGTTATATAAAACACTCAAATATGTGGGGTTATTATACTGCTTACCCTGTAAAAAAAAACCCACTACACACCACTGTCACAGACCACTCCCGTGCAGCAGCCATAGACTAAATACGAGGTAGACCGATCTCGCTGGCTGCGTACAACCAGTCTGTGTCCCCAACGTTGGCCTGCTTTTCTGCCAACACGTCTATCAAAAACTGCACGGATAGTATTAGAGGTTAGAATACTGGTTAGGAAACACGTATTTGTGATGTATGTATACCTCCTCTAATCAAACCGTAATGCAATTTTATTACGTTCAAAGTGGTGATAGTATTTTATTCATACAACGGTGCTTGTCTTTTGAAAATTAAGATATAAACCAACACGTTTATCACTTGTTTGTTTGTGCGTCCGTAAGATCTTTTTTCAAAACATAGTTGTACAAAGATATTGGACAAGTCAAATTACACTGGATATAGTACACACACACGTATATACGTCAGACTACACGTACACACTTAATATATTTTCTTCGTAATTCGACTAATATTCTTCCAAGATGCTATGGGGCATCGTCGTTTTACTGAAACAGAAGAAAAAGGGAACGAGAAAAACCCGCACAAGAAATGCGTTTAATGACATGTTATACAGTAATTTCTTAATTTTTTAGTTAAGATTTTCATGTACATTATAAAATGCACGTTCAATAAAAAAAAAATGCTTTCAGCTGCGAGTTTTTGTTTAGAGAAACATATTTCTTGAAGGTGTTGTGGTAATTTATTGAAAAGTTGGCTACCAAGAGAGGATGGCCCTTACTGAACAAGTTTTAAATTAACTGAAGCTATGTGCAAGGGTTATTTTACTCTATTGTTGACCATGTGACTTTGATAGTCGTGTTCCGTTGTGGTAGATGTTGGTTATCTGCGCAGAAAACGGATAAGTGGTGTACCTCATATTAAGTCTATAGGATACATCAGTATAATCCATTCATGGTTACTTAAGCCTTTTCTAAAGCCCTGCTAATGTTCTACTTGCAGGATATTCCTCCGCCTGGTGCAAAGTAAGCTTAACAAGCCTGGAGAACTACACCAGAGGGACAACGCACTACATTCGTGCGCACTCAGTTGTAGTGATATGTTGTATAAGAACTGTTCGCGGTAAAATTAGCACTTTTGAAATCCCTGCTTAAGAGCTACTTACAAGTACGTTGTGTATTCTTCCACCCTACGTAGGATTAACATTGTCATGGGCCTCGTCACATTATCAATGCGTAGGTCAAGTGAAACGGTGAAATTATTAGAAAAGTAAATATTTTACAGCTCTGCTCATTTTTACACTTCGCTGCATTAAAAAGAAAGCGAAAGAAATAATTTAAGTTTGCATAAATGGTTACCTAACAATTTTTATTCGACGTAAAGATACGGAACTACTTCCCATCCATCGCTACCAACTTTACTGGGCTCTTGTCAATCACCGCGGGCGTTAAAATATATGCAAGTAGGTACGATAAAGTACTCACTTTATCGTGAACAGCCTTTATAAGAACTGTTTCTCACTAGACGTCACCAACATACCTATTTTCTCCCTGTTCTTATTCAAATTATTTATTAATGAATCATTATAATTGATAGATAAGATATTAATAACATTTCAATTTAACGGGGAAAAATAAGTAATTTTAATGAACACAAGTATAAAACGCTTGTGATACAGGTCGTATTTAGAAAATAACTAAAGCACGTCATACATGGGGAGATTTTTCAAAGGTTTGATTCTAAAAAGTCCGAAGAATCCATGAATGGTCTATATCGGAGAATATTTTCCGGACGTAACGGCGACAAACGCGCGGGCGGGGTCCCGGGTTGCGGTCGCTCACCTGACACCAAGACACAGTCGCTGCGCCCCCGCATCTGGGTCGTCGCGGCGGGACCGTGTGCGCGGCCCGACAACGTGCTTCGCACATGCGCCTCGCAGGAAAACGAGCCTCCGCCAACCCGCGCCGGGCCACTGGATAAATGCCCTCGTAACGGATATCTTGTCTTTACCCGACGTCGACCGTAGTTGGAGAGCGAGGCAGATTCCTCCCTCACTATAAGCGCTGTTCACTATCAACCTTAGTCCAAATGTCACCGCTCCTACCTGCATGTGTTTTAACTGGCGCCCTGAGTAACATGAGCCCCCGTAAAGTTCGTATGAGATATTCACGGTAAAGTGAGCACTTTTTGAAGCCCTCTCATTTTCAATAATAGTCAATAAATATATTTTACTGTAGCTTCAGTCGTTAACTTAGAGTCCAGTGAAAAATATACCCCGTGTATATTACTTACATGGCAATATTTATTATAAAAAGTGATGTAAAGATATAAAATGGCTGATAGAAAAAAGTAACTCGGGCCTCAAAAGTGCTCACTTTACAGTGAACAGCCTATAACAACGGATGGGAAGTAGTTCTGTTTCTTAACGTCGAATAAAAAGTGTTAGGTAACCATTTGTGATAACTTAGATTATTTCTTCCGCTTTGTGATTTTTAAAGCATCGTTGTGTAAAAATGAGAAGATTAGTGAAACATTTACTTTTTTATCAATTTTACAATTTCACTCTACCAACGCATGAATAACGTGATGAGGCACATTACAGGGTTGATTTTACATAAGGCGGAAGAATACACAACGCGCATACGAGTAGATCTTAAGTAGGGCTTTCAAAAGTGCTCAGTTTATCGTGAACAGCATGTAATACAAGTGATGCTGCGGCGCGTCTTTAACAGCTTTAAGTTTCAGCGCATGAAACATTTCTCACCCTAGTGAATGTCCTACAGGATACCATTGTTCTGGACACTACCTTGCAATAGCAAGTATAGACTGTTCACAATAAAGTGAGTACTTTTTAAGGCCTTCCCAACAGGCATTAGCCTATAATAAATATATATTATTGCAGCGTCAGGCATTACATTTTGGTGGTGGTGAAATCTATACACTGTGTTTATTGGTCACATCGAAATGTTTATATTAAAAAGTAGCAGGAAGATGGAAATTGGATGAAAGGAAAAATTCATAAGGGCCTTAAAAAGTGCTCACTTCACCGTGAACAGCCTATAACTGGGAAACTAATGTTTATCCTGCGGCAGCGTGTTGTGTTGTGCATACTGTTAGCCATACAGAGTTTTACAGTCGGTAATGTAATAAGATGGAGACATTAGTTAGTTGAGATGTGGAGAAAGATAGATAGAGGCTGTTCACGATAAAGGGAGCACTTTTGAAATCAACCTTAGAAAAAAGTCACTGCTTCTAATTGCATATATTTTAACGGACGCAATGAGTGACATGTGTCCAGTAAAGTTGGTGACGATGGAGGGGAAACTAGTTCCATATATTAACGACGAACATAAAGTGTTAGGTAGGTAACCATTGGTAATTATTTAAATTATTTCTCTCACTTTCTGTATTTTTTATTACAGCAAGTGTGAAAATGAGCAGATTTGTACAATATTTACTTTTCTAATAATTTTACGGATTATCTTTACCGACGCATTAGTAAAGTGATGAGGCCCATGGCAATGTTAATATTACATAATGCGGAATAATACACAACGTGTATACAAGTAGATCTTAAGCAGGACTTCCAAAAGTGCTCATTTTACCGTGATCAGCCTACAACTGTTACACTTGTATGTCATAAAATGGGTTTTTGTTGTGATTTGTACCTGACGACTATCGTAATAACACAAGATAGAACTTGGGGTAAACTTCGTTTCCTCTTAATGAACCGAAATATCTGCAAGGGGGAGTGTAAGAGGTTACTCTTTATTTTGTACTCTTCTTGTAGCTTTCTTACCACGATCCTCAGTTTCGTCTGTGCAAGGAAGCGCGGCTGGTACGCGTTTTTCAAAGAGGAAAAATAGCTAAAGACACACGTGAGAATTAAACTTTTCGTCCTCTCTGTGCGAAAGTGCGAGGAAATACCAGTATCATCTTATGTTTTGAAGCAATTAATAATGCTCTTGTAGAACTTCAAAATTCAGGGTTTACGAATAAGCTGTGCCAAACTTTAACCTTACCTTACTTACAATCGCTAACTTACCCGGTCGTAAGGCGGTAATAAGTTCCCTGGCCTATCTTACAATCGCTAACTTACCCGGTCGTAAGGCGGTAATTTAAGTTCCCTGGCCTATCTTACAATCGCTAACTTACCCGGTCGTAAGGCGGTAATTTAAGTTCCCTGGCCTATCTTAACAATCGCTAACTTACCCGGTCGTAAGGCGGTAATTTAAGTTCCCTGGCCTATCTTACAATCGCTAACTTACCCGGTCTTAAGGCGGTAATTTAAGTTCCCTGGCCTATCTTACAATCGCTAACTTACCCGGTCTTAAGGCGGTAATTTAAGTTCCCTGGCCTATCTTACAATCGCTAACTTACCCGTTCGTATGGCGGTAATTTAAGTTCCCTGGCCTATCTTACAATCGCTAACTTACCCGTTCGTATGGCGGTAATTTAAGTTCCCTGGCCTATCGGGGAAACGAATTCTTACCTCTTGTTCAACGTCCGTCTAGGATTGTCGTCGTAGGTAACTTAGGCTTTGTAGCCCTGGAATCGATTCTTGGATCAACTGTGGCTACGCTGTTTTTTTCCTTCAGAGAATAGGATATCATATATTCGTGATTATTTCCAACGTTACTAATAAATAATAAAGTCCTGCTTAAGTTCTACTTCCGGGCTGCTCATTACGTTCCCTTCCGCCATGTGCAAACAAGCATACAAGAGTCGAGGGAATAACACAAAGGACAAAACAGTGCACCATATTTGTTGTCCGTTGGACAAAGAACAAAAATAAATATTTTTATACGTTGCAATATATGTTCCCCGCACTTTTGCTGTAAATGTAAATGTTTCAGTAAGAAGCTTTTGATTTACAAATAACGCAGTGAAACCCAGTGTAATAGCATTTTACTTATTTACTGTTTAAGTGCATATTCGCTATTGTCCTTAAGAGACCAAATAAACTCCAAAGTTGCATATAAATAGAATAAAATACATTAATGTTATTGAAGTATAAATTATTGTGATATATATTTAGGAAACAAACAAACATGATAAACGTGGGTTGATTTTTCAAAGGTTTGATTCATTCAAAAATCAATTGTCCTACCAGCGTAAAAAGGGGAACATTAAACTTTTTTTTCTAGTCTTGTACTAACCCGTTTGTCCACCAGACCGTTGTGCATACTTTCTGTAACGTCTGTACGCAGGTCTAAATTTAGACGACGAATGTAATCGCTTTTACAACTGTGATCTACAAGAGACAGTTGTAAATGGAGGAATTATGCAGTCAGAAACTGCTTGTCCGTTGGCCAAGGATATCAGTCTGTGATCATACATAATTTGAAATGTCAGTGTCCTCTCTTCTAACGCGAGAAGCCACGAGGGCAAGGAATACATTACTCGCATGTGTGCGTGGTAAAAACTAGGACGCCTCTGAAGACCTAACAGCAACGCGTGTGTTCGGAAACGAAATCTCTCGCGCGCGCCTGTTTCTAATCGAGGACTCCCCAGTAAAAAAGCAAACAAATTGAGGAAAGATGAATAGCACTTTCTGTGAGCGGATCACAATGTTTAGACTCGCTTCTTCCCCGAAGTTCTCGTCTTTTGCTTTGATTCTCCTGTTCTCGGGCGGTGCCGTCGCTGCCGACAAACATCTTCAAGATTAAGGCCCTTACACAATTGAAAACTTTAGCATTTGACTTTACGATCTGACTTTACGTTTGCTTTCCGACATGTTGTTTCCTATGGAGCTTGACACAATGGAACTGTCAAAGGTAAAGTTGGGAGGGACTCCCGAGAAGTTCACAGGAGAGTGGGAAGGGCGACCAGCAGCTCCGCCGAAGTGGCCAGCCTCGAAGAAGTCTCCGGAACGCCGCTCCAACAAGTAAAAGCCAGGAAGGAGGAGATATCTCACAACAGCATTATCTCCATCGTCAGCACCAAACATGACGTACTTGCGCATGTAAACTGAAGTCACAATCGGAAAGGAACCTCCTCATTCCTAATGTCAAATCAAGACATCTGAGAACTGTAGCTCTCAGGACAAGCAGACAAATACAGGGACCCTAGTTTATATCTAAAGATTGAGGATAGTTTCCTCTTTATAAATTACATGAGAGCTACACTATATGTCTTTATCTAATTAACTCAGAATGTTATAAAAAACACATCTTAACCTAAATGAGGATGATTGCAAAGCATTAACCCTTAAAGATGAAATAGGGATGGATAAGAAAAAGTGACTCCTTGGAACAACAGTTCCATCCTGACTAGAGCTAAACTAAAATACATATTTAAGAGAAAACAACTACTAAAAACGCATATGACAAGATGATACCCTAAATACATAATACCCAATATCTCATCAGTGGCTACTACCCAAGACCTCATATATGAGGTACTAAGTTTAATCTGTGAAAGTATGATCAGCATCCTCTAAAAACACAGTTACACGAGTCAAAAATAGTTTGACCACAAAAGGACCAGCATATTTAGGCACTAACTTAGCACTAAACATTGATACCTTGTTACTGAGAAAGTGAGTGTCTATATAGACTTTATCGCCTACCTTAATGGTAACTGAACCACTATTATAGGGTTTCCGGGAAACTAATCTGGAGTGATACCTCTTCAAACTTTGGGTCGCTTCACTCCAGGCCTCTTCCAGGTCCTTACGATTCACAGTCTCCCAGCAAAACTCATGGAGACTCCATATATTTATTAAAGGATGAAACAAACTTCTTCCAAAGAAGAGCTCCACAAGCTCCACAAGAACTTCTTAGTGGCACTGCTTACCACATTGTTGAAAGCCAATGACAGTTGGTATAACACACTATCCCAGTCTCGATGAGATCCAGTTTGAAATGCTCTTAAAGCTACTTTCAAATTTCTGTTATACCTCTCGACTAAGTTGGCCGTGGGATAGTATGGAGTTGTCTGAATCAACTTGATCCCCCATGAAAATGCAAGGTTTTTCATTTCCATGGATACGAAATATGTGGCATTGTCAGTGACTATTTGTGCAGGTGAACCAAAAACAGGAAATAGGTGTTGACCAAGAACTTTACAAATCTCACTGGATTTCATGTTCTTAAGAGGTAAAAGAATACAAACTTACTAAAACTATCAACAGCAATTAGAATAGATGTAAATCCAGCTGCATTACAAGGTAGCGAGCCAAAGATATCCAGGTACGCCCATTCACAAGGGAACTTTGCAACACTGGCACTGTAAGGACTCACAATTTTGGCGTTTCGGAGCTTGGCTCGCTGACACTCCAAGCATTCCTTAACGAAACTCTCCACATCCTTTACTAGCCCAGGCCAGTAAAACATTTCCCTAATCCCTGTAATGGTCTTATTTTGTCCAAGATGTCCACCAAAGTAGGTATTATGATAATACTGGTATATTGGGCCTCACGACATGTGAGGTACAAAATAATTAAATTTTAAAGTTTTGGGAATGACATAACCGATGAAGCCCTTCCTGACCTCAAACTGTTCACCTTTCCCTGTATCAATATCATCTTTGATCTTTAAACACTCAGGGTCCATTCCCTGGTGATGTTGCAGTTTCAAGTACGCTTGAGGAAAGTTCTGGAGCACCTCAACCATAGGACCTTGTATTATTTTACCCTCTAACTCTGTTTGAGTTCCAAAGGATACCTTGTACAACTCAGCATCTTGGACCTGAACCACCGACACCATGCTGGGGAGGTAGACCTGAAACTCATCTGAGTCGAACATCCTTGAGCGACACCATTCTCAATGCCTCTGACATGCTTGATCTTAAAATTAAAACAGGTCAATCTAACTAACCATCTCGCTAACTTCCCTGCAGGCTTGTTGGTACTTATAAACCAACTCAGAGCGTGATTATCAGTGTGTAATTCAAACTCTGAGCTTTGTAAATAATCATTGAAATATTCCATTCCGAAAATTGCAGCAAGGACTTATTTCACGTATACCGGGAGTTTTTGGTCAGCAGGAGTCAACAGCGTACTGGCATAGGATACTGGCACCAAACTATCTCCTTTCATCTGGCACAGCACAGCATCCAATGCCTTAGAACTGGCATCTACCTGAAGAGTAAATGGCTACTCGAAATGTGGCAACTGGAGAACAGGAGGTGTAGCCAGTTTCTCTTTCAGCACACAAGAAGCTGTATTCTGGTCTTCCCCCCAACTAAAGGATACTCCTTTACTCTTCAAGGCATTCAAGGGTTCTGCAAGATTGACTAAATTTTGTATAAATTTCGCATAGAAACCCACCATACCTAGGATACGGCTCACTCCAAGGACATTCTTCAGGACTGGGAAGTTCACCACCTGTGTAATCTTTTGGGGGTCCATCAGCAACCTACCTTCTGAAATAACACCCAGGTACCTGACATAGCTTTTCGTCCAGGTAACCTCAGGATTTACTGTAAGACCGGCCTCTCTCAAAGCCTCCAAAAAGAGACGCAAATACTTCAAATGATCCTCAAAGTTCTCACTATAGACACAAACATCGTCGATGTAAGTGAAAAGAAAATCATATTGGAATTTACCGAAAGCTGAGAACAATACATGTGACATCGCCTGTGGACCGCAATTCACACCCATTGGATATTGACCCCAAGGGTTGACAAATGCCAGTATCCCTCGCGAATTGGTGTGCAAATCGCACTGTAGGAAAGTTAAATTAAGGTCGAAAATGGAGGCGTACTTTGCTTTTCCTACATGCTGAAAAACATATTCGATCGTAGGCAAGGGATAGGGATCAACATGGATGTTCTTATTCACCTTGCGGTAATCGCAAATGACACGATACTCTCCTGGTACCTTCTTAGGCAAAAAAAAAGGCTGGAATGGAGTAACAGCTTTCAGAGGTATCCAATATGTCCTCCTTTTGAAGATCACACACAATATACCGAAATATTTTCAATTTCGGAGGTGCTACATGATAGCGAACTGATGACACTGGTTCAGAATCCTTTACCTTCAATATAATGGGGTTCTAGCTGTTGTACCCCAATTTTTTAGTGACCACATCAGCAAATTCCCTCTGCAATAGCATAATCTGCTTCCCCTGACAATCCTTCTCCTCATCCTTAGATATCACAGACTGAACAGCTATCTTATAAAAATCAAAATGCTTCGAAATCAACTCTACAGGATGAGATTTACAAAAAGCAAACACTAGTTCCTGCCTAGACACATCAACACAAGCCTGGGTTTTCCCCAGAAAGTCAACTCCCAACATGAGATCGTGACTTTAAGACAGAAAGCATCCTCAATTGAAATTTCCAAGAAAAATTCTCTATTTTAATTTTAGCTACTCCATGCCAGGGAAAACCCCACTTCATCACTCTTTCTTAGCCTCAAAACACCCTTTGGAATGTTAAGCAAGTACTCGCATAAATAATGGTTATTGAGGGAACAAGATGCACCAAAATCCACAAGTGCAGCTACCTTTACCTGGTCTGCTAACACAACAGGAACATATTATAAATCTTATTTCCTCTCAAAACTCATGACATTAGCTATATGATCTCCACAACATTCTCTATCGAATTAGGAACCTCCAAGGCATATATATACCCAGCAAAAATTACACCCCAGGAGGGGAGTGAAAGCCTAGGACCAATTGGGTGGCTCAGAACTCCCAACCCCGCACTACTGGGGAAGAGGAAAAATATTTTTTTTATTACAATCTTCTGACCAGTAATACACTTTTTTTAAACAACCAATCACTGTCCACTACAGAAGTCATTTCCGCCTAGCAACAGCTGGGCGCGGTGCTGCACTGGCTCGTGACGTAACACTGCAGGTAAGAATTCTCGAAAATCAGGCAGGCGACACTGCAGGACTAAATTTCAGGAAGGGGCGAGTGGGGACGCTAATTGGCTAATTGGCCACGTGACAGGTGACAGTCATGCTGCAGCCTGCTGCTGGGATCGCCGGCGGCTGGTAGTTACTGTTTTTCCGGCGGCCACGCTGCATGTGTTCACGACGCTCTGCTGCGCCGAAGGTATGTAGCTGACATTTGGCTACATTCAAAGTCTTCCATCGTTCCAAGATATTGCAGGTTGGTGCCAAGGTAGAGTAGAATTATAGCGTAGCTAGCAGAATTCTTGACTACAGGCTGCCCAAAATTTCGTACTTCCGTAACCACGCACGGACCTTTTTTATTTTCTCGGGATCGTGTAGTAGGTCGGAAGCAGAAAGACGTAAAGTTTCCCCCCCCCCCCAATGGAAGGGACTCCCGAGAAGTTCACAGAAGAGTGGGAAGGGCGACCAGGAGCTTGAGACGCCAAGCGCCCCAAAGTCCAGCACTCTTGACTTTACGATTTCGAAAAGTTGAAATTTAAAGTCAAAGTCAAGCAGCCATTTTGCTGAGAATCTAATAGAGGTTGTGTGGAAAGTGTGTTATTTTATTATAGGGAACAAAGCTCGTCTTAAATTAAATAAATGGCAAACGAATATAACGTGAGGAGGAAATATTTCAATTGACACATTTTAATAATGTAAAGTGAGTTTTTGTTTTGAAGTAAACTTGTATATCAATTTTAAGCCACATTTTTAAATTAAAAGTACGTAAAATGCATTCCTGGATAATATCACAATTATTTTCATAACAAGATACACATTTTTACGAAGCTCGCATAACTGATGTTCAGTTGTCTGTAATCTGACTTTACAATTGTATTGTTTATTAGTGGTTTCGTCAGAGGCAAGGAAAATGTAAAGTCAAATGCCAAAGTTTTCTATTGTAGAAGGAGCTTTGGTTTTCTGCCCTCACTTAGTAAATAAAGTAACGGTTCAGGGATTACGTTGACGGATGAAATTCAAGATGGCGATACCTCGTCATTTTAGGGGCTATCGAACCG
This sequence comes from Dryococelus australis, assembly GCA_029891345.1. Classification (NCBI taxonomy): domain Eukaryota; kingdom Metazoa; phylum Arthropoda; class Insecta; order Phasmatodea; family Phasmatidae; genus Dryococelus; species Dryococelus australis. The sequence continues at coordinate 103,993,992 of CM057004.1, forward strand.
TTTAGAACAGCAGACTCGCTGACTATGGTACTCGGAAATTTTTTATGGTGCCGGGGTAGTGTAGTGGTCAGACTACTTGCCTCCCACCGAGATTAACCGGGTTCGATTCCCAGTGGGGTTATCCCCCCTTCCCGGATTTTCGCACGTGAGGATCGTGCCGAACGATGCCGTTGGTCAGCAGGTTTTCTCTGGGATCTCCCGCTTCTCCCCGCTCTTTCATTCCGACGCTTCTCCATACTTAAAGACTGTTCACGATAAAGTGAGCACTTTTGAAATCAACGTTTGAAAAAAGTCACTGCTCCTACGTGCATTAATTTTAATGGTCGCACTGAGTTGCATGCGTCCAGTAAAGTTGTTAACGATTGATAGGAAGTAGTTCCATATCTTAACGTCGAATAAAAACCGGTAGGTAAGCATTTGTTACGTTTTAAGTTATTTATTTCTCTTTCTGTCTTTTAATGTATCTGAATGTAAAAATGAGCAGATTTGTAAAGTATTTACTTTTATAATAATTTTTAAGTCTCACTTGATCAGCGCATGAATAAAGTGATGAGGCCCATGACAATGTTAATTTTACAGACGGTGAAATACTATACAATGTGCATATAAATAGATCTTAAGCGGGGCTTTCAAAAGTGCTCATTTTAGTGTGAATAGCCTATACCTCGCTTCACCGTTATCGGCTCTCAAGACCTCAATGTTAAAAGCTGCTTAAGCCTTTCCACTCCGTTACTTTTTACTGCAATCTAAGAGTGAGACGCAATTTAGCAAGTTCTTGCATAAAGTGTTGTGAAATTAAGTTTTTCTTGCATAGCATATTTGTAAAGTAAACATTTCTCGCTGACATGTTTAGGTTTCCGGGCGTTGCTCTCAAGTGCACGTTTCATAAAAATATTAATTTTTATTGCAGAGCGCATAAATACGGAGCGCTGTTTTATCTTCGTCGTTTTACTTCCGATCTTGTTTCAGTTTTGATTACGCGTGGCGAAAGCATACAATAGCGAGTAACCCGAAGGCAGAATTTTAGTGGTTCTCCAGAAAATTAGAAAGTAGCCATTAATTGCCTATAGAACGTTATTCGATTACTCTAGCCGGGTATAGGTAATATCATTCAGTGAAGTGTTATTCATTGAAAAGTCAGTTGACAAACACCGCAAACAATGATTACGGTCGCCTGCTTTTCCGCGAAATGATTTATGAGCAGGCTATACTTCAACTTCGAATGTGCACACTTGCACATTTCGCTTTGGCTATCCTGTAGCGTGTCTGTGTGGGAGGATATATTCTACTCGACTTGGACATTCAGAATTAAGTCACCCCGACAATGAACGTCGGGGATGGGCTGGCAGACAGCTATGACGCGGCGGAGTTCAAATCATCCAACCGCGATATTGGTTCTGAACTAACGCGTTTTGCAGTACAACTAGTCGTGAAAGGTGGCCCTATGTATAAGGAAAAAAACCTTCGATTCACGCCGTTTTGTATACGTAGGCTTATACAGTGATGTGCAGGTATAGGCTATTCACGGTAAAGTGAGCACTTTTAGAGCCATCTGATTTCGCATAATAGTCAATAAATATATTTTATTGTAGCCTTAGGCGTTAACTTCAGAGTGCTGTTGAATATATACCCTATATTTATTACGTACATGGCAATATTTATTTTTAAAATGTGGTTAATGGCTAAAAAATGGCTGAAAGGAAAAAGTAACTAGGGCTTTATTGGGCTCACTTACCGTGAGTAGTTTATACCTGCAGAATTTGCGTTATTTTTGCTTTAAAGCTTGAATTCGATCATATTGAACGCTATTTTGTCTTCTGCCATTGGTCAACAACTCATATAGCACGTCTGAAGGCAGCGCGTAGCCAATACTAAAGCCTCGACGGTAGAGCAACCAATGTGCACACTCTAAATTCGAATTAGTGGAAACCACTGGTTCGCAGTGAAATTCAACTACTCGAATCAGTGAAAATGGCTCCACTTAGAATCAGTGGAAATCTACTGACTGCTTCAGTGAAAAAATTTCACTGATTGAATAAGTAATGGCCGTCGGCTGTGGCGAATTAAATATTGTTTATATTGAATTAAGAAAGCTAACTATGTGAAATGAACATTTTTATGAAAGCTTACTATTTATAATGCGCAATTTACCGTAATTTAAAAAAGTAAAAACATTTTTCGTAGGTAGTCGGGATTGAATCCGCACACCCTTTTCACTTTGACTTTAGGCCGTTACTTTCCCATCTGCTCTACCAAGCCAAGTTGGTAAATAAGACGAAAAACTATGTTTCATAGTGCTTATAAAATAGTGAAGATTTAAATTGTATGCCCTTACTTTTCGTTTTTGGTTTGATTGGTACCGTGATGATTGTTGAAACTAACAGTGTATACGAGTGCACTCTCTTCGCCACAAATGCAGTTTAGACCTTCAAACAGAGCGCTGTGGCGATGATATGAAAACGAAATGAAAGACGTAAAAACAGAATGAAAGGCTGAAAGTTCACATTACCTCATAGAATGGCGTTTTGAAAGACGAAACACATTTTAGAACGTATTTTGTATTGGTTTTATTAGTTTGTCCGTTGTTATTTCACTTGATGCACATTGCTTAACGGACAATTTTAAACGTTGTTTGACTGATCCATCAGTCGAAAATAAACCTCTGGAAAACTGTGGAAAAAAAAATGTTTTATGAATCAGTGGAAAATGTCACTGATTCAATAAGTGAAGGGAATCTAGCATTTTTTCACTGAAGTGACTGTAGGATCAGTCAGGTACTGTTGATTGATTGGAACGGCGAAATTCTCACTGATTCAGATTTCGAGCGCATTGAAGCGATCACACAGGTAAATGACGCCGTTTAGTTGCCAGTGACCAATGCGTTCACGAATTGCGCTCAAGTAGGTATAGTACGGTGAACAGTAGCGTGTTACTAAAGATAACACGAATCTGGCATATGTCTACTGATAAGGTAAGTTTGCGAATAATTTCTTAAGCCCAGTACACACGGGCATCTTTCTTGTAGAGGAAAGTGAGCATGTTCTTGTACACCTCGACTTGTATCGTGTGAATGGCCGTCGAATATGCTAGTTAACTAGAATACAAGAGCTTGTGTACTAGCTAGTGCCATATAGGGACGATCCTATTTTTCACCATCTCTCTTGTACAAGTCGAATGTAAACAAAACATATATTCTGTTGATGCTGGAAATAAGCATATATGTTAATGTTTTTAACACGATAAAATGTTTAATAGTCGCACTATCGTAAATAGTTCTGTGTGAATTTTAAAAAAAAAATAGAGAGGTTTTTCTTTTTTCTGCGAGTGATTTTACACTTTCTACATTTGAATATATTTAGTGCTTGAAATATGTCTGATTGGACTAAATATTTTATTCTTTTTTATGGCAGATCTTATTGATAATGCACAAACTACCTCCACAACCCCAAAAACTGCTTCCAAATCATACGTAGTTGACATGAACCATCCACTTTCTTGCTCACCAGCTAGTGTCGTGTGTATGGATCACACAATTCCGTGCATACTAGCTAGTAGGCACTTTAGTATCCACTTTCTTGCTCACCAGCTAGTGTCGTGTGTATGGATCACAAAGTTCCGGGAATACTAGCTAGGAGGCACTTTAGTATCCACTTTCTTGCTCACCAGCTAGTGTCGTGTGTATGGATCACAAAGTTCCGGGCATACTAGCTAGGAGGCACTTTAGTATCCACTTTCTTGCTCACCAGCTAGTGTCGTGTGTATGGATCACAAAGTTCCGGGCATACTAGCTATGAGGCACTTTAGTATCCACTTTCTTGTTCGCCAGCTAGTGTCGTGTGTATGGATCACAAAGTTCCGGGCATACTAGCTAGGAGGCACTTTAGTATCCACTTTCTTGCTCACCAGCTAGTGTCGTGTGTATGGATCACAAAGTTCCGGGCATACTAGCTAGGAGGCACTTTAGTATCCACTTTCTTGTTCGCCAGCTAGTGTCGTGTGTATGGATCACAAAGTTCCGGGCATACTAGCTAGGAGGCACTTTAGTATCCACTTTCTTGCTCACCAGCTAGTGTCGTGTGTATGGATCACAAAGTTCCGGGCATACTAGCTAGGAGGCACTTTAGTATCCACTTTCTTGCTCACCAGCTAGTGTCGTGTGTATGGATCACAAAGTTCCGGGCATACTAGCTAGGAGGCACTTTAGTATCCACTTTCTTGCTCACCAGCTAGTGTCGTGTGTATGGATCACAAAGTTCCGGGCATACTAGCTAGGAGGCACTTTAGTATCCACTTTCTTGCTCACCAGCTAGTGTCGTGTGTATGGATCACAAAGTTCCGGTCATACTAGCTAGGAGGCACTTTAGTATCCACTTTCTTGCTCACCAGCTAGTGTCGTGTGTATGGATCACAAAGTTCCGGGCATACTAGCTAGGAGGCACTTTAGTATCCACTTTCTTGCTCACCAGCTAGTGTCGTGTGTATGGATCACAAAGTTACGGGCATACTAGCTAGGAGGCACTTTAGTATCCACTTTCTTGTTCGCCAGCTAGTGTCGTGTGTATGGATCACAAAGTTCCGGGCATACTAGCTATGAGGCACTTTAGTATCCACTTTCTTGCTCACCAGCTAGTGTCGTGTGTATGGATCACAAAGTTCCGGGCATACTAGCTAGGAGGCACTTTAGTATCCACTTTCTTGCTCACCAGCTAGTGTCGTGTGTATGGATCACAAAGTTCCGGGCATACTAGCTAGGAGGCACTTTAGTATCCACTTTCTTGCTCACCAGCTAGTGTCGTGTGTATGGATCACAAAGTTCCGGGCATACTAGCTAGGAGGCACTTTAGTATCCACTTTCTTGCTCACCAGCTAGTGTCGTGTGTATGGATCACAAAGTTCCGGGCATACTAGCTAGGAGGCACTTTAGTATCCACTTTCTTGCTCACCAGCTAGTGTCGTGTGTATGGATCACAAAGTTCCGGGCATACTAGCTAGGAGGCACTTTAGTATCCACTTTCTTGCTCACCAGCTAGTGTCGTGTGTATGGATCACAAAGTTCCGGGCATACTAGCTAGGAGGCACTTTAGTATCCACTTTCTTGCTCACCAGCTAGTGTCGTGTGTATGGATCACAAAGTTCCGGGCATACTAGCTAGGAGGCACTTTAGTATCCACTTTCTTGTTCGCCAGCTAGTGTCGTGTGTATGGATCACAAAGTTCCGGGCATACTAGCTAGGAGGCACTTTAGTATCCACTTTCTTGCTCACCAGCTAGTGTCGTGTGTATGGATCACAAAGTTCCGGGAATACTAGCTAGGAGGCACTTTAGTATCCACTTTCTTGCTCACCAGCTAGTGTCGTGTGTATGGATCACAAAGTTCCGGGCATACTAGCTAGGAGGCACTTTAGTATCCACTTTCTTGCTCACCAGCTAGTGTCGTGTGTATGGATCACAAAGTTCCGGGCAAACTAGCTAGGAGGCACTTTAGTATCCACTTTCTTGTTCGCCTTTATTTTCACTTTCTCGTGCAAGAAAGTTGCCCGTGTGCACTAGGCTTTAAGTGTACAACGCAGCGAACGTATGCGTTCCAATATGGTTCACGTAGCTTATTTAATTCTCGTTTGGAACGATATAAGTTTGTGAATGTTTCGTCCACACAATCTGTAACTGTTGGAAAACCAACCGTGGGCAGTAAGTACTGTATAAGTCGTATACCCAGGGCCGTATTTAGGCATCGGCCCAGGACCAGGGCGGAAAATTTATGGGGCGGCAAAAAATGTGATAATTTGCAATATAATAGATTGTACACTAGACCAGCTGTAGTAAAAATAATTGGGGGGGGGGGGGGAGATGTTTAGTTGGAAATTGTAAAGTTTTAATACAATTTTTATTTACAAAAATATTGACGTCAACACATGCAAAACTTGTACTGAGTCTTTAAAACTTTGCGAAAAAACAGTTATAGTTCTAGTTCTGTTTGTATTCAAAACGAGAAATTAAAAATTTGTGTGATGTAAACAATAACAAAACTGTGAAACTGGGCCAAGGAAGATGTTATGAACAAATTTGCAAATGGAAAAGCAATACGTAAACCACTTACCTGTTAGTTAAAATCGTTTTATTGTTTGACAAACTGTGAATAAATATGTGTTTTGACAGTTATGTGATACGTTTGTTTGTTATATAGGATATGTGCTCATAGCAGAAAAAATTATGGGGGGGGGGGGGGGCAATATTTCCTTGGGCCCAGAGGTGTGCCAATATTTAAATCCGGCCCTGCGTATACCACAAAACATTTGTCTAGTTTTACTGGTGACGAGTGACACTAAATTCTGCCATCTAGAAATTCGAGTTGCCTCTGATTCGACGTATAAATGTGCGCAAGTCTTCGGGATTTCACTTTCATTCGAAGAATTACAGTTCATTACAGTTACCTGATTTTTTTTTTTTTGCCATTAAAGTTAAGAATTTAAGATTTTTAAAAGTATCTTCGACCGTGATTGTAATTACAGTCGCCTGTCTTTCCATTTATTTCTACTCTCGTAAAAACGTGTAGGTTAAGATTTTTAGGCACAAAAATTTGCATCACGATATTTCGTACTTACTGTGTGTTGGTATTTTATTTCAGATAAAATTTCACTTGCTACTGGAAATGATTACTCTTCTTTTCATTAAATGCTTTCGCTGGGATTTTTATTACGAGATAGAAATTTTATTTCTCGTAACATTTGTACGGTTGTGAAATAGGGCACCAAATGGAGTGTAGCACGCCCAGTGCTTGTGATGATAAAATACAACTTCATTTAGTCATGTTACTGATATAACACGTAGCACATATGCGATCACAAATCGTAACTAATTTAACGCCTATCATTCGTGTAGTACATTTACAATCACAAATTGCCAAGAAAAGTGTGCGCAATTTTTACCTTGTGGGCAGCAACACTGCCGAGTCGGACGTGCTCGCGTGCAAATCACGATGAGCGCGTGTTTCGTAGTGTGGGCACGAGTACAGAGAAACTGGACGTGTACGGAGCGGTAATATTTGTAAATTAGGTTATGTTCGTAAGTCATCCTGTTATATGTAGTGAACGTTTATAAATACTTCTCAAGTACTCTTTAATGACGCTGAAGCACTCGTGTCTTCCATTTTCACCGCTACTGAAAGCATATTCCAACTACTGCTCTGGACTGCATTCGTTTGCGCATTGGCCGAGTGCCGCGTGTTCCAATCACCGGAGCTCGCTCTGAGAACAGTTCGGATTCTCGAATTCCAATTGCGTGTTGCACTGAACGAGTGCATGTGCACCGAGGGCAATTTTTTCCGCCCTGAGTCTGGAGTCAGTTCTGCTTTTCAGAGCAATATGACGGCGACCTGTGATTATGAACATAACACGAAAATTATTGCAATGTTGGAAAGTCTATTACGGCAGCTGAATAATACGCAATAGTTATTATGGAACAAATATGTTCTTGGTATATAGACGGTTTCGTTTGTAATTACAGCAGCGATGAGGTTAATTTCACCCAATTACTCGTGCATACATTTGCCGACGAGTTGAAAAAAAGAAATTCGAGGAAATTATCTGTACGGAATTTCATAAATTAAAAATTTAAATACTTTTATCAACATCGTAATTCAAGCATTTCCTCCAAAAGATGATATGGTGTCACAAATGTTTTTCACTGTTTTCGCAGTGTGTTCCAGTTGTCGATGCAAAAAATATATACACTCGTTTCTGGCTGTCACGTGACACATGCACGCTTTAAGTTCTCAGTGTGCACCGAGTGCAGTCAATTGGAACACGTCATGATACTATTGTGTTCGACTTTCTGTTGGCGTTCAAAGTGTCATGTAGTCAAGAACTTGGAAGTTCTATCAAAGTAAATGCCTGAGAGAGTGCAGTGGAGAGGTCTGGGTAGTCTTAAGAGCCGACGAAGGTTAAGCCAAATGAGTATGAAGCAGCGCCGGAATGGGATGGCGGGAGGAAAATGGGAGATCCTTGAGAAAACCCGCCTGCCAGCGGCATCGTCCAGCGTCATTCCCGCGTGCGAAATCTGCGAAAATCGCTGTAAGTAGTTGTCCTTCTGTAAGACAGTGTTTAAAATTGTATCGTCAGTGCTGTATATTTTCAGAACAGATAGCTGAATAAAATACTTGTGGTCACAGCTTAAAAATTCTGAGAACGCACGTGAATCTTGTTTGTGCCATTTACTATCGCCGTAATAGCGCTCCTTTACGGCGGGACATAACCTTAAGATTTTAAAACATTTTAATTTCGACGTGAATACGTCTTTAAATTTGAGACCATAGTGGGAGGTAATCCAAAAAAATCGATGATAGCAAAATCGGAGGATTACAGTTTGGCATTGCACTCGATTGCCAAAGAACCAAAGAAAATTTTGCGTTGAGTGAGGACTGCGTAGCATCGCGCGTGACTGAGTGGTTGGAAGGGGGGAGGGGTGCAATTTTGAGTTCGATTCACCGCGTCTTATAACTTCCGCGTAGTATAGCGTTTGGCTAGAAGCTACGACGCTCGTTTATAAGTTTCAATCGACAGCTCTCGTCAAGATCAATCGATTGCGTGTTTAAAAACATCTGTGTGGCGTAGTTATGGTGAAATTGTATGCGTTAACGTAAAAGAAAACAACACAATTTCGGCCTACAATCGTCAAAAAAAAAAACCGAGTGGAAATACAGAGATCGTATATGGTTGTGGTCAGACCCATGGCAACGTTAATTTAACAAATGGTGGAAGAATACACAGTGTGCGTGCAAGCAGATCTGACGCAGGGCTTTCAGAATGTGAATAGCGTATAAGCCCGTGGGTATAGTGTCGAGGCGGGCCCTTATGAAGGGCGTGTTGCCTATGCATCGGCATGTCTGCGCAGGCGCATCTCGGGTCTCCCCAGACACCCGGAAGTTGTGGCGAGAATTTTTACGACCGGCCCGCGGGCTTTAAAAAACCCCGCAGTGGGTTGGGGGAGGGGTGCCCCATTGGTCCCGGGGGAGCCACAAGGAACCCGCTTTTTCGAGTCCGAGACACCCTCATCATTTATAACCGCCCGTTTGTTTGCCATAAATTGCGCGCGCCCGAATAGCAGGGCGGCTGGTTGCTCTTTTGCCTTTTTTTTTTTTTTTTTCTCAACTATCTTCAACTCTTGTGTGTTGAGTGCTAGCTGGGTATCGGGTCTACGTTTGTGTAGCTCAACTAAACTGCTGCCGTAATTCGTCCTCTGTACACCATTTCCTGCTGATTTCCTTGCATAGCTAGTACAGGTGAAATCACGACAGTGTGAACCTTGTAGACTATAAATTAGATATGCTGATTACAATCTTGTGTGCATGACCCTGGCGTTTGTTTACGGATCATCGACAAACTTTTTCTTCTGTCAACATGAAATCGACAAGCACGGTAGTGTCTGTAAAACTCGTGACTCGAATATATACATGTTACTCTAAAACTCAGTGGCAGGTGTTGCACTAACGTTTCAGTACATGCGCAGGCTGTGGCAGAGGTCCCCGCCATAGGGATATACGGGATGAATGGTCGTGATACACTCTGGATTCCAAACAGTGTGGCGCCCTCTGTCAGAGGACGCAACAAAAACGTAATTTTTCAACCAAACACTGAGGACAAATTGAGGCGTAAAATAGGTGTGTGTCAACAGCTAAAATGGCTTCAAACCAGCGAATACCGCAGGTCTGTCGAGGCTGCTTCACTTGAATTGATAAAATTATACTGGCAGAACACTGGTTTCTGTTTATTCGTAGTGAATTGATTTGTACAATAGGTTTTACGATCTAAATTATAATTAGTAGACGCAGATGCCATTTATAAATGATTGGCCTTATTTGACTGCATCATTAATGGGAAGCATATTTGCCGTGAAACCTTGTGTATCACGTTTGGTAGCACCTTACGAATAATACGGGTGCTCCAAGAAAGAAAATGAAAGGTAAACAGCGCCCAAAGATAAAAGGGGCGCGCATTTGAACCGCCGGCGCGCAGTCGACGTAACCATTAGGGAGAAAATCAGAGCGCACGTCAACTGTTTCGCAACTGACGTGAGTGATAATAGTAGGAATGCTTCGTCTAAAATTTGATTGAACTTTGGTTTGAGTGTTGCCAAAATTTGTCGAGTTATTCCAAGAAAAGTACTCTGACAGTTCTGCGATAGGGACGTTTTTCAAGAGAGAATGCTGTCTGATCCCCGGTGTACCAAACCTCATCTCACAGTGTGGTAAATATTGCGCTGAGGTGATATTGGGTCATAATTACGAGGAGCGGGAAAAGGAAATGGAAGCACTGAACATCACTGCAAAGCTGAGAAGCTTGCAGAATATTGACCGCTGGTTACAGAAAACAAGTATGTGTTGGATTGCAACACGCACTTTCACGCCACCGTTAACACACACTGATGTGATGTGCATTACCAGTGTCAGTATTCCAGTTATAACCTGGTTATTCGAAACGTGACTGACAACAAGGCTAGCATGTTCGTGCTGACAAGTATCGTCCAAAGAAAGCTGTGTATGCATACTAAAATATTTTCAGATGCAGCCACCACGCATCCTTTCCACTGTCCTCCCATTCGGGTTTGCGAAGCGATGTCTCGAGGGTATCGCCGGACAAGACATCGCAGTTACAAGCGGGTCGTCGTGTTAACAGTTGACGCGTGCTGCGATAAGTCTTTATGGACTCGTGCCGTGCCCGTCCTTGGATTATTGAGTGTCAGGGATAGTTGCTGTGCGAATTTTCTGGTCGTCACCCCAACTCCCCCTCGCCGCGAAGAAGCTTCTGGGACAGGCCAACTGAGCTATATAAGACGTGGAGTCGTTGGAGCGACGAGCGAAGATAATGTCAAGTGAGTGAAGTCTTCGAACTTCGTGACAGTAGAGGGTGAGACTCACCGGCTGGATTGTGGGGTAGTGAGAATTGATGCGTGAGTGGCAGATTTTTGGAAGTATGTTAACGTATGGCAATGTGTACATATTTATTGCGTATTTATAAATAATAAGCGAGGATCACGTTAGTTCAGCTAGTATAAAGACATTGATGGAAATTAATTAGAATTGAGATTTGCATGAAATGTTGCACGGGTTAATGGGAATAAGTGTTATTAGTTGAAATTGGTATATAAATGTTGTAAATTATATCTGTGTGTATTTTGTAGCATTGTAAATAAATTAATAAATTGAATTTAGCTTTTTTTGTATTTGTAAAGATCTCACTATCTCGCATACACCCACGGCGACTTGTATCATTATGTTTCCTCAGCATCAGTGCCATCACCCTCTGGCCAAGATAGAAAACTTGTAGTGCGCTGAGATCCCTGCATGGGACAACATGTTAACTGCAGCATTTTAAAGCTTTACCGATACTTAATTACACAAGTTTTCTTTACTGAAGTACAGCAAACGTCGTTAACCACAGGCCACAGTTGTTTTAACGTGTGATCGGGATTTTACCCGTCTGGAACATTCTAAACAGAAGGCCCGAAACACTAGTGCCATCTGATAGGGAGTATTTCATTACTAACGCCTCGCTGAGTAAGAATTTCACAATCGTTGAATTGAACCAATCTGAATCCAAAGATCTTCCGGTTCTTCAGTAAAGTAATAGAAAATTACAGATCACCAAGTACCTTTGGATGAAGATGGCCACTGATGATCCTGTCACATTCTATTGAAGGTCATCACACAACTTTCTTGAGCCGTGGGTCTTTGACGGTGTTTTACCTGTAAATACGATCCGTTTCTAATTACCTCGCTGTCGACGAGACGTTAAGCCCAATACCTACGTACCTACCTACCTGTAAATCCGAGTACACGCTTTTCACGGTAAAGTGAGCACTTTTGAAAGCCCTCTCATCTGGAATAATAGTCAGCAAATGTATTTCATTATAGCTCCGAGTGTGGTGGAATATACACACTGTGTTTATTACTTACATTGCAATATTAATTTTAAAAAGTAGACTAAAGGATACAAAATGCCTGAAAAGAAAAAGTAACTAGGGTCTCAAAAGTGCTCATTTTACCGTGAAAAGCGTATACGTGTGTTTTAAATGGTCTACCACGTTTTTATTTTGTGCCTCTCCTATTTCTTAGGAAAAGGCGAAGAAGAAGGACCTCGTGGGCATGACGCAACCTAAAGAAATTAGATCATCGGGAGTTTTGTGATAATATTCCGAGTGTATAAATATGTTTATTTTAGGAAATTCCAGTGTTATTTTAGTATCATTCTATTCCATTAAAAATAAAATTAAGCTATGACTAGTTTGGTTTTAGGTTCATTGTATTTGTCACTTTCAAGTTCATATTACGTGATTTTCAATAAACGTTATGTTCGACCAATTTGTCTGGAAAAGATTTATTCCTGTGAAAACGCTGCGTGTGCTTTTTCGTACCACTTGGAGCGTATTTTCTAAAATAGTCGAAACATGAGATTTGTCACGTTATAACATCTAAAAACAAGTTAAATTTTAAAACGAGAGTCTTAAAATTATTTTGTTGAAGTTTAAAAGAAACGATTGCGTTATAATTTCAAAAATTGTCAAAACTTAAAATTCCTCCGCCTCCGCCCTTGAACCCTCGCCCCGCCATCCTTACAAACAGCGTTTTTCCAGCCACCCGTACATTCTCCGTCGTGTTTGTGTGATACCTTCGCTTACATGCGGATATTTGGTTGAATGCCGCCGGTGCAAGCAACTTCTTTCAATGTCATCGACCTTGCTTCACGTGTGACTGTCCCGCAGCCGTCTTCAACTTGTCCGTGCATGGGGCACCAACACGATCATCACTCCGTGCCGTGACAGCTTTGGCATCTGTAACCTGTTGCATTATCATTGTAAATGTTCAAGTCGGATCTGTCCCGATATCCGTTGTTTGTGGCGCTGGAGGACTTTTGAATGTCGCCTACATAAATAATTCATTCCGACGCGGTGTTCGTTACATATTCATGCGAGGGGAATCTTCCTGGGCTCTAAACCTTCAGGTTTTTCTTGACCTCTGGAGAAAATCCTTAGGAGTTCGTCATCGTGGGCTCTTTTTCGTCGTTTGACTGTCCATACGTAATCTGTCGTAGTTCGTATGTTAGGAACGTGCTTAACAGCTGGGTCCTCCTTAGCGAAATGGAGTGAGTGACGTAATTCAAGGGTCGTGGAAATTGGAGTACAGCGAGATAACATTCCGGTTAATGGCAGCGTCCGCCACGTGTCCTACATGAGGGGATTGGGGGTGATCACGCCGGGAATCGAACCCGAATTATGATGTTGGAAGACAGTGGCGTTAGCCGTGGCCTAGTCTGTATAAAGCCCTTGTCACACGGTCAGATTTACCCCTTCAACCATATTCGACAAGAAAATTTGAAGACAAAATACGGCCCTCAAATTTTATCAAATAATCTTGAACGTTTTTGATAGTGTCACACTGTCAAATTTTTTTTATTGGAATAATCTAATTAGAATTATTATTTAAAATTATTTTGATAATAAAATACTGTGTTGTGTTTTTTTCCGTGCAGACCATTACAAGGAGAAATGTAAGAAATGTTGTAATTTATTATCGCTTCTTTACTAAATTTGAATTTTATTTATCGGACATGCTTCCTGCACAAAGAAACTTATGCCTCTGTGCTCGTAATATTATGTGCAGTGTTCAATTAAAATAGCATTCATGCCCAGAAATGCTACTACGTAAATTAATTATCTTCAAAACTAACTTCGTATCCAGCAATTGTTCGTTATTTTTAAGTTTCTCGACGCCCATCTTTGTCATGCGCGATTCTGATTGGCTGAACCGTCGAACATCAAATAAAATTTTAAAACTGGTCCAATCTTCAAATGTTTGATGGAAACTGAAGCTATCCAAATTTTTTAAGACAAATATAGTGGTGATTGTGGCGTTTCGATGACGTCATAACTGTACAATTTTATTTGACCAAACTGATTGGAAGCAATTTGACAATGTGACAGGGGTTTCAGCCACCTTGAACATCAGAGAAGTACACCCATTGTCATATAAACAGCGTCGAAGTATATTTTTTTACAAACCCGTTTGGTTGTACAAGTGAACTTGAAATGAGGTGGGATATCCGCCCAGACCTCAGTGCCACCTGCGATGCAGGCAGGATCCGAACCCGGGATGCGGGCCCGCCAGGTGGGCTCCCTAATATCGCGGGGACACTTACATCCCCACCCCCCCCCACCCCCAATGAGGGGAGACACCCCGCCGGGCCGCAGTTGTTTATACTCCCTGCCCCTCTCAGGACGGTCCAGACAAGCATCTACTCGCACATGACAACCTCATAAAGATGGGCCACCTAGCCCGCCCAGGCCCTCCTTATAAACAGGTTAGCACTTCCAGCCTTCTCGCCGCCCATTCATTCCATCTGGGTTTAATGATTCCTCGGATATACACGCCGCTATCATCATTTGCTCTCGCCCGACGTTAACTTGCCTCCCCCACCAAGCATCCGCGTGTCTATTCGACGAGGAGTAGACACGATGTATGTCCCCCTCGCACCCAAACGTTAAATAAGCAGCGCCGTCGACTTTTCCTCATTTCACTCTTCTTTTCCCCCGTGGTATGTGTGTGTTATTGGGTCGACCAGCGGGCCACGATGCTGTTTATAAGACGGACCGCTTATTTTTTACTCGAGAAACATAACTTTCTTTGTTTTGTTTTTAATTTGGTTCCCTGTTCTGGTAGCTTTATTTATAATTAGTGCCGTCCGCGACCATTCGCATAATTTTCTAGCTGCTTGAGTTGGTAGCCCAGGTATAAGTTAATTTTAATGGGTGCTAATATAACACGTCTGACGGCTTTATGCCTGCTAATCGTGGAGAAGGAACGAGGGTGACTCACACGCTAAACTAACCTAATATATCTATCTTATCGGGTGTTTTTTTTAGTGACTCCGAACGGCGACAGGGTCCTACTAGAGAAAAATGGGTTGTGGCTGTGTTGGGGACACACGGCCGTTTGTTTTGCGTGAATACGTCTACGTTGACGAGCTCGGATGACTTGATGTTTATTTTACGTTCCCGGCACCGCCTCACTCGATCATGTGGGGTTTTATGGGCATCACTGGATTGCTTCTGAAGGTGCTCTTTCCAACCGCGTACGATTTCTGTACTTCGACTTGGCTTTTTGACGAGTATACGACGAAATTGTGTTAAGTTTTCTGTTTACATTAAACGCATTCAGTTTCACCATAACCACGCCACACAAATGTTTTTTTATACATACAATCGATTGATCTTGACAAGAGCTATCGATTAAAACCTAAACGAGCGTCGTAGCTTCTCCTAGTCAAAAGTTATACTACGCAGAAGTTATGAGACGCGGTGAAACGAACTTAAAATCCCCTCCCCTCCTCCTCCATCAACACGCTTCTTGATGCTTCACAGTCCTCACTCAACGTAAAGTATTCTTTGATTCTTTGGAAATCGAGTGGTGTAATTTAATTTTGAATGTAGACGATAGATTCGGAGCTGCAATGCCAAACTGTATCCCTCGATTTTATTGGATTTTCTGAATTGCCTCCCGCTATGGTTGCAAATTTAAAGACTTGTTCACGTCAAAACTAACCACTCAGGAATTGCGAAGAAGACTATAAGGAGGACATGTACCAAGGGACCATTTATGGGAAACTGAATGCTGAATGTTCAGACTGGAGGAGCTGCGGTGGTGTAGTGGTTAGACTACTCGCCTCCCACCTAGGCGAACCGGGTTTGATTCCCGGCGGGGTCGCTACCGGGATTTTCGCACGTGGGGATCGTGCCGGACGATGCCGCTGGTCGGCGGGTTTTCTCGGGATCTCCCGTTTCCCAATTCCGGCGCTGCTCCATACCTCGCTTCACCCTCATCGGCTCTCAAGACCTCGATGTTAAGAGCCGTCCTATTATCTTCACTCTTGCATTCACCCCAGACAGAAAATCGTACTCAATTCCTTCCCTAATGCGAGTGTATTGTTTTACCACTGCGTCACCTCACATCTTTACGTCTAGAAACGGTACACGCATCCATCCGTTTCGTACCACCGTAATGCGAATGCCTAACTTCGCAGACTGAAAAGAATTCCCTAACTGTGTTGGTCGTGGCAAAGGTTACCAGTTCTTTCGGCTGTCGGAGGAGGTGGGAGGAGAATGTGGAGAGATTTGGACGGCTCTTGGCATCGAGGTCTTGAGAGCCGATGAGGGTGAAGCGAGGCGAGTATGGAGCAGCGCCGGAATGCAAGGGCGGGGGAAACGGGATATCCCCGAGAAAACCCGCTGGCCGGCCAGGGGCGTTGTTCAGCATGATTCCCACGCGCGAGAATTCAGATATCGAACCCAGAGGTAGGAGGATTTTGTAAACTAAATTGGCATAACATTCGCCTACACTCCACAGCTTACTTTCTTTCATTCATTCTTAATTTTATTTGTTCAACGTTTGTTCTGAAGCTTTACGTTATATACTTTCTGATCATGCTACTGATTGGTCGTGTGAAGATAAATACGGAAATATTACGAATAAAAACAAGTAAATAAAAAGAACACCAAACTTTGAATGAATATAAAAATAGAGTAAAGTTTTTATTTTTAAAAAAATTGTTCAAGAATCAGAATTAAAGTAGTCAGTAGTGAAGAAGTGTTGTAATTCGGACCATAAACCAACTCCACCACGATAGTCGCAATATCCTTTTGATGTCGGTTATATGGGAATGTGGACAGAGAAGGAAGAAAATCTTGCCGTACGAGTTCACACTGATCATTGGCCGTGTTGAAGGTGTCTTCAAGGCGGTAATATGAGTTGAATGGCAAACAGGAGAGACGTTTGGCTGATAGTAAGAATGATGCTTGATGATATTACAGGTCCCGAATAGAGCCTTTTAAATATAATGTGATTCGTCACGTTTGCTCAGAGAGTGTACGCGAACAGCCTGCGGGCCTGAAGCGGTGACTTGAAGGTGGAATGTTGCCAGGATTCTTCTTTATGAATAATTCATGGAGCTGTCGAAATGCCTCGACACCACTGACAGTAAATTATTTTATGCATCTCGAAAGTTCCTTGCAAAAATACCCTTGTAATACGGCTGGCTTTTTTTTTTCTACGCTACTGCTTATTAGTCGGCCTGAAGCTTTCAAGGAGAATGTCAATACAACATCTCAACTTTCCCAGGAATGTTTTTTTCATCCCCGTGCACTTCACTGTCGAAACTTTCTCAATAATTACTTTCCCAATGCATCTTTATGTACGTCCGGTATGGCTCTTTCAGAATTTTTAGCTCCATCTTTGTAGGCTATAAAGTGTTACAGCTGCTGTCTTGAGTATGCTCTTCCGTATAATAATATCCAGAACGTAATTATAAAGGGCTTTTTAATATCCCCGGTTTTAAGCTTGAAAGCTTAACAGGGGATGGCTTACAGAATAACTTTTAACCTAACCTAAATTGACGTTCTTGCCTTGCCCAGGATTCGAACCCAGAGCCTCCTGCACCCCATATCGGTGGTGCACCGACCAACTGCGCCACGAGAGATCCGCTATCCAGAACGTATTCAGACGAACATCCATTTGTATTTTCCCAGATAATTTAGTACCTAGCAGCCTCCCTTTGTGGCGCAGTTGGGTGAAGCACCACGCGTTATTATTTAGTACCTAGCAGCCTCCCTTTGTGGCGCAGTTGGGTGAAGCACCACGCGTTATTATTTAGTACCTAGCAGCCTCCCTTTGTGGCGCAGTTGGGTGAAGCACCGCGCGTTATTATTTAGTACCTAGCAGCGTCCCTTTGTGGCGCAGTTGGGTGAAGCACCGCGCGTTATTATTTAGTACCTAGCAGCCTCCCTTTGTGGCGCAGTTGGGTGAAGCACCGCGCGTTATTATTTAGTACCTAGCAGCCTCCCTTTGTGGCGCAGTTGGGTGAAGCACCGCGCGTTATTATTTAGTACCTAGCAGCCTCCCTTTGTGGCGCAGTTGGGTGAAGCACCGCGCGTTATTATTTAGTACCTAGCAGCCTCCCTTTGTGGCGCAGTTGGGTGAAGCACCACGCGTTATTATTTAAGGTGTTTTCGATTCAAATACCGGAAGTGATTGATGTTTTCTTGCTGTCTGTAGATATCATTTCATGTTACGTTTCATGTTTAAGTGCCCGTCTTTGTAGTCACGAAACTGGCATAAAGTGTAGTCATAAACAAATCATACCTTGCTTACTGTTAGAAAAAAAATAATTTGAACTATCCAGAACGCTTTGCAAAATTTTGGAAATTTTATTTCCTATTCCGTGAAGTTCGTAGACTTTTGTATTAAATTGCACAACTTTTCACTCTATTTTGTGAAAATTTATGTATTCTATTTCTTATATATGAAGTTTATCACAGAAAAATGCCTGTGTTTTCGGTATGTGGATGTTTTACGTTGTGCACATATTTTTGACTGGGATTTGAAACGGTCTGATAACTTATTTCAAATTTGGAAAGTTTTGGGAAAATTCGAGAACAGAAAACAAGATAGCGGACTGTAGACAAAGCGCTCAAGGGGGGAGGGGGGGGACACGCAAGATGGGCATTAATCTACTGTTCTGAATCCTTTATTGCTGCGTTATGCTGTAAGTTATTCAACCAGTTACGCTCTATAATAGATCGTATGTTAGTGTGGTTAGAAGGTCGACAAAATATTTTAGTAGAAATGTTAAGTTCATTTCTCGATCCATTTATTTGTTCAGGGAAATTTAATTTGGAACTAAAAGTTCCTCTATTATACTGATCGTCACGTTGGATCCTTAGTTATAAACGAACATTTCCTTGCACTACTCCATCATAGAGACTATGATTTGCGTAACCTCGCCAGAATACAAAAAAAAATTTGACACCTAGCTGATGACACAGTATTTTATGTAACTGCATCCACACATTTTATACGGAATGTAATTTTGCTCCAAACTACATACCTTGAAGTTTAACCGTGGAACCCAGAAAGAGTCTTCTCACTGTTCAGTCAGTGTACAGGTTCGTACTAATCAACCGTTTGGACGGCCGTTACAATACAGTTCTAACGTATTCCTTATCACCCAAGGAATGTTCCATGTGCAGCATAAACCATGTTCATGTCGTCGTTAGTGTTTAAAAATGTGCGACGTAAGTGCGAACGATTCTCGCCTACTAAACAACACACGCACATTTATTAGAGCTTTCAGTATTTGCGATATAACAAAACTCACTTCCAAAGGTCCAACTTTATTACAAGTTCAAAATTTACACCGACTTAAATTCCATGAAGTAGTACATTTTCCAGGTCGGCAATATGAACACGTTCTATTGTTTATACAGTTATTTTTAGAACGTCTTCGATTGCCGCACTTAAACCAACGCTTGAGTACTGCGCATGAGTAAAAGTATTTTTTTTTTGTGACGTCTTGGTTTGGAACTGTGCGCATGCGCTAACATTATTTCTTGCAACTCCTAACTTTGGGACATGGAACAACATAACTGCTACATCCCGGAACGTCGGGACAGGCGAGAAATGTCTCACAGTAACCTTTTACAAACATAACATGTTACTGGAACGTGTTACTTAATCGAAACTGGAACGATGGAACTTGTTATAGGCTTTTCACGGTAAAGTGAGCACTTTTTAAGGCCTTCGTAAATTTTTCCTTTCAGTCAATTTCTATCTTGTCACCACTTTTTAATATGAATGTTGGTATACGGCTAATAAACACAGTGTATACATTTCACCACCTTCAAATGTAAACGTCTGAGGCTGCAATAAAATATATTTATTAGTGGTCAATGCCTTGGGAGGGCCTTAAAAAGTGCTCACTTTACCGTGAATAGCCTATACGTAGAAGTATAGGCTATTTATGGTAATGTAAGCACTTTTGAGAGCTCTCTCGTGTAGAATAATAGTCATTAAATAAATTTTATTTTAGCCTTAGACGTTAACTTCAGAGTGCGGGGAAATAAACACACTGTGGTTATTACTTACATGGCAATATTTATTTCAAAAGGTGGTTAACGGATAAATGGCTGAAAGGAAAATGTAACTAGGGTCTCAGAAGTTGCCACTTTACAGTGAATAGCCTATAACTGTTCGGCCCATTCTTCGTTGACGGTCGGGAGACGGAGGTGTCAACCGGGAGCTGTAAATGTCGGCAGTTGATAAGATAAGCACCAGGTAATTCAGACCAGCCTCGATGCGGTCGCTGGGAATCGGAGCCGCTTTCAATGTGCGGAGTATTAAGTAATGGCGTGTTCACGGTTATTCGAGCACTTTTGAAAGTCCTGCTTTGGATCTACTTTCCTTCTCATTTCGTATCCTTCCGCGGTTGTGTGATTTAATATCGCCGTGGACCTTCTCACTTTATTCATCCGGCATTCAAGTGGAAGCAGTGTTGAGAACATGTGTTGGCAACGCCTAGTAAGAAATAGTTCTTATACTAAATACTGTTACAACAGAGTGCGCACGAATCCGGTGCGTTGCCCCTCTTGTGTAATCTTTCAGACTTGGTTGCACGAGGCGGAGGAATATCCTGGAAGTAGAGCTTTAGCAGGGCTTCAGGAAAGGCCGAAGATACCGTGATTCAACTATATCATTAGTTATTAATGTAGGACACACTCAGTTCGAAGTCAGTTCTTGGAACTATCGTTATTTACGCACTGCCGACTTAAATGGGATCCCGAGTGCCAGTGTGTACCTGTAGTTATGGACAGTTTACTTCAGATGTGCCTTTGGGGGTATTCACGTCGCGTTAGTAGCGTTGCTCAACAGTAAGGCGACCTGGGTTCCAGTCCCAGCAGTGTCAGTCCTGGGTCACACGTTGCCGACGTTCCCAGTGGCGGACGGGATTTTCTCCGGGTATTCCCGCTTTCCTCATGCTTTACGTTCCCTCGCTTCTCCTCCATAAGTGTCCTGCGTAACTCTCTTGAAGACCGTTCACGATAAAGTGAGCACTTTCGAAATCAACGGGTGCACTGAGTAACATGCGCCCGGTAAAGTTGGTAACGATAGATGGAAAGTAGTTCCATATTTTAACGTCGAATAAAATATGTTAGGTAACTTTGTAATACTTAAAATTATTTATTTCGCTCTCTATTTTTTTTAATGAATCAGTGTGTTATAATTATTAGAAATTAAAAATGTTTACTTTACTAGTAATTTGATAGTTTCACTTGACTGAAGCGTGTATAAAGTGATGTAGATTTTATATACGGCGGAAGAATACACAATTTGTATACAAGTAGATCTTAAGCAGGGTTTTCGAAAGTGCACATTTTACCGTGAACATCCTATATCAGGGTTCCTTTCACAAGGTAGCCGTGGAGAGAAGGGTATTACCCCCCACCTTGGAAAATTCCAACACATTCAGCAGGTGAAAGAGTTGGATTTTACACGTGGTTGGTATTTACATATGGCACAGACCAATATCATTTGCAAGCAGATCTGAAGTCTTTTAAATGTTTGGCCTCCAATGTGAACGACATACCTCACCATTAACGTTTATTCTTTAAGTCATCTGATGATTACAGTTATCTGAAAAGTACTAGTGTAAAAATACTTATTATACCAATATCAGCAGCTACAGTTGAAAGGTCATCGAGTGGTATGAACGGGATAATAACTCCACTGAGAAACAGGCTAGGAGATAGATGATTGTTTCTCTGCACGAGGGTTTCTATTCCAAGAGAAGATATTCCAAATGAAGAATTCTCTCACATAATTCTGGAGGTAAAGAAGAATACGTCTGCTCTGAATGTGGACCGAAACAATCTATAGATAATTACACTCAAAAAGGATGTGACCTAGCGATGAGTCGCCAGGTAGAGAGCTCCGTTTTGCTCTGTGCTATACCTAATCATTTACTAGTTTACACATCGGCGACTTAAACGTAGTAGAGTAATTGACGTCACCCCGCGTGTGTGATGGATGCCTCGCCGCTCTCTCGTGAGTGTCCGCAGTACATTCTGATTCTTCCGGCCCCACTCTTGTTACTGGTTCCTGCTGCGTGCTCCGAGTGTGTACAGCACTGAGCAAGCACCCGCTTACCTTGCAACACCTTACCAAACGCCACTGATGTGAGCTTAGAGTTAAATGGAAAATCGCGAAAATGTTTTGAGCCAACATATATTCGATAACATTCTCGCTGGTTTATTCTGTCATGATTGGACGGAAAAGGTTTTGACTCGGCTGTGTTGTTTGCATACCAATCACGAACGTTCTGCCGTGGTGGTGGCAAAATCTTCATAGGCCCAGTGAAATGGGGTATAATCTATTCGCGGTAAAATGAGCACTTTAGAGAGCCCTGCCTAAGCTCTATTTGTATGCAAATTGTGTATTCTTCCGCCTTATGTGACATTAACATTGTAATGGGCCTCATCACTTTATTCATGCGTCGGTCTAGTGAAAATGTGCAATTATTAAAAAAAGTTAACATTGTATAAATCTGATAATTTTTACACACTGAAACGTTAAAAAAACCGAAAGTGTAAAAAATAATTTTAATTATCACAACTGGTTACCTAACACTTTTTATTCGACTTTAACATATGGAACTACTTCCCATCCATCGTTACCAACTTTACCGGGCGCATGTCACTCAGTGCGCCCGTTGAAATATGTGCAGGCAGGGGCTGATTTCCTAAGTATTCACTTTATCGTGAACAGCCTTTAGTAACTTGATGCATGCATGACAGCCAATGAGAAAACTGTCGGGCTTGTGTACAGTACATTGAATGCTAGCAGACAGTTGCCTTTTCCCGCGATAAACCATCGTCTCTAATTATTTTAAACGAACAATGCTTATTTATGTGAAGGTAGCCGTGGTAATGATTTTTTTTTCACATCCCTCTCCATCATTGGCACTGCCTCCCCCCCCCCCCCCCCCCCAATCTTCCTCGGATATTTTTTTCTTGGAAAGAAACACTGCTCTCAATTCAATCGCAGTTAGAACGGCGACTGGCGTGGAGGAAGGTGTGTAGCGCCTCTCGAGTGCAAATATAGTGTCTGGCCGCCAAGCAGCGTGGCAGCGGTGTTGGCCAGTTTGTTTTATGTCGGCGGGAGTAGTGGATGTTGTCCTCAGGGGGGTTGTGGGGAGGGGGTGCCCCCGGCTGGCTGCAGGCAGTGTTTGTGTGGTCTTCGCCCCCCCCCCCCCCCCTCTTCTTCACTTCCCCCCAACAAGACCCTGTGTCGTCTTGTCACCTGCTGACACCTCGACTTATAGCGGTCCGCCACTTACATACTGCCGCCGTAGCTCCGGCCAAGAGAAAGTACACATACCTGCTGTTCCGCTTGCTTGCCTACCTTGCCGTCTCTCTCTCTCTCTCTCTCTCTCTCTCTCTCTCTCTCTCTCTCTCTCTCTCCCCCCGCCTGCCCCTGGAGCAGCACGATCTTGTCGCGTTTCTCCCCACCTTCAGCCGCGATGTGGAGCTCCTGGCGTCGGCGCAGAAGAGCGAAGATGGAGTAGGTGCCATGACTTGAGCTGCCCGGATTTCTTGCGCCCCTGGTCGGAATCTTAAGGACCCTGCCTGGAATCACTGCTGTTGGTGTTGCTGTGCGGGCAGCCAGGCTGCCCGCGCAGTAACATGGATGGCAGTTCCACCTCAAGGGCGCATGCGCCTTTAACATGCTGGCCCAAAGCCCCGCCACCTCTCTGCTAGATTCTTCACTCCAAACATGGACTCCACACTTGCTATCTCCTGTAGCATTTTCACTAGTGCTCCCACGAGTTTAGCTCCTTTTCTGTCGGTATGGGTTTTACCATACCCCTTCTTAATGTAGCTTTAACTACACTACTCTTAGAGAGGTAGGCATGGTCCCAAAGTGATGGCCATGCCTACCCATTCCCTCTCGGCCGCGATGTCCGTCACCTTCGTATTCAATTCCCTCTCCTTTAGGCGCAAGGGGCTCAGCCCTTAGATGCAATTAGTACCCGACCCTACCTTCGGACTTACACTTAACACTTTGAATAAGGCAGTTTGGAAGAAAAAAAGCACGATCTTTTCGCCGGTAGCTTGCTTCTACACTGCTGTTGATCCACGCTATAGTGCCACTCTCACTCGCTGAACTTCGCCAGAGCTTCAGAAGAGTAGGATGGGCTGTAATTAACAATCTGAAGAGAGAGGTCGGTGTAATGAGGTTGTGAGTAAGTAGACGCTAGCTTCCTATCTGAAGTACATCTCTGCCGTTCCTGATTAGTCTTAAACGGAAAAAAAACTTAAGCCTAGGGCAGGCAAAGGCCAAAAATGGAGGCGATGAAACAAGAAGAGAAGACAGCAGCGCGCAGAGATAATTCATAACTACCCTCGCACTTTGACACATTATCAGTGAGCCGGGAATTTTTCGGTCAGAGATTTCCTTGAGGGCAGTGGAAAAAAAAAAAAAAGTTAAATTCGAACCGACATCCTAAAAAAAATATGGCGAATAGCATCTTACCACTGAGCCGATTATGGATGCTGAAATGAGTGAAATGTTGTGAGAGTTCAGAACGAATACAAATTGATCTAAGGTGGATGATTTTTCAGACACAGCCATGCGTGTGAAAATATCAAGATTTGGAATTAAATAAACTGTGTACATCATTAAACAAAAAATTTCGCTCGATTCTTTAAATACTACCCTCGGTATATTCCTCGTTTTTCACTGTGTAGAACGTTTAGACGTTATAAATTTGTCAGTAAAATACAAAATAAATCAGAACAAAACAAATGTAGAATAAATACTATACATAATAAAAATATTCTTCCTGACATACACAAGTATGTGTGTATTTAGAATTACAAAGGTTATTCATTACGTTAGAAGTCAGATAAAATTTTGTGTTATACAGTTTTTCAATCACGAAAGGGATTTTTTTTATATTGGGTACTAATTCATAGTTTTTAAGGTTGTTAGTAATTTGTGTGTGTGTGTGTGTGTGTGTATATATATATATATATATATATATATATATACACACACAAATTACTAACAACCTTAAAAACTATGAATTAGTACCCAATATAAAAAAAAATTCCTTTCGTGATTGAAAACTGTATGATTGATAATATATATATATATATATATATATATATATATATATATATATATATATATGCCTGCCAGCATTATTTTAAGTCTTTGTGTGTTTTTTTATATATTTTTTCTGAAAATTGAAATTTTTAATTTATTAATGACATATTCATGAATGTCGTTAATTTTGCAATTATTTTCATGAGCGTCAGAGATAAAAGTTGCAGATTTATTGCCAACGGCGTTGCACCCAATGACGTAAGATTGCTTGATAGCAATATAAAATTTTTATTTCTACCAAAAACCGTTTAAATTTTAGATATATTACTCGCAATGCCTTTGGGCACGTACATTCAGTGAGTTATTGCTGTCACGGTATATTAAGTGTCTGCGAATTTAAGAAGGAATCCGGATTTTTTCGCCAGTGCTTACCGTAAATACTAGGATACATTTTTCACAGTGTAAATTTACGTGACTGACGGATTGTCTTCCCTGAATTTTACGTTTCCGAATGAACGCATCTATGTAACAACTGTGAGTCAGGCACAGAAATGATAGATGTAATCTGTCAAGCGTACCTTTTATCATTACGTACTAAGACAAATCGGCGTGCCTTCGGTATCGAGTTATATTGTTTATGAAGTATTTTACTTCGCTAACTAGATTACCGCGCAGACTTATTCAATGTATTCTTGGATAATAAAGAATCTTACAATAAATAGATTCCGGAACGCATGGTTCTCGTGATACTAACGCGATTACTCAGTAGAACAATGAGGCTGCAGAAGACACTCCCATTAATGGCGTGCTCGCGTAATTGTGTGCTGCTTCTTATCATTGTCCGAGCTCTTTCAGGTTTTTATTGATGCACAGCGCAGATAGTAATAGAGTTATTCCCCTCCTTTCTTTTATTGGAGCCCGGGAATATGTTATAGCTCACAGGGAGCACTCAGAATACCCATGCTAAATTCTTTATTTTAAAAGTTTACTGTTTCTCTCCATTCGTCTCAGTCATGCATTGTTTCCATGTCGACATTTTCAGTATTGTGTCATGGAAGAACAACGCCTACGCATTGATGAAGGCTGTTCACTTTAGCAATGAACCTTAGAAAAAAGTGACTGCCCTTGCACGCATATATTTAAATGGGCGCACTGAGTGGCATTCGCACAGTAAAGTTGGTAACGATAGATTGAAAGTATTCCCATATCTCAATGTTAAATAAAAAAGTGTTAGGCAACAATTTGTGATAACTTAAAATTATTTCTTTCGCGCTATTTTTTTTATGCATCGTGTAAAAATTAACAAATATGTAAGATATTTACTTATTTAATAGTTTCACAGTTTCATTTGACCGACGCATGAATAAAGTGACGAGGCCCATGGAAACGTTAGTTTTACATAAGGCGGAGGAGTACAAAACGTGTATACAAGTAGATCTTAAGCAGGGCTACCAAAAGTGCTCGTTTTACCGCGAACAGCCTATAAAGGCTTTGAAGTATTCTGTTACAGAAGACTCAGTTTCTAAAAATACGTATTAACATACAAACTCTTACTTTAATTTTTTCTTAGTTTAAGTAAGAAGTAAATAATGAAATGTTTGTAGTCTTCTTATAATGTTCCAAACGGTAAGCCATCAAGTGGACAAGCGCGGAGTCGAGTTTAGTTTAGAAGT
Organism: Dryococelus australis; assembly: GCA_029891345.1. Classification (NCBI taxonomy): domain Eukaryota; kingdom Metazoa; phylum Arthropoda; class Insecta; order Phasmatodea; family Phasmatidae; genus Dryococelus; species Dryococelus australis. Next base: position 104,020,649 of record CM057004.1, read on the forward strand.
TATATTTAAGTGAAGAGTCTTTCGTACTTGACATAGAGTATCTTGCAAGTAAACAAATAGCGCGAGTAATATTTAAAACCTAATGCGCCTCGATCTTGATCTTAGTTGCGATTAACCAAACATGACACGTGGTATCATCATATTACTAATAGAACGCTCTATGACCAACATATTTCTCTCCATAAAAGCATACACCCAAAATAAGAACGAAGGTTCGGTCGACATGATTGACTTCTTGAAGCAACGTCTCGTATTCGGAATATTTTCTCATACAAATATGCAGGGCTTTATCTTCGTCTAAATGTATATTGTTGTCTTATTGTGAGAAAAAAAAATCAATATGAATACACTTTAACCTCTTTGAAGTCTGGACACATTTGCAGACAACCAAGACAAGTTAGAAGTGAGTTTGATGTATCCATGACTGCAGGAACACCGGTTCTATTGGTCTCTTTGTTACCACTCATCGCCTTCCTAGTGGCCACATGACGACGGACACGCCTACTGAGCTCTACAACGCTCACTATTGGCTGGTCATCTGCCACTAGGGCGCTAAGTCGGTTTTGTCTCGATGAAATGTCGATATTCGTACAAAACGTTTTACAATAAAACCTGTCCTTTTGAGTAGGTATTTGTAAGAAAAATATATATTTTGGAGCCGGGAGAACTGTTGTTGCTGAGATGTAGTGTTCTTGTAAAATCCTGGCTGAAGAACGAATACATGATAATTCTAGTTTGTTTTTCCAAGGACAAAGAAAATTTCAAAATAGATTTTCTCGAGCTTCACTTGTTCATGTTAACATATTTTCAGTTATAGTCGCCTAGCTTCCCAGTCATGGATATTCCTGGGAGCATTTCAGGAATTATTATTTCTATCTTGTAGGAAGCCAATTTGGCTGTCACGTTGGTGTTGTTTTGTTCGAAATAACTGTGTGTGCGATTGTAACAATGTGAACCTATAACCCTATAATCGGATAGTTGTAAGGAAAATTAAGATGTAACGTATATGGCAAGAACTAGTCGACGTAGAGAACAGCCAGAAACAATCGTCTATCTACCTGAGAACTATGGCGATAACGCGTGACCGGGATGAAAGAATCTTCCAAAAGTTGAGTGCATTTCTCAGAGTCCTTTGTGGAAGCATGAAATGGGTACTTTTGAGTATCTGTTTGTAGTAAAAGTGAAAATGGGGCCAGTGGATTAATTCTTTCCGAAACCTGATACGGAATATTGGGAAGTCTTCAGTGGCCCGGTAGTGGGGGAGAAAAAAAAACCAACTCTCATTCAAAAAGAATATAGGCCTACCATGGTAGGCTTTAAAAAAAGTGAAAATCAAGATTATTATTGCAATTATTCGCAATGATAGGGAGTAGCAATTACGATAAACATTATCAATATACTTAATAAATTTCATGTCATTTAACAATAGAGTTAGTTTCAAGCGTATCCAATAACGTAATCAGTGGGTAAGGTATAGACTTGATTGGTCGATTTTATGTGATGGAACGTGCATAGGGTTTTTTTCTCAGTTGCCTTCAAAATTGCTGTGAAAGTGGATTATAGTTGTCCCCTTCTGCTTCGCGAGGTGTAAGGCAGGCAAGAGTCGGGTTCGAAATTCGTCATGATTCCTAGTGCCTAATTATCCGTTGAGATTATGTAAAGCGATAATAAAATAATTTGTAACACGCTTGCGAAACCTGAGGCAAGTCCGTTTACTCGGTGATAGGTAGTTTATAACTTATCTGAGGCGCAGGCATATAGCGTGTTCGTTACGAAATATGTAGCTGTTTAAATAGTTAGGAGAGTTGGCACACCTTGAGAGTGTTTTCAAATCTCACAGATGCCACATGATGATTATGAGTATAAAATATCAGTTTCGTGTTCAGCCAGTTTATGGACAGTCGATATTAGTATGAAAGTAATGCCGGGTATTAAGGTTGCGAGTTATTTCAGCCATCGAACGTGCGTTTTACAGTAATTCAATTACTTGTTACTATTTAAATATTAACATGCCGTCACAGATGCTTGATTGTACACCAAGGCGAGCCGTTTTCAGTTCCTGGCGGGGTCGCTCCCAGATTTTCGCCCCCCCCCCCCCCTCCCCAACGTCACCCAAAAACCAACGCTGCTCCATTTCCACCGCGTTTCTCCCTCGTGGGCGTTCAAGATACGCCCAAATATCTCTACTCCTTTTTTACCTGTATGTGAAGAGATTTAGGCGCCTCTTAACAGCTAGGTCTTCAGAGCCGATGAGGGTGATTGAGGTGAGTATGGAGCGCGCCGGAATGAAAAGGCGGGAAGAAACGGGGGAACCCCGAGAAAACCCGCTGACCAACGGCATCGTCCAGCACAATTCCCACATGCGAAAATCCGGTGACCCGGCCGGGGATTGAACCCGGATCGCCTTGGTGGGAGGCGAGCAGGCCCCCTTTTTTTACCCGTAGTCCAGTTTTTTATTTTAAAATGTGGTAGATTTATGGACAAATTGCAAGAAAAGGTTTTCTACATCACAATTCACAGAAAAATTTGCAGATTAACATATCCGAAATCCACTCAAATTTTCCTACAGTTTTCCTGGGATTTGCTCCGAAAAAAAAGCTAATCAAATTAATAAAAACTGTGCATTTTACGACAAATAATGTGAAGTCAAAAAGTAAAGAAGACAAAATTGTCTTTAATATATTATTAATTTTAAAAAAGCTACTCATAATTTCCATTTATTTTCCAAAGATTTGTCAAAGAAAAAAATTGGTCTGGAATGATGTAAATGTTGCTCAGTGGTTCATTTCTGGGAAAACAAAATGTTGCCTTTCTCCACATCGTAGACACGAACCATGGAGATAAGATTTCTATATATTCAGCACTTCATTTAATCGCAGATCAAGCTATAAAGATGAAAATTATGTCTGTGCTAACTTTTGACTCACCATTGTGGTGGAAAGCCATTATTATTGTACTGACAGAACCAGAAAATAGCCCATTGTGCAATTGTGTGCTCAGACTTGGTCCATTACATACATTAACGAGATTTCTAGGTTACATTGACCACTTCAATTTGTCGTTTTTCCGGGATAAATCCCAGGAAAATAGTACGAAATATTTAGTGGATATTGATGGATTTTCGATACATAGTTAGGAAATTGTGTGTTTTCAATTCATTGTTGTCTGTACACTTTTGGTTTTTCTGGAAAAAATATTGGGAAAACATTAAGAAATATCAAGTGGATTACTGTGGTTTTTGGAAATCACTGGAAATGTTGTGTTCTTAATTTTTCCGGGAAAAATCTTCGGAAAATAGTGATAGATGTTTGGTGAACTTTGGATATCATATGCGAAATTTTGCGTTCTTTAATTTTTGTCTGCTCTCTATTCGTCGTAAACGCACCGTTTTCGACTTATCAATTTTTTAAATCGTTTTTCTTGGAAGTTCCGGGAAAAATAGTGGAAAAAAAAACACGTGAACTTCGGTAGATTTTGGATGTGTTAATCTACGAATTTTTGTGCGAATTTTGATGTAATAAAACCTTTTCTTGCAATTTGCCTATGTTATTTTCGTAATTTTCCCGGACTACTGTTTCGCTGCTTTGAACTGAGGTACTGCATCCAATCTCTTTTTTTCGTGGGCAAAAGAAAAAAGTCTTATTCCCCACCTACCCAAAATATTCTTGAATAAAAGGGCGAAGTAGCGTATCGCGGGTAAAAATCGTGAAAGAATGAAAGAAGTTCTGCTAAGACGGTAAAATAAATAACTGATTGTTTTAGCCACTTGCTTATAAGTTGTCGCTGTGTGTGCAATTAAAAAAAAAAATATGAAGATCGTTTTTAATTGTGTTAAATTAATAATATATTTGAACTCGTAAGCTCTTAAATTGTTAACCTAATTTTTTTTAATTAAATTTTTTTTAATGTTACTTTTGAGGAGGTCTACGTTTTCACCTTATCTTAGTATATAATTGAACGATCTCTGTCTGTCCGTCTTTAATACTTCTAAGTCCCTTGAAACTCAACTAAAGTTCTTCAAATTTTGCAGAGCAAACCCTCAGGGTCAAATACAGGTCAAGCTCGAATTTCAGCAAGATAAGGTTGCGCAATCATTACCTTTGACACTAAAAACTCATTTTTTAATTACTTTTTCCTATATGAAAGTTTTGTATTAATGCATAGAGATTATTACATAGAGATATGAAGGTATACGCTGTTCACGGTAAAGTGAGCACTTTTGAAAGCCCCTTTATTTCGAACAATAGTCAATAACTATATTTTGTTTTAGCCTTAGACGTTAACTTCCGAGTGCGGTGGAATATACACATTGTGTTTATTACTTATATGGCAATATTAATTTTGAAAGGTGGTTAAAGGTTAAAAATGCCTGAAAGGAAAAAGTAACCTGGGCCTCGAAAGTGCTCACTTTTCCGTGAACAGCCCATTATGGCATATCATTTTTATTTGCTCTAAATTTCTCGCTTCAATGTTGAGTTAATTAAGTGGGGCCACAGTGGTCAATTGGCTAGAGCAATTCCAAGTGGGGCCACAGTGGCCCAGTGGGTGTGTGTGTGGTGTGTGTGGTGTGTGTGTGTTGTGTTGTCTGTCTGTCTGTCTGTCTGTCTGTCTGTCTGTCTGTCTGTCTGTCTGTCTGTCTGTCTGTCTGTCTGTCTGTCTGTCTGTCTGTCTGTCTGTCTGTCTGTCTGTCTGTCTGTCTGTCTGTCTGTCTGTCTGTCTGTCTGTCTGTCTGTCTGTCTGTCTGTCTGTCTGTCTGTCTGTCTGTCTGTCTGTCTGTCTGTCTGTCTGTCTGTCTGTCTGTCTGTCTGTCTGTCTGTCTGTCTGTCTGTCTGTCTGTCTGTCTGTCTGTCTGTCTGTCTGTCTGTCTGTCTGTCTGTCTGTCTGTCTGTCTGTCTGTCTGTCTGTCTGTCTGTCTGTCTGTCTGTCTGTCTGTCTGTCTGTCTGTCTGTCTGTCTGTCTGTCTGTCTGTCTGTCTGTCTGTCTGTCTGTCTGTCTGTCTGTCTGTCTGTCTGTCTGTCTGTCTGTCTGTCTGTCTGTCTGTCTGTCTGTCTGTCTGTCTGTCTGTCTGTCTGTCTGTCTGTCTGTCTGTCTGTCTGTCTGTCTGTCTGTCTGTCTGTCTGTCTGTCTGTCTGTCTGTCTGTCTGTCTGTCTGTCTGTCTGTCTGTCTGTCTGTCTGTCTGTCTGTCTGTCTGTCTGTCTGTCTGTCTGTCTGTCTGTCTGTCTGTCTGTCTGTCTGTCTGTCTGTCTGTCTGTCTGTCTGTCTGCTGTCTGTCTGTCTGTCTGTCTGTCTGTCTGTCTGTCTGTCTGTCTGTCGTCTGTCTTGTCTGTCTTGGTACAAGTCGAATGTAAACAAAACATATATTCTGTTGATGCTGGAAATAAGCATATATGTTAATGTTTTTAACACGATAAAATGTTTAATAGTCGCACTATCGTAAATAATTCTGTGTGAATTAAAAAAAAAATTGAGAGGTTTTTCTTTTTTCTGCGAGTGATTTTACACTTTCTACATTTGAATATATTTAGTGCTTGAAATGTGTCTGATTGGACTAAATCTTTTATTCTTTTTTATGACAGATCTTATTGATAATGCACAAACTACCTCCACAACCCCAAAACTGCTTCCAAATCATACGTAGTTGACATGAACCATCCACTTTCTTGCTCACCAGCTAGTGTCGTGTGTATGGATCACACAATTCCGTGCATACTAGCTAGTAGGCATTTTTCTGTTCAATTTCTTGTTCACCTTTATTTTCACTTTCTTGCACAAGAAATATGCCCGTCTGTACTGGGCTTTAGTAAACTTTTTTGCAACAAACAAAGTGTGAAGGTGCAAACTGTTTGTCGGGCCGAATATCTCTCCCAGTGGGTGTGGTCCCTCCTGGGATAAGGTCTTTGAGGGCGCGTGTTCTTGGTCAGAGCTGTACCCAGCGCCGCTAAGAGCTGTAAATTAATTCCCGTGATCCCTGAACAAGCCAGAGACAAAAATTTCCGTGGCGATGGGCAATGCCGATAGGGAGCTGTTACCTGGCTCCCCCGCGACCATAAACTGCCCCCTCTTGATCTTGTGTTGCCGAGGTTTTGTTGTGGAGGGGGAGGGGGGTACACGTCGGGTCTTCCTTCACTAGCCCACGCACGGGAGGCGATGACGACGTCAAGGCAGGCCTGGTCGCACCGCGTATTTTACCGCTATTTATTTTTCGCTCTTTCATATCCGCAAGTGTCAGGTTAATTAAGCACAGTGGCGTGTAGTGAGTTTTATTTTTACAGGGTAAGCAATATAATAGCTCCACATATTTGAGTGTTTTATATAACATTTGCTACTGCCGGGCAGCGGTTACATTTTCGATATCTACCAACAAACGCAACTTCCAACTTTGCGTACCCTCCACACGTATTTGCCTTTTTTAATACCTAACAGTAGTTATAAAAACGGAAACGAAATGAATGTAATAATAATTAAATTGAATGTTATTTGGAGTGCATATTACAAATTATAAGAAAACTCCCGTTTTCCTGAACACTTTCATCCACTTTCCAAGGGAAAATGTAGGACTGGAGGACGCAAACAGAACGACTGCTTACCCTGCCGAAGGAACGCGGCAGGGTAACTCACATGCGAGTTCGATTCATCGCTTGTCGCTCCCGTTTGTTGAAATTAGTACTAGATAGCAGCACTATGCGTGCACAGCACGGGAGTTACGAAAACTCTGGTCCTCGAATCGGAAACGGGAAACTCAGATTTAGATGTTTTTAAATTTAAAGTTAAGGTGGAAACTATAAAGTGTCTATCATTTCCAATATGTATAGGGTAAGCATTGCTTATCTTGCGTCTATGGAATAAATGCCACTGATTAAGGGGAATTCCTAGTGTAGGCTGTCCACGATAATGTGATCACTATTGAAATCAACCTTAGAAAAAGACCCTGCCCCTGCCTGCACATATTTTAACGGACGCACCGAGTAACATGCGCCCAGTAAAGTTGGTAATGACGGATGGAAAGTACTTCCAAATCTTAAAACTTAATAAAAAGTGTTAGGTAAACATTTGTGATGTCTTAATTTTTTTTTTTTTTCTCAATACACGGAAGTGTAAACATGACAAGTTTTGTATAATAAATACTTTTCTAATAATTCCACAGTTTCGCTTGACCGACGCATGAATAAAGTGATGAGGTCCATGGCAATGTTAATTTTACATAATGCGGAAGAATACATCTTGTGCACACAAGTAGATCTTAAGCAGGGCTTTCAAAAGAGCTCTTTTCGCCGTGAACAGCCTATAACTGAATTTATCGCAAATTGAATGTGTAACAGTAGCACATTGTTACAGGCGATGAAAGGTGATGAATTAAACTACACGTGTCTCTTCGTACCTTTTTCTATACCCTTGTAGTATCTGCACAAGAAAGCCCTAGAAATGCAGTTTTAGCCGCTTTCATAATCTTTTCTCTCTTTTAATATATACTTAGCAGGATAAAAATATAAAGTGGTGGCTGTTGATAAGGTTTTTTTTTTGTCTTTACTGGGGAAAAATCGTATTCCCAGAGCATTATTTACCGAGACGCGCATATAGGCAAAAACAATGATTTTACAGGCAATGTCGTTTAGCAGGTGCTCTCAAGTTTGCTGCATAACAAAAAAAAAAAAAAAAATCAGATATAAAATAGGCGCGGTGGTAATACGTATATGATGTTCATCGTAATACCTATAGGATGTTCATGGTAATACCTATAGGATGTTCATGGTAATACCTATAGGATGTTCATGGTAAACGAGTACTTTCTAAAGTCTTGTTTAAGATCTGCTTGTATGCATGTTGTGTATTCTTGGCTATAGTCCAATGACGGTTTCTTCGTACGTTTTAACACATACCTTTGAAAAATCACCCCATGTGTTACGTATTTAGTTATTTCGTAAATATGCCATGTATCAAGCGTTTTATACCTTTGTAAACACAGACGTATTTTATTTTTTGTTAAATTGAAGTTTTACATATATTTTATTTATATGCTACATTATAGTATTTCTTTTGTAATAAACTCTAATAAAACAGTGAGAAAAATCTGTGTTGGTAGCGCCTAGCAAGAAATAGTTCTCATGCAAGATGTATTATTTCAACTGAGTTGTTTCTTATTCTCACGCAGGTTTGTATTCGCTGTGATGTATCCGTGGTTGAGGGTTACGTTTCTCCTGCTTGTCGTTGGATGGTTCGAAGGAGCTCGGGGAAAGAACAACGCATATTCTTGACCTGTGCCCGGCACGGCGCCACCATTTGTCATGCAGGTGCCCTCTGTTAGCCGCCGACAAGTGAACTGCTTCGATCTGCAACTGATACGCCTTTCCTTCTTCCCCTTGAGAGTGACTTGATATATCGGCCCGATCCATGGAGCTCCATATGTCAGTTATGTTTTGGGGGGGGGGGGTATGGTTCCTTTCCCGTGAAAAAATTGCTTTGGTCTCCCGCGTTTTTTTTTTCAAACACGTGAGGTAGCGACGCGTTTACATTTTTTGTCTATATTTAAATGTTGTAATTTTTTAATGGATGCTAGTGATGATAATTTAATCAGCACATTTTAAAATAGTATTTATTCAATTGAGCTTGCAACGTCAGCGTTTATATGCCGTGAGGCTAATCCAGGGGTGAGGGATGCCTGCGAATTGAACGAAACGTATACCTAGGGGTAGTGAAATTTCGCGAAAAGTGTTTCAAGACAAGTTATATTTCAAAACACTGTAGGGTCGTTTACCTATCTTGATTGGCTGGATTACTTTTTGACAGGTGTTAACTGTCTGCATACGAATCACGTAGGAACCGTGCCGATGTTGCCGAATTCTGAGTGGCCCTGTCAAATATGAAAACTGCTTGTCAAGCAGACAGCTACAAATAGCAGTAGACAAACTGCTGTTGGATGCTGATAGTATTGAAGTCTACCGCGTACTCATATTTTTCCGCGAAAAATCACTAGCTCTACTTATACCTACTATACTTACCAGGGCACAGACTTCCATGTGTCTGCGGTATTCAAACACGAAACCTCATGATCCTCGGCCCAATCTAGTTTTAAGATGTACAAAATCGGTTATCGTATTAACCCTCTGCCACAGTGTCCTGTATATGTGACGTTTCATGACTTCACGAGTTGTGATCAGGCCTTAGTTGAGCGGCCTGCCTGATCACACCTTCACTTGTTTGTCCAGGACACGAGCCGTGATTGCTGAAATTAGTTATGAAATCGCAAACCACAGAAAACCCCCCAACGGCCAGTAAACGGGGACGACGCAGCCGATATAGGGCAGTGTAACCCGTTGGAGGTGTCTTTTGTAGTCGGGCCGTTGGAACGAAGACCACTGCAGATGGGGGTGTCCGGACGTTGACTTTCGCCATCTTAATCAGCCTCCGGAATAATGAACAAGCGATTCTCTAATTAGACTGTACTCAGAATGTGGCTGGTTAAATCTTCATAATTTATTATAAATTAATACTTCAATATATTTCTATAGCTCCCCCCACACATACTTCATAATTTTTATATTGAAATAATATTGTACAACCTTAATGTTAACTAATCCCCTATTATATAGTATTTATTGCATAACTCTTATCAATAACTTACATTGGCTCTATAAACCCCGTTATGATATGATTTTATGGTTCATCATCATACCTTAACGGGGCTTATAGGAGCGTAACAAGTTACTGATAAGAGTTTTGTAATGAACATTATATAAAAAGGTTTATTTAACATTTATATTGTACAATATTATTTCAATATAAACATGGTTTAATATGTGCGGGGGGAGCTAAAAAAAAAATGCTGAAATATTCATTTATTTTAAATCATAAAGATTTAACCAGCCACATTCTGAGTAAAGTCTAATTGGAGAGTCTCCACCTTGTTCATGATTCCGGAGGTTGATTAAGATGTCGGAAGTTAACGCCCAGACATACCCATCTTCAGTGATCTTCTCGTTGCAATGGCCCAACGACAAAATGCACCGCCAACGGGTTACACTGCCGTATATCGGCTGCGTCGTCCCCGATTACTGGCCGTTGTAGGGGGGTTTCTGTGGTTGGCGATTTCATAACTAATTTCAGCAATCACGGCCCGTGTCCTGGACAAACAAATGAAGGTGTGATCAGGCAGGCCGCTCAGCTAAGGCCTGATCACAACTCGTGACAATATAAAGTGGCTTTAACAGTCGGCACTGTACACAGTAGAACATACCGTTTCAATAAGAAAGGTTTCTTACGTGTGGGAAAACATCATTCGCTGTTTAAACTATATTCCGTAGCAGTATAAACAGCTGATGCCAGTAAGATAAAGCACAGACAGGTTTTTATTGGTCCCGAGGTATGACAAAAATGTATCGATATCAGTACAGTTCCGAATAAAAATTTTGTTTTTTTTTTTTTTTTTTGCAACACCTAAGGTTATATATAGATTTATCTGCGACTGAAAGGGTTAAATCGATATTTTACTAGATTGCTGTAGACTACAATACTAACATGCATGTGTTGTAACTGACACATTGGCTGGCATGCGTTGCGTTAAGTTGGCAACAACGCGACGAAGGAAAGTAGTTCCGTATTTTAACGTTGAATTAAAAGTGTTAGGTAAATATCCGTAACAAAAAAAAACTGAAATGAACTATTTGTTATATTTATTTTATGCATATTATTGTAAGAATTAGAAAATTTGGACAATATTTACTTTTCTTAGATTTCACACTGCCACTTGAATAAAGTGATTAGGCCCACGACATTCTTATATTCTTGGAAAAGTGAGCAGTTTTGAAAGCCCTCTCATTTGGAATAATATTCAATAAATGTATATTATTTTAGTCATAACAGTTAACTTGAGAGTGTGTTGGAATATACACACTGTGTTTATTACTTACATGTCAATATTACCTCAAAAAGGAGGTTAAAGGAAAAAGGCTGAGAGGCAAAAGTAACTAGGTCGTCAAACGTACTCACTTCACTGTAAACAGCCTTCTTTTTACATACTTGCGGTGGAGGAATACACTATATACATGCAAGTAGATCTTAATCAGGGCTTTCAAAAGTTATTAGTTTACCGTGAACAGTCTATATACATGGACTATATTTTGTAACAATCGCAAAATGTATAAACCAACAGTTCTAACCGTTATGGAAGCACTTTTGAAACCAACCTTCGAAAAATGTTACTGCCCATGCTGCACATATTTTAACGGATGACTGGCTTATTCGTAGTATAAGCGGCAGCGAAATAGGTGAGTGGCCCATTTCCTTAAGTCGCAACAACAATTTGATACTTAAATTTGGCCACAGCGAATTTTATTTCATTTCATTTGTTTTTTTTAAATTTATGCGCGTATGAATAAGAGATAAGTTTATAACACATTTAGGTTCCTAGTAATTTAATAGGTATCGCCTAAATCAGCGCATGAAAAAAGTTATCGGGGTCCAGAACAAAGACAGTTGTTAAATGTGGCGTAAGGATACAAAGGGAACGGGAAAAAATATATTTTAGAAAGGTTTTCATATGTGTTTAGTTAATCGCAAACAACCCATGCCTTAATGCATTGACGTTGCGCAGTTAATTTCGTAATGATAAGTAATTAGTAGTCTGTGGCAATTGTACCTACTTATTCAAACGTTTCTCGGTGCCACAGTATAAGCATGTAACTTGACGTAATAGTGTAACTTAATCGCTACTGTGTACGCTAACGTAATCGTTTATAGAATTAGAAAATGTTATTTAATGTAGTCTTTCTACCTCCGGATCTCTGTTATATCGCGTATTTTCTTAAAGGATATTCCTGCTTACTATCGTCAAGTGATCTTCAGAACTCTACGATCGTTCATAATTGCTGCAATTGTGGTACCGGGAAAAAATATGAATCAATTAAAAAAAATTTTATGCCCTTTGGGAAATAGTAAATTAAAAGACTGGAACAACGTGCAAAAACTAGTTATGCGAGAAGTGTTTTATCAGCATGTTTTTTTTCTTCTTTTTTTTGCTTCATTTAAATTCCCACGTGGCAGTTTTTGCTACACAATTTGGTAAAAAAAAAAAAATCTTCTGGAAAAACTTTTAAGAAGAAACCTTAGTGGAAAATGCTAATTCCAGGACATGCATTGCTGAATTCTCTTTTTATACTGGTAGGGTAATTTAGTGGAAGAGAGGATGGATGGGATTTTAGTAATAAACTTACCCACAGTTGCAGTCTATTAGCGGCATACATACCTCCTGTTACCCGAGATTGGAACTCGGTACCTTACAGGTCTATAGCAGATTTGGGGAGGGGGGGGGGGAGAGGATTAATTCGTAACTTACTTTATACGGCGGAAGTGTTCATTCAAGATCTGTGTAAAATCTGTATCAGAGAATCGTATGTACACGGGAAACAAATCTTACATTCACGGTCATCAGAAAACGTTGGAATAGCAGCGTAACAACTGTTTGGGATGAAACCTGAAGTTGTAACATAAAAAAAAAAGGCTAATTAAAATTGTTTCCACTAACGTAAATTAAACCTACTTTGCAGTTGGTATCCATAAACATTTCTCACTATTTTCTTTGTTCTATTTCAGTTTCTAATTTTTAGGTGGCTGAGCGATTAGCACGCTCGCCTCCCACCAAGACGAACCGAGTTCGATCCCCGGCCGGGTCACCGGAATTTCGCAAGTGGGAATCGTGCCGGACGATGCCGTTGGTCGGCGGGTTTTCTCGGGGCTCTCCCGTTTCCCCCGTCCTTTCATCATTCCGGTGCCGCTACATATTCACTTCAATCACCCGCATCGGCTCTCAAGACCTCGCTGTTAAGAGCCGCCCAAATCTCGTCACTCACTCGCTCACTCAAACTTTTAGGTGTCGGGCACTCGCGAGTTGAAACAGTAAGTGTTGTTCCAGACAAGTGGAATTCGACTGTGAACCTGCGATTGTAACCTTCCTCATTGGAATTAATTACTGTATTCCAGTGACTGTATTCTACTGATTTTATCGGAATTGTGCAGTCGAGGTCTCTAAGGCGTTCTCTTCAATCCGTGAGGTTCCAGGATCGGCTCCTGTGGTTGAGGCATGGATGTGTATGTAGTTGTGTGTGTTAACTTAATTCAATTTAATTTGTAACCCGTTCTCCACGACATGACCATGACTCTGTATTGAGTGAGGGCACTAATGAAAGTTCAATTTAACAAAAAATGAAATATTTTTACTTGTACAGGGGTAAAAACGCTGGTGGCACACTACATTTTTAGCAAACAACCAAACACGTTAGAACACTTTAAAAAGCCCTGCTTTAGATCTACTTATATGCACGTTGTGTATTCTTCCGCCTTATGTAAAATAAATACTGACATGGGCCTCATCACTTTATTCATGCGCCGGTTAGGTAAAAAAAAAAAAGTAATTATGTTACTAATCAGCTCATTTTTACACTTCGATACATAAAAAAAAAACAAGAAGCGGAAGAAATCAAGTTATCATAAAAGGTTACCTAGCAATTTTTATTCGTCGTTAAGATATTGAACTGCTTTCCATCCATTGTTACCAACTTTACTGGGCTCATGACACTCAGTGCCCCCGTTTAAATATATGCTGGTAGGGATAGTAACTTTTTGTTATAAGGTTGATTTCAAAAGAGCTCACTATCGTGAACAACAGCCTTTATGAGAGAAGGCCGCGTGAAAGAGGCGGAATTGGTGTTATTGTGGTCGCAGCGGCTGGAGACAGATAATCCTCGTAGTAACTTCCTTCCTCTGTCGTAAACCCAGCTGAAGTGCGTGCGCGCTGGCGCTTTTGTTCCGTCCACGGGGCTGTTGCTTGCGACACTGCAGCCTCACTATAGCCGGTTCACGGTAAAGTGAGTACTTTTGAAACTAACCCTAGAAAAATGTTACTGCCCCTGCCTACATTTATCTAAACTAAGGGTTAGCCCGTGACCGTGTTTTTAGAATGGCCACGTCCCTAGAATAGTTACGATGTTACAAATTTTTGTTATCATACAAAGACTGAAAAAAAAAGTGAAATTAACTCAACATTGGATACAGGTCTATCCACTAAGCCACTGCTGCCCCACTTGGGATCGCTCTAGCCACTGGGCCACTAAGGCCCCACTGGATGTGAAATCAACTCAACATTGAAGCGAGACATTTAGATTAAAAAAAAAAAGCATTCCGTTACCTTCATATATCTATTCAATAATCCCTATGCATTAATACAAAACTTTCATAGGAAAAAGTAATAAAAAATTTGTTTTTAGGGTCAAAAGTCATGATTGCGTAATCTGATCTTACTGAAATTCGAACTTAACCTGTGTTTGACCCTGAGGATTCGCTCTGCAAATGTGAAGAGCTTTTGTTGAGTTTCAAGGGACAGAGATCGTCTTCTTATATAGTAGGATGGGCGTACTGAGTGACATTCGTCCAGTAAAGTTGGTAACGGTGGAAGTAAAGTAGTTCCATATATTAACGTCGAATAAAAAGTGTTGGGTAACCATTTGAGATGACTGAAATTATTTCTATCTTTTTATGGTTATTTAATGCCTCGAAGTGTAAAAATGAGCAGATTTGTTTAAATATTTACTTTTATAATAATTTTACAGTTTCGCTTGACCGACGCATGAAGAAAGCGGCGAGACCCATGGCAATGACAATTTTGCATAAGGCTGAAGAACATACAACATGCATACAAGTAGATCTTAAGCAGAGCTTTCAATTGTGCTCATTAACAGCCTACAATTTGCTTGATTTGCCGGAAGCAGTAGCTTATCAACTGACTTTCAGTGCACGTTATTTCACTTATTGATATCACTGATTCGTATTTAGAGTGCACCCACTTTGTAGTGCAGTTTGATTAAATTCTAATTGGTAATAGTATTTTATTCGTATAATAGTGTTTGTCATTTAAAAATTGCGATATAAACAAACACGTTCATTACTGTTCACCATTTGACTGACAGTTGTGTACCTTCGGAGTATATCAATGTTGGGCACATGCGCAGAATACGCGGTCTACATCGTCTTTATTCTATGATGCGAACTCGTCTCTCAGCTACGAAAGACCTCTCTTTAACAGTTCGGTGGCGGGCGAAACATTATATTCTCGGAGTAGAACGGGATGCACCAAGACCGCTTTACGTCAAAATGGCAACACTCTAAATTCGAATCAGTGCAAAACCACTGATTCGCAGTGAAGTTCAACTACTCAAATCAGTGGTCATTTTATTTCATCATATTTTTTACAGCTGGCTCGCTGTTATCTAAACAATTTTTTAAGCAAACTGAGCTGCTGATTTTTTCCATTTAAACACAGATACATTACTGTATAAGCTGTTCACGGTAAAATGAGCAATTTCTAAGGCCCTGTTGATTTTTTTTTTTGTTTTCATCATATTTCTATCTTCCTGTCACTTTTTAATATATACTTGTCGTGCGACTAATAAAACACAGTGTATACATTTCACCACTCCCAAAAGTTAACGTCTAGAGCTGCAATATAATATATTTATTATTGGTTAAGGGCTGCTGTAAGGCCTTAAAAAGTGCTCACTTTACCGTGAACAGCCTGTATCAAGATTTGTCGTGTGTAAAACAAAACTTGTTTAGTATCTACTATTCACAAGTGTGGATTTAATAACTAATTAATAAATAAAACGTGGAACTACTTGCCTAATTCACTGCCAGCGTAAATGTAAGATAACCATTGGTCATAGAGTTTACGTTATTATACGTTAAGTTTCTGAAGGGAATTTCACTAAGGTTGATATGAACTAACTTGGTTTCCGCACTTCTCACGCCCTATTCATTTCCTACAGTAAGACGCCAGTTTGCAATTTATGCTTAAAATTTATCTTCCATATTGTTTCCCACCCGTCTTTCCAAATTTGTTCAAATGTGTTACTGTAAAGCGCCGATGTGTAATACCAAACTAAAGTCATCTTTGCGAATGTAATTATTTTGAGCTGTACTTCGCCACAAAAAAAACTTGAAGTCTTTTTTCTTTAATCTTTATTGATAATAATGTTTATTATTGATAAAAAAAATTTTTTATTGTAAGGGTGTGTTTTTGAGATGAGTTGTTTTTCCCTTCTTCGTATTTTCGTTCTGCGAGGATATAAATAATCTGTACATGGTTATCTTCGCAATGAAAATTTTTCCACAATGCTCTGATGGAAGATAATATTTCTTGGCGAAGATTCTTTGTGTAGGTTTCTGGTTCACCATCGCTCCCCCCACCCTCGCTTCCTTACATAATTGTGTGCAGAATGGGCAGACAGGACCTATATAACCCGTGATATCTCAAACGCGGTCAGGTTAAGTTTGTCTTCTGGCCGAAGACGCTTGGTCTGTACTACGGCCGAATACACAGTACTTTGATGCTGGATGTGACGGTGCTGGAACACAGTACATCCAGCATCAATATCAGCGCTGGAAATGATGCGTCGTAACGCGGGGATGGATCGACGAGGGAGCGAAGGCTCACCTTGTCGGAGACCCGTTCGACGTGAAAGCTGGTTCCACAACAGTGCGATGCGATGCGTTGCGATGAGCGGTAGCCAATGAGGGTGAAGCAGATTCCGTCACAGCGCGTCGGCGTCGATTGCGTTGCGCGAAAGTCTTGTGTTGCGATTGTCGGCGTCAGGATGCGACGAAGAATAAGTAGAATAAGTTTTCGTTTACAAGGAGAATAAAGAAAATCAATTTCTTTACAATTTAAAAACGACGATCGCGTTTACGCCGACGTTTTCGTATTTGTATTTTTATTATTGCTGCGTGGATGTGCAAAATAGAAGACTCGACTTGGAGGGTGCTATGCAGTCCTAGGCACGACTTGGAGGGTGTTAGGCAGTCCTAGGATCGACTTGAAGGCAGTTAGGCAGTACTAGTATCGATTTGGAGGGTGCTAGGCATTCCTAGGATTGACATATATATATATATATATATATATATATATATATATATATATATATATATATATATATACAAAGTCATAAAATTCGTTTATTAACATCAAAATAATTCTCCGCCTTATTATGTCTAGTTTTCGTCACACTTCGCGTTCATACCACCTTGTTTATCTTCTACCGCTTAAAACATACTGTTACAACTTTTTACGCGTGTCTTTTGTTACATTCGTGAGGTCTGGAAATGTAATTTCCGACAGATCATCGTTTGGTTGTGAAACAGCAAGTATAGCTCGTCGCAGCCCAACGCAACGTATCGCACTATTGTGGAATCAGTTTGAGTCGCCGTGGACTGTTCCAATGTGTACGGATGACGTCTAGCAACCATCCGACGCTACCTTCGACGTCATCAAGATTTGAATGTTACTGCACTCGAATGAATGAATGAATGAATGAATGAAGAGATTTGGACGGCTCTTAACATCGAGGTCTTTAGAGCCGGTGAGGGTGTTTGAAGTGGGTATGGAGCAGCGCCGGGGGAAACGGGAGATCCCCGAGAAAACCCGCTGACCAACCGCATCGTCCGGCACGATTCCAACATGCGAAAATCCGGAGTGACCCGGCAGGGGATTGAACCCGGATTGCCTAGGTGCGAGGCGAGCGGGCTAACCGCTCAACCACTGTGGCCCCTACTGGACTTGAACCAACGGAACTTTCTGGGATGTTCCTCAATACCCTGGTTAACGTGTTACCCCGACTGTAAAAAAGTGTTTTCTTTCGTCTTGGGAGAGAATGGGTAGAGACCTCACGATGAGAACACATATCATGGCAGAAGGCATGTCTTGCCATGTTTGATGAGGGCATTTTATAGGGCATGTATAGGAAAAAAATTTAAGATAAGTTTTTTCTTTAATATTTTGTAATTTTACAATGTTACATATCTGGGCTAAGTATATTTAATTTAACTTTGTGTGATTTTTATAACAAACATAATTGTAACGTCATTAAAAACCTGTTTGCCTATTTGTATTCTTATAATGTTTGTATTTTTTTTATATGGGCAGTTTATGAGAAAAAAAGGAAAAATCAAAATAAGCCCGTATATGAAGGAAAAGAAAACTTACAGTTTGTTGAATCATTTCTCACAATTTTGGGGGTAAACTATTTTGTATTCCAATTCATAGCAGGGGATGGTTGAATAGTTGCAATTTATTGCGACTGCGTAATTTTTTTGCACTGTGATATTTAAACACTGCTGCTTGAAGGTTTTCGGTAAGACTCATTTTTCTTACCTGAGTGTAATGGAAGGACGGGGAGTTGAAGGACACTGTCATGGAGTGGTGTGGTTACCTGTGGGTGCTCCTGCTCTGTGACAATGTAATTGCTGCACGAGGCCTTTGCACAGTTGAGAACTGTCACATTTGACTTTACGTTTCCGTGCCTTTGACGTAATCACAGTTTCGCGAAACGAACGAGAAGTTCTGGCAAGTGAAAATCGGTTTTGCAGTCTTAGTAAATATGCAAGTCTTGTCATGTAAATCGTTATATCATTAAGGAACGTATTTTATGCACCTGTTAGCAAAATAAGATTGGAAGTTTATATAAAAAATTTATTACAGACAATAAAGCAAACTTATTGTCTTAGTTTACAAGTATCCACCCAATTGTTCTTTTTTCACATAACGTTCGTTTGCCATTTGTTTTATTTTGATAATACAGTAGCTTATTTCAACGAGCATGGCTCAATACTGAAATGAAATTCGCTTCACAATAAAACAAATACACACACGTTTCTTACGCCTAACCAATGGCTAGAGATGGTGGTTTATCGCGGGAAATGTTGACTGTTTTCTAGGATTCAATGTACTGTAAACATGTCGGACAGTTTTCCTCCCTTATTGGCTGTTGTTGTGCATGTTTGAAGCTGCTATCCCATTTCACTAGGCCAATGAAGATTCTGATACTGCAAGGTAGAACGTTCGTGATTCGTCTGCAAACTACTTAGCCGAGTCAAAACCTTGTTCATCCAATCATGAAAGAATAAACTAGTTAGTGTTATGGAAGATATGTTGGCTCACAAAGTGGTCGCGATTTTCCATATTCTCTACGAATGACTTATTGAGGCAGAATTTCCGCTTGACATTTGCGTAAGGTTCAAATTTTTTAAATCGAGAAGTCAGAAGTGCTTGACCTTGAATTCGCCAGTTCCATTGTACGGTACTTCACAAGAAACATGAAGTCAAAACGCAAAAACTCAGATGCTGGAGTTCTTAATTTCGTGACTGTCTTGATCTCGTGAGAGGGCAGATTCGAAGAGGATTATGGAAAAGGGGACCCTGATTTATGAACAGTGAATAAGAAGAGAAAAAAAATGGAGTGTGAGTTGGCGGGTATGGAAACGAGACCACCTACCCTTTCCTTGCACCCCCCCCCCCCCCCTTCCCAGCTCGGAGAGTGGGTCTGTGCTGTGACGGGACCAAGGTAGACGTGTGCGGCGGTCCGCGACGCTGCCACTTGATCGGACCCGCACAGCTTCTCACAGGACCGTGGACCGACGTGAGCAGCGACCACGCAACACTCTGCCACCCCCCCCCCCCCTTCCTCTTCTGCCTCCCCCCTACTCACCTCCGTCGTGAGGCAGTGCTTGCCTCGCTCGTATAGTCTATTCGCGCTTTATTCACCCTTTTTGAATCAAACCTTTTGAAAAATCTCCCCACGTATGCCGTGTTCAGTTATTTCCAACATGTGCCATGTATAACAACTGTTTTATGCCTACTTGTGTTCATAAAAGTTACTTTTTTTTCCCTGTTATATTGAAATGTTATTCTTATTTTAGCTATTAATTATAATGCTTCATTTATAAAAAAAATAATTTAAAAAAAACAGTGAGAAAACGTGTGTGTTGGTAACGCCTAGTGAGAAATAGTTCTTATACGAAATACTATTATTGTCCATTTCATGTAAGTGGGGTAAATTTTGACTGTTCTAGAAAAGTAGCACTGCCACAATGTATCCTTCCACCGCAGCTGTTTTGTCACTGATGAAAATGACGTTTGTAAACACTTGCATTTTCCTCTTTCCTCGTGTTCCATGTAATGGCAGGCACTGAAAATCTGACGATAGCTAACTTCCGTCCAGTAATTAATGTAGGAAATTACAGCTAGGTTGGCATCCATACTTGTTTTATTTTTGTAACGACGGGGTTAAATTTGTTGGGGTTCTGTTTATTCATTTTGAGGGAAAAAGGAAACTATGGACCGGGGGGAGGGGGTCTTTAGTTTTACATCTCTCCTGAGATGACATTTTAATGTTTTTACGAGTGTGTGGTATTTTAGGTTGCCTATTGTTTGGATGGAGCAGTGGAAAATTTAGCTCGTATGGAAATTACATTTAAATTATTTCACTTCGAAAATGTTAACTTTAATGAAAAAACAAAACGCAATACATATGTAGCTGTTCGTATTCGTACAGATGTAGCAATATACACACGCACACACTTTGACCGAAGTTAACCTTACACTCGTTGCATTTACGATATAGGCAAATAAACAAATACTAATTCATTCACTACAAATTTGGAAAGTGCGCCATTTTCAGGCCACGTGCATTTCAATAATTGTGTTAACAATTTACAAATACATTTTTAAAACACGTAAACTTACTGTTTGTAAAATTTGCAACCTCTTGAACACTTCTTTAATGGCGACCCTTGCTAAGTTTACTTCACTAAAATCACGTTTGTTCGTCACTAGCATTAAATAATTTATTTGCAGAATCATTCAGAAAAATCAACACTGCGCACTTTCCCTGATACAAACAAACTTAAACTTAGATATGTAAATTATATTCGTATCACTTCATTGTGGAAGGCGGTAAGGAAAATGGCGGAAGGGACGCGGTAAACACGTGCCGATAATGTTGCATTTCACTCAAGAAAATGCACAACGGTACCTGCAACAAACTATGCTTGAAAAAAGCACATTACAAAATAATTAACTACCGATTAAATATTTCGACAACACCAAGAAGCTATTCGTATAATAAACACTATGAGAAAAAAAGCACATGTACAACGGCCTTCACTGGGCTGGAAACATAAACATGGCTAGCCATTGGCTGGAAACATAAACATGGCTAGCCATTGGCTGGAAACACAAACATGGCTAGCCATTGGCTGGAAACATAAACATGGCTAGCCATTGGCTGGAAACGTTTACTGTTCGTACGTGTCGACATACTCGGTCGTAACTGCTAAACGTGTTTTTAAAGTCCAGTCACTAACAGCCAAGAAAAATGTAATATTGCTTTAAAACATAATTTAAACCATAAATGTTTTAAATATAATAAATTAAGATTTGAAATTACAACTTTTAGTTCCGGGTACTATTTTCTTCCAAAGTTATCGTAAAAATAGCCAACTTTACACCACGGATCCCTCAACAGTCCATCAGCTGATACAATACTGTACGAACGAGAGCATTTACTGTTTACATAAAGTTTTGGTTGGTCACATTGTCTGTCAGATTTTACCCCACTTACATGAAATGGACAGTGCACTGAGTTCGCACGAATGCGGTGCGTTGTCCTCCTGGTGTAATATTTCAGACCTAGTTAAGCTTAGTTTTCACGAGGCGGAGGAATATCTGAGAAGTAGAACTTCAGAAAAGTTTGAAGTAACCGCGAATGGACCATAGCTGGCGCCACGGGTAAGATGAATTCTACTCAGGCTAGGAACAAAACGAGTTTCCTTATGGCGATTTCGGCATAGGGGAATTTTCGCTGCTAGGTGCGTAGTTTTCCAAAGAGGTCACTTTAGAGTAAAAATTTAATTTACATGACTGATAAAGTTTCTTAACGTATAAAATTGACAAAACTCTGGTAAAGGCTATTCACGGTAAGGTGAGCTTTTTTGAAAGCCCGGCTTGAGATCTACTTGTATGTACATTGCGTATTCTTCCGCCTTATGTAAAATTAACATTGGCGTGAACCTCCTCAATTTATTCATGCATCGGTCGAGTGAAACTGTGAAATTATTAGAAAAGTAAATATTTTACAAATATGGTTATTTTTACACTTCCGGTGCATTAAAAAAAACAGAAAGCAAAAGAAATAATTTTAAGTTATTACAAATGGTTACCTAACACTTTATATTCGACGTTAAGATATGGAACTACTTTCCATCCATCGTTGCGAAATTTACTGGGCGCATGTCATTCTGTGAACCCGTTAAAATGTACGCAGGCAGGGGCAGTGACATTTTTCTAAGGTTGATTTCAAAAGTGCTCACTTATCGTGAACAGCCTTTACACATGCGACACTAGCGCTTACCTAGTGGCGAAAATGTTTAGTTGCCAAACTTTTAACATTGATCTTCCCAACCATAGCCACGAGCCCCTAGCAGGACAACCGGGGGCCGCGGTGGCGCAGCTGTTAGAGCGCTCGCCTCCCACGAAGGCGAGCCGGATTCGACACCCGACAGGAGCCACTCTCAGATTTTCGCCAGGTGGGAATCGGTCGGACGATGCCTCTGGCCTGCAGGTTTTCTCGGAGATCTCTCGTGTCCACCCGCCCTTGCATTCCACCCATATCGGTTCTCAATACGCCGATGTTAAGACCCGCCTACTTGGAGCCGTATAGCGCGTTCGAGGAACAGAGGCAAGGGAGCGATAAGGGCTACACTGGCACATGGACATAGCGCTCCATGGCTCGTACGCGCAAGGCGTTGAACTGGCGTGCAGTGTTTCTGTCGTCCTGCGTCTACATATGTATAGGGACACCTGTTTTTCGCTGGAGAGATTTCAGGACAAGTTGTGTTGCAACGCACTTGAGCACAGAACCACTTCCGTGATTGGATCATTTGAATTGTTACGCGTCGTATGTTTGCTTGCGAATCACGGACGGTAAGTATCGGAAAAACTTAATTTTGATTTGCTCACTCATGTAACAGGCTGCCTTTACACAAAGACAAGCAACCAATAGTCAAATGAAGACTGCAAGTGTGTACATAGTATATTGAAGTCTAGCCTCCGCGTAAATTGTTTCGCGAAAAACAGGGGACCCTACCTATGTGACTTAGGCAATGGCGCTATAATTTTATTGCAGGAGAGAGTTTCACATGTTTCAGGCCAGTACGTTATGAGATACGGCAGTGTGAAAAAGTATTTGACGTGAATACGTCTTTAAATGTGCAACTATAGTGGGAGGCAATTCAGAAAATCCGATAACAAAATCCGGGGATACAGTTTGCCATTGCAGCTCCGAATTTATCGTCTACATTCAAAATTCAATTACACGACTCGATTGCCAGAGGATCAAAGAATATGTTACGTTGAGTGAGGACTGCAAAGCAATACGCTAGTCCTTGGGGGGGGGGGGGGAGCAATTTTGAGTTCGTTTCGTCCCGTCTCATGACTTCCGCGTAGTATAACTTTTGACTAAGCCAAGCTACGACGCTAGTGTATGTTTCAGTCGACAGCTCTCGTCAAGATCAATCGATTGCGCGTATAAAAACATTTTCGTGGCTTGGTTATGGTGAAATTGTATGAGTTAAATGTAAAAAATTAAGAATACTTAACACATTGTCGGCTATACCCCTACTCGTCAAAAAGCCAAGTCGGAATACAGAAATCGTATACGATTGGAAAGAGCATCTCAAAAGCAATCCAGTGGTATCCATTAAAACCCCA
Organism: Dryococelus australis; assembly: GCA_029891345.1. NCBI lineage: Eukaryota > Metazoa > Arthropoda > Insecta > Phasmatodea > Phasmatidae > Dryococelus > Dryococelus australis. The sequence continues at coordinate 104,044,234 of CM057004.1, forward strand.
TATGATCGAGTGAAGCGGTGCCGGAAACGTACAATAAACATCAAGTCGTCCGAGCGCGTCAACGTAGACGTATTCACGCAAAACAAACGGCCGTGTTTCCCCAACACTGCCACAGCCCATATTTAGTTATGTTGGATGACTCGGAAATAGAATTTATAACGTGAATGATGAACTAGTAGTATTACTCGTTACCTAGTTTGAAGTGTGTTTTATTTTCGTGGATCGATATTATGGGAACACACTGCAAGGCAATTCAAGCTGCAGGTATAGGCGGCGCCCTAGTCCTTCTACTCCGCTCCCTCCACGTGACTTCGTCTTGTGCCTGGTTGACATGTACGTCGTTCAGGCGGCACAGACCGCTCAAAGTTCCAGCAGCCAATCAGGAACTGCCTTCGTTTTCCCGCACGAGCCACGTCACAAAGTTTAATTCAAGCCGAAGTTTTTACTCGTGTAAAGAGCAGACTTTGCCGATATTCCCCAGAGATCCACAGTCTCGAATGTTTCATGCCTATAATTTCATTGATTATCATCGTATTTTTGCCTAAAGGAAGTTCACGATAAAGTGAGCACTTTTGAAATCAACCTTAGAAAAGATTCACTGCCCCTGCCTGCATATATTTTAACGGGCGTACTCCTTGACATGCGCGCAGTAAAGTTGGCAGTGATGGATAGAAAGTGGTTCCAATTCTTAACCTCGAATACAATGTGTTAGGTAACCATTTGTGATAACTTAAATAAAATGATTTATTTCGCTTCATGTTTTTTTTAATGCATCGGAGTGTAAAAATGACCAAAGATGTAACAAATTTACTTTTTTAGTAATTGACATGAATAACGTGATGAGGCCCATAGCAATGCTGATTTTGCATAAGGCGGAAGGATACACAACTCGCATAGAAGTAGATCTTGAGCAGGACTTTCAAGAGTGCTCATTTTACCGTAAACAGCGTATAACAGTAGATTATGTTCAAATGTGTATTCATTTATAATTAAATGGGTAACCCCAAATGTTAATTGATTTCGGAAGTGAACCGATATGTAGCCCTAAACTATTAAATTTTTGTAGAAATATTACACAGAACTGTATAAATTAAAAATATATTTATGGAATTCGTATCACATTGCAATTACTAAATTGAATTGTTGTCTATGATTTACTTCAGAAAATCGGTATTATGAATACATAACTAACAACTCGGCTTTCAACGAAACATCAAAAATGGTAGCACACGAAATGTGCTTAGATGTTGTTCACGATAAAGTGAGCACATTTTAGCCCTAGTTCCTTTTTCCTTTCAGCCATTTTTTAAATATTTTAAACACCTTTTAAAAATAAATACTGTCGTGTAATACACACAGTGTGTATACTCCACCGCACTCGAAAGTTAACGTCTAAGGCTAAAATAAAATATATTTATCGACTATAATTCGAAATGAGAAGACTTTCAAAAGTGCCAGAAGTGCCTCACTTCACCGTGAACGGCCTATGTGAACTCTGATAAGTTCTCTCCACTCCGCTGCGCCCCCCCCCCCCCCCAAATTCATACACTAGGTGGACCAGAGAACGTGATCGGGATTTTACGATCTCAAAATGCACGCATCAGGTAGGTACATGCAAAACTACTCAATGGTCTTGCATCGAAGCTTCCACAGATTTTCTATCACTAAAGTAATAAATAGGGTTGCCGCTGAAAGACCCATAGGCGCATGCATGGCTTGCGCTTAGAGCCAATAACATAACATAATGTGCTGGCCTGGCATAGGCCTATGCCCCTCACGTCCACTAACAAACCTCCCACTAGGCGCAGCAGTTAAGGATGACCCTCTTTACCATAAACCAACAACGAATTGTGTCTGTTATGGAATACGGAATAGGCGCCGGGAGTGGTTCGTTCAACATATTAGTGCGCGCGCAGAACCGGCAGGCGTCCCGGAGTGGGAAAAGTGGGAATAAAATGAGGAGGGGAAGTTCTGTACAAGCATTTTTTGACACTTGGCTAGGGACGGAGCCCCACGGACCACCATAAAGCCTCTGCCACTCCTTGTATACTGCATACACCCCGAAGAAATAACGTTACGTCAGAAATATTTTCTACAGTTTTACCACATTCGCCCTCCCCTACCCCATTTTTGTTTTCTTTTTACTGTTATGTCTAGTGACAAAACTAACTACCAATCTTGTCTAAATGCATAATTATGTGAATGGCATTCAGAAATCTATTTCAAGAACAACATTTTCCTTTCGTATTATTGTAAAGGCTGTTCACGATAAAGTGAGCACTTCTGAAATCAACCTTATAAATAAAAACACTACCCATGCCTGCATATACTTCAACGGACGCACCGAGCGACATGCCCCTGGTAAAGTTGGTAACGACAGATGGAAAGTAGTTCCATGTCTTAACGTCGAATGAAAAGTGTTAGGTAACAATTTGTGATAATTTAAATTATTTATTTCGCTTTCTGTTTTTTTCTATGCACCAGCGTGTAAAAATTAGCACATTTATAAAATGTTTACTTTTCTAATAATTTCAGTTTCACTTGACCGACGCATGAATAACGTGACGAGGATCATGACAATGCTAATTTTCCATTATGTGGAAGAATGCACAACGTGCATACACGTATATCTTAAGCAGGACTTTCAAATGCGCTCATTTTACGTGAACAGCCTATAACTTAGAATATGTTAATAAAACATTTTTCGGTAAAAAATCAAGGCGCCGGAAAATCGAATTTCTAATAAATTCCACCAACCTATTCCTGCTATGTTAAATTATTTTCAGATCTATCGAAATTGGTTTGACACTAGGTGTATGTGCGATTAGAATGTTGTCATTCCATCGCAAATATATTTTAAAAATTAATTTGAATTATTTTTTCATTTCATTAGAAGCTTTGTTGTATATGAAATAGGCGTAACAATAAATATTTTGAAGATTCTATACGCGATTGCTTAAACATAAACATTTCCTTCGAAACAGCTCTATTCGTATCTACTGGCGGGGGAAAAAAAGACACAATCGAAAATTCACAAATGTTTGGCATAGGCCTTTAACTGTAATGTTATTTTTATAGTGTTTATTTGTAATCAACCACCACTTAAAAATATTCAAACTTATTTTAAAATCCCTAACCACTATTTCGCGGCTTTGGCAGGAGGCCAATGTGTAAGCGGTGTATAGTATAGAGGTTTTCTCCGGGCGCTCCTGTTACATTATATATTCTCCAACCTACCGCTGTTTTATCCTCATCTTACCTCATTTAGAATTATGGCTGGCAGACTCCACTTGGCGTCAACCTCGTGTCATAACATGCGGGTACACTGTACAAATTTGCATTTACAGTTCTGTGCGACGTACGCTGTAAAAAATTTTGTGTGCTTTCAACAAACAATTTAGTTGTCAAGATAATGTTTGTAACAGTACAAGTCAATCAGAACACATTTTCCAACACGTTACCATGGAATGTATAAAACTAATTTTATAAGTAGTATAACCACTTTAGTATTTACGTGAGATACATAAATAGTTATATAAATTTTATAGAACAGAGTGTTTTTAAAGATACATTCTTCGTGTTACAAGAACATTTTTGGCAACTAGTTCGCAAAGACTTGTTTATAAAACGTAAAGAAAAGTTTTCTCTGCGTATACCCTAACATGCTGTGGTTTTTGCAGTTTCTTAGTTTGGTTTGTTATTTTTGAGAATTTTCTTTAAATTCTTATCGATTTTTTAACTAATCGGATCAGTTTTCACATCAGTTTGTAGAGAATTTTACAAGTAATTAAACGAGCTGCAGTAAAATGATTTGGATGACTTTGGCACAAGGGGATGGGTGACCGTAGCGTCGGAGCTGTTCATGCTCTGTCATTCCGGTCCCATGGCGGCCATTTTTCCCTAAAAGGTATCTTTACTCCTCAAAATCGACCATTTTACCTCAGAATTTACCGTTTTTCTCTTTAAAAAAAAAAAGAGCACCTATTCCAGCAGCTGCAAAAACGATCCCCCTAAAGGCACTTTTCAGTCGATTCGGGGTGATTTGTGGGGATCGTTTTCGAAAGCAGACTACTGGCGTCCATATTGGTTTTATAGACGTAGGGTTTGCCAAATCGATACACAGGTTTCAAGACATTGGCAGAGCTCCCAAGCCCTAAGTTACACGCCAAATCTGAAATCGTGAGAATTGAGCCAAGTCAGCGAACATAGTGAAAAATTGAGTGTATGGTAACCCGAGTGTCACTTGATTCCAGTTAATTTCCTGGATTTGCCAGTAGACAGCATAAACTAATAATGAGGTATTTTGCACATGTACCCAACATTGACCTACTCCAAAGGAACATAACTGTCAAAGTCACATGGGCAATAATCATAAAAGTGTTTGTTTATATGCTAATTTTTAAATGACACGTACTTTTGTATGAATAAAATATTTTCACCGATTTTAATTTAATCAAACTGCGTTAAGTATTGGTTATAAGAAGTATACATACATCTCAAAACGCTTGTTTACTAAACAGTGTTCTCGCCTCAAATCCAATCACCGCCATTTTTGCACGTCGCATTTGCAGAAAAGCAGTTGAATGTTGGGAGAGGGAGATTGGTTGTGCGCAGTCAGCGAGATCGGTCTACCTCATGTTTAGTCTGTGGTTTAGAGAGTACAGCGACGTTACTGCAGTAAGTGGCGTGAACGTGGACCCAGCGTGAGACGTACCGTGCAGAAAGTGTCGTAGGCGAGGGACAGTGTCTCCACGGAGGGGAAGGGGGGAGGGTACCCGGGGTTGGGAACCGCCCGTGGCCGAGGGGCAGGACGCGGTCTGGCGCCCAGCGACGCCCTCGTCGCACGGGAGTCGAGTTACCCGCAGGTCGCGACGTCACACGCCCGCGGTTTGGTCACCTGAGAACCCCGGGGCTCTACGTCGTGGTCGCCTGCCTGCCACGCCGTGCCCCGGACACCCTCCGTCGCCGGTGACCCCTTTCGCCTGTCGAGAAAGGCCTTCCCGACCTCCCGCCCCACGCTCTACTGTCTGCGACGGAGCCCGCTCTACCTCGGACGGCCAGAGGTTCTTGCCAGTGCCTCGCCACTCGGGCCGTAATCGCGAAGTAGTCTCTCTCATGTGGGTGCTGGGGAGTTTCACGTGAATAACATTTTACAACACCCAGCCATGCTGCACTTTTGCAGACAGCACACGCGTGTATAGGCAGTTCACGGTAAAGTGAGCACTTTTGAGTCCCTAATTACTCTTTCCGTCCAGCCATTTCTTATCCTTTAACCATATTTTTAAAATAAATATTTACATGTCTAATAAACACACTGTGTACATTTGACCACATTCAGAAGTTAACTTCTAAGGATAAAATAAAACATATTTATTGAAAATTGTTCCAAATGAGAGGGCTTTCAAAAGTGCTCACTTTACCGTGAATAGCCTATAATAGTGCAATTCGTAGTTTATAGTCAATTTTTTTTCTTCGCGCTTTTTGAATTAAACCTTTGAAAAGTCGCCCTATGTAGCCTAAGAATTTGTCGTTTGTTTCCTAGATATGTAATGTAACACAATCATTCTATAGTACTTCTGTTAATATGATAGTATATATTATTTTTGCGTGAGTGGAAATTTTACCTGCATCATCTAAAAATGTTAACATATAATTTATAATTAATGAGAATGAAAACTGGGAGAAAATAGGCATGTTAGCAATGCCTAGTAGGTGATAAATAGTTCGTATGAAAAATATTATTTAACAGAGTGCGCATGAATGCAGTGGGTTTTTTCCTTTGGTGTAATTCTCCAGACTTAGTAAATATTTGTTTGCATGAGGTGGAGAATAGCTTGAAAGAACTTTAGCAGGGCTTCAGTAAAGTTTGAAGTAACTGTGAATGGATTATGATTTCTGTGAAAATATAGGACTATCAATTTATTAATAACTGCATTATTTTAAGACTACTTGATTAGTTTAGATTCCACTCCTTTACAACATCCCCCTCCTCCACACATGCCAAGTGATTAATTTAACCCGAGACTATGGGATATCGTTGAATAGATGCGTCGCACGACAAAAAAAGTGTCCAAGTAAACCCCCTCCACTATTTCCGAGGGGACAATTCAAACCAGGAAAAGTTAACTCATCGTCGCCCCACCTGTTAAAAAGGGGGGGGGGGGGGCAACGTTGACATTTAAAACTGTAACTCCCATGTTTTATTGCAAATTCGGGTTCTACGTCAGCACGTACGAAATAATTATTAGAAGCAGTTTCTGTGCAAAGTAGATCACCTTTGGTTATATCAATTGTGAACCGCAACGTTTCATTCCAGAAGGAATCCGCGTTGCGAACTCTCTGCGAACATTTATTTATGCTACAGGTTACGTTTCGTCGACGTTGATGCGTAATGCATTAAAATACCTATACACTCTTTTTGAAAGCCCTGCTTAAGATCTACTTGTATGCAAATTGTGTCTTCTTCCGCCTTATGCAAGATTAGCATTGTCACGGGCCTCAGTACTTTATTCATGCGTCGGTCAAGTGAAACTGTAAAATGATTAGGAAAGTAAATATTTAAAAAATTTGCTCATTGTTACACTACAAGCAGAAATGGAAAGAAATAATTTAAGTATCATCATTGATTACCTAACACTTTTTATTCGACGTTAAGATATGGAACTACTTTCCATCCTTCGTTACCAAATTTGCTGCGCGCATGTCACTCAGTGCGCAGGTTAAAATTCATGCAGGCAGGCCCAGTGATTTTTTTTATAAGGTTGATTTCAAAGGTGCCCACTTTATCGTGAACAGTCTTTATCTTTGATTGCCCATGCTTCATTTCTGTATAATGGCTTCTGAAAATCTGTGGGATTTATTTAGCGTGTATGAACACGCAATCGTACTTGAAATACTGGATCATTGTAACACTGGTCAACACTCAGAAATTCAAAGGACGTTTGCCTACAAAGCGGCCATTCTCTTTATCGTTACTTGTTTTAAGCCGATTGGTACAGTCTCGTTCTCGATAACTGAATTACATGAAAATCTCTTCAGCGTTAAATTTTAATTCCATTCTTAATATATAAAAATACAGTATTTCTTTCAAATTAACATCAAACTTTGTACCTTCTATATTAACATAGAGGTCAGCAATAGATAACAAAAATACTTTTTACTTCGCAGCAAACTAAAATGTGAGAATTGGGAGAAAGGGTTTGGTAACGAACATTTAGTAACTGTCACGGGGCGGGGTTAAAATATCTGACCACATTTAGTACTCTGTTATTTAATTTTTAATTCACGTTGTTAATGCAATTTAGCTGATTTGTAAAAATGTTTACCTTACTAATAATTTCACAGTTTCACTTGACCGACGTATGAATAAAGTGCTGAGGCCCATGGAAATGATAATTTTCCGTAAGGCGGAATAATACACAACGTGCTTACAAGTAGATCTTAAGCAGGGCTTTCAAAAGTGTTCATTTTACCGTGAACAGTCTATAAAGGTTTTTAACAGCTTTGTAATCAAAAGTTTTGCCTCATTGATGCAGTTATTTGGCATAGCATCTTTCAGCGCAGTGGCATATACAATTTTCGGGGTTGGAAATATCTTGTCAAAAATACATTACGCTGGTAAATATTGGTATAGGCCATTCACGGTTACTTTACACTTTTCTGGAACCCTGTTGAAGTTCTACTTCCAGGATATTCCTCCGTCTCATGCAAACAGCGCTTAACCGAGTCTACAAAATACACCAAAGGGACAGCGCACTGCAGTAGTAATAAATTTTAGCATAAGAACTATTTCTTACTAGGCATTACCAACATACCTGTTTTATCCCTGTTTTCACTCATATGAATTGTAAATGAAGTATTATAATTAAAGATAAAATAGAACCAAAATTTCAGTTTAACAAAAAATGTGTTGATCTAATGTTACCACAGGTATAAGATAGTTGTGATACATGGCATATTTACTAAACGACCAAATACGTCATTCACGGGGTGATTTTTCGAAGGTTTAAATCGAAAAGTGTGGAGATACGTATGATTATGTCCTAAGCACACTCAAAGTGTTGAGCGACTTGGCGATATGGCGAGCCCGCACTGGGCTCTAAGGATGCTGCATGGTGAAGGAAAGGCCAAGAGACGCTGTGGTGTACACAATGGAGGGCCGCTGGGGCAATCGCCTCCCCGAGAATACAAAGCCTCTCCCGAAAATACAAAGCCACCCCTGAGAATACAAAGCCTCCCCCGAGAATACAAAGCCTCCCCCGAGAATACAAAGCCTCCCCCGAGAATACAAAGCATCCCCGGAGAATACAAAGCTTCCCCCGAGAATACAAAGCATCCCCCGAGAATTACAAAGCTTCCCCCGAGAATACGTAGCATCCTCGGAGAATACAAAGCTTCCCCCGAGAATACAAAGCATCCCCGAGAAAACAAAGCCTCGCCCGAGAAAACAAAACCTCCTCCGAGAATACAAAGCCTCCCCCGAGAATACAATCTTTTTTATAGTTATCACAGTATGATATTGTCGGATTGGAAAGTAATTTCCGTGCCTCGCTGGCCTTGCATGACGAAAATCCGTAAATATATAATTTTAATTCTTACAATTTTAAGTGCTTTGCCCGCCAAATAAATATTTGAAGCGTGCCGAATGTATTTACAAACCTTACATAGAAAACATCCGGGTTTGAGCCGCGTGAAATATTTAGGTTGTTCAGGCACTATCTTACTTCCACGTGTGGATGATAGCTGCGAACGACGACTGCCAAAACGTCGAGGAAGAAATATTTGACAAGACTCGAGCCCAGCTGTTTCGTATGCAATGACCACGGCTGTAAAAGTCTGCGATCTGTATGCTGTATTTAGCTGGCAAAAACTTGCTTAGTTATCACAAACAATAATCTGTAGTCTTTGTTCTTGGTGGTCAGTGATATGAACCCGTCATAACGCAGTGCAGTAGCGTGGTTTAGGAATCAGTCACCCACGGGGAAGATCATTGGTCACTGAGCCTCACACAGTACAGTACTGGTCAAATATAACCTTCCTTTGCAACATGTTGACGATTGTCTACAATATGTAAGGGTTAATTACTGCTAAATGAAACCCCCTGAAAGTCAGAATTTCCAGGGAGAGTAAGAGTGTCGGACCCGAAGAAATTAAAAATTTTATATTTGTACCAAACACTGTTCAACTCGTGTAGAAAAAATTTGATGTCCCATACATAACTCTTCTGTTTTGTTTCACCCGTAGGGCCTACTATTAATACTAAGTTGTACAGATGAAAAAATTGACAAAGTAAATTAATTCCATGGCCTACTGCGTGACAAATGTGTTATAGCATATTCACGGTAAAGTGAGCACTTTTTAAGCCCCTGAAAATTTTTTCCTTCTAGCGACTTTTTATCTTTCCGCCACGTTTTAATATAAAAATTTTCTTGTAGCCAATAAACACAGTGCATACATTCCATCACTCCCAAAATTTAACGTCTGAAGCTATCATAAAATATATTCATTAGCGGTTAGTGCCTATTGGAAGGGCCTTGAAAAGTGCTCACTTTACCATGAACAGCCTATATCACCAAATAACAAGCCATATATATGGAAAAATAATTTAATATAAATATAGGTAGGTAAGTGGGCTTAACGTCTCGTCGACGAGGTCATTACAGACTGTGCAAGTTGCACAAGAGAGAGGGAGAGGGGAAGGGTTGGGAAGGAATCGGCCATAGCAGTTTGGGACCCACCCCAGCGTTCGCTTGGAGTGATTTCGGGAAACCATGGAAAACAGAAATCAGGATGGCCATCCGGGAATCGAACCCGGGTCCTCCCGAATGCGAGTCCAGCGAGTTACAGCGTCACCTCGCTCAGTTTAAATGTAAATAAACTTTTGCATATTTTTAACTTTTTTTTTAATGCATGAACTGTTATTTGGTGATTTCATATTTGTCAAGCAAGCAGTATTGCACTTCATTGGTTTATGTTGTAAATATCCTCATCAGTACAACTTAGTAATTACCATTAACTCTGCAAACAAAGCAAAAAGAAATTGTATTTGACATCAAATAATTCAAAAGATTAGAAAATTTAAACAATTGTTATACGAGGTTAAAGACATTATAGGATGTTCACTGTAAAATGAGTACTTCTGAAATCCCTGCTTAAGATCTACTTGTATGCACGTTGTGTAGTCATCCGCCTTATGTAAAATTAATATTGTCATGGGCTTCACCATTTTATTCCTGCATCGGTCAAGTAAAATTATGTTATTATTAGAAATAATAATTTCTCAAAACCTTGTCATTCTTACATTTTCAAGCAGTAAAAAAAAAAAAAAAAAAAAAACAGAAAGGAAAGAAATAATTTAAATTATCAGAAATAATTTAAATTATCGCAAGTGGTTACCTAACACTTTTTATTCGACGGTAAGATACAGAACCAACTTTCCTGGGTGCATGTCACTCAGCGCGCCCGTTATAATATATGCATTCAGGGGCAGTGGCTCTTTTATAAGGTTGGTTTCAAAAGTGCTCACTTTACCGTGAACAGCCTTTACGTACAATGCGTTTGAGTTGAGCAATTTCGGTACAGTTGTAAAATAATTAATTTTTCCGGGGCCCGACACCCACGGACCTTCGAATGACTGTGTGTGCATCCCTCTGAAGGGAAGGTAGCTGGCCACCCAGCAGGGCTGCAGTTTCCCACGTGATCCAGCGTGGTTGGGGGGGAGGGCCCAGCGGCGCCCTAACCCACGCGGACAGCGCCGCTCGACCTCACTTCCGGTCGCCCTTTTCCGGCCGTCCTGCAATGGCTTCCGTACGTCCACCACGAAGCTCCTACAAGTACCGCAGTTACATTCAGCTCCGGTTACAACGGGCCTTCATTACCTTCGCTGCTGTCAGGCCGGCCCTGCCTGACTTATGGCTTCTGTTTCCGTCAACTCCCCCCTTGAACCGGGGTGGGGGGGCATCAGAGAAGTGACAATACAACTTATGGTAGTGTAAACGGGCCTAAGGCTAGCAGATGTACCAGCAACACATTGTTCTGTTATAGTTAGGGACCTGCAAAACTCGCGTTATTTTGGAGGTGCAGACTAAACTCCAAGATGATGTAGGCTTGATGACTTCTACAATTGGCCAACAGCATGCTTGCACGCCCCAAGGACGTTTTCAACCTGTAGTAAAGCCTGAACGGTTGAGCGACCAATCTCCAGTAAAGCGGCCACACAGGTACATGACGTATGGTTGCCAGTAGCCAGTGAAATCTCGAACTGCGCTCAAGCATGTATAGAGCAGTGAAATCTAGCATGGTACCAAAGCGAATATTTTGCAGGCCTGTAGTTATAGTATATTCGAGGTTTCTTCACACTATTTGAATTAAACCTTTGAAAAAGTTACTACAAGTATGACGTGTTTGGTTGTTTCTGAAATATGTCGTGTATCAGAAGCGTTTTGTACTGCTCACAAAAATGTTAGCATGTATCAGAATCCAGGGTGTTATATTGAATTTCAAAAGTTTACATTATATGTTGTACTACTAATAGCTGGAGACCTGAAATATTCGCGAGTTCAATGACCTGCAAGCTAGACTCTACAGTATTATTTACTAATACGCTGATGTAAACTGCACATTGGTTGTATGCTGTCACAGTAGAAGGCGACGATTGGGCCACCTTTCCCCAGGTGGTGTCAAACGCCGTGTGGACCAATGGCTAAGGCTATACAGACACACGTGTTTTGAGTTCCAGCTTGTCCCGAAATGAATCCGCAAATTCTTCAGGTTTCTGCTAATAGCACATAGTAGGGAGGGGGGTGGGGGAGAAACACAATACGTGTTTACATCATCCCAGTATGAAAAAAAAAACCTAAAGCACAAACTGATAAAGAACGCAAACAGAGGAAACTCATCAGTTTCAATAACACAAAAAAAAAAAGTTTTCTCAGATGCATTGTCAAACTTCGTTAACGTGTAGGAACTCCACGATTCCTGAGGCACGCTCGTATCCGACGAGGCGTGTCAATAACAAGATGATTAATAAACATTTCCTCAGGCAAATTGTCCTATTTCCTGAATTGTGGCTGTATTTGAGGCCTCAGGTTGAACGTACTGTCTGTGTACGTGCAATAGTCTATTCGCTGAATCAAACATTTGAAAAATCACCCCATGTATGACCTGTTTAGTTATTTCCTAAATATGCCATGTATCACAAACGTTTTATAAATCTGTTAACATGAACGTATCTTATTTTTTCTTTAAATTTAAGTTATATCCGAATTTTATTTATAAATTATAACAATTCGTGTATAATAACTAAGAAGAAAAATGGTGAAAAATGATATGTGTTGGTAGCGCCTAGTAAGAAATAGTTCTCATGCAAAATATAATTACATCTGGGTGCGCACGAATTCAGCGCACTGTCCTTAGGTGTAATTTTCTATACTTGGCTAAGCTTTGTTTGTATGATGCGGAATAATATCCAGGGAATATAACTTTAGCAGGGCTTCAGAAAAGTGTTAATTAACCGTGAATGGATTATACGTAGGTAGTTCCAAGGAAGATCATTTGGCAGCGAGTCTCGCAATCTACAGTTATGATCAAATATAACGTTATCGTGCAACACATTGATAATTGGCTACAATGGACATGAAATGGTTAACTAGGAGCAGATAAGCTACGATGTAATATACATAGTTGTGGGCAATAATTTTATTCTGAGGTTTTTTTTAATTCGCTTTGCCGTGAGTGTAGAGATTTGGACGGCTCTTAACAGCGTGCCCTTGAGAGCCTATGAGGGTGATTGAAGTGAATATGGAGTGGCGCTGGAATGAAGGGGTGGGGGAAACGGGAGATGTCCGAGAAAACCCACCGTCCGGCACGATTCCCATTTGCGAAAATCTGGCGACCCAGCCGGGTATTAAACCCGATTCACCTTGGTGGGAGGCGAGCGTGCTAATGGCTCAGCCACCGCTGCCCCTCTATGTTTATAGTTTTTATATGTAGTGTTAAGGTTTAATTGGTAGTCTATAGTTTTTTTACTAAAACTTTCCGTTGATATATCCCACAAGTGCACGGTATCCCATCATTATGTGTAGGTATATGATTTTAGTGTTTACCAAAATCCCTTCATCACTGTAGGGAATATAGCGGGAAGGTTTTGGAGAATCTGGAACTGGATCCGAGTTTGATTAGCGTTTTAGTGGTATGGCGAAACGTACGAGTGAAGCACAGGAAGTAATATCGTGTTTATTTTTAATAATTAGGTTTCCAAATATTTATTTTTATACCATTGATTTCGCCACTCAATGTGTATCCAAAGCACATATCAGGTAATTTTGCTAGATCAGCAGTGTTTAGCCACGTTGGAAATATAAAATAAAATAAAAAAGGGGAAGGGGGGGGGGGGGGTACTTTCCCTGAGCAACAGAGAAGAAACTGTGTAAACTACAAAAATTATGAATCAAAGAAATTCTGCAGATATATTAAACTCTGTATTTTAAAAAGCTCTGTTTCTCCTGTGTGAAAATGAATCCAATTAATAGGCTGGTAAATACGCAAATGTGAAAAATGTTCCTTCAAAATTGACGTTTGCCGACGTTTGACTAAAATGCTAACTACGCCCATGGATGTCTTTTTTTTTTTCTTTTTTTTTTCAGACGACGTAATCTTCAGTATATTACTTCCGTGCCACTGCTAAAGGGTAATATTTTAGGCCAGATACACATTAAAACACTGAACGTGGACATGCCGTTTGAAAACGGAGATTAAGATTTAAAAATAATAATAATATTATTAATAATACCCCCTGGACCCATCCCGTGGATACATACATGCCCAATGTGTGTAGGCTATTGACGGTAAAGTGAGCACTTTTGAAAGCCCTGCCTAAGACCTACTTGTATCTACGTTGTATATTCTTCCGCCTTATGTATGATTAACATTGTCATGGGCCTCATCACTTTACTCATGCGTCGGTCAAGTGAAACTGCGAAATTATTAGAAAAGTAAATATTTAAAAAATCTGCTCATTTTTACACTTTGATGCATTAAAAAACACTGAAAGCGAAATAAATTATTTAAGTTATCACAAATGGTTACCTAACACATTTTGTTCGACGTTAATATGTGGGGCTACTTTTCCCTCCATCGTTACCAACTTTACTGGGCACATGTCACTCAGTGCACCCGTTAAAATATATTTAGGCAGGGGCAGTGACTTTTTTTTCGAAGGTTGAGTTCTATTTCAAAAGTGCTCACGTTATCGCGAACAGCCTTTACCGTACACTGTTTTTAGACGTAGTCTCCTCCAGTATGGAGGCACGTGCAGAGCAGCACGACTTCTTGCATCATGTGTCGAAGAATGATGCCGTGTGCAATACAAACCTCTTGTTGATATACAGCCGTTCAGTTTGTGGGAAATGCAGGTGCAGTGACGAAGTAGTGAATCGCCTGTTTTTTTAATATCCTCTTTCTTTGCACGTTTCAAAACTTATTAAGGCAAGGCTTCACTCCTTTTGCAGATATTATTCTTTTTAGCTTCATAATTTCAGATTCACAGTAATAATGTACGAGCATACATCATTTACTTTTTGCGAGTTTTTTTTTTGTGCTAAACGGGCCTGCCTGCCAAGCCGGCAGTCACGAACTTCAAACGGGGAATCAATGTTAAACGAAATTCCTTCTCATTGCGCCAATTTTAAAGATACGTATTTCAAACAAAACGTATTATACGTGAGAATTTTGTATGGAATGATGCCACGTTAAAATATTTAGCCAATTTTTTGTCTAATATGGTTTTTATAAAATATAAATATTGAAATTTACAAATAACAAAAAGAAATGAATAAATAATTATTTTCCCAAAAAAATTTATCTGAGAAAATTGCGTCAACGTGTTTTTTGTTTCAGAAAGTTATCTTTAAAATTAACCCAAAGAAAAGGAATTTCCTTTAACATTGATTTTTCATTTTGCAGTTCGCGACTGCCGGCTTGGTAGGCAGGCCCGTTAATTTCAATTGCGTAGTATCTGCTTGTTGTAAGAAGTCTTAGAACATATTTATATTTTATCTGTTAAGTTCCTGCCTTTTTGTCAGCAGAAAATAACACACAGTGAAAATTATATATACGCTGTTCACGGTAAAATGAGCACTTTTGAAAGCCCTGCTTAAGATCTACTTGTATGTACGTTGTATATTCTTCCACCTTACGTAAAATTCATTGTCATAGGCCTCTTCGCTTTCTCATGCGTCGGTCAAGTGAAACTGTAAAATTATTTGAAAAGTAAGTATTAAAAAAAACTGCTAATTTTTACACTTCGGCGCATTAAAAAAAACAGAAAGCGATAGAACTAATTTAGGTTATCACTAATTGTTTCGTAACGCTTTTTATTCGACGTTAATGTATGGAACTACTTTCCCCTCCATCATTACCAACTTAACTGGGCGTATGTCATTCAGTGTGCCCGTTAAAATACACTATCTACCAAAAAGTAATTGGGCACCTGTCCACAATGTTTGCTCGGTGGTTGTCACCCCGTTAGAATCTCGTAGGGCCACCTCTTGTGGCTATAACAGCAGACACCCTGTCTGGCATGCTCTCTACGAGTGTTTGCAGGACATCCACGGGGATTCATCGCCATTCCTCTTGCAACCATTCCATGAGTTGAGCAATGGATTTTGGCCGCGCCTGACGAGTCTTCACCCGGCGATCCAATTCGTCCCAAAGATGTTCTATAGGGTTGAGGTCGGGGCTCTGGACGGGCCAGTCCAATCGGCGAACATTGTTGTCGGCGTACCACTGTATAGTAGCCCTTGAAACATGGCACCTGGCATTGTCATCCTGGAAGTAACACGGGTCCATTCCGTAAAAACGCCACAATGTTGGGAGCATTTGATTATCTAGAACGTTACAATAGGCCTCTGTGTTCATGCTACCACGGACAAACACCAGCGGTCCTACGCCGAAGGCCGTGAAACACAAGTCAACTGACGTACTGAATTACTTATCTTCACGGGTGCCCAATTATTTTTTGGTAGATAGTGTGTATGAAGGTCGAAGCAGTGTCTGTTTTCTAAGGTTGATTTTAAAAGTGCTCACTTGATCGTGAATAGCCTTTACAAACGTATTAAACAACTCGAAAATTGTAAATTTTCTATAATCAAACATTTTCAATAATACCTCTGAAAAAGAAATTTACACAAAAACGACGAATTTCTGTGAAAGGGGCCAAGCCGAGCCTGAACCACAGATGGTCGACAGTCTCACGAATCGCCACGTCCATTTTTGCGTCCTTCATTTATTGCCTCCCCCATTTCCGTACCGCTGAATCACTCGCGGCGAGCTGTACAAACATCTTACAAGGTTGGCGATGAACGTAAGTTTTTTTTTGTGTTTCGTGCATTTAAAAAAAAAACGGATCACACACCGCGTTGTCTACACGAGCGGTGTCTCGATTTTCTTGAACATCGCAAACGCTACTCGAACGTCGGCGTCACTAGAGCCACGGGTATTTCGCGAATTCATTCGGAGAGGAGGTAGATTCCAAACACTTGTTCTTTCCTCCCACTGTTGTGATTGGACGACAGTTGTCTAGACACGCCGTGTTTAACCACGAGCCAGTCATAAGCAGGAAGTAGTAGTGTGAGTGAGTGTTTAACAGTAATACTGTACAGAGGCCTCACTTGATCACAGCAACCAATGTGCAAACGATAATGTCTCGAGTGTATATAGGCCTGTCCAGCCTACCTTGCTGCCAACTCAATCCGCGAAATACTCGAGGCCCTACTGACCACAGAACCAACAAACTCTGTGTGTATGCGCACCAATAGGAAGCTTAAGAAATTAGCGTGGTCATTTTGCATCGATCTTTACTTCATCGTCATATATATATATATATATATATATATATATATATATATATATATATATATATATATATATATATTGGGAAGGTGCCCGCCCATCCGGGAGCTTGTACTATGTTGCAGAGTGGTTGAAATATATATATTTTTTTTAACAAAACTATTAAACGCGCATCCACTGTGTAAAGAACACATTTTTCAGAGGAGGTGAATCGATTTTTTTTCAAGGCATTATGCACATTACAAATAAATACTATTTCGGAGCACGCCGACATAGCTAAAAACTGCATTTATAAAGCGATGTAACCCAAAATATTCTAACCATATGCATACAAAATTACTCAGTGGTGTCTGCATTGATCCTTCACTGTGAAAAAAAATTAAGGTAGGGGTCCCGTACATGTAAGGGAAATAAATTACACTTACGTGTAAGGTAAAATTACTTCTTAAATGTGACGTAAAATTACCGCTTTAATGTAAGGTAAAATTACCTCTTAAATGTAAGGTAAAATTACCTCTTAAATGTAAGGTAAAGTTGCCTCTTAAATGTAAGGTAAAGTTACCTCTTAAATGTAAGGTAAAGTTACCTCTTAAATGTAAGGTAAAATTACCTCTTTAATGTAAGGTAAAATTACCTCTTAAATGTGAGGTAAAACTACCTCTTTAATGTAAGGTAAAGTTACCTCTTTAATGTAAGGTAAAGTTACCTCTTAAATGTAAGGTAAAATTACCTCTTTAATGTAAGGTAAAATTACCTCTTTAATGTAAGGTAAAATTACCTCTTAAATGTAAGGTAAAGTTATCTCTTAAATGTAAGGTAAAATTACCTCTTTAATGTAAGGTAAAATTACCTCTTTAATGTAAGGTAAAGTTACCTCTTAAATGTATAGTAATTCCCGTAACAAGTAAAGTACTAGTCCCCAAATCGTACGGAAAAGTACCTGACAAAAGTGTGGGAAAATCCCATACATGTAAGCGAATATGAACTATATTGCATAACAAAACTATAATTTAAAAAATCAGTGGGTATTAGTACTGTTTATTTTTCATTACCCATATCCTAAGACGAACAATAACCGAAACCACAATTCTAAAATCCTCAACACTTGCCGGTGGATAGGTGCGAACCATGATCATCTATTTCGGTAGGTTG
Source organism: Dryococelus australis (assembly GCA_029891345.1). NCBI lineage: Eukaryota > Metazoa > Arthropoda > Insecta > Phasmatodea > Phasmatidae > Dryococelus > Dryococelus australis. The sequence goes on from CM057004.1 coordinate 104,062,234, forward strand.
GTGTGCTATCCGATACACCACGCTGAATACTTAACTGTTCCAGTGGTTATTGACGTACTACATTGATTAGCCACGAAAAATAAATTATTAGTTGGTTACCTGCATGATGTTTAATTGAAATAACTATACACGTTTTCGTTAAGAAACGTATTATTAGTTTTGACATTCCCGCCTTTAAAAGAGCAACTTGACAAATGATTTATTCCAGGAGCTGGTTAGGATAATTATTTTGTGTAACTTTCTTATTCCCCACAAACTGTGTATTTGTAATTATTTGATAATTGTATTTTAAATATTTTCTACCTTAAAATTAGTTTCATTGCGTAGTCCTACAACTGTCTAACATGGCGCCTCGTTTTGTTTCTTCCTCGCGTCCTCACATCGAGCTGTTGAGACGAGATCCGCACGTCTTGAAGTAATTTTCCCATCCATGTATGGAATTTTACTCCGCCATGTACGTGAATCTTACTCCAGAACGCGGTAATTTTACCTTACACGCAAGTAAAGCTATGTTTCCCACACAAGTTTGCGAATATTACCTTACACTTGTCAGGTAATTTTACCATTATTTTTTACATTGTTGCTATAGACTTTCCACCAACAAAATGATAGGGTCTGGGCCCTCTTTCATAAAAGTAAAAATATTTGTAACATAAGATGTTTTATCATTAAAGTAAGTAATATTATCAGGTGGTTGTTTCATAAAGTAAAAAACTTGTAAAATTAATTTAGAAGTTATAGAATCAATTTTAGTAACTCGAACAAATCGTTTTCAATGAGAAATTGCAAGACTTTTGAAATCACTGTTAAAATCATCACTTCTAAAATAAGTGTTTTCATCACACTACAACTCAGTCTTTGGAATCAATTTCAGTGGGTGCTATTGTTTATGTTTTAAGTAATCTGAGTTTTAGAATTTCCAAAACAAGCAAGAGAGAAGATAAAAATATATAATATATTAGCTAGGATAAAAATATAAAATATTAGCTGTTTAAGAAAAATGTGTGAACTGAAATGTGAATTGTTTGAGAGGTTTAGCGCTACAAATACAAAATAAACGTGTCGAAAAGCATGGAATGAAGTTCATGATTATGCTGTATCGATGATTGTACTTGATTTTAACCCTAGATTTCTTTACTGTCTTATCACGTGTTGCTCATCATCACTGCTGTCACTTGTATCAACCATTATCTTCCTCACATTTAGTAAAGAACACAAAACATTTTGATAAATAACACAACCTCAACAAAACATACTATACTGATGAAAATTTTAACATGCTCTTTAAATTTATGAAAATAGTACTTATATTAGCAGTATAAAGGAAAGGCAATTGTTGAAAAAATATTTCTGTTTTACTTTTATTATAAACTTATAAAGTGATGCTTGATACTGTTAATTTTTTATTTGTGAGTTTCTATAGTTATGAAACAATACATTTATAAAATAGACTTGTATCAGGAGTGGGAAACTTATAAAAAGAGTTTGCTAATTATTATGAAACAAAACAATTTTCTTTCTTTATGAAACACAAATTTTGGAACATTCTTGATTTTCCTTTCTAGAAGTCTTATATTAAAAGCTTATAATAATAGTAACTTTATGAACTATGCCCCAGCATTGAAAGTCCCGTAGGTAGTTGCAGCACGCACGCGAGTTCAGACCCAGACGCGTAGTGGCGATGGTCCAGTTGATGCGAATTGCAATGTCGCCCTTATACCAAACGCGGAAAATAACTGTAGGCGGGGCCGCTTATCTTCCTGATTATCCCTCGTATGATTACGGGGAACCCAGTTCAACCCCAAGATTTGTGATTTGTGTCAAACTGCTGCTGTTGTAGAACGTTGTAGTTGTGTGTGTGTGTGTGGGGGGGGGGGGGGTTGTAAAGTATCTGAAATCCATTTTCAGATAGTAGTTTTTGGTTTATCTTGTTACAGGTACGTACGCTGCATTAATATAGTCACCGTACATTGCGCCATAGTTAAAATAGAGATGAAAATAAACGAGTTTGCATATTGGATTTAGAGAATGACGTCACTGACAGCGGAAGACATGAAGAGGATTGAGTGAGTTCATGCCAGTTTTTTTTATTTATTATTTTTTTTTTACATTTGTTAAAGCCCTCTCGCTGAATAAAAACTTTGCTAAAAAAAAAAAAAAGTTGTGAATTTGTAGGGCATAGCGGCTCTTGAAGAGTGTGTCAACTGGAATGGTACATTCTGCGGTACTGTTTTATTATTTTCGGAAGTAATTTGGGACACTAAAAGTATGGTAAATGTGGTGTTACAGATCCTGTGTCGTAGAAACTTTGATTAAAATATGGTTGTATAAAACGTGATATGCAAGACCCGTGCTGTTACGTTGGCGTGTAATTAGGGACACCCGAATTTCGCGAAATAATATCGCTCACGTTAGATTCCCATACCCTAGGGGTATATTAGCAGTCCTATTGCTGGCGTATCTTTGTGAGATAACATTTTCTTACTGCGCTGGTCAATCAGAACTAGGTTACCCCTGCAGTGTGGATCTGTGATTCGCTAGCAGACACCCAAGACGCATAGGATGCATAGCACGTACATAAACCAGTCCAGAAAAGGTATCTGAGCTAAGGTGTTACGAATAGCGATGGTGTTTCATCGCAGGGATGGTTGACTGTTTGCTAGGTTTCAACCTACTGTATACATTTTCAGCAGTTTCTCTTTTCTTTTTGGCCGTCATGTATGTATGTATGAAGCCACTAGCCCATTTCGCTCGGTCAATAAGGATTCTGATACTTTAAAGCAGAACGTTTGTGATTGGCCTGCAAAGAACTTACCCGAGTCAAAACCTTGGTCATCCAATCATAAAAGGATAAACCAGCTAGAGTGTTATGGAAATATGTTCGCTCAAAATATTTTTTGCGATTTTCCGTCATCTTTAGTTATGAAGTACAGCTGGTTTTTTCGCATAATCTGGGTGCCCCCGCCTATAATACATGACATTTATAAATGGGTGTGTAAGTCTATGGATAGCACAATTTTTGTGCACTTATTTATTACTCGGGATACACCCGGACCATGTACAGTTAATAGACATACCTTTTTGAGTGAATTTATTCGAACATTTAAAATTTAATAAATATATCTCTCAAAAATATTTAACTCTCCTAACTCACTCTTTGATTTCGCTTTATTATTATTATTATTATTGCTACTGTAAATAGCCTACCTATTATTAGGTATGAATTTTGACTGAGTGAATTTAATTTTCGGTTTGATATAAGTCGCCAGTTTTCTCTGATGTTAAGGCATTTTACAGGGAAAAAAAAACTTTGTGTATATTTGCTAGGATTCTTCAACTTGTAGATATTGCATTTGACGCCATTTACGATAAATAAAAAAATAGGATAGGTGGTTTCTCTATTATAAAGTGTGAAACTGACTTTCGACCACAGAAATAAAATGAACAGAACGTTATGCAACAAATTAAAAAAAAAAAAGCCAAAAGGTGTTATTTTGAATGTGCTTGGCAAAAATTATTTTACAGAAACTCAGGGACAGCCACAGATCAAAAATGTATATCTTTAAATTGAGTAGTTTTAAAAAATACAAAAATCTGTTGTTTGATTTTAAAGATATCTTGAGGTAGCTCCTAGCGTTTTTTTTTTTCACGTAAGCCATTATTGTCATAACTAAAATAAGTGTACCTAAAGCCAATTATTAAAATTAAAGTTTAACATTAGTACAAATATTTTACGTGCTGCCATAGTAATTATTATGATCGCCGACGGGGCGAAGGTTTTCTTAGAGAATGTGCTTTCTAAAGCATCCAAAATAAAAATTGGGTATATTTGAATTACAATAAACTCTTATTGATTGCTTTTTTTAACAGTTACTAGATTAAATTTTAGCAAACGTTTTTACATTGTTAGCGCACTTAAAAAACAGTAACTTTAATCTACTAAATAAAATAGAAGTCTCTGTCTGTGATTTTCGAATTTTTCACTTTTAATTATTTTTTCATATAGTATTAAGCCATATCCAATGTTAATTTTTTTTCGTGTCTGTCTGTACGGATTTAACCAAAAAAACCACTTAAGGTACTGACAAAATTTCCACAGTATATAGATAATAACTCCAGGGCTAACTTACTCTTTGTTTCATCGACATATCTCAAACGATTCCGGAAAAAATGATGATCAGGGATGTACATAGGTACTAGATTAAGCTATTCTTAGGATTACTGCATAAAAAAAGCATCGTTAAAGAAAAATTCGCGAATTCTCCTTTCTTTTTGTTTATGGGCTGTAAACATTTCCTTCCAATAAGACGTAGTGGCCCAGTGGCTATAGTTATTACAAGTGGGGCCGCAGTAGCTCAGTGGTTAGAGAATCCAATAAAAAAAGTGGCTAGATCAATTCAAAGTCCTAAATATCATGCTAACATAAGGCATGTGTGAAGCGATGGCAGGGTATAATTTAATAACTCCATTAAACCTGAAAGAAGAAATATTAGTATTTTAAACATAAAACCTTAATAAAACTATGGTGGGCTGTATTTTAAAAACTTTTAAAAATTCATGCGAACGAAGTCGCACGGGTTAACTAGTAGAAACTAAAAAAAGTAGCTTATGTCACTCAGGAAGAAATAAAAAGTTAAACCACAGACGTCATATGAGAGTTGTAGGTAAATGGAAGCCATGCCCCGATAGCTCGGGGGTAGGGTGATCGACTTGTTAGTCGAGGGGTCGTGGGTTCGCGCCCCGGCCCCTCCGGGCAGATTTTCGGTTCGCTTGTTGCACTGAGATTATGTCAGCAGTCGGTCTAACTTGAGCTCGACAACGTTACTTACAAAACAACAACAAACGTGTACCTGCAACATTTTGACTGGTTCAAATCTTGCTCAAGTATTAAATGTTTTAATTTTTTTAAATATATTATTTTATACACTGTAGAACGCCCACAAATCGAAAATTAAAGCCTTTTTCATCATCCATTTTTATTGTAAACTGGAAGTACAGAAAACTAAGTAGGAAATAAACGGAGACGTTCCGTGAAATGTAAAGGAAGTCCGTTTTTGAAAATCAATGTGTCCGTAATTTTATGGGGAGTTTACGGGACACCTCTACATAAACTCTACATACATTTTTATCGGCAATTTTTCGTAGAATAAAGGATTTTTTTTTTTAAATAAACAGTGCACTGTAACCTTATTCAAACACTGAAACAACGTAAACAAATATGGCGCGCGGTCGCTAGAGCACGAGCGAGCGCTCTGTACGTCACTAGAAACACATCCTGAACCACGTGACTTTGACAGTTGTACCTATTGGTGATGGGTGATTGAACGTTGGGTGTATGCGAAAAAGAATAAAATTGGGGTCAACCTCATCGTTATAGTCTATGCGCGGTTTTTGCACTCTTTTTGAAACAAACTTTTGAAAAATCGCCCAATGTATGACATTTTTCGTTGTTTCCTATATGCCATGTATCACTTTCGACTGCAAATAGTGCCTTATTTTTTCTTAGATTGAAGTTTTACTTACGTGCGTTGTATATATAATTATCCCATTTATAAACAATATGAATTAAAACGGGGAGAGAGTAGTTATATTGTTAATGGCTATAGGCCTTTCACAGTAAAATGAACACTTTTGAAAGTCCTGCTTAAGATCTACTTGTATACACGTTGTGTGCTCCTCCGCCTTATGTACAATTATCATTGCCATGGGCCTCGTCACTTTAGTCATGCATCGTTCAAATGAAATTGTTAAATTATTAAAAAAGTAAATACTTTACATATCTGCTCATTTCTACACTTCAATGCATTAAACAATCAGGAAGCGAAAGAAATGATTTTCAGTTATCACAAATGGCTACCTAACACTTTTTATTCGACGTTAAAATATGGAACTACTTTCCATCCATTGTTGCCTAATTTACTGTGCCAATGTCACTCAGTTAAAATATATGCGTGCAGTTGCAGTGACTTTTTTCTGAGGTTCATTTATAAAGTGCTCATTTGATGGTGAACAGCCTTTAGTAAGAAATGGTTCTTGCTATAAATATTGTGTAAGTGAGTGTGCAAGAATGGGGTGCGTTGTCCCCCTGGTGTAATTTTCTAGACTTGTTTAATGTTTATTCTACTCGGGTTGGGAAACTCAATGCTTTCAGTTTGACAACCAAAATTTTGCGCCACTAGGTAAGCGCTAGTGTCAGTTGTGTACCGGATTTTCTTTATTGTCTACTACAAAAAATAATTGCAATAATCATAAATCAAATATAAAATAACTTTGTAACTGAGTATAATATTTCTCTTTCTACTCACGTAACTTAAAATATTAATTAAAAGTGACCTCTTTGGAACACAGCGCGCCTAGCGGTGAAGATTTCCCTATGACAAACTTTCCCATAAGAAGTGAGTGAAGAGATCTGGGCGACGCTTAACAGCGTGGTCTTGAGAGCCGATGAGGGTGGTTGACGTGAGTATGGAGCAACGCCGGAACGAAAGGGTATGGGAACGGGAGATCCCCGAGAAAACCCGCCGACAAGCGGCACAGTCCGCACGATTCTCACTTACGAAAATACGGGTCTGGCCCAGCCGGGGATTGAACTCGGTTCGCCTTAGTGGGAGGCGGTCAGGCTAACCGCTCAGCCACCTCGGCCCCCTATCCCATATTAAAATTAGTTTTCCTAACCTGGGTAAAATTACCCTTAAGGGGACTATGTAGCTGCGCGTCCAAGGTCAAGAAGTGAGAGAGCGATACGGGCGACACTAACACGCACGCCTAGCGCCTCATCGTTCCTACGCGCAGGGCGTGCAGTGTTTCCATCCTAACGCTTTACTGTGTAAACTAGATCTGTAACTGTGGAGTTTTATTACACGCGATGAAAGTACACAGATCAAACTACGTGCGTATAATAGTACTTTCCTATTACCGCTTAAGGACACTGCATGGGCAACCTTTAAAAATGCGATATTTGACCACTTTCACGAATTTTTTCCTCCATTAATACACTTAATGTGATGAAAGAAAAAATATATAGATATAGATAAAAAGTGTGGCAAAAACTCGTATTTCCAGAACTTTTATTTGCTGAGATACGCGTTTCCGCGCAAACGACGATTTCACAGAAATGTTTCAGTACATAGTCCTCTTAACTTGGTTAATCTATGTTTGCATGCAGCGGAGGAATATCCTGTAAATAGAACCTAACCAGGGCTTCAGGGAAGTTGGAAGTAATTGTTAATTGACTATATACAGGCTGATTCTCAATTAGACCGACAAACTTCGAGAGGTGATTCTTCATGAAAAAGTAAAAGGAAAACATATGCGACACTTTATACCTGAACCGAATATTAAGGGAGGTATGAGTCCTTTAAAAAACGAGGTTTTAAAACGTATTTGTGCAAAATATCGGTTAACGAAGTAAAATACAATGAAAACTCTCAGAACACTATTGTATGTTATTGGGGCCTTCAAGAGAAGAGCCGATATTTGGCACAAATACGGCTTAAGATCTAGTTTTTTTAAGGACTCATACCTCCCTTAATATTCGGTTTAGGTATAAAGTGTCACATATGTTTTCCTTCTACGTTTTCATGAAGAATCACCTCCCGAAGTCTGTCGGTCTAATTGAGAATTAACCTGTGTACAGTCATACATGCTGTTCACGCAGCAGACCTACTCAGGGACGGAGGTCCCTGCGTCAACTATAATTGCAGCCGCGCGCTGACTGTTATCAACCTTGCGACCCGGGGCGCCACTAGACGGCCCAATCAGCGGCCCCATATAATTGCTCTCCTGCTGTCGGGTAACTGATCCGTGCGCCACTCATTGCCCCGATTCCGTCTCCCGCGCCGATCTATCTGGTTAACGCGTTTGTTACGTTTCTGCTCGACTCGTTTTTACTACAACCAAGCTCGGCTCTTTGCAAAAAGAGGTAGGACCAAGCGTTTGAATAGAAAACTAACGGTAGTCGGGAAATCTCCCCCCCCCCCCCCTCTTCAGCCTTTACATCTGTTTTTATGTGCTCACTCCCAGCCGGGGAAATAAAATGCTTGTATCCATAATATGATGTCGGGATTTGTTTGTAAAATATTCCTATCTATTGTTTCCATAAAATGTCTGTTACTATTTTTGCATTCACGATACAATCCGGTGATTGATTTGCGAGATATCGCGTGTTTTCATAATTGCCCGTTGAAATTTTTGTTTTAATAGTAAGATTTTGTAATTTATTTATGACACATCTAGTACCGAAGGTAGAATATAATCGCAGAACCAGAAATTCGAAGTACAATATCAAGTACCAAAGTAACTTAAATGTATGGTAACAACAGTAAGAATATAAAAACAATAAACCTTAAAAGCTATCTCGAGAAAAAAATGTTTCCCCCTTATACATTTTCACCAATTCGAACACTAGGTAGGGCGTGAATATTTGTGAACTACTATAAATCACTATACGACTGACTGTCCATTACTATGAGCGGACGTAGCCAATTGTAATCAATTCTGGTACGCATGTACCTGATCACACTCAGCCATTTTATAAACTGCTTTTGGTGTTGTGATGCCATTTCCTTTTTCGGGACGTAATTAGCACAGCCTGAAAATTCCGGAATATATTGAAATATAAGCTAGACTCCAGACTTTTTATTTTGGCCAAGAAAATATCAACAGTTTATTGGTTGCCTGCTCGCCTGGTGGAGGACCATTATTAGTCTTGCATTTTGTCGCGTGCTTATTATGGCCACACAGGCATATGGAAGAAGTGCCACAGACGAAGTAGACAAATCGCAAAAGTAGCACAAACGCATTAGTGTTTGAACTCTCAGCGTGTCCTCGACTGTCCCCTCAAATGCTACGGAACGAAAAGCTCGATTCACTTTAAACATTTTACCGTTTAAACACCTAATCTGTTGAAGACATTAATATGTACGTAGTCGTAGTTTTGGGAACATTTTTAAAATTTGCCACATCAGCTGGGATTTTGTTTCAAAGTCAAGTCAGTAAATATTTTCTTTGTGACATTAGGCTGTGCAGTTTATTTTTTATTTTTTTATTTTTTACCACGCAGTACAATTTTGCTCTTTGACCAAAAATATATATGTAAAGTAGTTTCCAAGCCTGCAAATACAGGATGAATCGTAAAAGTATGCTAACACGACGTGTGCGCATTCCTGACGAAGAATAAATAGGGAAACGTTTACGTCACAGGGTTTGCAGTCATGTTGGAGGGCGGTCGACGCCCCCGAAAGTCGAGAGTGCAAATGTGTTAGGCAACGATAAATTGGAAATTCCTTACGATGACGCAACAAAAATTATCATACAGGAAAATGATTACAAGATAAGCAACTACAGAAAACTGTGTTACTGAGGGTAGGCCCTACACCACATCATGCATTAAATAGGGATTGACTCCTTCCTATGGCTGATAATTTTAATGATTTATTTCGCTTTCTGTTTTTCCAATGCATCGAAGAGTAAAAATGAGCAGATTTGTTAAATATTTACTTTTTATAATAATTTCACAGTTTCACTTGACAGACGCATGAATAAAGTGATGATTCCCGTAGAAGTGTTAATCTTACATAAGGCGGAAGAATACACCACGCCCATACAAGTAGATCTTAAGCACGGCTTTAAAAAGTGCTCGTTTTACCGTGAAAAGCGTATAGTGGCATGCATGCAATTGGTCACACCATAGGTCTAATGCGATATGCTGTAGATTGATGCTTTTAGTACATTCGCAGTTCCTCGAGTGCTGGCACCATGGTTAGCATTGACGTAATCCAACACATCGTGGCAACTCGCGTGTACAGTTAACTGACGTAAATGCACGTGCATTTGGTAAACGTCAGGCTGGAAACATTCCTGCGTATCGAAGATGCGCAGCCGATGCATTACACAACATTTCACCATGCATGAGGTGCGTGTCCTCCAGTTCCTTATGACTACACCATCGTACACGCTGTGAAGATCTATCTGCTATGTCCACTACCAACACAGTGCTAGCAGGCTGGCAAACTAATCTCCTAGTTGAACGATGACAGGAATCAATGCATTGGGGTTCTTGCCCGCGGTGGCTTCTCAGCCGTCCACATCTGGTGTAAAACCTGTTCTGTTTTAAGACTAGAAAATGAGCCAGATTGTCAGTTGACAAAACATGCACAACAGTGATGCAGGCTGCCTACCACCCAGGCAACCACTAACCTACTTTAAAAACTAAACGTGTAACGGTCGGGATTAGCAGATCCTACCAAAGAGGACTTTTTGACGTGAATATGTCTTTAAATGTACAGCCATAGTGGGAGGCAATCCGGCGGGATACAGTTTGGCATTGCAGCTCCGAATATATCGTCTACATTCAAAATTCAATTACACAACTCGATTGCCAAAGGATCAAAGAATATGTTACGTTGAGTGAGAGCTTTGAAGCATCACGAGGGGGGGGGGGGGGCAATTTTGACTTCGTTTCGCTGCATCTCGTAACTTCCGCGTAGAATAACTTTTGACTAGGAGAAGGTACGAACATTTTTTAAGTTTAAATCGACAGCTCTCGTCAAGATCAATTGATTGCGCGTATAAAAAACATTTTGTGTGCCGTGGTTACGGTGAAATTGTATGCTTTGAATGTAAAAAATTAAGAAAACTTGACTCTTTCACGCACAGAAAATGTATTTGAAAGAATTACATACATGCACAGTAATTTAATTTAACACAAAAAATTTATTCTGTTGCTTAAACTTGATATAAATTACTACGAAAACCACCATTCCATATTTTTTATGAATAAATATTAACAAATTACTCTATAAGCATAGGTGGTGCATATTTTGTACCACCACCCTTAATTATCATAACCTGAATATGCATAGTTTCTTTGTGTTCAATAACACAACACAACCCTTAACACTCTGTGGTAGTCTTGGAAGCAATATTTGGTTTTTCCCAAACACAGGCACTTGCACACTGAACAGGTCCATTCAGTCCTAATTTGACTCGTTTTTGTGATGCACTTTGCGCATTTTCGTCTTGTAGAGCGTTGTGGTTGGTGAGCCGAACCTTCTAAACGGACTGCTCTGGGTATATGAGGTTATTTTTCATTATTTCCACAGCATTGGTTGACTTCCTCTTTTTTGAGCTCGTGAAGAAACAAAGGCACTGCTGACTAAAGTTCTCGAGATCTCCCTGCGTAAGTTATTTACGCTTACTTGCTGGAGTTCCATTTCCTTGTGCAAAATGTACGCGTTTACGAGACTGGCATCAATGAAATACCAAAAAATTTCGGTGCCACCACTTTTTACTTTTTCGGTCAATTTCATAGGTTCCTTTCATTTTGTCAAATTTATCAACGCAGTTCATATTACTGTTGTAATCATCGAGTGCTTTGGGACATGGCACCTTCACTTGCGTTCCATAGTTTTCTTTTCTTATTACTTCAACCACATCTTCTGGGTCATGGAAATTTGACAGCAAATGAACAGATCTTTTGTCTTTCCACTTCATCATGCTTAGTGCAGTATCACTTGTAGCCCAGTCATAATCCCCGCGCTTCATGTTCTTATCTTTTTTTTAGTGTAGGCAGATTCTTTCTTGTTGGGTTGACGGTTCCACATGCCTAAATTTGCTTGGCCTTCAAATCTTCAAGCAGAGAGGTGCTGGTAAAATAATTGTCGAAGTACACTCTGTGATTTCTTCCTCGCGTATTACGTACTAATGTTTTAACAGCTCTTTCCCCCAAGCTGCCTCTCCACATTATCGTCTTTCTTCCCAGTGTAAATTTCAAACCTCAGTAAATAACCTGATTTATCAGCTAACACCCAAATTCTATAGCCACGTTTTATTGGTTTGTTCGGTATGTATTGCTTCAATGACAACCTTCCTTTGAATTTAATCATATATTCGTCAACTACTATAATTTCACTGGTTTCAAAATTTTTCTGAAAGTTCTCAGCAACTCACAAGTCGTATAATCCATTCACGGCTACTTCACGCTTTTCTGAAACCCTGCTAAAGTTCTACTTCCAGGATATTCCTCCGCCTCGTGCAAACTAAGTTTAACTATGTCTATAATATTACACCAAAGGACAACGCACCGAATTCGTGCGCACTCAGATTTAATAATGTTTTGCACGAGAAGGTAATTGTTTCTTACTAGACGCTACCAACATACATGTTTTCTCGCTGTTTTATTTATACTTAGGCGTATAAATTAATTATTATAATTTATATATAAAATACAGGTAAAACTACAATGTAACGAAAAATAATGTACTTTCATGTTAACAGATGTATAAAACGCTTGTGATGCATGGCATATTTAGGAAATAACTAAACACGTCTTACATGGGTTGATTTTTCAAAGGTTTGTTTCACAAAGAGTGAATAAACAGCGAATAGACTATATGTAGGTGTATTTCCGTATTTGTTTGTCCTAAATATTCCGCTCACGCTGGATTGGGTTACATTGCCTACTCATCCTGCATAGGAATGATGAACATTGCTACTTTGGGAACTTAACTATTAATTTTGTAGTTTCCTAAGTCAATGTAAGAAAGCTACTTGTACCATCCGCGTGTCCTCTATACACGTATACGCTGGTATCCTCTATTGGTTAACTAGTTCTTAGATTGCACGGTTATCCTATGTCGTCTTTGATCAGTTACGCTACAGTTATCGCGTTTGACGGGCACCTGGTAGAGCCCATGGGCTCTTGACGGTAAAGTGAACAATTTTGAAAGTCCCACTTAAGATCTACTCGTATTCGCATTGAATATTCTTCCACCATATGTAAAATTTATCATTGTCATGGGTTTGATCACGTTGATCAAGCGCCTGTCAAACGAAACTGTAAAATCATTACAAACCTTCTGAATATTACACTAGTGTGTAGGTATTGAAAACGGAAAGTAAAAAATTGGGCCTAATTTCAGTAGGCCTGCTCACAAATGTTAACCTAACAATTTTATTTTAACGTTAAGACACAGGACTACTTTCCGTTTGTCGCTACCAACTTTACTGGGCGCTTGTGCCTGTATAAGATTTCAAAGGTTAATTTCAAAAGTACCCAGTTAATCATGAACAGCATATAAGTATAGGTCTTCCTGTGGTTATTGGAAGGTTGGACGAGCGCTTTTGAACGCCCTGCTTTATTTCATTTGATTGTGTACCCTTTTGCTAAATTTGAAAATTAACATATCCATGGACTTATACTTTAGCGGCTTCAAGAAGGCAGCAGAGATAAATATTACCACTGACAGTAAAAGCCATTGGCTGTCTAAGCGGTTTGTAAGTCTGATGCGGTGTAAATTGTTCATACCTATTTGTTTTACACTCCCCATAGTGTTACAAGAGGCTTTTAGCTATACTCTAGTCCTCGCGAAATAGTTTTCATAAGGGGAGACGATAGGCAACCACCTTGACAGTTGTGTCGGACTTATTGTATTTAAAAATGTAGGCGTATATTAAGCGAGGACTTGCCATGACAGTCTTGGAAAATTCTCTCACTTATGTGTCGCAAGATATGTAATCACATTAAATATAAGTTACATTTATTTCGTGTCGATAAAATATATCTGGATGGATTCGTATTCTTCTTTAACACTAGTGGCAGCCTTTCGACGAGAAATTTATAAAATTGCAGCCCACAGTCTCTAACTGGCTGTACCTATATAACGTTTTATGTGAAAGTACTCGTCGACTGAAAAAAAAGCTGGTTAGAAGTACGTTTGATGAGATTTATTCGCCTTATATTTGTCGGTTACAGCCCATTTAAACCACCTAGGATATTGTTTACTATAAACTCTAGCATGCAGCGTCTACGTTGTACTGACATTTTAGAGTCCGAAAAAAAAAATATTCTTACAACGTTACGCACTAGGGAAACATTCGCGTTATAGGAAAAAAAAAAAACAATCCGAATTTACAGATTATGTTCGAAATCAACTGCCGCTTAAACCGTTTCTGGGTTTGCAAAATAAGGAAAATATTTTGATTCTTGCTGTGTTTCAGCCAACACAGCATTATTCTTGCCCGGCTGTAGTAATATGGACCATCAATGACCTAGACCAAAGGCACGATTTACTTATTAGTTACCCACAGGGAAGATCATTGGGCACTGAGCCTTGCAGTAGTAAGCTCCGAGAGCAGCAACGACCAAGCCAGACCTTCGATCCGCGCGGTGCATTTCCAACTCCTGGATTTCCCCTCTGCCGGTGCAGAATGGATCATGGAAGGGGGGATAGGGGAAGGGTGTGTGTGCCCCGCCCCTCCCGTGGGTCGCCGGCGCCCGGCCTCGTGATTGGCGGGCGCCCGGAGGCGAGGGCCGGCCCAGCGCGCGCGGACGTTGCCGAGCTGTGACAGGGGGCGGGGCGTGGTTTGCGGGGGCTCCGCGTGGCGGCGCTGGCGTCGCCTTCCCCTCCCTCTTTCGTGCAGCGAGTAACCCGGCCGCGAGGCGAGTCAGTAGTCTCCCGCTTGTGTGAGTGCGCGCTGCGCTGGCTGACACCCCACGCGGGTTGCGTCCTACCCCTTTGTCACCCTTCTCCCTGAGCCTGGACGACCCGCCCAGCTCGCGATAGTGCGCGGACCGGCATGTGCGGGGTTCGAAGCCGGGCGCGCGCGGCCGGCGCGTGAGTGCTGTACCAGCTCCGACACCACCACGGCAGCCAGCGGCTCCGACCCTGGCGCCGGGAGCCGCAACATGCTCTACAACGTGCCCTACTACCACGGCTACTCGCCGCTCTCCTGCTACCAGGTAAACCGACAACCACCTGCCCGACTTAACCCTTGCAGTCACAGTGTCCTGTATATGGGTCGTTGCATATAAAGTGGCTTTGATGCTATGCACTACACAGTAGAACATACCGCCCAATGAGAAAGGTTCCCTGCATGTATGGATAACAGTACAGTTCTGAACAAAAAAATTGTTTATTCCAACGCCAAAAATTATAGATTTATCTATGACAAAGGGTTAAGGCCCGTCTACAATCGCGTTGACTTTAAAATGACGCCTGAATCGTATACGCTGTGGCTACAACCGAAGTTAAACGTTGCCATGGAGCTAAACGTAAAACGCAACCCGGTAGAAGTTGGCCATCTTTCAAGTCTTTGCGTTTTTGTTTTGCGCCAGCCAATCAGAATTCAAGACGTCACAAACAAGTGAAAACTAATGTTACAGATGATTGTCAACAGATACCACCACTATCGCTGTACGTATTTAATATTTGTTAATGTTATACGAAGTCAATATACAATGAACGCAAAATGCATTAAAAAATAATTGTGTGTAACTGTTTAGTCTACGGAATCCCTGTTTTTTTACAAAAGGTTCTTTTTAAATTCCAAACACAAACAAAAATATTTGTACATATATATCTACATTCTTTTGTTTTTATTCCTGTTAACGTCGATTGTAGATATCCCAGTGTTCATATGTCGACGTTTAGCGTTTAACGTTTTGTGTCAACCCGTTTGCAGACGGGCCAAAAATCGCGTTATTTTGTGCCTGCAAACTAAACTCCAAAATGTTGTATGCTCCTTAGACATGTCATAGGCCGACAGCCTGTGTGATACCTAACAAGCAAGCTTTTGGCCAATATTAGATGCTCAATGATTGAGCGTATAGTTGCCAGCAGCGAATGAAATCACGAATGCCGCTCAAGTAGGTATAGGACACGTGAAGTCTAGCCTGTTGCTGAAACAATAACGCGAATTTTGCACGTTTCTAGATCGACCACGTGACCAGGTTGGTAACCTGGATGTTTGGGGATTCAGAAACCAAATTTGGAAGTTGAAATACGCCGAATCCCCAAAATACCTCCGTAAAGCGTCTGATTTCACGTCGACACATTTTCAGAAAAATACTAGTAAATGTGTAACATTAATTTTTAAGTAATTTTCTTTCTTTAAGGGAGCTAGTATTAATCAAATAGTTAAATATCTAAGTTTTTTTTTTCGCAGTCCAAGCAACAAAGAATCATTGAAATATAACCGTCATTTAGTTCCTAAAATGGGTGCTAGCAGCGCTGCTTGTTGTCGTTCAAACTCAACGCCCTGAATTCCCAAACCTTAAATGGACAAATAACGGGAATTCAGACGCGGCCAGTGTTTATTCACGCTCGCGTGCCTCATGTCGTCACTGCGTTTCTAAACCAATCAATATCCAATTTGTAGGCCCAGTAGGTGTATATTTCAGCTAGTGGCTGGTGTGTATTAGGTTGTAGTTCTGTCAATCATTTTCTACGTATCTTTGATAGACCCGACCGAGAGTTATTTGATGGCTAGGCTGGACTTGACACTTCCGTATGCACTCCAAGCGCTGTCGATTGTTGGTAGGCTGGTGCCTTTATCATGATGGTGTGATTCGCTCGCTCTTTAACCAAGCTCGCAGTCCCGCAGCAGGGCATCTCGGGATAACTAGTGGGCCAATCACAAGAGTGGCACGCAAGTACAAGTATTCCAAGTCCGTTAGACCTGTAGTACCGCCACAAATACGTAGGGTACCAACATGTGCGCAACACAATACAAGCGCAGTGGCCTGGCTACAACTGATAAAACGGCAATAATATTAGTTTGTTTCTGTTGCTACATTTAGTACCGAAGAAATTATGTTCTGTATAGTTGGTAGCGGTTTTTTTTGTTGTCAAAACTAAACATTTTCGATTGATCTGAGAAGTTTTTAAAACTTCTGGGTTTGCGGTTATCCAGAAATAAACAAAAGAAAATATCTGCCCAAGGAAACGTACACGCCTTCTTGATTCATAAGTAAGTTTTTCAATTGATAACGTAGTAAAAGTGTCGGAGCTTCTCGCTTTGTTACTATAACTGTGTTTAGGTAAGTGCTTATCGCCATGTGTTATTGGAGACACACCAGCACACATGATTTTATTCGTATTTATTATAAATGAAATGTTCTTATAATTTACAAATAAAATATAGGCTTACGCAAAAATTCAAATTAACGAAACTGAAGAAATGTTATGTTAACAGTAGTATACAACGGATGTGATAACGGCGTATTCATGAAATTACTAAACACACCATACATGGGGTGATTTTTGAAAGGTTCGATTCAAAAAGTGTGAAGAAACCGTAAATACACCATACTACGGATTCCAATGTGTGTACCGAACGATGATGTTGATTGCATGATCGGAAGTATTCGTTAATGCCTCGTCGAATAATTTCTGCGTCGGTCCTGCATCCCGTTGTAACCTGGTGTATTCGCCGTTCCCAATGTGTTTTGAAAAACGTGTATGAGGTGGTGTTCGTTTGTATGAGCCGTGAACATTTGTTACTCGTGGCTGCTGGATTATTTTCTTGTCGTTCAATTAGAAAATTACCATGATGTGTGTTGCTTCTTAGGCTGCAGTTCGAGTGCTTTCTGACTAAATATTGTATAGGGCCGGTACGAGTTGTGTAAATTGAGGTTGCGAAATATTTTTTAAAGCGGCACAGCTGTCGTGAAAAGTATATTGTTATTTACAAAACTGTACCACACATTAATATATTGTATACGAGGGCATGTTCTCGGTAATCAAAAGTGTGCTTTATGCACTCTCATAGGCTATTGTGATATTAATACCATGTTTAGAGGTAGAAACTTAGGCCTACTTGAAGATGTACCACAAAATAGACCCGTTTCAACTTAGGGCCTAGCCATTACAAATTAATATTAGATTTGTGAATATAAAATGGTATTAATTATGTATGATGTTTTCAGGCTTGTTAGTGTGTTATGTGAAGTCGCGTGTCTTTTCGGTAACAAATTAACATTTCCAATCTTCAGAAGCCTATGCTTTCTAAAATATCTGAGCTAGTCTGCCTTTTTAATTTTACGCCTAAATTTGTTTTCTCGTGAAAATTTTGTTGCTTTTTGTGTAGGCCTATCGAGTTTTCTAGCTCGCAGAGAATCTGTAGGTATCCGAGTGGTGTTTGTGCTGTTGCTATCAGATGTTCTAGAATTGGAATTACAGTAACCAGTTGTCAAATTACCGTAATGAAATAGACCTGCAAAAATTTAAGTATTTAGCTTCGTTTGCAGCTGTTGGGAATAAGTTGGAAGGGTTATATTGAATCGCTTTGTAGGTTAATTAAGAAAGTTAATGTAATAGTTGTACATTCATAGAATTATTCATAATGGTCGTGATAAAGCTAATCTTTAAATGTAAATTCACTATCTGTTCATTTGAAAATAGTTAAGACATTAGTAATTATTTTTTATTAAATTTTATAAAGGCCTACTCGTTTGCATTTTTGCGAAACTTAACACTACTATCCTATATATTTTTAGTGCCTAGACAGTAAAAATTATATTACTCTCGTACTGAGCGGGAGTAATATTCAGTCATAAAAGATGACTAAGCGTTTCTGTAAATAAGTTGTTCGGAATAGCGAATCTATTTTTATTCATTGTGTTTTTGTTTAGAACTTGTATAAACCTAAGACTAATTTTGTAGCCAATCGGCAGAAACTAATAAATACAATTTAAATATAAGAACTGGGTGTAAAATAAGCAGTATTATTATTCATTTTTATCCTACTGCAAGTGAAGAAAATCTGTCTGACTGCTTCACTCTGATAAGAGAGAGAGTGTGTGTGTGTGTGTGTGTGTGTATATATATGTATGTATATATATATAACCTTTTCCTAAGATTGATTTCAAAAGTGCTCACTTTATCGTGAACAGTTTTTTTATAGGCTATGGTATTGTTCAAGCACAGTATGTTTAAGATGCACGCGAGAAGTGTTTTCGTGTATGCACTGCAGCAGCTCGGGGCAGCCGCACAATTCACACACTTGCAAGTGTTAACAGATACGTGTGTTGATTTTGCTGAAGCTTGTTTGGACCTTGATCTTCACCTCGTCTCTCCCCCCCCCCCCCCCCTTGTACTACATCGCAGCAATGTACGTCGCCATAACTCCGCTCTCAGCTAAGGAGAAGTAGGACTGAATTTTCGACGCTTGGTCTGTACTTTAGTGCGAACTTTACTAGGCACAACAAATATAACTACGCATTTAAGTGAAACGTCGGTTGCGAATTTTGTACGTTCCATTTACGGTGAAGCCCTGCTGAAGTTCTACTTCCGTGATATTCCTCCGCCTCATTGCAAACAATGCCTAACCAAGTCTAGAAAATTACGAACAACGGCCCGCATTCGTGCGCACTCATACTTTTTGCATGGTAGCTATTTCTTACTAGGCATTACCAAAGCATACATTTTCACACTGTTTTTGTTTATATTAACTATAGATTAAAAATTATAGTTTATGTGTAAATTACGGTATAAATTAAATTTCAATTTAGCCAATTGTCGGTAGTTTTATAGGTACATGTCAACACGAGTATAAAATGGTTGTGATCCAAACACGTTTACACGGAGTGTTTTTTGAAAGGGTTGATTCAGAAGGTGTGAAGAAAACGCGAATAGACTACATAGAAAACACAAACAATTTTCTTTGTACTTGTACAAAAAAAATTTTGGAAATTAGTTGCCAAAAAATTTAGGTAACACTACAAAGATATCCTCGTAAACTTTTCAAGAAATTGTTTGAAAGTTTGCCGGAGATACTCCGTATTTATACAAAAATGTACGGCAGATTGCCAACGGATAGATATCCTGTATAATTACAACGTGTATGGTAACTCTCCAATTATTTTCTTGCAAAATCACAAGCTACTATTTGGGCTTCTGCAAAATAACTCGTCTTTTGATGATGCACAGTTGTTTTCACTGTATGTAATGTATAGGTCAGCCAGTATTACACAGAATACATGTTATGCGGCCCACTTAGGCAGGTCCCGAGCTAACTACGAATTTGAACATTCCCAGAGACGTGAGAATCGAACCCGGGACCTCTATGTTAGAAGCAAGTACGCTAACCACTACGCCACATATGAATTCGCAAACAGTATTATATTTTAATAGTAATTTAACAAACTCTGTATATTTACAAAATATACTTCTGCACTCTAAATTCGAAACAGTGGAAAACCACTTATCCACAGTGAAAATGGCTCCACTTAGAATCAGTGAAAGGAAAAAAATGATTGTTTCAGTGGAAAAATTACGCCGATTGAATTACTGATGCGAAAAATTTCGCCGATTCTAAGTTGAGCCATTTTCACTGCGAATTGGTGGTTTTCCGCTGATTCGAATTTAGAGTGTGAATCAACAAAATTTTGTAATCATACACGAATATGTCAGTTTCAGTTACACAAATTTTTTGCAGTTCATCCCTCCTGCTATGTCTGAAATGATGTGTAATGTTTAATTGATACGTGCCATTTTTGTATGTAAAATACATATAAACATTTTACGCAACTTTTTTTAAGATTGCATTCAATTAAATAAGTCGAATCTAATTATTTGGATAACGAATATTCCATACACATCATATTAGTATTAATGTCGATAAAATTTGCAGTTTTTAACAATAACGTAGGAAACATTTTAAAACTAAATAAACGTAAAATTAGCTATAAAATGGATAAATAAACATTTTGGACTATTTCAACTCATGTTAACATTTCCATTGTTCTGCCGATACAGCTACACGCACGGAGTAAATAATCGGAACTAATGACTCGCCTGCTATTAGTACAAACCGCTTGAGCTTGTTCGAAGAGGTTATCGGCGGCTTACAAAGTGTCAGTATTACTGCAAAAATGTTTTTTGTAGTTATACAAATCCTATTTGCACAATTACAAATGCAACAGGTTTACAAAATATTTTTTGTACAAGTACTATCATTTGTATTATCATCTCACAAGAAATTTTCAGTTCGGTTTACAAAATTTTTTTACAGTGTGTCGTACTATGTCCCTCTTAGAATGCAACAGGCGATTCACTGTATAATTATTTCACTTCCGAAGTGCGAAATGTCTCGCAATTTATTGTGAATTGTTTGCAGCTGAAATTTATTGAATGGTTTGTGGTTTCGTCCTTTCAGTTTTTGCGCACTCCAGTGTAGAATCTGAATTCAGTTACATGAGCTTGAAATAAATGTTGAGATTAAATTACTCTCTCACTGGGATAACTTCACAGACAATTCGTGCTAACCGCATACATCACGAGTGGATGTGATAGCCTGTGCTAGAAGTCATACATTTTTCAGTTATTCGACAAAAATAATACATAGGCTTACTTAACTACTCTTGTTTGGAAAAATCATTACAAATACGAAAATGTTATGTTCTGATTTTCTAAATTGTATTTACGTTTGCTCAGATATTTTCAAAACTCGTTCGTGTAAACTATCAACGATTGAAATATTTTGTCAATTCTCGTAATTTGTATCCAGAAAAATAAATTGACAATTAAAACCATTTATTGCTTTAACGTAAACGTTGTCTCGTACGGAATATAATAATAAATTACCATTGCCATGTGTCAGAATAGGCCCAAGTGTAGGCAATAGGACATGCGCGGTAGTTATTATTTTAATACTTAGTAAAATGGTTTATAAATTACTTTTATCTCATAATTTTCCTTCACAGACATTCAGTTGCGCCTACATTACTGCAATAAATTTGCAAATTTTGTATATTAGCTAAGCGGAGTGTTGTTGTATTTATGAAGATGATCTAGTCGTGTACGGCAGTGTATGGGTTGACATGTTACGGACATGGCTAGCTAGCTATTTCAGTCAAAATTAATGCAATTTCCATGTTAGGTCCGATAGTGTTTGTTGAATTTAGCCTATATTCTTGGAGAGAAATATCTACTATAAGGCAGTAGGCCTACATATCAGTCTTGATGTAAACATACGAAGATAGAAGTAACAAATTTAATACGTCAATTATTAGTAAACCGCGCGCCTGCTCATTGCAAATAACCATGTTTACCACACTCCTCTGCCACGGTATGTCGAATCACTGCCATATTGGGTAATGATGGAAACACACCACCACAAAAGAAACAAAAAATGCACGTGAAAGGTCTGTTAATTTTGATTAAAGACTTCAAAATCAGTTTAAAAGAAAAATTAATTACAGTATGTCGAAGTGAAAATCTGAAATCGTTAGAAAATGTCTTATACGTTCTTGTTCCGTCTAAAAGTTATCATAAACTACACATTCAGTCTGCCCGTCAATTGTAAACGTTTTATTTTCAATAAGACGGGAACATAAGGAAACTATATATTTTTTTCCAATTTATGACCGAAGTTACTTAAATACGGCAGTGATTGCGTATGTTAGATTTATTTCCACTTAAGGGTAGATTATTGTCGGATGACTCCTAATTTTTAGACACTTTTGAGGCCCTAGTTTTTTTTTTCTTTTCAGAAATTATTTACCCTTTAACTACCTTTTTAAATAAATGTGGCCTTGTAAGTAATAAACACAGTGTGTATATTCCACCACTTTCGGAAGTTAAAACCAAAGACTATAATAATAAATATTTATCGACTATTATTCCAAATGAGAAGGCTTTAAAAAATGCTCACTTTACCGTGAACGGCCTACATTAGTTTTGTAGTGCTGTATTAAGCAATGGCACATAATTTCTGTACTGTTTCGGTCCTGCAGCTACGACGACCGGGTTACGGCTGCCTCGCGCGCGTCAGTTAAGGAGCGGCAGGTAAGCGTGTTGTTTATATCTCGAGTCGTAAAACGTGTGTAAAGTTCGCACATGTGTCCTGAGACGTGCGAGAGTCTCGGTTCGATACGATCCCGCGGCGATTGTCGGCCGTAAAGCAGAACAGCCGCTGGCGCGTGGCTGTCGGTCTGCAAAACTAGATCGCATCTCCTCAGGCGAGACGTGCCTTTTTGTCACGCATCCGCAGGGCAGCGAGATTTTTTATACAGAAAATGGTGAGTTGTTTGATTACTATTTTATTTTCTCGCAACGTCTTGTAGCGACCCTGTGTTCGTTAAGGCCAGGCTTCGCCACGCATGTGCGTGTAGGGAATTAAATGCTAAATTCGGGCACAGATTTCTCACTATTCTTTTGTGGCAGTATTTTCAACTAAAGTATGTTCACGTTAAAGTGAGCACTTCAGAAATGAACCTTAAAAAAAAGTCACTGCCCTTGCCTGCATATATATATTAACGGGCGCATTGAGTGACATGCGTCCAGTAAAGTTGGTAACGATGGCTGGAGAGTAGTATCATATACTAACGTCGAATAAAAAGTGTTAAGTAACCATTTGTGATAACTTAAAATTATTCCTTTCGCTTTCTGTTTATTTAATGCTTCGAAGTGTAAAAATAAGCAGATTTGTAAGGTATTTGCTTTTGTAATAATTCCACAGTTTCACTTGACCGACGCATGAATGAAGTGATGAGGCCCATAGCAATGTTAATTTTACATAAGGCAGAGGAATACACAACGTGCACACAAGTAGATCATTAGCAGGGCTTTCAGAAGTGCTAATTTTACCGTGGACAGCCTGTAAAGATTTTTTGTTTGAGAGTGAACGCATCTAGATTTGTAAACCTTCCAAATTTTTTTTTTTTTAAATTTAAATGGACTTTTCCAGTTTTCATATCAATTGTTGCATTTTTATAAATAATAAAAAAAGTAATTTTAAAATTAAAATATTTTACAAATCTAGATGCGTTCAATCTGTAACAAATAATCTTTAGTTGAAGATACTGCCACAAAGAACAACTGTGAGATCCTTGTCCGAATTTAGCATTTAATTCCCTATACGCCCATGCATGGTGAAGCCTGGCGTTAAGCCCAGTACACACGGGCATCTTTCTTGTACAAGAAAGTGAGCACGTTCTTGAACACACTGACTTGCATCGTGTGAACGGCCGCCAAGTATGCTAGTTACTAGCACACAAGAGCTTGTATACTAGCTAGCGCCATATAGAGACGATCCTATTTTCCACCATCTTTCTTGTACAAGTCGAATGTAAACAAAACGGCTATGTTGTTGATGCTGGCAATAAGCAGATATGTTACGTTTTTAATACGAAAAAATGTTTAATAATTAATTCCCACTATCATCGATAATTCTCTGTATGAATTTTAAAAATAGAGACTTTTCTTTTTTTTACTGTGAGTGATTTTAAATTTTCTACATTTGTATATATTTAGTGCTTGAAATATGTCTGATTGGACTAAATCTTTTTTATGACATGCTTTTGATAATGCACCAATTAACCCCACATCCCCCCAATCCGCTTCCAAACCATACATAGTTGACATAAATCATCCACTTTCTTGCTCACCAGCTAGTGTCCTGTGTATGGATCACACAATTCCGTGCATACTAACTAGTAGCCACTTTAGTGTTCAATTTCTTGTTCACCTTTATTTTCACTTTCTTGTTCACCTTTATTTTCACTTTCTTGTTCAAGAAAAATGTCCGTGTGTACTAGGTTTTACGATGTCTGTGGAATAACGTGTTTGTATAACATATTTGCTTGTATGAATGCATAATACTGTAATTTTACGTACTTTGCCCAGCTACAACTAAAATCTGTTTAGTGTTTACTTCCAATAAAATCAGTGTTTTTATAATATTTTTGAACGGCCAGTCGTACATTTTTTAATCTTTGTATAGGCCTAAATAGGTAAAGTTTTACATGTCTGCAATTCATACAAAGTAAAACATTTTCGTACGTTTTACAAACAATTCATTCGAAATGAACTGTCAAACTTTTTTGTAACATTACGTCTAAAATGTGTATTTACAACACATCATTTTATGAAACCAGCAAAATTATTTATGTAACTCCACGTTTATAATAGTCATGAAGTCCATAGTACTTGTGTGCTAAAATTCTTAACATTTTTTTCTACATATTTCACTGTCATTTGTTGTAAAAATTTGCACCAATTTACTTTAAGTGTTACAAAAACATTTTTGGGGACTTGTTTCCAAGTAGGAATTTGTTTTTAAAAATAATAATTTGTTAGTGTGGAGCGACACTCTATTGCAGAAAATTCAGGAATGTTTACAAATAAAAATGTCTTTTTCTGTGATTATTGTATATCAAAATACAGTCTCACTGTATCCGGAACACGCGAGTAAGATAAAACCAAACTCGTTACGAAAATGAAACGAAGTTGAAATGCATTGTCTTAATTATTTATTCCTATAACAAGTGCCTGGACAAAAGTTTTATTTGTAAAAATTAAGGAATTTTTACAAATAAAAAAAATTGTAGAATTTCCTAGTATCAAACATTTTCAAAATACGCAAAAACAGTTTCCTGTAATCTTTGCATTTATTGTCTTGACGTACGTAATTGCAATTTCTTTTCTGTGTAAATTGTCTCATTTTGACAAGTACGTTTTTTTTTTCTTTCGCGTGTTAGCAGGAAAATTTTTTATTTTGATGCGCGATCATACAAATTGTCCTATGGAATATAATCCTTCCCCTCCTTTATGTTTATAGTTACGTCACGTTGCAAAATGTTTAACGTGTCAGTAGCTAGCGCAAATGTACACGATGTTACAGCTAGAAAACAAAACTTGTAAAAAATCCTGTTACACCACATATCTGGCATTCCGTTTTCTGTTTGTATCCTTACTTTGTCATAATTCTCGTCTGTGATAGTCAGAAACATATAAAGATAGTCGTTTACAATCATAGGCCTATGTACAAATGGGTTATTCTTATTTTTAATTTTAATAGCAATAACAGACAAACTATTTTTTTGCAAAAGTCCTGGGCCTACCTATATAAACGCAAAAAAGTTATTTTATTTCATTTCATTTGTATGTAATGTTTGGCATTACTGGACATGCGTCCTATCTAAAAGCTAGGCATAATACTTAAACATGTTGAGTAGTAAAACTTTTCTGTGTGAACGACAATGTCGTGATGGAAATCGATGATAATAAGGCACTTCTGTCAGAACACGTCGTGTGCCTCATTACGATTTCTGTGAGCGCCCCCTTAGTATACTTAAATATCTGTCACCACTCATTTGGACCTTTCTCCTCGGACAGTGGCAACCAACTGAATCCCTGTATATTTCTAAGTCACTGCACTGAATCTTGTAGGTGCATCTGATTGCAGTCCTGTCGCAAAGTTCCATAAACTAATCCGTACTGTACAGCTTAGATTGTTTATAACATCGTATAAGACGAGAATCATCCGTAGCCTTCACCGGACGGTGGCCGTAACGTATAATATTGCGCGTGATAGAGAAGTTTTTCCTTTCAGTTATTGCGTAATTGTTTCGCAAGTGTGTGCGCCGAACATGTAGTCGGCTAAGCCGTTCGTTGTCAGCAGGTATTAATAATGAACGCGGGGCCGTAAAGCTACTGCACGTTTATTTATTATCATGACAAAAGGGTTAGTTGTGACGTAAACTGGCTTTAGTTCAAAATATATTGACATCTGGAAACCATAAGGGTGTAAATTTACTCGACTATTTTCCCAAAATTATTTAACAGTAATGTAAAGGGCTGCGGTAGTTACTACTTGAAAGTATTATTATTGTTAATAATATTAAAAGTTATGTAATTGTATGTATTTACACAATACCGTCTTGTTTGGATGCGAACTTTATGACAACCAATAAGAAAGTTTCGTGTTCCGATACCGAAGTAAGAACCATTCATAACCTAGATCAGTATCGTGTTTCTCACACGGGAGATCACGTAGGAATTGAGCTTCCCAGCTTCCCAGTTTACAGTATCTGCCCACATATACAATCACCACAAGAAATGATGCGAAAAGTAACCGTGCCAGTATATACGCTAGGTTAGAATGTGGCAAGGAAATGTTTAGCACTATACATTCATTGCAGTGTTCCTACATTTACTCAGTAAACAGTCAAATGCGTAGGAAAGTTCCCAACTTTGTGTAGTAATGACGTTAAACATTCCTATATGTGCAGCTTAATGTGTGGTATTATTTCCATACCGCTCCATTACAGTTTAGGAAGTTTACCAGAAAAAATTTTACAGTGCTCCTCGTGCGTTATGTACACAGGTTCTTAGTGGGTTAGAAAAGTTATTTAATATGCTAGCACTTAAATTGCTTTTTACTGAGCTTTAGCCAAACGGAAATACGATGTGCCTAATCAAGTTACGAAAAATGCATTGTTTTATAAGAGCGCGGGTTTGACGTGAAATTGAAGTATGTGGTTTTCACGGTAAAGTGAGCACTTTTGTAACTAACCTCTTAAAAATGTCACTGCCCCTACCTGCGTATGTTTCAATGGTACAGAGATTGACTTTCGACTAGTAAAGTTGGTAACGACGGAGGTTAATTACTTCCACGTCTTTAAAGTTTAATTATAAGTGTTAAGCAAACGTTGGTAATTATTGAAACTAATTCTTTTGCTTTCTGTTTTTTATGCATATACGTGAAAGAATTCTCAAATTTCTAAAACATTTTGTTTTATAATTTCACAGCATGAGCTGACCGACGCATGAATTAAGTGATCTGACTCCAGCCAGTATTCACTTTACAAATGGTGGGAGACTGCACAACGTGTTTACAAATGCTCGTAAGCAGGGCTTTCCAAAGTTCTCACTTTACCACGAAAAGCTCCTAAACAAACGGAACACGTGACTTTGATAATTGTTATGTCGGGGAACGAGCGGTAGACGATCATTTTGCCTCATCTTTAGTCTGCGGGTGTGTTTGTCAGCTTGTCAGACTACCTGTTTAACTTGGTGTTAATCTGTTTAACGCTTCTTAGACTATGCTCGAGTGTAGCTCGAGCAAATCTAATTTGAAAATATCTTCGTTGTTCAGAACGAAGCTCGCATGGATGTCCAGTCTTTGTTCGGCTAGTGTCCAACATGACCTCACAAGAACACCACGGCGCGGTAACAATGGTGTTGCCAAGAGAGCGGAAAATTTCGCGAATTCATTTGACGACAAGCTGTGCTTCAAACACATGTAGGTACATTTGAAATAATGTTTAATTGGAACCCGGTTTGTAAGTCTCACACGCTGGGACGAATTTACACCGATAACTAACCTGCTAGAAAACGAGGACCGAACTCCCGTGATACCTGGTCTGCGGGGTTGAACTGGAGCAGCAGCCAATGAACTACTAAGGCTCTGCTACACAAAGGATTCTGGAGTCTAGCTTGTTGCAAATGAATCCGAGAGATTTCCGGGTCCCTAGGTATTGCTAACGATAGATTTTTTAAAAATATATTTTCTTGTGGAGGGGGGCGGTAGCTGAGCGATTAGCACGCTCGCCTCCCACCAAGGCGAACCGGTTTCAATCCCCGACCGTGTCATCCGTGTCCGCCGCTCCTACACTCCGTCGCCGCTCCATATCCACTTCAATCACCCTCATCGGCTCAATACCACGCTAACAGCCGTCCAAATCTCTTCACTCGCTCTTTTTTTTTAAAGTCACTCAAATCCTTCTTTACGATAAAGAACATTTGAATGGGTCAGTATCAATTCGGCTCTCCATTGGTTGATGACTGGCCAATAATGAACGCTGTAAAATACAGGGTAGTGTCCGGCGAGGTATGGACCAATAGGAAGATGATGAGTTCTAACACAGACACCAACAGAACCAGTGTTCTTGCAGTAGTGGGCATAGGCGACTCACTTCAAATATGTCTTAAGTGCCAGTAAATGTGCGCAGACCTCTGTGTTAAACAGTGGCTTGGCAAAAGTCACTGACGGCTTGGGCGTATTCAATTAGTTGTCTGGACGTGTAATGCTCTGGCATTAGTTCACGTGCTGCGCACCGCAGATTGACGAGCAGTCGAGGTTTTGATGTCAGAGTGTGAGCAGAAAATCTGTCCCCCGCCACATATAGCGTATTTTAGTTGGCAGAAGTGATAACACCGACGAAACGGGAGCCGCCGAGTATCTTTGTTTTGGCAACGTCCGACTTGTTTGGCGTGACGCACGCGCGCGAACAATGCCGTTGTGAATGCTTGCGAGGCGAGACTGTATCGTCGTCGAGGGGATCTTTCCAGTGATTGAGAGACTCCACGAAACCCTCTTTGGCAATGCACTATCAAATCGTTAGTGCTCCAGTTGTTGTATCCACTCCATATTCCTTCCGTTGTGATCGCTAGTGACCAGAAAGATTCGCGAGTACGATGATATGTAGGCAACATTTCAAATTATAGTATATTCGCGGTTTTTTCGCATTTTTTGAAACAAACGTTTGGAAAATCATCCTGTGTTGTTCCCTAAATAACAATGTCACTTTTTGCAAACGTTTTATACACGTGTTAATATAGAGCACCTTATTTTTAGTTCAGTCGAACTTTTACTAGTGTTCTATGTGTATATTATATTATCACTAAATTTTAAATTAGTTTGAATAAGAAAAGGGATAAAATAGTGTGTTGGTAACGCCTAGTAATAAATAGCCCTTACGCTAAATAATATTACATTGAGTGCGCACGGATCCGGTGCGTTGTCCCTTTGTTGTAATGTTCTAGATTTAGGCCTAGTTAAACTTTGTTTGCACGAGGCGGAGGAATACGCTGAAAGTAGAACTTCAGTAGGGCTTCAGAAAAGGTGGAAGTAACCGCAAATAGACTACAGTTCGTACATTCTAGCAGACGTCAGATTCTCACTGGCCCCTTGCTGCCACGGTGGGAGGTGTTCTCCAGCAGGGACCGAGTAAGCCGTGTACCAAATGCATACGTGTAGTCTGTTCAAGATATCGTTACACTTTTCACAGCAAACCTTTGAGAAAGTACCCCACATATGGCGTGTTTGTTTTATAAATATGTCGCACATAACAAGCATCTTATTCTTTTGTTCACGGGGAAAAAAATTGAGGTAAAATTCCTTTACATGTAAGGGAAACTAATTACCTCTACATGTAACGTAAAATTACTTCTCAAGTGTAGAGTAAAAGTGCATAACAAGTAGTATTCCCTAATCATACGGAAACAGTACCTGACAAAACTGGGGGGAAAAAATCCCATAAAAGTAAGAGAATATCAACTATATTGTATAATAAAATTGTTTTTAAATATATCCTGGAGTATTAGTACTGTTAATTTTTTTAAATGCCTATATCCTCTGGCGAATATTAACCGAAACCTCAACTCTAAAATGCTCGACACTTGCTGGTGGGTGGGCGCGAACCTTGGTCCTCTATGGGCCAATGCGCTACCCATTACACCACGACAACAGCGTGACATCGGTGAGTATTAGCAGGTTACACGACTGTTTCTTCCGCCCGTCCTCCCGCTTAGCTGTTGAGACAATGTTCAATGCACTACCCATTACACCACGACAACAGCGTGACATCGGTGAGTATTAGCAGGTTACACGACTGTTTCTTCCGCCCGTCCTCCCGCTTAGCTGTTGAGACAATGTTCAAGAGATGCACGCGTCGTAAGGTCATTTCCCCATCTATTTATGCGATTTTCCACCGCTATGTACGTGAATTTTACTCCAGAGTGCGGTAATTTTACCTTGCTCGTGAGGAAAACTGCGTTTCCCGCACAAGTTTGAGAATATTACCTTATGCTTACCAGGTAATTTTCCCGTAATTTTTTACAGTATAGGTCTCTGATGCACAAAGTAGCTCCAGTTGGGCGGCCACCTTGAATCTACCGGAGGACAAAAAGAAACCATTTCCTATTTAAAATTTAATGGCGAACCCAATTCAAGTTTTGGACGTTGCATGTGTAATTTGCCTCAAAAAATATGTTTTAGAGATACATATAGTTTTTGCATCATCTGCTGTCAAAATCAGGAATTTACTGGGGCCTGGAACACGCGAATAAAATAAGCTAAACCATCTGAAAAAAAAAAAATTTATCAGGAAGGGTTGAAACGTCATAGGTCTATCTGAATTGATTTTTAGAAATGGGTGTTCCCGGTTGTACGCAGGTGTTCCCACATCTTTTGAACGGACTATCCCGAGTTCGGATTTCACTGGCCTACATCCAGCCGTCTGTGAGGTACAGTCTGTTCTCGCAAAACTTGCACTCACGTTCGATCGTTGTCGTGGTGGGCTATACCTACTTCTCAAAAGGGACACCGGTGGCGTAGTGGCTTGGGCGCTCGCCTCCCACCACGGCGATTCGGGTTCGATCCCCGGCGAGTTCGCTCCCGGATTTTCGCATGTGGGGATCGTGCTGGCCGATGTCATGTCTGGGGATGAAGGGCACCTACGGGTCCCAGCTGGAAAGCCCGTCACTCGGAAAGTGTGGCCTCGTATGTAACATAAATTATGCATTCGTGACTATTTTGGTATAGGCTATTCACGATAAAGTGAGCACTTTTTAAGGCCCTTCCAAATTTTTCCTGTAAGCCAATTTTTAACTTTCTGTCAATTTTTATTATCGAAATTGTCGTGTGACCAATAAATACGGTTTGTACTTTTATAACTCTCAAAAGTTAATGTCTGCGGCTGCAATAAAACATATTGATTAGTGGTTAATGCCTGTTGGTAGGGCCTTAAAAAGTGCTCACTTTACCGTGAACAGCCTATAATGTAATTCACTCCATTGTAATTAGTAAAAGCTTCAGTTCTAATTATTTATCAGTGATAATTAATTTCCACTCAGTCCCACCTACCAGCAGTCCAGTTGTTGTGAAAAATGTGAGATCTCAGTTTGTAGCAGTTCACTCGTTGGAAGTGCTATTTAACTTTGACGAATAGCTTTCGCGTTTCATCACTGCTTCGGAGTCTCTAAAGTCAATTTATATTGAATTATTATTCAAAATCAATGTGCTCTTGGCCACAAATATATAATTTTTAAAAAATCAATGTGTCAATGATAATGCAGCGTTTGTGTTACCCTGATAAGAGTATAGCGCTAGTTAAGCTTATCTTTCATATTAGAAAAAAATTGGGCGTGGTTGTGTTGGGGACACGGCCGTTTGTTTTGCGTGAATACGTCTACGTTGACGCGCTCGGATGACTTGATGTTTATTTTACTTTCCCGGCACCGCTTCACTCGATCATGCGGGGTTTTATGGGCATCACTGGATTGCTTCTGAAGGTGCTCTTTCCAACCGCGTACGATTTCTGTATTGCGACGTGGCTTTTTGACGAGTACAGGCCGAAATTGTGTTAAGTTTTCTTAATTTTTTTTACATTACACGCATACAATTTCACCATAACCACGCCACACAAATGTGTTTATACACGCGATCGATTTATTTTGACGAGAACTGTCGATTGAAAGCTAAACGAGCGTCGCAGCTTCGCCTAATCAAAAGTTACACAATAGGCGGAAGTTATGTGAAGCGGCGAAACGATCTTAAAATTGCGGAGCCCCCCCCCCCCCCCCCATCTCCCCGTCCATGCGCGATGCTTCGCAGTCCTCACTTAACGTAACATATATTTGATCCTTTGGCAATCGAGCGGTTTAATTGAATTTTGAATGTAGACAATAGATTTCGAGCTGCAATGCCAAGCTACCCCATATGCAGGTAGGAGCAGTGAAATTTTTCTAATGTTTATTCCAAAAGTGGTCACTTAATCGTGAATAGTCTTCCAAGAGCGTGAGCGCGAAGTGTGTTACAGCCTACGACGCGGCACTCAAATTCTATGTCATAGTCATTTGTGTTTCCTCGCCATTTTATTTCTGAAGCGTCTGCCTACATTATAATGATCTTTACCCATTGAACCATACTTGCCCACTGTCACAGAACACAGCAAATGTACAGTAGAAGGAGTACGTTACATATCGTCCTTGTCGAATACATCTGTTTTAAAAACACGTAGAATTTAATAACATTTTAAGTTCTTTTAGTAAAAAAATAATACAAGTGACGCCAAATTGATATATACGCACCGAATACCTTTTCTTGACCGTATAAGATCAACAAGAAAAATATTTGCCCCTATCGTTCGGCTGTCTTTATATCCCAAATACGTGTGTGTGTGTGTGTGCCCGCGCGCTTGCGCGCGCGAATGTGTCTCTCTCTCTCTCT
Organism: Dryococelus australis; assembly: GCA_029891345.1. Taxonomy (NCBI): domain Eukaryota; kingdom Metazoa; phylum Arthropoda; class Insecta; order Phasmatodea; family Phasmatidae; genus Dryococelus; species Dryococelus australis. The sequence continues at coordinate 104,095,030 of CM057004.1, forward strand.
CACTCATATTACGTACGTATGGGGCTGCGCCGCCGGAATGAAAGTGCGGGGGAAACGGGAGATCCCCGAGAAAAAAAAAACACGCGGACCAGCAACATTCACCGGCACGATTCCTACACGCAGACCCGCCCGGCAGTGAACCCTGGTTCGCCTAGGTGGGAGGCGAGTAGTCTAACCACTACACCACCGTCGCCCCGTGACGTTGTTAGGGTACGGAGCATCATTTACTTTCATTTTAGAGGCGGCTTCATGTGATGCTATCGCGTTTGTAGTCTTTCCCAGAAGGTAATCAATAATTAATTTCCATTTATTCCACGTGTTAAAAAAAAAACAGTGGCTCGCCATTGACTGCAGTTATTCAGTCGTCCGAGTGATGTGCCATAAGTAGAGACCCGAGAATTTCGCGGGTTCATTTCTAGACAAGTTGGAATTCATACACACTTACGTTCATGTTACGTTTGTAATTAGTAGACGTGTTTGACACTTCCTGGAGCTAAATGAGCCAATAACAAACATCCAATAAATTGAGCGCCCAACCACCGTCTTTTACTACCACAACAATCGATATCTGTATGAGAGTATAGAAGACTGTGAAGTCTAGTCTGCAGGTCATTGAACTCGCGAATTTCTCTGGTCTCTAGCCATAAGTTGCCGAAGAAGAAATTTCCGCAATGAGTGCTGACTACATTTAATGGCTCGAAAACAGGTAACACCACCATTATTTACATCTTTTTGAGTTATAAGGCTTGTCTTCGCTCATTTCATATGTTTAGGAGGCATTTATTTCGAAACTACAACTGTACCGCTACCAGTGTACGTATAAACATAAGTTTTGAACTTTTGTCATTTAATTATGACGTAATCAATGCAGCATCCTTTTTAAGTCATCAGTGGATACATGCTGTTTCTCAGTTGCCAGATAAAATTTCGCGACTACATTTGAAGGTATTGTTTCAATGTAAACGTGCTGTTGTAACACGTATTTATAGGCCGTTCATGGTAAAGTGAGCGCTTTTGAAGCTGTTTTATCATATATAATAACCAATCAATATATTTCATTGTGAACTCGGACTTTTGGTTTGGGTATGGTGAATGTATACAGTATGTTTATTACTCATATGACAAGGTTTACGTTAACAAGTGGTGGAAGGATATAAATTGGCTGAAAGAAAAAAGTGACCAGATCTTCAAAGGTGCTCACTTTATCGTGAACAACCTATAGTTATTTTCTTTAACGGAAAGATATGGCACATAAGTGTAACATTCAACATGGCGGATGCGCTTGACCCTCGCGTAAATTTTTCGTGATGTCACGTGGTAGTTGGGGCCGCTGTGGCTGAGCGGTTAGACTGTTCGCCTCCCACCAAGGCGAACTAGGATTCACTGCTCGGCCGGGTCACTCCCGGATCTCCTCGAGTGGGAATCGTGTCGTACGATGCCGCTGGTCGGCGGGTTTTCTCGGGGGTCTCCCGTTTCCCCCAGCTCTTGCATTCCGGCTCCGCTCTCAATTCTCACCTCGTTTCACCCTCATCGGCTCTCAAGACCTCGTTGTTAAGAGCCGCCCAAATCACTCGACTCAACGTGGTAGGTGCTGAATGAAAGTTAAGTTTCCGTACGCTATGCTTTGAGAGTCTTCTCTCGCGTGCATTTACAGTAAGGTCGTAATTCGTTATCTCACCGCGAATGGCGATGTGTTACCTACTGACGTGCACCTGGACTGGGGCAGTCGGCTTATCTCCAACCGATAAGGTCGACGTCCACTTCGCAACGGCATTTAACTGCCGCCTTCACGGGAACTGGGTCAGCGAGGCATGCACCTCGACGCCCCCCGCTACCTTCCTCGTGACTGTAATTAAACGGTTTTATCGCGCCATCGTCGTAAATTATATTCTATGGCGAGCCCTGATTGTGGCCGCGCCTTATCGTGGACGTGCGGTCGTTAAAGAACAGCCTAAGTATTCTCCAACACTTCCTAGCTAATTACAGCTCAGTAAAAAGTACCTTCTCCGAGTTTGTTTGACGGTATAAATAATGCCATTGTTTACATTCTTAATAATTATATCTATAACACACTTACACTGGTTACGAATTTTATCGCTGTTGACTGAAGCCATGTGCGTTCCTATGTTTCGCTATAATGAAGTCACGTTCTGTTTGTTTCTTCGTGAAACTCGCATGATACCTGTTCGCTTCTGCCACACACGTGAACACATGATTCTTTGCAGTACAGATTTTCAAAACTTACTTGTAGTTTACTTTGATATAAACTTTTTATTTTTTCCTGCGTGCATTCGCAATTCATTAATCATCTAAGACTGCTCAGCGGTTTTTCAGCAAACGGAATTTCAGTTTTATTTTAATACATCATTTTATTCCGTCAGCGTTCTAAGGAAATGTTCGTAAATTTACAACATCGATGTATGTATAGTGGGGAAGTAAGAATTGTATAATTAAATATTTCCCATACAACCACTATAAGCTACCATACATGCTTTCACTAAATCTTCAGTTAATGATCTGTTATTTACTGTCAAAACATCGGAATGCACCCAGGTTTTACTACCAGGTCGGTGCAGTTCACTATAGGTTGTTCACGGTAATGTGAACATTTTTTGAAGCCCTCTCATTTCGAATAATAGTTAATAAATATTTTTTATTGTAGCCTTAGACGTTAATTTTCGAGTACAGTGAAATATTCACACTGTGTTTATTACTTACATGGCAATATTTGTTTGAAAAAATGTTAGGAGGATAAAAAATGGCTGATAGTAAAAGTAACTATAGGGCCTCAAAAGTGCTCACTTTACCGTGAACAGCCTATAGCTACTAAAATGATCAGTCGAAATTTACTGAGTTAAGTGCAGCACTTTTAACGTATCTGCAGTCAAATTCGCTGATTTGGGTTAGTTTTTAACCTGTTCTAATTTAGTGCGTATCTCAACCAGAATATCTGCAGACGCCTAACAGGGGCATATCTGCGATCCAGGCGATTTTTCCGTGCTGTGCTGTTTACATCAACATTGTCTTTAATTTCAATATTGCCAGCAAAAAAACAAAATAAAAATAGCCGTGGTATTTTACGGACGAACGATCTGGCCTATTGTCATTGGCGACGAATCCCGCTTATATTTGGGAACATGACCGCCGCGTCCCAAGTTTTGACGACTGACAATGAGCGTCGACTCTGTCATAATAACTCGTTACAATCGCTATATTCGCTGTTGACGCTTCATGCAATAACTGATGTGTCTATATCATGCATATAACTAAGACGGTTCACATTTCAAAACAATGCTGCATTAGCCTACATCAATCAGCATAGAAAATGATTTTTACTAACATTTTTCTCCGGTTACTTTCTCAATTATTTTAAGTTTTTCTGACATTGTTTACGAAAACGGTAACTCCAAGCTTGCTTTGTGTTTTTTTTTTGCATTGCTGTTGTAATTTGTAATTTTTTTTCCTTCGTATAACAGTAAAATTGTAATTTTGACAGTTCATTATGCAAAATGAGCGGACTTGAAGAATGTATTCTGCGACGGCTTTGTCTCGTACAGTAGTTACAAATTGAAGAATGTTTACAAAAAATTTGAAAGGACATAAGTGAATATTTGCCTTGCAATCGCCCTTTAGCATTGGATTCTTAGTTCGTCATCGCTGGCTCAGTGTAGTCTGCTGCGTGCTAGTTTACTGGAATGTCAATTAAGCGCGTGTGCCGTGTTTACTGTTAAAGCGAACAAAGGCGGTAAAGAAAGTTGACGTTCAGATAGAGCTGCACTACTCTAAAGACGTTTGTGAATCAACATTTAACCGTGAAGTATGTTTGTGATTAGGCATAGAGTCTCGTTGTGCAGGGAAATTAAATCAGGCACTTGATCCAAACAGGTTCACAATGCACTTGGGCGTACGATGGATAGTTCATCTGCTCCCCATTGTTCCGTTCGATGTTTGGTGTAAGAGAAAGCTGGTCATCGTGTTCAGAACTGCCCGCTCAAACGGCTTCATTTGCAGTATCGCTACTACACTGGCTGTGGAACAAAGACGCGACTGCGTCTTCTACTTGTATCCACCTGACCGTTTACGCATCGCAATTAATTCATCAATTACAGTGGGAGGTGAGAATTGATTTCTATAGACTATTCACGGTAAAACGAGCACTTTTGAAATCCCTGCATAAGATCTACTTGCATGTACGTTGTGTATTCTTCCGACTTATGTAATATTAACTTTTTAATGGGCCTCATAACTTCATCCATGCTTCGGTCAAGTGAAACCGTAAAATTGCTAGAAAAGTAAATATTTTACAAATCTGCTAATTTTCACTCTTAGATTCATTACAAAAAACAGAAAGCCAAAAAAAATTATATAAGTTATCAGAAATAGTTACCTAACACTTTTTATTCGACGTTAATATACGGAACTACTTCCCATACGTCGTTACCAACTTTACTGGGCGCATGTCACTCAGTGCGCCCGTTAACATATACGCAGACAGGAGCAGTGAATTTTTTGTAAGGTTTATTTCAGAAGTGCTCACTTTATCGTGAACAGCCTTAAGTCAGTTAGCTGAAGGAACATTTTGAAGAACTGCTCAAAATTACCTACTCTTTCCGTTTGTTCCGAAGTTTTGTTGTCTCTCCTGACGTAACGGTTATCTGCCGGTTTTGAGACTTAGACGGTCACGAGTTCGATTCCACATTTGTCTTTTCATCACGTTTTTCATTTAGCGTGTGTAAATGTCACTCACGCAATACTGATATTTGAAGTGCTATCGCCGTCATGGCTTATATAGCGTACCCTTTACCCACCAATGACGTCATGGCTTATATAGCGTACCCTTTACCCACCAATGACGTAATGTTAACTTTCACGTAGTGTTTGCGTGGAAGTGTTAACTACATTGGTAGTTATACCTAGGCTACCTCTTACCTGGACGCTGTGTCTAATAAAATATATTAAAATCCTTTCGATTCACCGTGTTCAGTTGTTCACACGGCTGTCTCGTGCGTTTTCTCGACACGTCTAGCGAGCTCCGTGCGTGTCCAATCACATACGCTCTTAAGCAATGGCAGTACCGTCGTTTTGTTACCATCGGCCTGTCTTATTGGCAATGTTCGTGGTTCCGGAATCATTTTTCCAGGGTGCGCTAACGTTTAAGGCAGTGAGTGTATCGTGAATGTGGTAAATATCGTCTGCATACTTGATTGTGATAGGCACAGACTAAAGATGACGTAGACCGATCTCACTGGCTGCGCACAACCAGTCTTCGTGTCTCAACGTTGAACCGCTTTTCTGCCAACACGTCTGGCGAAAATGGCGTGGTTTGGATTTTAGGTTAGAGTACTGATTTGTAAACAAATACTTTTGAGGTGTCTGTATACTTCCTCTGACTAATATGTAATGCAGTTTGGTCAAATTAAAACTGGTAAGAGTGTTTTATTAGCCTAATATAAGAGTGATTGTCATTTTAAAATTAAGATATAAACAAACACGTTCATAACTGTTGACCATGTGACTGCGATAGTTGTGTAAGATTGGGGTAGGTCAGTGTTAGGTCATAGCCGTCTAAAGACTGCTGTGGTTAGGTACATTTGCAGAAGATGAATAAGCGGTGTACCTCATCTTTAGCCTATGGCGATAGGCCTAAATAATGAAATCTTGTGAGATACCGGCGATACAAAAATACGCGCTACTCTTAACGTCATTAATTGTAAGAAAGAACCAGAGATAGTAAGTAGGTTATGAAAACACATTGTATGACTCGAAACTTATGAACACTTTGTTACGATGGATCTAATAGGCACGCTGATATGGAGTCGCTTTTTCCTGTTTGTAGACAACACAGAGAGTAAATATTACATAATTATTGCACAACAATTTTCCAGAAGTACAATTTTTAATGTGCCTAATTCTGTGAAGTAAAAAATGGATTACTTTCAAGAATAAGTTAAAAAATAACACATTTTACCTCAAGCGATTTATTTTAATGCTTTGTATATCTATCTTGTAAAAAATTACTGATTTTCTGAATTAAAATCCCTGCGATATATTCAAATACTAATAAGATAAATAATTGTTTCAAAAGTAAATGCGTAACTAGTAATAAACGTTTACAGCCGTTTTCATTTCAATTTTGTAATTGCCAGTTTCGTATGAACCGTAAACTTATAATTCTGACGACTATTTTGCGCAGTATGTAAATATAAATTCTCAATAAGTTTTGTTTACTGAATGTGACGTTGCTTGCAATAAAATTCGAGGAAGTTTTTCAAAAATTAAAAAGGTTTTTTTTTTTCTCCAACCTTTTTAATGGTACCCACCATATTTTAGCGGCATGTGTCACATTGCTCCAGGTTTCTCTGAGGCCAAAAACGGATTACAGGTTGCGTCTTATCTGTGATGTTTATCTTCTATTGGTCCAGTTAATGTGGTGGAAACGAACCTTCTGCACCAGTTGGTGCATCGTGCTGGTTTAAAAGTCAAGTTTACAGTTCGACTTCGGTAATGTTTACATTTATTACTTCACATTTCCTAAGCAGTTAAGCGGGTGATTTAAGTAAACAACGTTAAGACATACAAATATTAGGTGACGGGCAGAGGTATAACCTGCTTGCCGTCTTTTTTCTTTCCTTTGTTCTTTTACGCGTGAGCGCGTCATATGACGGTCACCGCAGGGGTTTCAATTTACCGTGCACCGATTACGAACTAAAAACATTCTTACTAACAGTAATTATAATAGTTTTGGTAACTGTGTTTAGTATCCGATCAAGCAGCTTTGATCTTGTGCACTCTGTTGATAGGAGCGGATGTTGTGTGTGTATAGGCTATTGACGGTAAAGTGTGCACTTTCTCAAGTCCTCTCATTTGGAATAACAGTCAATAAATATATTTTATTGTAACCTTAGACGGTAACTTTCGAGTCCGGCGAAATGTATACACTGTATTTGTTACTTACATTACAATATTTATTTTAAAAGTTGTAGAAGGTTACAAAATGGCTGATAGGAATACAGTAGCTAGGCACTTTCAAAGTGCCTACTTTACCGTGAACAGCCTATATAAAGAAGTTTTAAATGCTAAGAAATTAAATACCCTGTCACACTGTATTTGACAATACAATTTGAAGACAAAATACGCGCAATCAATTGTTTTTTTCCAACCAATTTTATCAAATAATCTTGAATGTGTTTTTGAAGATGTCACACATTCAATTTTTTTTTTTTTTTACTGGGAGAATCTAATTGAAATCATTATTTTCATGGTAAGATATTGCTTTTGTTTTTCCATGAAATCCATTATAGGAAGAAATGTAAGAAATGTTGTAATTTATTTTCGCTTCTTTACTAAATTCTAATTTTATTTATCAGAGATGTTTCCCGCGCATTTAAATTTAAATGCCTGAGTTTCTAATATTATTATCGGTATTCACTTAAAATAGCATTCCAGCACACACATCTTCTACATCAATTAATTATCTTCATAACCTACTTCGTTTCCAGTAATTGTTCGTTATTTTAAAGTTTCTCGACGTCCATTTCTGTGGTGCACGATTCTAATTGACTGAGACCGTCAAACATCAAAGAAATTTTAGAACCGCTCCAATCTTCAAATTTTTGATGGAGACTGAAGCCAGATGTGGCGGTTTTTATGACGTATAAATGACGTCGTAACTGTCCAACTTTATTTTACCAAACTTATTGGAAGCAGTTTGATGGAAAAATTTGAGTGTGACAGGGGCTTTATTCATAATAAAATGCTTATCCTTTGAAATAAGGATATATAAAAGGAAAAACTGACTGAGGGGTATACCAACGCCCATCCTCAACCATTGTTGCCAGGAACATGAAATCTGGAGGAAACATTCTTATATAATGTAGGCAGCCACTAACAGGGATGTTTCAAAATCCGGCCTCTAAAGGGGTGAAATGAGGGTTCGAAGTTTAGATGGTCCTGCTAACTCGTAGCGTGCTTTTTTCGGTCCCTTTTTTTTTTTTTGTGTTCGCCCCACAAGAAATGTCATTGGGTGTGCGTGAAAAAAAAAAGAGCCAAACTTAACAGCCGCAATTCATTTACTTATTTTTGGAATTTCGTTTTTGTGTCATAATTTCTGATTCATAGTAATTACTGACAATGTACGGTTATAAAAACTTAACATTTTGCTAGTTGTCTAATATTTTTGTGCGTAATTTTAATTGTGTTACCTGCTTGTTGTAAAAACTCGAACATTATTTACATTTTATGAATAGGTCCCTGCCATTTTACAAGCGGGAAATAATACACTGTGAAAATTAGATACGAACGTATTGAACGACTAGTAAAATGTAAATCTCCTATAACCAGGCATTTCCAATAATACCTTGGAAACTGAAATTATGACACGGAAACGAAGGAATTTCGCAAAAGGGGTGAAGCCTAGCCTTCAGATGTAGGAAAAACACATGGTCCGTCACTGTTGACAATGCGACTTTTGCAGTTGTATTGGCGCGATGTAGGTCAGTGCTGGGCACATGCGCCAAAGACGTCATAGTCCTTTCACGGTTACTTCATACTTTGCTGAAGCCCTGCTAAAGTTCTACTTCCAGGATATTCCTCCGCCTCGTGCAAACTAAACTTAACGAAGTCTGGAGAATTACACCAGAGGACAACGCACCGAATTCGCGCGCACTCAGTTATAATGATATTTTGCATGAGAACTATTTCTCACTAGGCGCTACCAACACACGTGTTTTCTCACTGTTTTCTTCATAGTTATTTTTAATTAATTCTTATAATTTATAGGTAAAATATAGGTAAATCATTCCATTTAACGAAAAATAAGATACTTTCATGTTAACTGCGGTATACAGTGCATATTTAGAAAATAACTGAACACGTCATACGTGGGGTGATTTTTTAAGAATTTGATCCAAAAAGTGTGAAGAAGCCGCGAATACACTATAATCGGTGTTATAGGCTGTTCACAGTAGAATGAGCACTTTTGAAAGCCCTGCTTAGTATCTACTTGTAAGCACGTTGTGTATTATTCCGCCTTATGTAGAATTAACACTGTCATGGACCTCGTCACTTTATTCGTGCGTCGGTCAAGCGAAACTTTGAAATTATTACAAAAGTAAATATTTCGCAAATATGCTCTTTTTTTACACTGCGATACATTAAAAAGAGTACAAAGGTAAAGTAAGTTATTACAAATGGTTGCCTAATACATTTTATTTGACGTTAATATATGGAACTACTTTCTATCCATCGTTACCAGTTTTACTGGGCGAAAGTCACTCAGTGCGCCCATTAAAATATATGCGTGCAGGGGCAGTGACATTTCTTCTAAGGTTCATTTCTAAAGTGCTCACTTTATCGTGAACAGCCTTTATCAGGAATGAACCCCCCATATTTATGTGGTGGTATTATACAGATGTGAATCCAAACAAGAATTTCTGTCTGCGATGCTGAAATTCTGGATGAAAATGCCAGTCATTCTAAGATTTCGTACGTTCACAATTTGAGTTGTATTAGTTCTCACTCACTTTGTACAGATAATTATTAAGTACTTTAAAGTTCTGTGTGAAACTTGCACCTTTAGCATATACGACACGCACATTGTGAATCGAGCCCGTAACCTTGCACTGAGGTTGTAAACCTTTAGCGAACTCGATCACATGGGTAACGTGTTAGAGAAATATCTGGCATTCGGAGAACTGTATGCCAAAAACACGTTATTTTGTATTTTCTGTTCGCGGTAAAACGACTGGAATACACCCAGTTAAGTTGGTAACAGCAAAGGGAAAGTAGTTCCCTGTCGTAACGTTGAATTAAGTGTTACCGAAATGTTTGTGCATACGTAAACAATGATCTTTACTTTCTTATCAAATTGCACAATTGCAAATTACGGACTTACATATTTATAATAATTTCACTGTTTCGCTTGACCGGCACATGAATAGAATGATCAGGTTCACTGGAATGTTAATTTCTTTTTATATGGTAGAAGAATACACAATATGCATACAGGTGTATTTTTAACAGGGCTTTCAAAAGTGATTTTTCCCCCCGTGGTGGCCTAGAAGCGGGTAGTTATCACAGACGTGCTTTAGGAAGTATCCTGTAGGCTGTATAGCAGGAAAATAGGAGGAAGTAAATCATTTTCTCCCATAAATGTATAAAATTGTTATTGTCTTTTAAAAGTTTTTTTGTTTAATAAAGACAACTGTGGTAAACAAACGGGAAGGACTCGCATTTCCATTCTGGAAAAAACATGGGTTCGAATCCTGGTCCGGTCATTTTGATTTCTGTTTCCTTAGTCCGAAATCTCCCGAGGCAAATAAATGCTACACTATCTACCAAAAAGTAATTGGGCACCCGTGAAGATAGGTAATTCAGTACGTCAGTTGACTTGTTTCACGGCCTTCGGCGTAGGGCCGCTGGTGTTTGTCCGTGGTAGCATGAACAAAGAGGCCTATTTTAACATTCTGGATAATGAAATGCTCCCAACATTGTGGCGTTTTTACGGAATGGACCCGTGTTACTTCCAGGATGACAATGCCAGGTGCCATGTTTCAAGGGCTACTATGCAGTGGTACGCCGACAACAATGTTCGCCGATTGGACTGGCCCGCCCAGAGCCCCGACCTCAACCCTATAGAACATCTTTCGGACGAATTGGATCGCCGGGTGAGGGCTCGTCAGGCGCGGCCAAAATCCATTGCTCTACTCATGGAATGGTTGCAAGAGGAATGGCGATGAATCCCCGTGGATGTCCTGCAAACACTCGTAGAGAGCATGCCAGACAGGGTGGCTGCTGTTATAGCCACAAGAGGTGGTCCTACGAGATTCTAACGGGGTGACAACCACCGAGCAAACATTGTGGACAGGTGCCCAAGTACGTTTTGGTACATAGTGTATAATGGCTCCTTATGGTTGACCATAGCCGCTTCCTTAACTCCGATCTCGAGTATACGAGACACTTGTCCCGATATATTAAAGCGTATTTCACAACTGAGCGACGCGGCGCGACGATCTTCAGCCAACCAGAGCTTCGACGCCGGCGAGAGGGCGTCGAGAGCGTGCACGAGCGATGAACATTGATTTTGACTTTTGTTGCTGGCGACGGAGAATACTGTACTGCATGTATTACACCCGATGTAATAGTAGGGTAGTAGGTAAAACAGCCGATGTAATAGTAGGGTAGTAGGTATTACAGCCGATGTAATAGGAGGGTAGTAGGTATTACAGCCGATGTAATTAGTAGGGTAGTAGGTATTACAGCTGATGTAATTAGTAGGGTAGTAGGTATTACAGCCGATGTAATTAGTAGGGTAGTAAGTATTACAGCGTATGTTATAGTAGGGTAGGAGTTATTACAGCTGATGTAATAGTAGGGTAGTTGGTATTACAGCCGATGTAATAGTAGGGTAGTAGGTATTACAGCCGATGTAATAGTAGGATAGTATGTATTACAACCGATGTAATAGTACACTCTAAATTCGAATCAGTAGGAAACCACTAATTCGCAGTGAAATTCAACTACTCGAATCAGTGAAAAAGGCTCTACTTAGAATCAGTGGGAAACCACTGATTGTTTCAGTGAAAATACTTAACTGATTGAATTAGTAACGTGAAGCAATTTCACTGATGAATAAGTGACGGCCGACTGCAGTGGCGAATTAAATATAGTTTTTATTTAATTTAACCAAATAATTACGTGAAATAAACATTTTTACGGCAGTATACTATTTGTATTGCGCAATTTGCCGAAATTTAAAAGGAAAAGTAAAAGATTATATGGAGGTCACCGGGATTGTACTGACACACATCCTTTCTACTTGACTTTTATGCCGCTACCTTACCATCGGAAGTACGAAGTCAAGTTGATAAACGAGAGGAAAATATACGTGTTCTAATACTTGTTGAAATCTATGCCCTCTTCGTTTTTAGTTTATTTGGTAGCGTCAGGATTGTTAAAACGAATAGTATATATGAGCCACTTTCTTGACCACTTTATATGCAGTTGAATGAAACCTTCTGTGATGATTACATGAAAACGAAATGAAAGACGTAATAGCAATGAAAGGCTGAATGCTCATGTTACCTCATAAAATTGTGTTTTGAAAGACGAAGCACATTTTAGAAAGTATTTTGTATTGGTTTTATTAGTTTATTCGTTGTTATTTCACTTGATACATGTTGTTTAACCGCCATTGATAAACTTTGTCCGACGACCATTTTTACACCCTGTTTTACTGATCCATCTGTGAAAAATAAACCACTGAGTAAACAGTGAAAAAAAAATGACTTGATGAATCAGTGGAAAATGCCACTGAATCTATAAGTGAATGAAGGAAATCTGGCAGTTTTTCATAAATTCATCAGTTAAAATCACTGAAGTGACTGTCGAATCAGTCAGATACTGTTGACTGATTGAAACAGTGAAATTCTCACGGGTTCAAATTTAGAGTGTAGGGTAGTAATGCACCCGATGTAACAGCAGGGTAGTATTACACCTGACGTAAACCATTGAATTAAACTACAGATTTCACTTCGCGCTTTTTTACTTTTCCTTATGGTAACTGCACAGGGAAACCCTGAAAATGCGGTTTTTTTGCACTGAAAGAAAAATATTGTTGTAGGAGCCATAATTCTTTAGCTGTTGCTCTCCAAGACTGTTAAAATAGGGACAACGGTCTATTTGGTTGTTGCTACCCTACGAGTATTGTTATAAGTATATGGTAACGCCAACATAACGTATTGTAAGATGTCATTGCGTCACAAATCACTGATGTCATTACATTCTACAGAATAAAATGTTGCGATTACAAGCGAGTATGGTTCTGACTACAATCCAGTACGGTATTCCCTACAATGCTGCTCTGATGTCGCTACAGAGCTGATTGTACACACGGCAGTAACAGTGGCAAGAAGCTTGATGATTTTGGCTTCTAACATTCTTGGACCACATGCACATCCATTGGTCATTTAACTGGTCAGGTCCACACAATACATTTTAAACATTCTCTGTGTCGTACAGTTATGGGTAGCAATCAAATGAATTCTTAATCACAACTTTGCAATCTGTACTCTTCTTTTAGAAAATGCCAATAGTGTACATAAAACACAAGTATTTGCACATTTGAAATCTGTACGCTCCTCAGTCAGTCAGTGTATTGCCATACTTGTGTTAGGATCGTGCACGAAACATTTACTTCAGCATTATGGTGCTGTTTAATTAAAGGTAACAACTTGATGGAGTTCAACAGGTAAGTATGCCATATAACTTCACTCAGGGCATTCACTGGCTCCGACGCAAGCACGTGACTGGAAGTTCAGAAGGCAAACCCCCTTGTAAGTTGCATCATAGAATTACAGGGGAGACATAGTTCAGCCTGCAGTGTTTTCTTCTGACTACTGGATAGAGTACTGCGTTATCTGCTGAGCGATTTTTTAACTTTATTTTGTCAAGTATATTTATATTACAGTAATGACGATATCAAACTGTCGGGGATTTCCATTTTGCTCTTGTCAACAAAATTTCCATTACAGACTATGCCAGTAAAGGTTTTTTTCCCTAACTTTTACCAAGGAAACTACCTTGTAAAATACAGAACATTTCATTACATCTGAAGGTATTTTCCCATACTTTTGACAAGAAAATTTTGCGTGCAAAGTACATAACATTTAATTACAAATGGTGATATTTACATTTGTCAAGGAATCTTGTCAATGGAGTAATTTTTTCTTACTTGTGTATTCCTTACAAAGACAAGAAAATTTTATCATCTTTCAAGGACTTTTCTCTTACTCTTGTATATCACTTATTCATAACAGTTACTGCAAAATCACCACACTAAATGTGTAAAATTAATGTGAGATTGTACTGAAATTTTTCCCTTCTGCAAGCGTAATTTGCTTCTGGTAGGTGTAAGGGAAATTTACTTTAATTTCTTTACAATGTATTAGGGGCCTATTACATGTAACGCGTAATATGGATGTGTCTCTACACTTTAAAGGCTGCAAGGTACCCTCACAGATTGTTAACAGCCTTCTCTAAATAAATATTACTTCACAATAGCAACATTTTCCTATTTAGCTTCTTTATTGTCAATTGTAATAGTTCTATTATCTTTAAAGGCATTAGAGGGTGCCTTTAACAGCTTGCCACCATACTTTTTCTGTAAACTTAAAAAAAAAAAAAAACAGGTGATTTCTACAGAACATTCTGCTTGCAGTTACCAAACAGCACTGTTGGGTTTACAATATTTTGTTCTGTTATCGTAACAATACCGTAGGATTGTGTTCACAACTATCTGTATAGTTCCTGCTACGGAAAATGTGGTTCCCACAACAGAATAACTTTTAACAATAGTTAGGTTGTTCTGCTAACAATTTGGATTGTAAATTATTACAGGAAATTCTGTTGCTGGTACTAAACTTCAGTTGTCGCTACCGTAAAACGCAATTACAGAACTGTTCTGTTAAATTTTCTCTGCCGAATTCTTTTGGTGTTGCCGTTTTCATTTTTTTTTTCTTTGAGTTTACTACGTTAGCAGCAAACGGTGGTGGTTGTAGATAGACTACGACTTTTTTTTTTTATCATTCGTGGAAAAAATTCGTATTCCCAGACTATTTACTGAGATTGCGTATAGACGCTATAATCCATCCACGGTTACTTCAGACTTTTCTGAAGCCCTGCTAAAGTTCTACTTCCAGGATATTCCTCCGCCCCCTGCAAGCTAAGTTTAATTAAGTCCTTTAGAAAATTACACCAGAGGACAACCCACCGCTTTCGTACGCACTCAGTTGTAATATTATTTTTCATAATAGCTATTTATTGCAAGGTGCTAATACGCCTGTCTTTACAGAGGTATAAAACTATTGGTATAGGCTGTTCACGGTAAAATGAGCACTTTTGAAAGACCTGCTTAAGATCTACCTATATGCATATTATGTATTCTTCCGTCTCGTGTAAAATTAACATTGCCATGTGCCTTATCACTTCATCCATGCGTCGGTCCAGAGACACTGTGAAATTGTAAGAAAAGTAAACTTCTTTCAAACATGTTCATTTTTACACTTTGATGCATCAAAAAAACATAAAGCAAAAGAAATAATTTAATTTATCACAAATGGTCACCTAACATTTTTTATTCGGCTTTAAGATATGGAACTACATTCCATACATCGTTACCAACTTTAGTATGTGCCCGTTATAATATATGCACGCAGGAGCAGTGACATTTTTCTGAGGTTAATTTCGAAAGTGCTCATTTTATCGTGAACAACATTTACATAGCATATTTAGGAAATAAGCTAAATTCGAAATACGTGGGGTGATTTTTCAAAGTTTTGTGCTAAAACATCGGACGAAACCGTGAATGGACTATAACGATGATTTTACTGGCAATATGTTGTTACGGAATGCCCTTAAGGGGACAATGTACCTGCAAGTTCTAGGCCAAGAAGCGAGGGAGCGATACGGGCGACACTAACACGCACGCCTAGCGCCTCATCGTTCCTACGCGCAAGGCGTGCAGCGTTTCCGTCCTAACGCTTTACTGTGTAAACTAGATCTGTAACTGTGGGGTTTTATTACACGCGATGAAAGTACACACATCAAACTATCTGTGTATGATCGCACTTTTCTCTTGCCGCTTAAAGAGACTTCATAGCCAAGCTTTAAAAATGTGATATTTGACCATTTTCACGAATTTTTTTTCCATTAATACACTTACTATGATAAAAGTAAAAAGTGGCGATACAGACAAAAAAATTGTTATCCCTTCTGTCAAAACTTGGCATTTCCAGAACATTTATTTGCCGAGACACGAGTTTACGCGCAAAAAAAAAACTATTTCAGAGAAAACGTTTCAGTACATAGGACCCTTAAGGTAATATTCCTTTTTTTATTTTTTTTATTTGGTTATCTGAAAGAGCTTTCGAAAACTGCCCCCTTTATGCAGTTATTAGTTGTCAAACCATTATAGTTTTCAAAATATAACACTCAAAAGTCTCAATTTGCCGAATACTGCAGAATGCTAGGGTTTGCTCCTAGATATTTTTTTCCAGTCAAATTGCATTTAATGCAATTTGTATGGTGTGCATAACACACTGATTCAGTATGAGTGCGATTTATAAACAGGTGAGCGAGTATTGGCACTCTGAATTTTGTTGAAAATAAGGGGTCAGACTTGTCGTAAATATATTTTTGTTCATTCAAGAGAAGCTGTTAATATTCATTTAATAAATAGTTTAAACCATAAACTGTAGAGGAAAAGTTGTTTTTGTTCCTTTCGTAGCTTGTAACACACATGCAGTATGCCGCGCTTAGACTCTAATTCAACACTTTGAACCTGCCTATAACACTCTTGTGTTGGAATTTGAGTGTTACGTTATGAAAACTATACTGATTTGACAACTAAGAACTGCATTTTACGAGACCTCTCTCTCTGATAACCAAATTCCAGAGAAATGAGAGATATCACTGTGTTTCACTGCGAAGAAATGTTCTGTAGACGTGAAACTTTCCGCCGGCGCTCCGGTGTGTGTGCAAGAACTGCGGCTGGTCGGTGCAAAGAATGCAAACAGACGCTCGGAGCAGCGCTGGCCAGCAAGTGTAGCGTATGTTGCCACAACAGGGTCGCCGTTCGACAATAGTCCCCGGGCCCCTCTTTGTTTGTGCGTCGTCGCATCGCGGCTAGCTGAGCTTGCAAAACACAGCTTGTGTTGCTTTTCAGAAGGGAAACGTATTATTAACTGTTTCTGTCTCGTGTGTGCACTCGTCTCTCCCCGTCCTACGTCAGAGATGGCGTTTATGCCGATATCACACGAGACCTGCAGCCGTACTTTGTTCTTGCACAAGCTTGTATAGGCTGTTCACGGTAAAGTGAGCACTTTTGAAAGCCCTGCTTAAGATCTACTTGTGTGCACGTTGTGTATTCTTATGGAAGATTAACATTGTCGTGACCCTCATCACTTTATGCATGCTTCGGTCAAGGGAAACTGAAATTATTTGAAAAATAGATATCTACAAAATTAAAGAATAAACAGAAGGCAAAAGAGATAATTGTTATCAGAAATGATTACCTATACTTTTCATTCTACGTTAAGATACGGAACTACTTTCCCTCCATCGTTACCAACTTTACCGGGCGTATGTCGTTCAGTGCGCCCGTTGAAATACATGCATGTAGGGGCAGCGACTTTTTTCTAAGGTTGATTTCAAAAGCCCTATACAGTACAAACAAGCTGCAGATATATGGAGGTTTAGCGTCGCTTGTATACAAAATTGGGGACTTCCCTACGCATTTGACTGTTTCCTGAGCAAATGCTGCAATGAATGCATAGGGGAAAAAATTATCATTCCCGCTTTCTCACTAAGCTGGTAGGCCTATGGTGAATTTCCGAATAATTTCGTAGAGTGTAGGAAAAAATATCATACCTCAGATAAGGGCGGGATGATACGTTACCACGCATGCTGTAAATGTTATTTTGGAGACCTGAATATAGATGAAAATGGCTTTTTTCAGACTGCCATATCTTAACACACACTAGTCGGATACGAGCCAAACTATGGTATAGGCTGTTCACGGTAAAGTGAGCACTTTGTAAGGCCCTGCAAAAATTTTCATCAGGCAAGTTCTATCTTTCCACCATAAACGTTGCGATGTGACATGTAAACCCAGTGTATACATTTCGTCACTCTCAGAAGTTAATATATTTATTAGGGGTTGGTGCATGTTTGGAGGACCTTACAATGTGATCACTTTACCGTGAATAGCCTAAAGAAGTCTTTGATCAATAAAATGGTAGTGTCACCGCTGGAAGTCTCATAGGTACACGCAGCACTACGAGAACACTGTACACCAGTTCAGAGCCCTACGCGTAGAGGCGATGGAGCACTTGGTAGTGCGTGTCAGTGTAGCCCTTATAGCTCCCGCGATTCTCGGCCAGAAAAGGAGTAAAACGAGGCAGACAGGCGGGCCTCTTAAATGTGCGGGTCACATATCTGAGCTAAATGCTGTTCCGTTTACAGACGTTACTTCCAAGTAGACTACTATTTACTTGCATACAAATTAGTTGACCGCGTATTCTTTGCATAACGCCATGTCAGAAATGCTCTTTTAGTTAATTTTGGACGTACAAATAATAAACTAACTAACTTACAGAAATAAGATAGTTAACTTGTAATAAGAAAGTACCATGAATTACTTTCAAAGATTTTTAAATCACGTTATGGATTGTTTTCGCAATTTTTTAAAAAAATTTCGCATTTTTTCATGATATGTATCATTCTGTAATTTGTTTCTAATATACCTAAATTTTGCAAAGCATAATTTAAAATGAATTGAGAAATTACGTTTCAGTCGCCCTTTTTACGGATGTGTACAGTAAATAGACAGAAACGCACCCTGTATTTCCTTCAGTTTCGGGTTTCGGGGAAGAACAATGTTGAGTCTACACGAAGTTTTTTTCGCCTTCGCTGAAACCAGTTAGGTTATTCTCCCCACTTAGACATATTCTTTAAAGCATTAAAAAGTAGCACGCAATCGTGTGTAACAATTAGCAAACACTTATGATAATACACCAACTAAAATAGACACTGAAAAACTTGATGTGCCTGTACTAGAAATACCAACATTTATACCACGAACATCTCTTACGAAGTTGTAGGTGATTGTTTAGTGTCGTGCGTGACTCTCGTTCAAATCTTGCTGAGGTATTAAGTTTGATTTTATTTTATGTCTTATAATTACACAGTAGAACTTCCACATAACAAAATTAAAGATTTTTTTTTCGCCGTCTCTTTTTTATTTTAAATTGCAAGTACAGAAAAATTACTATGAAATAAACGGAGAGGTTCCATGAAATTTGCGGATAGTCCGTTTTCGAAAATCAGTATGTCCGTAATCTTACGGAAGATTTACGAACACCTCTGGATACATTTTCCCCAGAACTTTTCCTAAAAATATAAGAAAATTTTATTTAACAGCGTAAATGTTTCCGTGCGTTAATTTTATTTTTACGTGCCAAAAATACTAAAATTGTGTCTAACATGCCGTAATGCAAGATTTCAGATATATATATATATATATATATATATATATATATATATATATATATATATATATATATATATATATATTGTACAAGGAAGTACTAGTAATATCTAAAAGTTGAATGATATCTCGTGCTAATATATAATCATGAATTTGGTGTACAGTTGTACTGGTACTGTCGTGTTTCAACACGGTGGCTGAGCGGTTAGCACGCTCGCCTCCTACCAATGCGAACCGGGTTCAATCCCCGGCCGGGTCACCGGATTTTCGCAAGTCTGAATCGTGCCGGACGATGCCGTTGGTTTTGCGGGTTTTCTCGGGGATCTCCCGTTTCCCCCGCCACCTTCATTACGGCATCGTTCCATATTCACTTCAATCACCATCATCGGCTCTGAAGACCTCGATGTTAAGAGCCGCCCAGATCTCTTCGCTTCACATATCTTCACTTCAACAGTACAGTTGCGCCACGCTATCTTCATCTTTTTGGTGACTGAATACTTAAATTAAGGTATTATTGTACTTGTTGAATGGAGTAATCAACTAGTTAAGTAGGTTAGCAGATATCTTCTCCCGTTGCCTCGCAATGTGCACTCCGTCGGCAGTTCACAGGTCCTGAAGAATAGCACTAACAACTACTAATTACTCTGCCGGTGCTAAAACCATTCAGCTCGCTTTTTTTTTTTAATAGCGTTGCTTGCACGAGGATTTCACTTCATTAATTTGCCAACGTCCTCAAAGGATCGCAAATGCCATTTCGTCAGACATTTATAGCCGTGTCTAATCTTGGAAGTCACATTATTTTATCTGTGTAGATATAAATGCGTTACGCAGCGGTCTCTTTATGGCATGATACTTTTTTTTTGTACTACGTTAATAGACAGAGATAGTATTTGAAGAGCTTTGTATAAACCATACGTTTTATGGGTTCTCTATGTGAACACGCTTCATGAAGAATGTATTTTGTTACATCCTCATCGAGCTATTATTTTGCTGTCGCGTCGCCATGGCCTTTGGTTTTAAAAGATTAAAATTGGCTATACTAGTTAACAATGTACGTAAGCTCAGGTACGCGTAAATAAAATTTTGTCGTAAACCTGTTGTAGTTTCAAGGATGCCTTTAATTAACTGCGTGCTATATTTTTTCTCCTTGGTTATTTTAAAAAAATGCCTATCAGTCTTGTTATATACGGGGTAGTGCTGTGTTCGTTTGTAATTTTTTCTTTAGTCAGCCATTATTAAAAAATATTTTCTTTATTTTTATTGAAATAGTTTTTGTGCAGAGAATTACGTGCTCTGAGCTGACGTGTTTTGTAAAAATATAATAATTAGTCAATCCCAAAATATAGTCAGCATTTCTTGACATTCTTCGTATTGGTAAATGTTATAGATAGAATTGAGTAATTGATTCCTATTATTTTCATGGCATGTATTTCGTTGTTCACCGTCCACATGTGGTGAAAAACCTTTACATGGAAGCGTATGTTTAATTTCTATGGCCTCATAGTGCACAAATATATTTAATACTGACATGCCTCGTGACCGCAGTATATGTTAAAATTAAAAAATCTGGATTTGGTACTTGGGCTACCACAACGGCATTAGAGAAAGAAAATTATTTACCAGTAAAATATATTTTTCCTAACGTAGTAAAAACATATTTCGCTTGTAAATCATATGTTAACTGCCCGAACATTTTACTGAAAACATTAACATTCGAGAATTTGGGAAAGTTTTTTATATGGACTGTTCATGACAAAGTGAGCACTAAGGCCCTAATTAATTTTTCCTTGCAGCAATTTTTTTAAAAATAAATATTGCCATGTAAGTCATAAACACAGTGTGTGTATTCCATTGCACTCGGAAGTTATCGTCTAAGGCTACAATAACATACACTTGTTGACTATTATCGCAAATGAGAGGGCTTATGAAAGTGCTCACGCTCCCATGGCTAGCCTATACATAGTTGTTATGTACTGGGGGATACGTAGTCGCAATAGAGAGCTCGTGTGTGTGCGCGCGTGCGTGTCAGCGTCTTCTTCAAACAGATTGTCGTAGTGTGCAATAATTGTTACGTGGCTGTTCGTTGTCCAGTTTATGAATTAATTGGGAGGGGGGAGGGATGTAGGGCAATTGTTCCCTCCCCCACTCCGACACACAGCCGACCTCCTGTGGCGGCCGCCGGTTTGCGGTGCGGGAGGTTCTGTGTTCGAGTCCCAGGTAAGACATGGATGTCAGTTAGGTTATAAGTTAGTTTGTAAGCCGTCCCCTGAGAAGTCTTCACTCATAACATTGGTGGACGTTAACATGCCCTATCCCTTCCAAAGTCCCCTTCCCTCCTTCCCGGATAAAAATGTATCCCTGGATGAGATAGGGAAATACTACGTGATATAGGCTGTTCACGGTAAAGTGAAAGCGCTTCCAACAGGCATTAACCATTACTAAATATATTTTATTGCTTCTCCAGACGTTTACATTAGGAGTGTTAAAATGTATACCTACACTGTGTTTATTAGTCCAATTGCAATGTTTATGTTTAAAAGTGACAGGAATATAGAAATCTGATGAAAAGAAAAATTCAGCAGGGCCTTGAAAGGTGCTCACTTGACCGTAAATCGCGTATAATTAAATGTAAGGAAACTGTTGCTGTCTGTGTGGTTTTACGCAGAATGGAAACCTCAATAACAATAGAAAACTGCTGAAGCATGCTTCTCTCTTTTACCGTAAAGAGAGCATTCATGATGTTAGCCGATCTACAAGCAGCCTAGTGTCAGTGCAAGAGTTGTTGACAGATTTGGGCGGCTCTTAACAACTATGTCTTGGCAGCCGATGATGGTGAAATGAGGTGCCAATGGAGCAGCGCCGGAATGCAAGGGCGGGGGAGACGGGAGATCTCCGAGAAAACCCTCCAACCTGCGGCATCGTCCGACACGATTCCCACTTGCGAAAATCCGTGAATGACCCCGCCGGGAATCGAACCCAGTTAGGAGCAGTTACTTTTTTTTTTTTAAAACGTTGAATCCAAAAGTTCTGAATTAACCGCGAGCAACTTGAACTCCCTGGATGTAAACGTTCCCAAGACGCAATACCGTATTAAGAATCGAACTTTTGTGTAAAGTGGCCTCTAGTCTAGGTTGCCGAAGGCGCTTCCGGCTCTTAATATTCTGGGATCGAATCCCGGTTTAACGATGATCTTGTTCCATTTAATTTGGTGTCGTTTTTAGATGTAACTTCATGCAAGTTCGTATGTAAACCGTGTAGCCATTGGCATTGATCTTCAGTTTGGTCTAATATTAATTTTGGTTATGTGGTTTTCAGCGCCATTATTTTTTATTTCGACACCTTCGTTATACCGGTGCTTCTTCTGAGAGCTGTATAGCATTTAACCTTCTTTCGAAAATATACGATAACCATGGCTTACGTGTGCCATAACATCTTTCGCCATTCAAAATAAGGCTGATATTTAACCGACCTGCTTGTACAGTGGAAACTTTCGTGGCCTTTAGTTGGGATTTCACGCTGGCCAATGAACTTCCCTCTTCTCTATTTCCCCTCCCCCAATCTTTGTTTACCCTCTCTGCCTCTTTCTTTTTCTTTCAATTCCGCTGAAAGGTAGAGGTCACGAAATTCTCACAAAAACTGTTTACTGCTGAATGTATTTCAAATCTTTAACATTTCTTTTCATGGCTTAAGTTTTCTTTTTCTCGCAAATTTTCGGTTTTGCAATAGTAACTGAATTACAAGTGCATCAATCAAGTAGAAAATTTTCCTCGGCCCATAAACAGCATGGGAATCCACCGCACGTGGATTATCTTACGAGTAATCAAAGCCCCTATTCTTCATGGATGGTTCTGAAGTAAATTAGGGCTAGGATACTAGAGCCAACGAAACGTGTGTCCTTCACACTGCATCGATGTGTTTCTCTTATTCTCTTGGACAGTGACTGTCGATAATTAAACCTCGATTGTTAAGGCGACAGGTGAGTAGTTTTAGTTTAGTTTCTTTACTTACCTGTATATATTTAAATAATGGCATTGTCTTCTGCTGTATGGATTTATTTGTCTGTTACAAAGTGAAGAATTGAATAATTAAAGCAGATTTGATGCTTGAGAACAATAACGTTGTCGTCGACTCAGACATACAAGATCAGGAAGTAATATTTTGCTGGCAGTGGTTTTAGGAGGAACGTGTTTTGTTGTTAAAGAGTGTCGCAGTTGATGTTCTCAGTTGTGTCTTGCACGGGAATCATTGTACAGCAAACTTGATATCGTTGACAGACATGTGGGGTAGTGTTTAGCTATGTCGTGGATACAACACGTAATCTTTTGTAAACATTCCGCCCAAATCTTCCACAGGCGAAAGCGGTTTGTTGGGAAACGAGGAAGGAAAAATAAAGAACGAAACGTGCCGAGCGGGACAAAAATATTGACGTTGACGACATAGATCTTGTCTTGCCTTTCATTGGCTTCGTCGTTCCGGAATGGCACGTTACAAAGGTTTGAAAGTAATTCCTGTGTTTATTGTGTTTTTAGCAACGAACAATCTGCAGTATGCTCTATCTTCTTCCACATATCTGGAGGCTACCATGTGGAAAAGTACTGTCCTTTAGTTGAAATAATATTTTTGTAAACTCACATTTGTAGTGACTGCTGGTGCTGCTCCTTTACAAAAATTAGGGTACAAATTGTTGCAGGCTGTTCGCAGTAAAATTAGCACTTTCGAAAGCCCTTCTTAAGATCTACTTGCATGTACGTTGTGTGTTCTTCCGCCCTATATAAGATTGACATTGTCATAGTCCTCATAACTTTATTCATGCGTCGGTCAAGTGAAACCGTGAAATTATTATGAAAATAAATATTTTACAAATCTGCTAATTTTTACTCTTCGATTCATTTACAAAAAATCAGAAAGCGAAATAAATAGTTTTAGTTATCAGAAATGGTTACCTAACACTTTTTATTCGACGTTAAAGATACGGAACTACTTACCGTTCATCGGTGCCAACTTTACTGGGCGCATGTCTCTCAGTGCGCCAGTTAAAATATATGCAGGTACGGGCAGCGACTTTTTATAAGGTTGATTTCAAAAGTGCTCACTTTGTCGTGAACACCCTTTAAAGAATTTTATCACCCTAAAAGATGGTTTACAATACTTACCACGTCAGCGTACACGTGTTGAGAAATTATAAATCGTAAGTTTTTTTTACCATAAACTTACGGCAGCTTTCTTGCATTTGGGGAGAAAATGGCCAAATGCGTAGTGTACACTCGAAATCTAAATCGGCGATTTCGATCAGTACAAATTGTTTTGCTGAATAGTCAGTTAATGAACTGTCGTCTATTGGCGAATCATTGGAACGCACCGAGGTTTTACTACCAGGCCAGTGTCATTCGCTAGGAATATGTAGAAATAATTGTTTATTCAGTTAATACCAGTATCTAAAATTATCAGTAGAATTTCACTGACTCAGTGGAGCAGTTCCGACAGATCTGCAGTTAAATCAGCTGATTTGGGGCAGTTTTAACTCCTTAGATTTTACAGTGTTGTTCCAAACGTTCTATATTGTGGACGCTCAACATTTCTGTATTTTGAGCCCGATAAAGGGTACTTTTCCCATGCTATTTATGGATTAAAATCTTTAATTACAATTTTGTAAATTTTATTTAAAAAATTGGAAAAAGGTCAGGGAATACACACTGACTTACTGTTTGTAATTCCTATTTGCAACTCCTGAATACATGTTGTTCTGTCACAATTCTTATTACACGTTTCTCTGTCATCGATGCAACTTAATTAGCTGATTCATTAAATAATTACGACATTTCACCGTGTTTCCGAAACTAATACACTCAACTGCAGAACGAAAACATTGTTTCTTCCAGACAATTGGGAAAATGGCGGACAAAGCCATCCAGGTGTCGATATATAACATTTCACGCATCGAACAAATGTATCGATATGCACGACGCAATACTCGATATTTGTGTCTGGAAATCAGGGAAATGTCAGGGAATTTTCCAACGGAAAAAAGGTGGCAACCATGTTCATGTTGCTTCAAACGCTTTGAAGTGTTCTGATGACCTCCAATAGGAGAGGAATGGAAGTACTGCAGGAGCGGTGGCCAGGCAGGACGACACAATCCCTGGATTTACAACACAACACATTTTTGATAGAAAACAGGTTTTTGTTCGACACCAGCGATGTCGTCCGGCGCGATTCCCACGTGCGAAAATCCTGAGACTCGAGTTACTTTGGTGGGAGACGGAAAGGTAAGTGAAGATACATGGGCAGCTCTTAACAGCGAGGTCTTAAGAGCCCATGAGGGTGATTAAAGCGAATATGGATGGGCGGGGGAAACAGGAGATCCCCGAGAAAACCCGCCGACTAACGGCATCGTCCGGACGGCGAGAAGAGATATTGCCGTCGGTGGTGGGCGTTTCCGCCAGGCAAACGTGGCCGCGCGGCTGTACCGCGGATCATCTCCTGGGAGGCTGCGCCGAGTGGACCCCCCTCCCTCCCTTTGTCCACCTTGGGGAGGGGAGGGGGCGGAGGAAGGAGCAGGAGTGTTGACTGTTGTCGGTGTCGGCGCTAGCGCGGGGGACAGTCATTGTGTGCCCAGCTTTTAACAAGAGCAAACACTCCTGCCTCGCCACGGACTCGGGGCTGACCCTGTCTCCCTCCTTCAACCCTCGTACCACTCCGCAGCCCCTCGTGGCAAGGGGGAGACTTCGCTTCTTACCGCCGGCCGCGGCGCGACAAGCACTTCACACACCACCATCTCTACAGACGTCCGCGTTCCCGCCGGAACATATGCTCCGCCGCCGCGACTTTCCGTACCACAACATGTAAGCCGGGTGTACAGTCACGAAGAATGGGCACAGGGCATAGGACATAACTGCAATACATATACTGGGTTCATAGTCGGAAAGCATAGGCACAGAACATAGGACATAAGTGCAACATGTATGCCGGGCACAGAACTTAGGACATACCACTGTAGCATTGCACACGACCAGAAACCTTGTGCGAAATTGATTCGCAGTTGAGTACTTAGATATTAATTTTAGGCAGTCAAATTTTGCGACAAGTCTGGTGTCAGTTGATATTGTTGGTAAATTGTTTAACTTTTTGGCAGTTTAATGTAAATTAAGTTGAGTATAGTGATATATTTAGTGTCGTATCTTGTTTAAAAAAATGGTCAGTGATTTTAAGGAGTTGACTGACATGTTAGCTTGTCTTTAAAATCTTTACTTTTGCGATCGTAAATATGTGGATGAACTTGAGAAATTTCTGCTAGTTCGTTATCACCTGTTACTTCTATTTCCTCTACATTTATATCAAGCGACATTTCTTCGATTCGGCAACACATTCTATTTCTTCACTTTTACAGCTGAATGAACAACTAACTCGTTTATTCTCTACTCGTTTGTGACTAGTAGTAGCTATGTGCTTCTGCATAAGAAATGAAACACAACCATTCACTTGTCATTACCTCTCGTTTACTACGGTCATGGACTTCCCATCGATTTTCGCCTGCCTTCTGAGGGTCGTACTACGCAAAGTTATCATTTTTGCGTACTCGTATTTTTGTTTTGGGGTAGGTCCAAAATCTCATAGAAGCTTTATCAGTAGATGGAAATGATCGATTCGGGGACAGAGGTGTGATGTGGGGGATTCGAGGCGTCCATATTTGATTACATTTTCTCATACTTTGCCATTCCGGTCGTCCATCTTGAGCCGCCATGTTGGTATCCAGTACACCGCTATCTTGGGTCGCCATATTGGTAGCCAGTATACTTGGGTCGCCATCTTGGATTTCATTACGTCATGCTCTGTCATTCCGGTCCTCGGATTACATTTAACACCCTCCTGTCCACACTTTGTCTTGATTCCTTATGTGGCCGCGGTGGTATAGTGGTCAGACTACTCGCCTCCCACCTAGTCGAACCGAGTTCTATTCCCGGCGAGTCCGTGCATGGATTTTCGCATGGGAGAATCGTTTAGGACGATGCTGCTGGTCGGCGGGTTTTCTCGTGGGTCCCCACCCTTGCCTTCCGGCGCTGCTCCACACTCGCCTCACTTCATCCTCATCGGCTCTCAAGACCTAGAGGTTAAGAGCCGCCCAAATCTCTCCTCTGAGCTGTAGCTCATGAGCGTGCGAGCATTTTGACGTCCTGTTGTTATTATTTTTTTAACTCTTTTGACGTGTTCCATTTTGGCGCTATGAACTCCCTAATAGCACGTGGCTTAGTATATGTGTTTAAATATCTGTAATTTATAAATCGAGCTGTATACAAGAAGCAGAAATACATTTTCACTGGCTTCTACTAAAAAAAAAGTTTAAAAGGAAATGATTTCCTTTTAAACACCATAGTCATTATGTACAAGCTCACGACGCATCTTGCTGTCGGTTGTTCACAGTTAAGTTAATTGAAAACGTTTCAAAATAATATTTTAAAAATGTCATGATCCTTACCTTCATATAACAGGCGTACTTGTTGGCATGCGCCCAGTAAAGATGACAGCGCCGATGGCAAAGAAGTTCCATGTCTTAACATTGAATTAAAATTGATTTGGTAAACGTTCGTGGCGCCCTTTCGCCAATTAATGTGTATAGTCTGTTCGCGATTTCTTTACACATTTTGTATCAAAACTTAGAAAATCTACCCCATGTATGACATGTTTGGTGGTTTCCGAAATATGTAATATTTCTAGAGATGATGGAAAATCAAGAAAATTTTTTTGAGCCAGCAAATCTTCTTTACCACACTAACTTGTTTATTCTGTCATGATATGTATATAGTACGTTGAATTCTAGCAAACGGTGAACTTTTCCCGCGATAGACCATTAGATCTAATCATATCACAGGCGTTTAATACTTCTGTTATAGGCTATTCACGGTACAGTGAGCACTTTTGAAAGCCCTCTCATTTGGAATAATAGTCAATAAATATATTTTATTTTAGCCTTAGACGTTAACTTCCGAGTGCGATGGAATCTACATACTGTGTTTCTTACTTACATAGCAATATTTATTTAAAAAGGTTGTTAAAGAACGAAAAACGGCTGAAACGAAAAAGTAACTAGGGCCTCGAAAGTGCTCACGTTACCGTGAATAGCCTATAACATAAAAGTGTCTTATTTTTGGTTATTCCTATTGAACTTTTACGTATATTTTATTTATATATTATAATGTTCCATTTAAACTCAATAGAGTGAAAACAGTGGTAAAATAGGCATGTTGGCAATGCCTAGTAAAAAAAAAAATAGTTTTTGTGCAAGTATTATTAACTGAGTGCGCACGAATGGAGTGCGTTGTCCCTTTGGTGTAGTTTTCTAAGACTAAGTTAGGGTGGTTTAGTGTGAGGCGGTGGACTATCCATAGGCTAAAGATGACGTAGACCGATCTCGCTGGCTGCGCACAACCTATCTCCGTGTCCCAACATTGAACTGCTTTTCTGCCAACACGTCTAGCGAAAATGGCGTGGTTTGGATTTTAAGTTAGATAACTGATTTGTAAACAAACTGTTTGAGATTAATGTATACTTCCTGTAGCCAATTTGTAATGCAGTTTGATTAAATTAAAACTGGTGAAAGTATTTTATTAATATAATAGTGCTTGTCATTTATAAATTAAGATTTAATCAAACACGTTCGTCACTGTTGACCATGTGACTTTGACAGTTTTGTAGGATTGGGGTATTTCAATGTTCGGTATATGTGTGCAGAAGACGAATAAGCGGTCTACCTCACATTTAGTCTATGGGACTATCCTGCAAGTAGAACTGTAACAGGGTTTCATAAGATTTGTAAGTAACTGCGAGTGGACAATAAATACCCTGTATCCCCACGTTACGCCGTGGAGTGAGAACTGTTTGGAAATGGTGCTGGTAGATAGAGCCAGTGTCTCCTGCGGCGTGTCATCGGGCAGCCCGTGTAGCACATCTCCCACAACAGCTGCCTACACGCCTGGCGACCTTCACTTACACGTGGGCAGGTATTTGCTGTCAACGTCGTAGCGTCTGTTTCTTTTTAAGCCGCCTTCACAATAAGGCGACGACGCGACGCGACGAAGCGAAAGGCTGCGATGACACAAAGTATCGCCCGAAGTGTCCTTCACAATAGCGCAACGCGATGCAGCTGGCGGGGATAAAGAAAAACTTGAAGTAGGCCTAACCTGCCATCTACCGAGTGATATTTGACAACACACAAATAAACACTGTTTTGGTAGTATTTTTAGGAACTGTATTGTACCGTGAACTAAACCGTAGATGCCGGAACTGCTAGATACCTGCAGCAAAGCCCTTATAGTTTTGCATCGTACAAATACTGCTTATTCTCTCTACCGCTTGAATCAGCAGTTCTTAAGTAGATATTTGTCCACCAGTTTTTAAAACGATGTTCACAAATTGAAGATGCGCAGCGATATATGGATACCCTTAGTCTGTGTCAAACATACTATTGAGAGGTGAACATTAAACTACATCGTCCCATTTAACGTATCGAAGTTTACCCCCATATTTCCGTCACCCCTCGGCGTACAACCAAACTATTAACGTGACATCATGGCCCCCGTTCACCCCAAACAACGTGTGTCTAAACCATTTTCTTCTATCTTTACAAGTGAGCGATTTACTAAGGTGGCCTGTTTTAAATACCTCGCCCGGTGTGTGCGAGTGTATATATATATATGTATGTGTGTGTGTATCTGGCATCTCGTTTCTTTCCCTTTGTTTCGGA
This sequence comes from Dryococelus australis, assembly GCA_029891345.1. Taxonomy (NCBI): domain Eukaryota; kingdom Metazoa; phylum Arthropoda; class Insecta; order Phasmatodea; family Phasmatidae; genus Dryococelus; species Dryococelus australis. The sequence continues at coordinate 104,124,810 of CM057004.1, forward strand.
ACCATTTAGAAGACGCTGAGTAACTACACTAGTTTCAAGGGCGGTGAGCAGACGGGAAATTTGGAGTACATGATGATGACAAAGTGTAATCGCTAATGCATACAAAGGTAAAATGATTATTTTTGAGAGTTAAATGCAGTAATTTTCAATTTCTTTTCTTTCAAGCTGCGTATTTGCAATTGTAGGGAAAGCTTGCCATACAATTTCATTTTGCAATGTTGTACACACTGCGCGTCGTGCCGCAGGACTCGACGAAAATATAAATAATTTCTAATCCAAAATTGCTAGTCGGACGTCAGAATTGTCGAGCTTACGTCAGATCTATCTTGTATTTCATTTTCTTTTCAGTTTTAAGTGTCGTGTCCGAGCTGTCATGTCGTGCTTGTCGGGGTTATGTGATTACGGCATGAAATGAAGTACCATGCTACAAGAATGCAACTAGGAGTGAATTAATAAGAATTTAGTTTTTTTTTTTGTCTGTAAATCTTAATTTACCAGAAATTTTCTGGCTAGTAAAAATATTTTACAAAAACCCAGTGTGTGTGTGTGTGTTTGTGTGTGTGTTTGTGTTTGTGTTTGTGTGTGTGTTTGTGTGTGTGCGTGCGCGGTTTTTTTTTTAAGCGATGCCGTGAAATGTGGCAGAGACTCGGTCGGTCCCACACTAAACGGCTGCATTAACAAGAACGAGAAAAAGGGGGGGGGGGGGGTCGGAATAATAAATTGCATGTAGGTCGATACTTTTCATTTCTGTTGTCAATAGTTATCGATACTTGGAAACATCCCCCGCCGCACTGCTTATGCGCGGCTGGGAACTCGCTATCAGAGTATTTGATAATACAGAGGTGAAATCGCCGGTTATTCTAAGAGCTCCAGCCGCACCCGCCACCAAGATGGCGCCACTAACCGGCACCGTGTTGGATCGCCGTTCGCCAACCAGCAGCGTCTGGAACCTAATCGCCCGCCGGGACCTTAGCCACACTGAGAGAAAAACAAACTAAATATTTGTTTGTGTAGGGCCAAATATATATTTAGTTGCCCTAACAAAATTATAGTTTTAAATAAACAAAGTCTCTGCGTTGGGGAGAAAAAAAAAGGCTGTCAACTAAATATTTTGTAGAATCAACTGTACATATTTGTTTGGCCACTCATTTGGCTGCCTTCTTTCGAAGATACAGCTTGAGAGTTTGTTTGTATTGAGTTTGTATTTTTGTGACAGTTAATATAGTAACCGTGTTTGTTAGTGCATGCTTAACAATCTTATAAACACATTAATAGAACAGTGCAACAAGAAACTGACAAGTAAAATTGTAAAACATGAAATATTTGTTTGCACACGTTGCCCAATATTTGCAATATATGTATTTAAAAGTTTTCCAGCGTCATCAGTTATCACATTAGCTGAGATTACTAAGGAGTAGCGCTTGGACGCAGGTGATCGAAGTTCGAAACTCGCTCGAGCTTGTAAATTTTTTTTTTTTTGGCCCAAACTGCTTAATGTACTTGTAGCCAAACAAACCTTTAGTTGCACCAACCAAATCTTATTGTTTGGGACAACCAAACGAGAACAGCAAAATAATTTGATTTCAGCAACAAAATATTTCAATGCCTCTATATAGACAAGTAAAATTGGTTGCACCACACAAATCTTGTTTAATTCAACAAAATTGACTCGAGAGTCAAGGTCTAGAGCTACATTAAAATATATTTATCGACTATTATTCTAAAAGGTCTTCAAAAAGTGCTCACTTTACCGTAAATAGCACATATATATATATATATATATATATATATATATATATATATATATATATATATATATATATATATATATATATATATATATATGCTTGTATATGCATGTATATTTTATATGAATGTGTGTGTGTGTGTGTTTGTGTGTGTTAGTGACAGAATCACATATATAAGTCACAGATATTTGTGTGTCACAGTAACAGTTGTCACAAACAGGCTACTGGAAAATATCGTTGGAGCTCACCTGCAGGTATAACTGTGAATGTGAGCGGCTAGTGCGTGTATGTGTGGTTGTACAGGGCGGCAGGTGAAGACGAGAAGACAGTGCAGGGGTGTCGGGTGTCTGGGGCCGGGCCGGTTGTATGTGCATGTCGCCACCCTGCTAGCGCTAGCCGCAACACGAGATAAGGCAGGAGCGCATGTGCACCTCCGCTGGGAAACAGCGCACCTCGGCAGATATGCGAGCCCGCTGCCCCAGGGGTGCACAAGGCCTAGCCTCACCTCGCCTTGCTAATTAACCTCCCTACCTGGCGACCGCGATGCAGTCAGGCCACTGCCCACCGGCTGCCAGTTGCCACGTTTCAATAGGAAATACCATGCTAAAGGCCCGTCTACAATCGCCGTGACATACGCTAAACGTCGCCATAAGAATACTGGCATGTCTACAATCGACGTTAACCCTTTCACACCTGCTTTAAGTTATGGTGCGGGGTGTTGCAAACAAAAATTTCTATGGTGCGTCAACCCAACACTTGTTTCGTTGTCACAGCCAGTGAGCTGTAGGTTACACGTTTGGCTGTAGTTATATGAATCAGTTATGACCCAGACATGTATGACGGTTGGCGATTCATTCAGTCACAGGTAAGATCACTGGTTATTGAGTTTCGCAGTGGACAGTACATACCAAAAATTACGTAGGCGTGCGTAATGTACACAAATGTATACACTGTGTCTGAATGGGTTAACACGAATTTTAAAAAAGGGTTGTAAGTGTATATATACAAATATTTTTGTTTTTGTTTGAAATGTAAAAAGAACCTTTTGTAAAAAAGTTTCCGCAGACTTAATTAATTGTAAATGCATTTTGCTTTATTTGTAGCCTGTATTGATTTCATGCAACATTGACAAATCAAATACATATGGCGATAGTGGTGCTATCTGTTACCAATCATCATCTGTAACATTTGTTTTCACTTGTTTGTGACGTTTTGAATTCTGAGTGACTGGCGTAAAACGCAAAGACTTGAAAGTTGGCCAACTTCTACCGCGTTGCGTTTTACTTTTAACGTTTAACGTCGGTCGTAGCCAGGACTTCTAACGCGATTGTAGACGGGCCTTAAGGGAATTTCGCCACAGTGCTTTAATTTTAAACTTAGGTTGTTGCAAACAAAACGTAGGCTTATTTTTGTCAAATATTTTGGGAGAAGATCCCCGCTAGCTATGTTCTCAATATAAATTAGACAGTGTGTACTTTTTGTAAAACACAAATTTAGAAAAAAAATCTTGCAAACAGGCTGTACGTGATACGTAAAATCTCCGCTATAGGGAACTTCTCCTTAAATATGCTTGAAGAACGCATTTTTTTTTCAATCGGCTATATTTTAAATTAACGCACGGAGATGAAATTTCCTTAATATGAGATTTTCTATTAAAAATTTGGAACTTCCAGCCAGTAGACAGTGCCCACCACACAGTAAAAAATGTATGTGCTTGTTACAAACAATTCCCTTGGAAATTAGTTGCCAAATATTTCCTCGTATCTCTACAAATATAATTAATATTGTAAATTAACAACACAAAAAAAAAAACAGTTTAATTAGCTCAATATTCATAGGAAACTTGAAATCTACTGGGCTGGCTAGTTATAACTCAATGTTGGTTTCACACATTCCCACTAAGGTTTTGAGAAATTTAGTCTACGTTATTTGCACCGTTACAAATGCATCTCGTAGCGAAGTAGACTCGGCCAGTTTCGTGATTTGGTTGTGACGTAGATGGGTGTTAGTCATAATGAAGTTACGCTGCGACACTCGGTTCTTAGATTGACCCAGTAAAACGGATCGACACGACTGTGTGTTATGGTATTATAGTAATGTATTTCTATAAGTTAGTCAAAGTTATGAAATATAAGTAAGTAAAGAGACTGAAAACCATGGACAGCGAATAAGCGTCACATCGGCCAGATGCATCTATGGAACTATGGTATGGGTACCTATATCCGAATGATCCGACCATTTTATGCCGTAATACTAAAATTATGGTAAACTTCATGCTCATTTACTACTTTTGACATCCCAAGAAGTTTATTTTCTAAAAATTATTACGGAAAATCAGTGTTTCCGTTCTTTTCATGTGTTTGGTTTTTAACATTTTTTTTCCCCAAAGCACTATACGGCACTTATTTATTTTGTTGTCGTAGACAAGAAGGCAGCGTTCAATTAACTTTCCCATTGTATTCGGAAAATCACTTGTATTCGTTGGTGCACGAGAAAAATGTATAGCATATATTATCTCGGCTCCTATTGTTTCGTTAGCACATTTTATCTAAACATTGCGGAAGACCGCCAAATTTAAGCTCATGACTTGTCTTGCTCGTTAACGATCTCTGGAAATATGTAGTTGGTAGTACGGGAAACATTTGCGAGTTCGTTCACCTGCTAGCTACGCTTTTTCCGCAGGCCGTGGCCGTTGTTCATGGTTCGCTGTCTTTGTCCGAGTTCATCTAATGCTTTGACTAGTTTGCGTCTTATAGGCCTTTTTTTCGGGCTTTTTATAGACTGAGATCCCTCAAGAAAAACATAACTTCACTGATGTACCCTGTAAAAAAAATCCTTCATTTTACGGCAAAGTACTGATAAGAATTTATCCATAGGTGTCCGTAAATTCTCCGTAAAATTACAGAAACATTTATTAAAAAAAAAAAAAAAAACAATTTCCGTAAAATTCACGGAACCTATCTTTTCAATACTTTCCTAGTTGTCTGCACTTTATTTTTATAATAAAAGGAGTTAATTTTAAAAGAATTTTTTTTCTCGTTATGGGTATTTTACTGTGCGTAAAAATATATTTTAAAAAGTTAAAAAAATATATATATATATTTGAGCAGATTTGAATCAGTCAAAAAATTACATTTCACGACTAGGCCTATATTCACTCACCAACAACTCTGACAATATAATGTCTCTGCTATAACTTTGGTATTCCTAGTAAAGTCACATAAACGACTGTTGCTACTGTTTAATGTTTAAAATAATAGGCCTGAGTGAAGTTGACCAAACTGGCGCGGAAACGATAATGTTCTTGGTACAGTGTTCCTGTAGACTCGGCATTGTCCGTCCCCGAAACCCGAGGCTATAGGAAACACGTAGGTAGCCACTTCGTTTCCGTATATTCAGTGTACATTTCCCTAAATATACGGGAATTCTTAACTGTGTGGTAGCATAAAAAATGTTAAGTACAGCTGTGTGAAGTCTCGTCTTGTGCCACATTAATCCGGGAGTGGAGTGGAAAGGTTTTGGACATCTCTGAACGAGATCTTGAGAGGCGATATTAACCCGGAAACCATTCCAGTCTCACTGAGTACTCGACTTTTTTAATGGCTGCAATTTAATGATCATGTAGCTCCATTACCAGAAGAAATTCACGTCAAAATTATTTAAAATTCAGAGCAAAATTTCCGTGTAAACCTTACGTTAACACAGAAATGTATTTTGAAAACACATGGGCTTGCTGAACTAATTTTTAAACTTCTGGATTTTTTTTTTATCGTGGACAAGCTGTATCATTTTGTCGGCGGATTTTGTCCCGCAGAATACTTTGAAATTAAAATAAAAAAGGAATGAACGAGTTGGTGCAAGGTTTCTGCTGCAAAAAAATTTACGTTCCTTTTTTTTTTTTTTTTTGGTGTTGCAATCCAATAAAATATATCAGAATTTTGGGATCTGCTGTATTACTATCTAATATTGTGCCTACGCTACCTGAAGTTAGCGTACTTGGAAGCTGAAGTCTGTCATTTTGGGTTGATGTTTATTACTGCAAGGTTCTTACATTTTCCCCCGAGTATTTCATAATGTTAGGTAATGTGCTGTTTCTCTCAGCATTAAGACAGCTTAAAAATAAGCAATGAAAAAAAAAATGTTTTGTAATGAGCACTTTTAAAAGTCCTGCTTAAGATATACTATCACGGCACGTTGTGCATTCTTCCATCATATGTAATATTAACATTGCCATGGGCCTCAGCACGTTATTCATTCGTCAGTCAAGCGAAACAATGAATACACGCTTGAGACGAGGCTAGGGCTGCTGTGGACTTTCAAAATGTCACGCACTTTAGAAACGCATTTTTTAAACACTACAAAACGGCTAAAAACAACAGCTTTCTCAAAGCGCTGTAGTTCAAATTATACCTGCGCATCAGATATAGGCTGTTCACGGTAAAGTGAGCACTTTTGAAAGCCCTCTCATTTGGAATAATAGTCAATAAATGTATTTTATATAAGCCCTAGACGTTAATATTCAAGTGTGATGGAGAATACACACTTTGTTTATTACTTACGTGGCAATATTTATTTAAAAAAGATTGTTAAAGTATACAAAACGGCTGAAAGGCTATGCACTGAACCTTCCTGCAGATATTCCACCGATAAAATAATACTGTCACTGTTGAAAGTTCCATACGTACTCCAGGCCAGTTCAAAGCGTTGCGCTTAGAGGCGATGGCGCACTTGAACCGTGTGGCAGTCTCGTCCTTATCGCTCCCGTGCTTCTCGATCTCAAACGCGGAAAAAATCTCCGCGTGGGCGGACGCCTTCTGCTTGCCCTTAGTCGGTTTAGGCTGTTCACGGTAAAATGAGCACTTTTGAAAGCCCTGCTTAAGATCTGCTTGCACATTGTGTATTCTTCCGCCTTATACAAACTTAACATTGCCATGGGCCTCGTCACTTATTCATGCGTCGGTCAAGTGAAACTGTGAAATTGGTACAGATGAAAATGTTTTGCAAATCTGCCCGTTTTTACGCTTCGATGCATTAAAAAATCAGAAAGTGAAAGAAATGATTTAAATCATCACAAATGGTTACTTGACACTTTTTATTCGACGTTAAGATATGAAACTACTTTCCATTCATCGTTACCAACTTTACTGACCGCATGTCATACTCAGTTCGCCCGGTGAAATATATACAGGCACGGTCAGTGATTATTTTCTAAGGTTGTTATCAGAAGTGCTTACTTTATCGTGAACGCCTTTTACCAACGTTACTGGGCGCATGGCGGCCAGTCTGCCCGTTAAAATCAATGTTTTAAATGTTGATTTCGTAAGTTCTCAATTAACCGTGAACAACCTATAGAAAAGTCCTAAGTTTACATGTGATCTGCTTTTCTGTGTTTGGTTCGAACTGCCTGCATGACCTTAAATCTGCTGCGTTGATTAGAAAGAATGAAGTATGGGGGAGGGTGAAAGAGCGTATTTCCCCCCTTTAGATGATAATATTCTTTCTCGTCCTCTGGTGTACTAAAATTCTATCTCCTACTTCATTAATTGCATGCTGTTTCGCAATTATTTTCCGCTCCCCCCCCCCCTCTTTCATTGTTTGCGTTAGGTTAGCTAGTTACGGTAGATAATCGTCGCCCCAATCGCGGCCATGTTTGCCCAATTCCAGTAAAGCCTTGATGCACATGCCCTGTTGTTACAATATTTCCTGCACGCCTAGGCGTTTGGGGTTCTGCTTTAGGTCCTATCCCTACTTCGCCTCTTTAAAAAGGGGCCGGGGTGATGTAGTGGCTAGACTGCTCGCCTCCCACCAAGGCGGGGTCGCCCCCCACTCCCCCTCCCCGACCCGGATTTTCTCATGTGTGAATCGTGCTGAACGATGCCGCTGATCGTCGGGTTTTCTCGGGGATCTCCATTTACCTCGCCCTTTCATTCTGTCTTCGCTCCACACTCACCTCGCTTCACCCTCATCGGCTCTCAAAACCACAATGTTAAGAGCACCCCAAATCTCTCCACTCCTCTAAAAATACGTTTTACTTAAGTTTGCTTAGCAGTATACAAGTTAAGTATATGTTTTATACCTTATTACAGAACAACAAATGTGGCCCAAATCCACTATTCATGAAACGTAACCAAAACTAATATTTCAAAGTAATATATTTTTTCATAGAAATAATTTTTCTTAGTTATATAATATGGTACCAATCGAACCCTCTTACATAATCAATGTACTCACTCTATGGAATTAAGTAAATAAAAAACAAAAATTAAATTAAATCTGCTACACCACAATTTTTATATATTTTAAGCTACAAACTTGTATTGCAAAACAGTTTGTAGCTGTATTGAAAATATATGTTCCACCACCTTCCATACGAACATGCGTATGCCTGTTTCCAATCAACACAGCGGGCTCTTGGAACGCAGGGACGTGGTGTTTGGCAGACTGTAAGGATCAGTTTCGGGCGTGGTCGGGCGCTGCGGTTGGCTGTTGGGCGCCAGCCAGGCGCTGGGCTTCGAGCAGGCGGGTCGCCGACGCTCCTGAGAACTCGCCGTCGACGCCTCAGCCAATGTCTTGTCGCCCTGGGGCGCGGGTTGCACTCCCCGGGAGTTCAACACTGCGCATCAAGAGTTGTGTTCCGTTGCCTGCGTCAACGCAGTTGCTGGAGTGGAGTTGTCAGAGTTGAGAGATTTTGGCGGGCCTTAACAACTATAGGCTGTTTACGATGAAGTGAGCACTGTTGAAAACCCTGCTTAGGATCTACTTGTATGCACGTTGTGTATTTTTTTCCGCCTTATGCAAATTTAGCATTGCCATGGGCCTCGTCACTTTATTCACGTGTCAGTCAGGTGAAACTGTGATATTATTGTAAAATAAAACATTTTACTAATCTGGTCATTTTTATCGATGCATTAAAAAAAAACAGAAAGCGTAAGAAATAAATTAAGTTACCAAAAATGGTTACCTAACACTTTTTATTCGACGTTAAGATATGGAACTACTTTCCATCAATCGTTACCAGTTTTACTCGGTGCATGTCACTTAGTGCGCCCGTTAAAATATATGACGTTAGTAGCAGTGGCGGTTTTCGGCTGTTGATTTCAAAAGTGCTCACTTTATCGTGAACAGTTCTAAGTAATAAAAACGTCGCCATTAGTGGCTATGGTTAGAAAAACAAAAGAGTGCGATATGTTTGCGTAATAACTATGCGAGGAACTCGTTGCAAAATTTTAGTAATTTTTGGGCGATTGTTGTAAACTGAGCACTTTTAAAAGCGCTGCTAGGGTACTACTTGTATGCACAGTGTATATTATTCCACCATATATGAAATTAACATTGCCATGGGTCTGGTCGCTTTACTCTTCCGTCAGTCAATTGACACCGTAAAATTATTAGAAAATATGTTTTTCATATTGATTTATTTTTACACTTGTGTGCATTGAAAACAACGGAAAGAAAAATAAATAATAATGAAACGCACAGACTTTTTCCTAAAACTTTTCATTCAATATAAAGGCACGGAACTATTTTCCTTCCGTTATTGCCAACTTTATTAGGGCGCATGCCAGTCAGTGGGCCCATTTAAATATATTTGCAGTTAGGGCCAGATACATTTTTCAAAGGTTGATTCCAAAAGTGCTCAATTAACAGCTTGTTTTCTGCACACATTTACCGGCAACTAAGACAAATTATAAGTGAGTCACCTATGTCCACTACTGCAAGAACACTGGTTCTGTTGGTGCCTGTGTTAGAACTCACTATCGTCCTATTGGTCCATACCACACTGGACACTACCCTGTACTTTACAGCGTTCATTATTGGCCGGTCATCAACCAATGGAGAGTCAAGCTGATTATTACTCAATCAGATACCCTTTATCGTATAAAAGGATTTACAATCAAACATGTCCCTATGTGTGTGTATAAAAAATCTTATCGTTAGCACTATCATTGTTACTGCGCTATCGTTTTCTTATCATAGACTAAAGATGAGCTAGACTGCTGATTCGTCATCTGCGCATGTACCCAACATTGACGTACCCCAAAGGAACACAACTGTCAAAGTCACATGGTCAGCAGCAATATGTGTTTGTTTATATCTTAATTTTTAAATGATAAGTACTATTATATGAATACAGTACCTTTATTGATTTGAATTTAATCAAACTGCATTGCAAATTGGTTAGAGGAAGTATACATACTTCTCTAAGCACTTGTTTACAAATCAGTTTAATAACCTAAAATCCAAACCACACCATTTTCGCTGGACGCGTTGGCAGAAGAGAAAGGTTCAATGTTGGAACACGGAGATAGGTTGTGCGCAGCCAGCGAGATCGGTCTACCTCATCTTTAATTTATGGTTCTTATGAGATTGTGGCGGAAATACCGTCACTGCACGTCTGTGAAAAATTTACACCTTTACCAATAAGTATAAAACACTCCTAAAATTAATTAGTGGGTCCGATCACGTCGCCTTTTCCCTCGGAAAAAAGTACTTACTGTGTTCGCCTGGTAACCTGTTGAATTGTGCATAGTACGACCCGTTACGCACGAACTTCAACACACGTTGTTTTGAGGTTTAAAACTTTTCGACGTGGTTTAAGACACTAATAAAATAGAACTGCAATGTTTTTGTCAGCTCCACGTCACTACAAAACACTTAAAAAATATCTGAGGTACCGTGCCAAATTTTCACGTGCAGCAACACCGAGGCCTGGCGAAAGAGTGTGCACCAGACTAATGTTTCAGTGTTTCGTCGCGGGAGCGCAGCACAGCCGGTGACCACCTTGGTAAACCGCTTGGGACGAAGCGTGCGCCGACGAAAACGTGACGTTTTGTTACGTTACTTCCGGCATCTTGGTCAAGAGGTCGAAAGTTGAGGGCAATATTGTGATCTGATTAGATGGCAAAACAGCTTTTGAGGGAGAAAATTAAATTGATTGGTAGCGCAAGAGGGCGGTGCGGTGTATTTAATGCCGGCCCACGCTGCTCTCTGGGTCAGTTCAGCGACCTCGAGGGAGGAAGCTTCTACCATGAGATAAGTACCTTATTTGGAATCACCAATGTAAACTCCTAAAGCAAACAGGTCACTTGGACGTTAGGCAGGGGCCATGATGGCCGTAAAATTATTTAAAGTTCTAAAAATTTGCGAAATGTTGGCCTTTTAGCCCAAAATCTAATACTGTTACTTTTTGTAACCAAGTTTTATTGGCTGTGTCGTCACCAAGACGTAACGTGGGGGTAAAGACTAGAAACCACTGGTAAACATTTGTAAACTATTGCAAACCTAGGAAAACAGTCGTAATTTTTGTAAACGCTTGTCAATAATCACTTGATAATTGTCTCAGCCTCTGGTATTAAACAGGAGCGATGCGAAACTCTTTGTTTTTATGACTTTTAAGTAGAAACTTTACGAAGTTTATTAGGGCTTATCCAAAAAAATCTAATTTGCTCATGGGGTTAAGGCTGGCGTTGCTTGGCAGTTGCTCCCATCCACGTGGGATTGTAAGTAAATTAAAACTTAACTATTGTTTGATGCCCAGTAATGTGTTACTCAAAATGGGGATTTTAATTCCTACTGTATAATGTAATAATTTCAATGGCAAATGTAGGTGTAACAGAAATATAGCAGCCATTTATAATTAGGGTTAATGGAAGTCACCTGCAGTTTGTATTTGCCTTTTAATATGGCCGGTAAGGAGCCTAAATATAACCTGTATAAGTATTAGCTGAATACCAGCGAATGTATTGGTGTCTGGATTTGGTTACATTTTATTTTGTATTGTGGCAATCGGGGTTTTACGTAGATGCATTTTAAATATAAAATTGTCGTATATGGAAAAGGAAAAGAATGTTCCCCGTTAATCTGAAATGTAAGGAATTAACCAAAGAAGTTTATTGTGTAAAATATTTTGTGCAAGAAATGTAAATGAAAGAAAAAAATTGAAAGAAATATTTATAATCAAAATAAACATTGCCACACTTCTTTGTTTCTATTACAGATCGTTGCAAACATTTAACTACCCTTACACTCTACAGAAAAATGTTTTTTGCATGGCTTTTGTCATTCTTAATGTTCTGATTGGTTTTTGCTAGGATTTATGCAAAACCTTACTTGCAACGCCCTTGGTTTTAGGACGCAGCAAGGCCAGAAGATTATATCAAACACTAGCCGAACAAAGACAACACAGCCATGCGAGTTTTGATGAATTTTCAAATTAGATTCGCTCGAGCTACACTCGAGCATAGTATGTAAAGTGTCAACTGTGAACAGTCTATACAAGGGCTGTTCCAAAATTTCGTGAACACAGATCACTATTAGGATTCTTAGTCAGTATGAACTTTTCGCCAATACCTTTGCTTCTCCAACACGTATTGTAAACAGTTTTTTATTTATTTTATTTTTTTAGAATCGGTGTAAAATAATGTGCAGCAACTTGCACTCTCTGTTTCGTGCCAAATCCTTTCTCTTAACTACTTGTTAGTGTCGGGAAAACCCAGCTATCACAGGGTAGGAATTTCTTAAAAAGCAGTAGCTGAAGTCCCTGTGATAATTAGTGTTTCTTCTGCTTCTAACTAGACTGCAGTCTTTGCTTCATATTTGGCGTAGTATGGTGTGCGTCGCATCGATTCTACGATGATCGTATAAGAGTGTCGATACATAAGCTGTGCACAGGTTATTTTGCTGACTCGAGAAATCGTTAGGTTTACGACAGATGAAACGCTAATGCACGATGACTGTGAAAGCACAGACTCGGAACTACTGGTCGTGATGTACGCTGCGGCAATTTGATTTGCCAATGCCTAATTCGTTAGTAATAGCCGGAGTAGTTTTACAGACTAGTTCTTTTCCTCAATTGATATTGTCGCACTCACATGGTGGCGCCTTACGGTCTACGGTTGTGTTGGGATAAGCGGCGGTAGACGAAACATTGCGCCGCTGGCGGCTTAGAACGCGGGTAAGAGAGGCGTGGAGGCGGTAACAAGTAACTTGTTTTGTAACTTCTGGCTCGTGGTTTGTCGACTCATTTGTTACGTTCGTTCCATTTGCGCTTCCTTTAAACTTTACGTACTTGCTCTGCAGGCAGGCGGGATTGCTGCACCGCAAATAAGTTGCGTGAATTTATTCTTACTCTGTGTGTGGGAGAATAATCTCTGCTTTGTTTCAATTACGCCTCGCGTGTGTTTGTGGCGCCTTTTGACGTGAATGCGTCTTTAAATTAGCGACCATAGTGGGAGGCAACCAGAAAATCCGATGATAAAATCGGGTGACACAGGTTGGCGTTGCAGCTCCGAATCCATCGTCTACATTCAAAATTCAACTAACACCACTCGGTTGCCAAAGGATCAAAGAAAATGTCACGTTGAGTGAGGACAGCGATGCATCGTGCGCAGTGTGGGAATTGGGGAAGGGGGGGGGGGGGGGGTCAATTTTAGGTTCGTTTCGCTGCGTCTCATAACTTCCGCGTAGTATAACTTTTGACTAGGAGAAGCTACGACGCTCGTTCAAGTTTCAATCGACAGCCTTCGTCAAGATCGATCGATTGCGCGTATAAAAACATTTGTGTGGCTTGGTTATGGTGAAATTGTATGAGTTTAATGTAAAAAATTAAGAAAACTTACCAAAATGTCGGCCAATACTCGTCGAAAAGCCAAGTCGAAATACAGAAATCGTATACGGTTTGGAAAGAGCATCTCAAAGCAATCTTGTGATACCCATAAAACCCCATATTATCGAGTGAAGCGGCGCCGGGGACGTAAAAAAAAAAATATATCAAGACGTCCGTGCGCGTCAACGTAGACGTATTCTCGCAAAACCAACGGCCGTGTCCCCAACACAGCCACGTGCAATCTTTTCAAAGCGCTCTATCTCAAAATATACGCGTCAAATATGTACATATCTACAGGCTGTATTCAAGGAAACTGAGCATTTTTGAGGTCCTATGTAATTTCTCCTTTCGGCCGTTTTCTTTTTTATCATTTAACCAACTTTTTAAATAAATATTGCCATGTAAGTAATAAACACAGTGTGTAAATTCCACTGCACTCGGAAGTTTAACGTGTAAGGCTAAAATTGAATACATTTATTGACTATTATTCTAAATGAGAGGGCTTTCAAAAATGCTCACTTTACCGTGAATAGCCTGTATTCGAGGGCACTTCAATGAGCCTTCCTACGGACTTTCAACCAATAAAATAATAGGGTCGTAGCTGCATGTACCACGCAGTGCGACGAGAATATGCACGCCAGTTCAGAGCCTTGCGCTTTGCGGCGATGCGGCACTTCACGAGGCCTGACAGTGTCGCCCTTATCGCCCCTCCCCCCTCCCCCCGATCTTCGCGGCCTCAAACGCGGAGAAAAGCCCCAGGTAGGCGGGGTCCTTAAGGATATTGAAGTCTTAGCATGTTTGGAACTCTCTTCGCGAAAAAACCGGTGGCCCTGACTAGAAATAATAGAACATTGCGTAGGACACTGCGCGCTTTGAGCTGGCGTCTCAATAGCCCAACGAACACGACACGATAGACAGATGTGACGTCAGAGCTCCACGGAATTCCATATAGAATTTTATTTACTGTTATAATCCATTCACGGTTACTTCAACCTTTTCTGAAGCCCTGCTAAAGTTCTACTTCCAGGATATTCTTCCGCCTCGTGCAAACTAAGCTTAACTAAGCCTGGAGAATTACACCAGAGGGACAACGCACTGAATTCGTGCGCACTCAGCTGTAACAGTATTTTGTATAAGAACTATTTCTCACGAGGCCCTACCAACATACCTATTTTCTCTCTTTCTTTTATTCAAATTGTTTATAAGTAAAGCATTATAATTTATAGGTAGGCCTAAAATATGAATAACATTTCAATTTAACAGAAGGAAAAAAAAAAACTTTGATGAACACAACTATAAAACGCTTGGGATGCATGCCGTTATTAGGCAATAACTAAACACGTCATGTATGGGGTGATTTTTCAAAGGTTTAATTAAAAAAGTAACTTTGATGAACACAACTATAAAACGCTTGGGATGCATGCCGTTATTAGGCAATAACTAAACACGTCATACATGGGGTGATTTTTCAAAGGTTTAATTAAAAAAGTAACTTTGATGAACACTACTATAAAACGCTTGGGATGCATGCCGTTATTAGGCAATAACTAAACACGTCATACATGGGGTGATTTTTCAAAGGTTTAATTAAAAAAGTAACTTTGATGAACACTACTATAAAACGCTTGGGATGCATGCCGTTATTAGGCAATAAGTAAACACGTCATACATGGGATGATTTTTCAAAGGTTTAATTAAAAAAGGGTGAAGAAACAGCGAATGGACTATAGTTGGTTGTTGAAAAATTATACAACAGCAAGTTATCTTTATAATATCCAATAGGTATATTTACTTTTTAAAACTAGCGATAAAGCGAATTATTATTTTGCTTTTGGCAATTTTTTTAATTTATACGAGAGACAAAAAAAAAGTATTTAGACACAAACAGGAACATTTTTTGGCGGCAAGTTAATCAGTTATTACAGTAGGAAAATATGCACGAAATGTTGTTTTCTAATGTTTTATTTACATTTTGTGCTCTGCCCGACGAATCCGACACGACGGGAAGTGGAAATAGAATCAACTTTTGTTGAACTGTCGGGGCTGCGATTTTGTCGTACTGACGTCACACTGATTGCTTTTCATTGGCTGCTACTCAGATTTCGTCGCGTTGGGTTCGTCGGAGTATTGTGACTCCCAGTGTATGCCGGGATCGCATAGCCACGGCACGACAAAAACCGCAACCACGACCATTTTCAATGTGCCTGCTCGAACTTACTGACGGGGCCCGAATAGAATTTTTCGGATCCATTTAGAAGGCGCTGATTAACTACGCTAGTTTCAAAGGCGGTGGGCAGACGGGAAATTTGTAATACATGATAGTGATAAAGTTTTATAGCTAATGCATAGAAAGGTAAAATTATTATTTATAAGAGTTACATACAATAATTTTCATAATTTGTTTTCTTTTAAGCTACGTATTTCCCAGTGTAGGGAAAGCGTATCATACCATTTAATTCTGCAAAGTTGTGCACTATGTTCGTCGTGCCGCACGACCCCGACGAAGTATAGAAATAATTCCTAATCCAAATTTGCTGGTCGGGCGACAGAATTGTCGGGCGTGCGTCATATGTATGTTGCATTTCATTGGCTGTTCAGTTCTAAGTGTCGGGTCGTGCTGGTCGGGGCTGTGTGATACCTTCATTAGAAGTGCACGCCGCGGGAGCAGGCCCCTTGTCGGGAGAGCGTGTCCTCGCTCGTGATTGGCCGCGGTCGGGGGAGGGGGTGGGGGGAGTGTCCGCAGGGGCTGACGACCGGCCCGCCTGTGTGATTAATGACCCGGGCGCGCCACCCCTGACCTTGTTGTCAGCAAGGACAGTTTCACACGCCCGCCGCTTCTTTGCACCGACTTGCATTGCTTGTGCCTCGTCGCTGCACTTGTCGCTCTCCAGGGGTGTCCACAGCGGCCCTACTGGCCTGTCGCCGGGCAACCAGCGACGCCAGCACGATACTGGGGCCGTGTCCGAACTCTTGCATCCTTGCATACTTCACTTTCCCTTGGCGCCTTGTCGGCTTCGGTGCTAGTCGTTAGCCAGCTAACCACTTTAACTGTTCATGTATTCCGACTAATAATTTTATAATTGCCGAAGGTTTTAGGGCTTAAATAAAGTATTAAATAATATTTAAATTTTATTTTCATTAACATTTATTGTCTTGCATTATTGTATGTAAGTGAAGTTTGGATTTTTTTTTTATATCTTAGCTTCTGTAGGTTAGGAACATAGGCCTGATATGAATTTATTGCTTAGGCCTTTTTCTTTAGGTTAAACTTGCGATAATTGTTTACTCGGTTCAAAAGTAATTATGTTGTCGTATTAAACTTTAAATCAAATGATTATGTCGAGAATTGTTACCTACAAATTGCTTCTCAAAATGGCGGCACATATTCCGCAAGTATGCGAGAAGTAATACAACTTCGTTTACTTGTACTTGCATACTCCACTTACGACGTCACTTTCGGGGACAGGTACGTGAAAGTACGTACTTCAAGCGAATTCGGACACATCCTTAATCCTGATGCAGACGGACATCTTTTGTGAACAAGAAGGTGAACACACTATTGTATTCAAGCCCCGTGTACATACTGTACACACAGTAGTAGTATATAGGCTGTTCACGGTAAAATGAGCACTTTTGAAAGCTCTGCTTAAGATCTACTCGTATTCAGGCTGTGCGTTCTTCCGCCGTATGTAAAATCGTCGTTACCATGGGCCTCATCGCTTTCTTCATGCGTCGGTCAACTGAAGTTGTAAAATTATTAGAAATGTAAATATTTTATAAATCTGCTGATTTCTACACTTCGCACATAAAAAAAAACCGAAAACGATATAAATAATCACAAATGGTTACTTGGCACTTTTTATTCGACGTTAAAATATTGAACTACTGTCCCCTCCCGTTACAAACTTTACTGGGCGCATCTCACTCAGGGCGACCTTTAAAATCTATGCAGGTATAAAGCAATGACGTTTTTCTGGAGTTGATTTCAAAAGTGCTGACTTTAGTGTGATCAACCTTTACTTATTTGTTGCAGAATGCCAGCCACTCATTTCCACCTCAACACACACAGATTTTGCAAACTTAATATCAGCATAACTAAATGTATGGAAACTACATAAACTTATACAACGCAAATGTAAACAAACTAATTGCACAAGAAGGTGAACGGAAAATAGAACAGTCTCTAAATGATTCTAGTTAGCAAGCAAGCCCTTGAATGCTACCCACTTGCAAACAAGTTAGCCAGTCATACATGATGCAAGTTGATTTGAACGAGAAAGGTCTACACCTGTACAAGAAAGTGAACCGTGTGTAACTGGCTTTAAGGTTTCGCCTGCCTGCCACGTGAATTGCGTTGCAGTGTTTTCGAAATCCTGTTGGTTTTTTACGAAGCATTAGGTCTGTAGGTTTCCCCTAAGTTGGCGGAATGCGCAAAATCAACGTAAAGGCTGTTCACGATAAAGTGAGCACTTTAGAAACGAACCTTAGGAATAAGTCACTGCCCCTGCATGCATATATTTTAATGGGCGCACTAAGTGACATTCGCCCAATAGAGTTGGTAACGATGGATGGAAAGTAGTTCCATATTTCAACGTCGAGTAAAAAGTGCGAGGTAACCATTTATGGTAACTTAAAATTATTTCTTTCGCTTCCTTGTTTTTTTAATGCACTTAAGAATAACATTGGCAGATTTGTAAACTATTTTCTTTCTTAATGATTTCACAGCCTCATTTGACCGACGCGTGACTAAAGTGATGAGGTTCATGGCAGTGTTTATTTTACATAAGGCGGAAGAATACGCAACTTGTATACAAGTAGATCTTAAGCTGGGCTTTCAAAAGTGATCATTCAACCGTGAACAGCCTATACCTATTCAACGTTTGTGTACCTATGAAAAGAGTTGAGTTGAGAGAGATTTGTGAGGCTCTTAACAACGAGGTCCTGAGAGCTAATGAGGGTGAAATGAAGTGAGAATGGGAGCAACGCCGGAATGCAAGGGCGGGGGGAACTGGTGACACCCGAGAAAACCCGCCGAACAGCGGCAGCGTCCAGTACGATTCCCACGTATCAAAATCCGGAGTCACGCGGCCGGTGATTGAACACCATTTTGCCGTGGTGGAAGGCGAGCAGTCTAACTGCTGAGCCACCGCGGCCCCTACCTACTTAAAGACACTACACACTACACGAGGACGGAATGGTACTCGTCTACTTTGTGACCACATACTGCATACAACGGACTGCCTGCAGACCTGCCAGCCAGTCCGCCCCACGTCACGTTAATGCACTGTTAAAATTTTCCGTATATTTACGGAAATATTTACGAAAATGCACAGTAAATATACGGAAACGCAATCCGTAATGACGAAAAAAGGAGTTAGGTGCGTAAATACAAAATGCGGAAAATCTCGGTATTTCCTATAACTTCGGGTTTAGGACATGAACAATGCCGAGTCTACGCTAAACTTTCTTCAGAAAACCAGAAAATTATCGTTTCTGGGCAGCCAAGGTTTTCCATGTCACCAAGACCTGTTCTTTCAAACTTTACAAAGTAGCAACAGGCGTATGTAACACTTAGCAACACTTAAAATACACTAACTGTAACATAAACTAGAAAAGTTGATTGTGTGACCAATATACACTATCTATCAAATAGTAATTGGGCACCTGTGAAGACAGGTAATTCAGTACGTCAGTTGACTTGTGTTTCACGGCCTTCGGCGTAGGACCGCTGGTGTTTGTCCGTGGTAGCATGAACACAGAGGCCTATTGTAACATTCTGGATAATGAAATTCTCCCAACATTGTGGCGTTTTTACGGCATGGACCCGTGTTACTTCCAGGATGACAATCCCAGGTGCCATGTTTCAAGGGCTACTATGCAGTGGTACGCCGACAACAATGTTCGCTGATTGGACTGGCCCGTCCAGAGCCCCGACCTCAACCCTATAGAACATCTTTGGGACGAATTGGATCGTCGGGTGAGGGCTCGTCAGGCGCGGCCAAAATCCATTGCTCTACTCGTGGAATGGTTGCAAGAGGAATGGTGACGAATCCCCGTGGATGTCCTGCAAACACTCGTAGGGAGCATGTCAGACAGGGTAGCTGCTGTTATAGCCGCAAGAGGTGGCCCTACGAGATTCTAACGGGGTGACAACCACCGAGCAAACATTGTGGATAGGTGCCCAATTACTTTGTGGTAGATAGTGTAGAAACTCAAAAGTTATATCAGATTCACCGCGTGAGCATTGGAGATACGTGGTTAGGGTCGTGAACTTGCAACTTTTTGACGTAAGTGTAACATTTTTTAACTGTTTTAGATATGTTTTTTATACACAGTAGAACACCCACGTAATGAAAATTAAAATAAAATTGATATTAAAAGTTATTTAAACTAGAAGTACAGAAAACTAACTAGGGAATTAACGGAACGGTTCGGTGAATTTTACGGAAAGTTCGTTTGTGGAAATCAATGTGTCTGTAACTATACGGAGAGTTTACGGACACACCTGGATAAATTTTTACCATCACTTTTCCGTTAAAATGAAGGACTTTTTTTTTTTTTTACCGTGTGCCTATAGTTTAATGGAATATCGTAGTTGAGGACGCTCGCACGGAGAAACCGGTTTTGTTGAACAAAACAAAGTTTGTTTGGACACAATCAAATTATTCGTTCATGTAAGGGCAAAGAAATATTTTACTGTTGAAAGCGAATTATTTTGTTCGTATTTGGTTGCCTCAAACTGTAAAATTTGGTTGCTGAAACTAAATATTTGTATGGCTCTACGTACGATAAACAATTCCCGTTGTTATAAAAAAATTGGAAGCATGACTGAGATCGAACGCGGATCATTGAATTCCTTGCCATAGCGGTGTCAGCCAAAAGTTAGGTACGTTTTTAAATACAGAAATTCAGATACAGGACGACGTGTGTGAACAAATATTTCAAATTTTAAAGTATTACTATTTAGTTTCCGGTTGAACTTGTTTTGTCGGTATTTCTATATAATTATTATTAAACATCAATAAATATACTAAGGAGCGCTGTTACTATCAGAATTGTCATAAAAATTACGAACAAACTCTAGAACGGTATTTTCGAGTGAAGTCGGTGAAATGAGTGGCCAAGCAAATATATATGCCTATTTTGTTTCAACTAAGTATTTTTTGGCAGTCTAATTTTTTTTTTTTTTTTCGGTCCAACACAGAGTTTTAATTTATTAAAACGTGTACTTTGTTAGGTAAACCAACTCAGTTTTGCTTCTTTTAAAGTCTTGTTTAATCAATAAAACATTTTTTTTGGGGCCGCTGAATATACATATGTTTGGCCATGTAGAGGCTGTTCACGGTAAACTGAGCACTTTTAAAAGTCCTGCTTAACATCTACTTGTATGGACGTTGTGTATTCTTCCGCCTTATGTAAAATTAAAGTTGCCATGAGCATCGTCACTTTATTCATGCGTCGGTCAAGTAAAGCTGGGAAATTGTTAGAAAAGTAAATATTTTACAGATATGCTAATTTTTACACTTCAGTGCATTGAAAAAAAAAAACAGAAAGCAAAATAAATAATTTAAGTTATTACCATTTTTTACCTAACACTTTTTATTCGACGTTAAGATACGGAACTACTTCCAATCTGTTGTTACCAACTATACTGGACTGGGTCCATGTCACTCAGTGCACCTGCTAAAATGTATGCAGGTAGGAGCAGTGGATTTTTTTCTAAAATTGATTTCAAAAGTGCCCACTTTATTGTGAACAGCCTAAAAATGATTTTATACCTACGTGTCTCGTCCATCTTTCACGATAGCTCTTTCAAACAAAAACACTTTGTCCATCTTTTACCGAGCCACTTCCGTACAAAAAATGTTTGCGAAATGCTTAATACCCTGAAAACCATGGGTAATTTAATATTTATAGACTCGACATAAAAGTAAACTCTCCTTAATTTACTTTTTCTTGCGCTTTTTTTGCACGATTTATCTTTTCAAAGGGCACAGTTTTGTTGCAGATGGCGCATTCTTAATGTCACCGAAAAATGGGCTTCAAGGAAGTTTTATCAACAGATAGTGTAAAATAATATTTATTAATACACGTACATTTTTTTGACAAGTTGTTATTCCTGACTGGTATATGTATATTGAGATATTTATTATTCTACAGATCTGGCAAGGCCTTTACGCCTTTCGCGTTAGTAAAACACAGATGTTTGACGTAAGAGATGTCGGGATGTAAGTGTATCACTCTCGCAAAGTATTCGCCCACGAAGTTGGCATAAACCGTAATCTAGCAACGACCTTTCTTGGTTTTGCTATAATGTTGACCTTCAAGAACACGTCGACGTATTGAAATGTTCACTGTTGGTTTGTGTCGCACGCGTTAACATACTCAGATGTTCATACCTGACACGCCAAGTCTACAGTCTTGAACTGGCAAAAATGATTCGGTTTGAATTGTTGAAAGAAAAGTGGTCACTTAGACTAGTTCGCGGGATTATAGGCTGTTCACAGTAAAGTGTGTACTTTTTAAGGGGCTGCTCAAATTTTCCTTGCAATTAATTTCTAACTTGCCGCCACTTTTTAATATAAACATTGCAATATGACTAATTAACACAGTGTATACATTTCACCACTCTGGAAATTTAACGTCTGAGGCTGCAATAAAATATATTTATTAGGGGTTAATGCATTTTGAAATGGCCTTAAAAAGTGCTCACTTTACCGTGAACGACCCATACCACTGATTTCCACACAGCCGTGCTCTTTCCGCTCACCGATTCCCGCCTAATTTCGTAGATTCAGCAGCAGCCATTCGCCAGATCACTGCATTTGCCCATGGCCTGCATTTCGCTGATCGAATACGCTGATTCGGCACTGCGTCAATGTTGCCGAACAGCTCAGGGCAGTGTGCACGAATGACGCTTCTCCGAGGTTTTTGGTTAAAAACTTTGCATCAGCGATTTCTGTCAGGGGAATGCTACCGTTTGAAAATTCGGCCAATCAGCTGCTGTTGCGCGGGGAATCCTGTGGCCTAAGATGACAGTGCGCATTGATCAGCGGTTCGCCATCGCCCTTCGCATTACGATAATGAAGCGAGAACGCGGCACTCAGTCGTGAATCACCCAAGGAAATTTTATGCACTTTAAAGAATTTCACCACGTCTCTTGTAACAGAACTCGGAGCCCTAGGTCCGCCTTATAAATAAACCAAATGTTCGGATGTTATCTGCGTAAATACAACTTGACATCTAGTGGGAAATTCGCGCCACTGAAGAAAATTCCAATGAGATCCGCCATTTAGGCTATTTACGGTTACTTTAGACTTCTTGAAGCCCGGCTAAGTTCTGCTTCCGGGATATTCCTCCGCCTCGTGGAAACAAAGTTTAACGAAGTATAGAAAATGACACCAAAGAAACACCACACCGAATTCGTGAGCACTCAGTGTAATATTGTTTTCGAAAATAACTTTCTTACCCGGTATTACCAACACACCTTTTTTTCTCCCTGTATTTATCAATACAAATTATTATTGGAAAATTATATTTTATAGACAGTATATGACTAAAAGTTCAATTTAATTAAAAATAAAATTCTTTTATATAAACTCAATTATAAAACGCTCGTAATACGTGACATGTTTAGGATACAACCAGATACTGAAGGTTTGATTAAAAAAAGTATGAAGAAACAGCGAAAATAGACCATACAATGATCTTCAAAAGTGTGATGAAGATGTTTCGGTGGCACGTAACTAGGTCTTGAACCCGGTTCGCCGGGGTGGTCTGTGAAAAGTACGTGAAAATATAACCCCATTGTCTTGCGTACGTTGGCAACGAGACACATTGGCTAGGCGAGGACCACTGTATAAATGAAGTGTGTTACTTCTGCGAATTTACGGAACTTGGATTAAAGTGTTGATGTGCTAATGTTTTCGTGTTAAGCTGCAGTTTAGCTTCAGTTGTAAGTGTGAGTAATGGGTTCCAGCGAGCCCGTATTTTCATAACTTGTTTCATCCGGTGTCGGGCCGTCACAACGTATCGCGCTCCCAAGTTGAATACTGTCGTAATTGCCGTAGCTTAGCTCTGGGGAAAATGTTTCTGATGCGCATTAAGCTTGTCAATTTAATGAGCGTGATAAAAGTCCTATAATTACATTTTTTGTGTGACACATGTATGAAAAGCCGTGCTAGAGAATTTTTTACACAGTTCTTTGGTGAAGTAAGTTGAATAATTTTGTTGTATAGATACGCCACTGTTTTACTGGAGGATGCGAGTATATCCATTCGTTTCGAAGAGGCAGGAGAGTGAGTAGGCGTATCAGTCAGAACCATGTTCGGTGTTCGTTATAATAATAATAATAATAATAATAATAATAATAATAATAATAATATCTAAAGCCTGTTCACGGTAAGGTGAGCACTTTTGAAATCAACCTTAGAAAAAGTCACTGACCTTGTCTGCATGTTACTTTAACGGGCGCACTGAGTAACATACACCCAGTAAAGTTGGTAGCTATGGATGGAAAATAGTTCCATATATTAACGTCGAATAAAAACTGTTAGGTAACAATTTGTGATAACCTGTATTATTAATTTCGCTTCCTGATTGCTTTTAATGCATTGAATTGTAAATATTAGCAGGTTTTTTTTTTAAGTATTTACTTTTCTAATAGTTTTACGGTTTCACTTGACCGACGCTTGAATCAAGTGCTGAGATCCCTTGGAAATGTTAATTTTTACATAAGGCGGAAGGGGAGACAATGTGCATTCAAGTAGATCTTAAGCAGGGCTTTCAAACGTGCCCATTTTACCGTGAAGGTAGCTTATCGGAAGTTAAATTCATTTGACATTTTGCGTAATACTTGATAAAAAATAACGCCACGCTCTAAACTTGAAACATCGATTAATTGAACAACACCGATGCGAAAACCATTGGAAATTGTTCGACCGGTAATCGTAGTCGGATGAATAATTAATATGATGGTCAAATTTCACTGGTTTATTTATGATTGCCACTGAATGTCGAGAATCCCACTTCCATAAGTCACTTTTCCCTCAGTTTATTCGCTTGATTCGCCGATCGTCACTAGCTTATCGACTGACTTTCAGTGAATGTAATTTAACTGATTGATATCACTGATTCGGGTTTAGAGTGCTTCAATAACGTGTTAATTTACGGAAACAATATTCCGCGTTCAAATTCATTTTTGTATATAAGAGCATGTATTGCGAGTAAAATTGTCCTTGTGCCGATTACTAACAAAGAATAGTTAAGAGAACGGAAGTTGGATCGCATGGAGGTCCCTTTGTTGTGGGTCTACTCGTTCTCTGATTGGTTGCATGGAACCCTGGGAACGGGCCTCGTCTCTGATTCGCGACTGCTTGCTGCGGAACGCTCCCTATTGGCTGGCCTGCCCCGGCCCGCAATCATTGGTTGGCCCGACGTTCGAAAAAATACGTTGTAAAAATGTGTGATTTTTTACTGAGAAATAGTTTATAATTTTGCAAATGTTTGTAACAGTGAAAAAAATGTATCTTGTAAAATTACTCGTTTGTGAAACTACAAGAGCCGTGTTTATAATAGTTTGTAGTAGTTTTACAAAGATTTTCTTGGCAACTGGGTTTCCAAGGGTGATTGAGTGAAGAGAAATTGGTGGTTTTTAACAGCGAGGTCTTGAGAGCCGATGAGGGTAATTTAAGTGAATATGGAGCGACGCCGGACTGAAGGGACAGGGGAAACGGGATATCCCTGAGAAAACCCGTTGACTAACTGCATCGTCCGGCACGATTCCCACTTGCGAAAGTCCGGTGACCCGGCCGGAGATTGAACCCGGTTCACCTTGGTGGGAGGCGAGAGTTTTTTTTTTTGTAAAAGTACGGAAAAAAAATCTTGTCAGTGTAACGTTGGCTAAACACCAAAATGACTCTCGGGCCTACGTTGACCCAACGCCCGTTTTATTAGTTGGACACTAACCAATTCCCTCTGAATCTGTAGGAGCGAGTGATCGGAAGCTGGCCTGTGTTCTTGGCTCTGCTTCTGAATGAGACTATATGACCGTCGGCAGACGTATCTTGCGATTTAAAAAAAATTTGCTCGACACCACGTAACTTGTACTGTCGCGGTAATATAGCAGTGGCACGTGAGCTGCATCTCGGTATAGTCTGTTCACGGTGAAAATGAGCATTTTTGAAAATCAACCTTAGGAAAAAGTCACTACTCCTACCTGCATATATTTTAACGGGCGCACTGAGCTACACGGCCCCAGTAAAGTTGGTAACGCTGGAAGGAAAGTAGTTCCATATCTAAATTTCGAATAAAAAGTGTTACGTGACCATTTGTAATAACTGAAATGATTTCTTTCACTTTCTGATTTTTTTAATTGTATCGAAGTGTAAAAATTAACAGAATTGTAAAATATTTTCTTTTCTAGGTTTCACCTGGCAGACGCCTGAATATAGTGATGAGGCCCATGGCAATGTTAATTTTACACGTGGCGGAAGAATACACAACGTGCGTACAAGTTTAATTTATTAGGACTTTCAAATGTGCTCATTTTACCGTTCACAGCCTATATTGAAGTTGATTACAACATATCAGTACAATGCCCCTCAAACTCGTTTTGAAATAACATATCCACTGTAGTAGAACGGATTAATAATAAAAGATATTGAGATAGTACAATGTATTCCAGTTTGTGAAGTGATGTAATAATATTTATTGATGTAAGACATTAGACATTTTATACTACTGTGTGTACTACCAAATGTCACGAAATACACCTTTATTTGGTCTAATAATATTTTACTGCGCATGTAGATCTACAGAAATATTATAAACAGTACCATTTATATAGTCTCGGTTTTATTTATTTAGTGAATATTACTATATAAAAATAACTTACTGTTTAGTATTATTTGTCCATTGTTATAGTCGCCCTTATACAGTTGAGGTGTCGGCCGGGTAAGTACGTCACGCTTCCTTGTCAAAAATTTTATTTGTAGTTGTGTCATACTCTATTACTATTTTTAATTGAAATAAGCAGCATAATTATACGAGTTGCCTTTACTCTCCGTGATTGATATGTCAATATCAAAAGAATAATAAAGCATTTATTATATATTGCCATAACACTTTATACAATATTAATACTTTTGATGTATTTCCTTCTCTTACGCAACTAATAAATTAACTATAAAAAAACCTTTTATTTATAAATTCACTAAAAAGAAGAAAAATAATTTTTAAGTAGTTACAGAATTAGTGGGACTTGCAAGACGTGGTCGAAAAGCCGTAATAAACTTTACTAAAATTATTATGTTCATATCAATTTATATTAAATATATAAAAGCTTGGCGCAATATAGAATGTATACCTCATTTGCGAAATCGTAGTAAGCACATATCATGTGTAAGGCTGTAAACTATTCGCAATATAGACCGTATAACTCATCTGCGCAAGCGTAGTAAGAACATATCTTGTGTAAGGCTGTAAACTATTCGCAACATAGACCGTATAACTCATCTGCGCAAGCGTAGTAAGAACATATCTTGTGTAAGGCTGTAAACTATTCGCAATATAGACCGTATAACTCATCTGCGCAAGCGTAGTAAGAACATATCATGTGTAAGGCTGTAAACAATTCGCAATATAGACTGTATAACTCATCTGCGCAAGCGTAGTAAGAACATATCTTGTGTAAGGCTGTAAACTATTCGCAATATAGACCGTATAACTCATCTGCGCAAGCGTAGTAAGAACATATCTTGTGTAAGGCTCTTAACTATTCGCAATATAGACCGTATAACTCATCTGCGCAAGCGCAGTAAGAACATATCTTGTATAAGGCTCTTAACTATTCGCAATATAGACCGTATAACTCATCTGCGCAAGCGCAGTAAGAACATATATTGTGTAAGGCTCTTAACTATTCGCAATATAGACCGTATAACTCATCTGCGCAAGCGTAGTAAGAACATATCATGTGTAAGGCTGTAAACTATTCGCAATATAGACTGTATAACTCATCTGCGCAAGCGTAGTAAGAACATACCATGTGTAAGGCTGTAAACTATTCGCAATATAGACCGTATAACTCATCTGCGCAAGCGCAGTAAGAACATATATTGTGTAAGGCTCTTAACTATTCGCAATATAGACCGTATAACTCATCTGCGCAAGCGTAGTAAGAACATATCTTGTGTAAGGCTCTTAACTATTCGCAATATAGACCGTATAACTCATCTGCGCAAGCGCAGTAAGAACATATCTTGTGTAAGGCTCTTAACTATTCGCAATATAGACCGTATAACTCATCTGCGCAAGCGTAGTAAGAACATATCTTGTGTAAGGCTCTTAACTATTCGCTCCACAAGTGCACAAATAAAATGTAATTATCCTGACTGGGAATGAAAGCTAGTATCACTTCATCCACTGACAGTCCCACAGAGCTGGAAGGGTTAGGAAAATATTTAATGCCTTGTTCGGGAATCGAAGCCGTAGCAGTCCACAAATACAGAAAAAATTGCTCCATCATAATGGTGTACTTTTGGGTCTGGGCTTTAAAGAATGTGGATTTTAATATACATTGTTTGTGAAATATTCTTCTTGAATATTGTTTGTCTGCAAGACATAGTTGAACAGTCAAAGCATGTTCCTCTTCTATATGATGAGTTTCACGGCGGACATGGTACAGGAGTATTTAGGAAGAGGAGAGTGGAGCACAATCTCCTGTCGGGGGTTTTTTTTTTATCCTCCTCTTCCCTCTTGATATATATATTTTTTTTGTTAGGTTTCCATGGGGCGATGTGTATGGGCCGTGTTAGAGAGGTGCCAACTGCCGGGGTACATTGTCGCCGTAGAGGATTACGCATTATGAAGTTGGCAGCACCCTCGGCCGTATTATCAAGTCCTCAAGCCTATTACGGGCGGGACATCCTTTATCCTCGCTGTCAAGTGCTAGGAAGACCTACGGTAGCCCCCCCCCCCCCCCCCCAAAATCATCACCGGCCTTGTGGTATCCTGATCGTGAAGTGTTAGGCCAGTTTTATACGTGTTTTGGAAACGTTCACTTTAGTAACTATGGTAATATTCTCTTTTTGTTCTCCTATATATGCATAACGTATTTATAACGAATGGATTGAAAAGATTCTAACGAAGGGCCACATGCATAATTGATATGTAAAGGCAGTTTACGGTGAAGTGTGCACTTTTGAAATCAACCTTTGGACAGTGTCACTACTCCTAACTCACACGTATGTTGACGGGCACACTTTGGCCGTGACCCGTTCCCTGCACTGATGCGACCAGCGGCATAGCCGCCAGTTGTTGTTCCGTTACTCCATGCACCATGCGTTTAATGCTGGGCTGGGGAACGGAATAACTTCCATGCTCTATTTTAGGCGCGTAATTTGAGCGTTTTATTTACGAATGGCAAGACATTTACATATACGGCGATGGTAGGTAAACCCGTGATACTGTCGTACGATTTGACAGGATAACCTGTTTACGATTGTCATGTATTATACTTACATTCATTGAATTCACGATATGGGCAAAGAAACAAATATTATGTACACACTACAAAAGTGTTGAAAGTGCGACTTTTTTTTTTTAGGCCACGTGCGTTTCAATAATCACAGTAACAGTTTACAAATACATTATTCACAAAACACGCAAACTTACGTTTAGTTAAATTTCGCAAACTTGTGAAAACGTGTTTTCCTACGGTAATCCTACAAGTTTACTTCACCAAAACACGTTTGTTCGTCAGTAGCGTTATATAATCTAGTTACAGAATCATTAATTAAAATCAACACTGCGCACGTTTCCTAAAACCAACACACTTGTCCTTGGTCGCCGCCGATGCTAACCTCCAATCACGCGCGTTTGTGGCATTTCCCCCCCCCCCCCCACTGTGACGTCAGCGCATGAAGCATTTGTGCTTTTTCCTCGTGCTGGTTATGCGCGAGATTGGCCGGAAGTAGAATGACGTAGGAGGTGCATCGATACGCCTGCGAGGAGAGATCGGAACTACTTCGCTGCGCATATTTCGCATTGTGCGGGTAGCGGAACACGGCCTTCGACTGGCATGCGCCCAGTGAAGTTGGTAACGACGGAAGTAAATTAGTTCCTTGTTTCGACGTGGAACTAAAAGTGTTAGGTAAGCATTTGTGAATACTTGAAAGTATTTCTTTTTCGTTCTGCTTTTTTTTTAATGCTTGTAATCTTCAGAATAAGCAAATTTGTCAAATATTTTGTTTTCTAAACCTAGCACAATTTCACTTGGCCGACGCATGATTAAAATTTTCAGGCTCGTGGCGATGTTATGGCGGAAGGATACACGATGTGCATACAAGTACGTGTTCAGCATGACTTTCAAAAGTGCTCAATTTACCGTGAACAATCTTTACTAGAGTCTAAACCTGTCACTTAAAATATTGAACTTTAAAACAACATTATACACAAAACATAAAATTGACTAAATTTTTACGTTTAGTATTGTTAAAATATTCTCTATTGAAGTCGAAGGTTTTCTCGAAATGAAGTACATACAAGTATGTGTGCGGCCCTTAGAAACTGCACTAGCATTCGACTGAAACGAAGTAGGAAGGAAAGTCACCTGATATAAACCGCCCCCCAGTCCAGTCCAGTTAGCTGGGCCCGAACTTGCAGCCTACGGAATGTGACTGACAAGCTACAACAGTGCATGTCATTTCAAGTATTTAAAACATGCTAACTCGCACAGATGCACACATAAGTCAGATAATACCCAGTAGCTCCACACTCCTATTCTTTCCAACTTTTCTTGCACAACGTTTTAATTTTTTTATTCGTTGTATTGGTATTCCAATAGAAGTAGAAAGTATTTAACTTAGATGTATACGCAACCAATGAAATTTGTAGCTTTAGTTATTTTTTTTACATTCTTATATTATAACTACTTGTAGAAAATATTGTGCATTCGTTTACTTCTCTGAAAATTCTATGTACAATGTGAAAATGTTTTACGGGAAATTGTAGACTGACCTAGCGTTGAATTTAGTAATTGTCAAAATAATAAATAAATAAACAAATTAACACCGTATACCACGTAACAAAACACTTGGGGTATTTTCCGTGTGTTGAAAATTGAAACAGTGGAATCTAAACAATTACATGACTCAAATTACCGCGTATTTTTTTTATTTAAGCATATGTTCGGTGTGGGGACAGCATTCTAAAGGCGGGAGTGATGTTAACATCAACCGGTCGGTCGCGGTTAGTTCACAACTTTTAAAATCAACCTTTGAAAAGAAAAAAATCCATTCTCCTAATTGCATAAGCTGACATACTTACAAGTTGCCAGTTAGGTAGATGGCATTCTAAAGAAGGTGATTCCAATTTTTGACGTAGTTTTAAAAACGTGATGTTTAAATTTGCAAACACGGAATACGATTCATTTCTTTCCGTTTGTTTTACGCACATAAGAGACAGAGTTGCCACAGGTCTGGACAACCTGGAAAACGTGGAAATGTCAGGGC
The DNA here is from genome assembly GCA_029891345.1 of Dryococelus australis. Taxonomy (NCBI): domain Eukaryota; kingdom Metazoa; phylum Arthropoda; class Insecta; order Phasmatodea; family Phasmatidae; genus Dryococelus; species Dryococelus australis. The sequence goes on from CM057004.1 coordinate 104,155,676, forward strand.
ATTTGAAAACTGTCGGGTATTTCTGTGATATGCATGATATATTTAGTAGTTCTGTCATCAATCGTGCACCGCTGCCAAAAACATATGAAATTGTTTTAATGATTGTGGACTAAATGCTTAGGCATTTTTCTTTGCAATCTACGTGGTGAGCTATTTTGTAAGATCGGCGATGTATTTTGGTGTAAAAGCGTGTTATATGCAGAGGCGTCAATCCTTCAGGAGAAAAATGTTAAAAAAAGGCCAAGCAAAAAAGATTATTTTTGTTTGTAAATCAGGGAAAAGTCGGGCAATTTTCCAGTGGAAAAAATTCGGCAACCCTGGGAGAGGGAGACTTGTAATATTAGTAACATAATGAAATTCCCAACAATTTTACATATACACTTAATACGCGCATGAATAAAGTGTTCGGGCTCGTGACAACGTTAATTTTACTTAAGGTGAGATGATATCAAAGGGACGAAAAGTAGACCCGGAGCAGGGCTTTTTGAAGTGCTGAATTATTCGAGAACAGCTCACTTTAAAGGACTCGCAGATTGCCGGTTATCCCTGTAATTGGGGGGATGGGGGGCATACAATAACACCCCGTAACGGAAAAAGCTATTACAGGAATGTCCTGAGAAAACCCGCCAGCCATCGGCATCGTCCGCCACGTTTTCTACGCACGAAAATTCCAACTCGGTACCCAGCGTGGTCTAACGCAGTAGAATGTTAATCTATTTGCAGTTAGACGTGCTGTTGAAGTTGGTTGTAGAGTGACTTCGAAACAGTCGGGGATTCGTGCACTATTCTTCCAGTTAATTCGCTGTCGTTTACTGTCAGTAAGTGCGAGTGCTTGCGATTGCCGGATTCATGTATGGGGAAATTTATTCTCCCAAGTATTTCCCTCCCATTCTTACGTTTGTGCGGTGGGATTTTGTGCACGTATACAAGTCCCAGAATTATTGATGGTGGACGATTTGGAGGATTAAATCAGAGGAGTTACATCATAATGTGCAGGAGTGAACGTTCTAAAAAAAAGTCGTTAAAAATATACTCGCCTTTCCTTGTTTTGTCTCGTAGCTTCTCTGGAAGCGGTGTGGTAGATCCGGTTTGAACTCGTGACATCTCGGATGCAAGTCCTGCATGTTGCGCCGCTGATGTCTGTGTAAGTAATTTAAAGTTACTAGGTAGCTTCATTGGTCGTGCGGTATCTGTCCCGGGTGTTTTTTCACGTGTGGTAAACGCAGCGGACATTGACACTGGGTTTTCACGGGATAAGGCCTGCCTCCCAATCTTCCTCTATTCCTCCCTTGACGTATTTCGTCTCTTCATCATCGAAGCCGTGAACTCATTTCGGGGCCGCTGTGGTGTAGCGGTCAGAATATTCGCCTCCCGCCTAGGCGAACCGGGTTCCGATTCCCGGGCGGGCATCGCTCCCGGGTTTTCGCTTGTGGGGATCTTGCCCGAATCGGGGATCTCCCTTTTCCCCCTCCCTTGCATTCATCCATTACTCCATACTCGCCTAGCTTCACCCTCATCGGCTCTCAAGACCTCGATGTTAAGAGCAGCCGAAATCTCTTCACTCACCACTCTTGTGGTTAACCGACCTACTCTGTTCCTTTATACCCATTATTTAACCTTCCACCACGTATGGAAATTAACATTGCCTTGCATCATACGACTTGTGTCAGGAGAAATTGTAGAATTATTAGAAACAGAAAAACGTTGCCATTATACCAATTGTTATCTAAATGTGTATAACACGAAAATAATAATAATTTCTTTGGTAATCAATTTAAATATTGTAGGGTACTTAGGCATCTCCTGAGTAATCATTTTAAACACTTCAGGTTACGCCCGGACGAAATGAAGTATTGCGGCGTCGATGTAAAATAACATAAACAAGCCCCACGTGGTTCTGGTCCCTCAGAATTGTAACGAGTGGCTACAGGGTTTTAATACAGAAATCTGTTCAGGAAAGGTACAGCATTGTAGCATGGTATAAAACACTGTTTTGCACATACCTACGGCGATTTTTGCTGGCTTTGACAGTTTTCAACGACAACATTTAAGTTTTAATAACCACTGTTCACGATAAAGTGAGTAGTTTGAAACCAACCTTGGAAAAAGTCACTGCCCCTGCGTGCATATACACTATCTACCACAAAGTAATTGGGCACCTGTCCACAATGTTTGCTCGGTGGTTGTAACCCTGTTAGAATCTCGTAGGGCCACCTCTTGCGGCTATAACAGCAGCCACCCTGTCTGGCATACTCCCTACGAGTGTTTGCAGGACATCCACGGGGATTAATCGCCATTCCTCTTGCAACCATTCCATGAGTTGAGCAATGGATTTTGGCCGCGCCTGACGAGCCCTCACCTGGCGATCCAATTCGTCCTAAAGATGTTCTATAGGGTTGAGGTCGGGGCTCTGGACGGGCCAGTCCAATCGGCGAACATTGTTGTCGGCGTACCACTGCATAGTAGCCCTTGAAACATGGCACCTGGTATTGTCATCCTGGAAGTAACACGGGTCCATTCCGTAAAAACGCCACAATGTTGGGAGCATTTGATTATCTAGAACGTTACAATAGGCCTCTGTGTTCATGCTACCACGGACAAACACCAGCGGTCCTACGCCGAAGGCCGTGAAACACAAGTCAACTGACGTACTGAATTACCTATCTTCACGGATACCCAATTACTTTTGGGTAGATAGCGTATTTTAACGAGCGCACTGAGTGACATGCGCCCAGTAAAGTTGGTAACGATGGATGGGAAGTAGTTCCATATCTTAACGTCGAATAAAATGTGTTAGGTAACCATTTTTGATAACTTAAATTATTTCTTTCACTGTATGTTTTTACTAATGTATCGAATTATAAAAATTAGTAGATTTGTAAAAAAATTACTTTTATAATAATTTCAGTTTCACTTGACCGACGTATGAATAACGTGGTTAGGCCCATGTCAATGTTAATCGTACATAACGCGGAAGAAAACAAACACAATGTGCAGACAAGTATATCTTAAGAAGGGATTTCAAAAGTGCTCATTTTACCATGAGTAGCCTTTAATCGACAAAATATGGAATCTCATTTCTGTCTTGAAAAAATTACTTTTAACTATAATATACTTTTTAAAATTTAGAATAGCCACACTTGCTTACGAGACCTTTATGAAAACTAGGGAGGTCATTAAGAAGACTTTAAATAACAGAATTATTTTTCTGTGTTTTATTTCGACACTCCTGCACAGGTAAGCGTCGAGTGAGTGAAGAGATGTGGGCGGCTCTTAACATCGCGGTCTTGAGAGCAGATGAGGGTTATTGAGGTGAGCATGGAGTAGTACCGAAATGAAAGGACGGGGGAAACAGGATATCCCCGAGAAAACCCGATGGCCAGCGGCATCGTGCGACGCGATTCCCACATGCGGAAATCCGGGAGTGACCCGGCCGGGGATCGAACCCGGTTCGCCTTGGTGGGAGGCGAGTAGGCTAACCGCTCAGCGACCGCGGCCCCCTGGACGCCGGGTATTTGGTTTTTTTGGGGGACGGGCGTAGGGGGTAACCCAGTTTTCCTTTCCAGGCAACAAATGTGAAGCCTCCCTAGATTGATGGACAATAATTGGTCACTATTTCAGTTTGTGTCTATAATTTGTGGCAATACTCGTCACATTCTTTTCATTTCAAAGTGAATTATTTCTAGAAATTTAAATACGAATAAACAGCAGTATTTCTAGTGGAATTATTTGATTTATATATATTTAAACATTCAGCACACAGTAAAACAGAAAGATAAAGTATTAAAATAAACGCGTGTTTGTTCATAGAATGTTAGGGATTTGGCCCACTCGCTTTGGGAAAATAATTCGGCAACACTATACGTCATGGTTGTGTATACGTCCATCGAATACATACTTACCATGGTAAGTACAGTAATTTCATCGCGATTCCGCCGATCTGTAGACTAAACTATGTTCATACTCAGGCATGGTCTCTTAGTTCTTAGACTTCTGGTGTAGGCTGTTCACGGTAAAGTTGAGCACTTTTGAGGCTTGAGGCCCTAGCTACTTTTTCCTTCCAGCTATTTCTTATCTAAACACATTTTAAAATAAATATCGCTGTGTAAGTAATACATACAGAGTACATATTCCACTGCACTCGGAAGTTTAGTCTAAAGTTTAAAATAAAGTATATTTATTGGTTATTATTCCAAGTGAGAGGGTTTTCGAAAATGCTCATATTACCGTGAATAGCCTATTCCGACAGAACAGAACATATTATGGCGCCAGTACCCAGCCGAAGGCCATAACTGGTCTCAGTTACTTGAATTTAAAATTAATTTATAGAATAGTCAAAACATAAAATTTGTCGCGTTATAACATCTAAAAAAAGTTAAATTTTAAAACAGAGGCTTAAAATTATTTTGTTGAAGTTTAAAAGAAAATATTACGTTATAATTTAGAAATGTCAATACTTAAAATTCCTCTGCCTCCACCCTTGAACCCTCACCCCGCCATCCTCTCCGGAGACAAAGGGGCTGAAGGTTGTTGTCGTTTTGTGAGGTGTCTGTCGTGTGTTTGATGTATGTGGCCGGTGTTGTGTTGGTGTCAGTGTAATATTGTTTGTGTAGGTGTTGTATAGTGTCTTCAGTTTACTTGTTCTTGTGTATATGTTGTCTGTGCGGGTAGTTTGACATCAATATACTGAATATTATTGTTTGTATTGATACGTGATGTATTATTTGTGAGGGCTCAAGAGGAACATTTAGTTTCTAAAATTATAGCCATAGTAAGGCTATACCGACAGCGACCAACTACGCACAACAGGTAGCACGGTATTCGGTGTTGGTAGGAAAATTTCCCAGTCCCCCCCCCCCCCCCCGCATGTTTATCCATCGCTTTGGACCAGCAAACTAACACCAGAGCGCACGTGTTTAGTGTCTAATTTGCCATAAAATTTATACGGCAAATTTTTCTGTTATCAGTCTCAGTATGTATTAATATTGTTTGAAAGGTTCATTTCAGTTAGTATTGATTTAACTATGAACGAGGTAAAAGCGTCTTGAGCCGCGAGCCGGCTATATCTCTGCACTGCTGGTTGGCGAGGTATTGTTGCCAGTGTTGCCACGGGCGCAGTCTGGAGATATCACTATCGCCGACCTTGGCGGGTGTTTGTGGACCGTCAGGTTGGCGCACCTGCTGACTTGCACCGCCGAGCCCAGCGCATCTCTGCGTGCGTCAAGTCGTCGACTTGCTCTGGATTTATCACCGTCCTCGCCTTGACCTGGGGCTCTCTTCTCTAACTTGAGCTCGCTCCGAGACAACCACTCACTTTTCAAATAATAACAGTACAAATTATAATCTTCATTTTTTTATAGCCTTTAATCGTCAGGTATTTGTAGAGACCTGAAGAATTCGCGGATTCATTTTTGGACAAACTGTAATTAAAACACGTGTGTTTAGATAACTTTAGCCATTGGTCCACACGGTTTTTGACACCTCCTAGAGAACGTTGGCCCAATCGCCTTCCACTGTGACAGCAGACAATCAATGCACAGTTGATATGTGCATAGGACTGTAGAATCTAGCCTACAGGTCATTGAACTCGCGGATTTTTCAGGTCTCTAGGTATTTGTAATTTTTGAATACATTTATAGTATACTTTATTCGTGGTTTCTTCACACTTTTTGAATCAAACCTTTGAAAAATCATTTCTTGTATGACGTGTTTGGTTTTTTTTTTTCCTAAATGTGTCATGTATTGTGACCGTTTTATACTTGTGTTTGTTAAATGAACTCATTTTTGGTTAAATGGAAATTCTATTTTTATTTTTTATTTTCGTACTATAATACTTAATTAGTAGTTAATACTAATATGACGGGGGGGGGGGGGGGGGGAGGGAGAAAATGCGTGTGGGGTTATGTCTAGTATAGGCCGTTCATGGTAAAGTAAGCACTTTCTGAAGCTGTTTTATCATATATAATAACCAGTAAATACATCTCATTGTGGCCGCTGACTTTTGGTTTTGGGAATGGTGAATGTATACACTGTGTGTTATTACTCACATGACAAGGTTTACATTAACAGGTGGTGGAAGGATTAAATTGGTTGAGAGGAAAAAGTGACTAAGGCTTCAAAAGTGCTCACTTTACCGTGAACGGCCTGTAATAGGCTAACTAGTTCTTACGAGAAATATTATGACGCTGAGTGCGCACGAATGCGGTGCGTTGCCCCTTTGGTGTAATTTTCTATACTCGGTTAAACTTTGTTTGCACGAGGCGGAGGAATGTCCTGGAAGTAGAACTTTAGCAGGGCTTCAGGAAAGTGCGAAGTAACCGTGAATGGACTATAGTAGACAGTCTACTGTTCATTATTCTTTTGCTGATACGAAAGCCACCGGACAGGTAAATAAAAGTAATTTTCAACATAAGATATTCCTCGTTGCGTGACAGATGTCATTCAGTAACCCAGAATGCTGGATTGAACTGCAGATATTTACAAATGGAACGGAGAATAGTGCCGGACAATGCCGTTGGTCAGCGGGTTTCCTCGAGGCTCTCCCGTTTTCCCCCATCCCTCGCCGCACCGCAGTGTTAGTTGAAATTGCAAGCCTCGCAAAGTTACAATGAGTAGTTAAGGAGCCGCATGTAATTATACCTTCAGAGACTTCGACACTAACTCGCTGTGGTTGGGTTCCTCGCGAATTATATCTGCTACAGTGGGGTGTCATCCTTCGGGACGGGAGTCAGGTATTTGATCCACTGATGACACTGTGTATCTTCTCCCTTCTTTGTAAGGGAACTGCGTATAAAAGTCGAAAACATTTTTTTTAGTGCAGTTTTTACAAAGGGCTCAAAAGTAGAAAGTGGCAACCTTATTTACATTTCAAGATATGAAATTAATCTCATTAGATGATTATTTTACCGAGACACGCGTATTCGCCCAAACAACTGATTTGACAAGAATCTCACGTTGAAGGCCGGGTAGCACGGGAGCGTATAAAATGCTTCATCGCCGCTAAGCGCAAGACTTTCTGCGTGTAGCCATGGGACTTTGAGCGGTTAGTCTGTACTCTTATTGGTGGAAAGTTCGTAACGACGTGTAGTACAGGCTCATATGGGCTATTCACGGTAAAGTCAGCCCTATTGAAAGCCCTCTCACTTGGAATTATAGTCAATAAATAATACTATTTTAACCTTGGACGTTACATTTCGAGTGCAGTGAAATATACACACTGTATTTATTACTTACATGGCGATATTCATTTGAAAAGGTAATGAAAAGATAAAAAACGGCTGGAGGGAAAAAGTAACTAGGGCCTTAAAAGTGCTGTCTTTACCGTGAACGGCCTATATCTTAGTTTCGTTTGTGACTGGACAGCTGTTTTAAACGATTTTGGAGGGCTCCAAAATAATATTTCTAGTGTCATTGATATGTTGAAAGTATCGTTCATTCTTTAATGGTTTTTTTTTTTTTTTTTTTTTTTTTTTTCGTATATCAACACAATAGAAATACGTTTAGTAATTTTGTTTAAGTTAAAAATATTTCAGACATTCTGTATCACAGTTCAAGCGCCTGGTAGATGCCCGCTTTAATGCAGTCTTCATGTTCCTGTCGAAGTATCGTCCACTCACAGTTACTTCCAACATTTCCGAAGTCCTACTTACAGGATATTCCTCCGCCTCATGCAAACAAAACGTAACGAAGTCTAGAAAAATACACCAAAGGGACAACGCTACGCATTTGTGCCCAATAGTTTTAGTATTTTGCATGAAAACTATTTCTTACTAGGCATTACCAACACACATTTCTCTCTGGTTATATTAATATTAAAAATAAATCAAATATTATAATTTATAAATAAAATGTAAGTAAAATCTCAATTTAATGAAAAATAAGAAAGTTTTGCTTTAACAGACATATAATACGCTTGTGATAAATGCAATATTTAGGGGGGGAAAACGTCATCATGGGGTGATTGTTCTAAGGTTTTGTTCAAATAGTGTGAAGATACCTTGTATAGACTCTATAAACCGGAAGACGTTTAACACTTTGCGGTCCATCCCGCAGTGCTGTTTGAGCAACGAAACCTCGATAATTTCTCTGCTCTTGAGGATAAAATTTGCACGGGTATATATCTGCCTCTTCACTGTTCAGATCCTTTAAAAATGCTTATTGACATAGACTTTTTTTTTTTTAAATTAAAGAGGAAATAATTATTGTATGGTTACTGATTTGAACACGATGAGTTGCACATGAAAGAACATCTGATGTAAAAGTGGGCAACTCGGAACAACGTTCAGTAATAGCCAGCCAGTAAAGGACTTGCTCAGTAATTTGTGCTGCCCGATATATTACGGACCTATAGTACGGTGGTAAATGGAAATAAAGAGCCTGATAGACCCGATTTACCGCTGTGATTGGTATAGATGACCCAATTCTATGTTGTCAGAAATGTGTACAGACTTCAAAGTGTTACTGAAAAGGAAATAAATGCAATGCCACGACCAGCGTTTTCAAGCAGTGAGATTATTTCGCTGATAAATTACTGCATGTTAGTTTAAGTTGGTTTTACAGCCAGGAATAGTTTTTTGTCCCTTTTAACTTGTAGTTGGAGAGACTTTAAAAAAACAACCGGTTTGTTGATTAACATGCGCAGAGTCCTGAATTGTCTGTATGTCTTGGGACAGCATTTTCTTCCTATAAACGCGGGGAACAAAAAAACTTATTTCTAGCACGTTTATGACTACATTGCTGTGTTATTTCTTCGTGTGCATCTTCAATCCTAATTATGATTCCTGCAGTCTGCGTTAATCTTGTCAACAGCGATTTCATATGCGTGGAAATTATCTTCATTACGAGATGGTTGTACTTATCTCCGAAAATTCTTCCGCGGACGAGCATTTTGTGCTTTTATCTTGTACGCCGCGTAAGCCGTGATGGGGACGTCTTGCATACTGAGTTAATAACGTTAGTAAATTTTTTAACTTCCCTCGAATAAATTCATTGCCTCCATAACCGCACTGCCACCCTCTCCCTCCCCCCCCCCTCATTGTCCTTGAAGCACTTCGGTGTCAAAGCGTACCGCGCCCAAAACCGTATTTTTTTTTTATTCGCTTCTCGCAGGTTGCGTGCGCCCAAAAAATAATATCTAGAGATACGGCATGTTTATTTACATTAAGAGAAATAAATTGTAGTAGATTCACAGTTACTTGCAACTATTCTGAAGCCCTGTTGGAGTTCTCCCAGGACACACTTGCACTTCATGCAAACAAAGTCTACAAAATTACACGGATAAAGACTCCGCATTCGGGCGCACTTAGTGTAATAGTATTTTGCATAAGAACTATTTATTACTAGGCATTACCAACACATCTAATTTCTCTTTCTTTTTATTCATATTAAATATAAATTAAATATGATGAATATATAAAATATAAATGAAATATCATTAATATATAAAATATAAATAAAATTTTAATTTGACCAAGAATAAAGTACTTTTACCTTTAACACAAGTATAAAATTCTTGTGATACAAGGCATACACGTCATGTATGAAGTTATTTTTCTAAGGTTTGAGTCAAAAAAAAAGTTTGAATAAACTGCGGATAGATGTAAACAGATTAATTAATGCGTTTGTGTACATAATGAACATGAATGGCTACTCACTCGTTGAATTGCCTCGGACTGTGGTGAAGTCTTTGTTTACCTTCAATTATCAACGTGCTGAAAGTGGTTTATTTGCAGCTTATACTATGTAGGATAGTTGCCATTCCAGAATGCGATGTGTTTATCGATTTTATTATAAAAATATTATTGGGGAAGAACATGTACTGGGAGCACAACGATGTGACCCAGGAAACAACTAAAAAAAAAAAAAAAATGCAGCTCTCATATATGTCTAGTGTCGTTCCTCGCTAGAAACGATACTCTAACCCCTGTTTTTTTTTTTTTTGTGTGGTAAACGTATTTTATTGCTATGTTTTAGGTTTTCAGGAATGCATTGCCGGAAAAACGTTTCGCTCGTATGGATAAATATATTTACTTTTGATCATCTACCCTTCAGCCTACAAATACTGAGCGTTGGTCTGGTAAGTCTTGCTTACACGTGACCTAGTTAATGGGTAGCACGAAAGCTAGCAGAGCTTCAGAAGACGCGTACGTAACTGCGATAATGTACTAACTAAAAGCTGTCCACGATAAAGTGAGCACTTTAGAAATCAACCTTGGAAAAAAGTTACTGCATTTACCTGCATATATTTTAATGGGCGCACTGAGTGACATGCGTCCAGTAAAGTTGGTAGTGGTGGAGGAAAAGTAATTCAATGTCTTAACGTCGAATTAAAAGGGGTTAGGTTACCATTTGTGATCATTCAATTTATTTTTATTTTTATTTTTATTTTTTTGTATCCTGCATGTACATTCCTAATAATTTAACAGTGTCACTTGGCCGAGCAACGCATGAATAAAGTGATGAGGCACATACCGTGAACAGCATATAATATTGATTACGATCTGGATATTGGTGCTTACGGTAAACTATGTGAATGTAAGAGCAATGATCCGCCAAGTAGGTGTGATCAACTTCCACTGTAAACATTTTCCTAGTAAAACTTCTTGAACTGTAATGTAAGTGGTTAACCTATGCAGTGTATGTATGATAAATTCACCACATATCAGAATGCAAACATAGAATCGCGGTTGGGAACTTCACTACCCATTTCACTCTTTCCTAAGGAGCCGCGGTAGTGTAGTGGTCAGACTACTCGCCTTCCACCTATGGCGAACCGTGTTCGATTCTCTCGGATGTTCACATGTGGGATGCCGTTGTTCGGCATGTTTTCTCGGGGATCTCCAATGTCCTCTGCTTTTGAATTCCGGCGCTGCTTCATAGTTACCTCGCTTAAATTCTTTCTTATAGACTGTTCGCGGTAAAATGAGCACTTTTGAAGGCCCTACTTAAGATCTACTTGTAGACACGTTGTCTATTATTCCGCCTTATGTAAAATTCACATTGACTTGGGCCTCGTCACTTTATTCATGCGTCGGTCATTTTAAACTGTGAAATTATTAAGAAAGTAAATAATTTACAAATATGGTCATTTTTTGACCTCGATGCATTAAAAAACAGAAAGCGAAAGAAATAGTTTTAAGTTAATCTCAAATGGTTACCAAACACTTTTTATTTGACGTTAAGATATGGAACTACTTTCCAGTCATCGTTACCAACTTTACTGGGCGAATTTCACTCAGTGCGCCCGTTAAAATATATGCAGGCAGGGGCAGTGAAATTTTTCTAAGGTTCATTTCTAAAGTACTTATTTTATTGTGAACATCCCTTCAGCAAATGCGGGAGCGCTACCATGGATGTACGGGAGAAGACTTTTCCGCATACGTTTGCGAATTATTACGTCTTGTAGTGTTGACATTACGGAAACCTGCGCGAGCCGTATGTTCCCACGCACGAGCGAACCTTTTCTCAGCCGTGTCGAGAATGACGTGCGCGGAGGCTTGTTTCGTAAAAGGAGAAAAAAAATATATATATATTTTGTCCTGCGCGATACAATAAAAACTCCCTCCTTGCTATCGCGCCCGACCCCGGAACACAACAGAAGGGCAATCGCCTTATCCCGGGGCCGAGAGTTTTTTACGCGCTACCTTCCTCGCAGATAGGATCTGGAGGTCCTGGCTCGCGGGGGAAGGGCAGATCGTCGGGGATTGTCGGGGAGGGTCACCTGCGAGGGCGGTGGAGGGTCCTTTCTCCCCTCCCCCCACCTCACGGGTACTCCTCCCCTACATCTAGTCCCAGTGGCCGCTGATCCGTGATACGTGTTTTCGTACCGCCGGACCAGTTCCTTTATTTATCCTCATCCTCCCCTCTTCTTTCTGGACCCCAGCCTCCACAGGTCCTTTTTTTTTGTGGAGGTGCGCCCCGAGTCCTTGGAGACAGGCTGGGGAGCAGGCATGCGAAGGGACGCCTGGCGGGGTGTTGAAAAGTGTCCTGCCACGGCCCGTAATATCGCCAATAACACTGCCTCGAGGCGGCGTCCCAGGCAGCGCGACAGGTAATAAGTTTGATGGCTATCTCTCACCTACCCCTCTGATCCACCTAGGCCCCTCCTCCTCTTGTTAATAAGACTTCACGGGCTATTAACATTCCCGATGCTATCGCGCGTGTATTTTATACGTCCGTGTGGGCCCCGGGACGAGAGAGAGAGAGCCTCGGCGGAGTAAGAAATCAACGCCATAACACATCCCCGCGAGTCCGTGTCTTTGAATTCTACGCCCTGCCTTCGGGTTTTCTCTTTCTCGAGGGGCCGAAGCTCGCTTCTTCGTGCCTCGCAGTTTGTTTTTTATCGATAACTCGAAATGCCCCTGCTCTGCACAAACAAAGTATTTTTGAAAAATCAAACTTTCACGAAAATAATTTTTATCGTATTTTTTTTTTTTTTTTTTAAACTACCTGGGGTTGCGATAATGAATTAAATACTAAGATGTTCCGTTTTCTTTTCAGTATTATTTTGAAGTATTATTATATCAATCTTATGTTAAAGTAGCCTACAAGCTGTTCACGGTAAAATGAGCACTTTTGAAAGCCCTGCTAAAGGTCCGCGTGAAAACACGATGTGTGTTCTTCCGCCTTATGTAAAATTAACATTGTCACGGGCCTCATCACTTTATTCATACGTTTGTCAAGCGAAACCGTGACATTATTAGAAAAGTAAATAGTGTACAAATCTGTTTTTTTTTCATACATAGCAGTGTAAAAATTAGCAAAGCAAGAGAAATTATTTAAGTTATCACAAATGGACACCTAACACTTTTTATTCGACGTTAATATATGGAACCACTTTCTCCTCCATCGTTACCAACTTTACTGGGCACACGTCACTCATTGCGCCCGTTTAAATATATACAGGTAGGGCTGGTGACTTTTTCCTAAGGTTGATTTCAAAAGTGCTCACTTTATCGTGAACAGCCTTTATGAGTTTTCACAGCAGCTAAAAGAGTGAATGTTTTTGTGTTATAATTTCACACATACTTTTCAAGAAAATTATGAAATGTGTATATCGTGTTTTGGAATTAACGATACGGCGTTGAAATTGACGAGCAGTGGAGGATAGGCTGTGATAACTTATGGATATCAGAAGGATAGTCTAAATAATCGTTCGCAGTTCAGAAAGAAAACTGATAAGTAAAAATTTATCGATATCGGAGGACTTTTACTTGAAACCCATAGTGAAATGTGGTTCGACACAGTCATTGACAGCCCGTGAACGGGTTTAACTGTCGGTGTGAAGTTTGCAGATACGTCAAGTTATGCGAACTCTCTGACTCGTCTGTAACAGCCTTCGGTTGCAATGTTTCCCATCTATGTGGTCGCGATAGGCTATTGTCATGTTCTTGGTCGATCTTACATGTTTCGCTTCAATTTCCCGAGACGTGTTCTGTATGTAGTTGACACTATAGGCTGTTCACGGTAACGTGAGCACTTTCAAAGACCCTTCCATCAGGCATTAACTACTAATAAATACATCTTACTGCAGCTCCAGACATTAACTTTCGTTAGTGGTGAAATGTATGCAATGTGTTTATTGGTCTAATGGTAATGTTTATATTAAAAAGTGACATGAAAATAGAAATATAATGAAAAGAAAAATTCAGCAGGGCCTTAAAGTGCTCACTTTACCGTGAATCGCCTATATATACGCCTGTTCAAATTTGTTGAAGCGGAAGTTCGTCTTAATCTTGTGTTTCCTTATGTTTACTTCAGCTTCCACCCTTCCTATGTTCTGGTCTCTCTCGCTCTCTCGCTCTGTTTCTCGCGCTCTCCCGCGCTCTCTCGCGCTGTATCTCGCTCTCGCTAGCTCGCGCTCTCTCTTTCTCTGTATCATCATACATTATTTTCTTTCTAGGCGAAGCACTCTTCCTTGATTAGACTGAAGTAGTGTCATAACCAGACGTGTACTATGGAAGAAGATATACGGGAGTAGATTACCCAATAAAATATTATAGCTTCTTGCCTTAATAATGTAATTTTGGGCAAGTTTAAGGCGTTGGTTGGTTTCAGTAATAATATTTTAACCCATTCAGTCCCTGTGTACACATTCGTGTACGTATTGCTCAGGAATGACTGTACACAGCAAGATTACAGTGTCCAATGTTGCTAGTATCTTCCCTGTGGGTGATCTCATATGTGAATCTTGGCTACAGCTTCTTTGTGTGAATTGTTCATGCTATTGTCATTTGGTTCCAAGTACTTTTTTTTCCCACAGGTTCTTACAATCAAGCAAACACAAATACCGGCATAAGCACTATACCTGTTTAAGTAAGCTTGTCTGCTATAATTATATAACTCTGTTTTTTTTTTTTCCTTCTTTTAAATCATTGCTGACTTGTCTAATTATATGTTTTTGATGACTGGTAGCCTTACAAACTGAATGTTTTTTTAAATCATGAGGTAAAGTTTTTGACTCGTTATTGAGAGACCCATGACAAGTAATTGCACAGAGAGAGCTAGAGAGAGAGAGAGAGCTAGAGAGAGAGAGAGAGAGCGAGCTAGAGAGAGAGAGAGAGAGAGAGAGAGAGAGAGAGCCTACAGGATATTTACTGGTAAAGGCCAAACGAATGTGTAGAGATGATTAAAACTAATATTTAATTTTCATAGTGGGTGTTGACCTAACAAAGCGGTTTATTCAAACTTAAATGCATATTTTGTGAGATGAAAAACTAAAAAATTTTAATTTAATTGATTTTCCAATTTTTGTTTACCAAAATATATTTTGGAAGAGCTAGAAGATATTTTGCATCTATCCACATAAACAAATATTTCGTGGGCTGAAACTAATATTTTTGTTAATATATGGTGGAAATCTTCCCCTTTCTCTCTCCATTAATAAAGATAACAATTTTCTTCACCAGCCTTGTGCTTTTCGCCATCACGTAAAGCATCATTATAAAATAAGATGCGACAGGGGTTTTACAAATCTGTTTACATAGATTGTGAGTAGTGACCAGCATTTTTTTTTTTCGTCCGGATGCCGGTCTGTTGTACATATTCGCAAAAAATGTCGACAAAAGAAATGTACGAAAAAATGTTGCAAATCGCCCTCTTTCCGTACTCAGAACATCGCCCCAGTTAGGACGGGCCATCGGAAACGACATCTCTGTGGTGTGCGCGTCGATTGTCGTGAATCACTCGGGTCCGGCGGTGCTAATGTGGAATGGTCCAGCAGCATATTTTCCCACAAAATGATTGGCAGCTTCCCTCTTTTTTTATTTCCGTAGTGCTGTCCTCGCCCCATCTGTCCCCTCCACACATTGTCCGGGAGGGAAGGAGCCGTGCTTCCTGGAGGCTGCCCCAGTGTTGCCAGACGTACCAGAATTCTGGTGTTTGTACCAAATTTACTCTCTTGGTACTAGGTATCAGATTTTTCTCATTCTGGTACGCATATATACCAGATTTTTGCTGGGCGCAAAGATTTACTAATGCACCAAAAGTACTGTATGATGTATTGCACATGTAATTTGTAGCCATACATAATCTTTAATAAAACTTTGTTGTCAGAAATGTTAAAAAAATTATTTACGAATTTTTTTAGTCTCTGAGTAAGTGTGTTCAAAATGAATGAGAATCATAATTTTTGTAAAATTTGTACCAGTAAATAATCTCTCTGCACCCTATACAATCTAACCACTAACAATCCAAAACTGGAAATTAAATTTTTTACTGTTTGAAAACTATAGCTACTCATCATATTTGAGACTTAAAATTACTGTAACGTAATTATAGTAATGGAAGGAGGAGGGGGGCGGCCCCCTATTTTTTATTAACAGTACCAGCATTTTATAGAAGATACCAGAATTTTCTGGCGTACGGTACCAGAAATCCATTTCCCCCATCTGGCAACACTAGGCTGCCCGGTTCTCCAGTCCCGCTCCAGCCTTGTCCAGAGACAGCCGCGACACAGGTCGCGTGGCGACAACTCCAGACCCTGCTGTCGCCGGCTCTGCAGTTCACCTCGTGTTGGGATATACTTTCGGACTGTGCGAGAGGAACAAGTAAGTGCAGAAGTGTGCTGGTTTTTACTATATGTATATATATATATGTCAGTTCGTAGTTATCTTCAATTTTTTTCCTGGAGCTCTGATGAAGTTCTGCTTTCAGGATATTCTCCTGCATCAAGCGAACAAAGCTTAACCGAGTCTACAAAATTACACCAAGGAGACAACGCACCGCGTGACCACTTTTGAAAGCCCTCTCATGTGGAAATGTAGTCAATAACTATACTTTACTTTAGCCTTAGGTGTTACCTCCCGAATGCCGTGGAATATACACCCTGTGTTTATTACTTACCGGGCAAAATTTATTTTAAAATTGAGGTTAAAGATTAAAAAATAAGTAGGCCACCGGAAGGCCATCAAAAGTGATCACTTTTCCAAATGAGAGCGCTTTGTACATCGTTAATTTTCCTTGTATTGAAGAAAAGCACAAAGTCATCCAAATACGTCAGCTCGTCTCCATTACCTGTTCCGTGTCCCTCCTATTGCACGTGTTTTACACCAGTTAAACTTGACACGCGACTAATGTAATGTAGGTTGACAGTGTTACTTTTTGTTTGATCTGCATGTCAAGTCCACATCGACTGAATGTCCGCACGTGCGGAAATTCTTTGCTCGTGCGTTGGTGAAGCGGCTTCAGCTGTGTTGGAACTGACCATTTAGTATACAAGTCTTTTAGTATTTAGTTGTGTTTAATTCGGACGCTGTCGATAGTTCCTTGTTCAGCGATGGTTGGAGTTAGGTAATAAAGTATTTTATTAAATTAAGTTACATACTACTAAGTACTAAAACACCAAATACGTAATAATAATGTAGGCTGGCCACGATGAAGTGAGCACTTAGAAATCAACCCTATAACAAAGCCAGTGCCACTACCTGCACATATTTGATCGGGCGCACTGAGTAACATACGCCCAATAAAGTGGACACGATGGAGGGAAAGTGGTTCCATCTCTCGACGTTAGGTAACCATTTGTGCTAACTTAAATTATTTCGTTCGCTTTCTGTTTTCTTTTCGTAATTTATGGAACTGTAAAAAAATAGTTGTAAAATATTTACTTTTCTAATGATATCATTTTCTCTTTACCGACGCATGAATAAGGTGATGAGGGCCTTGGCAATGTTAATTTCACATAAGACGAAATAATACACAACATGCATGCAAGTAGATCTTGAGCAGGGCTTTCGGAAGTGCGCAGTTTACCGTGGACAGCGTATAATCACGCGACCTTTTAGTAAACTAAAAGTGACAATTCGAACGCGGTGTTAGTGGGAGATGGCAGATTCCTGGCCGCATACCTCCCAGACGAAGGCTTTACTACGACAGTAACTGACTGAGTGTACTGCCGCGGCTTGTCCAAGCGCATTCCGAACATGTCTGCGGACCGTCGGACATGTTGACCCATGTTTTATTTATTTATTTATTTTTTTACTATCCCTCTCCCCCGTGCGACTTAGAACGTTGTTGACGTGGTGGGGTACTGCCCGCGTGTGTGTAGAAGCATGTCGAATGTTTGTCCTGCTGATGGCAGGACTTCACTTGTCCTCCCTGCCCCCACGCTAACAATTGTCGGCATCTTTTCTCACCTCCGGGGTCCTCCTTATAGTTCTGTTTACCTTGCACACACTCTCTACACTCCTGGTCGAAATCGAGTGCGGCGTTTACGGTCCTGAGCCATAGTCCTCTCTAACACCTCCCTTCGTAACTACTTCCCTCGCAGTATTATCTGCAGTCCTGATTTATTCGCGCGTGGCATATTTCCTACTGTAGGATGCGTCCTATGTACTGAAACGTTTTCTGTGAAATCGTTGTTTGCGCCTAAACGCGTGTCTCGGTAAATAAATGTTCTGGAAATACGAAGTTTTGCCAGAAAGAATAGAAAACTATTCTCTCTATCGCTATCTTTTTTATTTTATCCTATTAACTATATTACTGGAGGAAAAAAATCGTGAATGTGGTCAAATGTGGCATTTTTAAAGCTTTCCTGTGACGTTTCTTTAAGCGGTACGAGAAAAGTACGATTATACGCAGGTAGTTTGATATGTGTACTTTCATCGTGTGTAATAAAACCCCACAGTTACAGATCTAGTTTACACAGTAAAGCAGTGTTGCACGCCTTGCGCGTAGGAGCGATGAGGTGCTAGGCGTGCGTGTTAGTGTCGCCCGTATCGCTCCCTCGCTTCTTGACATTGAACGCGCTGGTACATAGGACCCTTAAAGTCTGCTCAGTATAACGTGAGCACTCTTGAAATCAACCTTTAAAACATGTTACTGCTCGTACCTGCATAATATTTGAACGGGCGAACTGAGTGGCGTGCGCCCAGTAAAGTTAGTAACGATGAATGGAAAGTACTTCCATAACTTAACATGTAATAAAAAATGTCGCGTTACCATCTGTGATAACTTAAATTATTCCTTTCACTTTATCTTTAGTTTAATGTATCGCTGTGTAAAAATTATATTTGCTAAATACTTACTTTAGTAATAATTTCTAATTCTCATTTGACCGACCCATTAATAAAGTGATGAGGCGCGTGGTAACGTTAATTTTACATACGGCGGAATAAGAGACAACGTGCATCCAAGTAGATCATAAGCAGGGCTTTCAAAAGTGCTCATATTACCGTAAGCAACCTATAATTGAGTGGAGTGGAGAAATTTGGTCGGCCCTTAAAGAGTTAGTGGTCCGGACATATTATCTGTACATTCGTCGTCTGCGCGTTTACGCATATCTCAGTAAATATAGGGTCTGGGAATGTGACTTTTTGCTAGAAAAGATAGGGAAAAAAGCAGTTATCTAGGCCTGTATAGTTTTGTTTTTGTAATAAGTCTATTAAGTTCATTCTAAGAGTAAAAAAAATCGTGGGAATGGTCAAAATTAATATTTTCAGAGTAGCTCGCCGGTGCAGTTCCCTTAATATCTAGGGAGAAATAAAACTATTCAGTCGTAGTTTAATCGATAGGCTTTCATTGAGTGTAATGAAACGCCACTGTTAGGCCCGTTCTACAATGGACGCACAAACGGCGTATACGTAAGAAAATGGGCTGGGAACCGCAAGCAGAACAAGCCGCCGACCCGGGACGAATTTGAACAATTCTACAATAGGAAGAAATGTACAGTCTTGCATGCAACTTACGAAATCAAAAATACACAGCAGGTGCAAATTACTGATACTGGTTTCATAATATACACATCTCATTTCGTAAGTGTTTAAAAATGCGTAAAAACTACTGCCGAACAATGTTCACTTATAAAAAAAAAAAAAAAAAAAAAAATGATAATCGCCACTGCAAATCGAGCACTTGTTGCTCTAACACGACTCTTAACACGGTTCGCCAGGGCGAATCGTGTTAGAGTCCCGGCGGAGTTGGCGGCTTTTCTCGGGATCTCCCGTTTCCCCCGCCCTTTCATTCCGGCGCTGCTCCATACTCGCCTCGCTTCACCCTCATCGGCTCTCAAGACCTCGATGTGAAGAGCTGCCCTATTCTCTTCACACTTGCTCACCATTTTGTTCCTCTTCTTTGTATCCTCCTCATTATTTCTTGCCCCCGCTTCCCCTTCTGCATTTTTATTTATTTGTTTTCCTTCTTATATCATTGTTGAATTTCTTTGGTTTTCTCTTTCTCTCACATTTTCTCTCTGTGTTTCAAGTCGAGAAGATTCGGCATGTGAAGTGTATAAACTTGACGAGTGATAGGTAGAGTCACGAGTATTTCGTGGATTAAGTTGGCAGCAAGCTAGACTGGACTTGCTTATTGGTTGCTGTGATCAAGTGAGGCCTCTATACCGTACTGTTAAACACTCAACTCACACTACTGCTTCCTGCTTATAACTTGCTCACAGTTAAACGGGGTGTGTCTAAACAACGGACATCCAATCACAACAGTAGGAGAAATAACAAGTGTTTGGAGTCTACCTCGTGTACGAATAAATTCGCGAAATACTCGTGGCTCTAGTGATAGGCCTGCGTGCACAGCACGCGCCCATGACTTGCTGGTCGCATTCCCGTTAAGTCAAGTGTAAATATGAAGCTTTATCATTCAGCCGACTCTTCACGCGTGCAAAACTACTGCCTTGTTTACTACGAAGGAAAGTTCTCTTTCATCCGCACTCGGTGTTCGTGAGCCGTCTTACTCGTCAGCTGTCAATCACAGTCTGCGTTTCCAGGTACCGGGAACATCACACTTCAAGTTATTGAAGGTAGCGTCTTCCTTATCTCTAGGGATAGGAGAATTTCGCGTTTGAAACTACCTGTAAGCTATACTCCTCGGCTCTATGTACACTGTTAAAAAAATTACCCGTCATTTTACGGAAAAGTGCTGGTAAGTATCCAAAGGTGTCCGTAAACTCTCCGTTTAATTACAGACACATTGATTTTTCAAAAACGGACTTTCCGTAATATTCACGGAACCTGTCCGTTTTCTGTTCTTCTAGTTTAAATAATTTATAATATTATTTTAATTTACATTACTTGGGCGTTTACTGTGTATAAAAATATATTTAAGAGTTAAAAAAAATTATACGTAAGCAATATTCGAACTCTAGTCAAAACGTTACAAGTTCACGACCGTAACCACTTACCTACAATGTTCATATGTTGAATTTGCAATAACTTTTGAATTTCTATATTAGTTACATAAGCAACTTTTGTAGTTTCTGTTAAAGTTTGTGTATTTTAAGTGTTGCTAAGAGTAGTCCCGCCTGGCTTCGAATTGGATTTATATTCCCTATTTCAGTTTCCAAGCAAGTATTATTATTATTATTATTACAAGCATTCTCTTTGTTTAATGTATTATATGATAACTGGTCACTGGCGTCGCTACGCTGAAGGGGTCGGGCCCTATCCTCCATCTAGTAGAATCCGTCCATTTCAGTAACTATAATTTGCCTTTGTTTATGAAATAATATTTAACTTGTGTACATTACTTAAATGTAGACCTACTACTTACTCGCACAAAAGTTTTTATACCGGATATTTACTGCGTAATGACACGTCAAAGCCACAGTGTTAGTGTTATTCGGAGGTACAGTACAAATAATTAAAACTAGCTCAATTACCGAAATGAGATAACTCTCATTTAAATAAGATAACTCTCATTTAAATAAGATACCTTGAGTTAACTCGAAGCATCTTCAAAATCACACTATGGGCATTTTTCGGAATTTTTAGAAATCGCTGAAAATGATCATTTCTTTGCATGTTTTTATTTTTATTTTTAGCAGTCTATAATTTTAGTAAAATAAATTTTAGTAAGCCTGCCATGAAACGATGGACTTTGTCACCTTCGATAGTTTCTGTAAACGTTTCCCTATATTTTATTTGCACGTGTCAAGAACACTGTATTTACGATTTTGACATGCGATAATGGAAAAACTATGCGTTCTAAAAGAAGTTTATGTCGGGAAGTATTACATACAAGTAATATATCAGTTGAATAGTCTACTTCGTACAAATTGTAAAGTACTGTAATGAATTTTTTTAACTAGCACCCTTAAAATCTTTTTCCCGCTTGTTGATTTCTGATATCCGGAAAAGGAAAAGAGGAATACGCATTTATCTTATTCTCAAATACCTACAGATAAAAAAAAAAGTTGCGCACACGCATAGCTTTCTCATGATTTGAACTAGATACATTTTGCAGTAGTTAACCTCGCTGTTCGAATGTCCCTTAAGATATGCGTGTTACAGTGTGGAGCTGGCAGATAAGATGGTCATATTTCGTAGAACAAACCCAAAGACGTCTACACTCTAAAACTTGAAATAGTACAAATGAAGTAGAATAAGTGAAAAGCAGTTAAAGTGGCTGTACGTGTAGGTAATCAACGCCAGATAACAGAATATCATTATGGCCGAATTTCACTCATATATAAGTGATTCCCACTTAACCCTTTGATGAGTGTGCACGTAGGCCTATATACTTCGGTCTACGTTTATGTGTAATTTGTTTTTGCTCTGGGAGCAAATCTCGCACTTTTTATTCTTTTTCTTCTTCTTTCTAGTCGACGTTTCAATTCGTAAGAATATTTTAAATAATTTGTGGAGTGAACACGACGATTCGTAAAACCTGTTACATCTGCCGAGATACATTAATTGGTACACAGTCAACACGTGACACCATTAGCCGACGGACAGCCAATAATAAGCGTTGCAGAGTACATTATGCGTGTCCGGTGTAGCGAGGACCAATAGGACGAAGGTAAGTGGAAATTCAAAGGCCAACAAAACTGATGCTGCTTTAATGGAGAATATAGGCAGCTCTTTTTAGTATTGTCTTCATTACCAGTGAATTTGTGCCGTCCTAGAGGCCTAATGTCAATAATTTTAAAAGCATAATTCGATTGTCCCCACTTCGATTGATTCGACATTCGGTATTGGCTTGTCAGCTGACTTTCAGTAGATGGTATGCCACTGACTGCTATCACTGATTCTTCCTTAGTGTATATTGTAAATTGTCCTCCTCTAAACTTATTCTTCGTGTAATTGATACAGGACGATATCCAACTTTATACACGGGTTGGTGGAGGGGGGAAGGGTGTATATTTTCAGTGGAATAACCTGGGGGGGGGGGGGAAGAAAACACGTGTAAAGTCTCAAAGCTACTATATTGTCTAATCGCTTAGTTATGTAGAGGTGTCATAGTGTGAGGTGCCATTTACTACGCACTCCACTGGTGGTGATTGAAGCTACCCTGACGGCGCGACGATAAGTCCAGGAAATTCTGCGACCATGTGCGCTCGCCTTCCTGATGCAGCTTGGCCATCCCTTTTTCTAGCAGGATAATTCCCGCCTCGTACAGTTCGGCGTATGTATATATACACATACATACATATATATCTATACTAGCTGATCCCGACGAACGTTGTTCCGCCTCTTTCACCTTCTATGTTGCCTTCTCAATGCGTCCTCTCTATTACGTCTGGTACGTCGACCGATGTTTGACCGTGGTATCGCTGGCATTTTTCTCTTTTAGATCAACAATCATTTCCTGTAAGTATGAGCAAAATCGGCTCATAAATATACAGGTTAGACTCCAGCGCCACCTACCTATCGGAATGAAACATAACTAAAAATCTTACTCGCCACCTCAATAACATATGGTGTGAACATGGTCTCAATTGGTCCAGTGGTTTGTCAGTTATGATGCGGTTTAGTCACGCACAAAGGATTTTATATACTAAAGATATACACATACATACACACATACATACACCCACCATACATGCATAGGTTTTACCATACATTTGGAATAAAATGGACATGCAGAAATCCTCCCATACATTTGCTATGAAAATGTTCCATACACATAATATAAAGTTCCTAAACATTTATGGTAATCCTCCCATACATCTGTTATGTAAATTTACCATACATGTATAGGAGAGTTTCTAAGATGATATAGTCTTATTCCCCATACATCTGTTTGGTAACGTTACCATACGTGTATAGTCCAATTGCCAGACATGTATGGTAAACTTTCCATACATCTGTGTTGTGATTTTCCCATGTTTGCATGGGAAATTTGCCATACGTGCATAACAATTTTATCGGACTTTTGTATAGTAAATTTACCATTCTATGTATGGGTGAGAAACTTTCATTTCATGTTAGGGAATTTTACCAAAAAAAATTTTTACGGTCCCCAGACGTCTCGCGCATGAGAACATTTGGGACCAGATTGGATGGTAACTTCGGCCGGCAGCAAATACGGCGGTTTTTGGAGGGTCAGTTGTCTCAGCTGTGTCAGGATCTAACGTTGGTATGTCTCCACGCTCGACCGTATTGCGCATGTCCCCCTGCCCCCAACACCATACCAAGTGCATCCTGCAAGTGCTAGCCCCCCCCCCCCCCCCCCCCCCCGCAGTACATGTTTGGTGTCGTACAATATTTTGATGTTTTCTGTATACATTCTACCATGTCCTGTGCTTGTACCCACTTGCGTGCCCCTGCCTGCGATGGCACTACAGGATGATAAAACTTTTTTGCCAAGCGGAATCAAAAATTTACATCCCCATTCATAAAAAGACCAGGACGCTACAGTGTTTTGTAAAATAATTTTTTGAGCTACCGTATCTTTAATAACAATCTAGCTACTTTATTCTTTTTTGATTGGATGAACGTGTTTTTGACTCGGCTGAGTCCTTTTGCAAACCACTCACAAATAATCTACTTTAGAGTATTATAATCATCATTGTCCCATTGGAATGGAGATGCGCGGCAACAAATAACGGAACAAAAAACTGTAGGACATGTGTACAGTGCACTAAATCCCCGGTAAAGGCTATTCACGGTAAAATTAGCACTTTTGAAAACCCTGCTGAAGCTCTACTTGTATGCACGTTGTGTATTCTTCCGCCTTATGTAAGATTAACATAGTCATGGGCCCCATCACTTTATTCATCCTTCGGTTCAGTGAAACTGTGAGATTATTAGGAAAGTAAATATTAACAAATCTGTTCATTTTTAAAATTCGAAACATTAAAAAAAAAAAAAAAAAAAACAGAAAGAGAGAGACATAATTCAAGTTTTGACAAATGGTTACCTAACACTTTTCATTCGACGTTAAGATACGGAACTAGTTCCCATCCATCGTTACCAACTTTACTGGGCGCATGTCACTCGGAGTGCCTTTTAAAACATATGCAAGTAAGGGGCAGTGACATTTTTTTTTCTAAGTTTGATTTCAAAAGTGCTCACTTTATCGTCAACAGCCTTTAACAGCCAGCCATCGTCTCTATGCATGATCTGTCAAGTGCTGTTCCATTTCCGGCAGTGATATTATTGCAGTTTGCAGCTCCCCCCCCCCCCCCCCCCCCCCCCCCGGGGCCTCCAAATGGCTAGTGGCATACAACAAACCCCCTGCTCCGGTCTCCCTCCCCCCCTCCTTCCATGTACTTGTTGGCCACTTGACAGTTTGACATGCGCGTCCCATGTGCCGGTCTGAAAACATCTCTGTCTGCTCACCCCATCCACCTCTGTCCATATTCCTTTTTTTTTTTTTTTTTTTTCCCCCTACGAGGCGAGCAATTGAAATGCCCTCCGTGCCATTGTGAAGTCGAGGAGAATGGAGTGGGCCTGGCTGCTCTTTTGGCCAACTCCCTCCCCCTCCTCGCTAGGAGTATTGGGGAACACGCGGCATAATGGAGTCGGTAGTCCCGTTGTCGGCTTGTCAGTCGGCGGTACATACGTACTACTGAACCGCTGTCGCCGACGCGATCCTCTCTCGACCACACGTCGCTGCCGCTTCCATTTGTCTTCCGTAGTAAAGGCTGTTCGCGATAAAGTGAGCACTTTTGAAATCCACCTTAGAAAGTCACTGCTCCTATAGGTTGTTCACGGTAAAGTGAGCACGTTTTAAGGCCATCCTAAATTTTTCATTTCGTCTGATTTCCATCTTCCTGCAGCTTTTTAATATAAACATTGCCACGTGACCAATTAACACAGTGTATAAACACGGGCACGTGATTCGTGACCGGAAAAGAGGAAGATTGATATAGGACACACTCCTCTCATGTAAATAATAGGGGCTGTAGCAGCCCCTAAATGTGGTGGGCGACAAGGACATTTACATGTGAAATTAGGCAAAGTACTTGCGTTAGAGGAACTCAAAAAGGTATACGGAGCAAGTAAACCAAGATCGTAGATACATGGTAGGTATGGACACACTCCTCTCATATAAATAATAAGGGCTGTAGCATTCCCTAAATGTGGTGGTCGACAAGGACATTACATGTGAAATTAGGCAAAGTACTTGCTTTAGAAGAACTCAAATAGGTATACGGAGCAAGTAAACCAAGATCGTAGATACATGGTAGGTATGGACACACTCCTCTCATGTAAATAATAAGGGCTGTAGCAGTCCCTAAATGTGGTGGGCGACAATGACATTACATAGGATATTAGGCAAAGTACTTGCGTTAGAGGAACTCAAATAGGTATACGGAGCAAGTAAACCAAGATCGTAGATACATGGTAGGTATGGACACACTCCTCTCATATAAATAATAAGGGCTGTAGCATTCCCTAAATGTGGTGGTCGACAAGGACATTACATGTGAAATTAGGCAAAGTACTTGCGTTAGAAGAACTCAAATAGGTATACGGAGCAAGTAAACCAAGATCGTAGAAACATGGTAGGTATGGACACACTCCTCTCATATAAATAATAGGGGCGAACCGTGTTAAATCCCCGGTCGGGTCACTCCCGGATTTTCGCACGTGGGTATCGTGCCGGACGATGCCATTGGTCGGCAGGTTTTCTCTGGGGATCTCCCGTTTTCCACGCACCTTCATTCCAGCGCTGCTCCACACTTACCTCGATCGCCCTCATCGGCTCTCAAGACCTCGATGTTAAGAGCCACCCAAATCTCTGCACTACGTGTACAAAAACGTATGCTTGATGTAACTTCCTTAGGGAATTGGTTGCCGTGGAAACTGACAAAGTTTAGACGAATTCCTGGCAGGCAGCCAACTGCACCTTCACAGATTAGTGTTGCTCCATTTAAATCAACCGCTGAATAAAAAACTCTGCCCGCCAAATGGATTACTGCTACCATGGACACTAGTATGCAGGCTTTCGGATAAGTTGGCAGCAAATTAAGAAAAAAATAGTACAAAGTTTTAACTCTGTACTGCCAGTATAATTTTAAAATGTATTTCTAGCAATGAAATAACGTTTCTGAAACGTTTTTCTTTACAATTTGATTCAGTTTAAAACTTCTAAAAGCCGTGCGCAAGTTCTCCCTCCTTTTTGTGAATCCTTCCGCCATATGTATAATTTACAGTATAATTTTATTCATGCGTCACTCAAGTGGAAACGTGCAAATAGCAACATAAATGTATTGCTAATAAGCTGATGCGTATTATATTGTGTATAAAGTGAAACACCTTAATTTTCCGTTAATTTCAACGTTCTTGCGTGATTAACTAGAAATACCAAGTTATACTTCAAATTACCGCGAGTAGGTCGCGGGTGAGTTGTGTCAAACATTCGTGGACATTTTACTTTCATTTCAAATCTTACTCGGGTATAAAATATTTTAACTTTTTAAAATGTCTTTTAGCCACAGTAAAACATCCACGTAAAGAAAATTTAAGATTTTATTCGTTATCTCTTTTTTTCTTAACCTGGAAGTACAAAAAACCAGCAAAATAATTTACAGATTGTCATATTTTTGAAAACCAATGTGTCCGTAATTTACGTATAGAGTTTGCGGAGACTTTTGGAAAAAAATTTTACGAGCACTTTTTTTTGTAAAATAATAATTTTTTTTAACAGTGAATACTACTTCCTTTAACCAGTCTGTGATGATGTTTTATTAAATTGAAAGTGTTAAATATATTTTATTCATATAAAATGGCCTGTCATGTCAAAATTAATATGTAAACAAACATGTTCGTTCACCTGTGTTGACCATAAGACTTTTAACTGTTGTATTCGCGGGGTAGGTCAAACTTGGGTACATGCTCAGAAGACGTTAAATCGGTCCATAAACTGTTTACGATAAAGTAAGCACTTTTGAGATTAGAAGTTTGAAAAGTATCACTTCCTCTCGTGCTCCCAGTAAAGTAATTAATAACGATGGTCGGGAAAGTGTTAGGTAAACATTTGTGAAAACTTGAATGATTTCTTTTGATTCGTGTTATTTCTGATACGTTTAAGTGTAAGAATTAGCATGTGTGTATTTCACAGTTTCACTTGACCGACGCATGATTAAAGTGATAAGGCCCGTGGCAATCGTAATCTTAAAAATATGGCGGGAGAAAACATAATATTCCTGCTCGTAGACTTGGCAGAGCTTTTAAAAGTGGTCAGTGTGCCGTGGACAGCCTATATCTCATCTTTATTATAAGCTGTTCGCAGTAAAATGAGCACTTTTAAAAGCCCTGCTTAAGATCTTCCGCCTTATGTAAAATTGGCATTGCAATGGACCCCATCACTTTATTCAAATTTCGGCCAAGTGAAACTGTGAAGTTCTAAGAAAAGTAAATAATTTATAAATGTATTCATTTATACACTTCGGTGCATTAAAAAAAACAAAGCAAAATAAATACAATTGAAGTGATGACAAATGGTTACCCAAAACTTTTTATCCGACGTTAAGGTACTGAAATAATTTCCACCTATTGTTACCATCTTAACTGTGCACATGTTCCTTAGTGCACGTGTTAAAACATGTGGAGGTAGCAGCAGCAGCAGCAGCAGCAGCAGCAGCAGCAGCGATTTTTTCCTATGGTTGATTTCAAAAGTGCTCACTTAATCGTGAACAGCCTATAGTAGATTGTCGCTACGTATTAAGGTGCAGTACTCTTGCGCGACCTTGCCAGAAGTCCGTGGTGAGACCACAGGCAGCACCGCGTTGTTTGTCTGCCCTTGCTGGGGTTCCCAGGACGAGTAACCCCACGTCCCTGCTCTTGCTGGGGTGGTTGTGCGGCGGGGGAGGGGGTAATTGCGGCCTCGTGCTGGCCTGGACAAAGCGACCGCCGTCTAATGGGGCCGACCTCATTACGACCAGAATGGGGCAAACCCCTCTCTCTACCCCCGTACGCCCCCTTCTCCATCCCTAGTTCGCGTGTTCAGCCCGCGCTACCGTGGCGCCACTGTCAGTTCGCTGGAGGTCCTATTGCTCGCTCCTTCCCCCACTATTCTCTATTCCCAGCATCTTCAACATTTTTGTCGATCAAACCATTTTAAAGCCGCCTCGAGTATGACTTGTTCAGTTTTTCGCCCTAAAAATGTCTTGTATCACAATCGTTTCATATTTAAGTTAACATTAAAATATATATTTTTTTTAGTTACATTGAACATTTTTGTTTTATTTATTAAATAAAATATAGTAATTGTAATGAATACGAATGTAAACATTGAAAAAATATGTATGTTGGTTAAGTGAAATATTTTAAACATACGTCATTGCTACACTGTGCTGTCACAGAAAACCGAGGACTTTTAGTTTTGGGGCCACGGTGGCTGAGCGTATAGACTGCTTGTCTCCCACCAAGACGAAGTGGGTTCAATCCCCGGCCGGGTCACTCACGAATATTCGCAAGTGGGAATGGTGGCCGCCGGTCGGTGGGTTTTCTCGGGGATCTCCGTTTTCGCCTCATTTCACCTTCCATTTCCCAAGTCAAGATGGATCTTTAGTTCGCCTGAAGACGGGAGTAGATTTCAGCTCCCGTCCAAGAAAACCTACTGTTTTCTTCTGTCTGTGACGTCATCAGTTGTGTCTTCCAGCCTTCTTGAGAAATCTTGTCTGTCTCAATGGTTGTCTTTGCTGTCTTAGTTGTTGTCAATGGTTGTCTTTGCTGTCTTAGTTGTTGTCAATGGTTGTCTTTGCTGTCTTAGTTGTTGTCAATGGTTGTCTTTGCTGTCTTAGTTGTTGTCAATGGTTGTCTTTGCTGTCTTAGTTGTTGTCAATGGTTGTTTTTGCTGTCTTAGTTGTTGTCAATGGTTGTCTTTGCTGTCTTAGTTGTTGTCAATGGTTGTCTTTGCTGTCTTAGTTGTTGTCAATGGTTGTCTTTGCTGTCTTAGTTGTTGTCAATGGTTGTCTTTGCTGTCTTAGTTGTTGTCAATGGTTGTCTTTGCTGTCTTAGTTGTTGTCAATGGTTGTCTTTGCTGTCTTAGTTGTTGTCAATGGTTGTCTTTGCTGTCTTAGTTGTTGTCATTGTTTTTTTAATCCTGTTCTAAATCGTCATCGTTGTGTCGTACAGCCTTGCGGATGTTATTCCATCGTTGTGTGATCCTGTCTTGTGCGAAAACTTGTTCCGTCTCTGTGCTCGTTTGTTCGCTCCTAATTTGGGTTGTCCTTAAATAAAAACACACGAAACAAAAAAATATAATTATCTGACAAAATTCCTAGTGGGATTTATTATACGTTTCATTTATATATTTTTTGAATACACAGTTCGCATAAATACGAAGCGCTGTCCCTAAGGTGTAATTTTCTATACTTGGTTAAGCTTTGTTTGCACTACGCGGGGGTTGGGGGCTTGGGGGGGATAACCTGGAAGTGCCGCTTTAGCAGGGCTTCGACAGGAAAGTGGAGAGCTCGCGGTATCGAGATGTCCACCTCGCGAGCTCTTGTCTCAGATTTACAGGTCTCGCTGCCCCGAGTGTGCCTTCTGATCCGCCCGTCGTTGCTACATACACCCTTGTCCCCCCCCCCCCCCGTGATAGGACGCTTGTTCTCCGCGCGTGTGTTTGGGGACGTGGAGTCAGTGTGGCCCTCCAAGTGGCAAACACTCCACTCGCGTCGTGCTGCTAAGGTCGCGGGTGTGGCACGAGGGCGCGCCCCTCGAGAGTGCCGCGTCTTCTCACGTGCGGCTGTGATGCGATGTCCCTTGCCGATTACGGCGACCTCGAAGACCTCCCTTCAGAAGCACGCCACTGCCGTAAGAGCGCCGGGTGTTTCGTAGTGTTGGCCACGTCAACATGTCTTCGGAGTAAGCTGGTTTTTTTTTCTCCGTACGTATTTGTAGGTCTTTGCGGTCGCTAACTTTGAGCTGTACACGGTAAAAAAAAATCTGGTAAACTTCCTAAGCTGTAATGTAAGTTTTTCACCTATAATGTGTATAGAAATAACACTACATGTCAGGCTGAAAATATGGGGGGAATGTTTTAGCATTGCTACTATACAAAGTTGGGGACTTCCTTATGCATTTGACTCTTTCCTGAACAACTGTAGGAACGTTACCATGCATGTATAGGAAAATAATTTACCATTCGCGTTTATACACTGATGTGGTAAATTTACAAATAATTTATTAGCGTGAAGAGCGATAAGGACGACACGGCCACCTTTTTTAATTGAAAGTTATAATATATGTTTGGATTTTTCAAATAACAGCTGTTAACTATCTTGTCTAAATGAGTCGGACTCTTAACAGGAGGAAAAATTATATTAGTACACAATTAAATTGGCTCCTGTTAACTTTAACCAAAGCTATATTATATCAGCCGACCTAGAGTAGTCTAGTAAAAAAATTATTCCAATTGAAATAATGACTCCGGTTGAAAATGTACCTTCGAATGTCAAAGTTGATAGAAGCAAATAGGCATAGTGCTTTTTAACTAGACAGTGCATAATTGTTGGTGTGAAAAGTTAATGCTCTGGTTACTTCAATTCGGAATGAATAACAGTTTCGCTTAGCCAGTGTTCTGTTCATTCACTTTGAGTTGTGTATTGGTGTTTAGCGTGCAGAAGACACAAGGCTCTGAACTGGCGTGCAGCGTTTTCTTGTGGGAATCTAAGTGGTGACCCATCATTTTGTTTTGCGAGTGAAGAGAATTGGGCGGCTCTTAATATCGATTTCTTGAAAGCCGTTGTTGGTGGAATGAGGTTAGTATGGAGCAGCGCCCGATTGAAATGGACAGGGGAAACGAGAGATCCCCGAGAAAACCCATTGACCAGCGGCATCGTCCGGCACGGTTCCCACATGCGAAAATCGGGGAGTGACCCCGCCCGGAATCGAACCTGGTTCGCCTTGGTGGGAGGAAAGTAGTCTAACCACTACACTACAACGGACCCGAATCTAAGTGGTGACTTTATAATTTTATTGATAGAAATTCTTTAAAGAAGTTCAATACAGGTTCGTATAGTGTCCCCATAGTATTTATTACAATGCAGCAGTCTTTAAAATTAGTTTTTAACTATGTTGGAGGGCTCCGAAATTGTATTTATAGCATGTGTGATGACTTCAGTATACCATTCCGTCTTCGTCTTTGGGTATGTTTTTTTTTTTCGTTGGTAAACATACTGCGGGCACGTTTAGTAGTTCCGTTAAAAAAAAAAGAAAACGTATTTCAAACATGTTACAACACAATTCAATTGCCTTAAGTTGTAACTTGCATAGTAAAATACAAACTTATTATTTTGGGATTTGTATCTTTTAGATTTCAGTTAAATTTATCATTCAAAACTCCCGTCAATAGCTGGACATCTGTAATGGTTTGCTGTAACGTTAAAAGACTTTTGGTGTTCTCATCCCTTTCTCCCTTGTTTGTTTGTTCGTTCTAGAAGGTTATTATTTAACTCAATCATTCTTTGCTAGTCCGTAAACCATTTTAATACCCCATTTTTAGACACTCATATTACTCCATATTTTACGCCTCTATTGCATTACGTGTAATTCAAAACTAGAATTTCGCGTAAATCCGCCCCTCTCTCCCAAACCACCAATGACCCTCTACTACCCTCCAGGTGGTATGCCCCGTCGCCGGGCAGCGTGGGGGAATGATTGACAGCTGGCCTGGCTTGCGTCAAAGCCCCTCCCCCCTGCTGGAGAAGCCGACAAGTGTAGAGGATGCGCAAGAATATTCTGGAACTATGGCCCACGGCGCAACGCAGCATTTGGGGAAATTTTTGGGCCATGACCTACGAAAAATATCGCAGCTTCTCGAGGGTCGGTAGTCTTTTGGTTGAAGACATTTGGCTGAGCGTGGTAATTTGGAAAAAGTTTGGTGCGGCGAGGGACATCGATGAAGAGGACGAACGACTACGAGAGATTGCGAGACGACGGGGGACGAGGTGTATGTGGTATGAACGGACGAGTGTGTGTGAAACCCGACGAGTGAAGGCTGTTGTGCATGAGGGCGCTCGGAGATCTCATAGGAACTGTCAAATATGAACATATAATTTTCAAAGTAATTCGATAGGTTTTGATACACTGTGTATTTTGACTAATTTTAATTGTTTAATTATGTTTACATTAATTTCTTTTGCGGTAATTGTAAATTGTAGTGCTGATTGAATTTCTGAATAATAAATAGCAAGCGATACCAATTTACTGTGAGATATTCATACGAGAGTATTTTCTTTGTGATTATTGTAATTAAATTAGGGAATTATAACTAACTCTTTTATTTAATTAAGACCTCCCATCCATCAACGAACCTGGCTAAGTCCTCTGACTTTGAGAAATTGTAACATTATGATGCGCGTTGTTATACTCCCTTAAGGGGAGTATAGTCCAAGTTGTTAATGAAAGGCAGTTCATGAAGGAAAGTCAAGGAACATACATGTTATACCTTTTTATATAATTTACTTGTTAAGATTGGGGAGATCTCATAATGGTAGAGCGTGTGGGTAAATAAATATTAAGGACCTATAGGTTATTATATGATTATATAATTAAAAATTCGGACATTTCATAAATTACTATAAGGTCGAGGGAACATTAAGTACATCGACTATCTTATTGAGAGCCACGTCAGTATGTGGTACTTAAGTTACGGCGGTCGGCACAGACGGCGTCTTGGGACGTCCATCTCGGCCGGCGTCACATGGAGAAAGACGCCTTCCGCCTCTCTACATCGCCCTCATATCGGCGTCGCACAACGCAACATGACCTGATTCCCCGGCTGGTAGAGGGCATTCCTGCTTACCGGGGTTTGGCAATGCGAGCCCCGATTGCGGCAACTGGCTGTCCTGTGTGTGATGGAGTGTTCCAGGCAGGCCGTCGAGTAAGTGCATTTTCACATCGTAACAGCGTGCTAAGGTCACCCTTAGCGCCCCAGTGATTATAGTTTTCGGACACACGAAATACGTCATGTAGACAGCACCATTATGGGGTCTGCCTAGTTGTCATATGGGTCTCATTATAAGCACATGTATCTTTTCGAATTTCAAATAAACTATGACATATTTCTATGTGGAAATTCTTTTCAGAACAGAAGTGAAAGTAGATAGTTTGCTAGCCAGTCAAATATGTGGTTATTGGAACATAAACGCGGTCGTTTGAAAGTGTCAAAACCAGAGAAAATCACTGTAAATAGCTTTAAAAAAAAAAAATATATATAAACATATTTATGTGTAAAGCAGTGTTTTAAACTATGTAGTCTATTCGCGGTTGAATTCAATAATTTGAAAAATCACCCCATGTATAAAATGTTTATTTATTTCCTAAATATGCCATGCAGCCTATCACATATTTCATACTTCTGTTAATATGTACCACATTTTTTTTTAAATTGAACTTTTATCTACATTTGATCTATAAATTATAATATTTTATTTAAAATTAATATAAATAAAAAGAGTGATATAATAGGTGTTTTGGTAATTCCTAGCAAGGGATAGTTTTTATGCAAAATGTTATTACACTCAGTGCACAAGGATACAGTGTGTTGCCCCTGTGGTGTAATTTTCTAGACTTGGTTAAGCTTTGTTTGCATGAGGCGGTGTAATATCCTGGAAGTATGACTTCAGCACGGTTTCAGAAAAATGGAGAGAGGCCGGGAATAGACTATAGCGACATGCTGTATCTTTTCTGAACAGATTGCTGTATTAAAACCCTGTAGTCAGTGCTTGAAACTCTGGAGAAACAACACACGCAGCGCTATGCTTCTTTAAGGCCCGTCTACAATCGCGTTGACGCTACAATAACGCGTTACAATAAATCTTGAATCCCTGAATCGTATACGCTCTGGCTACAACCGACGTTAAACGTTGCCACAACGCTAAACGTAAAACGCAACGCAGTAGAAATTGGCCAACTTTCAAGTCTTTTCGTTTTTGTTTTGCACCAGCCAATCAGAATTCAAGACGTCACAAACAAGTGAAAACTAATGTTACGGACGATTGGCAACAGATAGCACCAATATCGCCATATGTATTTAATTTGGTAACGTTACCCGAAATCAATATACAAATAACGCTAAATGCATTTAAAAATCATTGAGTGTAACTATTAAGTGTGCGGAATCTTTTTTTTTTTTTTTATAAATGGTTATTTTTAAATTTCAAACGCAAACAGAAATATTTGTATATATACACCTACATTATTTTTATTTTTATTCCTATTAACGTCTACTGTAGACATGCCAGTTTTCTTATGGCAGTGTTCAGCGTTTAACGTTTTGCGTCAACGCGATTGTAGACAGGCCTTTACGGCGGGATGTGGCCTTGATGCGTTTAATATTGTTTACTTTGGATTCCAGTGATGAGAAAAGAGGGGGCGGGGGATCAGTGAAGTAGAAGCAAGTCTGAAGTCTTGTGGACTCGGTAACAGCATTACTCACGCTATGATAACCGCGGAAGGCAGCTGACGGAAGTGTGTACTTCCGAGCGATTAGCCCGCCACGACGGAGCTGGGCAGGTCGCCGATGACAAGGGGGTAGGCAGCGCAGGTAACCCTCCGCACAAAGCAGCCGACCGTGTCTTTGTAGTCCTCGGCCCGGCTCGCCCGACCGCTGTGCCCCGCTACAACTGCACTCCGTATGGGGCCGCGGTGGTGTAGTGGTTAGAGTACTCGCCTATCACCTATGCGAACCGGGTTCCATCCCCGGCGGAGGTTTGTCGCTCCCTGATTTTCGCACGTGGGAATCGTGCCGGACGACGCCGCCGCTTGTAGGCGGGTTTTTTTTTCTCGGGGATCTCCCGTTTCCACCCACCCTTGCATTCTGACGCTGCTCCATACTCTGCTCAATCACCCTCGGCTCTCTAGACCTCGACGTTAAGAGCCGCCCAAATCGCCACACTCCACTCTATCCATTCCAAAGATGCAGCTTGTGTTATTCCGGATGGTGACGCATGCGTCATGAGCTGTCGGCTACAAGTATTACATTTTAAAAACAATCGTTTTATGAATATAAAAAATCAATATTTATATTAGTTAAGTATTTGTATGAAGTAATTATTTAAATTTGGCAATAAATTATGATCACTATCTTCTGTCTGATACGCTTGTATTTCTGCACTTAGCCCGCCCCTCCGGGTCCGCCATGTTACATAACACTGGTTACTTGGAGCGATTTTATCACGAAAAAGGAATACAAATAAAAATGCTCCAAAGCTGTAAGCACATATAAGTACACTTGATTGCACGCAGAGTATTTTAATACAACATAAGCAGACGTAGTAAAAATTACAAAATACCCTTGGATCTATTTCCTTCCGCATTCATACCGTGAACCGACCAGTTAACCAATGGCTTTGACTTGTCATTGGCAATGTTCATCTCTGTTGCCTTTTTGGAATGGATAAAGGATTCAGTTGGTTGCCTGCCCTTACAAACTCGGCCTGGTTCCACGACAACCGTTCGCCTCAGATATATACCATGGCACGTGTTTTTTTTTTTACATTAATGTACATATGATATGATGATGTCATTAATAGCGATAAACACCCAAGAGTTATAGGTCGATCACGGTAAAATGAGCAGTTCTGAAAGCCCCGCTTAAGATCTACTTGTATGCACGTTGTGTATTCTTCCAAATTATGTAAAATTAACAATGCCTCATCACTTTATTCATGCGTCGGTCAAGTGAAACTGTGAAATTATGAAAGTAAATATTCTATAAATCTGCTAATGATTGCACTTCAATGCATTAAAAAAAACAGCAAGCGAAAGAAATAATTTACGTTATCACAAATGGTTACCCAACACATTTTACTCGAAGTTAATATATGGAACTATTTTTCATCCATCGTTACCAACTTTACTGGGCACATGTCACTCAGTGCGCTTGTTAAAACATACGCAGGTGGGTGCAGTGACTCTTTGTAATGTTGATTTCAAATGCGCTCACTATATCGCGAACAGCTTTTACACACATTTGCTGGGTGACAATAAATGGGGACGATATTATCCACCGCAAATTTCATATGTCTATGAAAAACACAGTAATCACGTACTCGGTTCTTTCATCTCAAGTACCTTTAATTATTTTGAATTAAAGCCACTTTATACATAGACTTAGAGACTTTTAAGTCCACCTATCTCCCTTACGAATTGCTGCAGAACATAGGTCGTATAATGTTTTCCATCTCATTTTGCACAGGGAGTTAGCTCACGTGTTTGTACCAGTAGTTTGGGATCACCCTGTATATACTTGGCCGTGCCAAAATACCAAGTACTAGCGGCTGTTCACGATAAATTGAGCTTTTTTTTTTTTTTTTTCTTTAATCAGCCCTGGAGAAAAATAACTGGCTCCTCCAGTATATATTTTAATGGTTGCACTGAGTGACAGGCGCCCAGTGAAGTTGGTAAGAATGAAAGGAAAGTAGTTCCATATCTAAAAGTGTTGGATAACAATTTGTGATAATGTAAATTATTTCTCTCGCTTTCTGTTTTTTTTTAATGCATCGATGTGCAAGAATGACCAGATTCATAGAATATTTACTTCCTTAATAATTTCACAGTTTCACTTGAACGACGCATGAATAAGTGATGAGGCCCATTGCAATATTAATTTTACATAAAGTGGAAGAATACACAACGTGCATACAATGTAGGGCTTTAAAAAGTGCTCATTTTACCGTGAACAGCCTATACAAGTGTAGACAGTAAAAAAAAAATTGTTTTTCCTGTGAGATTATGATAATCAAAAAACTCAAGATTTTTAGGGAAAAATGAAGACCCATGTGTCGATCTGATATTAAAGACGCGTCCATGTCAGAAATGTTTTGAGTCTATATAATAACTTGTAGTGATGCGTGTAAAGGTAGTTGAGTCTTCTGCTTATGTCCTAGACACTGGTCGAAATTCATGTACCGTGACCAGATACGATATATGCTTCAAACATATATCACACTGACTTTTCTAGTGTGTTGCTCTCCGATTGGCTGCTAAGAAGTAAAAAAGAAAAATAATATGATTGTAAATGTGGCAAATGGTCGGGATTGCACATGAAATAATCGAACCACCAGTTCACACTGTGATATTAGTTTGACACTACACTCGAAGTATTGGGTATTTACATTGAAAATTAAATAACTCAGCTCTTTGATAACTTTTTAGGAACACTTATAAGTAACTAACAAACAAATTTTATTTTCCGTGTCTTTGAGTTTAGAACCACTGCTTGTTTACAATCAGTTTCAGAACCATTCGAATTTTATGAACGCTTTCAAACATGACTGCTACACGTATGTACAAGAAAATACTTACACCACTCACTCATGTGATCGTGGTCTTAGTCGAAACTGCAAGCAGCGATGCTGGTTTATCTTAATAAACTGCTACTGGTGACAATTAAAAACAGAAAACAAAACAATGACGTGTGTGTTGTTTCTGCTGCGTTGTTAACAGGTATTTGAATTGAATATTTTTCAGGGTATTGCCTAAGTGAATTCCACATCCAAAGCAATAATAATTGTGATCGTACGAGTTGGTTGCAACGGAGAAAATTTTGCCATGCTTCGTACGCCTTTTTTCATCCTATTCTGTGAATATCTCATTTCCTGTGGCACTGTGCATGATTCCACCAACAGCCAGCACAATGTTTACATAGCGTATTTCTGAAATCATATTTGCACTTGCATCTGACGTCTGTCGTTTGCCACCAGCGGAGATGCAGCGATATATTTATCCGCTGCCGTTACTCTTAATATTTTGGCAGGGCAGGTTTGTCATCGCAAAACACCAGTGAACCTTGCGACGAAAATTCCCCTATGTCGAATTCTTCCATAATGAATCTCGCTTTGTCCCCAACCTGAATAAAATAAACCTTAATCTGTTGTTTTTTTATATTGCAGGGTCGCAAAAACGTTATATATATTTCGCTCTGATAACCACGTCTACGCGATAAGTCACTATATTTAGTAAAGATATCCGTGTGCGAGGGTGTCTATTTAATTACACGTCATTTGTCCTAAAAATCGTTTATCCTGATTGGAAGACAAACTACTTTAGGATAAGCAAGCATAGGCGAACGATTTCAAAGCGAATGCATTCTAGGACAAATGCCTGTCGGACAAACGATTTTATAGAAAACATACTTTACGACGAACGACATTAGGACAGACTGTGTTAGGACAGACGATTTCACAGCAAATGTTCTTTAGGAAAAATGACATTAGGACAAACGCTTTTAGGACAAATAACTCAGGCTAATGAAACTCGCAAAAATAGGTTTGGGACAAACTATTTGTGGAAAGACGCCGCTCTTTCTCCCTTCCCATATCCTGAGGCCGTGCACGCCAAAACGTCTTGCTTGTTAGAAATCCGCATTGGGTGATGGTTTGTACCAGCGCAGTGATTCGGGACACAACAGAGTATCTATTGAAGTGTTCCGAGTGGAGAGGTTTCGTACGGAGGTTCTTAAAGGGACCGCCTACCGGACGCGACATGCACAGGAGTGAGCGAACGCTACGGGGGGACACTGGTACACGCATCAAGTTCCATATCGCAACCATGCGAAAAGCACTAAACTTAGCGCGCAAGCTTTTCGTCGAACCGTTTTTTTCTGTGGGACTTTAAGCGGTGACTATATTATTTTATCGATGAAAAGTCTGTTGCAAAAGTTCAATGCAGGATTGTATCGGAGTTTCACGTAGATCCGGTTATCAAATTTTGACATACGGCAGTCTGAAAAGGCTGTTTTTAGCTATGTCGGATGGCTTGCAATTAGTGTTTCTAACGTGCGTAGTGTCATGAAAGCGACATTCCGTCATCGCCTGAAGTTTGTTTTCTTTTGGTTAATTATCACATTGGACCGCCGTGGAATAAGTTCGTCAAAAAAACGGATTTCCCAACACACTGCAACACTTTCGAAGCTCCTAGTAGGCAGCCCTCTTAACACCGGTGTCTTGATAGCCGTTGAGGGTGGAGAGGGGTGAGTACGGAGAAGTGCCGGAATGCACTGACCGGGGGGGAAACGAGAAAATCTCGAGAAAACCCGCCGACCAGCGGCATCGCAGCACGATTCCCACGTGCGAACATCCGGTAGTGACCCGGTCGGTGAGCGAACCCGGTTCGCCTTAGTG
Source organism: Dryococelus australis (assembly GCA_029891345.1). Lineage (NCBI taxonomy): Eukaryota > Metazoa > Arthropoda > Insecta > Phasmatodea > Phasmatidae > Dryococelus > Dryococelus australis. Next base: position 104,195,427 of record CM057004.1, read on the forward strand.
GTAGGCGATTGATTTAGCCCCTGCGTCAACCGCGGCCTCCGCCACATCCGAAGGCACGTTAGCGACCTCGGGGTCCCGGAGGTCGCTCTCTGGACAAAGTAAGCTGCTTGTCGAAGTCGCGCAGGAGCGTGGTGTTCGCGGGACCGGGCAGGCCCCACCCACGCCTAAACAAACCCTCATGTTCGGCGACTCTCTTTGGGTCGGCGGGATGCGGGGCTGTCAGTGGCGGGTGGGCCCTTCAGCCCCGAGACGCCGTGACAGCCGGGTCCTCCTGTCAGGCTTCGCCGCCCGCGCCGGCCTGCTAGCAGCACCGCGTGCACTTGGACTGTCGCCAACCATCGCCTTCGCTGCTGCTGAGTTTCTCTTAGGCATCATCATCACTCCCTGTGACTTCATATGATGTTCACGATGACAGTAATTATTACGGTGACAATTACAGTGACGGGGGTAACCAAGACGACGTTGATGATGACGATGACGTTGATCACGTTAATGACGACGATGACGTTGATGACTACAATTACTTTGATAACGACGATGAGTTTGATGATTGACGACGACGTCGATAACAGCGGCGGAACCTCTGGGAATCCACCGGAAGCCCGAAGCGACTACAGGTAAGATAATTCTGCAGAGGTTTGCCTTTGTCTTCCGCGGTATGAAGTTAAACCAAACACATAATTACTTCGGAAAATAAGTACACTTTGTGTCGGGGATCGAATATGGATCCCTCGGTCGCGTTACACCATAGATACTGGTCACAACACAGAGGTAGTCTCATGTATACAAACATATAAAGTAAAATAGTAACAGGGGATGTGTAGTAATACTGTCATTGAATTACGAGAAAAATTACCAAGTCTTCAACGTCTCATTTAAAAATGTACTGTGTGAATTGGTGTTTAATTAAATTTATTTCCTCCTATTTCATGCACATCACAACGAGAGTTGGTATAATATTACTGTATTATCTGCTCATTGTTACTTCCAACTTAAACGGTAGTATTAAACGCTTGTGATCTATGATTTAGAAAATAGCCCAACTTTTCAAACATAAGTTTAATCTATAAAAAAAAGTCAAGATACATTGAACAAACCATAATCTGTATCCCCATCGCAGTGCCAGTTATCACACGTGGCTGAAGCGTGTGCAGTTGGCAGAAGGCGTTAAGGCAGACACGAAGAAGGCCTTTAATGTTCTTAGTTGACTGCGAACCAATTATACACATCGCTTGTTCTAAGATTGCCGACTTCAATAGCCCACATCAGGTAGGAATGTCGGGAAAATATCGATATGGAAATTACGATATTATAACAACGATATATCGATATAATCGAAGATATATTTCAACCATATTTCATCGAAATCAATATCTTTTTCCAGGTATCGGAGATAAATATCTGTAAAATGCTTCTTTAACAAGTTCTGTTTTGAATACAAAAATTGAATTAAATAATGATTTCGAGGGCTGATTCAGATTGTTTATCTCCCGAAAATACCAAACACAGGAAATGTGCAGTTGAATGTGTACGACATGTAGGTTTTAAGGTGATATGACATGCGGTGTGGATGCAGGAATGTCCGGCAAGGAAGAAAGACAAACATGGCTGCTTGATATCACCTTTTAATCAATATATTCCCGTACAAACTGTATACTACACTCATGTGAACGAGCACTTTCCTAGCCTACAATGGGCAATTTTAAGCAAAATTTATTTTTCGCTTGTCATAGACACAACGTGTAGGAATCTTGCAGCCGCACATTTGGGCGTACAAAAGAAATACTCTAGTGCTATTGATACGTGTTACAATATTACGGCCAATCTCATTGGCTATAAAATATTATTTCTGAGATATGTAACGTAAGATACGAATGTGTACTGTGATGATAAAATATTGTTATATACGTGAGTGAGTCTGATAGGTCATATCAATGGTCGTACGTGTACGAGCTGTTCAACGTTCTTCATAGTATTGTCTCCGAGGTGGTCCATGGTTCGTTGCCAGCGATGAGGCAGACATCGTCACAGCATTTCGTCGAGAGGTGGCGCACATTGACGGACCTCGTGCAGCCGATGGTATTTCCCGTACAATTATTTCATCGCAAAAAGGAATATTACTAACAAAAAATCATGGTAAAGCCTGTTCACGATAAAGTGAGCACTTTTTGAGATCAACCTTATAAAAAAAGTCACTGGCCCCTGCCTGGATATATTTTAACGGGCGCACTGAGTGGCATGCGCTCAGTAAAGTTGGTAACGAAGGATGGAAAGTAGTTCCATATCTTAACGTCGAATAAAAAGTGTTAGGCAACAATTTGCGATAACTTCATTCATTTCCCTTTCTGCTTTTTTAGTGCATAAAAGTGTAAAATTGAGCAGATTTTTAAAATATTAACCTTCCTAATAATTTTACAGTTTCACTTGACCGACGCAGGAATAGAATGTCCGCGGCAATGTTAATTCTACATAAGGCGGAAGAATACACAACGTGCATACAAGTAGATCTTGAGCAGGGCTTTCAAAAGTGCTCTTTTTACTGTGAATAGCCTATAGGCCACGTTTCGAGTTCTTGACGCACTCCACTTTATGGAGCTCGGCGCTCTACTAACTGATCTACCTTAACATATCTGTTACTGTTTCATAGTGTGGGTGATAAATAGAATTTAAAAGACAAACTGCAATTCTTTTTCGCTATGTGGAAATACTTAATGCTGTAGAAATATATGCATAGGCCCTATTTGGCACACATGAACTGCTTTACAAGGCTTGAGGGCTGGTCTAACCTACATTTTGTTTACATATTATACTTTAAAATTTAAATACGGTAGTTTCATTTCACGATGTAATCTCTGTTCACTTACTAACCGCCATTGTATAACAGTAATATTTTGTTACGTGTGAACCGTCAGTAACTAATGTTGCTGTTGATGTAATACACTGTTAAGTTACTATGTTAAAGTAACACTAAAATAATAACGTAACAACATTATATCCTTCCTGTACTTTCAGCTTTAAAGTGGTGTTCATGTTGCGGCAAAACAAACGGTGTGTTGAACTTAATGTGTGGTAAAACTTTTCTTGTATTTTATTTGCTTAAAAAATTATTCGGATGTAAAATAAATTAAGTGCTATTATCTTGTCAAATAAAAAAATATTACCAACGTAGAAAAACTTACAGATTGGAGAGGATTCGAATCCGCGCCATTTGACAGAATCCGACGTCTTACCAACTTTTTTATATAAAAATAGATTTATTATCACACACGATATACAGAGGCGTTTACCCTTAACCTATTATACAGTACACATTCAACCCACAATATAAACAATAACAAAATACTCAATAAAATATCTACACAATTCTTACATAGGGGCACAAAACGATATGAACATTTGGCGAACTGGTTTTACTGACAGTCGATGAACACACAAAAAATTATTTAACGTGAGGGGCAGCGCACGACGTACACCCCGACACGGGACACTGACTTATAACACTACCACCTATCGACGATTACTACTGGAACATTAAGGTGTACTCTTGTAAGGACCGAGGGGTGGGCAGCGCACGGCGTACACCCCGACACGGGACACTGACTTATAACACTACCACCTATCGGCGATTACTACTGGAACATTAAGGTGTACACTTGTAAGGACCGAGGGGTGGGCAGCGCACGGCGTACACCCCGACACGGGACACTGACTTATAACACTACCACCTATCGACGATTACTACTGGAACATTAAGGTGTACTCTTGTAAGGACCGAGGGGTGGGCAGCGCACGGCGTACACCCCGACACGTGACACTGACTTATAACACTACCACCTATCGGCGATTACTACTGGAACATTAAGGTGTACACTTGTAAGGACCGAGGGGTGGGCAGCGCACGGCGTACACCCCGACACGGGACACTGACTTATAACACTACCACCTATCGGCGATTACTACTGGAACATTAAGGTGTACACTTGTAAGGACCGAGGGGTGGGCAGCGCACGGCGTACACCCCGACACGGGACACTGACTTATAACACTACCACCTATCGACGATTACTACTGGAACATTAAGGTGTACTCTTGTAAGGACCGAGGGGTGGGCAGCGCACGGCGTACACCCCGACACGGGACACTGACTTATAACACTACCACCTATCGGCGATTACTACTGGAACATTAAGGTGTACACTTGTAAGGACCGAGGGGTGGGCAGCGCACGGCGTACACCCCGACACGGGACACTGACTTATAACACTACCACCTATCGACGATTACTACTGGAACATTAAGGTGTACACTTGTAAGGACCGAGCGGTGGGCAGCGCACGGCGTGCACCCCGACACGTGACACTGACTTATAACACTACCACCTATCGACGATTACTACTGGAACATTAAGGTGTACACTTGTAAGGACCGAGGGGTGGGCAGCGCACGACGTACACCCCGACACGGGACACTGACTTATAACACTACCACTTATCGGCGATTACTACTGGAACATTAAATTGTACACTTGTAAGGACCGAGGGGTGGGCAGCGCACGGCGTACACCCAACCTCGTACCACTGACGCAATGTGCCACGCCGCGCCATGTTCCACCTCTCTTGACGAAGAAGCTGTCTTGACATGTTTAACAGAGTTTCATATCGTAAGTATGGAATACAACATAACCTCAAACATCAGTTCTTCTTCGTTACGTAGAAATATTTTATGCTTTATACATATATGCATAATTGTCACACGTACACAACTTTGCAAGGCATAAGAGCTGGTCGAAGATACATTTAATTTTCAAACTATGCTTTAAAATATAAATACAGTAGTTTCATTTTACGAGGTTATCGGTGTTCATTTCCATCCGCAATCTAAAAACGACAATTCGGCGTAACAGACATTTCTTTAACGTTGCAGTAACACAAAGTATTTTGTTCGTCTTGTTAACATTAGCGGAATACAACTTTTGGTAGCGGCAACACTGCTTAGACGCTTTATTAATATTAACACCTCAACAGTATGTTTGCATTACAGGAATATAAGACTTTGTAAATCGTTGACATTAAGTAACTTTGTGACAACAGTATTAATGTTACAACAACATAAACGATTAAAGAAATGCGTCGATATTAATTTTTTGGTTGCAGCAACATTAGAATTCTTTCTGTGTACAGTGCATGACTACTTCTGTTAACTTCGTTTGGCACGCTCCTGTACGAACAGAAGTTAGACTATCCTTTTTGCTTCAGTCTGTTATGGAAGAAACTAATTACTAACAATTCTCATGCTCTCGATACATTTTTTTTACTCTACCTTCAAATATTTTTTTTTTATTATTAGTTATCCATTACTTTATATGAATTAATTTGTTGGCTATTGTACACATTCTCTCAATCGAGAAGTGTTTATGGCTTGCATGTGCCTCTTACCCCTTTCCTCGAGGAGGTTGGGGAAACTGGTTATAATGGAAGGTATAGTCCATTCTTGGTTAACTTCCAAATTTCTGAAGCCCTGCTGAAGTTCTACTTCCAGGATATTACTCCGCTTCGTGCAGACAATCACACCAGAGGGGCTACGCACCGCATATGTGCGCACTCAGTGGAATATTGTTTCGCGTAAGAACTATTTCTTACTAGGCATTACCAACACACCTATTTTATCCTTGTTTTTATTCATACTAATTGTATATTGCATATTAAAACTTATAGGCAAAATATGAGTAAAAGTTATATTTAACCATAAGAATTGTACTTTTATGTTAACAAAAGCATAACGCGCTTGTAACAAATGCAATATTTAGAAAACAAACACGTCATCCGTAGAGTGATTTTTTTGTCAAGATTTGATTCAAAAAGTGTGAACAGACTATACCTGCTAACGCAGACGTGCACTCGTAAGAAATAATTCGGAAATTTACCGTACCAGTTTATACGCGTAGTGAGAAAACAGGGACGGTAATTTTTTTCCCATATACATGCATTGTAGCATTCCTACATTTACTCAGGAAACAGTCAAATGCGTAGGGAAGTTCCCAACTTTGTATAGTAGCGCTGCTAAACATTCATATAGGCTATTCACGGTAAAGTGAGAACTTTTGAAAGCCCTCTCATTTGGAATAATAGTCATTAAATATATTTTATTTTAGCCTTAGACGTTAACTTCCGAGTGCTGTGGAAAATACACACTCTATTTATTACCTACCCTGCAATATTTATTTTAAAAGGTGGTTAAATATTGAAATATGGCTGAAAGGAAGAAGTAACTAGAGCCCCAAAAGTGCTCACTTTATCGTGAACAGCCTATATATCTGCAGCTTGATGTGTGGTATTATTGTCATACAGTGTATAGGTTAAAAACTTCCATTGCAGTTTAGGACGTTTACCAGAAAATATTTTACAGTGTATTCAAGTAAATTGCACAGCCGTGCCCCAGTTCTGAGGCATTGGTCACAGCTTTGTTTTTTTTTTTTCGTGACGTAGTGTACTTGTGGACGAGTGTACTGGCGACGTGATGTAGGTCAGTCGGTGATTGTTGTGCAACAAGCGAAAGAAACAAAACAGCTGACTCGTCGCGCCGACAAGCGCGGGGCGTCCACGATGTTTGCGTTGCCGCGCTCGCAAGGTTGCGACACGCAGCCACCGGCCTGTTGTTTTGGTCAACAGACTGTCCCGCCGCCGCTGCTTGTTACGCGACCACGTCGGTCTGCCCCATGCGACGATCGAGAGATCTGGGCGGCTCTTAAGGGGGCCGCCTACCTGACGCGACATGGCACAAGAGCGAGCGAACGCTAAGGGCGACACTGGCACACGCATCAAATGCCGCATCGCCACTATGCGCGAAGCATTAAACTGGCGCGCAAGCTTTTCGTCGAACCGTTTTTTTTTTCTACGGGACTTAAAACAGCGACTATATTATTTTACTGATGGGAAGTCTAATGCAAAGTTCAATGCAGGATTGTATCTGAGTTTCACGTAGATCCAGTCAGTACATTTTGACATACGGCAGTTTGAAAAGGCTGTTTGTATCTATGTCGGAGGGCTTGGAAATAGTGGTTCTAACATGCGTAGTGTCATGAAAGCGACATCCCGTCATCACCTTTTTAAATGTAAGAAATTAATCGATCGATAGTCCGCATTTGTAACAAAATTTAAGCGCATTTCCATTGTGGATACTTCAGAAAGAAGAATTTACAATAAAATCTTTTTCAAGAAAGATCGTCATAATAGGCCTATTTACTATGATTATATGTATGAAAATTGTAATAATAATTTAGGAAATCATTTTTGTAACTGATTTTATGTGTCCATTTGTAACAAACATTTATGGCTGAAATTAACGTAAATAAAGTTGATTATAAAATTGATATGATACATTATTACTATGATTTTATTACACATGATCACAGTAAATACTATTGTGATCTTTCTTGAAGAAGATTTTATCTTAAATTATTCTTGGGAATGCGCTCAAGTGTGAAAATATTTCAAATAATACAAAAATATGTTAAATTGCGAAACACACACACACACATTATTTCTCAATGCCAATAGGCTACGTACGACAATCATTTATGGGGAAACTACAAGCTTCGCTGATGCGTGACGCTTCGCGTCACCACCTAAAAAAATTGCCGGCGCGCCTTGAATCACTGATTTGGGGATTTACTCCCCTGCTGGCGCTGGGATTCTGGCTCGGTGCATAATGTTTGGCTACGCTTGTACAGTATTTTTAAGTGCGATGGGGCTATGCTTGAAAATGATTTGTGGGGAAACTCCAAGCTTCGCTGACGCGAAAAAGACAGATTGGTTACCATTCAGGCAGTGGGCAGTTTTCAGGCTTTTATGGATGACATCTAAAATACACACACATACCGGAATTGTAAACATTCCGACTGGGGGCACTTTTCAGGATATCTGGGATGTGAATGTCGGTACAAAAATCTGGAATGGGAACTATTCCTGCAATGGATACTTTTCAGGATTCAATAACGCAGTACTTTGCTATAGATTATTCATGGTAAAGTGAGCACTTTTGAAAGCCGTCTCATTGGTAATAATAGTCAATAAATATATTTTATTGTAACATTAGACATTAACTTTCGAGTGCGGTGGAATATATACACTGTGTTTATTACTTATAACAATATTTATTTTAAAAGGTGGTTAAGTCATAAAAAATGGCTGAAAGAAAAAAAGTAACCACGGCCTCAAAAGTGCTCACTTTACCGTGAACAGCCTACAGTGAAATGTGAATTATTACCATTCCGGATTTTTCTGCGCAAGTAAGAATGCAAAATTTCTGGAATGGTAACTTCTCAGCCCCCCCCCCCCCCCAATGACAGGAAAACCTGGCAATTGTGGTGAATACTGAGTACCACGAACTGGCGACACTATGTGGCAGGAGCGTAGACCCACTAGAGGAGGGGGTGGTGGTGTGTGCGGAAGGGTCCCCTCCCCAGGTCCCAAATGTGAAGGACAGCTGAAACATAAAAAATGCGTTTTGGCTGTGTTGGGGACACGGCCGTTCGTTTTGCGTGAATACGTCTACGTTGACGCGCTCGGACGCCTTGATTTTTTTTTTTTCTGGCACCGCTTCACTCGATCATGTTGGGGTTTTATGGGTATCAGTGGACTGCATTTTTGAGATGCTCTTTCCAACCGCCTACGACTTCTGTATTTCGACTTGGTTTTTTGGCAAGTATAGGCCGACATTGTGTTAGGTTTTGTTAATCTTTTACGTTTAACTCATACAATCGGATCATAACCACACCACACAAATGTTTTATACTTGCAATCGATTGATCTTGAGGAGAGCTGTCGATTGAAATTTAAACGAGCGTCGTAGCTTCTCCTAGTCCCCTCTTCCCACCCCCCTCCCACCGCGCACGCAATGCTTCGCAGTCCTCACTCAACATTAAATATTCTTTGATTTGCCATGGTGGTGCATGGGATTTGGTCTGAGACCAGTGCACGCGATAAAATTTGGGTAAACAAGTGCATGAAGTAAGACCATGAGAAATGCTCATCCCTGATGGCCGAGGACTAGGGGTAGTCAAGAGGATCTTAAATGTATAGTGTGCAAGGTGGCACTTTATCGTAGACTAATGCTCATTTTCTGTGCCTGTCCTTAACATATACTCGCGATCTGTCCACAGAACTGTCAAAATCAAGAGTTCAAAATGTGGCGTATATAATTGTTTACATCCTATTTTTCGAAATTTTCACACTGTAGCCTGATCACGGCAAAGTAGGCACTTTTAAATCATCCTTTGAAAAAAAAAAAAATTCTGCCCGCCAAATGGATTGATGATACTGTGGACACTAGTATGCACACTTTCAGATAAGTCGGCTACAAATTATGAAAAAAATATATAGTTCCAAATTTTAACGTTGCACTGCAAGTATAACGTTGAAATTAAAGGAAAATTAAGGTGGTTCATTTACTTTATACACAATATAATACGAATTGGCTTATTATCAAGACATTTGTGTTCCTAATTTCACGTTTCCTCTTGAGTGACGTATGAATAAAGTCATTAGTCCCGTGATACTGTAAATTATGTATATGGCGGCAGGGTACACGTTAAGGAGGGAGATCGTGCGCACGGCTTTCAGAAGTGTTCACTTTATCGTGAACAGCGTGTAATTCCGGAGATATAGGTATATATATATATACACAGGGAACGTCTGTTTCCCCGCCGCAGTTCCTACAGCGAGGGCGTCCGCCGAGAACTGCGAAGGGCTGCGCTTCCCGGGGGTTGAAGGGGGTTGGCACGAGGGTGGGTGCTCTTCCCCCCCCCCTTTTTTTTCTCTTCCACTGCCTGGCCGCCATGTTGGGCTCGCCGCTGTGTCAACACTTCAAAATGGCAGCTGCGCGAGAGAGGGCGCCCCCACCACGCGGACTTTCCTGCGTCGAGAGTCAACCCCCGCGGTCCCTCCGCCGGAGACTTGGTTATTCGCCGCACATTCTCTCCACGACCCGTGTTTTCCAAAAAAAGGTGTTGGATATATTTGTTTATTTGGGATTTATTAGCGTGGCGGCATACAGATCGAACCAAACACTATTAAAAACGGGCGCACGTCTGACTTTTCCATTAAGGCCGGGCTACAATTGATGTAGCACATGCACAGCTCGAATCTGAAAGCTTCAATCAAAGTAGCACACGCGCCGAAACGACGGATGTTTACGGAAAACAGTTGTGAAAATGAAAGGAAATGATACTCGGTAAATTGCGTGTGCGTTTGTTAGTCACAGCTCTGTTTATTTTGCTGCTCGTGTTGTAGTTCGTAGAAATATAATATGTTATACCGTTCATCTTACATACATAAACTTACGTTTATACGGCGCCAAACTCTTCAAGCTGTAGTCAAATTTACTACTTTAGTAGCCATTTCCATCGTGACATGAACTTGGTAGTATCGACGTTCTGATTGGCCACGTACAGGAATGATAGAATATAGCGCTACTTTCTGTGCGCTTCTCCTGTGCTATTTTTCTGTGTGTGTGTGCTGTTTTCTGTGCTAAATCAATTTTAGCCCGGCCTTTGCTCGACCCTGAAGACCCGTGGTTACGGAGGTACAGTTCGCAGCAGACATTTGGGCATGTGTTCGTCCTTCGCGCTCGCCAAGTCTGTAGCTCGTCACGGCATGGTCTGTAGTTGAGTGACAGCGGAACGGCCCGGCAGCGTATGCGCCGTCCCGCAAACATCCGCTCTTCGGTCTTCGTCAACAGCAGCGAGGACGTGCCACTTGATGTTCACGAGACAGCTGATAGCATGTCCAACACTGTGCGCGCGTATCTCCCCCCCCCCCCCCGTACAATGTTCACCCGCTTTCCCCTTCCGAGACTTGACCAGATACATGCCGGCCACAGTTAAGCTGGGTTCACAATTTAAAAAATCATGAATTAAGAATCATACTAATTAATCAAGAACATAAGTTTTTGCACAAAAAAGCCAACCGCCCCCTCCCCCCATTGATCCCCAATCCTTTATCTTTGAACCCCCCCCCCCTCCCCAAAGTGCCCTCTCCTCATTCCCCCCCCCCCCCCCCCCCGCGGGACAAGGAGGGTATGTTTTCCATTTTGTGGGATTGGAAGTGTGTTTTTCGCTTTCGAATCGGCTTGGAAGGCGCATTTTTCGACCGGTTTCCTTCAAATTTGAGGGAGGGGCACCTTTCCGCCCCCCCCCCCCCCGGCCCCAATTGCAACTGCATGTCGGTATGTGTGAGCGAGTGTCGATAGACGCTAGCACGTGCCGAAATTCCCAGACGACATTGCACCTTAAATACTAATTCGTACGGTTACCTGCTTCACCTACGGTGACTCAGCCAACACCGTCTAGATAGGAGGCCCGCGCGCTACGCTGTGACGTCATCACGTGTGGGCCATCCTTCTCTGCAGGCGCTCTACCAGACCGCGGTCAATAAGTTGTCGAATGGCATAAATCTTCGTGGCTTTATGCTGTGTGTAATTTTTGTTAAAGTGTTATATGCGTGTCACAGAACACGTTAATGATGCAGATACGCCCGGACAACTTAAATTTAAGAGTTGAATTTAGTAGGCTGCGTTGTTAATTTTTTTTTTTTTTTTTATAAAAAAAACTTACTTTTGACTGTTGGCTGGGACAGGAAATTTCTTCGTGGTATAGCCAAAACACATTTCTATCCAGTCGGTGTTGGCTCAGCCCGCGGATTCCGCGGGTCGGTCCCCTGGTTATTCAGTAACCGCAGTTCACTCGATAATTCTGAAGTACAGGCAATGAATATTGCGACATGCCTGTACTTCTTATTTTCGTTCGTAACCCAACACGGGGCTTCCGACCTTGGCGAACCGGGTTCGATTCCCGGCGGGGTCGCTCCAAGATTTCGCATGTGGAAATCGTCTTCATTTCACACCTACCCTTGTATAACAATAATATATAGGCCTACACAGATTATTATTCAAAGCAGACATATTCTGGCAGGTAAACTTGTTACAGCGAACTTAATTCAGTAATATATTCTTAAATACGCATATGCACACACATTTGTAATATTTTTGATATTTACATAACAGTTTCTCGCCAACAACACCGACTGCTATGTTCACATTGGTCACTGTCACGTATTATTTACTTAATATATAAAATATAACTATTTATTTTAACACTTACAGAAATATCAACATCGCTCACGTCCTGTTAAGTATAATTGGAAACCAACAAATATAAGTATACTACACTAACAATTATTCAATAAGAAACAGGCTCACTCTAAAAATAATTTATTTGTTGCTGCAAAAATATTTATCGTTAAACATGAACCACTGAAAAATAGATTGATTACCTTGCATTGCGTTTACAATTGTTTAGCAGTATCTGTTGTGGTAAATTCAGTTATCTACTGTATTTTGAAGGTTATGTCGACGATCTAAGGAATTCGTTACTTGTTAACGTAACATTTAGAAAGCTTTGTTACGTACTAAAATCTATCATGAACTAAATACAAGTTTTAATAATACTTTAAAAAGTTCAACCCTTTTCTTGTGTACATAGAAGCATTTCTTTACTGTAAACAAAAAAAGCTCAAGAAATTTTTTTTGCTACAAAGAAAATTAATATTGCCATACAACAAAAATCTGTAAAGAAACGGTTTAATAACAACGAATCTATATTCCTTTAACCTTCCCTTTGGATGAAAGTAAGATTATCGCAGCGTTAATAAACGGCGCTAAATGAAAGCGTTCTGTACAGCAAAGAAAAGCATTTTAAGTGCTTGATTCGAGAATCAAACACAGGATTTATCGCGCCGTAAGGTGGCGTTTGTCCAACAGAACCACAGAGAATAGTCTTCATTGTTCTCTCCCTTCGTTTCGTCATCCACAAATATTTGCATTCATCTGTGTATAATCGTTGTTAGTTCTTGTCTTTTTCATGGGTTCGTGTTTCCTTATGATAACTGGCCTATTTCATTTTGTTCAGTTCGGTTCGTGTTTATTTCCATTTTAACGATAGCTGAAATTTTCTTTTATTAATTTCTTATAATATTTATGGTTTCCTGTGGCAGACGCGTAAAAAAATAACTGTCCATAGGGATAAGCAACCTCTATTGCTGCCTGACGTGATTGAGGTCTTGAGCCGACAAGGGTTAAGCGAGGTGAGTATCGAGTAGCGTCGGAATGAAAGGCGGGGGGAAACTGGAGACCCCCGAGAAAATCCGCCGACCAGCGGCTTCGTCCGGCACATGCGAAAATCCTGGGGTTGGAGACACATTAAACTTCAAAAACATGTACTTTTACAATATTTTTGCCATTGGACCATACTTTGTTTGACACGCCCCGGGTAACCATGAGCCAATAAATAAAGACTTGTCATTTGTTTAGTCCAAACACGTACAGTCCAGTCAAAAAGGGAGTGGCTTCACAGTTCGCAGCAGCCAATGGAGAAACGACGCCGGCCCGGGTATATATAGTACTGTGAAGTTTAGCGTGATGCTAAATAACGTGAATTTTGCAGGTCTCTACTTATTGGTGACCTCTTATGCTTATTTGAAATAAGTTTCTATGCGTCTCCTTTGCACCCAAATTAATTTTCTCGCCCATAGCGTCTGCCTGGCGAATTTTCTTCGACACGTTTTATTCTCTCACTTGTTTATCCGCGAAGCATGCATGAGTGGCGTGATTGCACATGAAGATAGGCGAATGGCGTTTATCGGTAAACAACTAATATCAGTAACCTATCCTAGAATGTAAACACATGGAAATAACGTAGCAAACGCCAGATGCGATCTGAGGGCAAAACATTGCACGAGCACGTTTCACATTCCGAATTAACAGTGACTATACTAGGAATTGTGCACGGGCGTGCTCTTTTCTGGGTCAAGTGTGGCCACGTGAATGTTTTCACACGTAACTGTTTGTCGTCAGGTATTTACCACGTAGCTGACGGCAACACGTGTGTTGCTTACCCCGAGACACCAATTTATACGGTATTTGCAGTTCGTGAAGCCAATGTTCGTTATTGCACACGATAGCCATTTTAGTTTCCTTGCGGATGTCGCAGTTTTGTCTTTCTCGCTGGTTTTCCTTCGTCTTAACGTCGAACAAAAAGGGTTAAGCCACAATTTGTTACTACTTATATTATTCTACTTTTGTTTGCTTCTTTCTTTAATACATCGAAGTGTAAACATTAGCAGATTTGCAAATAAGGTTATTTACTTTTCTATAATAATTTCACAATTTCATTTGGACCGACGCATGAATAAAGTGAGCAGGCCTACGGCAATGCTGATTTTACATCAGGCGGAAGAATACACAACGTGCATACAAGTAGATCTTAAGCAGGGCTTTCAAAATTTTTCAGTTTACCGTGATCAGCCTATATGTGTGTATGTATATATATATATATATACATACACACATATAGGCTGATCACGGTAAACTGAAAAATTTTGAAAGCCCTGCTTAAGATCTACTTGTATGCACGTTGTGTATTCTTCCGCCTGATGTAAAATCAGCATTGCCGTAGGCCTGCTCACTTTATTCATGCGTCGGTCCAAATGAAATTGTGAAATTATTATAGAAAAGTAAATAACCTTATTTGCAAATCTGCTAATGTTTACATATATATATATATATATATATATATATATATATGTTACTATATATATATATATATATGTTACTATATATATATATATATATATATATATATATATATATATATATATATATATATATAGTTGATTTTTGATATGTTGTGTTGGTAAGCCTGAGGCTGGGAGGCGGCCATGTTGTAACAAATAGGGGGATAGTGTGTGTGTTGCACTTGCATACTGGTAAGGTTAGTATTCTAGTAAGGTTTATTATACTGACGTTGGTATGTTCAATGCTTTAACGCCGTATCCCAATTCGCCGAAAGAGTACTCTCTTGCTCACTCTTGGCGTCACAGAGAGTTCTCTCTGCTGTTCCAAGTCCGAGGAGAGAGCGCGAGAGGGAGAGTGAACGACGATGTACACTCGGTGTTCACTTTCGCACCCTCTCTGGCAGTCATGTTGTTTTCAAGTCTCAAGTATCCAGACATATATTTTGTTGTTTTTAAAGCAATGTTAGAAATATTTTATCGACTTAACTTAATAATTGCGATTATGAAATGTGTAATAACAACAATATTACGTTTGATATGGAGCATGAAAAATTATGATGTTATTATGTTCACGTTTCATTTAGGTTAATTATGTGCATATTATTAAATACTGTGATTTGCGTATAACAATTATGTTTCTAATTGTGCAAAAAGTAACAAATTCAAATAAGTTACTGTTTCACAAAACACTGTAGATTTCTTCGACGAATGTGAAAGGCCATCAATATTTTATTTTTCACTGTTAATTGCATTTTCTTTCAAAGAAATAATGCCGAAGGCTTACGGAGGGCAGAAGTCTCAATTGGCTAGAGTGAGCGAGAGTGGGAGTGGTGAGTGAGCGTGAGCACACTTTGGAGTTGAGACAATGCCTTAGTTTGGCAACTTAAATTTGTCGCCACTAAGTAAGCGCTAGTGTCGCATGTGTACCGGAATGTTTATATTTTCTACGTTAAAAAACAAAATTGCAATAATCATTAATCAGATATAAAATAACTAGAACGTAGGTTAAAATTGTAAATAAGTGACCTCTTTGGAATACTAGCGCTTACCTAACAGCGTTAATTTTCCCTATGCGAAACACTTTCATAAAGCCCCCGCGACACTGTCAAATTTGCACCTTGCAACTATATTTGACAAAATCTGAAGACAAAATAGGGCCTTCCAACAAGTTTTATGAAATAATCTTGAATGTGTTTGGAAATGTGTCACACTGCCAAATTTTTGTACTGGAGCATCAAATTTTAAATATTATTTAAAAATTATTTTCATAGTAAGATATTGCTTTTGTTTTTCCATGCACTTCATTACAGGAATAAATGCTAGGAAAGTTGTAATTTATTTTCGCCTCTTTACTTTATTCAAATTTTATTTCTGCACAGTGAAATTTATTGCCTCCAAATTCGCAATATTATGTGCAATATTCACTTAAAATAGCATTCATGCCCAGACAGCTTCTACATAAATTAATCATCTTCATAGCCCACTTAGTTTCCAACAACTGTTCGTTATTTTAAAGTTTCTTGACGTCCATATTTGCCGTGCACGATTCTGATTGGCTGAGACCATCAAACATCCAAGAAATGTTAGAACCTGTCAAATTCGCAAATGAACATGGCCGCGGTAGTGGCGTTCCGATGACGACGTAACTGTCAAACTTATTGGAAGCAGTTTTTGACGGGAAAAATTCGACAGTGTGACAGTGGCTTAAGGAAACTCGTCGTGTTCCTGTCCCTAGTAGAATCAGGCTTAGTTCTGGTCGGACGGTTGGGTTTACACGTGGACTCGCCTTGCCATGGCGGAGGTCGGTACAGTATTCACATGAAAGACAGTTTTTACTGGGCGACGCAGTTGCGCCAGAATGTAATCGCAAGTATAAAACGCTTGCGATACGTCACGTGTTTAGGAAACAACCGCACTCTTGATCTGAATCCGTGGGAATTTCACTGTTTCAATCAAAGTGATGCAAAAGTCACTTCAGTGAATTTAACTGTCGAATCAGAAAAAAAAAATGCCGTATTTCCTTAACTGATTGATTCAGTGACATTTCCCACTGATTCGACTGCCATTTTTTTTTTTTTTTTCACGGTTTGTTCAGTGATTTATTTTTAACTGATGGACCAGTGAAACATCGGAGCAACTTGCTCTCCGTCTCCAATTAGTTTTGACTGATGTATCAGTGAAAGTGCGTGTAAAAATGAACGCTCGAACATCGTCTAAAAATGGCCGTAAAATAATTTGTAGTAACAACGAATAAACGAATGAAAACAACACAAAATACTTTCTATAATGTGTTTCGTCTTTCAAAACGTCATTTTACGAGTCAATACGAACACACGAAGAGTGCATTCATACATAGACTCTACTATTCGTTTTGACAATCGTAACGGTATCAATCAACCAAACACGGAAAGTATGAGCATAAAACTTCAAACTATTAAAACTACACGGTTTCGCAGCAGTATTATAACACGTGCATTTTCCTCCCATAATTAAAACTTGGTCGAAGGGTACGTGAGTTCAGTCCCGCCCACGTGCGAAATTTTTTGTTACGTTTTTTAATTACGGTAAATTGCACAATATATGTGGTAAACTATCGTAAATATGTTTATTTCACGTAATGACCTGCATTCGATAAAAGCAATATTCAATACGCCACTGCAGTCGGACGCCACGTATTCAATCAGTGAAATGTTTTCACTTAAACAATCAGCGCTTTTCCACTGATTATAAGTGGAGCCATTTTCGCTGATTAGAGTAGTTGAATTTCACTGCGAATCAGTGTTTTCCCACTGATTCGAATAGAGAGTGTAGACGTGTAATACATGGTGTGATTTTCCAGCAGTTTGATTAACCCTTCAATGCATATTGTGTCATAAGCGTTACAACAGTTAGTTATTTATTCGAACGAGCACCGATTTCAAGATCGCCCAAACTGTACAATCGTGCGGAATCGTGACGTGAATGCCACTTGGTCTGGGAATCGTCAATTTTCACCGGAAAGAATAACAATCGCCGGAGTTAGTTTGTTCGGCCGAGTTTAGACCATTGCACGCAAGGTCTAAATTAGTAAGTAACTGCTCTTTGTTATGAATAATAACGGGTTTAAAAAATGCGAAGATACTAAGTTTGGCACAGTTTTTCCCACTATTTGGAAAGTACTGGTAATTTCCAAGTTAAAACCGTCCCGGACTTTATTAGTTTTTGCCAGTATTTTCCACTTCGTAGGGAAATTTGCCTGAAATCACTAGATGTCGAAGCAGTTTATAAAATATATTATATATATTTTTTTATAAAAACGAAAAAGCTTTATAAGAACCGCAGTGTCTAATAATTTAAAATCATGCCTCAAGCATGGCCTATTTTTATTATTGCGACTCGATTTTATGTAGGCCTATTATAATAGTTTGGAGTATGTGTTTGTAATTAGTTAGTTTTATTCTATTTTACTCCATTATCTAGTGTGGCCACTTGGATTCATAAACATTAAATTTCCCAACTAAACACGGGAACTAACAGGCTGCTTCTAAATAGTACCTACTGGAATAATTCTCAAGACGTTGATTTATCATTTTGAAATATAAATCTGTATATGTATAACAAATATAAGAATAAACAATGATACGCTGATTTACTTAATTGGTTATTAATAAGGAAAAGCAAATTTTCATTCAAAACCTTAACTTTAACTAATAGTCTAGTTTTGTTACACACCTATGTGCATCACTATATTGTATTAGCCGGTAAAAACCAGTATTTTCTGGTAAAGCCAGGTGGCACGGAATTGACTGAAAATAGGTGGCATTTTTGCGCCAAGCCTGGAAGACACTGGGGAGAGACGAGAGCCGTATGGCGGACTCTGTGAAAGTGGCTTGTGTACGAAGGCCGGCGTGCTGCGCAGCATCACGGACAGGAGCAGGCCAGCCGCTAA
Source organism: Dryococelus australis (assembly GCA_029891345.1). Taxonomy (NCBI): domain Eukaryota; kingdom Metazoa; phylum Arthropoda; class Insecta; order Phasmatodea; family Phasmatidae; genus Dryococelus; species Dryococelus australis. Next base: position 104,213,982 of record CM057004.1, read on the forward strand.
TAAAGGACGTTAACTCGGTTAGCCGGGTCAGCGGGGCCACACAGGCAGGACTTAATAACTGACGTCGTAATTCCCGGCGGTAACAAACACTTCAATTTGCCGCCCCGGCCTGCTGCGGTCTGCCTCGCCTATCTTCCCCTTTTCCCTGTCTTCTCCGGGAAGAAACCAGGAAGATTTTTCAGCTTCTTACACAGTAGAAAAGTTTAGCATTTGACTTTACATTTACTTTCCTCTGACGAAATCACCAATACACAATACAATTGTAAAGTCAGAGTTTAGACAATTGAACATCGGTTCTGCGAGCTTCGTAAAAATGTGTATCTTGTTATCTAAATAATTATATTATCCAGGAATGTATTTTACGTACCTGTTTTAAAAATAGGCTTAAAATTTATATTAAAATTTATTTCAAAACAAAAAACTAATTTTGTTTACTTTATTAAAATATGTCAATTGATATATTTCCTATTCACATTATATTCGTTAGCAGTTTATTTAATTTAAGACGAGCTTTATTTAATATACCGAGATTTAAATCGCTCTACAGTAAAACAAAGCCCTTTCCACGTAACCTCTGTTAGATTCTCGGCAAAATGGCTGCTTGAATTTGCTTTAAATTTCAACTTTTCGAAATCGTAAAGTCAGAAGTACTTGACTTTACCTTTAAGAGTTCCATTGTGTCAAGCTCCATAAGTAACAACACGTCGGAAAGCAAAAGTCAAGTCGTAAAGTCAAATGTTAAAAGTTTTCAATTGTGTTAAGGGCCTTTACTCCGCGGTCAGCGCCGCACCTCGCCCAATGCTCGTTTGTCTTTCGTCTTCCTGGCGCCGAGGGGAGAATCGGCCACGCACACTGCCGGAATAACTTCTTTCCTTTTTGTTCCGTGCATTCTTCTCAAATGATTTGCTGGTCGAGGGGAATCTGAGAGTACAGCAGATGCGTATGATGGATCGGTTTGTCTTTTATTTCGTTTTGCTGGCAAACATCTTCAGTTTCCTTTTCCGCAGGCGCGTTAACGCTAAGTAAAACGGCCGAACACGTGAACACGCGCTTACAGGGTATGGCGGAATGTCTTGTGTGTTGCGTGCATATTAGGCGTTTCAGTTATCCTCCTACAAATTGATGCGCTCATTCCTCGAAAAACCGCGGAGCTAAAGGGAGCAAGCGTGAGGTGACCATTTTCGTTAAATTTGGCTGGCCCATCCCGACTCCGGCTTATAAAAGAAACAGTCCAGTTGTTTTGCTCCCGCAGTTAAATGAGACGATGATGACCGTTTTCGCTCTGGTAGCGTATCTTCATTCATTTTCACGTTACGCGGACAGTGCTGATGTTAAATACTTAGTGAAACGTGTACTATGTAGTGGTATTACATCTTCAAACTTTTAAGGCCAGAGTACCTTCATAGTAACATCTCTTAGACCACGGTATCGCCCACCAATAAGGCGAACCAGGTTTGATTCCCAAATTTTCGCATGGGAATCGTGCCGGGCGATGCCGCTGATCGGCGAGTTTTCTCGAGGATCTCCCGTTTCCTTCTGCCCTGGCATTCCGACGCTGCTTCGTGATCACCTTGCTTCGCTTCAAACGCTCTCGAGTTCCCGAAAATCCGGAGCGACCTCCGCCGGGAGTCAAACCCGGTTCACGTAGGTGGGATGCGAGCAGACCAGCGCCACCCTGCGGCGGTTTCGAACCTAGTTCGAGACCTTCTCTGCCTATTATTACTCCCTTTACCTTGTCTTCTCCAGTCCTTCATTCGGCTGTTGTTACTCCGACTATAGGCTGTTCACGGTCAAATGAGCGCTTTTGAAAGCCCTGCTTAAGCCCTACTTGTGTGCACGTTGTGTGTTCTTCCGCTTTATGAAAGATTAATGATGCCATGGGCCTCGGTCAAATGAAACTGTGAAATTATAAGAAAAGTAAATATTTAACTAATCGGCTCATTTTTACACACACACAATGCGAAAGAGATAAATTAAGTTATAATAAATGGTTACCTTAACACTTTATTATTCGCCGTTAAGATACAGAACTACTTCGCATCCATCGTTACCAACTTTACTGGGCGCATATCACTCAGTGCGCCCGTTAAAACCTATGCAGGTAAGGACGGTGACTTTTTTCTAAGGTTGATTTCAAAAGTGCTCACTTTATCATGAACAGCCTTTAATCGCATGTTGCTCCAGTCTTCTGCGGTTTAAAGGGACAGTGTCTTGCTAGCTATAGCCCTATACACATGCCATGCGCGAGAAAATTGTGAGAATTTAGAACACAAGCGACACCTATTTCCCATCGATGTCGCAACGTTTCCTTGATGTCAGGCGTGACCTTGAGGCGTCTAAAGTTTCTTACTACGGAGTTCCCTTGAGTGACGGATGTGGGTTTTGTGTGGGCGGAGGAGTGACGTTCACTTCGTTAGCGACAGCGGCTGAGCGCGATTGGGCGAGAGCTGCCCCGCGTGTGCGTATTGCCTGTCGAATAAAACGGAAGCTGCGTAGCGCGGTATTTAACCCATTCATCCCCAGTGTACACAGTTCCGTACGTTACGCACACGCAGGTAATTTTTGGTCTGTACTGAAGGCTCGATGACCAATACTGGCACGTGTAGATAGGTGATTCGTAAATCGTCTTACTGGCCTGTGACATAATTGGTTCATTTAACTGTAGCCGAACATAGAGCCTGCAGCGACAACGTAACATGTGTTGCGTCAACTTAAGAACAGCACGCATCTTGAAATGTTTTGTTTGCAACCCCAAGAACAGGTAATTAAAGTGGGTCTGGAAGGGTTAACAGAGCTGCAGTGGGGAGCGATGTTATCAATGCCACGTGGTTTCCCTCCCTCCAGCGGCGAGACTTCAGAAAGGCCCTCCCCTTCGTCCCCTTCCTCAAAGCTGCGCCAATATTATTTTTCTCTTTTGAAATCTACTTTCATCTATCGCTACTAGCTTTTCTTCTTTTTTTTCCGCACTGTTGCCTGTCCCGTATTAGTCTTTAGCGTATATGACTACACTCCGTAAGTTTTACTCGCTTTCAAGATTTGACTCTTGTCGATACCGTATAGTATATCGATACCTGCATTTTGACGACTTTTCTCTGCACGGGACTTGGGGCCGCGGTGGTTGAGCGGTTAGCTTGTTCGCCTCCCACCAAGACGAAGCGAGTTCAATCCCCGGCTGGGCCGCTCCACGAATTTTCGCGAGTAGGAATCGTGCCGGTCGATGCCGTTGGTCGGCGGGTTTTCTCGGAAATATCCCGTTTACCCCGCCTTTGTATTCCGACGCTGCTCCATTCTCACCTCATTGGCTTCCAAGACCTCGTTGTTAAGAGCCACCCAAATATATCTCTCTATCTCTGCCTGCCTCTGTATCTCTCTATCTATATCTCTCTCTCTCTCTCTTTGTCTTCGCCTCTCTGTTTCTCTCTGTCTATTTCTCTATCCCTCTCTTTCTCTGTCTTTTCTCTCTCTCCCCCCGTCTGTCTCTCTCTGCACGGGAATTACGACGACGTGTTCCGTGTGTGTGACTTGCGCCCTTATTGCAGGCGACGCGTCACCTGGGGACTCACAATGCTGCTCCGGGCACAATGGCGCTGCCCCCATGCATACAAGCATACAGTGGGCCATTTAGACGTGGACTGTCCGGGGTAGAAGCGGGCGCGCACAATAAACACGGCGAGGGGGGGAGGTTCCCTCCAGCAGGCCTCGGAGATGCCCTCAGCTGTTGTACTACCTAGTGTCCGCCAAACCCCGCAGAGAGAGGCCCCGCAGTTGTTTGTTTACTACTCTGACAGGCCTGTCGACAGCCATGTCTACAACCTCCACTGCTTACTTACCTGGAAAACCACGGTCACTAACAACTTTTCTGAAATAAAGCTTATCCAGGTGTAGAAAATTACAGCAGACAGACAACCCTCACCTTCGGGCGAACTCAATTATAATAATATTTTGCATAAGAGCTTATTGGCATTATCAGCACGCCAATTATGTCTCAATTTTTATACATAATAATTATAAATGAACTAATATAAATTGTATATAAATACAAGTAAAAGTTGGAATTAGCCATATATATGAAACAGAAGTGTAGAACGACTGTGGTACAAGACATATTTAGGATAAAGGCTGTTCGCGATAAAGTGAGCACTTCAGAAATCAACCTTAGAAAATAGTCACTGCCCCTATCTGCATATATTGCAACGGGCGCACCGAGTGGCATGCGCCTAGTAAAGTTGGTAACGATGGGCGGAAAGTAGTTCCATATCTTAACATAGAATAAAAAGTATTAGGTAACTATTTGTGATAACTTAAATTATGAGATTTGTAAAATATTTGCTTTCCTAATAATTTCACGGTTTCACTTGACCGACGCATGAATAAAGTGATGAGGCCCATGGCAATGATAATTTTACATAAGCGGAAGAATACACAACAAGCAAGCGAGTTTTTTCTTAGCCCGTAATATGAACTTTTCCCATTTTACTTTAGCTGGTTCGCTGTTAATTAAACAATTGTGAAACACCATTTGAAAAAAAAAAAATCCGAGCTCTTAACTCTGCGTATATTTTAACTTACGCTCAAATTAAAGTTGGTAGTAGTGATGCGGGAAAAAAAGTTCCATGTTTTAACATTACAGTTTTGACGGTTTAAATTAGTGGGACTGAAGCTATTTCATTAAATTTCTTCTTGCCTTATTAGAAAATCTCGTTCCTAACAATCTCGCAGTCTCAATTGATCAGCGCAGGGCTATGGGTGTGGTGGTCAGGTTTATAGCACTGTTATTTATTTTACATTAATGGTAAGGATACAAAATGTTTGAAGAATAGATGCTGAGCGGGACTTTCAGAAAATGCTCAACAGTGGAAAGCTTATAGCCACAAATAATGCGGATATCTTGTCGTTAGCCTCATGCTGTAGACCAGCACATAAAAAAAAAAAAATCGAAATCAGTTAAAACGCCTGGGTGCAAAGAAATAATTAAATGACCACAGTAATTTGCGGACGATCCTGAAAAAAAAATAATGCAAGAGAATTTGTTTTAATGTGCGCTTTCCGCTGTGTGATCAAGATATGCGAAAGGGAAGAGAAAATTGTGAATTGAAATTATATGCTTCCCACAGTAAAGTGAGCACTTTTGAAAGCCCTGCTTCAGGCCTTCTTGTATGCACGTTACGTATTCTTCCGCCTTACGTAAAATTAATATTACCCTGGAGCTCAGTTTATACATGCGTTGGTCGAGTAAGACTGTGAAAATTTTAAGAAACTAAATACTACACAAATTTGCTCATTTTCACCCTTCGATGCATTAAAAAAAAAAACGGAAAGAGAAAGAAATAATATCAGTTATAACAAATGGTTACCTAACATTTCTTATTCGACGTTAAGATAAGGAGCTATTTTCCATTCATTCGTTCCCAACTTTACTGGACAAATGTCACTCAGTGCGTCCATTAAAATATGCGCGTTCAGGGAGAGTGACTTTTTTCTAAGGTTCATTTAGAAAGGGCTCACTTTATCGTTAACAGCCTTTAGAAATGTTTTATCCTGCATGTTGGATTGAAAAGTGTGGCACTAGTGATGCATGAAGAGTCCCTAATCTGTTATCCGGAAGGAAGGAAGGAAGGAATATTAGTGCTATCAGTCAGCTGTTATCCCGCCCTCTCCGTGTGGCTAGCGCCAACCACCCCCCCCCCCCCCCCATCCTACGCCTTGCCATTATTGATGAACTGGTTGTCGTAACCATGTTATCTGAGCGCCGAGTGAATAATATCGTGTCGGCCCCGGGCGGCCTGATTGGCTGTATGGTCGCGGTGTTGTTCCCTTGGGGGGGCGTGGCGTAACACCCCCCCCCCCCCTTCTGCAACCCATCACAACACCCCTATTACACAAGGGGGAAGTATGTACTGCTAGGGCGATATTACAGAATATGTTGTATAGTACATCCTTGGTTACTACCAACTTTACGAAACCCTGCCAAAGTTCTACCCTCGAGATATTCCCCCGCCTCATGCAAACAAATCTTAACTAAGTCCAAAAAATTACACCAAAGGGACAACGTACCGCATTCGTGCACATTCAGTGTAATAATATTTGTACGAGAACTATTTCTTACTTAGCATAAGACTTTTCAGTTGCCCTTGTCAAATTTCCTGCCAATGGTTTGGTTCCTTTTATAGTCTGTTTGCGGGTTCTTCACACTTTTTAAATGAAACCTTTGAAAAATCACCCCACGTATGACGTGTTTCCTAAATATGGCGTGTATCACAAGCGTCTTATACTTGTGTTAACATTAAATTATATTGTCTAGCTAATATGAATAAAGACTGAGAGAGAAGGTGTGTTGGTAACTGCAAGTAAGAAATAGTTCTAATGCAAAATATTATTGTACTGAGCACTCACGAATGCTCTCTGATGTACTTTTCCAAGCTTCTCTCGCATGAGGCGGAGGAATATCCTGGAAGTAGGACTTTAGCAGGGCTTCAGAAAAGTGAGTGAACTACATAATTTGTAAATCACTAAAACAGAAAAATTTCGATTCCGACGTGTCACATTGCGCAAACCATTATATGCTGCAGGTAATCAAGGGGAAAATGGAATTTAAGCACTAAACCCAGGTAAAATTAGAATGTATACTTCAGGATGACCAAAAAATCAAATTCAATGTTGAATAATCTTGATGATGGTTCAAAAATAGAAAATAAATTTATCATTTTCAAGCATTTTCATTTCTTATTTTTAAATAATTTATTTTATTTTTAATGTACACGCGCGCTGTTCACGGTACAATGAGCACTTTTGAAAATCCTGCTTAAGATCTATTTGTATACACGTTGTGTAATATTCCGCCTTATGTAAAATCAACATTGCCATGGGCCTCATCACTTTATTAATGCGTCGGTCAAATGACATTGTGAAATTATTAGAAAACTAAACATTTTATAAATCTGCTAATTTTTACGCACTGATGTATTAAAAAAAAACTGAAAGCGTAATAAATAACTTAAATTATCACAACTGGTTACCTAACACTTTTTATGGAACTACTTTCCATCTGTCGTTACCAACTTTATCGGGCGCATGTCACTCAGTGCGCTCGTTGAAGTATATGCAGGCATGATCAGTGACTTTTTTCTAAGGTTGATTTGCTCATGACGAAAAAGTAGTCACAGATAATGTCTAAAAGTTGAAGCAATATGTGGTAAAATTACTCACTTGTGCGAAGCATAACGTTAACGCTATGCAAGTGTGTTGTGTGCAGTCCCTTATGCCGCTCTCGACCTGGCGCGCTGCAAATGAAATCACAAGGGTGGTTTGATGCTGCGGCGCCCGTATTTCCACGCAGCCTCCTCCCCTCCCCAACTCCTCCACGATGTTGTTGATGATGATGATGATGATGATGGCCGGTGACGCGCAGTGCGCTTCATGCTCCGTGATTGTCATTATCATTCTAATGGCCTGGGACTCCCCCTTTCCCCTCTGGGCCGCTCATCATCCCCCGCCCCATACACCCAGGTCTTTGTTCTCGCTCTTTACACAATGTTCCCCCCTTCCCCCGGCAAACAACTACCCTATGCCCCCTCGTCGGTCCGCGACTTATTATCGACTTAACCGTCTTCGCCCTTTGTCGCAGCACACTCGCGCATGGCACAATGGCAACTTCGCATACCCCTCCCCTCCCCCCCATTAACAACGGGCAGCGGGAATCTGCGGGAAAATTGCACGTGTATCGCGTCTTTGTAGTCCCATTCGCGGTTATTTCACACTTTTCTGAAGCAAAAATTAGAAATATATGTACGCCGTTTTTTTTTAATTGCACAGTTCTTTCATGTGTAGCACAGAAGTAGCTTTTCTTTATGAACGCTTACCGTAACAAATATGTGTAAAAATACTTTTCAAAGTACGAAGACGTCGAATTGAAAAAAAAAAAAAAAAAAAAAAAAAAAAAAAAGGGCGACAAATGGAATGGTAGTTTTTTTCAGGGCCAGAAACGATGTCGCAATACAGACAAGAAATTATAGTGTGAAACAATTACTCGAGAATCTCTTTCTTTGTTCGAATTTTTATTTCAGTTATTTGCAAAATTGTAAGTTGATGCATAAAACCAATTTTCTACTGGGCCTCTGTGTCAGTGATTGGCGTATCAGAAAGAGAAACAGTAAAACAAGAAAATATGTCTGATAATAGTTGCGATTATGCACAAAGCAGGTAAATTAAACAAACAATTTTGCACAGTGGAATTCGTGAGATGACAAGTAGTAGAATCGCAAGATACTAATGTTAATTATTTTCTTATCAAATACATATCTAATAATTTGATCAATATTCCCTGACCTCACATAAATGTTGACTTTCCATACCTGACTTTCACAAGTTTGTCCTGTATTTCCTAATTGCTAGGCTCCCTGGGTGGGCATTTTCTCTTATTGATGAGGGGGGGGGGTGGGTTTCCTCATGTGTTGAGTGTAACTAGATGAGGAGGGGATGGTCCGTCGGGGTAGTCCAGATTTCTTGCCCGTGTGCACTTAACCGCTTCTCCATTCATATCTCATCTCTTATCGCTACATCCACTATAGCATGGGTTCTCAGCCTTTTAGGGTGTCCCCCCCCCCTTCTCCCCGGACTATTGTTTGAGGTTACTCCTCCCCATCCCATAATATTATATTGAAATACAAAAAAAATATTTGTCGGTTAGGTTAAAAAAACGAACTTAAAATGGGTTTTATAAGGTTTTATTAAACATATTAGTGAACAAATACAACAATTTTTTTGTTGGGAAATAACATCAATGAGAGGACTGGCACTGTTTATCTTTCACAAGTTTTGTATACTTGGTGTTAAATACTGCACATCTCAAATCACTTTCGGCATCTAGCCTTGCTCGATACTTTGATATGATATAAGCAAGTATAGAAAACCCTGATTCACAAAGAAACGTTGTTGAAAACTGCACCAACAGCTTTGCAGTTCCCGTAGCAACTTGTGGATACACAGGGGAAATAGCTCAACCAAAAAATCTTCAAGATTCATGTTTGCAAATTCCACTATTGCTTGTGAGGCGAAGCAACCTACCATGCATTTACTGCAGCTAAGTGTGGATGGAGGCGTTCATTAATAGTCTTTTTTTTTTTTTTCCTTCAAACATTTATATGTTTACTAAGTTTATGTACGTTTGTCTCCTTAACACGCCACACCTCCCCTCAAATTCTCGTACTCATCCTAAGAAGGGGGGGGGGGCAGGTTTAGAACCCCTGCACTATAGGACGACAGGTGTAGAGCAGTACTGGCTCCAATTAACGCTAAAGGCTGTTCACAATAAAGTGAGCACTTTTGAAATCAACCTTAGGAAGAAGTCCCTGCTCCTACCTGCATGTATTTTAACGGGCGTACTGAGCGAAACGCACCCAGTAAAGTTGTTAACGATGGAGGGAAAGTAGTTCCATATCTTAACGTTAGGCCTAAATAAAACGTGTTAGGTAACCACGTGTAATAACTTAAATTATTTCTTTAGTTTTATGTTATTACTTTTTTAATGCGCCGAAGAGGAAAAGTGAGCAGATTTGTAAAATACGTACTTTCGTAAGAATTTAAGTTGAATTTGACTGACGTATGAATAAAGTGATAAGTTCCATGACAATGCCAATTATACATAAGCGGAAGAACACACAATGTGCATACAACATACAAGTAGATCTTACGCAGGGTTTTCTAAAGTGTTCATTTTACCGTGAACATCCTGTAGCCTTGTGTCATCCACATCGACCTTGCCTGAATGTAATTTTTTTTTGGGGAGGGGGGGGGCGCCGGGGTGGGGCGGGGTGGACGTGAAGTTTTACATTTCAATACTCGCATTACTGGGATCGCGGTGGTTTCGCAGTCACTGCCCGCCTCTCACTAAAGAGCACCGGGGTTTGTTCCAACGTGGCGGGCGTTGCTTCTGGCACGTGGGTTTTCTCGGTGTACTCCCGTTTCCCCTCCGCCCTTTGGCATTGCGGCACTGCTCCATGTTCACCTTCACCGGTGCTCACGACATCTTTCTTAAAAATAATCTGCAGTACAAAAATGTTAAAACGTCCAAGGTGCACGCCTGACCATAAGGAAGCATTTTAAAGGCCCCCCCCCCCCCCCACGAAACTTTAAATATTTATTTGAAAATGTTGTCCAGTGTTTGATATGTATATATAGTTGATTCACGGTATCTCCGGCCTTTTCTGAAGCCCTGCTATAGTTCTACTTTCAGGATATCCCTCCGCCTCGTGCAAGCTAAGCTTAACTAAGTCTAGAAGATTACACCAGGGGACAACGCACCGAATTCGTGCGCACTAACTGTGTAACAGTATTATGTATATAAGAACTATTTCTCACTAGGCGCTACCAACACACATGTTTTTTCACTGCTCTTATTTATATTTATTATAAATGAACTGTTATAATTTATAAATAAAATGTAGGTGAAACTTCAAATTAACGCAAATTAACGAGTTTTATGTGAACAGGTATATAAATGGCTGTGATAATGGCGTATTTAGGAAATGACTAAACACGGTATACTAGGCGTGGTTTTGTTTGATTCAAAAATTGTGAAGAAACCGCGAATAGACTATAGGTACAAAAAAAATCACAAGATGCGCATGGAATACTTTCACGCACAGTAGAAACTCCATTTCGGAGCACTCCGACATAGTTAAAACGGCTTTTCAAAGCGCTGTATCTTAAAATATACTATATAAATACACACAGAAGTAATCAAGCGGCATACATCGAACATAGCTGCAGACTTTTCACCAATAATATGATAGTATCGCCGCATGAAGTCCCGCAGGTACGCACAGTACGGTGAGAACACTACAGCCTTTGAAGAATCTCCCCATGTATGACGTGTTTAGTTATTTCCTCAATACGCCATATATCACAAGCGTTTTATACTCGTATTCATTAAAGTTACTTTTTTCTTGTTAAATTTAAATATTATTCATATTTCATCAATAAATTATAATGCTTCATTAATAAATAACTAGCTGACACGTGCGCCTTCGTTCGCATCATATTTTTGTAAAGTTATTAAAATTAAACCCACCATAGTTTAGTAAAGTTTTTATGTTTATATTCCAAATATGTCATCTTTCAGAATTAATGAGGTTATTAAATTACACCTTGCCAGCGCTTCGCACCTGTTTTATTTTAGCATGATATTTAGGACTTTGAATTGGTCTAGCCACTTTTTTTCCCACTGAGCTACTACGGACCCACTATTGGATGCTCTGTCCACTCAGCTACTGCGGCTCCCTTATTGGGTGCTCTAGCCCCTGAGCTACTGCGGCCCCACTATTGGGTGCTCTAGCCCCTGACCAGCTGCGGCCCCCCTTGTTGGGTGTTCTAGCCACTCAGCTACTGCGGCTCCCTTATTGGGTGCTCTAGCCCCTGAGCTACTGCGGCCCCACTATTGGGTGCTCTAGCCCCTGACCAGCTGTGGCCCCCCTTATTGGGTGCTCTAGCCCCTGAGCTACTGCGGCCCCACTATTGGGTGCTCTAGCCCCTGACCAGCTGTGGCCCCCTATTGGGTGCTCTAGCCCCTGAGCTACTGCGGCCCCCTTATTGGGTGCTCTAGCCCCTGAGCTACTGCGGCCCCACTATTGGGTGCTCTAGCCCCTGAGCTACTGCGGCCCCCTTATTGGGTGTTCTAGCCACTCAGCTACTGCGGCCCCCTTATTGGGTGCTCTAGCCACTGAGCTACGGCGGCTCCCTTATTGGGTGCTCTAGCCCCTGAGCTACTGCGGCTCCCTTATTGGGTGCTCTAGCCCCTGACCAGCTGCGGCCCCCTTATTGGGTGCTCTAGCCCCTGAGCTACTGCGGCCCCCTTATTGGGTGTTCTAGCCACTCAGCTACTGCGGCCCCACTATTGGGTGCTCTAGCCCCTGAGCTACTGCGGCCCCCTTATTGGGTGCTCTAGCCACTGAGCTACTGCGGCCCCCTTATTGGGTGCTCTAGCCCCTGAGCTACTGCGGCCCCACTATTGGGTTCTCTAGCCCCTGAGCTACTGCGGCCCCACTATTGGGTGCTCTAGCCCCTGAGCTACTGCTGCCCCCTTATTGGGTGCTCTAGCCCCTGAGCTACTGCGGCCCCCTTATTGGGTGCGCTAGCCCCTGAGCTACTGCGGCCCCCTTATTGTGTGCGCTAGCCCCTGAGCTACTGCGGCCCCACTATTGGGTGCTCTAGCCCCTGACCAGCTGTGGCCCCCTTATTGGGTGTTTCTAGCCACTGAGCTACTGCGGCCCCCTTATTGGGTGCTCTAGCCACTGAGCTACGGCGGCTCCCTTATTGGGTGCTCTAGCCCCTGACCAGCTGCGGCCCCCTTATTGGGTGCTCTAGCCCCTGAGCTACTGCGGCCCCCTTATTGGGTGTTCTAGCCACTCAGCTACTGCGGCCCCCTTATTGGGTGCTCTAGCCCCTGAGCTACTGCGGCCCCACTATTGGGTGCGCTAGCCCCTGACCAGCTGCGGCCCCCCTTGTTGGGTGTTCTAGCCACTCAGCTACTGCGGCCCCCTTATTGGGTGCTCTAGCCCCTGAGCTACTGCGGCCCCACTATTGGGTGCGCTAGCCCCTGACCAGCTGCGGCCCCCCTTATTGGGTGCTCTAGCCCCTGAGCTACTGCGGCCCCACTATTGGGTGCTCTAGCCCCTGACCAGCTGTGGCCCCCTTATTGGGTGTTCTAGCCACTGAGCTACTGCGGCCCCCTTATTGGGTGCTCTAGCCACTGAGCTACGGCGGCCCCCTTATTGGGTGCTCTAGCCACTGAGCTACGGCGGCCCCCTTATTGGGTGCTCTAGCCACTGAGCTACGGCGGCTCCCTTATTGGGTGCTCTAGCCCCTGACCAGCTGCGGCCCCCTTATTGGGTGTTCTAGCCACTGAGCTACTGCGGCCCCCTTATTGGGTGTTCTAGCCCCTGAGCTACTGCGGCCCCACTATTGGGTGCGCTAGCCCCTGACCAGCTGCGGCCCCCCTTATTGGGTGTTCTAGCCACTGAGCTACTGCGGCCCCCTTATTGGGTGTTCTAGCCACTGAGCTACTGCGGCTCCCTTATTGGGTGCTCTAGCTACTTAGCTACTGCTGTCCCACTTATATATATCTATCCATTGGGTCAATGCGGCCCCACTTGGAAAATCCCTGATCATCATTTTTTCCGGTACCGTTTGAGATAACTCGATCAAACTAAGAGTAAGTTGGTCCTGGGGTTATTATCTATATACTATGTAAATTTTATGTCAATACGTTAAGTAGTTTTTGAATTAAATCCGTTCGGACAGATGGACACACGCGCAAAAAAATTAACATTAGATGTGGCTTAGTTATCAATTATACTATATGAAAAAATAATTAAAAGTGAAAAATTCAAAAATCATAGACAGGCACTTCTATCTTATATAGTAGTATGCATTTGAACAAAAAAAGTGAGAAAACAAGTGTGTTGGTAGGACTGCCTAGTCAGAAATCGTTCTTATAGGCCTACAAAAAGAACTCTTATACACTGAGTGCGCACGAATGCGGTGCGTTGTCCTGTGGTGTAGTTGTCTAAGCTTAGTTTGCACGAGGCGGAGGAATATCCTGGTATTAGAACTTTAGCAGGGCTTCAGTAAAGTATGAAGTAACCGTGAATGGATTATAGCGGCGACGGCGCATTTGAATGTACGTGGCAGAGTCGTCCTTATTGCTCCCGCGCTTCTGGGCCTCGAACGCGGGATGTATCTGCAGCTGGGCGGGGGCCTTAATCGCCGACTAAAACCTCTCGACTCGATTTACACTATCGAGAAGTCGTTGCGATGCGCGCGCCATCACGGTACAGTGCGAGATTTTACTAACTGCGCCGGTCAAGTCAGCGGGTGTTTTTTGGACGTCGGTTCTTTATAATTTAAATAATTATCCACTGGAAGAATCCACGAGCACCACGACGGTAATTTTTTTTTTTAATTTCCATTAATGGCAGCAATAATATATAATTATTCCATATGAGACAACTTGCCCAGCGGCAGTTTTGAACGCATTATTTATTAAACGGGCTACTGTAACTGAATATCGCTTTTAAAAACACGGAAATAGCCGTAAAACAGGGCAGGCCGGTTCGAAAGGGGACGAATGGTTGTGGATGGACCGCAGAAGGGTGGGGGTTATCGCGAAACATCCCGCGGCCGACGACCAGCCCCTCTACCTACGCGCGGGTTGAAAAGGGCGCGTTTTCGGGAGTGCGTGCGCGTCAATTGTTTCTGCGCCGACACCCGATCCAGCTTCGCGAAACTCCACACCCTCGCGCGCGTAACAACCCCCCCCCCCCCCACCCATTTTTTTTTTCACAGAATACTTTTTGGCCGCTTTGGTTTTTTTTTTTTTTTTTTTTTTTTTTTTTTTTTTTTTTTTTTTTTTTTTTTTTTCCCCACCGCCATCCACTACCCGTTTGCATTGCGCACATTGTCAAGGTTGAAAAGTTAACCCCCCTTCCTCTTTTTTTTTCAGCCCCGGTTAGCGCACGC